>PUFA01000071.1:2770000-4041875 GCA_003508835.1 Eonycteris spelaea | reverse complement strand
AAATAAAAATGTCCCCTTTCTTTCGTATTGACTTGCTATTCTTTACTTATACCCACAGTCTGAAAGCAAGGTTAATACGATACTATTTCTCCTCAAGCGGAAGTTGTCATTAAAATGACGTTTATATAACCACTCCTTGCAGAGTACAACTTTATAAGTGAATAAGGAAGAAACAAATCTTTATCTGAGGTATTTATTATAAAATCCTGTGGCAGAGACAGTTACCGTTTATTAAACGATCATGTGCTGTCTCACCACTAAACTTTCTTAACCATTAGGTGAGAGGTCAGAGCTGGTATACATCCTGCATGCAAATCTCTCTTGCCCTACTGTGCTGTCCTTGGAGGCCAGGTATTCCAGATGCCATAGGTAGGAGACAGAGAAGGACCATTGATGCCTCAGAATTTATATGAGCAAAAACGTTTTTTATGACGTTGAGCCACAAGATAGCCGTGTTTAATTGCTACTGCAGCATTGTGTAGCCTGGCCTGATTCATACAGATCCCCCTGACTTTAACTGACTCAAGGATAGGCACCCCATCTGTCTTGCTCATTGCCTGATCTCCCACTGTTGAATACAGGGTCTTCCACAAGGTATATGCACAATAAACACGGTTGAAAGAAAATAATTGAATCTCAGATTGTCTGGTCTCTATATGCTATTTAGTTAAGCCACCTATGAACCGTTTTTAGAAATCAGTGGTTGATCTATCTTCCTGAAATATCATTGCATAGTAGTATCACTTCTGAAATTAAGATCTTACTATATAGCTAATCATTTTTCAAACTCCTTCTCCTGGCATTCAGGTTCTCATAATCTGACCTAGATACTTAGATTTTCTTACTATATCTTCCTAATCTAGTCAGTCACTGCTCACTGACACGTGCCTCCTCATCATTTTTCTACTGTTCCTGGAGGAAATATTGTGTGTTCTCAAGCCAATCATTTCAAGTTTCTGAGCCTCGGTGTCTCACGTTTCTCATTGTTATCTGTAGCAAATGAGAGAATACATATAAAATTTGTAAACTATGTAGGATTGTGAAAACATGAAGATCCAAACTTCTGTTGTATTTGTTTTTGTTTATAGACATTAACTGATTAATAGGATAGAGGCATAATGTTAAAGAAGGCATAAAATGTTTCCATTTCAGGAACATATCTGTCAAAAGTTTCCCTGACGATCTGGTACACACAATTGCTCTCTAGGGAACATTGGTAAAAAGTTGATTGCCTACTCGGGGTTCACTCCCTCTTCTTTGGGGCCACATTTATCCATGGAAGATCTTAGAATGATGGCCCAGTTTTCACAACTCGTGATTAGTTTCGTCTGGCCGTGATGCTTTTCGGGTCAACAACACATGTGCGAAAGAGTGTTGGAGGGCCGGTAAGGCTTGCCTTGCTCTTAAAAACCAACACGCAAGAATATATGTAATCATTTCGTTTTCTGGACAATGTCATGTCTGGAAACGCTGCGACCATCGTGTCAGATGCGAAAGGCTGCAGCCTGAGGTCAGAGCTGACATACTGAGACGAGAGTGCTGGAAGAGGAACAGGGAAAGGATACAGGTCATTGAGTTAACCAGCCCGGGCGCTGTTCCCCTCCTGATTTCTAGTTCTGTGAACAACATCCACTCTTATCCTTTGATCCAATGAAGCCTCAATTTCTTGTTACGTGCAACTGAGAGCCCTGACATGCACTTAGCCTCGCCGTATCAGGGCTGGGTGCCTTGAACAACAGAAATGCATTTTCTCACAGTTCTGGAGACCAGAAAGAAGCCTCAGATCAAGGTGCCGGCAATGTTGGTTTCTCCTGGGGCCTCTCTCCTCGGCTTGCAGGCGGCCACCTTCCTGCTGCCTCTTCTCATGGTCATCCGCCACAAACCCCTGCGGTCTCTGCGGTTGTCCTAATCGCCGCTTCTCCTAAGGACAAGAGTCACATCGGGTTAGGGCCCACCCGAACGTCCTCATTTTAACTTGAAAAGCCCTATCTCCAAACACAGTCAAATCCTGACATATTGAGGGGTTAGGGTTGCCACATATACGTTAGGGCAGAAACACAGTTCAGCCCATAATCTTGCTCGAACCAAAAAAAAAAAAAAAGTTTATTTTAAAACTACAGAGAAACTCACAGAATCAGAGTGCAGGTTATAAAGTTTGACCTCATGGGAACTGAAAACCACAAGCAGCTCTCTCTTCATCTATTTCCCTCTTTCGAATCGCAGACTTCTATTTCTCTCAGCACGGATGCTTTGGTTCTCTTTTTCTCTCCCTACAGATCAGCCCTCCACTCTCCTGCTCATACAAGGCCCATCGGTGCCCCACGAGGGTGGCCTCAGCCTCTAAGTCACGTGACCCTCCTGTTTGGCTTCCTACAGCTACCAGACGCGAGGCTCTATGCTTCTTTTGTCTGTGTTTGTTCCCGGTTTTATTGAGTTACAGTTAGCATATCGCATTGCACACATTTTAGGTAGACGACGTAATGAACTGATATATGCGTACATTATTAAAGGATTTCCAAAATAAGTCTGGTTAACATGCAATAGCTATACATCTTGGGTGTGTGTGGTGAGAAATTTTAAGATCTACTCTGTTATCGAGTGTACACCAAAATCTTGACATGGAAAATCTACTTGGCCCAGTTTTTCATCCTTGGTCCAATCTTACGTGGGCAGGTCTACGAGGTCTGTGACTGCGTTAGTTCACCAAGGAGAAGATTTGAACGGGAATAAAGTACTTGGCCGTTCTAGAGGAATGCGGGAACCGTGGATAAATTTATACTTATACTGTGGATATACAAAGGGTGTTGATTTATTATTAACAACCTGCAGAGAAGCCTCCAGTAAAGTCTCATTTTATTCTACCCTTGATTCTGATTATTTTTAGTTTTCTGACATTTTAATAAATAGCTTAGATGAGGACATGCCCACTAAATTTTCAGTTGACAAAATGATGAAAACATTAGTTAACATAGTTAGAGACAAAATTCAGACTCAAAATGGTCATAGAATGAATAAGATGAACATTAGGTCAGTATTAACTTCCAAATTTGCATTTCAGGATTCACTTAAAGAACAACGGGATGGAGTTTCCACCTTGATCCCTTATGTAAATTGTAGCATTCTCTGTGACCGTATCTCTCTGAGAAGATCTTGCTCTTTTTAATTAGTTGTATGCTTTAGTTTGGCTAAGTAAGTGTTCTCTAAAAGTTGGAACATTTCTATAATTTTGGTTTCCCTTTTACTTACAGATCAAGTAGATAACAAGAAATAGTATTTTTGGATCCCCACAGGTAACTCACCAATCTGAAAAATCCCTGAGCTAAGAGACTCCTCCCTAATGTAGCTTAGTAAGGGGAAGCTACTGTAATATAGCATGAGTCTAACCAAAATACTGTCTCTCCCTATAAAGCTGGATATCCTGTAAACTTGGCTTTCCCCAGTTAGGAAACAGGGATAAAGACAAGCTCACTTTCCAGATGCTTTGTCTATTATGCTATTTTTCTTTCTTTAATTCTTTGAAATCACCTTATTATTTTCCCCTTATATATGAATAAATCCTCACTGAAAACTGAAGCCCAAACATTATGAAAATGTATAGCATAGAAAATGAAATACCGAATAATGAGTAACCATGTAAACGGTCAGGTGACTCCTTTCTCAGGCTGTATTTCTGTGCGTAGTCTAACAAAATATTAATATTATTTTAATGAATATAGGCTCCTACCACACATATTATTGTGTAGCTTCCTTTCCCCACGTAACTGTATATCTGGAGCTTGCAATGGTACATGCTCGTTTGCTGCACACCAATCCATCAGCCAAGGACAACTAGAAAAGCCAGACAAAATATCTGATTATTTGGTCTGCAGGGATCAAAGAGCTACCAAAGCTGCAATGACTCGAGGGGCTAAAATCCTTGAGAAGAGGTAAATGCGAAGAGGGGAGCTCAGCATTTGGGGCCTTCATCTGATTCGCAAGCAGTGGCTGAGAAGCTGAGCTATGCTTTCGGTAGGGTCATCGTACTAAAGGGGAAAATGGGAGTCCAGAACCCAGTAAGGAAAAGCAACCATGATAAGCATCCCAGGGTTTCAGGCAGCATCAGCAAAAGCCTATACCCTGAAATATGCATAAACCAGAAATAAGCCCTCCCAAGGAACAAAGTCCAGTTTTAATAAACTCAATCTTTGACTAGATTAGGTCATTTGCCTCTATTCGGTATGCTCAAAGTAAAAGCAAATTTGCTTTGTTAAGAAAATGAAGTTACCCAGAGACTCGAATTATCTTACTTTTTTATATACAACACCTGGCATCTAATTTTAAGCTCCCAGTCACTTCAGAAGACAAAACCACATGACAGAAAAAGTAGATGATAGGGTGTCCTGATGTTGGAGCTATTAGATACGAATTTTAAAGTGATCATGATTAATACTCTAAAGAGATTAGATTATACTATGTAGAATTTCAGCATAAATGCTACAGTTTTATAGTATAGTTTGAATTTAGGGTATGTGATACATCCGATTTTGTTCTTCTCAAGATTGCTTTGGCAATTTGGGATCTCTTGTGGTTCTATATAAATTTTAGGATTATTTGTTCTAGTTCCATGAAAACTGTCATTAGTATTTTGATAAGTATTGCATTGACTTTATAGATTGCTTTGGGTGTCTTGGACATTCGGATAATATTAACTCTTCTAATCCATGAGCACAATCTATCCTATTTATTTTTTCATCTTCAATTTCTTTCATCACCATCTTATAGTTTTCAGAACATAGGGCTTTTACCTCCTTAGTTAAATTTATTCCTAGGTGTTTTATTATTTTTGATGCAATTATAAATGGGATTGTTTTCTTAATTTCTCTTTCTGATAGCTCATCATTAGTGTATAGAAATGCAACAAATTTTAGAGTATTAATTTTGTATACTGCAACTCTAATGAATTCATTTATTAACGCTAATAGTTTTTTGGTGAGTCTTTAAGGTTTACTATATATGGTATCATGTCATCTGCAAATAGTGATAGTTTTACTTCTTTCTCAAATTTGGATGCCTTTTCTTGTCTGATTACTGTGGCTAGGACTTCCAATACTGTGTTGAATAAAAATGGTGAGAGTGGTGGGCACTGTCTTGTTCCTGATCTTGGAGGAAAAGATTTCAGATTTTACTGTTGTCGAGTATGACGTTAGCAGTGGATTTGTCATATATCGCTTTATTGTGCTAAGGTATGTTTTCTCTATATCTACTTTGTTGAGAGTTTTTATCAGAAATGGATGTTGAATTTTATCGAATGCTTTTTTCGGCATCTATTGGTATGATCAGATGATTTTTACCCTTCATTTAACGTAGCGTATCATGTCAATTGATTTGTGGATGTCAAACCATCCTTACATCCTTGGAATAAATCCCACTTAATCACGATGCATGACCCTTTTAATGTATTATTTTTGAGGAGTTTTGCATCTGTGTCCATTAGGGATATCGGCCTATAATTTTTGTTGTTGTTGTGTGTCTTTGGCATCAGGATAATACCGACCTTGTAGAAATGAGTTTGGAAGTGTTCCTTCTTCAGTGTTTTCGAGGAGCTTGAGAAGGATAGGCATTCATTCTTTTAAAAATGTTTGGCAGAATTCACCTACATAGCCATGTGATCCTGCACTTTTGTTTGTTGGAAGTTTTCCGATTACTGATTCAATTTTGTTTTGAGTAACTGGTCTGTTCAGGTTTTCTGTTTCTTCCTACTTCATTCAGTCTTGGATGGTTGTATGCTTCTGGAAATGTATCCATTTCTAGGTTGTCCAAATTGTTGGCATAAAATTGTTCATAGTATTCTTTATGATCCTTTATATTTCTGTGGTGTAGGATGTAACTTCTTCCCTTCATTTCTGAGTTTATTTATTTGGGCCTTCTCTCTTTTTCTTGATGAGTCTGGCTAAAAGTTATCAATTTTGTTTATCTTTTCAAAGAACCAGCCCTCAGTTTCATTAATCTTTTCTATTTTTTAGTCTCTATTTCATTTATTTCTTCCCTGATCTTTATTACTTCCTTCTTCTGTTGATTATGGGTTTTGTTCTTCTTTTTCTAGTTCCTTTAGGTATAAAGTTAGATTATTTGTTTGAGATTTTTCTTGTGTCTTGAGGTAGGCCTGTATCACTATGAACTTCCCTCTTAGAACTGCTTTTGCTGTTCCCATAGATTTTGGAAAGTTGTGCTTCTAATTTCACTTGTCTCAAGGTTTTTTAAATTTCCCTTTTGATCTCTTTATTGACCTATCGGTTGTTTAGTAGCGTGTGGTTTATTCTCCACCTGTTTGTGTTTTTTTCCAGTTTTCTTCTTTTAATTAGTTTCTAATTTTATAGCATTGTGATAGGAAAAATGCTTGATTTCAATCTTCTTGAATTTATTGAGGCTTGTTTTGTGGCCTAAAACTGTATATTCTACGGTTTTGAATGACATGTTCTGTATTCGTCTATTAACTCTATCTCATCTAATCTATTGGCGAAGGCTAGTATTTTCTAACTAATTTTCTGTCTGGTGATCTATTCATTGATGTAAGTGTGGCATTAAAATCTCCTATTATTGTGGTACTGTCAATTTCTCCCCTTATGTCTGTTAATATTTGCTTTACATATTTACGTGCCCCTATATTGGACACGTAAATATTTACAAATGTTCTATCTTCCTCTTGGATTGACCCCTTTATCATCATGGAATGCCCTTCTCTGTCTATTTTTACAGTCTGTTTTCAAGTCTATTTGTCTGGTATGAGTATTGCTACTGAAGCTATCTTTTCATTTCTGTTTGCTTGGATACCTTTTTCCATCCCTTTGCTTTTAGTCTGTGTCTTTCAATCTGCAATGAGTCCCTTTAGGCAGCATATAGCTGGGTCACGCTTTCTATCCATTCAGCCATTCTATATATCTTTTGACTGGAACATTTAGTCCATTTACATTTAAAATAATTATTGACAGGTATGTACTTCATCCATTTTGTTTATCGTGTTTTTGTTGTTGTTTTTATAGTTCTTCTCTGTTACTTTCTTCTCTTGGCCTCTTCCTTTGTGGTTTGCTGGTTTTTTTTTTTTGTTTTTTTTTTTTTTTTTAGTGTTATGTATGAGTTCCTTTCTCTTTTTATTTTTTGTAGGTTTTTGGTTTGTGGTTATCATGAGGTTTATGTATATTGGCCTATGTATATATATATAGCAGTCTATTTTAAACTGATAGGCGTTTAAGTTCTAATACATTCTTCTTTTTTTTCTAATGCATTCTTAAAGTGCTACATTTTTACTTCCCTTATCCCACACTTCATTTTTGAGTCATACTTTAGATATTTTTGTTTTGCTTCTCTTATTTATTGCAGTTATAGTTGATTTTGCTACTTTTTTCTTTTAACCTTTATAGTAGCTTTTAAAGTAGCTGATCCATTGCCTTCCTTATATACATTTGACTTATCTGTGAGATTTTCTTTAATATATTTTCTTATATTTGGCTTTTCTTTTTCGCTTAAAAAAAGGGACCTTTTAACATTTCTTGTAAAGCTGGTTTAGTTGTGATAAACTTTTGGTTTTTCTTGTCTGGGAAATGCTTTATCTCTCTTTTAATTCTGAATAACCTTGCCAGGTAACATATTCTAGTTTGTAAGTTCTTTGATTTCGACACTTTAAATATGTTCTGCCACTCCCTTCTGGCCTGCAAAGCTTCTGCACAGAAATTAGCTGATAGCCTTCTGAGGTTTCTGTTGTATATGACTAGCTATTTCCTGAGTTCCAAGGAAGATACCACAGGCTCCTTTGGAGGTATGGTTACACCTATGAACCCTATATCAAAATAGTATTTGTAAATGCATACGATACAATACCTAGTATTACAAAGGAAAAAAATAAATATATTTGAACTAGAATCTCATCCACGGTTCCCTTGGCACTAAAGTTTGTCATTATCGTATTTACTTTGATGGTTACTTTTTATTTAAGAAAAGTACTATTGGTTTCATTTATCGTCATGACCTACAATGGGCATTTTAAATAAATTTATGTAAAGTAAAAGCGAGAGATAAATTAGAAAAATCTGTGTTAAGTAAATAATAGGAAATATGACAAAAACTGTGAAAGTGGTTGTGTCATGATCCAATGAAGAAGGTTGACTTCCCCTGAACAGGTGACTCTAGTGGCTGGAATTTCAGGCCCACTTCAGGCTGGCGATTGCACTAGACCAGGCTTTGAGCAAACCTCACTTGTCCATTCGATCAACATCTATTTACGGAGGTTGGGGAGAGGGCACTGAACAGGAGAAAGGACCTACTCTCAAGGTGTCTCCATTCTCAAGGTGTCTCCATGCTAGCGGAAGGATACAGACCATGAGCAGGCAAACACTGGAGATGGAGTGACTCGGGGAGAATGCGGGTAGGAGTCTTGGTTGGCCCCAGGTGGGTCCAAAAAAAAAAAAAAAAAAACCAGGCTCCCACTCCAGCGTTGCCTGGAAAAAGAGAGAGAGACAAGCGGGATTTCTGGTTTGTTACCACAAGGAAAGGAATAAGTGTGTATTCTCTCTCAGTCGCTCCTCTCCACACCTGGGCAAATGGTTGTTTACACAGGCACATCACCCAACCGCTCCCTCGAAGGTAAACAGCGGCTTCCTGCCTTTCCTGCTAGCACAGATTGGGGCCCTGAAACACTGTGTACCCAGGGGCAAGAGGAGGGCTCCTTCCTTCAGGTCTTTATTGATTCATTCCAGCAAGACTTGCTGAGCGCCTCTGACTACCCAGCACTGTGGCAGATCCCGCGAATACAGCACGGAATAAGAAAGAGGACACTCCACCCTGGACCTATATCCGCTCCCTGTAGGATCCAGGGCCGTCCATGCTAGAAGGGCCTCTGAGTCCCCAGCCCACGCATCTCATGGTGCAGATGGGAACACCAAAATCTGAAGAGGGAGCGTGATTTGCCCAAGATCCTGATCTGGGTCACGGTAGACGTCGAGCTAATCAGGTCTCAAACTCCTTTGTCAACTGCTTTCATTGTCTTCTGCTTCTGAGGTTGTCATTGCACGTAGTACTTGAATTGACTCTTCTTGCTAATTCAGTACATTCTATACCAAATGATCATGGGTGAGGGAAAGGAGAGACCAGGCCTCCTTCCAGATACACTAAAATGAAATCCAATTCTAAGTCCCTAAATTCATAGACTACTTGACCTGGCTGAATCGGTCTTACGTTTATTTACCATCTTCTCCAGGGGCACACCCCAATGTCAGTTTTCCATTTTGAAATTAGTATAACCTATAGTTAGGAAACATACACTGTACCTAACCATACTTTATATTTTCATAACACATTGCCTTTTCAATTGTTTTATTCATCTGTTAAATCAGCAGGTGTTTCCTGAGTGCCTACTGTGTGCCAGGCCCTGTGGGAGATGCTGGGATTAATGTTAAACCAAAGAGAAACATATCCCTGAACTGATCCTACAATTGGTCTAGTCTGGGAGGTGAGCATTTGTCACCAAAACACACATATGAATATAAATTTATCACCGTAATAGATACTTGTGTTAGTTCAGGTCCTCTAAGAAACAGACTTCAAGATAAGACTAACCATGCAAGAGATCTTGGGGGTATGAAAATAGGGGGGAGCCAGAGAAGCCTGGAGAGGCGGCAGACAGTGAAGCGCTTCTGTGAAGGAGAGAGAGGGGTCATCTTGGACCGCAGTGTAGTTCGAAGGAAGTCCTGCCTCTTGGAAAGGTCTCCCGTTCTCAAGAATGGACCAGCCTTGGTATTCCTACTAGAGAGTGTGGCCTCAGAGAGAGGTGGCGGTGGATTCAGAGGCCAGCAGCTCGGGATGCCAGGCAGTGATGCTCCCTTCAGCACAAGATTTGAGAGTGCATCTTCATGACCACCACGATGGTAGAAAAGAGGAAAGGTGGTAATAACAGATGACAAATTAGAGGAACTTGATCTGGTCTAGGAGAATGGAGACTCCCTGAGTAGATCATCTTCATGCCGAGTTAATGAGGTGAAAGTGCAAAGTTCCAGGGAGAGGGAACAGCGAGTCCAAAGGGCCTGTGGCAGAAAGCAGCACAGACTGTTCCAGAAACGAAGGACCAGCGTAGCTCAGTCGAGAGTGGTGTGTGAGGCTGAGAAGCGGGCACTACTAGGGAGTCCCACAAGGTCTTTAAGCAAAGGATCCACATCTAAAACTCACCACAATAGATGGAGGGTAGAAGGTGGAGTAGCATGGAAGCGTCTGGATTGCCAGGTGGTTTAACCACAGTGAGACTGGTGGGGAAGGAAGAAGGGAGAGGCTGGGGCCCGGATGTCGTACGCTATTGTTAGGTTCACACTAGATGCTCCTATGACAAATATAACTTTTAAAGATGTGCTTAGTTTGGCCCAGGCAATTGTTTTGAAAATGTTTGAATGTGCTGTCCATATTTGAAAATTGGGCAATTCTACACAAACCTTTGGATCACCTGCTTCTCTTAAAAAATCCAATCTGGCAACACTAGGCCCATGTTTCTGTAAAGAGTAAGGACTGCTTCTGTTATTTATTGATAGTTGATCAATAAATATTTCCTGAACGAGTGAATGAATCAATGAAAATACAGAGAGCTATAGTCAGCACGCACTATGGTCATGGAACCTCTCTCAGCCTGAAAGAGAATGTGACTTAGGGTTAA
This sequence comes from Eonycteris spelaea, assembly GCA_003508835.1. Taxonomy (NCBI): domain Eukaryota; kingdom Metazoa; phylum Chordata; class Mammalia; order Chiroptera; family Pteropodidae; genus Eonycteris; species Eonycteris spelaea. Next base: position 4,031,206 of record PUFA01000071.1, on the reverse strand, counting down.
GTCCAGCATGCACTGGTAATGTTTAACATTGGGATATTTTGGGAAAAAAAAAAAAAAACCCAATTGATAGCACTTGCCAATTTTTATGCTGTAGATATTCCCGCCATGGCTGAGTTAAGCTACCAACATGACGTTTCTAGACGCGGAGTCAGAGATGAGCGCGAGCAGGTTCATGATATGTTTCTAGTCGGTCCCCGCACAGCACTCATGAACGTGAGGCTGGAATTACTGCATCACTGAAATGATGACCCGGAACTGGCCTGCAACGTAGCAAGTGCTCAATAAATATCTGTTAAACCAGGAAGTGAGTGGGCTGAAGCCCACAGATGGGAAATCAGCAGAAAACAGAAATGGACGTAGACGGGGTATAAAGGGCGGGGTGTAAAGGATTGGGGAGCTGATCCTGGGACCTCGGTGAACGTGTCCTGTGTCCTGGGACACAGGAGAACGGTGTCATTTTTTTTTTTTGACCATTAATCTTTCAGATTTTCAGATCTCTCATCGGTCAAATGAAGGGGAAGGTTTGGATGATCTCTCTAAATCCTCTTATAACCCATGATGTAAATTAGTGATTTTTGGCCATTATCAAAAAGTGTGATTATCTTTTCAAACAAAATATCACAAATCCGATAAAAGGAGATGTGCATCTGTTGGATGCCCTGATCCTTTAACTCGTTAGTTTCAGCTGAAGTCCCTTGCAGTAGTCTCTTAGATTGGCAGCCCCGATGAACCACACCTTCCTGCGTCCACACCCTTGTGAAGTCACTTCCTCTTGAATCTGGGCTGAGCCTGTGAAATGGTCCAACCAACGAATATGGCAGAGTGAAGACAGGCCAGTTTCTGGCCTAAGCTTTAAGAAGGTCCCATTGCTCTGCTGGAGAGGCCATAGAGAGAGGCCGTGGTGGGCTCATGGGGGAAAGAGAGAAGCCCTAAGGCTACACGGAGTGAGAGTGAGAAACCCAGCCACCCCATGTGCCAGCTGAGCCCATCCCCAAATCGACCTGCCAGCTGAACGCATCTACAGGAACGAACCTGGCGAAGACCGGCAGCACTGCCCAGACAAACCCGCTTCAGACTGCATAGTCGTGAGCGAACAAAACCGTTGTTGTCTTAAGGCTTCAGGTTATGTTACAGTTGAGACTCTGTCAAAGAGGCGATATTACCTAAGTAGCCATCAGCACAAAATGGATCCATACAATGGAGAACTGCACAGCTATTAAAAAGAATGAGGCAAGTCTAGGTTTGCCAATGCGAAATGATCAACGAGATTTACTCTCACGTGTGAAAGCAGCATTCAGGATTCTACCTGTTCTATAAGAAGAGACGCATGTGTGCTCGTGTATGCACATGTGGGGTGTGTGTGTGTGTGTGTGCGCGTGCGCATGTGATTGTAAATGCATAGAATATCGGGTATTTCTGGAAAGATAACTTAAAGTAACAGAATGGTAGGCTTGAGATGTGGGGACTACCTTTCACTGTCTAACCTTTGCACGTATTTTTTACATGTTCCCACTTATTACCTATTAAATCACAGAAATAACATTTTCACAAAAACAAAAGGAAAAAGGTGAGCTCTACGGACATCAAGTTGCCGGTAACGAGCTATGACACTATAGTAACACACTGTTATATTAACCTCGATGATTTAGGTCTTCGATTAAATTTTACTCAGAAATAGCACGCAAGAACAGAAGGAAGCATTAGAAATGAAAGGGATAATTACTAAGACCCAATATCAGTTCTCCAAGAGCAGATCATACTATACCAACCAATTTCCATTTTCGATTAAGTTGCTTCGCTGATAAACATTGATCTAAGCAAGGCCTCTGGCTCAGTCACTCTTAATAGGGTGACCGGACGGTTAAAAGGGGATTTGCTGCTGATTCCAACCACCCACCTCATACTCGGCCCAGAAATCTCTAGAGATAGGCCATAAAGTTCTTATATTTATCCTTGTTGTGTTCAGTAGTCTTTCTTTGGTGATTTGGATGAAGATATAGCATGAACACTAACCAAATTGATCGAGGGCATCAGTAGGGAAGGAACGGTTGGTATATATATCTGATGGCAGGAGGAGGAGTCAGATTGTATCAACAGTCCAGGTTAGCATGTCAAAACCAACCATGTGTAATTTAAGAGTAATACAATCTGTATTTAACATCAAAATTAAAAAAAGTCAGCTATGTAAGTAAGTGCAGGATCAGACAGCTAGACTGATGGCAATTGAGTCAGAAAAGATAGGAGGGTTTTAATTAACCCAAAGCTCAATATGACCCAACAATGGAACTGCTTTTTTGTATTTAAAGCAATTTTAAGCCATTTTGGTAACACAGTAATAAAGTATTCTTTTCAGTTGAAGAGCTGTGATGATCCTAATAGATTCTGTGAGGGGCATATTACCTCTGGAGTATTGTGTGCTCAGTTCTGGGTGACAGAGTGAGCAATTATACACAGGAGGGGTTTGGAAGGCATGTCGCCCAAGGAATAGTTATCAGCACTCAGGATAAATGAGAACAAAATGATAATATTTCAGGAAATAACAGTGACCGCCATCTATTTGAAGAGCATTCGAGTGTAACAGGGAGTAAACCTATTCTTTATTGCTGTACGTTTTAGTCAGTTGGTGCCACATGTACCTCTATTTACCTCTTCTGTAGCTGGGAAGGGGTGGGGCTGGAGTCGACTGCTCTGGTGTAGGCTTGGTTGGGCTTGTTTTCAGGTTGTGGCTTGGCCTCCGTTTTGTTCCGTATGTTTCTTTTTCTCTGGGAATCAGTAGGTGCCCCTGGGAATATTTTGCTCGTCGTGATGGAAGCCGCACAACAGGGCACTCCTTCAAGGGCACACGCATCACAGCCGCCGACATCCCAGTGGCCCGATCAAGCCGTCCCAAAGTCGGGGGTCAGGGAAATATATTCAGCTACTGTGGGACCTTGGGAAGGGACCTCGAGGCGCTGGTATCACGGAATAATGGTGCCATTGGCTTATCCTACCTGGACTAACAGGGCCAAACTAGAGTCCGCGGGCTAACGGTATAAGAAGATTAATTCTGGCATAATGTAATTGAAAATAACCCAACTGGTCATTGAAACGGTCCAATGAAAGATGCAAACCTGTGAAATCCTTCTTCTGGAAGGTTAGACAGAGTCCAGGGGCTCATGGCCCAAGAACGTCATCCACGGAATTCCAGTATCACTGAGACAGTCAGACACTGAGCCATTGGCATCTTTCCACCCCTAACATCCTACGACTCCACGATCCTCGTCTCCCTCGCACCTTTCTCCCCAGCTGTGACATCCTAAGGTTATTTTTCCTTGTGCCATCTCCTGGGAAACTTACTTATCTATGGCTCGTTTGCGTGCCTGAGTTTCACACGAATATTCCTTGTCTTCACAACTGCTTTGGCAGTATTTCAGGGGCACAGCCAGGGTCTTAAACTTCTTTCATCCTCTATAGCCACTAGCTCAGCATCATACCCCAAGTCCTTAGTCCACCCCATACCCAGTCTGGCCCCAAAGCCTCATCTTCCCAGCCTCATCTCCTACTTTCACACCCTGTGGTCCATCCAAACGGAGCTACTGGCCCTTCCTACACACAGCCTCTGCTTCTCAGGGCTGTGCTCCCTCAAACACCATTCCTCTTATCCTCACAGGCCCAGATCCTGGCTCTCCCACCCACAGGAAAGCAAATGCTGCCTTCTCTGCATGTTTTCACCAATACTCCACCCAGAAAGAAATTTCTACCTCTTCTCAAAAGCCCTAATGCTTCTAAGGATGCATAAGATTTTCACGGGGGTAGAAAGTAGTTCTCAACCCTAACCCTTTTCGTGGGATTTGAGAAAATTTCTAAAACATACATGCCCAGCCCTTATTCCAAGATAGTTTCATCTTACTGATCTGGTAACAGAAACCAAGTTACCTTGGCTTAAGCAATAAAAACACTTAGTTACTTGATATGGCAAGGTATGTAGAAGTGACTGATTCCAGGACTGGCACAGCAGTTAATGATGTCACCCAAAACTTAGCTCCTGCTGTCTGTCTGATCTGCCATTCTTAATGCATCAGCAATGCCTCCCCTCATGGTTGCAAGACCGCTGCTGTAGCCCCAAGCATCACATCACGAACCAGCATACCAAGCAGGAACGAAGCGGGCACCGGAAGAGCGTTCTTCTCACGTGTGTCTCTTGCCAGAGGAAGAGAGCCCAGACGTTGCCTGCAGACATTCCCTTACCTCTCCTCCGCGAGCCCCGGCCCACGCTCCCATCCTGGACCTATCACAGGCGAGCGGCAAGGGGGCATCTGGGTTGCTTTAGGCCAGGCACCGTCGGCGCTAGACTGTCCTGAACAAAACCCAAACTCCGAACTCTAAGCAAGAAACAAGGGAGAACGGTGCCTAAGAAGGCAACTCGGGCACCTAGGCCCTCCGAGGAGCAGTGAGCTTGCCGAGGGCAGGAATAAGTCCGTGCCCGCAGCGGCTTCGCGGGTCTTCGGAGATACTCCAAGGCCACTTGCTGAGAAACAGATTCCTCTCTCCCCGAGCTATTGTCTTGAAAGCTATTTTTATTTGACTATAATTCACGCAGTCCCCGTGACCCATTTATTTTGACTTCTGAGCGTGTTCATTTCCCCAGGATCTCCACACGTAAGTCAGGTTTTCACTGAGACCCGCAGAGCCCTCGGAGGTGTAGAAATCATATAAATATGTGCTAATTATTTAGGTTCCTAGAAAAATGTGTATTTATGAAGAAAGCCTGGATTAAGCTTAGCTAGCATGTAAGATTTTTTTCTTTCCTTTTATCACCTGCCGTGCAGCAGGATGGGGAGTAAATGTGTCAGGCAAACTAGGGATCAAATACAAGCGCCAACGTTTTACTGCCTGGATGACCTTGAGCGAAATATTTAACCTGAGTCTTGGTTTCCTCACGTATAAAACATGAACCACCTCCCAGGAATGCTAGATGGACCAACACTGATAATAACTGTAAGAATAGTAATAACAACTACAAGCTCATGAGTGCCCGCTCCATGGCCCTCTTCTAGGTAGTTAATGTACATTACTATTTTTAATCTTCACAAAAACGCAACGAGGTAGGGGTTTGCATTGCTCCTGGGCTCAAAAAGTTAAGGGACTTGCCCAAACTCACACGGCTCATGAGCGAGGGTGGAACACAGACAGGTGTTTGACTTCAAAGGCAGTTATGGAACCGATCGCTCAATATTTCTTGGTTTCCTTTCTCCTTTCCTCCAATGATTCGGCGCTATCCCCACATCGTCAGAATGCTTGCTATAGGCCTCCTTGCCTTCAGTCTGTAATGCATCATCCTTTTTCTCCTTCCTCTGTTTGGTTTCCCAGGTAGGTTTAATATTTTTTAAATGCCCAAACACGCGATGCCCTTGTGAATATATGCTTCTTGTGGACTGTCCTGCCTTGTTTGGGTCACAGGGGAGTGGTCGGGAGGCAGGGAGAAAGAACGACGAACTCCCACAGCCTCTGCAGCTTCTATTCTCTGTTTTCACTTTGGAAGGCCGTGCTGCTCTGTGAATCTCCCCCCACCTCCCAACCTTCCTTTTGCTGGAGAACACCGGCCTGGTTTCGCTCTCCTTTTAAAATACCCACGGACCTCTGTGCCCCCCCCACCCGATCACTCCGGCGGTAATGCCCCGAGCCTCGCTAATAGCACAATATCCTTTTCATAATAAGGTATCGCGAACGGCACAGAAGACTTTTGTGCCCGGCCAGAATCAGTACATTCATCTCAGACAGCGTGCAGCGGGCTACGGGGTCCCCTCATTCTCTCTTTTCAGGAAGGGCTGGTGTCAGCTTTCATGCTGCCTCTGACAAACCAGGAGCTTGTGTTCTGTCCTGTGGCTGCTGTTTCCAGTGTCTGCCAGTTTCCATTTCTGCAGGGCATCAGGTGACCAGGAAGTTCCTGCCCAGGACGGGGACGTGGGTGGGTTGATCGCTGGCTGGCATGCTCCCTGCAGTCTGTTCTGCACGTTTCTAAAAACCTGTTCGCGTCCCGTCTAATTTCGCTCCCCGAGTACAGTCCGGGGGACGCGTCAGGCTCTTCCTTCTGGGCTTCTGCCGTCCCCTCTGCTCATCCTCAAGGAGCCGTCCTCACTGCCGGGCCTGACAGTGAGTGTCGCAGTGTGGGCGATAGCTCGGATCTGCAGTGACCACAGAACATGCTCTAGAAATTTAAGAGGACTATCAGAAAACATCCGATGTGACTTATTTCATGAAATGTAAGCATAGCAATTTGAGCAAGCCTGAAAATAGGTTAATTGTGGTTTAATAGGAGGTGATAAGAGCTGTCGTTGATTGAGCCCGTAATAATGCCAGACACTCTCCTAAACAGGCTCTATACATTATATTATTTCATCTATAGACTCAGAGGAATATATTATCATCACCCCAGATTTACAGGGAAAAGTACGGCGAAAGCAGTTAAGTAATTTGCCTAAGAACCTGCTGCTAGTAGGTATCGAGGAAGGGATTTGAGCCCAGCCTTTGGCTGATTCCCAAGCCCACGAGCTCAGCTACTGCTCTCCGGCGTCGCTCGCTGTTTGTGCCACGCAGCACGGTCTGCTGTTCCGTGTTTGCCTTCTGGTTAATGTTTACTCCCTCCGCCGGGAGCACGCCACGTCAAGGGGGTGGCGTGGGCTTTCTGCTTCCTGAGGTGCACTGCTCAGTGTAAAGCAGCTTCGCCCCCTTTCAAAGGGACGTTAAAAGTGACAACCCCAAGCCCAAAGGAGAGCCAAGAGCCGACGCCAGCGCACGACTGGCGACTACGTAGGGCGATGTCTTCCTTTTGATGTTGTTGAAGCTTCTGTGATGGCAAAATGGCCCCAACACTATCTCGGCTTCAGACAACCCCAGAGGACGTGTAGGAAACCCCCAAACACTCGGGAGGGGTCACTGGGTAAATGGATCAAGGAAAGGTCCTGACTCACTCGAATATTAATGAAGGGGACGCGTTACGAACATTTTTTTTCTTCTGTTGCAGAATCAATCCAGTGGAGGGGATGTGGGCATGGGAGTCAGACCCGGGCTTGTGGGGTGACCTTGGCTGCATCTGGGGACTTGGGGCCTGTGTCGGCTTCCTCAGTGGGGAAATAGAGATGACAAATGCGCCCTCCGAGAATATTTTGTGGATCTATGAGATTTTGTATATAAAGGACCAGCAGATACCTGGCACAGTGTAGATGTTCCAGAAACAGAAGCCACAAGTCTTCGAGACTTGGCCGGGCTCACGCGGGAGGCCCACAGCATCTGGGGTTTGCGCTTGGCCGTGTGCCCAAGCTGTTGAGTGGGCGCGGCCTTCCCGGTGCCACTGCTGACTCAGTGGCCCACGCTGGGACGCAGAGCTCAGCCTCTCACTCTGCCTTTTACGTATTTTGAGAAGAGTAATGGAGTGTATGTAGCATTTTGAAAATCTAAAATACTGTTATTTAGTTCTTTGTTTTCACAGGAAGAAAAAGGGGGAGGGAGAGAAGGAAAAAAGAAAACAAAAATTCACACTTCTGTCTCTGGCTCGGCAGAGTGAGGGAGACTGGTGAGTGGTGTTGTCTGATCTCTCCTATTCCCTCCTTTTTTTCTCCCTTAAAATTATGCTACGGGAAAACCGCTTCTGCTTTTATGGCCACCCACCTGGCTGTCTCGGTTTCCTCATCTGTTGACCTGTGTCCCGTAACAGCTGCCCGGCACAGCTGCCAAGTCATTGGAGGAGCCGGATGGATGGGGAGACGCAAGGCGGTGTTCAAAGCCGGGTGCGGGGCCTTCCTAGAGGGAGAGAGGCACCAGGCCGGGAGCCCAGAGTGCAGCTTACGCGTCGGCAGCCAGCCGCTCTGCGACGCCGGGTCCGTCATCCACCCCTCTGCGCCTCAGCTTCCCCGCCTCGCAGTGACCGAGTGGACCCTGGCCCCCTGGGCTGCAGGATCCGTGAGCTCCCAGTGCCGAGGAAACTTGGAGATTGTGTGCGCAGGAAAGACACATCTTTTCTGCCACTGCCTCAGGTCCGTCCGGGTCGTCGCTGCCTTTGGCTGTGTTTCATTTTGTGTTCAGTGTTTCTCGCACAGCAAAAGCACAGACGTGTGAACCGCTCGCTGTTTTGAGGACTGTCTGAGGTCCCTGGAGGGTGGTATCGTTCTCCAGCCTCTGCAAACCGAAGCAGGGTGAGGGTGAGACACCCTGAGTGTGGGCTCTGGGTGGGGACCGCGTGCCCCACGGAGAAGGGGCAGCAGGACTCGGCACCAGCAGACGGACGGCGTGGAGCCTTAAGTCCGAGGCGGCCAGACCTGGTTTTTCAAAGAACGCCAATGATCTTGAATTTTTTTTTTTTAAAACATAGAATCGACCCTCCAGGCTCGAAAATAACCTCAAACAACATAGGAAGAACGTGACTGTCTTTTCAAAAGGGCTGGAAACCACCATCCACCCATCGGCCTCGTGGCACAGACGGGGCTGAAATCCGGAGAGCAGAATGAGGCGCTGCTCGGCTGCAGCAGTTGAGGCGCCACCTTCGGAAGCAGCAGCCGTGCCCTTTGCCACCCTCACCCCATTTCTCGGCAAAGCCGCTTCTACCACACGGGGCTCCCCTTTCTAGAAAGGAAATGGAAGAAGCGAGAGACGGATGAAGGAGCCAAGGGAGCAGGAGCTAGTGAGGAAAAGAGGACAGAGAGAGGAATATCCCTAGTGTGTGTCGTGCATGCCTTTGAGGGGAACACAGGCAGGGGCCCCCTTCTTCACCTGCTCCAGCACCCCGCAAAATGACAGAGCCCCCTGGGCCGCGTTTGGCTGCTTCCCCCCTCCCCACCCCGCATGCACAGAGCGGGGTGCATGCAGACCCCGGGGGACCCTGCGCTGCTGCGCCCTTGGCCTCCAGTCCCCACCTCGAATCTTCCAGGAAGCTGGCAGGGCGGCTCCCGTCCGCGGCCCTGCGCCCCGCCAGGTGAAGGGGAAGCAGATTGCAAAGCTCCGCGCGTCTTATCAAAGGTTATTAAAAAAACAGCAACCACCCCACCTGCCTGAGCCGCGTTCCTGGCAGGAAGCGGGGTGGGGGCAGGGCAGTCGCGACATCCTCAATGACCCCCCACTTCCGGCCTGACCCTTGACCAACCTGCTTTCTCAGGGGCCAGTCAGGGGATGCGACCTTCGTTCTCGATTTCCTTCACCCCTTGGCCGCTCCCCGCCGTGCGCGGCCGGGTAGAAAAAGCGCCCCCAAGTCCCGGCGTGGGGGTCGCGGGTGCAGGTGCCTCCACCTGACGCCTCCACTCACCCGCCGTGTGACGCAAACGCCCTGAGCCCCTGAGCGTCGCTGTCCTTAGCTCTGACGTGGAAGAACAAGGCATACCGCCCGGCCTCAGTGAGGAAATTAAACAGAGAACGAGTGTAAAGCATTTACCCCGGGACGAGGCGCAGGAGAAGCTGTCACCAGTGGCAGCTCTAGATGGGGGACAGGGGTCTCCGGAGCGTCCAGATTCACAGAGAGCTGTAGGCCGGGGGCACAAGGCCCCAGACGGTGGGCTGCAGCGCGGGGCTGCGAGCCTGGGCTCCTTCCTGACTTGTTTGCAGCGGGCTCCCCCTCCCGCCTCACCTGTGCCTGACCCCGCCGGGCTGCCCCGTGCTGTGCTTGTCCTGACGTCCACCGCGAGCGCTGAAGGGATGATAAACGCTACTGTCCAGGTGGACACTGCGGAACGTGGGCCGACACGCGAGCTCACACTCTGGGAGCCGACAACCTAGGAAGAGACGGAAGAGACGGACACCCACGTGGGATTGTTTCAGGCAGAAGCCGGAGCCTACACGCTGCTGCCCGCTCGCCGCCTCTCAGGCCTTGGCCTTGGGGCTCACGGGCATTGCCGTGGCCCACCTCCCAGTGGCCAGCCTCTGCTTCTCACCCGGGATCCACCCCTGATGTCCAGAGCCCGGTCTGCTCCGCACGGCAGGGGTCTCAGGGAACTAATGATTGATGGGAGCTGCTGTATAAACAGACCCGCCCCTTCACCTCGCTGTGAAATAACTCGTCTACACTGGCTCCCTAAGCTCTCCGACTGGGTTGTGCGTGCCCCTGCTGGCCACTGGCAGGATGACGTCATTTACTGGCTCTCTCTCTCTGCCTTCTAATCCCTCATCTTTCTCCAGGTATTTACTGGGATCATCTCCAAATAAGTTCCTAGCACTTGAACCCATGTCTTAGGAACCAAATTAGAATAGATACAAACCGAGGTGCCAAGCTGAATATCCCAAAGTGCTACGATGTCTGCACAGGCGGCAGGTATTAGGAATCCACAGTGGGGACATGGAGCGAGGCCCCGCCCCGTGGTTTCCCCAGGTGGGACACTGCATACCTGATACCTCCGCTCCCTAAATGCAATTCCATGCTTGCTTGGGAGCAGGCTTCCTTAGCAAGGTCCCTGGAGGCAGGGAGCCAGGGTGGGTTGATGCAAGAGGCTGGGACTGTGTCTCTGGGCTGAGACCACGTTCCCTCTGAGGGCTTCTCAGTTTAAACACAGCACCTGAGGGCAAGAGGAAACACTCCACCTAGGCACACTGGAGTTTAATCTTTGTGTTCTTTTCCAATTTTCTTTTCTTTCCTTTTTTTTTATTTTTTAATGAGGAAAAATGTAAAAACACTTCTCTGGACCCTTTTTCTGTAAAAATAATTAATAATAATAACATTAACAATAATAATTAGAAAAGTAAACCCACTGAGGGAAGTCCATGTTGACAATAAGAGAGACCAAAAGCCATGCTCTCCAAACCACTAAGGGGACAATGAAATACCCTGCTGCTTCTGAGCGGGGTGACCGGTGTGAGAATTAGTCGAGGTCTAGCTTAATCTATGAAAAACAAAAATGTAGAAAGAAAACAGGAAAAAAAAAACACAATAAAACGTTGACACTCAGAGCCAGCACTGACACTCCAGCGGAGGAAATTAATATGTCAATTTATAAAAAATTAATAGACAAATCTGCCATGTCCAAAAAGTCACCTGCTCCACAGAAATGTTTTCCCTCCACACTGACACAGAGTTTGAAAATCTAACAGAAGCCTGAGAGTAGGTGCCAAGGCCTTAGAAAGAGCAAAGAGATTAAAGAGCAGATTTTCTTCAAAGAATTAGATCTTTGCAACAAATTCAGGGCCCAGATGATTTCGAGGAGGACAAAGTACACGCAGACCCCTCTCCTTCAGTTCTTCCAAAACAAACACAGTCATTTCTAACCACTCACAGGTGTTTTTCCTCCCAAAACAAACACAGAAACAAATATTTACAGAGTTATGAAAATTCAACAGAAGTCACCTGGGCACAAGGTTTCCCCACCTGTGCCCAAGATCTCCGGCCTGCCAGTCTTAAACAGAATGTCACACCTCAGTCCTCTGTGGGGCAAGAAACCCTTGGGCCAAGAGAGTTAGTCCCAGAATGTATTATCAGGATGAAAGCCACGTCTTCTCAAGAAAAGTATTCACAGCTCCAAGGAAAGAATGGAATTTTAGACAAATAGGAAAAGCCAGGGCTTTTTTTCCAGTGATTTTTTTTTTCTGATCTGCCAACATTTGCAGAACTGCCCCCAAGAGCCAATGACCACCTTGTGAATCAATCTATTACCTTCATCGACAGCACAAAGCATGGTGTTGGCTGTTGGCCTGACCACCTTGAAAATTTCTCATTGGGTTTGTTTGTGGGAAAGGCACCTGTTTGCTTTTCCTCCTGAATGTCCCAGATGTGAACAGGTCTCAAAATTAGGACATGCAACTGGCGAGTGGTTGCTGTCAACACTCCGTATGTCACTCTTCTGCATTCTTCTGTGAATCTAGAGGACCAGGCAGGAAAAGGGAGTGAATGTGGTTATGGATGGAGGAAAGAAAGGAAAGAGAAAGGGAAGGAGGGGAAGGAGATGAAAAAGAAAGGGAGGGAGGGAAGGAAAACTGGAAAAAAGATGCAAAAGAGGAGGATGAAAAGGGGGAGGCAGAAACAGGAAAAAGGGAGCAGAAAGGAAAAAGGACGGAGGGAGAGAGAGTGAAAGAGAGAGAGACATAGAGAGAGACACAGAGAGAGACAGAGACAGACAGAGAGACAGAGAGAGAGACAGAGGCCGAGAGAAGAGGACACAGCGAGCTACGTCCGTCAGACCCTCGTTGGTTTACCCCGAAGCACCAGATAGCCTCTCCGTGAAAAGCTGAGATGAAGCTCACAACATAATTTCCATTATGTTAATGTTGCTTTAAAATATATTGCACAGAGTGCGGCAACAATCAAATTATCAATTATAATGTCTACTCAGAGTAGAAAAGTGTTGCAAACAGAGGCCTGATTACCGCTTCAGCACATCCAATCTGCATACTCATTGTTCAGTACAGGGGAAACAAATTATCTTGTGCTGGCCCCAGTTCAAATTTAATTAAATGAGTGCAAAGCAATTATAATAAAGTACAATAGTGTAGTAATGAAAGGAAAATAACTCATTAACCTATTAATCTTTATTTATGTTCCTCTCAAATAACTATGTAATTTCTTTATCACCGCATCCCACAAGAAAATAGGAGGGTCTCATTGCCAGTGGGCTGGTTTAACACGTCCTATTTGGTTACGATGCCGTCACGTCGACCATTTATAACCAACTTTTCTTAGCTTTGGGCCACCCCCAAACCTGCCATCGAGGCCCCTGCCCACACGTACGTGCACACGGTCCAGACTTAGCACTGCTCTCCCTCGTTTCTTCTGACACTTGTCAACGTGCAGGTAAATCTCTCTGGAAGCTGAGACGTGCCACAGCGTCAGGGACAGGCGTCCGGCCATGTCTGCTGCTGTGTGAGGCCGTGCAAAGCGAGAGAGCCCAGTGCCCTCAGCCCGAAGCGATACTGTGAGCTCGTCCTTTCCAGTCGGCCAAGTTCTTCACATATAGGAATCTCCCTTGAGCCTCCCAAACACGGTGAGGTAGTCTGAACACTGTCGCCCAATTTACAGGTGAGGAAATGGAGTTTGGGATCAGATATGTGTTTTGCCCAAGACTTGAAGTACGGGAGGAGGATTCTACCTGAGGTCCACAGCCTACGTGGACTAAATCTTCATTTCTTTCCCCTGGAGCCTCACTACTCAAAGTGCGGTGTGGGGACCAGCAGCTCCGGAGCGGCTGGATGCCCGTGCGATGCGCAGGATGCCCTGGCGACTCAGACGCACGCAGGGCTTCGGGAAGCACTGACACTGCTCCATAACTACGCCCCCTTCTCGGGAGAACAGTGGCTCGAATAGGCCTCTCGGCGCAAAGATCTTCCCGGGGCTCTCAGAGCGGCTACTTGGCTATCTCGTAACACCTTGAGATGACCTTGAGATGACCTCTAGCATCCGGGGTGACTGACTTCCACTGGCACGTCTCGAAGTAGAGGATGTAATAAAAGCAGAAATGGTCTCTCTTTCCAGACCCACACCTGACCCCCGAGCCCTCACTCCTCCCTTCAAGAAGGTTTTTTTGTTAATGGAGAAGAAAAAGAAAGGAGAAGCTGATGAACTGAGGGAGGACACAGACGTGTGTCCAGTTCCTGCTTTGTCCACGTGTTGTTCCATTCAACCCTCACGAGGAACACCTTGCTTAGGGAAGGTGGCCGAGAGCAGGGTAGCGTGGCCTGCCAAAAGCGGCCCGCACAGCCATGAGTAACAGAAACGAGACTTTGCTTGGCTTCGAAGATTATGCTACTTTTTTTCTCAAGGTGGTAAAAGAGAAATGATGGAGGGAAGGAAAGAAGGGAAGGAAGGGAAGGAGAGAGGGAGGGAGGGAGGGAAGGGGAGATACAAGGAGGAGAGGGGAAGAAGGGGAGGGGAGGGGAGGGAAGCAGGTGAGGTGAAGCGGTGGAAGCCATTAGTGCTGTTCACCAAATCTCTGCCTCTCTCACTCTCTGAGGTGTGTGAAGGGTTATATTTCCTGCCTCCTTGGGAGGAGGTGGGGCCCACATGAGTAGTTTCACCTAAAGAATTACAAACAGAAGTTTCATGTTTCTTTTTCCAGTCAAATACCTAATTGCCAGGGGACACCGCATAGAGTTCCTTTCTCCTATCTGCCATGGCGATTGGCGATACCCATGCGAGTGGCTGTGCCATCAGCCCACGTCCCAGAATGAGTGCACTGACTGGAGATCTCTGCCAACCTGTGATGGACACATGACATGCCTGAGCAAAAATAAGCCTTCGTTTTTCTGAGCCACTGGCGTTTGAGGTCGCTTATTACCGCAGCATTACATAGACTGACTCTCACAAATGCTGATCTGGAAGAAAAGAGAAATATTTCAAACTCATACACTGCATTTTTTTTTTCACTTGAAACTCACAGCATTTCCGTAAAATCAATAGGGCATAGATATCATTTATTACATAGTTATTAGTTATCACTTACTAAAGATACTTTAATAATGACATGGAAGTTTAAGTGCCCTGCCCAAGGTCACCGAGGTTATACGTGGCCATGCGAGCTTTGGAATACATGCTACCTGAGGACTAACTTATCCTCCAGCACATAAAATTGCCTCCAAGCAAGACCGGAACTCCATTCCCCGCCCTTCGGATCAACTCAAGCCCCAGATGGGTGCCTCTAGCCTTGTGCTCATGCTTCCTTTCCATCCTCACTCAGGGGAATCCAAGTAATTGGACAAAAATCAGGCCAAAGGAAAATGAGTGTGTGAGTGTCCAGCAGGTGACTGCCTCGGGTCCGTGCTGGGGACAGAAAGTCCAGAACAACAAGTCAGCTGTGAGCAGCTCCCCCTGTCCAGTTCCGGTTCGTTTCTCTTTCGATTATTCTGAGTTCTCTGCAGCACCGAAGGGCAAACATCCGTGATGAAGGGAGCATCTTTTGAGATATGAGGGCAAAAATATTGAATGCTAATTTACATCCAGGAGAATCTTTCTTGAATAGACTCCATTTAATCACTCCACTGAATTAACCAAAAACTCTCCCTTCTGCCCATAAAACACACTTCTCATGCTCCTCGCGGGCTGAAGGTTCTCACAAGCGGCCCGGCTGTACCATCAGCTGAGTGCTGTGTTTACTCGGAACTCACGTTCATTTCCAACCCGCTTTTTCCGCTCATATTTATTATTGTGATTATATACAAGAATGCAATATGATCAACAAAGGTAACAGAGATAGTTCTGTGAAAACTAGATCAAATGCTTTGGAAATATTTGATAACAGGAAGTCAGTCAAAAGAGCGTTGGCGAATCTGTAAAAAATTGAGGGAAATTGTGAAGGGCTATATGGAAGCAGCTCTGGAATATTCTCTGAGTCTCTTTAGGCTTCACATTCTATTTTAAAGAAAATGAAACTGAAACTCAGAAAATACGTTGTAAATGTGCTTTATGTGAGAAAAATAATCTAGAACTATCAGCAGGAATTTGACCATATTTCTTTTTTAAAAAAAGGCCCAAGTCCTACAACAAACGCATGGCAAAATAATATATATGTTTTGAATTAAGATAAAATTAAATATTTAAGGTATGTGTCTTTTAAAATCATTTCTAATTTCAATTCTACCATGTGCCCCAGCGGCTTCTGATCAGAGGGCTCCCACGTTACTACTTTCTGTGTTTTTCATTTACCCTCTATCCCACAGACATACTGTGCTATTTTTAAGTTCAAGGTCTTTTCCATAATCTTTATCAATTAACTTATTCAACACATATTTATTGAACAACTGTCATATGCCAGGCACTGGATTGGGCATGGGAATAGGTCCATGAACCCTAGATCCCATATTGGAGAAAAGAGACTTTAAATAAAGCATCAGAATCACCATTTCATCGTAATCATCATGGGTGGGTGAGAAGGGAGGATCGGCTCTGTCTTTCTATAACTCACACCTGGGATGGGTGTCCTACTTCTGGAGGGTAAAAGAATTGTTTGAATAAATGATCAGGCAACTTTCCTTCCTTGGATTCAGTTTACAACACAGTTTTTTTCTCTCTGCTTCCCTGAGGTACAACTTACACATAAAAGTGTATATTTTTAAGGTGAACAACTTGATATCTCGACAATGCAATTTCTTGGGGCTGAAAGGCCACCGTGGTCCTTACTGGGTCCGACCATGATTCTGTGGGGGCTGGAGCCCCTTGGGGTTTGGAGCAAGGGCTCTCATTCCCCTCTTTTCATCCTTGTCCTCCGCTGGCTCCTGCAATACTCTCTCCACCCTACTCTGTCCCAAGGAGGCTGACATTTACGGACCCTATCAACTGGCCTCCTGGCCCTGCCCTTCCGCATGGATCAGGCCCTAGGAGGGCTTGGCAGGTAGGAGGAAATGAAGGCTGTGGGGTTTGCTCCACGTCTCCACATCTGCAGAGCAGCTGTGAGTTGGTGGCATCTCTCTCCGGCAGGCCACAGCTCTGGCAAGAAGCCTTCTCTCTACAGCTACTCTCTGGATCCAGGATCAGCAACCCGGGCTGGGACTGGGGATGAGGGCGAGGCAGGTGAGCGACGCAGCTTGGTGCAGAATTTAAGGAAGTATCGACTCTCACACTCGAGCCTAGTCCCTGCTCCAGTGTAAACCTTCTCTGCAAAGGGCCAAAGAATAAACACTTTAGGTGTTGCAGGCTATACTGTCTCTGATCTAGCTATTCAGCTCTGCCTTTGAAAAGTGAAAGCAGTCTCAACAATACGTGGACAAACGGGCATAGCTGCATTTCAATAAAGCTTTATTTTCATCGACAGGTAGTGGGCAAGATGTGGCCCTTGGACCACAGTTTGTAAACCTCTGCTCGAGTGAGATAGTTCCTCTCAGTTGTCAGCTCTAGGGTACAACACAGTCCCATGTGGTTTCCTTGAACCCCGCTCATATCTGTGCAAACAGTCTCTTTACTAAGCTCCCCTCGAACTATCCAAATTGAGTGTGCCATCTGTTTCCTGCTAGGGCCCTAATTGATGCACTTGGCTTTGCATTTCTCCAGCATTTAATTGCGAAAGTAACGACGACAACAACAACAACAACAACAACAACAAACCCAACAACGAAAATGGGGACTGTGATCAATTACTACAGGGCAGGGACATGACGCTTTACATGCATTCACCCATCGCGGAATATGACAGACCATCTCACAAAGTTGCAACACGCTCTTCAAGTTGGCGGGAGCTGGAATAAATAACCCTTTCTTTCTTGGGGCCTGGAGTCTCAATCCTGCTGCCCTACTTGTCCTGTTCTAATGGAACGGAGGTCTGTTCTAATTAAACAAGAAAACACATCTTTTCACAAGGGGAGAACGGAGGGCATTGTACTCTGTGCCTCAAAGAAAGCATGCTTTAATAAGAATCCTTTTATAATCCCTGCTTTTATTTGTTGCTTCCCAAAGCTTTTGCTGGTAATAAAAGGATTGTAAAGTTGACAAATATAAGCAGGGACAAAGAAGTTTGGGGAGATAATCCTTGGTGAATGGGCAAGTATTTGAAAGTGTATTGATCCCACAACACGTAGCCCATCGTAAAAAGCCAAAGCTGCCACAGGGTGATATTTGTATTACAAAGTCAAGGCCCCTCCAGGCAGGGCCACGCATTCCCCATATCATGTAGAATTATGCCCAGTGTGGAGGACAAAAATAATTCAGGCCCGAATGCAGGATGTGGCGTCTGAATGTCTGGGTTCAAGTCTGGCTGCACCGCCCTTCACCTACCTTACTGCACCACCGAGCTAGCAAGTGGAGGGCCAGCCCGCATGTCACGTTGTGTCACCACTGCGATGCGGGCATCCGCTGTCACGTCACCGTCATCGCTATCGCCAGCAGAACCCATTACTCGACCTGGCAGGAACCACCACGTTTTACTGGAGGCTCCATGACTCCCCTACTCAAAGCCTTGACACTTCTACTGGTGCTCCATCCCTAGTGCAAGGGGGAAGCACATGACCAGGCCTCAGCCAATCAATGCACTCTATCCTCTGGCCACAGAAACTGGTTTAGTTGTGGGCACATGATCCGTGAGACTAAGATGCAACGAGTGATCAGATTGGCTGTCCTTTCCCACTGGACGTGAACGTGGGTGTTGGAACGCATGAAGCCATTGTGCCAACACGTGGATTCTAAGGCTGAAGTCAACTGAGTAAAATAGGGACATTGTTAGAGCCCCAAACACAGCTTTGCCTAACGTCAACCTTAAAGAGATTAACTGGGAGAAAATACAGACACGTTTCACTTGCCCCTGTACCCACAGCCTTTGTAATGTGACTTGGTAGGTTCTCTCATTGAAAGTATTAAGAAATGGGAAATATTTCCTACCCTTGGAATGAGGACAGGTCTTGTGACTTGCTTTGGCCAATGCAATGCAGCAGAAGCAATGGTGTACACTTTCACCCTCTCCCGGGATCCCGCCGCCCTGTAGTGAAGCCTGGGCTAGCCTGCTGGAGGATGAGTGGCAGTGGAGGGGACAGCCAGGTGTCCCAGGCAACACCAGAAGCCGTGCTACCTTGCCCCCCACAACTAACCGTGGAGAACGTGGGAGCCCCAGTGAAGACAAGAAGAGCCATCCAAATGAATCCCGCTGAAATTGCTGACCACAGACTATGAGCTAAATACATAGTTGTTTTAAGTTACTATCTGGTGAGGTGATCTATTATTCATCAATAACTAACTGATACACAACCCCACTCCTGGTTTTTTTGCTTATATGAACTACAAATTTACCTTTTTGTTTTAATCCATTAGAATCGGATTTTCTGTGACTTGAAAAAATTCTGATACAATAAAGATGTGCCTTCATTCCCCAACCAGAGAGCATTGTCAAGGTGCCTGTTTGTCTCACCTGGAACCCAAAGTGAGTGGGTGATCAACAAACTCTTAATTTTTGCGAAGACTGGCAGGTAGTCAAATCACATTGTGAAGAGCAAAGGATCTATTTGCTCTTGAATCTCTGAAGTCGTCTCTGGGAGGATCGTAAATTACTTGCCTAATGCCTCCATCGAAATTTGGAAGATCTAAGGGGCTTCTCCAACCATCACAAAGGTGAAAACAGGTAAGTTTAAGTATCAAAGGCATTATCAGTGTCTGAGGAACCACACTGAGTCACCTTCCTCAAGGGAATCCAGAAAAATCAGGGGCTCAATTCTGCCCCCCTTGCTACCTAGAAATCTGAAATTGTCATCTTTTTCTTTCTCAAATAAAAGACATGGACTTTTTCTAGGCAAGAAGCCAAGATCCACCTGTCCTTCTTGTCCTCCAGGAGTCCATCTATTTGTTGCTATAACTTGCTGCATTATTCCCATCATTTCTTTTTCTGAAAAAAAGGAAGAAACTAAAGCAGAGACTTCACTGGAGCCCTACTCCACTCCAGTAAAAAGACAGGATCCCCCTGAGTTATGTCAGACTGGAATCCAGCTGCTGACAAAGTATGTGACCATGTGTGTGTGTGAATGCCATTTTTATTCTTTAATCAGAGAACCACCAGACTTTCTCCACGTCAAGCGAGTTCATATTTTAAGTTCTCACATGGTCATTTTTCTCAAATCCACAGACCAAGTTCAGAAGGAAGAAGACCCTGTTGAAGACTGAAAAAAAAAAAGAGATCTCCTTGGCGAATAGAGATCACTTCTCTCAACTCAGAGGTCAGGCGAGGGAGCCTCTGGCTGACATTTTCTTTTCTCTAAAATCTCCCAAGTCTCAACAGTTCCTCATCTTTCCCTTCTTCCTTCTCACTTCTCACTCACAGGCTCAGCTCTTTCCCCAGGAAGGCTCAGCGATAAGTCCCAGGTAATCAATGCCATCCGGAAGGGAAGGCCTGGATTCATTTGGTTAATCTCCTCCCACCCAGACAACTCATTTTTGAACAATTAGCAGTGGTCAGAATGAGGCCGGAAACCAGCCATTCAAACCTTCCTTCTTCATTAGATTTTAAGTCTGCGGAATGGAGCGATCACCATACTGGGAAATTGGATACCAGTGAGGAGATATTTAGAAGATAAATAAATAAACAGAGTGGAGGTGGGCAGGTAAGCTCTGAGGAGAGAGGAAAACGAGTAGGAGAGAGAACAGTCAGTTGGAGCTAGTAAACATAAAAATGACAAAGTAAAAGAGGCAAATTAGGAGAATAAAGGGGAAAGTAGGGAAAAGCTTCAGTTTAATTCTCATCACTCACGCCCTTGCTTACATAATAAAATGCAAACTCTATAATATGATCTTAGGGTCCTACATGACTGATGGCCCCCATTTCCTCAGCCTCTTCCCTAAACAGTCTCCCCTTCTCCCTGGCTACACAAGCCTTCTTTCCTTTCTTCCAAAATGCCAGACGTGTTCCTGCCTCTGAACCTTGCCCTTTGCTGATTTTTTTTTTCTGCCATGGCAGGTTTCTTCCCATCCTTCAAGTCTCAGTTCAAATGTCACCTCCTCCGAGAGGTCATCCATGATCGCCTTATTCACTAACAGACCGTGGCCCCTGCCCATCACTTTTCGCCTCACTGCCCTAGGATGTTCCCCTTCATCACCCTTCTCACCAGCTAAAACCGTCTGGTTTATGTTACTTCTGCTAACTTTGGGTTTAGTTTGTTCTTCTTTTTCTAGCTCTTTGAGGCATAAAATTAGGTTGTTTATTTTTATATCTTTTCTTTTTTTTTAATGTAAGCATTTGTTGCAATAAACTTTCCTCTTACTACTGTTTATCGTATCCCGTAAGTTTTGGTACGTTGTGTTTTCATTTTCATTCGTCTTGAGGTATTTTCTAATTTCCTTTTGATTTCTTTTTTGACTCGGTGGTTGTTCAAGAGTGTGCTGTTTAATTTCCACATATTCGTGAATTTTCCAATTATCCCCCTGCTATTGCTATCTGTTTTCAGTCTATCGTGGTGTGAAAAGATACGTGATATGACTTCAACCTTAACTTTGTTAAGACCTGTTGGTGAACTAACATGTATCATGGAGAAAGTTCGATCTATGCTTGTGAAGTGTATTCTGCTGCTCTTGCATAGAATGTGTACGTCTAGACAGGTCTGTCCATTTCATCTACAGTGCTATTCAGGTCCTCTGTTTTCTTACTGACCTTGAATTTGGACGTTCTATCCATTATTGAGAGTGGGTATCGGATTCTCCTATTATTATTGTGTTGCTATCTTTTTCTCTCTTTAGGCCTGGCAATATTCGCTTTCTATTTTTAGGTGCTCTGATGTTGGGCGCATATATGTTATTTACAGTTATTATCTCCTCTTGATGAATTGACCTTTTTATCATTACGCAATGTCCTTCCTTGTGTCTTGTGACAGTTTTTGACTGAAAGTCATTTTGACTGACGTAGATATAACCACACCTACTTTCTT
This sequence comes from Eonycteris spelaea, assembly GCA_003508835.1. Taxonomy (NCBI): domain Eukaryota; kingdom Metazoa; phylum Chordata; class Mammalia; order Chiroptera; family Pteropodidae; genus Eonycteris; species Eonycteris spelaea. The sequence goes on along the minus strand of PUFA01000071.1, from coordinate 4,009,939 downwards.
TTGGTTACCATAATCATAAGATATCTTTTTCCATTCCTTCACTTTCAGCCTGTATGTGTCCTTAAATCTAAAGTGAGTTTCTCGTAGACAGCGGATAGTTGGATCTTGTTCTCCTTTATCCATTCAGCGACTCTGTTAAAATCGTTTTGTTTATGCCTTGGTTCACTGGCTTATGGTTTGTCTCTGTTCTAGAATGGCGGCTCCATGTCATTGTCCTGTCTACTGCGCTGTGTAGCCTCCTATGCCTGGCACCCGGCCTGCCACATAGTAGAAGCTCAATAAATAAATATTTGGGGAAAGAAAGAAAAATAAACACAGTCTTGGGGGAGAAAACAGCCATTCAGTAATTACTTAATAAAATAAAATATTAATTGTTTTTACAGCAAATGTGTACTCTCTAAGTCTTTGGAGTTTGTGCCTCATTAATCTTCACATCCTATGGGGCTAGTAATAGGTGAGACCGGGAGGGGCAGCGTGAGAAAGGGGGGCAGGAAACCAAGCTCAACCACAGGGGTTAATTGCCCCAAGGGACCCTGTAGGTTTCAAATGTGCTGCTCAGGGGCACAGCATCGGGGATGGGGACGGAGGTTTGATACTGCTGGAGTGTGGTGGTAATACAAAGTAAAACAACGCTGAGCCAGTTTGACCACTGCGTTGAATTCCCTGAGGACTACGCACCCTCCCTGCCTGTGGCCTGCGTGGACCCCTCCCACCTCCACCCCACCCCCGCTGGGCGCATCCCGAGCTTTTTCTCTGTGACTAAGCACAGTTAGTGGAAAAGCAGGTGTCTCTGAAGTCACCTACAGCTCCACGACAGCGTACATGCCCACGCAAACACACGTGTAAGCGAACACGGCAACTATTAGACTCTTTCCCTTGGCTGCTGGGAACCCTTGCTCTCAGGCCACTAAAATATCTCCATGACAGCTCTTTGCCTGCTAACTGCAGATCTTCCCGGCCCTGGTAGAAGTCCCTTCTCTCGTTCCAGCCACTCTCGGGAGGTCAAGCAGAACTCTGTTTATCCAAGTCTGCGAGCCATGCCAACCAGTGACTCGTGGCTTCCCTGTCTCCCTTAAGGCCACGTGTACAAAGAAACAAGTGGAGCAGAGCACGTGGAGGAGCAGGAGGTCTCTCCTGGCAACATGAACCTCGTGACAGAAAGAGACCTGAACCTCAGCCACATTTGCTTCCCATCTCCGTGCTGGCCCTTTCCACAGCCCATAGTTCACAGCTATCAGGATAGGGACAGTGCGAAGCTGCGTGACCTGCCGCCCCAGCTTCTTGCCATTGGACACGCACGCTCCACCTCCAGCAGCCTTCTCCAGTCATGACAAGGGTCTACTCTCTGTGCTACCCCCGACCCGCGATCCCTTCCGTAAGCCCTCTTCTTCTTTCACCCCACTCAGCAATTCTGTACGATGACTTTGCACTTGGCTCAAAAGTATATTCCTTTGTGCACAAAAAATATCACCCAGACTCAAGTATGTGAAATCTCTCCGTGTGTGTGTGTGTGTGTGTGTGTGTGTGTGTGTGTGTGTCCGCATTAGGAGACAGCTGGTATACCACATTCGAACGATGGCAAATAGGTTAGAGTCTCCTATGCTGATGTCATTGCTTAGCAGGGGCAGCCTACAGCTTTGTGTTGAGAAAGATTCTGAATTCACATCTGAATTCGGTGAAGTGCTGCAAATTTGCGATGTCTACCACAGGCTCAGAATAGAAGGGGGATGGCCCTGTTGCCCTGTACTCGTCACCCCTGCAGTAAACCCATCTAAAATTCACAGGTCCGGTTACTGCAGAGGAGTCCCAAATGGCCCCAAATATGTATTAATCTATATATATATATTTTTAGTATGGTTGAGATTTGAATCCTACATATTTGGTATCTGGAGACAAGTCACTGTGCTGGGGAGGTTAGTGGGACGTTCTTACCCTCACATTATAAAACTTCTTTGTGATTCTCATCCCTCTGCACATGAAAAATATTTATACAGAATTTATTTTTTTAATTTTTAATTAATTTTTTTTTTAGGTGAGACATCCCTTGGTTGACCGCATAGATTGCAAGGACCTTGTCAGCTTACATCCCCTAATTTTTTTATTTTTTATGCCTACAGCACCTGATCTTCCTAAGTGGTCTCCCTTCCAAGTACTAACCAGGCCCGACCCTGCTTAGGCTTCTGAGATCAGACAGGATGGGGGCTTGTCGAGGGTGGCGTGGCCATAGACTTTGTACAGAATCTAAAACTCTTATTTTGTTGTGGAAAAATAACGTAAGCCTCACAGAGAGAGCAATCTTGACTGTCGTTGTTACTATCGCTTACCTGGTAGCAAGCAGGTGCATAGAAAATATTTGTTAAATGAAAGGAAGGCGGGGGGGGGGGGGTGCATAGAAAACCAGAGAGGTACAGCAGCCAGGTCTGGGGAGGGGGAGGAGGAGAGGGAAAGGAAAGTAATTAAGTTGGTCCAGAAAAGCCGTAAGTTTGGGATAAAACAAAGAATGAAATGACCCATATTTTACAGTCATTAGGGCTTTGGCGGCATTCGTTCAGCTTCACTGCTTGTGAAGGGGGCATTTTTAACTAAAATGCTATTTGGGAGGAACGCCTCTGGGGTAGCAGCCTTAGTCACTCGGAGCAGGGACACTGCACTGTCACGGCTGAAGTTCCAACTCTGTGTTTCCCCTGGTGTCTACTATGCGTCATGGAAACGAGAGGGGCTGTGCTCTTGGAGGTTTGATCAGGATACTGAGTTTCTAGGTGTCAGGACGAAGGAGGCACGATTTCAGCCCCGGACGAGAGGAAAGGGGTAGAACACGTCGACCCGACACGGGCCAGAGGCATCTGGACATGTGCTTGGGGTCAGGGAAGAACTGAGATCACTTGACCTAAAGTCAGATACACTGGGTCTGGGTCTCAGCTGCAGGATTTTATAGTCATGTGACGCTGAGGAAATTACTGCAGCCCCCTGAGACTCAGTTTACCCACCTCTAACATGGGAATAACAACACTGAATAAGATAACGCACACAAGGCGTTGAGCTCAGGATTGAACACAGTAAACAAGCCATAGTAAATGTTAGCGATTATAACTATTGTTTTCTGTCGCTGTTATCATCATGGCCAAGACGCCCATTATAAGACTAAGCGTGCGTCACATGCTTTCCCCTGGGCTCAGAGTTTGGCTGTATCTTCCAGCTTATCCTACAGTTAGCTGCAGCCACATAACTGGGACTCTGGACAATGACCACTTCCTGGCCTGGCGTATAAAATGTCCCTCCACACTCTCTCCCTTGTCTCCCAGCCTGACGGAGGACTCCAAAGTCCTAGGGGACCCGATGCCCCTAGATGGAAAGAGCCTGACCCATGAATGACTGTGTGGAAATGGGAACGAGAAATACCGTCACTGTCTCACACCTCTGAAGCTGGGGGACTCTTCGCCATAGTAGCTTCCCCTGGCTCATCCACCGAAGAAGCCTTGCGGATGGTTTGTAAAGACTAACCAGAAGACACCCATAAACGGAGCTTGTCTGAAAGTCCTCTTTCCCACACGTCACTTCCCCGGGGCCTTGGAGCATGACTTTCAGCTGCTCAGGCAAGCGATGGCTGGAACCGTTTTCCCGGCTGTACACAAAGTCTTCATTCGGGGCCCTCCATGCATTGGTCCTCTGGGGCTCGGCTTCCGGCCTCAAGTGATGCAGGAGCAGAAGACTCCTGGATTTATACGCTCTATTACCTGTATCGGCGAGAACGGCAGGCTGCCGACATCCATCCTGCACCCACCCACCAGACAAAACGATGCGCTCCAGACAGAAAGGCTGACGTCGGCCGAGTACTGTTTTAACTGGAGGGAGAAGTGCGTCCATAAAGTAGCGAGGGCTTTCTGTCAGGAGGTTGTATTAATGAGCCCACTTCAGTGCTTATCAGGAGGAGGTCAGATAATCCCTTCCCGGAATTACACGCTGGCCAGTTCAGATAAATAACACAGATCTCTGCCATTCATAATCCGAAATGTTAACAATTAATTTCTGAAATCTATCCGGAAGGGGGCCAGAAGCCTAAATCACTAGGTCCAGATGGGCCATGCTGGGTGGACTTCTCATGAGTCAAAATTTAAACCTCGAACTTGTAATGAACTGTTGTCAAGACCCAGGTGACTTAAGCGATCGAGGTAACATTATTCGGCAATAACCTGGGTGAAACACACTCTAAGTGTGAATGAATAAGTCGGCTGACACCAGGTCCCAGATGTTTCCCACTCTGGCAATATGCCCCAAGTGATGATAAGCAGATTTACATACTTAACTAATATGTTTATTTAAAGGAAATTTCCAAATCCAAAATAACATCCAGATTTCTTCTTTGGCTGCAGATCAAAAGACAGCCTATCAACAAAGACAGAATCCAGGATAAACCCTTTCAACATCTGCTTAAAACCAAACAACAGATTTGAGGGTTTTGGTAAAAGTTAATTGCAGACAAATTTTACTGCCTCTTACATAAATATATATTTTCGTGTCCCTGGGGTGGCGCTGACCTCATCGGTTCTCGCGTTCACAATACACGACATTGTTCTCCCGTCACCACCAGCGTCCCTGCCCGTGCGGCCTGCGCGGAGCGCTCCTGTCTCACGGTTTTCTTTCCGACTGAAAGATGAACAGAGTCTCTCCTTCGACAGGGGGCTGAGCGAGAGCTTGGAAAGTCATAGAAAAGGAAAATCTGCCCCTCAACCCACCAGCAAGTACTTTGTTTTTCCCAAAACTGTTTTTTCCAAGTGTTTATCTGGTCCCTCCCCCCCATTTTAGAAGGAGATGAGCCCAACAGTGATGCTCCTTGAATATCGACCCTTTTTTTTTTTTTCTTTTTGTTGCCGATGCCCCCAGGGAGGGGTCAGTGAGGGCATCAAAGCTCTAACAGAGCCCTGTGCTGTGAAGGCGATGATAACAGAGCGGGTGCCGGCCTGTAACGGGAATTGCATTTCCTCTCCCTTCAGGAGTGAGCTGCAGCCAGAGCAGGACCCGACCATGGGGCACGGAGCCTTTCCCCCCACCCACTGGTCAAGGCTGTAGCCGAAGGAAGGATCTGCTTCAGGCTCCCTTTGCCTAGGGATCTGTTCAGTGTTAGGGCCAATATTAGCCGGCTGACCTTGGGTGGGAAGACCCAGAGTCACCAGCCATCCATCTTTGCTCCTGCTGCATCCTTTGAACTAAGTCATGTTAAATTTCTGGGTCCAATCTCCTCGCAGCCAAGATAGGAAGAGTAGGTTAGCGGAACCTACAGACACCTTGACCTCTGACTCCTAGTCTCCAGCCAAAGAAATGCAAACCAGAACAGCAACGGGGATTTCATCTTCCTCCTCCCAACTGGCAAACATATTTCTAAATGTTCCCTTTGGTCACAGTGCCACTGTCCCCAATTACAGATGATACACATACAACAATTTCATAGGTATAAAATATAGATATCGAAAGCCTTAAAAGTTGTCTAACCTCTGACCCAGAAATTCCACTTCTAGCATGCATCTTAAGAAAATAATTATGGATTCGGGTACAGATTTAACTATGAGAACGGATGGCTTTGCTTATAATAAGAAAAAAATAAGTCACGAATGACCTAAGTGTCAAACAATTGAAACCAGCTAATTAAATGATGTTCCACAATTTTTAAAATTATTCAAAATGGAGTAATAGAATAAAATTTAATGGCAACGAATGGTTGTCATGAGTCAAAATTATATTATATTGCTGAATGACAGAAGCAGAAAAAACTATGTGTTGTATTTTGCCATTAAAAGAGATACATGTACAAACACGTAATGTGTATATTTCTTAATGACATAAAACAAAATTATGACAGTGGAACGATCATGGATAATTATCATTTTTTGCTTATTTTTGTCATCTCAGTGTTTTATAATGAATAGGTATTATTTTTATTACCAAAAAAAAAGCCTGAATATATTGTGAAGGATTTTATTTTAAATTAGTTGTGTAAAAGTATAATTTACGTATAATAAATGCGCTCATTTGAAGTATTCATTTCAATGAGCTTTGACAAATGTATGCGTCCCATCTCGCTAATGAATTAAGATACAGAACAATTCAAATAGAAAATTACTATGTAATTTCTACTATCCTAAAAGGTTCTTTGTAGTCAGACTCCTTCTCACCTCTGGCTCCAAAGAAACTTTCTGTCACCATTATGGGCTTAATCCTACCCCTCCCCAAATTCTTATGTTCAAGGCTTAGCCCCCAGTACCCCTCAGAATCTGACTGTAAGATAAGGAGATAAGGGCTTTAAAGAGATCAATAAGGTCAAACGAGTTTTTTGGGGCGGACCCTACTCTATTATGACATTGTCATTATAAAAAGAGGAGATGAGGACACAACCTGCCCAGAGGGAAGAACAGGGCAGGACACAGAGAGAAGGTGGCCACCCAGAAGGCGAGGAGAGAGACCTTCAGAAGCCACTGACCCTACAGACACCTTGACTTCTGATTTCTTGTCTCCAGAACTGTGATAAAATGAATTTCTGGTATTTAAGTCACCCCGTCTGTGGAATTTGTATGACAGCCCTAGCCAAGTACTACATTCGCTACAGGATTTTTTAAGAGTTGTCTATAATGGACTCGTGCAGTACATAGTCTGGCTTCTTTTGCTCTGAATCAGCCTCGTTGTTCCTAAGATTCATCCTGGTCACTGCGTATCTGTAGGTCAGTAGGTTATTGGTTCTAATCGGTTGATGATTCTTTTTCATGGCTGAGTGGTATTTCATTGTTTGGCTATAACACATGTGGTTTACCTTCTTCAGAGAATGGGCATTTGGATTATTTCCAATTTTGGATTATTGGGAATAAAGCTACTATGAAATGCTTGTACAAGATCTTTTTGTAGACATGTGTTTTGTCTTGGGTAAATATCCATGAGTAGAATTGCTGGATCATAAGGAAAGTGAATGTTACACTTTATAAGAAACTGCCAAACGGGTTTTCAAAGCATTTATACTATTTTACAACCCTGCCAGCAATGTAGGAAAATTCTGGTGCTCCATGTCCTTCCTAACACTTGGTTTCCCAGCCTTTTTAATTTGAGCCATTCTCCTGGATGTGCAGCAGCCTGTCACCGTGGTTCTAATTTATGTTCCCCTAATGCCTAAGAATGTGAGCATCTTTTCGTGGACTTACTGGCCAATCATAAACTATCCGTGCAAATCTTTGGTCTGTTTTTTATTGGATATGTTTTCTCTTATTATTGAGTTGTAGGAGTTCTTTATGTATTCTAGATTCAAACCTTTGTCAGCTACATGTACTGCAATGTTTTCTCCCAGCCTTTGGCTTTTCTTTACATTTTCTTCATCGTGTCTTTCAAAAAGCAGACGTTTTCAACTTATTTTGCTTTTGAGAAAAAAGGAAAAAAAATGACTAGCGGTGTCTCAGGAGAACTCAAGAGCATCCATCTGCCTTTTGATCTCAGCTCAGCCTCTGGTTTTCTTACTGGACTTCTATCTTTCTTGCCTCCTGGACTTCCCCTCATTAATCCAACCGACTGACACCTCCTGGTGGAAGCTGTGAGCCAAAAGGCAAATGAGGTGTCAAGGAAGCCACACAAAACCAGAAGCAAAGTTCAAGCTGCCCTGGCGCTTCCTCTGACCTCTAGAAAGGGAAGTGCTACATTTGCTGGAGCACCTTCTAGTACTTTCTGCCTTTAAACGAACAGCAAACAGTCAGTCCCTTTCATTCACAACTAACACAAGTCCTTTTTCAGGTATGATTTGGGAAATGCTGTCACGCTTCTTTGCCACAAGCACAACAGGAAAACGGAGATTCTTCAAAATTCCGTTAGAAAATTGACGTTTCAGGAAATGCAGAATCGGAGTTTCTGAGCTAGAGGGCTAACTCGTTCCCTCACTCCGCTGAAAGGGACGGCTTTCTGCTGCACGCCCCAGATGGACCTCATCACGACTCCAAGATTTCGGGGTGTGGATTTCTTTACACGTCTGGAAGAGCCTAAGGGACATGGCCATGTTTTGCCCATGTCTGCATGCAGAGGACCAGTAGTTCACAGAGTCATGGCTCAGTGAACGCTACCTGAATGGCTGAATGAATGAATGAACGAATGATGAAAAATTGTTCAAACCCCTCTTCTTGTTCTATACTTGATAAAGCTTTCACTCTGGAGTTGGACAGAGCTGGGATCGTGTCTCAGCTCCACCTCTTGCCTCTGCGTTACTGTGACAAAGTTTCAGTATTGAGCCCCAGTCTCTTCGCTTACGAAAGGAGGATGAGGATTACGACTGCGACAATGATCTCATTGGTTTGTGTGGGTTCAGTGAGTGACCGCGAGGTGTGACCGAGCACCTGGCTCATAGTAAGCGCTCTTTAAATGTTAACGCTGCCTATTTAGATGCTGTATTTTATGCGACTCTTAGGAAATTCCTCTTAATGTTTGCTATGGGTAGAAGATGATAGTAATGGTAATGACGATAATAAAGTTACTATGAACTCAGTGCTTTCTGTGCGTTATATTCTTTTAATCTGCACAATGACCTTGAATCACAGTTACTTTCTCTCTATTTTATAGCTGTAACTGAGGGACAGCCTGAGGTCCCAAAGCCAGTAAGTGAAGCTGGAATTCTGACTCAAGCTTATCAGACTTTAAGCTCTCTCAGCACAGTCACTCTGTCCCTTCACTCAAGAAGGTGTCCTTTGATTCAGAGGAGGGATAGCTTTCCTAGGAGGACAGCATGGATCACAGACATGGTGTTGGCAAATCGTTCAGTCTGGAGGAGCAATGGTGGGCCACTTTGGGGTCTATCAGTTATATCCTTCCCTTCTTTAGATACTATGTCGATTAGGATTAAGTTCTGTAGTACATTACAGACAATGCAATAACAGTGGCTGAGATATGATAGAATCTTTTCTCTTACATAGAAAAAAGCAGAATATTTAGTCTAAAGCTGGTACAGTGGTCCAATCAGCAAAACCAGGTTTCTCCTACCACTTACTCCCCCAAAATAAGAAGATGTGCTTCCCTTCCTCATAGCGCCTGAAACTCCCAGCCCCACTGAGAGGCATCCAGCCCCAGAAGGCCGCCCTGCCCAGGAAGGCTCTTGGTCTCCTGGTGTGAGGTTCTCCTCCCCTGCCAAGTGCCACCCTTCTACTGGCATGACACATCTGTCACCTCAGGCAGCTAGAGACTAGGGGGAGCCTCAGGAGCACCAGATATACCAAGCAGACCAAAATAAGGCCACAAAGTCTTTGAAACAAAACCATCCTTAGGCCCGCCCACCCTGGGATCACGCCTCAGGACCACGTCCTGCCAACCCACACAAGCATGCTAGGACCAGTGTGCCGAAACTGGACAGCCTGCTGACATAAAATAAAAGGGTCAGGACCTGGTGTCTCTCTTTTACCAATAATAGCCAAAATGTCCAGGATACAGTTAAAACCACCATACCAAGAACCAAGAAAATCACAACTTGAATGAGAAAAGACAATCAACCAACAGCACTGAGATGAATCAGATGCTGGAATTATCTGACAAGGATTTTAAACAGGCCATCCAAAAAAAAAAAAAATGCTTCAACAATCAATTACAAAATTTTCTAGAAACAAATGGAAAAAAATATAAAAGTCTCGGCAAAGAAATAGAAGTTTAAAAGAAGAACCAAAAGGAAATCATAGGATGAAAAATGTAGCAACAGAAATAGAAAGGGCATATCTCCCAGCTGGGTCAGCCCCTTCAAAAGACCCCAGAAAAACCACTTCATCTTATTGGCTACTTTCTAGCTACAAGGGATGCTTTAAGTTGGGCCACCAGGAATAGATCGAAGTGTTGCTTTTGGGTAAAAGGAAAGAATAAGTCCTGGGTTATGAACTGCCCGTGTCTGCCTCTGACAAAGGGGCCCGTGCTGTACGAATGAGGCTAAGGTGGTTCGCACTGGAATACAGACTTATTACTAATGAGACCAGAGAAAATGTGCCCTAATGAGGGAGATCAGTCACTGGTTACCCCTCAGTTACCGTGATTCCTAAAAGCCGTCCTAAAGACAACTCCTTGTGACCTCATGCCCCTGACACTGCGACAGGCTCACCTTCTCAGGGAAGGCCGCTTAATTACCTGATTCATTTGCTCATCTTAATTAACTTGTCCCTATGGTAGACAACCTCCTATTGATTGCTCTGCTGGTAGTAATTAGAAAAGTGGTAGATAAACAAATGGAGAGTCACAGGATGGAAAAACAGTGTGCATTTCTGACCCACGGGACTCTACCCTCCAAGGCTCTGAGCTCCATGCTTTTGCTTCTTCCGGGTAAATATATGAAGAGACGCAAATCATTGTCTCTGCTGATCACTTCTACCTACTCCACGTTCCTTCTTGGGGGATCCCTTTTCCTTTTCTCAAAGGCTCTGCTTCCACACCCCCACATGGCCCTCCTCTCTCAACGAAAACCGACTGGACAATGAATAAACACACAACCTAAGCTGTACCAATCACATTCTATGCTTTCAGCTTTTTGAATTAGGGCATGAAGAAACAGTATCAGCTGACTAGGGTTGCCAAAACTGTAGGATTATGTAGACCTGGAGGTTGGCCAGGGTACCATCTTGGGCCTCGTATACCCACCAGCGATCAGAGAGAGCTGGTCAGTCAAGCTCACCGGACTCCTAATGGCTACATAATTCCTGGACCCAGTCTTTTGTCCCTAGCCATACTTCTTATTCTGGGATTCAGGACATCTCTGATTCTTTGACAAAAGTTGCCTTGTACACAAGCTCACTCAAGTTGGTTGCCACTTCTTGCAAGTCAGCGAGCCTCTAATATAGTAAAGCACTCTCAAAGTTAACTTCTCTCCATTTTAATTTTAAATACCTCTGGTGCAAATGCAAATGTAAGGGACCTACAGAAAATTAGTTAGATGGGAGCTGCTATCAAACCTGTATACGCTAAGGACAGATCGACGGTTGGCAGAGGTGGAGGGTCGGGGGTGGGAGAAACGGTGAAAGAGGTCAAAAGAGATACACTTCCAGTTATAAGATAAACAAGTCCTGGGGATGTGATGGTATTGTGTATGTGTTGTATTGTGTATGTGAAAGTTGCTAAGAGAATAGATCTTAAAAGTTCTCATCATAAGAAAAAAAATTATAACTACGTGAAGTGACAGGTGTTAACTTATTGGCAGTCACCATTTTGTAATATACTCAGACGTCAATCATTATGTTGTACACCTAGTATAATGCTATATGTTAATTATATCTCGATAAAACTGGGGGAAACGCTTAAGCTGATCCAAGGCTGTGGCTGCTGTCAGGACCAGTGCAGAGTCTGACACTTTCCTACTAGTAAATCAGGGCTCTGCCTGCCACTAACATGTCACCATTTCCCACCGACTTCACTCCTTGGGGACCCCCTAAATCTCTTGGCCACCCAGATTCCCAGAACTCTAGCGCCTCGCAGAAGTCATCATAGTCAACACTTAGTGCCAGTTATGTTGGCTTGGGGCCATAGCCTTGCAAAGCTGGTACCAAAGTGATGTGCTCCCATCTAATTTGATTGAATCGAGTGTTCCAGGAAGACTGGTCATGCTCTCCTTGCTTTGGGGGTCCATCCTAATGAGCAAATGCTCCCGCACTTTCAGAGAAGGCTGTAAACGTGGACTTGTAAAGGAAACTTTTATGAACAGTTCTTGGTGTCTCAGAAATCACCCAGCACAATGACACAGGGGGATATGCTAGGAAATTCTAAAATAAACCTGATTTACCATCCACATATGCACTTCATTTACTACTGTGCCATCAGAGTTCAAAGAAAAAAATGTGTTTCTCCAAACTGTGTTTGTTAATGCAGAACAATGATGGAAATCAAGCAAAACTCAAAGCCGCTTCGTCAGGGGACGGCCATGACCCACTGCGGCGCCACATGCCGACCCCTGTGTTTGGAGTCTTCATGAGCACAAGGCACACGAACAACTCCAAACTCTGCTGAGAAGATCGAGGACATCTTCACACAGAAGGACCGGTGTGGAGGCAACCTGCGTGGTACCTACAACTCGGTAAGGGCTCTCCCGTGCCAAGGGTTTGTACCAGTTCTCACAGGACAGAAATCTGGAAGCTTCATTTTGGAAGACTGAGGGGCCCCATCACAGCGCTGAACGTTCACATTAAAAAGAAACACACTCGTCTTCTATTAAAGCCGTACATTTCTTCTCTGTTACCTGGAGTCTAACCTCGTCCTCATGAATACACAAGCTCCTGTGTTGACAAGTATATGTCTGTATCATTTAAATGGCAGCATGGTATTCCAAGAGAGGGAAAGACCACGACTTACTCAACTGGCCCACTATCGTAGACCATTTACACTACTCCCAACGTTTGCTGTGTTAAATGAGGCATTGATGAGCACTCGTTAAACATCCATGCGCATCCTCAGGTTTCTCCTCAGAATAAACTCCTAAAGTAGCTTATGTACACCAGTTTAGGTGGGCCCAGGTAAACTACTGCACATATTTTAAATTTTTTTTTAATTTATTTAACATTTTAAAAAGGGAGACGTTTATAAACTCCTTCTCCAAAGAGGTAGTAACAAATCATGTTTCTACAAAACTTGTAGGAAGTTGTGTATTGGGCGATACTCTCAACACACTGCTGATGATATTTTACCTTTGACAATTTGATCTATGCTGAGCTTTCGCAACCAACGTCATGGCCGAGTGTTATCTCTTAGACTAATAATAGCGATCCTTTCCCCATCATTGCCACCAACACGACCCATTTCTCTGCACCAGTGGGACCAGAACCAGTGACACTCCTACCACATTTACTTCATGGGGGGGAAGAGAAAAGTTACAACCACTGATGAACTCATCTCTTCGCTCATCCGATCTTAAGCAGCGCCTGCTTTGTACAAGCATTTGCGTGGGTGCTGGAGACATAGTGATGGAAAAGACTGACGAGATCTCTGTCCCCACGGAGCAGGTGGCCCCTGTCACCCCTGACACAGAAGACTGCCCGAGGCTCCGAGTCGGCCTCCATCTCAGCATCCTGCAAGCAGGCCCCATCCCAGACCCTCCTCGCTCTCCCGTGAGCACTCACTCACCAGCCATGGAAAGCTTCACAGACACTGTCTTCTGAATCTTGCCCATCGTGATCGGAGACGGTCACCATGGCAACACTGTAATGGGCTACTGTGCATAATTTGGGTACCAGAAATGTTGGAGTGGTCGTAATAGGCTAGAGAGAGGACTCAGCCTCCATCTCACAGAACTCCAGGTTTTCCTGAGTGCAGTCTCTCAGTCGTACATGGCGTTGTCTCTCTGATGCCCAAGGACTTCGACTGTACGGACAAACCACGGGTCCCACCACTTCTCAGCTCTTACGCACCGAACCAGCCCACGTTGTTCGGAACTCTGGGATGTTCTAGGAATCACAGAATCTCTAAGGGAGATGAAACTTCAGTGCAAGTGAAGTTTAATTCGTCTCTTATTTTGAAATCTCCCCAATGTCCATCATTCACACCCTGATTCTATCATAACTATCCTTCCTCTCTGTGGCTTTCTAGATAAAATATAGAGGGGGTCATCACCCAGAAGCCATGATCCTTTCTAGAGGTGCCAGAGTCAGACACAGGTTCTGGGACTGCAAGGAAATGCTCAGCTGTCCTGACTGGAGGTACAGTGACCTGACCGTGGCTCCACACAAACTGAGAACTCTCTGGATCCTGGACTAGATCCCCAGTCAGGTCACGTGGGACTGTCTTTTGCAGATTTTATAAAAAAGAAATACTGCATACTTCAGGAGCCTTCCAAGTCCAAGGTGAAGGTGCACGTATGTGCGAGTGTATATGTTTATACACACAGGTATGTGTCCGTGTGGGGGGGGGGCGGTGCATTTCTTTGGAAACCAAACAGCACACACGGTGAAAGGCCCTACCATGTACGTGCACCCACGCCTCCTCCATCTTGCTACTTTGCACTGGAAAAACAGAGAGGAATCAGAAGTTCTTGAGCTCTGCGGTTTTCATTCTGTATTTGTTTGTCGGCTCCTGTCTGTTCCCTGATGGAAGATAAGTTCATGGGAGCAGGGATCTTGTCTACCTTGCTGGGCACTATCTCCCAATAGCCTAGAATGGTGCCTGTAGTCGGCGCTCAAAAATTATGTGAGCAAATGATCACCGCACTGTATTCACACAACGGCTCTGTGCGGGGACCTCTATTATCCATTATTCTACAGCTTTGCTTGAGTGGCTTCTATGTGCCTGACATCATGCCAGCCACAAGCTATAGTTACTTGTCTTCCTCCTCCCCGCCAGGTACATTTTGGGGCCCACACGTATCATAGGAGATGGGAATGCGCCCTCGTCAGCAGGTCGCACAGACACTTGGCATTTTGTCTGTCCCTGCAAACCCATCCTGGAACAAGGAAGAGAAATAAAGACATTTGATTTATTACTGATTAATTTATTTCTACACACACACACACACACACACACACACACACACACGAGGTTCATTAGAAGCAATGCGGCTCTGATTATTCTCCATTTATGTCCCCTTTCGTCCCTAGTACGGTTAGGTGGGATGCCATCAATTCACGCATACCTCAGCCTTACCATCTCTCCCCTTCCCCAAACAGAGTCACCTCCAGAGGACAAGCCTTCTCATCCCGAGGTGGACCTCCAAAGGGCCGTACCTCCAGCTGGGACCCAGGTGAGAAAATCAAAAGCATGCTGGAGGTCTCTGTGTTCTCAAGGGGAGGCGAGGGAAGTAGCCCCAGAGGGTGAAGTCCCTTGCAGCCGGCTTGCCAGTGATTGGCACCTAGGTTTAATGGAGCTGGCGTAGGGGCCTGGGATCAGGCACACTGCCATCTCAACAGATGGGCACGTGGGTAGATAGCCAACAGATAATGTATGAGCAACAAATGTGTTTGTCGAGGGCAGTGTTCCCAGGCAGGAGCATCAAACCCGGCTCATCCTGGGTCTCCACACCTGTGCTTCTCTTCTGCCTAAAACTCTGATGGAGGCGGAAGTCCCAAACAGGGGAGGGGCCCTCACAACTGCAGTCTAATTTCTGCAGGAAGGAGAAAGAAGTGGCTCTAGGGAACCCAGGGGGCAAAAAAAAAAAAAAGATGCCACCCATCACAATGGCATCTCTAAACTTCAGAACCCCAGTGCAAGGTCCCATGTCCCACTAAATATCACGCCAATGTTCTGATGGCACTTCTCAGCCTACAACACGCTTTCACAGGGATTCGCATCTTTTTTTCACCTCACGAGAGCCTCTCAAGGCAGGCTGGTGAGGAAACCATGGTTTAGAGAAGCTCAATGCCTCCCCAAGGTCTCAGGATCATCAATGCCACATCCGGGACTTAAACATTCTCCCAAAGCTACGTCCAGACCTCCTGCTCTACAGCCAACTGAGTCTCCTGCTTAACCTGAGCTAAGTAGAGAGCTCACTAATTACAGATTCTGTTGTTAAATAGAATCAGATTGAAATGAAGCCAGCGGGTGAACATTCTGGACGATTCCAGAAACGTACGAACAAGTGTTTGCGTGCCCTTGAGAAGATTGTCTAAACTCTTGGCTCCCGATTCACCTATAGGAGGCCCCCATTTGATTTCAAAGACCTTTTCACGTTAATGAGCTATCGAGCCAGTGGGAGAAAAACTCTGGGCTCCTTTGGGGGTGTGTTTTGAAGCAGTTTGCTGTTTTCTTAAAGCTTGGGGAAGAGTAAGTAGTAATCAATAGTGAAATCTGCCTGAATCTCTGAGGCTCAATGAAGGTGCTTTTGAAACACATCACAGAGCTTGATTTTCTGTTACTTACTGCCAAAAGTTATTACCTCAGCAGCAGTGCAATGTCTAATTTCTACCAAATTGTTAGCTGAAATCTATTAAAGTTTATTAGCACTGTCTCAGAATACAGTAACATCTCACTGGCTCTGCTCCTGTTTAAATTGACCAGCTGGTTTAACTCTATTAGCTTGGGGCTGAGATAAACTCAAGTTCGCAGGGCCATCCACGGCACTTGGGGAGAACGAATACAGATGAAGCTCAGGGTGTTTGGGGTGTTCGCTGCTACCAAATTGCTGCAGGCTTCATCCCTCTCAGTGTAGCCATGACCCCGTTATTTCATTAGCACTGGAATGGGGAGCCGCTCTCAGCATTCGGAAGGCGGTTGTCAGTGTGATGGAGTTTCCAGCAGAGAGGGAGGCATTCCTGGAATTGGGAGGCTGACAGCCCACAACAGTGACTCTTGGATTGCCTGGAAGGAGAAACTGATTTTTTAAAGATATTTCTCCATTGCCAGCAAGTCCGTGACTTCTGGGGTCACTTCCAGTTGGATCGAGAGGACAAAAGATCTAATGGGAGCAAGAGAAAGATGTTCTGCCTTTTGAGTGCACATCCTACCTGTCCTCAAAGTCAGGACCTCGAAGAAACAGGACCACAGACACCTGGGAGCACTTAAGCAAGGCTGAATGACCCCTCTGTAGGGGGAAAACAGTGTTTGGTGGCTTTAGACTGCTCGAGCAGTGAGAATACTGGCCTTAAAATCACCTAGATCTGACTTGCAAGCTAACTCATTGCTTACTGTCTACACAATCTCGAAAAAGTGACCTAAACCCTCTTGGTCTGAGTTTCTTCTTCCATAAAAAGGTTTTTTGTGTGTTCGTTTGTTTGTTTTGGGGGGGGGGGCTGAGTATATTAACTCTCTGGCACACAGTCATCCGTAATCAACATTAATGTCTTTATCTTCACATCTGCATAGCATTTCACATTCTGTTAATTAGATTTTCATTTTGCTCTATGCTTCCTCTAAGCTCCCTCGGAGTTATTAGCTTTTTCAAGCCTGAAAAGAACTCAGAAGAGGAAGTGGAACCGAAATTGAGAGCCCTGTTTTACCCAATAGGAAGTCCTTGATTTAGAGAGGTAAAGTGACCCATGGAATGTCACCCTGTTTATGCGAAATGAGGTAAGAAAGTGAGGTTCCTATGTCCTGCTCCAGGGCCCTCTGCACCCCACCATGTGGCCATTATGTCACAGAGTTCTGTAAGGAAGATATGCTTCAGAAAAGAAAATAGCACTCCAACCCCAAGCCGTCTAAGGGGCAGAAAGACATTGTCTCGGAGGCAGCAGAAACAAAATCGATTATTTAGAAGCACCTAGAACAGTGTCGGGTGCATTGGAGGTGCTCATTATGTGTTCCCCTAAAGAACGAAGTGATGAACCAAGCTAGATTGTCTCCATCGTGATCTCCGGAATGGACGTGGAGAGAGGATATACAAGAAGCTATGTTAATGAGGGGTGAGGTGGGAAGATGGTAGGAGGAATTTAAGTACGTGACCGTGATCACTCAACGAGCGTGAAGTACAGTCTGTTCTGAATCAAAGGCAACTGGACCATCAGCAGTGGGACGAGAAGGCACCTGGGTGCTGGGGTGTTTGTGTCCAAGGGGTGGAGCTCTCCGGGAAGTCCGCCCCAACCCAGGCACCCTTGCCCTAGCTCCCTACACCCAGCCTCCAGCGCTTGGTCCTCCTTAAGACCCCTTGACCTTTTTCAAGATCCTCTGTTGTCCCTGGTACCTAGCACATGGCCTGACAGCTCTCCTGTCTTAAGGGAATGACATCGAATAAAGCAGATGCTATTAGCTCCACTTTATAGCTCAATGGCAGGTTTTCATTCCTTCACAAACATTAATTAAACAATTTAATATCTAGTCTATTCAAGCACTGATTTTTGGTGTGGGGGATTCCATGATAAACAGGGCAGACAGTGGTCTCTCTGCCCACCAGTGAAGAAAGACAGACCCAAATAGTAAAGCACACCCACATCACACCCCTAAATTGTGGTGCGATGAAGATCAACAAAAAAATAGAGATCAACGCTTAGGGGGAATTTAATCTAGGTGGGTAATCAGAGAAGAGCTGTGTGAGGAAGTGGGGATATAAGCTGAGATCTAAGGGATGATAAGGAGTCAGAGCAGTGCAGTGCGAGTGTTTCGGGTGGTGAAAACCCCATTTTGCAAGCCCGATTTAGAGAAGAGTTGGGCAGACTTAAAACAGAATGAAGTGAAGACGAAGGAAACTCTGGGGCTGGGTTATGGAGAGCGAGGGGCAGCGAGGTGGGCATGGAGCTTGAGAGACAGATGGAGCTGGCGCTCAGAGAGCCTGGCGGGTCGTGGGGTTTATTTGGAGGAAAACGGGAAGCCCAGGGGAAGGGTATGAAACGAGGAAGCGACACGACTGATTTGCAGGTTGAGAAGAGCAGTCTCTGCTGCAAGAGGAAGGATGGATGGGGTGTGGGGCAAGAGCAGGAGCAGGTTGGGAGCCAATCCAATCAGGGCGGGAGGTGACGGTGGCTTATCTTGAGCTGGTTACGGGAGAGGCCTGAGAGGAGGCATGGCCCCAGCCGCCTAGCTGGGCCACGACCGGAACCAGAGCCGAGGTCTAGGTCTGATCGTCTGGCTGGGTCCTTCAATCAGCCCATGCTCCGGTGGTGCCTAGGGCAAAGGGGGGTGGCTGGCTGGCGGGGAGAGAGGAAGGCTATCAGGAGAGTTTGTGCAGAACACTCTGCTCACACCACAGTCCACAGCCCCTCAGGGTCCACACACATTATTCTCTCCGAAAGAAATTTTTATTGTCACATGCAATTTCAATGACAAGCGAAAAGAAATCGATAGAGGCATATTGTGCCTCGCCTGGATGACAACCTTCTGACTGAGTTCAGCCGCACTATTTCAGAAGAGGGGAGGAAAAAAAAAAAACCTTTGCATTTTTTATTGGCCATTATGCAGGCTCCAAGTACCACTCCCTTTGTTCTCTGACAAAACAAACAAACAAACAACGACACAAAAACAGAAGAGCCCAGCGCGTAAATTCACAGGAGATGATCAAGTCATGCGAATGGTGAGGAGAAGAAAGGGGCAGTGCTGTTGGTTGCTCGGGTCTGCTACCCAAGCCCAAAGCCCAAGGGGTGACGGTCATGTTCAAAGAGAGGTTCCATGTCAGCCCCAGAACGTCATCCATCCTATTTATTTCCTTGGCTCTACAGTGACATTTGCATTGCATTTCTAATCTGGTTTCATAATTGACCAGAACAGTAAGCCCCAGGAGTTTACATCTGATTTTACATTTTATATATGTAACATTTTCATAAAAATAATATGTATTCTTCATGATGATTCTTTTCCTCAAAAAAGAGTTGATACGTTACTCAAGTCTGAGAAATCCTCGTCTTAATCAAATGAAAATTAAGCAATGGAGTACCCTATTCTAGACTACAGGAAAATTTTTTTCATGGAAGTATGAAGGAGAAGAAATGCCAGCAAGAGGAATCACTTGTTCCCAAGAGGTGCCAGTTGTGCTGAAAGTTTAAAAGAGTGAGCTTAAAAATGGTGTTAACTTATTATTGGATTTCCCCCATGACAGTGGGGTATAAGTTCTACCTCTTAACATAAAAAGCAAGTTATTTTTCTCACACTCCCTTCAGAAGAAGGCAGAGGCCCTGCTCTATCAAAACTGTACGTCTTTAAACATAAATCTCGCATTCAGTGTAGAGAGCTGTGGATGTCATTGAGAAGCTGAAAGGAACAGAGACCGTGGGCCTCCTATGAAGTGCAGTGTGGGTCAACTCATGAGCACTCAACGTTTTTCCTTTTCTTCCTCCTTTTTGTTGCCTTCTTTCTAGTTGAATTCTCCTAAGATAAATGTTTACAATGTGGATAAGCTATGTACCTGGCGTTAGAACTCTACGTACACGGGAACGTGAGAGGCTTTGATGAAGAAAATAAAGTCAACGATGGTAGGTGTTATTTTCTACGTGCCACCCAAGGCATTCGAGGGGAACTGAGGAGCCTGGAGCTCTGGGTTGGATGTTTCTAAAAAGAGACTCAGAGAATTTTTACCCAAGACCTGTACTAGTGGAAAGTTCCATTCCTTAGCTGTCAGCTCGGGCTTACGGCACCTAAGAAATGAAGGCTGCTCCTCGGAGGGACCAGGTCAGAAGAGAGAGGCTGGGAGAGAGAGAACACGTAAGTGCTGCTGTCTTGACAGTGTCTCTTCATCCAGCCCAGGATGGGACAGTCTGACCAAATCCACGAGGATGAAAGCCAGGTATGTTAGCCCAGGGCGGGGGCGTGGCGACTAAAATAGATGACCTTTGCTTCGCTTCACGCATCACCGCTGACCTCTGTCATCGCCCATTTGCAGGGCACATGGAGCTCATCCCTGACCCACTGCTTTTTAGGTAAACATTAAACCACGCTGCACGTGGAAAACAGCCAAACGTCTGATGATTCATCAGCGGCAAACCTGAGCATTGCCACGCGATGCAAATTGCTTTGGCTTCCGCACTGCTGTCGCTTCAAGTGCTGATGGTAAATCGCCGTCTTTAGCATCACTATCAAGTATTCATTTTAACAACATTAATTTACGACGTGTTATCCCACTCTGCGTTGTGCGACATGACTTATTCACAGCACCGGCCCTCCAGTGACTGATGTTAATTCATTCTAATCACTGCACTGGCCTGAGATTTTTAAGGTAATGGGACCGGACAGGAAAAAGGTTTTGTGCCGGGTTGTTTGTGTGAGACTCAATTATGGCAAAGGCAGCATCACCTTCCAAAAAATCTGTGTCTTTCCAATTGGGTGGTGGAAAGGGCGAAGGCCACTGGTGGGGGCTGAGTTTAATCGAGGTCCTCACCTAGGGACTTCCTGAGACTGGCACACTGAGGAAGCAGCAGTGACACCACCAACAAAATGCAAATACTCCTTATGGTAATCACTATTTTTCAAGACCCTTCTCGTCTGTCATTCCCACAATCACCCTGTAAGCTAAATATGGCAGAAGATTTACAAGTATGGGATCTGGGGATTGACTGCTGGGGTTGAACCTGGGCTTTACCACTTACTAGCCTAGTGATCTCGGGCAAGTTACTCAACGTTTCTGGGCCTCAATTTTCTCATCTTTAGAATGGACGTAGCATGGAGGTTCCTCAAAAAATAACAAAGAGAATTACCTTATGGCCCAGCGATTCTACTTCTGGGTATTTATTTATCTGAGGAAGCCCAAAACACTAACTTAAAAAGACACTGCAGCTCTGTTTACCACAGCCAGGATAAGAAAGCACTCTAAATGCCCATCAACAGACGATTGGATAAAGTGGTGGTACATATATACAATGGAATATTACTCAGTCGTAAAAAAGAACAGAATCTTACCATTTGTGACAATGTGGATGAACCAAGAGGGTATTATGCTGAGTGAAATAAGTCAGACAGAGAAAGACAAATACCAAATAATTGCACTTATATGTGGACTCTAAAGAACAAAATAAACGAACGAACAAAACAGAAACAGACTATAGATACAGAGACGCAGCTGAGCACTGCCAGGTGGGAGGGGTGTTGGGGGGCCAGGTGAAAAGGGTGAAGGGATTAAGAAGTACAAATTAGTAGTATGAAATGGTCACAGGAATGTGAAGTGCAGCGTAGGGAATATAATCGATAGTATAGTACGGTGCCAGGTGGGCACTAGACTAATCAGGGGGATCGCCACATAAATTATATCAATGTCTAACCATTATACTGTACACCTGAAACTAATATAAAATAATATCCAATATCAACAGTAATTGAAAAATAAAAATTTTTTTAAATAATAAAAATAAAATGGGCATAGCAATCATAGTTACTACACAGGGCTGTTGGCAAGTAGCGCTGTGACAATAAAACACTTAAAAGGGACTTGGCACACGCATTATGGTACTTCGTCAATGGTCCTGTTCCTCGCCCTCCATGTACCTGGCAGAACGTCTCTCCCTCTGTTAGAGCTCGGGGGTGACCACGTGACTTGCTTGGGCCCATGAGATGAAGGTAGAGGGATTATGCATCACTGCGGAAAGGAAGCATGTGGCTGCTAGTGTGAAACGTGGCGGTCCCCCTGCCCCCTGCTGCGGGGACAGTGGGAGCCCATGACATGATGGAGCCTCTGACAGCAGAGGTCCTAGAGGAAGGAGAGATGGAGTAGAGCTCCCAGCCAACTCACGAGGCAGCATCAGTAGGAAATGATCAGAACCTGTATTTTTTTTAACCGGAGTATCACTCAGCTTACCTAACTGATGTACACAGTGGCCTCTTAACGTTAAGGACCATTCTCGTCATTCTGTTTATTGTGCAGGAGAAGAGTCGAATGCTCAGAGCCATGGGTGCAACATCACCCAGCGATGACGTGATGAGAACACAGTGAAGCTCCAGCTCTTAAACGTGATACAAAGGGGAACACGACGGAAACAGAAACTTCTGACCCAGGGAATACCTGCTATACAGTGCAAAGAACAGGCCCCACTTCTTCCTGGCTGTGCCTCAGTTTCCTCATCAGTAAAATAGGCATACAATTGTATCTAGTACAGGGGATCGAGAAAGGATTAATGGGATAATACACGTAAAGTGCTCATAGGAGTATATGGAACATACTAAATGGTCAACAATGTTAGCTATTATTACTACTATCATGAATGTTATTAAGGACTAATTATCTTGTAATCTTAATACGGTCTCATCGGGCTAGGGATATAAGTAGTTATATTTATATAGATATCTAAGTAAGTAGAAAGCCAAACCAGAGTCTCCTAGTTGCCTTCATTCTTGCTGCTTCCTTATCCCCGAATTTCATCCCTTCTGCCTTCACAAGGCCAATTCCTCCTCCTAGCAATACTTCCTCTACCAGGAAGCCTTCCCGGCTCACCCACCTGACCGTTGTACTTTCCCACGAACCTAATACAACTTTCTTAGGATGCTGCTTTTACCATGGTTCAAGGCCTCTCTTCCCTGCCGACTGGAAGTTCCACAGGGGAATCTATCGCCGTGCTCACACACTTAATATGAACTCGGAGAAGACCTACACACACTGACCAGCGGAGAGATGATGTGAGTGGCCATTGCAGAAAACGCATTCAGCCAGGCAAATAAAATGTTCCTTGATATTGCCATAGCCCATGAGACTAGATGACATGGGGAAGAAAGCTAAAGAACTACCTCTCCAAAAGATTACCATTTTGTGGAAACTTTGTACATGTCTCACGTAAATCACAGTTTCTCAGGAGTCACTGCGAATTATGAGGACCCTGATTGGAACCCCAGCTCTAACACAAACCGTGTGACTAGGAGAAAATTATTTCAACTCCTTGAATTCAGTGCACTTAATCTGTAAAAGGAGAGAAACATATTAGTCAAGGTAATTAGCTGCTAACTCGGTTTCATTAGCCTAATACAATCATAATTTATTTCTCTCTCATACAAAATTCAACACTGATATTCCTGATCGGGTGGCTCTCCCGGAAAGCTCTCTGTCCAGCAGTGTGTCTTAAATGGCAGCGTCTCAGGAAAAGGGTCTATGCAAGTGCTTTATTAGGGAGCATGACGCCAGGTACAAGAATGAGAACAAGGAGCATGAAGCAGGTTAGAAGGAAGCCAATACGAGGATGCCTCACTGAGTTGCAGCCACGGCACGAAACAGGCTGTGTGATTTCACACTGTGAAAAGTACACAAAATGGGCCTTTTGTCTATGCATCTGATAGAAAAAAAGGGGAGGCCTTTATCCGCTGGCTCCCATCCCCTTGGATCAAAAGTGTTCCTCAAGGACCTGAAATAGACATTTCTCCAAAGAAAATATACAAAAGGCCAAGGGGTACATGAAAAGATGCTCAACATCACCAGTCGGGAGGTAAGAAATACACCCTTTCCGTGAGCTCGGAAGGAACAAAAGACAGTGGCGGACGCAGGGCACTGTGTCTTCCGCTGGCCATACAGGCGCGTGTGTCAGAGCAGACAGGGGCGTCGTCTGAGATCACGTACATTCAAGCCACTGGGTGTTCCAGGCACATCGTAGACAGCTGGCAAATGCTGTCTCAACTGATTTATGACTGGGAGTTAGTTACTAACTATCGATCTCCCCATCTATAACATGAAGGCAATCGCAGTCCTTTCTCCAGAAGGTGGCTGGGAGATTTAAATGAGTTAATATTCGTCAAGCGCATAGAAAAGGACCTGCCACCTACTGAGCGTTGCACACGTGTTTGTTAAATAAATGAGTGAAAGAAAAGTATAGCTGAAAGAATCGCAGGCTCCCACCCTGGACTGAAACTCTTCATGGCCAGTGATTTTGCCCAGTCACTCCCTAACGTCGAAGGAAGCACCTCCTTTTAAAAGAAACCTCATCCAAAGTGACTTTTAAAGAAGGAAATCATGCAAAATGTGTGGACGGTGACTTCTGGACGCCCCCATTTCTTCTCCACCTGCAAGCATTAGGATAATCAGAGTCCCTGCTCTGGAAGACTTCTGTAAGAATGAGATAATGTACGTAAAGAGGGTCAGCAAACTTTTTCTATAAAGGGCCAGAGAGTACACATTTTTTCGGCTTTGTGCGACGTACAATTTCTGCTGCAACTGCTTAATTCGGCCCAGTCGTACGTAGCCCCACAGCAGCCATAAATAATGCATAAATGAATGGACATGGCCGTATGCCAATAAAACTTTACTTATGGACATTGTAATTTGATTTTCATGTAATTTTTATGAGTCATGAAATAGTCTTCTCTTGATTTTTTTTTTTTAACCATTTGAAAATGCCAAAACCATTCTGAGCTCATAGGCTGTACCAAAGAAAGCGGCAAGGTGGCCTTGGTCCACGGCCGCTGTTTGCTGACCCCGTCCATAAATATTTGGGACAGTGATTGGGGCAAAGTAAGTGTTCCATAGTGGTTGTTAACCCATTATTATTAATATTAGCGAGAGAGCATCAAGCTCCGGCCTCCTGTCTCTACCATTCCTCAAACACCTGAGCACCGGTCTGAGCCTGGGACTTTGCTTTTTCTTCTTGTCTTTTAAGCAGCTGGACCTGACCTAGGCCCGGGCTGGGAAGGGTGGGGGAGTTCGGGAGGGCGGGGGCCTGAAATCGAGGCCTTGGACAACAGCTTCCTGAATGTCCTGACTCCTGGGACCACGAACTGCCAGCCCGAAAGGGACTTTATAAATAACGCGCCTGTCAAGCAATTCAGAAGCTGATTCTGCTGCAAAAGCGTGCTTTTTAACAGATCTGTGGCTGTTCCCAACCTTTTAACACCGTCTCCTGTGAGTCGAGAGATTTTGATCTTGTAACTAAATTGACTCTGCTGAGGGTCTGCCATCCTCCTGGGTCAACACTCTGACTACGTGGCCTCGGACCCCCCCGCCAACAAAAGAAAAGAAAGGAAAGAAAGGAAGAAAGGAAGAAAGGAAGACAGGAAGACAGGAAGACGGAAGACAGAAAGACAGAAAGAAAGACAGAAAGAAAGACAGAAAGAAAGACAGAAAGAGAAAGAAAGAAGAAAGAAAGAAAAAAGAAGAAAAAAGAAAGAAAGAAAATTAAAACCATACCTTGTTACCCACTACATCATTTTCTCCAATTTGAAATATTTAAAAATATATATATCATAATGAATGTCAGAACCAACTCCCTTTGGCCCTAACTCTGGTGTTGTTGTTGTTGTTGTTTCTTCTTCTTCTTTTCTTCTTCCTCCTCCTCCTCCTCCTCCTCCTTCCTCCTCCTCCTTCCTTCCTTCTTCTTCCTTCTTCTTCCTTCTTCTTCTTCAAGAGAAATTTCTGTTTCATCCTAATGCTAAATTTAGAACAGTGGCAGCAGATTTAAACAGTTATTTGCATCATCCAGAGATCTCTGGTGTTCCCAGGCCACTCAATCAGCGTTTGGCCACCAGGCCTTTTTCTTTTTGGAAAACAGACTGTTGCAGAACCCAACAAGAAATGGTTTCAATCAAGAGTTCAAAGAGCAGCTTGGTTGGGGCCGAAAGCAACAGCTCTGGAGGAACAGGCTCTTTGGGAGGGGGCAGCGCTGCCCGCCGTCTGCAGAGCCAGGCGGGACTGTGCGCGCTGTGTTCTCGAGCCAGGACCCCTCGGGCACGCGCCTGCCGCGACAGCTGAGCTCACATGTGACGGACACCTCCCTGGGGCCGGTTTCGTGGAGCCGGAAATGCGTCTCACCTCCTGGAGTTGAGAACAGAAGACGACCACGAATGGATATGCTCTTCAGCAGCAGCGGGGAGAGAGGTGACGGAGGAAAGGAGGGGCGCGGAGTGATGGCGGGGAGGCGTGTGAAGAGAAAAGAGCTGAAAGGGGAGAAGGAGCCATGAGCAAGTGCATGAGGGGCTGGGAGAAAGCACGAGAAGGTGGGTCGGGAGCGCGGGGGGATCAAAGCCGTTGGTTCTGTGGACGTGGGCCCACGTATGAAGAGCCTCCAAAAAGATCTGCCAGGAGGAGGTGTCCATAGTCAACTGAAAAAAACAGCTGTATTTTCTTACAAATGCAAACACCCATAAGCTCACAAACAGAGCAGCGTGCGTGTGTGTGTGAGAGAGACAGAGAGAGAGAGAGAGACTTCTTTTACTTGGCTTTCCCCACAGTCTGTTTGTTTTTTTTTATCTTGCAGAATAAGACGTTATTCCCATTGGAGTTCTGGCTGAGAAACTCAGGTTCTAAAACTTTACAAAAGCTCCTGAGATGAACACCGTTCTGGGCCGAACTGAACAGAGGCTTGGCTGGCAAATCTGGAGAAAGACGAGAAGCCTCTGGAAGGACACGTCACCCCACAGGCTCCTGGCCGATAGAGAGAATCCCTAGGCATGAAATCAAAGCTCGGCTTGTATTTCCAATTCTTCCCCATCTAGGAAAAGGGAAATCGAATCGAAGCTAAAAAGCGTGCAGGAGATGAAACTCAATTTATTAAACAGAACTTTCTGGTAACCAACACTTTGGCCCACTTAATGAACAATGGTTTGTCATTGTTCTTAGCAAAGACCCTCACTCAAGGTGCAAGAGATTTTTGTTGTTGTTGTTGTTAAAATAGACCACTTCCAAGTATAGGGGTTGGAATAAGTGTCCCCAGAATTTGCAGATTATTTCAAGCTGAAAACAATTAAAACCCAACCAGCTCAGGAAGTGTTTTGTTTTGTTTTGAGCTCTCCCTTTTCTGCCTAAAGAGAATTCGTATAGAAAAACCTCCTTCAGAAAGGGAACCTTAGCATATTCACCTTAGCACAGACCAATTAAGTGTGGAGACAAGAGGATTCAAGCAAAAATCTCTTCTGGCCCCCTTCCCCTTTGCCCCATCATTTCTAGGTGGCCCTGTAAGAACTTGTTTATCAAATGTTTGCTCCTTTTCATCTCTACCTATGAATTACCTGCCTCCCCTCCTTAGTCCAAAATGACATAGATATCTTATTTTTCCTCATCGTCTTTGGAATTTTCGTACTTATGTGAATTCCCATGCGCATATAGTAAAATTAGATTTTCTCCTGTTAATCTGCTATATGTCATTTGAATTATTTGACCAGCCGGAAGAACTAAAGGGGTCAGGGGAAGTGTCCCCATCCCTGACACAAGTCACCAAAGAGAAATTCTGTTCAGAATATTTTGTATGATAATGTCCAACATTTGTGAGGGCTTATTATATTATATGTTTTATCTCATTAAACTGCCATAGTGTAACCCTTATAGGGAAGTCTGATGATCATTCCCGTTTATAGGTATGAAAACTTTAGACTCGGAGAGTAAGCCATCTTGCCAGGGTTATAGCCAAGAACTGGGAGAGCGAAGATCTGAACTCAAGCGAGACCATCCGTCAGCAGAGTTCTTGTGCTTATCTCCATGCTACATTACGTTTTCGTGCAAAGATATGTGTTTGCAGGGGAATAAATACAAAGACGCATAAAACAAAGCCATCCTAAGGGAGCTTAGAGTTACGGCTGGTCTGTGTAAATGATTTACGTATGAACGAAAAAGGAAGGACTGGAGGTTGGACTATGCGTGAAGACATTCAGCCTCCGAGTGCCGCTGTGTCTTGGGTTAGGCCACTTTGTCATCCTAGTCTACTGGAGAGCATGCATATGTGTGTATGTGTGTGTGTAAGTCTCAGGGAGACCTTCCTGGAGGGAGATACAGGTGAGCCAGTTTTAACACAGAACAGGAGTTTACGATATAGACGTGTGATGAGAAGGAGATTCTAGAAAAAGGGAACCAGGACAGGACGGTCTGAGGTGCGGAGTCGCCAACACCATGCATTGTTTCAGAAAGCGTGAGCAGTTCTAACTGTCTGGAAAAGACATTGCAAGGTCAGAAGTGGTCATTGCTGAGCCTGGGAAGCATGCAGGAGTCTAAGATTCAAGGGCCTTGTGTTTCATACGGAAGAGTCTGGACTTCCTAGGGCCATCAGGAACCTGCCTGGCTGTAAGCATCACATGTGCATCCATGAGGCAGGACGATAAGCCTGGTAGAAAGTGAAGTTATTGAGACCAATAACTTGATGCACTACGGGAACATCCAGAAACTCACCCTCGATATGGTCAGAGTTTGCGTTCATGAAGATTAGGTTTTTAGAAGGACGCCATCTAAAACCCATGACGCTTTTTCCTTCGTATTTCTTCCTATACCTGAGCTTTCCTTAAACTGGTCATTTGTGATTCTCCTGCAGTGCCAGCTCTTGGAAAGGGATTGAAAATATATTCTTTTCCGAGGTGAGGGGGGGGGAGGGAGGCCCAGGGAAGTGATAAGCCCAGCCTCCAAGCAATCCTCCTCCTTTTACAGAATTTTCTGTTTACCACAGAGATGGGATCTTGACAGCTGTGTTCGCACCCTTTGACCCATTCTATAGACAAAGTTGATTGGTGTGATGTTGTGATTTATAAGAAATATATATATTTGGTCTTCATCCAGTTCCAGGTACAGAGCTCCCAAAACCCTTGGAATGTTTTGTGATGAGAGCTGTTAAAGTGCCTCTTTTCAAGTTCCACCCCCAACCTTCAGGGAGGGGAGAGGGGCTGGGATACGTTCAATCAGTAATGGTCGATGGTTGAATAAATCAAACCTATGTAATGAAACCTCTATAAAACCCCAAAACCAAGGGTTTCAGAGAGCGTCCAGGATGGTAAACACATGGAGATCAGGGGAGGGGTGCCCTACAGAGGGCATGGAAGCCCCAAGACCTTTTCCCACACTTGGCCTTGTGTATCTCTTCCATCTGGCTGTTCCTGTTATATCCTTTTATAACATCAGTAATCTAGTAAATAAAATGTTTCCCTGAGTTCTGTGAGCCACTCTAGCAAGTTAATCAAACCCAAGGTGGGGGTCACAGGAACCTCTTGATTTATAGCCATTCCGTCAAAAACACAGGTGACCACCTGGACTTGCAATGGATGCAATTAAAGTAGAGTGAAGTCTCAAGGGACTGAGCCCTTAACCTGTGGGGTCGGATGCCATCTCTGGGTAGATAGTGTCAGAATGGAGTTGAATTGTGGAACACTCAGCTGGTGTCATAGAATTCATTGGATGTGTGGGAACCACCCCCCCATCCCCCATGTTGGTTCGGGTTAGTCTACACAGATTCTCTTTACCAGGAATGTGAAATAGGAATTCGGAGATAACCAGTCAGTTTGTATGAATGGCAGGATGTGGAGGACACATTAAAACCCTGGACATCTGAGGCAGCCATTTTTTTTCTTTTAACATGTAAACTAAGAGGTAGTAAGAATTGACATGTAAAGAGAAGAAGGTGTGTAAATATGCTCGGGGAGAAGCAGAAATGGGAAGAAGTAGTGCTCTGACTCCTAGTAGCTCTTCCAATTTCTCGTGGCAACTCCATGCTGAGGCCCAACTATATCCCTCTCCTTTGGGTCCTATGAGACATTGTTTTTTCTGCTTGAACTCTCTTGGCTATTCTTACTTAACACTCAGATCATTTTTGGCGATATTTAGATGACAGTCCCATGTGCTAATGACCATCAAGAACCAAGAATCATAAAAGACCAAGAAGATGTCAGGCGATGAGAAAAATCTCCAGTGCTAATATTTCCTTTATCTAAAGAGCCTGAACACACTCAATTTCTAGAACATGTTCTCCAGCATGGCATGTCAAATACTCCTCAAATGCCTCTTTGATCAATCTGGTGCCGAATCCACAGCTAATGTGCAGGGGCTGAAGACATGGGGTTTTGATCACCGTGGAGAGCCCTTGTTAGGCTGTCTTCCTTCTCCAAGGAACTTTCTCTTCTCCCTCTGCCCATGTTTTCCCTTTATAAAGTGTTTTCAGCTAATTAGTTCACTTAATATTAACAACTTTTTTTTTAATAAGACAAGAAATGTGGGTGACACCTCCATTTGACAGATGAGGAAACTGAGGCTCAGAATACTTAAGGCGTCTGTGCAAGTTTCCCAGAATAAATAATGGTGTGGAGACTAGAACTTCTCATTTTCTTACCCTTGGTGCACTAGTCTTTCCATTCCCCTGTGCCCCTACTTAACACACAGGGGGAGACCAGATAGATGAAACAAGGCAGGACAGTGTGTGATTGAGTGTTAAAGGACACGGCTCAATGGATTACCTGAGAATATAAAGAGAAATTACTGTTGGCCAGAGGGTCACCTGGGAAGCTTCATGGAGGACAAGTGTTCTGGGGTTGGACCATGAAAGAATAAAGCAACATTCCTGTGACAGGAATGAAAACGGTAACTAGAAAAAAAGTCTGTAAAGACAGTCTCCAGAGTGTGAGTCTTAAAAAAAGAAAAATGGAAAATGATAAAGCCTGTTACATAATTCTAAGAAATTTAAGAAGTCTAAGAAATCTGAGCAAAGGCAGTAAAAAATAAAACTGTCATTCTTCAGTCTCCACCAGACCAGGAGACAAGATGGCCAGAGAGAAGCCTGAAATCCAGCAAAGGAACCAGAAGCATGGAAGGAAGAAGCCCGAGGTGCAGTAAGAACAGCCAGGCCCTCCTGCAAGCTCTCCTTAGAGCTTCGATCTCTGAGAAGAGAGACCCTCAGAAAGCAGGGCTTGGCAAGTCCTCTGTCTGCAGATGACACACCAGTGCCACTAGCTCTACCTCGAATCTAATGCAGCCTTTGCTGTGTGATGCCATTTGGTGATACCAAGTGGATGACTGAGAAGTGAGCTGATCTCGGTCACTGGAGTGAAATTTGGGGAGCGGCTCTTTTTCTCCTCTTCAATTTCCTACGCTGACCTCTTTGCCTCAGTTTCACTCTCCCGGAAACGACACTACAATCTTTGAGGACGTGGGCCTGTCCCTGGGTTGGTGGAGGAATCCCTCTGCAGGTCTCTTCTAGAACTGATATCCATCGACTCAGGGAGGCTCTTGAGTTGACACTGAAGCAGAAGCGTTTGGACCACCTGTGCCTGAGCTGCCCATTTCCGTAGTCCGAGCAGCAACGAAAAGTCAAGATCAGCGAAGTAGGGAGCTGTAGGCCATGCTTTTCCCCGCCTCCCCCACCTGACTCACTTCTCCACATTCCACCTGCTTCAGGCCCCATCCCAGCTGCCAGATTCTGGCTGAGGCACTTCCTCAAACTGCCAGGAGATTGCTATCCAAACTGTCACCCCCTGATCAGAAAAGAAGGAGTTATGGAAAGTTACTGACAGCACCTGAGCGATCCCTCATTTGGATTAAATCAAGATCTTTAAATATTTATAAAGTTCTGGTATCTAAAATAGCCAGGCTTTGCCTTGCACACAGGCTGTTGAAATATGGGCTAGTGCATTCTAAACTGAATACTTGTCTGAACAGTCATATATTTTGTTTGTGTGTGAGAGTGTGTAACAGTGTGTGTGTGTGTGTGAGTATGAGTGTATATGTTGAAAAACCTATTGCATTATGTTAAATATCCCAAGGGCTCCATATAGAACATGACTGGAATGAATATAGGACAAGAATAACTTTTTTCTATCTCATTAGATGGTCTGAGTTTTGAAATCTGCTCTAAAAGTGTGCAGTGTTGTAGATTAATGCACTGAATACATTTCTACAGTTCTTGATGTGTTTCATAAAAGGTCCATTTCAAAAGTGTGCTGTATTATAGGTGAACACTCGCAGTAAATAATCTTGTTACAGAAACCTAAGCAATTTTTACAAGGCGTATTTCTGGCTGACTGAACAATTTATTCTCCAGATGTCACATTGTATTTTTCCAATATAAAATGAAACAGCTTTTTTTTTTTTTTCCTTTTAAGGCCGACTGTGCTGCTTCGGCTGAGTCTAGAACAAAGGATCTCTCCTTAAGGAGGCTGATGTGTCTAAGGCCATCGCTTTAAAATTAACACCACACCTGGGACGAGCAGGCAGGGTCATCGCTGGCTTTCCTTTCGGGCACGACACTTGACAAGCAGGCAGGATGTTCCTCTGGGTCGCCCGGTCAGAGAAAACTCACGCGCTTCTTGAGACGGCAGAGAGTGAAGAGAAGGGTGAGGAGAACGGTAAAGGGGAGAAGGAGATGCACGATGGTGTCTGGAAAAAGAGACAGGAGAGGAGAGAAGACAGAGACGGGATAGGGAGAAGGCAAATAGTGGAAAAGCCAGATGGCCGGAGGAGTTGGGAAATCTGAGTGAGATGATGCAAATTCCACTGCCACCAGAGGCAGCATTTGCTGAGATTTTGTGCAGAGCATTAAGCCCACGAAATACTCGATGAAAAAAAAGATCAAACCATTTGGAAAGCAGTGGATTTATATATACCCCTCAACTCGGAGGTTCAACTGAGCATAATAAAAGCTCTGAGAAGTCTTGCTGGAAAGGATCCTGTCCAACCTCATTTAACCCAAACTGATTTCCAAATTTATTTGAACTCTAAAGCATTTTTCCCCCACAAAGTCTGTGATCACGTGGTTTGGACACATTCTCCTAAAAGTTTCTGGCGATACCTTATGTTGTGTCTGGAAAAGCCGAACGGTCTTAGACCACCCACATCTTCGGTATCGACAATGTCTATAAACCAAGCACTCCATAGGGCTCTATAGTTACCTGAGGAGTCCCTGGGAAAGTCACTTCTGAACATTGTATCTCATGCTGACAAAGTGTATTAGTCAGCTTAGGCTAGGTATGGCTTCAGCAACAAATGATTCCCAACATTTCAGTGGCTCACCAGGGTTCACTTCTCACTCGCTCCATATGCGGCTGCTGCAAAGCTAAGACCGTACACTTCTGTCGCAGGACCTTGGATCCAGGTCTCAAGGCGGAAGGAGAAGAACCCGATGAACGAACCACGCAATGGCTTTTAAAGCTTCGGCCCAGAGGGCCATGCATCACATTTTGTTGGCCAGAGCGAGTTAGCTGACCAAGCCTGGTGTCAAGGAGACAGGAAGTACACTCTCCCACAGGGAGGGACTGCTGCAGTCAGGGCAGTGCCCTGGAGAAGTATAAACCTCTTCCAGGGGGGAGCGTGAATGAATGAGAATAACACAGCCGCTATAGAGAGGTCAGAGGGAAGGGCTATGGCTTACCGGCACGGCATTGTGGGGAGAGGAAAGAGTGGGGGCAGGGAGAACTCCTTATCTTAGGTTTGGCCACCTCATGGGCCTAAGAGGTGATAAAAATTAGACAAGAGCTGGAAATGGACCTGGTGTCATGGTCTATGCTAGGACGTAATGAATACAGGTGGTTTCCACTTTAAGAAAACCCAGTATCTGAAGAGTAGAGTGCATGTTAGGGTTCAAGTGTTCCCAGAGGACAAGAAATCTTTGCTCAGCCCAAAGTTTCCCAGCTCAGGGCCACTGAACAGAGTTGTATTTAATTCAATATATTAGACTGAACCACATGAAGTGGCCTTCTGTGAGGTTAAAAAAAAAAGTTACCTATGAGCAATTTCACATAATATGACCTAATACAAAATTCGCTTTACATGTATATTATTAGGAACCACCATCAAGGATGAAAGTTCCATCTTGGGTGCCGACCATGACAGGGGTGCTGAGAAGGCTTCTGGAGTGGCATCTAATTTCAGCAGGAAAGGGCACCACGACCAAGGTGTGCGGTCTGCCACCGGAGCAGAGGACTCGTGCCACCCTTGGTCTCCTGCAGCGGAGCAGGGGACACAGCCCTCGTTTGAAGCCGTCCCCATACCATACCGGCAGCGACCCCTGAAACCAGGCTGGGGGTCCGTCGCCCTCTCAAAACTCAACGGACCCCTGCTAGGCTGCAAACGGTACTTCATCAAAGGAGACAGCACGGGTGGACCCCAAATTCCCTCTCTTGGGGGGGAATATTAAACCTTTATCTCTGGGAATTAGAGAAAACCTTAAGAAAGAATTTTACTATGGGGTGGGCAAGCCACAGAGCAGGGAGAGGCGTCCAGGCGACAGCCATCACCCTGGGGTTCCCCACACGAGTGGCTTCTACAGCAAACAGAGCAGGGTGTTTGCACTGGCCGCTCCCTCTGCCTAGAATGTCCTCCCCCCAGACACCCACAAATCTACACCCTCACTGTCCTCGGGGCTCTGCTCAAGTGTTGCCTTAGCAGAGAGGCCTCTCCTGACCAGGCCACATGACACGGCCACCCCTGTTACCCTCAGTGCTCCTGACCCTGCTGTGTTTTCTTCCAGAGAATTTATGAGCAGGGCCAGGACGAAGGATGTCTGCATGCACAGTGGAATTCAATAAATAACTCAAACGAATGGATGGAGTGAATGAATGAAATCGGACTAGTAACACTGTGGCCCAGGAAAATAGGGACAACTTGGAGAAGCAGCCTTCTCATGTAGATTTACTGCTGAACATCAAAAAAAAAAATGTTCAAAGTATTGAGTCGTGATTTAAAAAACATTTAATATGACATTGAATCTACGAAGTTAGACTAAATGGTCATAAACAAAGGACCTAAAAGAGGCGTGAACAACAGAATGGATACTGAAGAAAAAACACCGTGTGAGTGAAATAGAGGGCAAACGGGTCAATCGCAGAAGAGCACCGTCTAGAAGTGAGACAGGGGGAAGGGGGGACGGCGCACGCAGGGGACACATGAAGTAACGTAACAGAAACGTCAACACAGCGCAGAATGGGAGAAGCAGAAACGAAAGTCAAGGAACACGGAAGTAGTGAACACGTCTGAAGTAAAAGAAAGATCGGAAGCCTTTTCTGCACACCAGGCAAACTAGTAAAAACAAGACTTTTGAAAAACTAACGAAATCTGAGGATTTCCTGGGGCCCGTCACAGTGTCTAGTGCTCACGACACCTCGTTTTTGGCCCTCGACCACAGGCGGGGTGTGCGGGCACTACACGCGGCCCGGGGCAGAGGGAGCAGGTGCCTGGAGCGATCACGTGAGCAGACCAAGGCCACACTGAGGACCTGAGAACGGAGCCCCCCCCCCCCCGAGCCCCGCAGGCCTCACTCTGAGCGAGGGACCACCCACCCTGCCTCTCGGGGAATGAGAAGCGCTCAGCGCGGACAGACAGGCAGCAGGCCTCCCCCCAGGCCTTCATGGGTGCCCACCCTGTTTTCAGTAAGTACGTCCCCTGCCTTCAGAGAACTGTGAGGGCCTTAAGTTAATTTTCCAGAAGTGGGGATGTCTTTCACAGGAACCATTCTGTCTCTCCCTCTCCCTCTCCCTCCTCCTCCCTCTCTACCTTCCCCACCCCACCCCCTCCCCATCTCCACCCTCCCCCAGAGCAAAGCACAGTGTTACAAGCTCAGTCTCTGGGCTGGAAACCTGATTCTGCCACTCTTGAGCTGTGGGACTTTCTGCAAGTTCATTAACTTCTCTGTGCCTCAATTTTCTCATCAAAAGAAATGACAGCTCAAGCTGTCTCACAGGGTTCACGAAGGGGATAAATCAATGAGACACATTAAACCCTCGGCACACATGGGAAACACCCCACAGAAGCTCGATTTCGTGAGCTCTCCGGCCCTGATCAACCTCAGCTTCAGTATCTGGCCTCCTTCCTCCCCGCCACCTCGCAGACCTCGGCCACAGGGCACTGCTGGCTGCCCTGCAGATGCTGCTGCGCAGAAGACATCCCGCTCCCTGGGTAACTGGTTTCTCGCCAGCCCCACACTGGCCACCCACGTGAGCGGGCCGCAGCCCGCCCTCCGCAGCCTGGCTCTCTCCTTGGGCCTTCTGCACGGTCTCTCCCCCTTCGCACCATTTAGTCGATGCCATTAATCAAAATCCTATAGCAGAAAACGCATGCATAAGTCCGACACATTTGTTGCTATAGCAACAATTCAGGCACTTGTCCCAGTGTCAAGCTATATCAGTGAAGATAAATTCTATTGTTTTCACAGTGACAGTTCCTCTCTGTGTTGGACTTAATCCATGGAAAAATATAGCCTTTCTCCTTATTTAAGAGAGTGAGGGAGCGCTGGAAAGAAAAGAGAAAGTGACCTCCGGGTTTCTTAGCCTGCACATTCAGACCTGAAACCAATTTTTCTCTCTTTCGCGTGAAGGAAGGCATTCACCGATGCAGCAGCAGCATCCTCATCAATTGATCGGCAGCATCTCGATAACCAAGTTTCTCCTCCTTGGGACCTGCGGTTCCAGGAGGGACCAAATGCATCCAGAAAACCCGCAGACTCCTGCTCTGCCGTGGGCCTTAGCCTGCACGAGGCCCGGCTCTCTGGACACACTGGGTGGCTTCGGCTCGATGCCTCGGCAGCCGGTGTTGGTACATAGAAACGGGCTGCTCACAATGAACATCCGGAGACTAGCGTCTCTCGCCCCGAGAAACAGCCTCTTCTGTGTCTTGGAGATGAGTTAAGGGTCCTCTCCCCCTCCTCCCTCAGCATCTTCTCCTGGAGCTCCAAGGCACAGCGGCGTTAAAACCTGGCTTGTGCTGTGTGCACCTGGGGGCAGCCTGCTCTCGCCACACCCACACTTGGGCAGGAAGTCGATCTGCCTTTTACAAGCCCCTGGCTCCTGTTCTATGCTGAGTCTCTTTCCTATCCCGCCTGCTGGCACTGATCAATCTCCAAAGGTCTAAAAAATTCAATGTGAGTTCAGCAGCGATTCCAAGCGTCAGGGTGTGCCCAGCACTTGCTAGGTGCTTAGGCTGTCAAAGAGGAACCTCTGCCCTCACACCTCTAACAGGCTCATGGAAAACCTGAACATTCATTCCTCCATTCCCTGCTACCAGCTATTAAAGCACCCACTATGTGCCAGGGGGCTTCACGCAACACCTGTGTGTTAGTTTCTTCTTGCTGCAGTAACAAATTACCACCCACTTAGCGGCTTAAAGCAACTCAAGTGCATCCTCTTACAGTTTCGGAGATTGAAATCCAAAATGGGTGTCCCTGGGCTAAAAGTGAGGTGTCGACAGGCCGCATGCTTTCAGAATGCTCGAGGGCAGAATCCATTTCTGGGCCTTTTCGGCCAGTGGCCACCCGCATTCCTGAGCATTCCTGAGCTTGGGGCTTCTTTCCAACTGCAAAGCCAGCACGTGGGGCTGAGCACTTCGGCTCTGGTTCCCTTCAGCCTCCCTCTTCCTTTTTAAAGACCCTTGTGATGACATCGGGCTCACCCAGGTCATCCAGGATAATCTCCCTATTTGAAAATCAGCTGGGAAACCCCCTTAATTTTATCTGCAGGTTTAATGCCCCTCAGTTGCATAACGTAACGTGTTTACAGGTTCCACAAATCAGGACGTGGACATCTCGAGGGGGAGGCATTATTCTGCTACCACAACCTGCAAAGGTTGAAACGTCTTTGTAAGGTAGGTATTATTATCCTCATTTTACACATGAGAAAACTCTGGGTCAGAGAATTAAAGAGACTTCCCCGGAGCCGTACAGCTAAATAATGGTGCGGCTAGAACAGAACACAGCACTCTAAAAACACCCACAAGCTTTCCTACCTGGACCACGGCACTTCCCTCATTTTCCTCAATAAATCTTAATTATTGAGCACCTAATATGTGTATCTTTGTAAAATGCTGTTTGGGGGCAGAGGAAAACCAAATCAACGATCCTAACAGAAAGACGGGACGGTGTGTAACTAGGTTAGGGGTTGTATTGTCCCTAGGGGGAAACTCGGTATGAGCCGAGGTATCCAGGAAGGCTTCCAGGAGGCGGTGAGGTCGGGGCTGCATCACAACAAAGGTACAGAAATAGTTCCATTTCCTTCCAGAACCTAGGGCGTATGAATACGGCGGGTTGTCCCAACTCTTTGCCCTTGGTGCCTTGGAGAGTTTATCCCGGGGCGAGAGGTCTTGATTCTTCTCAAACCTGGAGCTCGAGGTGGATGTGCTGACTTCCATGGAGGCCTCAGCACATTCCCACCAAGGTCACTTCCCCTCGCGTCTGAAGTAGAATCTGATGCTGTGTGCCCTCTGTCCAGAGGGCTGGCGGCCATGGTGACGGAAACAGCGCGGCGTTTGGCGTTTGGCCGACCCTGCCCTGCCCAGCCTGAGCTCAAGCTGCGGCGCCTTTCCTTACCTTTGCATCCTTCCTCTAAGCCCTGAGAAACCTTTCTCGTTAAATTACGGAAGACGGGTGATATTCGGACATTGCATTTTCAGTACCGTGAGTAGGCCTGAAAGGAGACTCGGAGAGCTTCAAACCAGGTGATAGAGGTGAGGAATGAGAGAGAGAGGAAAGAGAAAGAAACTGAAGAAATGGCGGGCAGTGTGGGGGGTGGGGTGGCCTAGAGCAACAAGGCCACAAAGAAGGGGGGCGGGGCTCAGTGGAAGCGGCAGAATTTCCAGACGGGAGGAGTCCCGGAGAAGCTCGCTGGCAGGAAGCGGGGCTTGAAGATGCACTTCCAGAACTAGTTACGGAAGACTAAGATGCCATCCGTCATCATCTCGAATAACGGGGGGAATCGAGGCTACGGGGGCGCACCGTCATCCCTGGGCGCCAAGGACGGGAGCACCAAACTGGAAGGGAGGTGAAGAGAGGGTCAGAGAAGCTCTTGAAGGTTGAGCTGAGAGCCGAGAAGGCTGGGGCTACGCCAGTTGCCAGAGCTGGTTTAGAGACCATTATGGCTGGGTCATGGGAGGTCCTAAGGGTTGATGGGTTCTTTGGCATTCTTGTTACTTATATCAACGTCTGTCGTTACAGACAACCGGAAGTAGGAATCTCATTGCACTGAATAAAGACACGGTTGCCAAGATCCACTTGAAGTCCTGGAGACTTCTCTGTCCAGGGGAGGGAGGGGCCCCAGAGCATAAGAAGAACTCAGAGAAAGTCTAGCAAGGAACCAGAGGATTTTGAAATTGGGGTGGAGACAGATTTTTGTCGCCCCTCCCCGGTAGGAGGTAAAAGCCTTAGTTATAAGGCAGCTTCACAAATTTCAGCTGACTGCCTTCCACCTTTATGGTTTTTTGCATTTTTCTCCACCATCTCTGATCACCTCCCTCTTTTATTTGCTTATTTTCTGACTTATTTTTTTTAGCTTATTTTATTTAAAAGGGAAACGTATATCACTAGTGTAACTGAAAAATGAGTGTCACCATAAGGAGAAGCTAAACACAATAAATATACTGGATATGAAACAGAGTGATTCAATAACAGGTACTTATGATTTCTACTTCGGGTTTTGGGACTGAAAGCTGCTCTCCGTCAAGAAGAAATTTATTGCGTTGTGGAGAGTTGTTTAAGAAAAAGCTGCACCGAATAGAAATTTTCTCCATGGGGTAATTTAAAGGCTCAGAAGTGAGTGATACAGAGGCAACTTAGTTACCATCGGATTCAATGTTATACCTGGGTGGCACTTAGCGCAATCTTCCCAAAAGCAAGTGGTCCAGTAATGGGAGGAAGATGAGGCCTTCGCCCCGTTTCTTAGAGAACAGCCTGAGGCGCAGCCTCCATGCTAGGGCTTTGCAACAGTGTCAAAAGTGGGGGGAAAGAGGTGTGAGGCAGGAACAAAGGAGGAGCCGGGACAGGGAGCACATGATCGGGCCTCACAGGAAGCCCAATCCGTGTCCTGGCCCCGCAGGGCATCCCTGAGAAGACTAGAGCCTCGCTGTGACTCAGACCTGCCTGCTGGAAGAAGGAAGAGTGAAGACGTCGTCTGCAAATTCTTTCCTTTCCCCCCTCATTAGATGGAGTTGGTTTCACGGAGCATTCGCTCCTCAGCACTCCTGGTTGGGGCTGTCCCTGTGGACTCCGTGGGTCCCATCTGGGTAGACCCGGGCCCTGGAGCTACCTGAGCGAGTGCCACGGAGGTCACGCTGAAGTGCAGCTTCGTTCGTGGAGGGGGCTGAGATGGCCAGTGGCGTGAGGAGGGGAAGCAATGGTGGCGGTGGCAGGAGACCCCATCCCAGGCTGAAGTGCCGGGGATCTGAGCAGATCGGTCATTTCCGTCTTCTCTTTTATAGAGTGAGAAAGCAGGACAGGTGAGGCTGGGGGCATCTCACTTTATGACACGTTTCTGGGGATCTGACGGGCATGGAGAGCCAGGCAAATCCATCGACGCACAGCAGTTTGTTTCCGCACTCGTGTCGATGAAGTTTTTATGATTATGGTGTTGATGTGAAAACTCATGGCCGGGGAAATGAAATGTAATTAGCTTCATGTGGCAAATTATGATTTGAAAGAAGGACCATACACTTCTTTTTTCATATTTTACTGTGACTGAGAATCAGAGAGCCATTTTAATGCTGAAAGGGGCTGCCAAAATCATCTCCTCTAGCTTTTTCATGTTTTTTGGGGGGCAGTTGAGGGGGGTTGGGGGAAAAACATCAGCAAGATGGCAGACTAAGAAGCCCTGGACCTTCCATCTCTCCCATGAACACACCAAATTACCAACAATTCACAGACAAATATCCTTTGTGAGAAATCCAGAGCTCAGTTGAAAGGCTCCTGCACCATGAAATTACCCACGCTGAGGTCTGTAAGGAAATTCAAGACACCCTCTTTCCATAATTCTTATCTCCAGCACAGTGTCATAGGATTGGGAATAAACCCTGCAGCTCCAAGCTTCTCCCTGGTGAACCATGCATTCAACACCCCAACTTTTTGGGGACTTACCCAGATGACTGATTTCTGTCACACCTGCTCCCAGCATTCACAGAGCCAAGGGTAATCTAACCCCTGGGGGCCAGGAAGAACAGAGCCACAGTCTGATCGACCACACAACTATTTGCCACAGTCTCCCCCTCCCGTTTAGCAGAGTGAAAAAAAGGTGAAAAAAAACCCAGATCCCATCTTCTCCCTGGGGAGGAAAAGAGTTGGAAAGAGCATCCCAAAATTCAACTTTTCTGGGGCTGCCTGAGGAAGCAGCTTATTCCAGAGAGAAGAAGACAGGACTTAGTACCCTCCAGATGCCCACGGGTGGCTAAGGACAAAGAAAGCAGATTGGACCAGTCCGAAGGCTGGACAGATGCCCCAGAATCTCTGGCCTTGCTAACTGGTGAGTAATTTCTGCGTGAGGCCAGTCTGTGAAGACCGGGCAAGGTGACTGTTATGTTTAATGCACAGCCACCAACACAGAGAATCGAGGAAAATTAAGAAACAAGTAAATGTTTCAAAAGAAGGATGAATGTCCTCCTCCATCTCACTATGAAATGACACAGCATTAATCAGAATTATATCCCCAGCTCATTACTTTACTTAATAGTGTACTTAATGTGGATTTAATGCTAGAGGCCCATATCATAGAAGCAAGAACTTAAGGTAGCAAACCTGTTTTTACTGCTTCTAGCTTACTATTTAATCAATATGCTGCATTGGTTTAACTGTATACCTTTTTATAATAACATTCTTATAGTTTTCATTAATATATGTATATGGACATATATAGTCATACACTTTTTTAATTGTCAAAATATTTCTGGTCATAGGACGGTCATTTTTACTTATCTCAATGACATTGAAAAATCACTCCTTAGGCCATTTGGCATTATATTTCATCTTTTCCCTGGCAGGTTTATGTTGGGTTTTGTTTTGTTTTTTTCATTTCTTTACCTGAAA
Source organism: Eonycteris spelaea (assembly GCA_003508835.1). Classification (NCBI taxonomy): domain Eukaryota; kingdom Metazoa; phylum Chordata; class Mammalia; order Chiroptera; family Pteropodidae; genus Eonycteris; species Eonycteris spelaea. Next base: position 3,968,216 of record PUFA01000071.1, on the reverse strand, counting down.
TTTTGAAATGTGCATTCATTGTGTGTGTGTGTGTGTGTGTGTGTGTGAGAGAGAGAGAGAGAGAGAGAGAGAGAGAGAAATGCTCTTTTGTGGAAATGAGACTTTAGTTTGCATAACAACTAAAATCTTTGTTTTAAAATTCTTGAGTTGTTGTAAGAGACTTTTATCTCTGGGAGGGAAATTAACATATGAGATAAGACCAAGTAGAGAGTGAATTGGGGAGCTGGGTTACATGGGGACTAAGTGGAGGGGAAAATTAGAAAGTTAGTTTTACTTGAAGATCACAAGTATGCAGAAATTTTTTTCATTCGATTGAGAAATAAAAGTTTGCTTTGGTACCAATATTAGTATAAAACTTCCTGTTTTGCTCAACAAATCAACAAGATGTAAAATGCTATGAATACAGATTTGCGTAGTGAAAGGAAATTTTCTCAGGAGTCGAAAGAGCTAAGTGGAAGCCCCTACTTCCCTTAATCCTCAAATTCCCCAGGTGCAAAATTGGGATAAGGACACCTTTCCAGTCTCACTAGAAACTTTCAGATCACAAACCAGTTGTGGGAGGGAGAGGCAGAGGAACAAAACCGGAAACATCCTCACTGCTGGAATCGGCTCACGCTCAAAAACAGAAACCCGGCACCTGCCTCAACTCCACAACGAATCTTTCTCCTTCGGAGGGGGCGGCCTCTCCACGTCTCACTTCCTCTGTCGTGGCAAAGGCCTCACTTCCTTCCCCAAAACGTAGGCTTCCCTTTGATGTTGCAGGGTGCTGCTGGGAAGCAGCTGTCCTGGTGAGGTTTTTATTTCCCAGCCTCCTTGGAAGCTCGGTGGGACCGTACGATTGAGTTCCGGCCAATGAAATGCGGCAGAGGTGATGCCCACCACTTCCAGATGTGTACCGTTAAGGAGAGGCAGAGGGAGGTTCTATACTCGTTTCCCTGTCGAATACAGGAGAGGTCCTGAATAAGTTTGGGAGCCACATAAGGAAAACGCAGGGTGACAAGATGGAAGAAGCCTAAACCCCTAGGTCAAGCCTTGGAGTCGAGCCTCCCAACTAGGAGCAACCAGAGGATCTCAGCGTGCTGGCCAGATAGGAGGCTCCGGCACTCACGCTCAACAGAAAGATCGAGTTTAACCATCATCTGCGGGTGGGGATTCTTTTATGGGAGACTGGGAGCATAGCTAGAGGTTCCACCACCTCAGTGGAACAAACAAACAAACAAAAATACAGCAGATGCACTGAAGAGGTTCAGAACCGTTTCCCTTTACCAGTGACACCCCTCCCCCGAGGCGACACAGCTCAGGGCCAAAAGAGACTCTCCTTGGTCACGACGTCTCCCACTGGGGAAAAGGGGAGCAGAGTGAACATCTGGCTTCCCCGGCCTGTGGCGCACTGCCGAGAAGCCTGCTACTGTCTCGCCCCGCCTAGAACCTTAAGAATTGGCATGACTGACTGCACTGGCTGGGGACAATGAGAAGCAGAAAAAGAGGTGGTAGCTGATGGCAGCCAGGATGCAGGTCTCAGCCACTGCCTGCACAGCCTACGGACCAGCTTGTAGATGTCACCAATAGCCCCAAACACAGCTTCCGTAAGATCCTTCCCTTGTGGACTCCCCCAGCTAGCCAACACATGCCCTCAGCACTCCACACCATCCATCTCCCCAAGGCCAAGTCTCCATGCCCCCTGCAGACTGACTGAGTCCATGCGAACCTCTGACAGCTCAGAGAGGTCAACAGCCGAGTTCAGCTCTGCTGGATTGGGAGAAGAGGCACAACCTTTCAGACCTCAGGGAGCTACCCTAGGGAAACTGAACGGGAGGCTCTTAGCACTCAGCCTGGTTTTGAGGAACTGAGAGAAGGCACATAAACCTAAGACCGCCCCCAGAGGGATGAAGAGGAGCTTAGCAGACACAGACAAAGTCACACCCATAGAACAGGTCTGAGAGACACCAGAAACTCCCACCGGGCTGACTGGTGAAGTTCTTTCTCTTCTAAAGCCAGTCAGTAGATATTTAGAGACGGTGACTGCTTCTTCAAAAGTGAAGACAGAAACACAAGGCTTTAAGAATATAAATAATCAAGGAAATATCACGAAAGGAACAAAATAAAGCTCCAGCGCCGCTCCAAAGAGATGGTCTACATATTGCCTGACAAAGAATTCCAAAAATTGACTTAAAGAAGCTCAAAGACAGCAGATGGACAATTAAATACAATCAGGAAAACAATATATGAATAAAGGAGAAGGTAAACAGATAGAAACCATTAAAGAAAAAAGGAAATTCTAGAGCTGAAAAATGACTGAAAAATTTATAGAAAACTTCAATAACAGACTTGACCAAGTTGAAAAAGCATCAGTGAACTTGAAGGTCGATCATTCAGTCAGAGGTGGAGAGGCAGACAGAGAAGGAGGGAAGATGGGAGGAAGGAGAGAGAGAAAGAAGGAAAAAGAAGGACGAAAGAAAGAAGACAGACAGACAGACAGAAGAAGAAAGAGCAGGTGGCTATTAATCAGGGGATCACTTCATAAATTAGACAAATATCTAACCACTATGCTGCACACCTGAAACTAAGATAAAATAACATTGAATGTCAACTGTAATTACATTTTTTTTTAAAGAAAAATTTTTTGAAAACAAGTGAAGGAAGCTCAAGGGACTTATGTGACAGCATTAAACAAATGAATATCTGCATCGTGAGACTTCCAGAGAGAGTAAAGAACAGATGAATGAATAGAGAAAATGTGATATATACTTACAGTGGAATAACAGTCAGCCTTAAAAAGGAAGGGAAATTTGCCATTTCTGAAAACAGAGATAGACCTAGAGGCCGTTATACTAAATGAAATAAGCCAGACACAGAAGGAAAAATACTGTATGATCTCACTTATACGTGGAAATAAAAACTTGGACTCCTAGAATCAGAGAATAGAGTGGTAGTTACCAGAGGTGGGGGGTGGGGTGGGGAATAGAGTTATGCATAAGCTCCGAAGGTCTGCCATATAGTGCACCCATATAGTGCCTGAAGTCAGCACTACTTGTACACATGAGTGTTGTATACTTGAATGTTGTTAAAAGGGTAAATCTTATGTTAAATGTTTTTACTATAATTAGTAGTAATAATAATAATAGTTAGTATTGGGTTGGAGGGAAGTTTGGGAGGCGATGGATATGATGTTTATGGGTGTGATGTTTCCATGGTTAGTATACTTAAGCCCGAACTTATTGAGTTTGTACACGTTAAATATGTACAGCTCTGCAAATGTCAGTTACACCTCAAGAAAATAATTTTTACAAGAAAAAACAATGAGGAACAACAAAAGTGGGCAATTAGGTAAGGGAGAAATGAACTTTTATTGTGTTCAGCCAATAAACAGAGTTAGGGATATTATCTGTTATACCTGCTGGCCTTACCTTCGTGAGTATCACTTTTGAGAGGCTCAATAATTTCCTTTTTGGAAATTACTTCTCCCATTGTGTGTCACCTGGTTTGCATAACAAATCAGGTGCCCATTCCCCGCTATAGAAGCCAAGGAGATGACCTTTTATCTCCCCCACTCAGTACAGCCAGGAGCAGAGACATGACCTAAGCTCTGCTGATCTCATGCTGTCCTAGGAGAGAGTGAAATAAAGGAGGGGTATTTTCACGGGTGGAGGTGGTGGCAGCATTTTGGCCACATTTTCTTCTGCAAGAGACTTCCTATAAGTCCCTTTTTCCATCCCTCAGAGCTACCCTCGTTCCTGTTCATTCTTGTTCAAACACAGGGCTCTCAACAGGCCGATGAGCTTCTGCGATCCTTCCAAGAAATTCCTCTTATTGAGTTAGAGTCAGTTTCTCTTGCCTCCAGTTAAGGAACCCTCACAAATAACTATCCCTTCGAAAGAGCAAACACTGGAAATGCAATTTAAAAGAGCCCATGTTCCAATAGATACTTCGAAGACTGGTTTTGGTAAATAATATTAAAAGCAAACATAGATCACTTAAATACAGGTGTGCTTTACCTAGACGTCTCCCTGCGTCTTGAAGGAGTATGGGGGAGACAGGAAGAAATGAACAGTGTGGTTCTCCACAAACTGCAATGTAGTCAAGTCAGAGGAACTGTGACTGACTTATAACATTACAGTGTCGTAAGAGCATTCCACTGCCTTTTCGAAAACCATTCAGTTATTAAAACATCTTTGTGAGCGCAGTTTCTAGCATCATTGTGAAGGGTTCATTTTCGATGGCACCATAATCAACAGGCTTCGCAATGGTTCTGTTTAGCAGGAGGTTGCTTTGGAGGCCAGCGTCTGAAGGACTCTGGGCTTATGTGGTGGCCTTGTGCAAAGACAGTCTGAAGTTAACTTGTGTGACGTAATGAGAACTGGTTCTGCAGTGTGTGATACCAGGGTACCTTCGAAAAGGGGCTAGAATACCAAACAGGGCTCGAAAAAGTGTTTTCTCTTTTAAATCTGAACGATAAGGAAAAACAACTGAAGTGTTAGATTCTCCTTAAACATCTAAGGAAGAGCTGGTACTTATATGCAATTCAAATTGGAAGGGAAAGACACTGCTCAGGCCAAATGAAGGGAAAATGCTGTTTTTCTAATTTGTTGCAAATGGAGATGAGCTCTCAGCTGGGTTGGCCAGGGTCCCCAAGAGACCAGGCGGCAGGAAACAGATTTGGTGGTGGGAATAAGGCTACCTTTGGACCAGCTCTGTTCCTCTCTCTTCTGCCCACCACTCGCCACAGAGAAAGTACAAGAAAGAGTCTGCACTGTCAGGATACGGAAAATGCCCACTGTGCTCTCGAAATAAATGTATAATGCAAGTGCTTACACCTCAATTCAATTCCACAAACATTTACTGAGTGCTTAGCTGGTCCCTGGTACCATGCCAAACATTGTCAGAATGGAGAGATGAATAAGGCGTAATATTTGCCTGACAAGTCGGGACCACAGGGAAATACAAACAAGGTAGGTAATAGATGTGCTAGAGAGATTAGAGGAGACATCGATCGCCAGTACCCGCCCACCATCCCTATTCGTGGGACAAGCACCTTAATTTTCTGCAGACAATCGTCCTTCCATTCAGGTGAGGCCAACCACTGCCCCACCCCACCTCAGGCCTTGCCTCCAGGGATGGGCACCGGAGCCGAATCTGAACAATTGGAGCGTCCCAGGACCCTGGCCCCAGTGTGCAGGGCAGGCACGGACACTTGACCCAAGCCGGGCCAATCAAACTCAACTCCGGAACTTTGGTTGGAACTACTGAGCAAAAGAGATGCTGAGTTTTCAGCCAATGGATGCCAGTCTAGAGCCCCAGGTGGCTGTCACACTGCCCCTATATGAAAAGTGACTGTTTGAGAATAAAGACAGAGGAGAAAAGAGTTGGGAGACGGACAGAGACAGTTACCGGACGACGTGGCCACACATCATCAGTATCCATCCATGCCTGACATTTCAGAAAAGCGAGACACTTGCACCTGCAGCGTCCTGACTGCTCCTAGGACACGCAGCATCCTGCGGGAAGGACGAAGTCAGACCTCCTGCAATCAGGGCTGGCTGCGGGGCAGGTGGCACGTGGACTGGCCGAAGGGCAATCTAGGAAACGGCTCGTGCTTTTCATGTCTCAATTCCATGCTGAGCCGCGTGGCCACAGTCGTTCCTTGGAAGTGCTTTGCCTTGGTGTGCGTCACACAACCCTGTGTGCCGGTCACTTGCCCCCCTTTCCTCTTAGATCCCTTGTCCTGACCTCTTCTGTATCCCAGGGGATGGTTCCCACAAATTATGGCGCCCAGGCTTCCCTAGCAACCAGCTTCCGGTAAGTCTCAGGGGAAGGCCCCAATGGGAGATAGAAGAGCGAGAGAAGAGAAGCTATTTATAACCACTCCCTCCCTTGGAATCTGTCTTTTTTTTAGCAGCAGCTAAGAGTTCCAGCTCCCATCAGATGTCCCCACCATGGCTCCAGCTCCTGCAATGTGGCCCTTGCTCCCGGCCGCCTCCTGCTCTCTTTGTCCCTCTAGTCCTATGAGCAGAAGTGACTTTCTGCCCTTGCTAACTCTGGGTGGACTCACCATCCTTATCTGCCCTGTGAGTTCTTCCAACATTTTTCTAACCGGTTCCCTACCTTAATTGCCCTCTATTGAATTATCTCTAATGGATTCTGTTCCCATTATCTATCGCCATGTAACAAACCACCCCTAAACTTTATTGGCTTTAAACAACAATTTTTTTAATGGCTTCTGTAGGTCAGAGTGAGGGCAATGGAAAAGTAAAAGTAAGATCACCTATGGTAAAAGAAGGCAACGTAAAACTAAATGCAAGAGAATATTATTAAATTCGAGCAAGATAATGTCGATTGCCGAAAGCCCTAGCCTCAGCCCCATCCTCTTTGTTGAAAGAGGAAATTAGCGAGTCACAGGTGTTAAAGACAAGCGCCAAACTGAGATCATCAGAAGGCCTGAAGGGGAATTAACTTTCTCAGGGTGGATGTCAGTGGTAATGTTTTCAAAAACTGTAGCATTCTGCCACATAGTCATCTCTCCTGCTGCCTAAATATTAGCTTGTGCACTCCGGAGGTACACATCCCAGATTTGGGGGAGCAGTCTGGGTTAGGACAGGGCTGCTTGCAGAGAAAAGAGATCTAATTAAACCGAGTGGAATTAAAAGGGCTTTATTTTCAGGACGCGGAGCCACCCCCTCACCTCCCCACCCTCCAGGACTGCTTCTCCGCTCTGCCCGCAAGCAGCCCATCACGGCTGCCCTGAACTTTTACCCTGCACATCCAAATGGCCGGTGAGGTCCAACGACACCCCCTGGAGACCCAGTAAATTTAATTCTAAATGTGGGGGGGAAAAATCCTATTGGTCCAGCTTGGGTGAAGGATCCAGCTCCAATCTGGCCATCCCTAGCCCCGGTGGGGTGTGACCCTAGGCGGAAGCATCCAGAAGGTACTGAGCCCAAGCTTTGGAAGGATTCTCTAGTAGCCTGCAAGTTATTGTGGAAATTAGGAAACCGGCTCTGCACAGTGGACTCTGAGAAACCACAGCAAGGCAGGGAGAGCCCGAGCCAGTGCAGCTGCTGTGGGTTCTGAATCAGGACCGCTGAGGCTTGGGGACCCCACCGGGAGCCCACTCGTGTCCTCTAAATGGCTGCTGATGTAGTCACAGGTCTGCGTGTGCTCGCTCACTCCTGGGTAAACAGACCAATAGGAATGCAAACACCTTCATCTGCAACTACTCCGAAGTTACCTTCGAGAGAATTTTTTTGTTCATTTGTTCTATTTCCCTCTACATCAGGTTGTTCTTACGTTCTCACTTTCTGAAATTCCCAGGAGCCAAGAGGAATAATAACTTATTGACGCCGTGGCCTGTTTTGACTTGTCAGACCGTTCAGTTCTAGGCTCACAGCCTAGGGGAAGTGATTAAGAGTGATTGCAGCTAACGTTCCTGCTCTGTTATTAATGGCAACTGAGATATTTAAATAGCTAAAACAACAACCCCTTTCTCCTAAGCCCTAAATTTCTGTTTATGTTTGCCGAATGGCTAACCATTTTGTCCTTTTCAAAATGGTGGCAACATGTCATTATATCTTTATTCCTCTCCCATGACTACCTGGGAAATTGATCCCCCAGACTACAGCCCTAATGCCCACTGTTCAAGAACCCGGATGGGAGACCATAGACGAGATTCACCTTACATGCCAACTCTGATCAGGGGTAGGGGCCGCATGGAGGGCTGTGCTGACAAAGACTGTAAGGTCACATTTAGGTGCTTGGATCAACTGACGATGTCTGCCACAGGTGGAGGAAGGGAGCATGACATCATTTGCGCACAGATTTGTCACTTGGACTGAGACACATCAGCATGTGTTCAGATGTAACTCCTTGGGGTATGTGAACAACACTTAATTTTAAAGACCTCATTAGGGCCTCCCTACGCCTCCGTGAAGAAGGCGGGGCTAAAGTTATTACGACCATTCGGTGGAGAAGGCTGAGGCTGCTGGGAAAAAAAGGGCAGGAGCAGAACTCCTGTGCCCTTGACCCCTCCTGAGAGGGAAGACCACGGCGGTGTGGGGGGGAGGGGCCTGGCACAGGGGAACCCATGGCGTCGTCATTCTTTTCTGTTCCACGGTGATCTGGTGAATTAATCAATCATTTACATCATCAAACTAAAGAGTAATCATTGCGCGAGGTACGCCAGCCACCGGATCTCCTCATCCCCACAGGGGCTCTGTGCTGAACCCCCGTCTCACACTCCTGCTTGCAGCAGACCTGGGAAAGATTCTCAGGCTACATCCTCACAGGTTGTAGCTGGGCCATGTGGAAAACTCTCAGAGAGGGACTCTGACACAGCATGGGTCTGGTGCCCACCTTTTAGGTCAATCACTGACCTGGATGGTGATAGCTTAACTCCCACCCTCTTTGCTGGCTCTGTCATCAAAAGGGGTAATGATCTCTCTGAGAATTGTTGTAAGCCAAGCAGCCACCTCCAAATCTCCTGATAAGAGATCCTTTCCTCCGAAAACGCACATACATAAATGCATTTTCCCATCTAATTTCAGGGAGTTGTTGGACCCTTCAGGCCTATTGTTGGCTCCTAAGTTAACCCTGTTTACACACGCGCAAAGCTGAGTTGTTAGTGGAAGAATTCCAAATGGCTGATCATTCGCAGGAGCACACGCCCTCCCACTGGTCCTTCAAATCCCATCCAGCTCCTTCCCCTTCATCTGCCCCCTTTCCAGCCCACCCTGGACTTCCATGCCACATCCCCTCTCCCTTTTCCCCTTCCCATCACTCTAGGCTCCAACCCCCGCTGGAATGATGGGAAGCCATTTCTGTGCAGGGACACCTGGAAAGAACGACACATCACTCAACCTTGAGCATCACCAGGGAGATAAAACAATAGCACTGAACTGTAAATGCTACGTAGAGAACAGAAACAGAGTTCTGTCCCCAGAAAAGAGAGTAGTGGGTTCTTTAAAATAAAAAATAAAAAAAAGTAGAGCGACATTTCCCCCAACATTTCATAAACAGTCATCTGAAAACTGCCTTAGTGCAAACTGGAAGTCGGTCCAGTGCCCAGACGTGCGTCGTTAGACTGGGAAGAAGCACACACACACACTGCGCTCTTTATACAAACATATTTACACACAATGTACATAAAGAACGACCTTCTCCCTCTCCACCCTTCCACTGCCTGCGATAGTAACGTTTACTGCAGATTTTATTACAAAAGCCACAAAATGAAATTCTAATCAATAATAGTTTGCAGGATGGTGAGGGGGAGAAAAAAAAAAAGGACTGAATACATTCATAGGTAAAAGATGTTATTATCTCAGTTCAGTAACTATGAAAGAGAAATAGATGAAAAAATCTGGGTTTTATATTAAAAACCAGCACAGCTGTAGAGTTACATAATAAAGTATTGCCCGTATCCATGGAAATGGAGAGTAATTGATGCAACCACACGTTATTTTTATAAACCCAAACAAAAAAATTCAATCAGAAATGTCTTTCCCCGTTTGGGGGGCATTGTATATTTTGTATCTGTACATAATGCGCGCATTTAGAGTGTGAATGCGCTCATTATTGATCAGCCGTGTTGAATAGGACATGCTGCTTCCCCTGAATATTCAAGATTAGAATCCTGCGGCCTGACTCCCACTCCTTCTTGAAAGGCTTCCTCTGAATAAATGCGCAGTGCTGAAAAATTCAGGCGGTTTCAACTTGGGCGAATAAAGGAGCCCCGTTTCTTGGTGCAGAGGGTGTCAGAGGGGGCAAGATCGAAAGATGGGAACTCTGCCTGATGCATACACTTGATTTCCCCCCTTCCACCAGCGTCCCCTCCCCTGCTCCCGTTCCCCCACCCGCACACAGTGCCAAGCACGGAGCGGGGCCTCCGGAAATGCCAGGATGCACAGTGCACTGCAAGTTCCCCAACTGGCTTGGCAGTAAGAATCACCTGAAATACCTGTTAAAAATAGATTTCAGGGCTCCGCCCAGCCCCTTCTACTGAATTCTTCAGGGGAGAGACCTAGAAATCTGTAAAATCTATGTACCTCTCTCCAAGGTAATTCTTGTCACTGGGCAAACTGGAGAAACAGATGTAGAGCTGATGTCACGGGCATGGGACGCGCGGTCCATCGGGGCCCTGCCTGTCTTTGAGAGGTCCTCGCTCTTTGTTTAATGCTCTGTGTCTCCGTCTTGAAACTCCAAATAATTTTTAACCAAGGGGGCCCTGCATTTTTGCTTTGTACTGCATGCTGCAGATTACATAGATGGTTCTGCAAAAAAAAAAAAAAAAAAAAAAAAAAAAAAGTCAGGATTAAGAGCATAAACTTAGCAAACAGACTTGGATAAAAATTCCAACTCCATCACTTCACTGGTTAGGAGATTTTTGAGCAGGTGAGTTAAACTCGCTGAGCTTCTGTGTACTCACCTATAAAATGGAAATAATGACTCTATTGATCTGATGGCGTGTTATGAAGATCAAATGACACGATGTCTGTTACACGCTCACTGCCTGAAGAGAGGCAAAGCCTCGGGTAGTGGACACCATTGACATGAGATGAGACGGGATGCTGAGCGGGCTGCGCTGAGTGAAAGCCGGACCTGAGGGAGGAAGGCACACTTCAGCTGGAGTGGGATGCTAATTAAGCCTCTTCCTTCCTGCTGTTGAGTCCAGGTCCAAATTGCCTTCAAGAAAGCAACCCTGCTGTGGATTAAGCTTAGACCGAACAGTGTTTAACTCCAGCTTTGTATGGGCTTCTTTTAGGATGCGATCTGCGACTCACGGTGCCAGGGGAAAACACTGAGGAAGAAAAGCTCCCCAGAATGAAACCCACTCCACTACCTCTTCCAGATCCATTCGCCACAGCTGGAACGTGAGCTGATTTGGGACAGGCTGATGTGACGGTGACAGTGAGTGGGGTTCCTGCAAACAGCTTTCCATCATAATCTAAACTGTCTCCTTTTTTTCCTCTTCCCTGTCACTGCCTTGTCTATGCCCCCAGCATCTCTCGCTATCACATTAGACTGGCTTTCTGTTGCCATTTTGTAAAATTTTTAAACACAGCTTTATTGATACACGATTCATAGACCACGAAATTCACTATTCGAAAGGACAATCCAGCAGTTTTTAGTATCCAGAACATTTTCATTGCCCCCTAAAAAGAACCCACGCTCATTTCGCAATTGCTCCCCATTTCCCCTCCCACTGGCCCCTGGCAACCACTATCCACTTTCTGTCTGTATGAATTTGCTTATAACTGCACAATTCATGTCAATGGAATCACACAATATGTGGTCTTTGTGTCTGGCTTCTTTCACTGTATAGTACTTTCGAGGGTCACTCACGCTGTAGGAAGTATTCACACTTCATTCCTGTTTACTGCAAATCATATTCCATTGCATGAATATACCACATTTTGGTTTTCCATTCATCAGCTGATAAACATTTGCGGGGTTTTTTCTCCTTCTTTTTGGCTATTTTGAATAAGGCTATGAATATGTACTTTCTAGTTTTTATATGGGCACATACTTTCATTTCTCTTGGTTAGATATCTAGGAGTAGAATTGCTGGGTGATACTGTAACTCTATTTTTAACTTTCTGAAAAACTGCCAAGCTGTATGCTACTGTTATTGCACTATTTTACAATCCCATCAGCAAAATATATGAGGGTACAGTTTCTCTACATCATTACCAATACTTGTTAATGTCTGACTTTTTAATTTTAGACTTCCTAGTGAGTGTGAAATGGTATCTTGTGATTTTGATTTACATTTTCCTAATGACTAATGTTAAATATTTTTCATAGGCTTATTGGCCATTTGTAAATCTTCTTTGGAGCAATGTATAGTCATAATCTTTGCTCACTTTTTAAATTAGGCACCGTTTGTTGAAGACTATTCTTTCCCCCACTGAATAATCTTGACACCCTCACCAAAAATCAACTGGCCAAAATGTAAGGTGTATTTTTGGACTCTTATCTCTATTCCATTGATCTCTATGTTTATCCATATGCTAGAACTATACTTTCTCGATTATTGTAGTGTTGTAATAAGTTTTGAAATTAGAAAGTATGAGTGCTCTAACTTTCTTATTCTTCAAAGTTATTTTGGCTATTCTGGGTCCTTTGCATTTCCATATTAATTTTAAGATCAGCTTGTCAATTGTTGCAAAAACAGGCAACTAAATATTCTAAGGAACTGCATTGAATCTGTAAATTCCTTTGAAGATTATTGTCATCTTAACAATCTTAATCCTTCAATCTATGAACATAGTATGTCTTTCCATTTATTTAAATTTCTTTTAAAGTTTTATAGTTTCCAGTGTACAATTGTTCTAGTATTTCTCATTGTTTAATTTATCTTTAAGTTTTTCATTCTTCTGATGCTATTGCAAATTGAATTGTTTCCTTAATTTCATTTTCATGTTTTCAATACTAGTATATAGAAATACAACTGATTTCGTATCTTGATCTTGAATCCTGTAACCTTCCTGAACTTGCTTTTTTGTTCTAACAGTTTTGGGGAGATTCTTTAGGAATTCTGTATACAAAACTGTGTTATCTGCAAAGAGAGCTAGCTTCATTTCTTGCCAATATGGATGCCTTTTATGTCTTTTCCTCGCCCAACTGTTTTGGCTTGAACCAGTACAATGTGAAATAGAAATGGCAAGAACAGATATGTTTGTCTCAACCATAAAGCATTAGTTTTGGGGTTTTTTGTTGCTGTTCCTATTATTTCCTCATAGTAGAGGCTCCCAGATTCTAGATGAGCAAATATTTCCCAGGTACTGGATTATACATAGTAGAATGATGGAAAAACAAATTATTCGTTGTGTTCTGAATTTCTATGGAGTAAATCTTCCTACTATCACCAATTCCCAACTATCATGGGTTTTTCAATTGGCTCACAAAATTTCTGCAGCTTGCCTGAACCTGTACAAGCCAGCGCTAGCACCCATATGCAAGTCACCATACCTGATGCTATGAAAGACACAAAGGCCCGCCCTCCCCCCGAGCTCAGTGACCCTGTAATTTAGCAAAGACACAAAGACACAGACATACTCACTTTGACCCACTGCTTTTTTTTTTTTTTTCCAAAAGAAATCTGCATCAGCTTTGGTATTTATTACTATTTGGAGCCCACTGAGTAAGTACAATGAGTTTCCCAAAGGTTTAAATTCTCAAAGGTTGATAGCCTGCTAATATGTCATAATGTAACGATAATGCCTTCTACTATGAATGTTCTACCTTATTACATTTTCAAGACCACAATCTAAGAGCGTTCTTGGGTGATTTTTTTTTTTTCAACATTAAGACATTTGCGGCTAGACACAACTAGTCTCTCAAGATATTTAAAGACCATTAGCAAAAAAAAAAAAAAAAAAAAAAATCCCCACTCCAACAGAAAGTCTTTTGATGGAACAAGATAAAATTCCTACATTTGCTCCCAGAGTTGTATTATTTATGAACAACTTACAAATCACAAGGGGGGAGGGGGCAGCAAAGAGAGATGAAAGCACATGCCGATGTTATGTACAACACGTACTGAAAACATCCCCTGCGCCTGAGTCGGACGTGGAAAACGACCCCCGTGGCGACACGGCTCCCTCGGCTGGGAGACTAGAAAGGCACCTGCAGAGATGTCTGTCCTCGTTGACAGGTGACGTCTTTGAGGCTTGGAAGTTTTGGCAAGCAAATTTAAAACCAAAAAAACAAAAACCGAAAGGAAGAAGGAGAGGAGCCTTCTTTCCATCGGTTTCGTTGAGAGGGAGCCATTCTTTGATGACACAACCCCAGAAGGGTTCAAAGGTCTAAACCACTGAAGCAAGGGAACACCGTGCGGGCCAGTCTGAACTTGGCCACTAAATTTTCCTTTTTTAAAACTGTGCTCAGCTCTCCTGCCATGGCCCCCATATTCTCTCTCTCTCTCTCTCTCTCTCTCTCTCTCTCTCTCTCTCCTCTCCCAGCTACAACATCTCTTTCCCACTGGGATGGGATTCTTTGGGGAGTCTAGCATCCTGAGGCCAGAAGAGGATGCACGTTTGCTCTCATACGGCCTTCTTACAGATGCTTACACGGAGATGTTCAGCCCCGGCTGCTCTGTCACACGTCTGCAACTTCTGTCCGTCTCCCTTTGAGAAACCTCCCAATGCCCTTTAGTACGTGGCTGGGCAGTCGACGAGTCCGTGGGACTTTGGCGCTAAATAGATGTGTACGGATGGATTCAAGTCCCTCCTCCCACATTTCCTCTACCTACTGCATTCCACTGGCGAAGGAACCTAGGGCAACGTCCTCGCTTTTGGTAGAAGTGTTCCCATCTCTGCTGCAGGTACATAGTAACCATGAATGGTGTTTGTAATTTTCCGGTTCAAATGCGTCCATGAAGGTTCATGTAATCTCCCCAGCCAGAGGGGACTCTCTCCCACTATCTGTCTTCCCATAACCTCAATGAGTTACGTGCTTCATGGTCCTCACTAACCTGGAGCCTGCTTGAGGTATTCCCATTCATCACATTCCTGTGCATTCATCACAGTCATATTGGAGCTTGACAGAGCCTTATGGTGTGTGGTGCATGCTGGAAGCAGCTGGAAGACAGGGAGCACGTCTGTCTTGCTCACTGTGCTTCAGCACAGTGCTAATGAAAACTAGATCAGTGAGAAATATTTGTTGGATGAAGAATGGGCACATAAGTAATAACTGAATTACTATGTTTTGCAAGAAATGATGCAGAAATCAATGGTGGCCAATGGTGAGTTCTTGAAAGTTCTTGCTCACCAGTGTATGCCTGGTGTGCAGTATGTGCCTGCTCAGTAGGTGATGAGTGGGTGAATTAATCAATGAGTCAATCCCCTGAGCATGGCCTAGTGCTCCATGGAAGGCATCTTGCGGCTTAAAATTACACTGGTAGAATCTGAGGAACATTTTGCTATTAGAACCAATGGAGCAGATATCACACAAAAACAGATGAGTTTTCCCTAAACCAGTGATTCCCAACTAGGGCGATTTGTCCCCCATGAGATATTGGCAATGTCTGGGGACATATTTGGTTGTCACAACTGGGGGACTGCTGCTGACATCTGGTGGATAGAGGCCAGGGATGCTGCTAAGCATCCTGCGATGCCCAGGGCGGTCCCCACAACAAAGAATCATAGGCCCAAAATGTCAATAGTGCAACAGTCAAGAAAATCTGAGGCAAACGATCAGCTGTGGAGAGATTGTTTTTTCAGGGCGACATATTAAAATGAAGGTGAAAGCTCCTGAGATCGTCTATGCAATGGCCTGCCCCAGTCACGGAATCACAGGACATCAGGACTGAAAGGAGCGCTCTCGATCACCAAGTCCAAACTCCTCACTTTCCACTGAGGACCCAGAAGGGGACGTGGACGCTCAAAGAGTTACACAGTCGGTAAATGGCCGAGCCAGGACAAGAAGCCAGGCGCCCAATTCTCAGGCCATTCACAAGGCCTTTTTCACGTCCTTTTTAAAGTATCATCAACCAAGCCTCCCTTCAACTCTCACCTGCAGGTCCAGCCCCAGCCCAGGTACTGCAGCCCATCTCACCTCTAGACGTAGAGCGCTATTTCCCCAACTTCCATCATCCACATCCTACATGATGACTTTCGCCTTATCCAGGAACCGCTAGTAACGTTATCTATATAATCATTTTACTTAAATTGACGTTGACTTTTTAAATTAACAGTTAATAAGAAAACCTTTCATCGTTACCATAAGTAGAAGCTGGTATCAAATTAAAAGGGACGTAAACATTGGCACAAAATAAACGAAAATGCTGTTCGGTGTTGGCTTGATACTGTTGTACCTTTAAGTCTTTGAGCCTGAGCCTCTTTGTTAAATAGGGAGATTCACACGTGTAGGAGGTGTTAAGACCATATTGGCACCGAACTGAGACTTTCTCCTTAATGTAGTGCAAAGTATTGGAAAAGAATTGAAAAGGGAATGCATTTCTCACCATGGCCTTCAATATCATTTATCGATGTGCTCATGCCCCATTTAAAATCATCCCGTAGTTTCTTAGCAGTATATTTGTTTTTGGAAATCTTGGATTAAAGGAGTAAGAGTGACCAAAATCCTCTTTTGTCTCCCAGACTGAGGGAACGTAAGCATCCTGAGTTCTTTTGTATTCCCACGCCAAACATAATTAAATAGGATAATCAAAGAGACATTGAATGACAAATTCTCTCCATTGCAAACTTCACAAGATACATTTTAGGTGGTAGAAGGTTATAGTAGGGGCGTTCTAGGATGAGCCTCATTAACTGGCCCTTGTATAATCTTCTCCCCTTTCAGTGTGGGTTGAACCTGCGAATAAGATTATATCACACCTGTGATTGCTACATTATGCTGCAAACGGGAGAGGACCCTGGGTGGGCCTGACCTAACCATGTGAGTGCTTTAAAATCAGTTTTCTTCAGCTGGTTGCGGAAAAGAAGTCAGAAAGGTGTGTTCCAGCTGACTTAGAAGAAAGCAAACATCCACGCTGCGAAGTGCTTCAGGGGGACACGTGGCAAGGAGCTATGGCATAATGGAAACTGAGGACAGTTCCCAGTGGACAACTAGCATGAAGACAGGACCTCAGTCCTACATCTGCAAGGAAATGAATTCAGCCAACAGAGGGCGGGCTGACTAGAGGTGCTCGAACCCAGACTTCTGACCTACGGAAACTGTGAGATAATTAATCCCTTTGCGTTGTCTGAAGCTGCTACGTTGTGAGACTTTGTTACGTGGCAAGAGAAAGCTAACACAAAGGGATAGAGAGATGACTATGGCAGATTCTCTGGCAGCAGGGAACGTATGCTCTTGTCCTGGAAATAAGATATATGTACAAGTAATTTTAATGTTAATCAGGGTATAGAACTTTGTGTCTGGAGAAAGATACAAACAAAATGAAGAAAAAAAATATGGCTGGGGAAAATCAGAGAAGGCTTCATGGAGGAGGTGACATTTGCACAAGCCTTAAAATTCAAAGAGAACTTCAGCAAGCAGAGAGGTGGGACCCAGAATAGGCATCTATTGTACTGACCAGATTCCTGCTTAGGCTTGGATACAGAGCCATGTAGAACACAGGCTCTGGGTTCAGTTGTCCAGTTTCGGTCTTCATTTCAACACTTTCCAGCTGCATGACCTTGAACTAGAGAATAAAGCTCTCTAACCCTCAGTGTTTCCACCTGGGAAAGAGGTGTGATAATAACAATGTCAACCTCTGGTATCAAAGTCACGTAGCCGGAAAATGGCTATGTGCTAATTCTAACCATTATGCACCTACCCAGGGTCGAAGCTCCCAGAGGGACACGTTCCCTGAGGCTGCCTCTGATGTGTGTAAGGCCCAGGGCAGGGCTAGAAACGGAGCCCACGTACCATATGTCTGGATATTTACGAGCTGCAAATCAAGCTAAAAGCTGTTAAATAAAATAAGTTCCATCCTCCCACTCTGGCAACTACATGATGACGTAACTTTTTGACAAATTTTTTCAAAATCATTTTTAAAAGACTGGCTTATTTATGTTGCCTTGCCTCAATTAGGGACACTTCTGAAGGGCGGCTCCGCAGGCTGGGCAGTGGCCCAGCTGGAAGGTGAGAGGCTCAGCTGCCCAAGCCAGCCTGCCCACTTCCTCACAAGAGCGTCTGCTCAGAACAGTCCCTCGGGAACCATCCGAATGCTAGTCCGTTCCCAGGGGACCCGGTCGAATAGGACCGACCCCCCACTCACATGTGATCGGTTGGAGACATAGGATCTTTCCCCTGGGTCGTTTCTCCCTGCAGGACGTCCTTCTGACCTGCACCTCCAGCTCGTGGGCCCACCTCCCTAGCTCACGCTGGTGTGCGCCTGACGGCTGCAGTGCCCGGAGCCACAGCATCACGGGGAAATAAGGCTGCGGTTACCTCTTCATTAAAGCAAAGCAGTGCTTCCTCCTTTGGCAGTGGGCCCCGTGAATGCTCCCCCTCCGGAGATCGGCTCTGGGTGCCAATCACACTCGGCATTTAAGACAACATTTAATGATGTGCAAAGAGAGAGTCCGTGTGTCACTTGTTGGCCAGGTGTGTTTAGGACCTTTATCATCATGCACATCGCCGTAGCCTATTATTCCTCGGCAGATTGGACGAGTTTCAAGGTTAATAAAAATGTTCTGGCAAATTGTTATTTTGAAAGTGATGGAAGGAAATGCCCCACTTGGAGCATATGTTTGACCCTTTTGGGGAGGAAAAGGAAGAAAACGCTGAGAGACGCCTCATGCAGTGTGAGCTCTTTGGACAGCTCTAAACTGTTTGGCGTGCATTCAGCTGCTCTCACGAGGCTCCCCAGAGCCTGGCTTCCCTGCCCCGCCCCCAAGTCTCCCTCCCTCCACTTGGACGCGTCACTTTCGGTAACAATGATAATGATCAGTAAGTAATAAGAAGGTACATTTTTTAAAGTCGGGCCCAGCGCTGTGTTCTCCGTGGGTAACCTCGCTCAGTGTTCCAGGAATTCTGCCAAGACGGGACCCTGTGCGCCTCCAATGCACAGAAAACTGAGGTTTAAGGAAATCACATTACGTGTCCAAGGTCACCGAGGAAGTGGTGGAACCCAGATGAAAACCCGGGTCTGTCCATCTTTAAACCACCAAATACTGCTTTTCTTCAGCCACAGCTGACGGGGACCAGGTGCCGGCAGCGCCCGGCCTGCCCACGGCTCTTTCCTGGCTGACTTCCGGCGGCCAGTGCCTGGGTCTCTGTGTCCGGGGTTGGCTCTCCCCAGCTTTATGGAGGCATAATTGACAAATAAAAATGTTATAGACTTAAGGTGTACAGTGTGATGATTCGCGACACGTATACCTTGTGAAATGATTAGCACAATCAAGCTAATTAACACATCCATCACTTCACATAGTTGTGTGTGGGGGTGGGGGGTGGTGAGGCATGTGTGGGAACTCTTAGGATCAACTCTCTTAGTAACTTCCAAGTCTACAATAGGGTGTCCTTGACCGAGGCTGTCACGCTGCCCATCAGATGGTCAGAACTTACTCATCTGATGACTGAAATTTGTGCTTTTGAGCAACAGCTCTCAGTCCCCCTTCCCTCGGACCCTGGTAACCACCACTCTCTCTGCTGCTACGAGCTTAACTCTTTTCGATCCGCATAGAAGTGAGTTCATGCCGTATTTGTCCTTCTGTGTCCGATGTGTTTCACGCAGCGTGATGCCCTCCAGGTGCATCCGAAAACTCAGGAGGCTGCACTACCTGTGGCGAGGGGGCCGGAAGAGCTAGGGAACTGCGGACCTGGAAGAGGCCATCAGCCAGTGATTCCCCAGTGTTGGTGCATAAAATTCCCAGCCCCCTCGCCCCTGGGGGGTGGGGGGGATGATTCTGAGGCCACGTGATCCTCCTCGGGGGCTAGGCTGCAGCCGCTCACCATGGTAGCTGACCTAATAACACACCTCTTACTCCCTGTATCGGTCCCCCACTGCCCCGCCGGTGTGCGCTCAGCATCTCCCAGGTAAGCTGCTGGCGCTTAAATCCTTGGCGCCTTTGGAGCAATCTCAACTGAGACAGAGGCTCCCTAACACCACCCCCGGGGTTGGGATATCTACAACCAGTGGGCACGGAGGAAGGATGGGTATTACCCTTGACTTCTGAAAAGTCTACCTTGGCCCTGACACTAGTGACCCCTGGTCACCGCACAACCACACTCAAGTAGGCAGGAAAACGCTACTCTAGGTAAAATCTTCTCCAAGGAAATTTGTGACCAGAAGTCACCAATTTAAGACTTCCAGAGCTGCTAAAGGACACAAACAGAGACCTCAGACCGGTGCCTCTAGGTGTGTCCTCCCTCTCCCCCTCGGCAATGGTCGCCCGGAATACTTAACCCCTCACACCCTCTCCCTCCCTGGCTCATCATCCACACACACTGAGTGAGCCATTCTATTTTATCTTGTGAAAAGGAAAGTGTACTAGGTCTATAGTCAACAGGCCTAGGCACCACTCTCTCTCTGTTCCCTTAGCTTAAATAGCTCATCTCTCCCGAGTCTCAGTTTCTCTATCTATTCTTTCTCTCATTTCCATTACCATTCCTTCTTTTATCCTTCGGTCAAAAGACATTTTGACCAGCTGTTACATGCCAGCTATTGATCTGGGGGTCTGGAAATGTGACATCGAGGAGATCACATGCTCCCTGTCTTTGTGAAGCTTACAGTAAAGCAGAGGAGACAGGCACTGAACAAATAATAACACAACTAATCAGCTAATTAATCAACTAGAATTGCAGTAAGGACCAGAGTAGATGCTATGGATGCCACGCCCACATCCCCTCCTCCCACCTGGAGGTCGCCTGCGACTTTGGTGACTGTGGTGCACAGTTCCCATGCCAGCTGACAGCTTCCTCCTCTAAGCACTGAGGTCTCTATGCCTGAGGGTGACTTCAGGGCTGATGACACACCCAGGAAGGACGGACAGCCATGAGAGAAGGGAATCCGTGAATAAACACCCCAGCTTCCTTGCCTCTTGACAGGACAAATCCGAGGTATGTTCTAGAGCTGCGTTCGGCAAACTTCTTCTTAAAGGGCCAAATACTAAATATTTTAGGTTTTGTGGACCATAGGGCCTCTGTCACAACTACTCCTCTCCAGACAATAGATAAGCAAATGAGCTTGGCCTGGGCCAATACAACTTTGTTTACAAAAACAGGCAGGTGGCCTGGGGCCATAGTTTGCCAGCCCCCATTGTCGAGTCTCTGGAGGGTCCCCAGGGGGATGGGGCCCAGTCCCCGCAGCTATGACTCACCTGTTAACCCACTCTTTGGCTCTCCCCGCTTCCCACCTCCCTGTACCATTCTCTCGCCCTGGTTGCTGGGCTCACCTCCCAAATACTGGTCTTAGTTCTGCTTTTGGGGGACACTCAAATGGAGACCACGGGCTATGAAGGAAAAGTGTAATGAGTCATGAGACCACATAACGGGACGCTCCCCCACTCTGCCGGGGTCAGAGGGAGCATCCCAGGCCAAGGGAGCAGCGTGCACAAAGCCCTGTGTAGAGAGAAATCACGGCTGCTTTGAAAAGCTGGGAAAAGACCAGGTGTGGTTGGAATCTCATAGAGGGGGAGGTGGGAATAACTGAACCAAGAGATGGGGTGGGGGTGGGAGGACCAGACCCCAGAGGCCACATCAGCTGCTCTAAGGCCTCAGGCCTAGGTCCCTCGGCAATGGGAGTCACCAAGGCACAGGCAGGCCGGTGGTGCGTCGTGATGCCTGCGCACAGGGCCAGGTTCCAAAGGGCCACCAGAAGCTCTTCCCTCAGTCCCCTTCCCCCACCCACCCCCATTCGCTTAGAATTTTACTCAGGAAATCAAAAACATCACCCTCGAACCAAACTCATGAACAGTTAAGTACACTCTATCAACAGGGGATACAGGAAAAAATAACCGATAAAAATACATAATAAAACAACTACAGAGCAAACAGAGCGGCCGCACGCAGCCCCTGCCAGGTTATTGCTCTGACTTGAAGTAGGATTTTGGAGGAAGATTATTTGATTCTTGCTGGCTCCCTGCCAATTATTTCAAAATGCCCTTCACGTCTCCTTCCTACTTTGTGTCTTCCTTGAAGTGAGTCTCTAAGTCTTCCACCGGGCGCCATGGAAAAACAGCCCCTTCCTCCCGCCACCCCAAAACAGACGAGAAAGGAGGAAACGTCCCCTAGCATTCTCTGTGTGTCTGTCATCCAGACACCCCTTACTTTCAGGCACGCAGGCACTTTGGAACCAACCTTTTCATTTTTTTGAGGAATAGCCCTGTATTGCTAAAAAGAGTGTCCACTGCTTCTCCCCAGGAGAACTCACCCCCTCTTTAGAACTTAAGGGTACACTAAACAGACACCAGGGAAGCTCTTAGAAGACCCTTAGCACAGCGACCCAGTTGGCAGGTGGCATTTCCTCGGAGAAGCTTGCAGGGCAGCCACGTGGCTGGCTTCAGTCTGTAACCGCGGCCCAGCCTCCGGGCTGGAGACCTCAGGACAAATGACTGCGCTCCTCTGAAACTGAAGTCCTCGGCCCCAAGCCACGAACGTGCTGCCTGAGCACACCACAGCATACATTTCAGTCCCTCGGCCTTTCCCTGAGATATCATCTGCACATATGAACTCACACGGGTTTGCGCACGCATGTTAATGGGCTTTCTTTGGGGTCATTCTGAGGGAATGACACCGCTCCTACATGTGACGTCAGGGCTGATGCACCTTTAACCAAAAGAAAAGTCAGCCCCTCTATCTCCACCTGTGTACCTCCTGTGTGCTGAGGTTGGCCAGATCTTCCAAAGTCTTTTTCTTTTATTTCTTCCACTGTCCTTTGGACAAGGATACCCTGGATGCATTCCTAAGCCAAGTAGCTAGGGAATCATGAATCCCTAAAGGGAAGGGAGCAACTCTTTGGCTAACGTTTCAGTTAGATTTCTTTTGGTTGTAACCAACAGAAAATCCAGCTCATGATTTTGCTTAAGAAGAAGGGAAATTATTAGGCAAACCCAAATGAAAAGACTAGAAATAAGGCTGGTGACAAGCACAGCTTTGTTGTTCTTTTTTTTTTTTAATGGAAAATATGCTATTTATGATCTCTCTCATTAATCATCAAATGTGGCGAATGTTGGTCATAAGTTACTTTTTAAATTAAACAGGTAATCAGACAAATTAATTAAAATATGTAGTTTCTTATATGATATCCATATAAACTTATTTAAAAATGCATTGCTTTGAGCTGATACATATATATAAAGTATGCATGTGTGTTGTATATAAACGTGAACCAGTCCCCCTCCACGCGGCGCCAAGTCTGTGTGCATCTGGTAAACCCCGGACAGAGCTGAGCAGCTCTAAAGCCCATTGGTCTTAGCCAAAGAACAAAATGATTTCAGGGGTGTATTTGCTAGCAATTCAGATTACACCTTGTACTTGAAGAGAGAAGCTGGGACAGATGCCAAACCCACTGCAAGCCACTGTGGTCCTTAAAATGGCACTTATGAGGGCCGTAGAAAATATAAACTGGATCAATCACTCAAGGTAGAAGAGCAGTTACAACTGTAAAATTCTCATTCAGCAAAATTTAACTGACAGTAAGAAAGGGACTAATCTTTGCCAGCTCTGCCATCAACCAATTAAAAAAATGTAATAAAGATATAGATATAGACATGATATATATATATATACACATCTATGTCCAAATCACAAATACACAGCTCAAGAAATTATGACATACTGAATGCATCTGTGTAACCAGCACCCAGATTAAAAACTCCAACACAACAGACCATTACCAATTTCAAGGAACCCCCACCCATACTTCTTTATACTCACTCCCCCAAGGGTAATCACTGCCTTTTCTCCAACAGCAGAGATAAGTTGTGCTGTTTTGTGTTCTCCAGCAATGAACCGTACACTGGGTCCTTCCGTGTGCTACCTTCCTTCAATTATTACACTTGCGAGATTCATCATGTGGTTGCCTACGGTTGTGTGTTATTCATACCCAAGGCATAGCATTTCACTGGGACTATGCCACCACTTATTTATCTAGGCCACTGCTGATGGCCCTTTGGGGAGTTTCCACTTTACAGCTATTACAAATGGGCTCCTATAAACACATTAGTACATAGCTTTGGTGATCGCATGTATGAATTTCTCTTGAGTATATATATATATACACACCCAGGAAGAGAACCGCTGTGCTGTGGGATGTCTATCGTAGAGATTGCCCAACAATTTTCCAAAGTGGTTGTACCAATTTACACTCTTTCCAGCAGTGTTCCAGTTGTTCCATGCCTACGAGCTCTTGGTGTTATACTTTCCATGTTAGCCGTTCTGGCTGGTGTGTGAATGGTGCTGTATGGTAATTTTAGTCTTTGTATGCTGGATAACTAGTGAAATGCATCACTGTTTCATATGTTTATTGGTTGTTTGGAAACTCTTTTTTCATGAATTATCTGTTGAAGTGTTTTGTTCATTTTTATATCAGGTCATCTTTCTTTTCTCTTCCATACTGATGTACAGGAGTTTTAAATATATTTTTTAACATGAGTTTGTAGTGGTTATGCAAAATGTTTTGGGGTTGCTTTATTGTGTCTTTTGATGGAAAGACATTCTCAATCTTAATATACTAAAATTTGTCAGTTATTTTTCCTTTATGGCTAGCAATTTTTGTGTCCTATTTTAAAAAATCTCTGCCTATACTGAGGTCATAGATATTTCCTCCTGTTTTTTCTCTAAAAGCATTAATGTATTGCCTTTCATACTTAGGTCTACAATCTATGTAGAATTCATTTAAAGTTCAAAATACATTTTTTCCACATGAACATCCAACTCGCAGCTGATAAGCTTTAATACTGAGTAAGAACAGCAGCTTTTTGGAAGAAGCTATCAGGGGATGTAGAGAGAAAACCTGGTTAATTAAAAACATGTTATTAGGGCACAAGGAGAGGCGTTTTCATATTTACATGATTGCACGGAGGGCTTTGTATAAAGGTCCTCTAAAATGAGGCTAAGTCTGCCTTTTCAATCTACTGACTCACCATGTTTCACCCAACGCGTAAGATACGGTGACTTTTTGTGGCTGCTCAGTCACAACGTGCTTTGTTCTGCTGCCATGCTTTTGCACATGTGATTCTCCACGTGGGATGCCTTTCCTGTCTCTTGTTCACACCCTGCTACTGCTTCAAGACTGCTCTCCAACACTCCCTTGTCTATGAAGAGGTCCCTGATTCTGTTCTCACAACAGTTAGTTTCTCGCATCACATATTTTGCCTGCTTCTATAATAGCAATTATCTTACCTTGTTTTCATTAATTCTATGCCTCACTTTCATTAGTTCATGAACTCTTTTTCAAGGCAGAGAAGGTGATTTACCTTGGTATCCTCATCATTCAGCACAGTGATTGGGCCCGTACAAGATAACTTAATTTGTTTCAGTTAAATAAATCAGACATATGGGAATGCCATTAATAGAGGCATTGGAAAGATGTAAGTGAGACCAACCATGTCTTGGGAAATAAAAAAGATGATAAACATAAGGTATCATGGTAACATTGCCATTTTGAATCAGAGAAGAAACTAAAATGAGCAGGGAAGAAACAGAAGCAAAGAAGGAGGAGAAAAAAAGGAAAGAGACTACTGTTTTTATCCAGGATGGAATAACACCCACCGTAAATTGCTATAAAACTGAATAAAATATGCAAGACGACTATTTTCAAACATTGAACAAAATGCAGCACAAAATTGCGAGAAAGAAGAGATATACATGAGTTGAACTCCATGTTCACTATTTTCTCTGTGTGGGGGCAGTTTCTTGATCATGGCACAGAAAGGCGAAGCCCAAGCAAACAGGATGGTCCTGCTGAATTGAGAAGACAGAGACTAAAATTTAAGATTGATGAAGCCACTCACACGCTGCAGGACAGACTTCTGAAAAGGAAGCTGCCTCACAAGGAGAAAGTCTTCAGAAGTTTGTATGGAGAAACTCCGCATGTGCCTGGTTAAAAACTGGATGACAATGAACAGGGCAAGACTCCACATGGCCTAGCAGAAAACAATTACTATGGCATTGAGACACATTCAAGGTGGAATAGACATTCTCATGTTTACAAAGTAAATTAATGCCAGGAGGAAACTCAACACTCTTTAAGGGAAGACATCATAATTCAGATCCCTCAAAATATATCATGTACTATGTCCATATACAAAAAGAAATTATTAGAGATGTGAAGACAAAGGAAAATGTGACCCATAATCAAGAAAGAAACCCCTCAGTGAAACAGGTACTAAGATGACTCAGGTGTTACAGTAACAGCCAAGGACTTTTAAGCATCTATTACAAATATATTCAAAAGGCTTAAGTGAAAATATGGTTCTACTGAGTAAACAGGAAATTTCAGGGGAATAAAAAACAACTGAATGAAAATTCTATAATTGAAAAGGATAATATATAAATGGAGAATTCACTGAATAAGCTGGACAGTAATAAGAGCATAAAATGAAAAAAATAGTCGCTGGTTTTTAACATAGGGCGATGTCAATTATCCAATGAGATTATATATTTCGAAAATTTTTAAAAACTTACCAGAGTCCTTGTGACCTATAGGACAATAGCAAGCATTGTGATGTGACATGTATGACTGCAGTACCAGAAAGAGAGGAGAGATTGAAAATAGGGTAGAAAAAAATTTTGCAAACATAATGGTATAAAATTATCCAAATTTAATGAAAAACAGATCTAAGAAAGCTAAACAAATTCTACACTTTATAAATACAGAGAAACCACAACTAGTCACATCATATTCAAACTCTCAAAAATGAAAGATAAAATAAAATCCAGAAACTGCTAGAGAAAAATGACATATTACATAGAGAGAAATAATGATAGGAATGTTGGCCAACTTATGAAAACACAAGGTAGGCAGAAGACAATAAGATGATATATTTTTCAGTGCTGACAGAAAATGTCAATCACAATTTTATGTTCAGCAAGATATATCTTTTAAAAATTAGAATGAAAAAACAACATTGTCAGATAAACAAAAGCTCAGACAGTTCATCAAAACCAGACTTTCACTAATAAATACTAAAGGAAATTCTTCAGGCCGAAATGGACATGTTGTACACAGAAACTCAGATCTATAAGATGGAATAAAAAACCCAGAAATGGTGAATGTGAGGGTAAGTATAAAAGATTAGGTTTTTTTCTTCTCTTAATATGGAGGTAAGTATAAAAGATTAGGGTTTTTTTCTTCTCTTAAATTAAAAGAGAACAGGGAAAAGGAAAAGAGAAGAGTAACAAAGTAACAAATATATAAGCAGAGTAATAGTCAGAGGTCAGAGAAGCTTAGAATCAAATCCCAGATCTGCCACTTAAAAATTACATGATCGTGGAGAAATAAATAGGGCTTTCAGTCAAGATGGCAGAGCAGATAAATGCTGCGCTCACCTTCTCCCATGACCACATCACAATTACAACTAAATTACAGAACGACCATCATTGAGAATCGCTTGAAGTCTGGCTGAACAAAAGTACTATAACTAAAAATATACAGAAGCCACCTCGAGACCGGTAGGAGATATAGAGAAGCAAACCAAATTGGTCTCACACCCATGTATGGGGGTTAAAAATCAGCAAGGCTCCTCAGCTGCAGAGGTCCCCCTGGAGTAAAAAGGTGACCCAGGCCCACGCCAGGATCCTCAGCCCAGAGTTTCAGTGCTAGAGAGGGAAGTCCCTACAACATCTGGCTATGAGAATGAGTAGAGACTGTGGCTGAGTGAGACAAATAGTGGCTGGAATACCAGGCATTCCTCTCAAAAAGCCTGAGTATAAACTTACCAGCTGATAGACTCACTCCCTCTGAGCTCCAGCACTGGGGCAACAGTTCTTAAGGCTTCAGGGACACACTGGGAGGAACTGTCTTATCTGATGTCAGGGTGAGGGCTGGAAGGGCAGCTTTCTCCCAGATAGAAGTGCTGGCAGAAGACATTGTTACTTTGTTGAGCCCTCCCACCATGTAGCCTACTCACACAGGCAGGCACCATATCTGAGTCTCCATCACCTGGCTAACAGCATCTGCCCCACCCTGGTGATAACCTAAGACCCCATGTCACCCAACTTGCAGGCCCACCCAAGCTGCTTGCAGTGGCTTTTCCATACAAACAGTCTGTCTTGGCTCATGCTGCAGACTTTCCTAGAATCACTCAAAGGTTCACAAACCCTAAACATGCAGCGCCTGGCCTCTGTATGCCCTGTACCTCTTGCTAAGCAGCCCCAAGTTCAGCACTAACAGCAGCTGGCCTCAGTTTGCAGCCTAGCCTCTCCCAGCATGCCTTGAATACAGCTGGATTTTAAAGTGTGTACGAGCTTTTGTCAATGACTAACGCAGCAGAGCATTGCACACTGTTTCCTAAACTTCGGTCTTTTGCTTACACCTACCTTCACGAATGCTGCCATTATTTAGTCAATATCTTCAAATGACTCACTACTTTTCTACTTAAATTAATTTCCAAGGCAACCCGGGATAGTGCTCTGTGTGGAGAACCCCTATCACACACCATAAATATAAAATATTCACTAAAAAATAAAATTAGAGAAAAAGCAATGTTGGTACAATGGAGCTACAAGCTATCGCTTTTGGGGTCTCCTGAACTTGAGGATCTCTCGGTCTGTCAAGGGTGAGAAAGAGCCTGAGAGACATTGATTAGCAAATGCTACCGGGGTGTTAAACCACACTAGCTCCTGAGACCCGAAATCACAAGAAATGAAACAGTTTAAAAGAGAGTAACTTTATCAATGTGCAATTAGTTTTATTAATGATCTGCCCCTAAGCTTTTATTCCCTAGTATGTATATTTGTATATATATATTAAAAAATGGAGACAAGATGGGGTGCTGTCAAGGTGGTGACCGTTGTACACCTGAGACTAATATTGTATGTCAACTGTAATTGATAAATAAAAACTTATTTTTAAAAAATGGAAATAACAGCACCTACCTCACAGGTCTGGGGTAAATGATAGCCAAAATCATATTCATAAGGCTCTTAGCATAGTGACAGGCACATAGACGATACTCAAGAGATATTAGCTATAATTTAATATATTACATACACAAGCATTATCCACATTCTTCTTGTTTATTGGGAAAACACAGATGGACTTCTTGTCATTTATCTTTTCTATCTGCATAGCGAAACTGGGGATTGGGGTAACTCCTCTGAAGAGGAAGTCACCATGGTCTACGATTTTAACTTGTTAGTAGACTTTTTTTAAAAAAAAAATTATAATTTCTGAATTAAATAAAGAAATAAGATCCAGTATTAAAAGACTGGCATTTCCTACCACATGGCTTTCTGCATCTATTATTTTATTCTATTACTCTGCTTGGGGGAGAGATATCGTCTTCTATTTGTTACAGCTTCTCTCTTATTCTCTCTCTCTTTCTCTCCCCGGCCCCACTCTCATTTATTCTCTCTTCCTCATTCATTCATTCTTTCTCATTTATTCATTCATTCTCTCCACCCCCCACACACACACACGTGCATACCACCACCAGCACCACTACAATGAGCACTTAATTGATATTCGTATATAGCGTGGAAGTCTCCTGGAACACAGAAGCCCCAGGTCTGCCTCATTTTCAAAATACCTTATGACTATGTGATGCTGGTCATTTTTCTAGTTTAATAACAAAGCTCTGATTCTATTGAAAATAAATTCTAGTAGCAAATTTTTAAAAACTTTTTAATAAATTTGAATTTAGGAAAACTTCAAAAACAGGACCTTAAACTTCTAGAAATAATGATGTATTTACTCCTGGTAAAAGAATCTAAAACTCATTACATTAATTCTGTATCTTTTCTTATTTCTGACATGAGCTGTTAATTAATTGCACTTTTTGCCATCAAAAACAAAAAAGAACAAACAACATAAAAAGAGAATGTTGTCAAATCATCGCCATACATCAGACATAATGTTTTTCCACTTTCATCAGATATTTAGAATTCATCAGATAAGTTAATATTTATGGAGCATTTACAGAAGTCTGTTAGAATAAATAATAAACCTAAAATCTTTTTTAAAAGTAAATCAAGAATCCCATCATAAAGTTGCCCATAATTTACAGCAGCAATAAACCAGAAAAGCAGGAAGTAGACAGGATTCTATTGCATTACTCAGAATGTCTAACTACTCCCACAGTGGTGTTTTATTTTTTTTTTAACAATGAAATAAAATGTTTTGAAAACTCCAGTTTATAGAACTCTTTTCATCAATCTATGTGGGGCTGCGATTATATATACATAGCAATTCATGCTAAAAGATTTTCTTTTCCCCTGATTTGAGCCTGAGCTATTGTATTTGCTAACAGATTATTCAGGATTATGTTCTCTATATTCCAAACTGAAACTGATTTTCTTATGTCGTGCTTTTTTTTTTTATCAGTTTTTAGTAAGATTATGCAAACTCCCTGACCATGCAAACTTCTATTTCTATTCCTAAGTAATGTAATATCATTGGATATTCCGTGGCATTATCAAGTGATACAAATCCTTCTACGGGTCAAAACTTTCTGGAAGAAGGAGGTGAAATAAGTCTTAAGAAAAAACTTCCATCATTGAGAGATAAAGAAAGTAAAATATTAAAAGTTGTGGAAGCAAACATTTTTTCTGTAGTACAGTAGTGACGAAAGGATAAAAGTATTTGACTATACACCAGTAAACCTGAGTATTGGTTAACTTTAGTTTTTCTCTTCCTTGATTCAAAAATATAATTTCATTTTCTCTAGATTATTGAAGACTTGTTTAGATGATAACCATGTTCCTGGGAATAAGGAACTTAGATTCCTGTTCAAAGCACAGCATTTTTAAACCTCTATTAATGACAGGTTGGACCGATTGCGAAGTTGATGTGGATTGAATGTACTGAAGTTTCTGAATCGTATAGGTAGGAAAAAGATCATAATTTCATCCAAAATGTTCACTTAGTGAACACATATTATCTACAAGTTGCTGAGAGAGGAATAGACATTTCAATACTAGTGAGTGCTTATGTTATTTTCATTTTTATTTGTTTTGGATTTAGCCTTCAATAAGCAACTTGCCAAACAATTTTGCAGATTCACTGGACTAATTTTAATTGACTTGAGCAAAGTTTAAATTTGCAGGGTTTTTGTTGTTTCAAATTTTCACGAGTATTAAGTATTTGAAATGACAGCAACTATTGGATGGTGTTTTTTAATCCACTCTGTGAATCTCTGCCTTTTTAACTGGTGTGTTTAGATCATTTACATTTAAGGCAATTATTGATATGTCAGGACTTAAATATGTTTCCAATATGTTCATGAATGTCATTGCAAGATATTAATGTGAGATTAAGGGCTGAGAGAAACAACCTTCTGACCTATCAGATGACAATTTCAGGCTGAGTCATAAAGCACTTTGTACCGCCCACCATGGCAATAGCCTTCACCCAGCCGTGCCCTGATGTCACACCACTGGCTTGTGAGATGTTTTAAAAAACTGATAAACAAACCCACTACTTCATTTATCATAGTGAGGTTTTTGAGTACATCATCCACTACATTCAGTGTCCCCTCTATACATAGCAAACTCAAATTTTATTTTAGGCCTCACAAAAAAGTTTTATTTCTCCTGGGGAATAAATAAAAATGGATTTTTCTATGGACAAATGATTTGGGAAACAGTAATTTTCTACAAATGATTTTGGAAACAGTATATTTCTTTTTACTTTTTGCTTTGGCTTCCAGGAAGCTCAGCACCAATCTTTAACCTTAAAATTATAACCTTAGAATTGACTTATGACTCCTACTCTTTGTTATTGTGGTTTTATATTTTACGTCCGGTTATAAAATGCCATAAGATTGTATTATTGTTGCTTTCGGCAGGCAATAATTTTTTACATACACTCACATGCATATCTTTTTAAGAGCTCTCTGTTCCTTCTTATAGTTCTGTCTGTTCCACTGGAAATATTTCCCTTCAGCCCGAAGAACTTACTCTCTCGCCTTTTGAACATTTCTGAATTGTTTCTAGTTTTGGTTAACATGAAATAGCTGCTACAAGAATTTACGACTTCTCTCTTGACACATGTCTTTTCTTTTCTCTTGGATAAGTACCTGAGAATAGAATTTCTGTGTCTTATTGTAAGTTCATAGTTAATTATATAAGAAATTGCTAAGTATTTTCCAGAGTTGTATCATTTCACATTCCCACCAACAGTGTATGAGAGCTATATGAGAGAGTCTGTCTCTATTAGCTATTATTTCTCTTGGTTATGGATCGGATTTTCCTGCTTCTTCTCATGTGTTATATGTTTCTTATATGCCAGACAGTCATATAAAATAAATTAGAGACTATAGTTGACACTAACTTTTTATTGTCAGGGAAATTGGTTGAGGAATTGACCATCTCAATTCAGTCAAGAATTAAGATTAGTGGCTGGGTTGTAACTAAGTTAGTATTAGTCCACCTCTGATTTCAACTGTCTTGAGAGTATAGACCTGATCTGTGGTCATTGATGGCCTCTTTCACTAGCAGAATTTTTATGTCTAGGTACTGTGAGTCCATCGGTTCTCTTGCTGTGCCAATGTTTAGCATAAGTCCTATAGAAAACTAGTTCCTTGATCCAGCCCACTTTTGCTAACTATGTTATGTTAATATGATTTATTCATTTTAATTTTCACCAGTTTTTTAATCGATATTTCAATAGACTTCTATTTTATTTCTTATTTTCTTAAGTTACTTCAAACATTCATAAATCAAGACAGTCAGAACCAAGGTATATCAGTAAATAAAGTTCATCTAAAGTTACTGCATTAATTGAATCACATCACGGTATTTTTAAAGTTGTTCTCTAAGGTCTTCAATCTTCTCTAAGAAACCACAATAGAATAAACTTTTTTCACTCAACCTTGGTATTTCAAGAACTTTGTTGGAGTCTCAAGATTTCTACAAGAACCAACATATAATTTATTAGAATCTACAATGGATGGCGGTTGTTGGCTACTGAATTGAAATCATTTTTCTGAGCCAGTCTCTTTAATGAGAAAAATGAAGAAAACAAAATGAGATACTTAAAAACTAATAGAAATCTTGAATAGAATAACTACTGACAAAGGCAATTAATGAACAGTTTTAAAATTTTTAATAGACATAAATGAAAATGTTCAAATGATGGGTCCCAAAGGAAAGAAGGAAATTTGTGAAATTTAACTATTATATTACTCCTAACTATTTTCCCTAAATCAAAGAGAAAATTTTACAACTTTTTAAAAAGTCCTATAAATGATCCCTGAGTTTATCAATAAATAAATACAAATTAACATTGTTTCTTGTGTATTTTTAATCGAGCATCCCTTTACTATCATATCGTTCCGAATACATTGAGAATCACATGCCCATGTTTCATTACATGGATTAAAGAAGTCTGTAAAAGGAACACTACTTGAAACTTCACAAACCACGTTTCTAGGACACTCTTCACAACCACCAATGTTTCTATACAGTATATCAAAAAATAGTTTGTATAGAGACCCATGCAGTCTGATAATACTTTAAAAATTTTCAAAGATCACATACTAAGGGAAAGAAAACTATTCTAAAACCTAGTGGGGTTCATTTAAGGGCAAAGAGCATTTGCCCTATACTTCCAGCTATGCGCAATCATTCCTACACTGGCCAGATTTCTATCTCAGAGCAGGGAAAACTGGGATTGTGGGAAGAAGTGTAGTACACATGGCAGTGATCTCGAAGAAGGTCTTCATAGGGATCTTAATGTTCGATGGCCTTTTAACTGGTTGGGATTCAAATACACTAACAGTAATCTCTTTCCTTTGCCAATAATTGCTTAATCACTCATCTGCCTCTATCAGTAGCATGTCCACTATCTTTCCTCTATGGGCTTCTACTGAGTTATGCATAAAACCAGGGTCTCACTTGGAAGCGCTGGAAAGCTTCCCAGGGGTGTCATAAACACCCTTGCCATATGGAAACGACGTCACTCTTGAACATTGGTCCTGTGCAATCACACACCTATCTCGCAACCAGTGTGTATAGGTATATACGTAAGCAAAACACCAAGACCATAGTGACCTCGCCCCAAGGTGAGTTGGTGCTGGCTCACAGACCTCGTGTTGGATTATCCCAGTCTATCAGGGGGTTCTAGTAACACCGCATGTCAAAGGGAGTTGTTCCTGTGACATTTGTTAGTGTGTGCCCCTTGCTCCCAGGAGGCTCAATGGCCCCTAAGCCAAGTGCCTACCTCCTCCCCCACTATGAGTTCTTCGGGATGGGCAGGCTTTGCCAGGCCAAAAGAAATCCTGCATATTTGCTCTTGGGCGTGACTGGTTACCTTCAGCTTATCTAATTATAGCAAGCCTTCGAGAAGAGACTTTTTGCCTCCCTTCGGACAGGGTAGCAACTGAAAATCTCACTTATAAAAAGAACCCCAAGGGCCTGTCCATGCTAGGAACGGCCACCTTCAGAACAGGGTGGGAAGACATGTGCCTTTGGTGTTCCCACTCCTCCCAGTGCAGCAGACCCAGCCCAACCAGTTTGTTCTGTAGGGCGTCTTGGCCTCCTCGTCTTGGTCCCTGGTCAGCACCGTCTCCTGGCCTCTGGTACTGTTCAATGCGAGTATACGGATAACTCCCGAATCTCACTCTCCAGCCTGGATCGATCTCCTCAGCCTCAGAGATGCACACCTAACCCTTCCAGATACTATTACCTAGATAACTCACAGACATCCCAAACTCACCACGCACGGTAAATTCCTCCTGCGTTCCTTATTCACCCATTGGTGCCATGGCCCACCCACTGCCTGAGCCAGAAACCTGGGAGCCATCCTCGATTCCTACTAGCCCTTCACCGCATAAATGCTATTCCCTAAACACCTCCCAAGCCGTGTTCTCACGGTCAGCCCACTCTCGTTACACTTTCCTAAGTCCCCATGATTTCTTGTTTGGATTACTCCAACGGCTTCTTTACTAACTACCAAACTGCCTGCTTTTTCTCTCTTTAATTGATCTTCTACCTTGCAGTCAAAACGATCCTTTCAAAAGGAGATCTGACCTGCCACCCCTGCCCCCCAGCAACATTCTCTATAGCACTTAAAGCTAAAAATTAGGTCAAAATGTTGTAATAAACCTTCCACAAAGCGCGTTTTGATCTGGCCCTGGCCACTGCTTTCCCCATCTCCTCCTTCCTTCTCCATCTGTTCCGCGCTTCTTCCTTGCCCTCTCCCTCCCTCTCTCATCCTTTCCCCTACACCACCTGGTATTTCTGGCCAAAAGATCATCCTCTCTCTTTGGCCTCCAGGCCTTTGCACATGCTATTCCTTCTGCCAGAGCACGTTCCACTCACCTGCGAAGCCTTCTTTGCCCTCTTGAATCAGGTGAGGTGCCCCTCCTACAGGCAGGGGTTCTCCTGATCAAGGCGCTTGCCATCTCTTACTAAGTAATGCCCAGTCTTACAAATGCAAAAGGAGAGTGATGAAGGAGAGAGAGAAGGAGCACGGCTGTGTAGTTTAAGCTGCAGCTGGAGCGAGGCAGCGCGAACACGACTTCGTCCCCCTGTTTCATCTACGCGCTGTCGTCTTGGCCAGAGCCCCCCACAGCGACTGCAAGAAGGGACTCCTGCAGCTCCCGGCTTCCACCCCACCGGCTATGCAACCCCAGCAGGAAGAACTCTCCTCTTTCCGGAGAAAAATTCCCAAGGCTGACTTTTCATGTCCCAGCTTGGATCACATGCCCATCCCTGGATCGACCGCGGAAGGGGACACACTGAAATCCTCATTGGTCGGGTCCGAGTTACGTGCCCAACCACGGTACCGTAAAGTGGAGTGGGTCCATCTGAACCATACAAATGAAGTGGGAAGAGATATTCTGTTTCCAAAACAAACGAGAATAAAAGTTGTACAGGCAAAGCACACAAAAAAAAACAAATATTCACCTGGGGAGTCATCCTAATTGCCAGATTTAACAATTCTCAGTCCCACTCCGACTTGTCCTTGTGGAATATGTCACCCTGCAGACCATCTTCTACTCGGCCTCTTACCCACAGCTTGACCTTGGGACCATAGCAACCGTCAACCAACAAGGGAGGTGTCTGTCCAGCGGCCACACTCAGGTCAGTCTTCCAGACCACGCAGGTGTTTATGACTCTAAAAGCCTCAGCCCGTTTTACATGTATTGCATGACGGAAGTCACGCGCGTGGGGACGCACTTCCCATGGGCATCACAACTGAACTAGCCATAGCCACGATGCCATTCTGCCCCCGTCACAAAAGTCCACAGGAATACGAGCCCCAGACAGCAGCGTTCGCAAAGGGACAGCGCTGACCCTCCTCTCGCCTATTTGCTTAATGCACTTGAAAATTTCAGTCCATAATTATTAGTCATTTTGTAAGACACCTTCCCAACCAATTATGACACACTGGGATTACCGGACAACCGGGTCACCTAGTGCTTCGTCATCTTGGCATTCCACCCACGGTCTCTATACCATGCGTTTTTGTCTGTCTCTCTGTCTTCTGTAACTACTCCAAGGACTATAAATACATGCGCCTACGGGAGCCAAGCAAGTAGCATACGGGCGTGGGGAGGCTGGCTTACGACAACAGGGAGGGCCTGGGGCTGTGATGAACTGGAGAGGTCATTTCTCAACAAAAGGAAGTCGCTACGCTTAGGTAGCTGTCACCGTGAAAGAATGTGGGGCCTGGGTTCTCATGTCCTCCGATATTTTTCCAGAGAAGTTTGAACTATCACTTTTCAAGTGAACACACCCTCATTTCTAAAGGTCGACAACCATCAAACTTTAGTTTTTATTTTGTTTATTTACTTACAGGTGACAAGACACTACGTACTAAACAAATGACATCTGCAGGCCACGTCGACTGTTTTGCCACGTTTCGTCTCTACGCCTTGCCCCTCACCGAGACTGTACACTCCTGGAAATGTAGAACGAAGTATTTATTTGTCTGCAAAGCTCACAGCACTTTTCACAGGATGGAGCTTATAGCAAGCAGTCCATAAAAAAGAGAAATAAAAGGAAGCTTGCTGACAAATGTAAGAAACACGACAAATGCTGCGACAGCAATTGTACAGGGCATGGCATCGTTTGGGTTAGTTTTCAAGGATGTCAAATGACCTCACCAAAACTTTGTTTTAACTGAAGCTTGTAATTCCGTAGACGCTGACTTTCCAAGCCCGGTGAGTTCATTTAAATAAAAGTCACGCAAAGAGACCCTGACGCAGGGTCCTGCTGCTGGGAGGCTGTACCAGGACTGCAGGGTCTGATTCAAAACGCTCAGCCCACAACAGCTACTCATAGCCCTCGCCACGTTTCTCTCCAGTCGGAGCCTTCTCCAGTTTTCTATAGAGAACTTGTCATCTGTACACAGTACATACCAACGAGATTTACATCTGATTTTAGCAAATCTCTGAAGCTCTTCTGCTACTGAGTTATATGTGTCAAAAGCTAAACACGTTTTCGAGGACCTGAGTAAGCATCTTCGGCCAACCACAGATAAGGAAGCCCCAACACGGCCCTGGTCTCTGAGTCTCCGTCTGGAAGGGCCGGGTGATGACTTGTTTAGGCGACAAAGCTTTTAAAGGTCGTTGAGCAAGCATTAGTTAAGAATCGCTTCAATGGGAATGACACTTAAAATCGATATTTAATTGATTCATTTCCTTTCCGGGCGAATGACTGGCAGGACCAGAGACTGATATGAACTGAAGTCCAAAGGCAAACTCGCGTCCATTGGCCATTCCACATTCACTCCCAGCTTCAGAATGAAAATCAGCGCAATCCACGAAAGTGTGCGGGTGGCGGGGAGAATGGCAACACGATCTCTGGTTGGGAGAAAGCCATCCACACCCTTCTCCACTGTCCCAATTCACCGCTGAGCGAGAGGATGGGTCTGCTCCGGCGGCACCGTGCCCTGGACGCGGGGCTCCGCGGGCTGGCTGCCCAGACCGCCAGGTCACCTCACCAGGAAATGAGAACGTTACTAAGAGTCTACGGATGAGGAAGGATAAAAGAAAGTCGGGGTGGCCCCAGCAGAGAGTAAAGAGTTCATTCTCAGAATACGACAGCAGCAGAGACAGGATAAGAATTTCTCTTGACTTACGTTTTTTTCTTACTTATTGCTCATATTATAAACATACTCCATACTTTATTCACTGTATCATTGGATTAGGACAACGGCATGAGAACTATTACATTTTTTCTTTTTACTGATAAGACGCTGTCTCAGAAAAGATCAAAATCATTAATCTCATCCCATTTATACATGTGGAAACTGAGGCCCAATGGAAGTAAGCAGATTCCCCAGGTCCAACGGGTGATTATTAGCAGAGACCAGATGAGAACCCAGACTTTAAACCCTGCAGCACCCCACCCTTGGTAAGTAGCTGTAGAGCTAGACAAACCAGCTTTCCATACTTGCCCTCGGGCCAGCACGGCGCAGGACGACATTCTTCAAGTCAGTCTTTCTACCCCCTCAAACCTAAAGACC
This sequence comes from Eonycteris spelaea, assembly GCA_003508835.1. Lineage (NCBI taxonomy): Eukaryota > Metazoa > Chordata > Mammalia > Chiroptera > Pteropodidae > Eonycteris > Eonycteris spelaea. Next base: position 3,930,199 of record PUFA01000071.1, on the reverse strand, counting down.
TAGAAATAAAGGAGACAGACAGGGTCCAAGAAATGTTTGTCCAGAGGTCTTTCAAGTCTTAAAACCTGAAGTAAGTGATGAAAGACAATATAAATCGACTTAAATGTGAACTTTTACAAATTGCCTGCTCATTGAGTTGCATTCCTCTGCCGCTGATGAGATTTTGCTAAGTATAGATACCCAGCAGACGGAAATTAATGAATAGACCAGGATTACTTATAATTGACCTGTTCATTGTTCCTTTGCAGCTGGTTCTACTAAGTATGTGAAAACAATTTGTTCACTTAAATAGGTTATATATTCCCCACCCTCGATCTTGTTTACACTACTAATTGCTTAGCAAACCTTTTTCTCCATATCTAGTACAAAGGTAAACTTCAGCCCAGCCAGAGGGTCTGAATTATTCATGCATTCTAAATTAGCAGCGTCCAGATTAATGAGGTTTTACTCTACTTTTTATCCTCAACTACCTTCCCTTGGGGCATGGAGTCATTGCTATTCTCTCTCTCTCCTTCCCTATTATCATAAGCTACATCCCTCAAGTGATACCCCCTTACAGGAGCACCTGGTTACAGTCTCCCCGGGGCTGCTCTGAAGGTACAATGAAAGAAAGGCCAGTGGTCATGGCTCTACAAATTCCCTACTGTCCCACCCTGGTTCCAATTGTTTGCAGTGAGTAGCTGTCGAACACTGAGAACTAGCTCGACTTCCTTTCTCCTACATATAATATTCTTCAGAGGACTTGGGCACCGTGAGGCTATTAGCTGGGGGCACAGAAGCAGAGAAAGCCTTGGAGAACTCCTCCCATGGAACCCTTTGGAGGTCACGTACTTAACTTAGTGAGAATCAGAACCCCAGGTGCACAAGGCAGTGCACATGGCTGGCTGCTTATGAGCATATCCTGCTCCTTGGTTCAGGATCATTTTAATTGTTCGTTTTTCATGCACGATTCATGACTAAGACACCCTCCCTCCAAAAAATAACTTCATGAAAGGAGTTTGATCTCGCTCTCTCTCTCTCTCTCTTTTTCTCTCTCTCATCTTTATGATGTAAAAATAACTATTTTGAGATTGGTGCAATCTGTGACAACTAATGCAAAGAAATTATGTGTGTTTATCCAAGGTAAGTATATAAGCACCAGCAACATAAGAACACGGACAGTGCTGAGGATTAGCTGAAAGCCAGTCGCCGTATGCACACTCATTTCCTCTTTTACTGCTTAATTCCCCCACGATGCCATCTGATCAGTTCTCGAATGTCCCCTGTGTCTTTGCCTTAACAATCGAGCCTGGTAGGCCATTCCACACGTTTGTGATTCTCCGCATGAAAAAAAATGCTTCCTGACATCTGTTCCGAATTTGTTTCCCTTTAATTTCCATTTATGCTCCCTTATCCTAACATCTGTGTCATTCTGAAAACAGTAACTCAGACTGACGTTATCTGTGCCATTTACAATTTTATATTCCCCAGCTAGAAGTTCCTCTTAACCATGTAGTGGATGTGGAATTCTGGCTGATGTTAAGCCCAGCGAGTGGGGCTCAGCTGTGATTTGGGAGGGTTCAGCAGATGTGTCAGTCCCCCCCCCCATCCTTTCTCAATATCTTCTTTGAAAGAGAAGCTGGAGGGTATGGGTGGAGGGGGATCAAATCTGGATCAATGCAGTCTTTCAGCTGGAACCCTTTTGCTAAGGCCTCTCCCCGGTCCTGCAACACAGAGGTGTACTTTGCTCTCAGGATGCTAAAGTTTACCCAACCGCTTCTCTAAAATCCCTTTCTTCCCAGCACGACTCAGAGCCTGGGATATTTCACACCCTCAAGAAATGTTTTCTGGGAGAATGCATGAAACAAAAAAGGCAAGTGGGTGGAAAGGAAGAATGGACGGAAGGTTGGCTGTGTCTTAGAAAACGAAAGAAGGCAGGATCTAAAACTCGAAACCAATTCTAAAATAATCTTGTTCTTCTGAAATTCTGAAATTCGTCTGTTGAATTTCATCCTGACATTCGTCTGTTAGAGCTGTCATTTGGATGTGCAAAATTTCTCCCCTGTCTTGCAGGCCTCACTCTCTCCAGGGGGCTTGACAAGTTCATTCTCTGCCCAAGTCATTGACATAAATTCTAATCATTGCTACAGAAGGCCGTTTTCCGGACGCTGCCCCATTTTCCGGCTTACAGTAGCAGCCCATTTTCATCGCTTCCTCTAAGCTTAAGCGCATGTACCTCAACCGTGTTCTGAGAACCAAGCGCTCCCCGCAAGAATGACAGAAAAATTATAGAAAATAATACAGTCACTCAAGAAACGTTCATCTGTTGCACAACTACTGTGCACAGGGCACTGTGCTACATGCTCAGGACACAGGGAAAAACAAACAAACAAACACGTGGCTTCCCATCCTGGTGGGCCCAAAGCCTAGGGAAGGAGGCAGAAAAAAGCACAAATAAGTGAGCAAATCGCATTCACCTCCAACTGCGCGTCGTGGCCGACGTGATGAAGGAGAGGAACCAGGCGCGAGGAGAGACAGGGGGACAGCTGTTTTTCGGTCGAGCGATCGAGGAGCAATGACAAAACAGAACTTCACAATAACTACTGGGCACGAGTCACCAGTGGCATTGTGAGCAATGACGTGGCCGAACGCAGGAGTCCCTACGGGCCACGTGTCAATGGAAGAGAGGCAAAGGGAAGTGAGACGCCGCCCTCTGGTGTGGCAGTGGGGGTGGACACACCTGTGCCGGGTTAACGGGGGTGGGTGGAGGAGCAAAGCCTTCGCTTGTCCTCAAACACGAAAGGATCTGTGCAACGTTGCCATTAGAGCGTAAAGGAGGGAGACGCTGGCGGAAGCTGGTGGTTTCAGGAATGCTCTGAGGAAGGGAAGAGACTCGGGCAGGGCCGAAAGGGATGAGAAGATGACAAGAGTCTGCCTCCTGGTCCAGGACGTCACCATCCCTCGCTTTGACAACAGCCCCAGTCTACGAACGGTTCTCCTTGGTGAAGCCAGAATGAAGTCCCCAAAATGTGAACCTGACCGCGTCACCTCCACGTTTAAATTTCAGTGGTCCCCACTGAGGGCTGCACGTTTTCACCTGGTTTACCGTGACCCTCATCAGCCAACCCCCACGCGCCTATCAGGCCACAACTCTTGAAAGTCTTCACAACCCCTCTGCTCCCCGAAACTTACGCTCCACCTGCACCAACCGCCTTCAGTTCTGTGAGCTTGTGGTGCGCTGTGCGTAGACACTGTCCCATCCTCCAGGTGACGACCTCCTGCTCCCCCTCAGAGCAGTCGATAAAACGCTGTTCTGAGGAACCGTCTCTGGGCCTCCCCCGGGTCCGAGCTGGGGCCCTCGCTATGTGTTCTGATTGCCACAGTCCTGCAGCCTGGGCCCAGTCACACTGTATCGTAACCGTCGGTTTAACGGCCTCCCCCACATCGTAAGTTCTGTTGAGGGCAAGTCCCCCCTGAGCCTGGCCCCCCTGGTTCCCAACAACTAGCATGGTTCTTCCTGGAAATAGATAACGAGTGAAGGCCCATTCGACCACGTTGTCGAACTGGATGCTCTCTGTCCAGTGCAGCCAGATCCTCCCCAAGAAAGAGGCGGATGCTGGCACCCCACCAACTGATTCCAGGCTTCATCCCAGTCAGGGATGAATCGGCCTCCCAAATATAAATACAGCTCCAACGGAGAGCCCCAAAGAGACAGAGCCAGATTCCTGCCTCTCAGCGTCCAGGAAGAAATGAAAGGGAATGAGGAAATGGTGGAAGCAGGCGGAGGGGTCTCAGCACTTGTCCAAATGTCGCTGGCCTTGCCATCAAAGGCACCAACGCCTCCCTGCCCCTCCTCCCAAGTTATAAGGGACTCTCTGCGTCAGGATCCCATCTCCCACTTTTAGAATTATTTATGGGCACTGGGCTTAAATAAAGAATCCACTCTCTTGGAGGCAGCCATGATACGTCCTCAAAACATTTTCCTAAACATACATTTGGTATACTGATCCTGTTTTTAACTGAGCTCTAGTCTGTGAGTAATAGGTAAGTTTTCTTTCCTGGTTATATCAGACTAAAGCTTATTCAGCTGATAACATTTTTTTTTTTTTTTTTTTTTTGCTGCTGTATCTTGGCAACATGATTTATTCTGCAAATGCTCAGTGTTACCGTCTCACAGAGCTGTACCATCTGGGTTGAATTAATAGGCTACCCGGAGAAATAAATGAGAATGGTCTCCCATAATTAACATGTAGGTAAAGTATATTTAACAGATTATTATAATTAATATGTCAGTTACTGATTTCATGCTAAATAGAATTGTGAACACAAGATATTAAGATTAGTTACCCTCTGTGTGTGCCTCAAAAAAAAAAAATGCAATGGGAAAGAAATGAGGGCACGGAGTTCAGTATCAATAAAATTGACCTTAACATTAGAACATCAGATACTAAAACTCTAAGCAAACAGTGACAATGTCAGCCATTATGAGCTGGGAGCAGCAAATTACTGGTTTCATAAATTCAGAGTTTATGCCAGAGATGTCCAGACAATCCCAGATATGACCTGCAAAAGCACAAGAATGTGCTTAATTTACACAGCGGAAGGCAGAAACCTAAAGGAAGGGGGCGGGGGTGGGGACAGAGGACAAAGAAAGAAACCAGATTTGCTTCTAGTGCCGGCCCTAGTTCCCCGATGCTCAGGACTGTACGTGAAAAAGCCAGACTGAGTGCGAAAACGCCCGAAGGGGACCTCGGGGTACTGGGAATCCAGGGGCACAGCATCCGCGCTGGGTCTCCGGGGAGCGGACAGAGCGGGGTCGGCGGGGATGGAGGGCAATGGATGAGTCTTCATCTACCGTGTCTTTAACAACTAATTCCTCTGTCACGATCATGAAGTTCCGTTTCTTTGAGCTTCTGGGAAAGGAGAGAGTCACCTTGGTAGAGAGTCCCCGGGCGGGGGGGGGGGGGGGGAGGTGCGGAACTGAACCGTGAAGTCCCCCAGCCACGAAAGCCACTGCTCCTCATGGGTTCCTCTGGTGTCCCCGTCATGGACGTGTGTGCGCTTCGCTTCTGTGGGCAACTGAAGCGAGAATATGAATTTGTTTGCATCGCTCTGGGTTTTCCTAAGGTAGCAAGAGAAAGTATGTTTTCTGGACAGTTCCATTGCCCCCTGCTCCTCGCCACTACCCAGTGATCACAAAGTCTTCGGGAATTACCTTACTGTCTCACTAACACTGAGCTTCTAAGCTTGGATGAAAATTGTAATTCTGGTCCCAATTGGCATGTCCCAGTCATCCAGTCTTCCTGGGGGACAACAGCAGAGCCTTCATTGAGGGGCCTCATTTCTGGGCAAGCTTCCGGGAAGATGTGCCACGTCTCCCATCTCCAGCAGAGGCAGTGTGGAGCGTCCCACCCATCCGTTTTCCCAGCTTCCTCGTGGAGGAGCAAATGGTTTCATGAATCCTCCAAGCCTTCCCTTTAGGGAATACCCCAGGACGGAGTTCAACCTGTTCCCAAATTAAGAGAAATGGCAGATAGAGTCCAATGGAACACACCTCCCTAGGATGTCTCCGTTTAGCCTTTAGGAACGAAATGCAAAGAAGTTTCTCTATCACCTGTTTTCTCAATAAGACAAAAGAGAGAACAAATATGGTCTTAGCCTGAAGAGTGTGGGGGAGAGGTGGTTATTGGAAAGAGAAACCATCAGGTTAGTTCAAGAAAAAAAAAACACAATAACAGGGATTTATTGGGATTTATTGGGGAATCCAAAATAAGAAGTGCTCTTGATTTCAGGAAAGAATTCTGACGTAAAGGGAACTACCCTCTTTCGCTGTTTGTTTCTTTCTAGGACTTGTCAATCAACAGGCATTGGAGACAATGTCAACAAGAACCCCCAATTTGGTATACAGTGAACCGGAAACGTTACTCAGCGCAAGCAGCTCACTCATGATCCCGCATGGCCGTGGAATGGCTCAATAGTGTTGCAGCCGGGCTGCGAGGCGGCCCTCAGGTGAGGCTAAAAAATGTCACATCTCCAAGACAGAGTATGATTGGCTGAGCCCGGTCGGGGTTCAACCCAGGTCCAATCAGCTGTGCCGGGGATCAAGGGGCAGAGTAAACAACCCTATGCGTGGAAGGGGAGAAGGAAGCAAAACGAACACCATCATGTGATTGAATTTTCTATCCCAACAGCCCGTTGCCCCACCATGGCAATGTGCGATGTCATTTGTTGTTTTCCAAGGAAAGTTTGTCTTCACCCCACTTTGGATGGATTGGTTCTGGTTTCTAAAACACCTTTTCGAACACTGTTTTTATAAGGTGATTCGAAGGCGTAAACCCAAACTTGCAAGGAGAAAAGAGTATACCTCTCTGTCGCCCTGAGTAGGCGGGTCATGTAATTTTGGTGATTTATCATCTCCCTGACTCCTGTCACAGCCTGGGCTCTTAGCAGATACTCGAAACATATTTGTGAAAGGAATAAACCATTAATGAGGTTTTGTCAAAGGCCCTACGCCTCCGGCGTCAGTGTCTTAAGCAGCCATTCTTACGGGTCCCCTTGCATTCTCGTCATCCAGGGGACGGAGGGCATTTCAGACTTTGGCTGCGGGCCTCACCGCGGGCACCGCCTGTCACTGCCTGCTTGGGCAGCAGCCGAGTCTGCAGGCGGGCAGCATGTGCTCAGAAGGGAGATGTACACAGCATGGGGAACTGTCTCCGACTCTGCCACAGCACATAATCCCTGCGCTGCTCGAGGGGAGACGGGACTGAGCCGCGTCAAGGGGGCTCCCGTGGGCCGAGACGACTGACGCATCCAAGACGACGTGTTATCCCTGCGCCCAGGTGATCCTAAGCGCACAGGAAAAAGAGCTGAACCTAGCAAATTCTAGACTATCTCACTGGAGTCCCTTTACTAATGCCAAAAATGGTCTCGCGTGCGTCGACGTGAAGATACCAAAGCGTGTTCAACCCTGCAACTCCGCGTCTACAGATCTGTTTTACAGAAAGACTCAGCCACATGAGCAAAGATGTATACGCCAGGGTATTCGCTACAGCGAGAGTTTTATCAATTATTTTTTAAATAGGATCAAATGACACTTCCATCGGCCAGGGAATGATGAAGCAACATGTCTATGTCCGTATCTGCGGATTAAATGTAGCCATCAGAAACCGTGTAGTAGATCGATATGGACCACTGACACAGAAAGGTACGAAGATGTATGATTTTTATTTTGTTTAAAAAGGAGACTACGCGTCCGTGGAAGAGCCGAGAGAACGTTCAAACCCATCACCTCTGGGGAGCGAGAGGGCAGGCACAGGAGCCTCTGACGGGGTTTCCATGCTGGACCTACTGCCCTCTTTCTCTTTCGCACTGACTTTATAAGCACATTTCCCTTTTGCAATGCTTCAATTTAAAAAAAATAATAAGGAAAATGAAAAAAAGCATTAACGTGTACAAACCACACTCCCCATAAAAAGAACCTGTCTCAGACACTAAGTGATTTATGACAAGGCGGTTGTCTAATTTGGGATGGGAACCTGTGTAATCTCATTTCACCTCCAGGAAGTCATGGGTGTAAACTGTGTCACGATGCATTTATGTTAGATGGAAGGATTCAAACCGTTATGGACAGGCATAGATTTATAAAGCCAGTGGAATTACGTGGAAGGTGGTCTCTTGTGTCTTCTAGACGGAGAAGTGGTTTTTGCTCATTTATAAGCTGTACCACCTTGAGCAAGCTACATAACTTTTCTGTATTTCAGATTATTTATTTGTCAAATTAGAGCGATAATAGCATCTACTGCACAGGGTCATTGTAAAGATCTAAGTGAATACTGTATGTTAAGTACAGTGCCTGACACAAGTCCTCAAATATCTGCGCCAGCAAAGATATATCATTCACAAGAGATCTCATATATAAAGCATAAAAGATAAGGCACCTGCCCAGGTTCTCAATGTGTGGTCCAGAATTCCCAAAGGTATATAACTGATTCTGTGAGCCACCCAAAATGACACAGAAGACTTTATGAGAAAGAGCACTGATCAATCTACCTAAGGAGAAGGTATGAAATCTTAACATATCCTTAAAGCTACTCCTAAAGGCTAAGGATTCCTGGTTGGAGCCTACTTTTTCCTAGAGGCATTGGTTCTAAACCACACCCCCACCCAAGTCAGCACAGTCCCCATCAGCTGGCCTCGGCACCAGCCTCCACGTGCAGCTTTTGGGACCACCCTTCCTTGGCAGGGGGTCCTATGGTCACCCTCTTTCGCTAGAGCTGAGCCTGCCCCGGGCTGCCAAACCCGTCACTCTCACTGACTTAGAATAAATCTACTCTCACAATCGGTTGATAAATCCATAAATACATTTAATCACCAAACTGACTAGTCAGTTGGGCCACTGAATCAGCCAGAACTATTTCAAGTGACAGAAATTCAACTGTTAATGAAAGAAAAAAAAAAAAGAACCAGGAATACATCTAAACTCAAGCAGAACTGTATCCAGGTGTTCAAACAATACCATCAGAAATCTTTCTCCATCTCTTATCTCTGTTTTATTCGAGGTTGGCTTCGATCTCAGGTGATCTGATGGCTAGGATGAAACTCAGCAGCTCCAAGCTAGTAACCCCGGGGGCACGGGAAAGACCTTTTTTCCCAACAGTTCTGGACAAACTCCAAGATTTGCTCCAATTGGCCCACCTGGGTGATTGATTCACCTCTGAACCAATTGCCATAAGTCAGAGAGAGGGACAGCTCTGAATTGGTTAGCCCTGGTCCCGCCTCTGGAGCTTGGGAATAGAACAGCCCACACAGAACCACGTGGGTTATGAGTGTGGAGAGGATGGTTTCCCAGGGAAAACTGGGGTACCGTTACCAAAGAAAGGGGAACAGACACTGAACTGGACAGCCATTTGTAACCTGTTATCGGTCATCTCAAAGACATAGCCTCCGTGTCTGTATCTCAAACAAGACAGCCAAAGCTCTCCTGATGTAAACAGCCCAGTCCCGATTCTGCAGCACCATGCCACGAGTGCGGGCAAAAGATTTCCAGAAGGAGGGATGGCTGTGGGCTTCTCCAGCAGAGAAGCCTCGCGGACACGGCTCCTGCTACTTAGCGTCCTCTCGGCAGCTCTCTACTGTGATTTCTAAGGCTCGTATTAGCGTGTCAGAAGGAAAGGATTAACATGTATTTTGATTTCTGCTGCAAACACGTTGTTTCAGAACGAAAGTTGGCATGGCAGGCATCTTGGTTGATTTAATCTCTGACACAGGAAGCTTATTTATAGCATCACAGCCTTCTGAGTGTTTAAAAACTCAAGTATTATAAGCCTGCTGTGCTTTTCCTGCGAAGGATGGAATGGCGCTCAGTGAATAATGCCACCTGGGCCAGCAGCGCGGGCGCTGCAGAATGACACTCAGCTTTCTCTGCTCCTGGCGCGTGTGAACTCCCTTCTGCTGAGCCACCAACCCACGACCCATGTCCTGGGAATGGAAGTCCTGAAGGGATCAGGACCGCCTCTGGCCCTCTTTCCCAGTCTGCTCCCCGTCTGTCTCCTGGATCTCTACTGGATGGCTGGCGACACCTCGGAATTAGATGAACTTCTGTGTTGCATCTTCCCCCAAGCCAACCCTTTTCACTAGCGATCCTCTTCCACCAGACATATGTGAAGAATATTTTTGACAAATGCTATTAAAGCGACCTAAGCCACTCTCCTCATTTTCCAGGTCAGAGCAAATCTTCCCCCAAAAATATATCTCACTAAAAATAGATATTGGCGACAGAGACATGAGTTAATTTAGGAATTAGTTCTGCCTCCCTGTTACAGGAAAAATTGATTATGCTCAGGTAAAAGGTAAGTCATTCTGGGTGGATTTTAAAACAGCCAGGCAACGGCATTCTTTTTGGGCAGAGGGTCCCAAATGGCTACGCGCAAGTGTAAACATTTTATATTAATTTACAGGCGAGCACTAATAGCCTCACAAAGCTATAATCTGAAGGCAGTGTACTTTCACAGGTCAAAGGATCAGAGACGTTTTTGTTTGTTTGGATCTCAATGTCAGAGGTTATGTTTGGTCTTGACATTTAGACAGAAAACAGACTTTAGATCAAGCTAACATCACCTCCGTCTAGAATCTGGCTGCAACGATAGGTATTCCAGACCGGGACTTTTCTGTGAGATACAGAGTATGAAACAGCTCAGAAAATGTGCCACTGTGCTGAGAGGACACGGCACACCGTCCTGGTTCTGGAGTGGAAACGGGGTTTGGACCGGGAAAGTGCCAACAGCATGACGGTCAGCGAGTCCCCTCTCTCCCCCTAAACCTCAGTTTCATCATCTCTATGACGGCGATAATCATACTGTCTTCCTCCCAAGTTTGCCATGAGAATTAAATGAGATAAACTGAATGTTAAAGCGGGTTTCTCCGTGTCATGAAAATCTTTGAAGTCAAAGACAGTGAAAGAGATGCCATATCGCCCCCATGGGACATGCTACGGAGCTGTGAAACTGATTCTTTTTGACTCTTGGCTCATCAATAACCTTGGAGGAAGGCAAGAAGTTTGACCGAAAGGGTCAGGAGTGAGGATATTTTTAAGTCTCTGGTGTGCACTGACAGCGTTCAGCACCAAAAGCCACGGTCCCAGCACCTCCCACCAGGAAGAAAGACATGGGTGACTTTGGAGGGTGTCTAACTGGTATGATGCTGCCTGTTCCCACACGTGGTGGCCATGTGGGTCACCTGCGGGAACAGGCAGCATCATACCAGTAAGACGCAGCAGAGCAGGAAAAGGCTGGTACGTAAGGATGCCCAAAAGAATGCACTCTTGGAACTCAAAGAATCCCTCTCACATAGGCCCCCATGTTGTTTAGGGGGAATGCGATGGGGCCAGATATCCCACAAGGCAGATGCAGTTAGAGCCAAAGAAATGTCTGGAATCCGCTATGATCTAGGGAATACAGATTCAAACAGACGGGAAGATGCTTGGCCTGTAGAGAATGCATTACGGTTAAAGGAAGCAACTCATGGAGGTGACCAGTTGACAAAAGCTGTGTATGCAATACTGGTGACCTAAGACAGGACCCCGAACCTGGAAGGGGGAGAATGAAGACAGAGCCACTCAAAGGAACTGCTATCACTTGGGAACTTGTAGATGCAACGTAAGCAGAAGTCAGCAAAGCTGATGGTACTATTATACCGAGGAAACCTGAAATTACAGTTACCCAGCTCCATCTCCTAAATCAGGCGCCAGGAGGCCAAATCCAGCTGCCATCTGTTTCTGTAAATAAAGTTTTATTGAAACATAGCCACGCATATTTGTTTATATATTGTCGATAGCAGAGGTGAGTAATTCTGGCAGAGACCATGTGGCCCGCAAAGCCTAAAATACATACTCTCTAGCCCTTCACCAAAAAAAGTTTGCCAAGCCTGGTCCTAAATCATGTATTTTAAATAAAGTTCTTCAACAGTCAGAAGATTTGCTTGCTCAGGAATATAAGATGCAGAGTCAAAAATGAACTTGGGAGTCAGAAGAAAACAGCAGCGGACACCCAACACCTCCTGAGGTCTGGCCCTATGCCTGGCAGTAGCTAAGTGTTTACTGTGTACAACCTCATTTCATCTTTATAACGAGCCTGTGCAATAGAATCATTCCCATTTTACGGATGAAGAAATAGAGGCTCAGAGAGGTCAGGTAACTTGCTTCATGCCACACAGCTAAAAACAAAACAAAACAAAACAAAACAAAACAAAACAGGAGAGCCAGGCTCCTGCTCATAGTCCTTTCTTCCTGCTGCCCCCAGTTCCAGAGGAAGCTTTGTCCCTTCCCAGCCCAGCAAGAGAGAGTAAGCCGAGTCCTTACTGTGGCTCACGGTAATTTCAGGAGCAAGTAAGTGCTGCTGGAGGTCTTCGACAAATCCACAGCATCCCCTGTTACTGTCTGTCCTTCCCTTTTTCCCACTCTTCCTTTCTTTCCAGAGAAAAAGGGCAAGTCTGCCCACACACACACACACACACACACACACACACACACACACACACAGCCCTGGTGGTGTGTGCCAAGTAGGGATGGAGTAAAGCAACGAAACAGAAAATCAATATGTAGATGGGTGGGTTTGTTCTTTTTTTTTCAGGTTTGCACTTCAAAGTCGCTGTGGCCAGTTGTCAAAACGTCAAGTGTGGGTTTTCTCTCCTCTTCCCCCTCTGCCTCCTCCTCTGCTTCCTCGCATTTCATGGTTGTTTCTGTTGGCCCTGCTACTAAGGAGGGAGAAATCCATCGGTTTCATTAGCTCTTTGAAAAACGAGGTGGGACCAAGTTGGCAAGGTGACGAGGTCACCAAGAGTCATTTATCATTTTCGATGAGGCATAATGAACTCCTAGAAGCTGGACTCTAATTTAATTGTCTTCTACTTAATTGAGGAGAAGGAAGCGAGTTCCCAGGTACTGACTGAAAATGTTTTTTATTGAAACATAGACAGTTCTTATTTGTATCCTGTAAGTGACAGAAAAAAAAAATGTTTCTAGTTAAACTGTCTCACTCTCTATCATTCAACACAATCTTTATTTTGTGTTTAATGGAGTCTAGATTTTCCTCTCCAAACTGATTCATTCCCTTTCAGTAAATGGTACCACCAGCCACCCAGCTGCCCAGACCAGAAATAAAGAAGTCAACCTGATTCCTCACATCCCATAACCTCCTCAGCGAGCCGATCAGCAAATCACACCAACGTCACCAAAGCTGGCCATTCCTCCCCATCGCTGGTGAGAACCTCTCTGATTTAAGCCAGCACCATTTCTCCCTTGAATACCTGCAAAGCCTTCTCAGTGTTTTCCTTGTTCTCGATTTTTACCTTCTTTGTCCACCCAGCAGCCCAAGTGTGGAAAGATCTAAATCAGATGATACCACTTGAAATAGTTATCTACTGCTGCATGACAAATTACTCCAAAACTTAGCAGTTTAAGATGAAAAAATAATAACAATTATCTCACAGTTTCTGAAGATCAGGAGTTGAGGGCAGCTTAGCCAAGTGGTACTTATTCAGAGTCCCTTGGTACATTACAGGCACCAGCCCAGGATGCAGTCACCTGAAGGCTAGGCTGGGGCTGGAGGCTCCACTCACAAGGTGGCCCGCTCGCATGGCTGCTGGCCGGAGGCCCTGGGGTCTCAGTGTACAGACCTCGTCTAAAACTGCTTGAACGTCCCACGGGCATGGCAGCTGGCTCCCTCCGGAGAGTGACCTGAGAGAGAATGAGGCAGAGCTGCCCTGTCTTCCACAGCCTCGCCTCGGGAGCCATGCCTGTCATCTTCACGAGCCTGTCAGTCACAGGGCAGTGTCATTCCATGTGGGACGTTGTGAATGCTAGGGAGCAAGGGTCATTGGGGGCCCCTTGGGCACTGGCTAGCAGATGACCCCTTGCTTTAAGCTCTTCGATGGCTTCCTACTGAAATTAGAATGGAGTCCCAGCTTTTTCTCGTGGTTTATTGAGACCCGTGTGACCTGGCCTCCACTCGCCTCTCCCCTCCCCACTCGGCTTCAGCTACCGTGGTCTTCTTTCTGATCCTCAAGCATATTCCTGCCTCGGGGTCTTCTCTCTTGCAGTTCCCTCTGCCTGAAATTCTCTTCGTCCAGACTTTCACATTCAAGTCTAGAGCAATGTCATCTCCTGAGAAGTTTGCCCCACCTACCCAATGGAACTAGAGTGGTTCTCCCTCCATCCACCCCCATACTGAGGACCAAGAAGGAAACCAACTTCGTATGACGTTTGATTGACAGCTGGCAATGCAGTCATGGCATTGGAATGTGCCCTTGTGGTAGAGCTCAGATGCTTGGGGATCTTCTTCTGCCCCCACTTCTCTGCACCTCACACCAAGCTGTGATTAACATAGGTTTCCGCTCCCCTCCAGGGATGGAGGAGGGGAGGACTGAGACTATAAAAGGTCAATATCAAAGCCAAAGCTTTTACAGGTGTGTCTTCTCAAATGCATCAATAGCTCCAAAAAGATGAATAACGCCTGGGAGCCAACGGTAGACAGCCAGAAGCTAGACCCTCACCCCAGATCAACGTGAATCCCATCTTTTCAGACTTTGGGGGCACGTGGTGCCTGCACCTGCCTACCTATCACTTATGGTGCTTGCTGATGAGTCCCATAGGTGCCCTTCTAAGCACTTCACAACCTCATAAGCTGCGTCTCTTGTAATTCTCACAACAGACATCTCTCAGGTAGAAAGTCTTGTCCCCACTTCACAGATGAGGAAATCGAGGCTTGCCTGGGACTCCCCGCCAATCAAATGACATGAGCCAGAACTGAAACCCTGCGTTAACTGCAGAGTCGGCAGCCTTAACATTCCATCGTATTACCGCTTTCAATGTTTAAAATGCACTACATGCAGTCTATACTAATCCACTGTATTTTCTAAATAATTTCATATTGAATTTTTCTTATCTTAGCAAACAACATTTATTCAACACCTGTGATACACCCGGCACTGTAGTAGTTGCTGTGGGAATCCTGAAAATCACACCTTTCCAGCCCTGAAAAAGCATACAATTATACATTGGCTTGAGAGGCTAAAACAAGCGTGAGTAATTTCTCTAATATTTACAGGAGTGAGACCATTACTAAAATGGGGAGCAGGGCAGGCAGGGGTATTTAAGATCGGAGGAGAAACCGAGTTGGGGTCAGGCCTTCAGGAATCAGCAGGATTTAAACAGCAGAAGGGAGGAGAAAGGCATTGCAAGCCAAAGGACCCTTTCTTGCAAAAGTAAGGAGGGAGAAAAGTGAGAAAATAGTGAGCTGACCAGTCCGAGTGAAACTGAGGCTGCGTGCCCAAATGCGAATGGTGCAAGAACATAAAATCCGACATAAAAACGAAAATGGAGCATGAGGGTAGTTGGCTAACTAACGCGGCAGGTGTCGATAAATATTTGTCAAGCAGACGAATGAGACGTGACAAGAACCAGATCATTGGATAATTAGCTTTAGCTCTTATCCTCCTGCTCTTAAGTCACCGAAATATAAAATTGAGGGAATTAAAGAGTTGTATGCTTTCAATCACGTCTTTTGGGTCATCTAAACAGGGCATCCGGGTACTTTAAAAGTGTTCGGTTCTCGCACAGTTCTGCTCGGTGCTACGAGCAGAGTGCAACAGAGCCGGTGTGTACAGCGGGCTCAGCCACTTCCTGCCTGAATGACCTGATCCAGGTGAGCAGCTTTTCTAAGCTCATCTGCAAAACAGGTATAAGATGCCACATTTACAAGGCAACTGTGGACATTAGTTTAGATAACATCCATATTTTATAGGCACTCAGATATTAGCTTTCTCTCCCTAACCCTGACCTTTCATTCTGCAAGGTAGTTGGTTCGGATTGGGATGAGGGTGGGGGGGTGGAGAAGGGACATGGGCATGGCAGTTGGTAACAACCTTATAAAAAAGGAATTGAGGTGAACATCAGTTATTGTGGCTGCCCAGAAAAGTAACACGCCCCTCCTTTTCTGCTGTATTCCACATTCCTACTCTAATCGTGTGGCAGCTCCCACCTTCCTGGCCAGAATTATTATGGGAGGAGCTTGCCCGAACTGAGCCAATGACACGGCCCGACCTCTTAGCTCCCACCATTATGCCAGGGATGGGTACCTGACACAAACTGGGCCAATCAGACTCTTCCCTGGAATTTTGAACCTGGAACCAAGAAGGCTGGCTGAGATTCCATTCCTCTCCTCTGACCGCCCCTACCCTAAAGAGGAAGTCGTTCTCAGTAACGGAAAGTGGGACTATTCACATCTAGAGTAGAGATAAGATGGAGAGAGACCATCTGAGCCACATTTTGGTTCCAGTTCCACCTGTGTGTGCCAGGGATCCAGCCACCCCTAGCTTCCTCAATCTGTGTGCGAAGAAACTACCCCATTCTGCCCACATTTGAGCTGGGTTTCCATCGCTTGCAACCCAACGAAGCCTACGCCAGCGCGAAGAAGGAAATGAGCTTGTCGAGCCGAAGAACAAAGAAGAGACGGACTTCACTGGAATAAGGGATTTATTTTTAAGGAATTCTGAGATCAGAGCTGAATTGAGAGGTGTGTGAACGTCACGCAACAGAGGCTTTCGAGCATGGAAGCAACGTGGTAAAAGCAGTCACTTCGGATGAGGAAGGTGGGAGGGGCATCTATGATGAATACCGGCGGTAGAGGCTAGAGGCAGGGAGGCCGCTCGGGAGGCCGTTAGAGGTAGAGCAGAGTAGATTCCACTGCCTCAGCCCTCGGCGAGCAACGGAGAGCACAGGGCCCCCTAACCTTGTCGGCACGTGAGCACCAAAACCTGCCTCCCTCTTCGGAATTTATCTGACAATGGCAGCCTCATGAGGGAAAAACTCTATCAACGTCACATCTTGTAACTAGATGTGTAATGGACTTAAATTCCCACCCACCCCAGGGAGTGGAGGAGGGGAGGACCGAGACAGAGGGCAATATCATAGTCCAAGCTTTCACGGATGTGTCGTCCGGTGGGTGCCACTCTGCCAGTGCCCCTAAATGAGGCTCCATTTGACAATCCCAACAATGGATTGTTAACGGCATGCCACTGTTGTCGTTTGCATTTGGTAAGTACAATTTTTTGCCTAGTTGGTCTCCCTTAGCTTTCTCTCCTGGGTTCCTGGACCTCCATGTTCCTTGGGGGCCAAGTTTCCCCTTCAATACCACAAAAGCCATCCTTGCTATTGGGACACAAAAGTTAAATAATGGGAAATTGCACGGATGCCAGTGAAATAAAAGTGAGTTTTACAAAACCGAGTTCCTTCCCTGAACATAATAACAGTAAATTTCTAGGGTCCTATAGTGTAATATCCATTAGATTTATTATGTTGCAATTCCCAGTCCCAGTAGTTCTGCCTGAGGGTGAGTATATCACATTTCATCACAGTTTCATTTTCTCCTACAGATGAGAAATGGGAATGTGATTGCAGTTATGTAGCATGCATGTGTTAAATCTGATCTCTAATAAAATCAAACATATCACAACTCAAAGCACTTTAGCACAGTGTCGGCAAAATGAAACACCATCTGTCATCATGTAGAGATTGCCTTATTATAACACAAAATCAAACTGCTCAGTGTGAACATTGTTACTTAATAAATGGGTAAATGAAAACTGATAATTACGATCTTATTTATTTTAAATGATTACTTAAAGCCACCAAAAGCGCAGCATAATTTGTCAATTAGACACTCTGGACCCCACAACAGCGCAGAGAGCAAACGCCCCTCACTCAAAATGGTAAACAGACTCGGAGAGACACAAAGGCGAGGGATCAAGAGGAACTTTCCAGAACTGCCAGAAGTGGAGACAAGGAAAGGAGCCCAAGACCTGAGAAATCGTGGTCAGTTCTGATCAGGGCATCATGGCTGCTACGCCAGAATCACCCAACGTTTTCACGTGGAAGAAAGACAACAGTTTCCAGTGTCCTGGAAGATGCAGTGACGGAGCCAAGGCCCCAAGGAGCGCTCTCGGTGGCACTGCCTTGGTTCTCATGAGGCACATGTGAAATTGTGATGTCACTTCTAACTGTTGGAGGCAGGAGGTTCTGAACTTGGTTTTAATCCTCATTTGAATGGAACACTATTAGTCTAGGGTTAGTTATGTCTGTGTGTGGATGTTAAAGCAGGTAGACATTCACACCTTAGGAGAAAGGAGTGTGAACGTTGTTGAGAATTAAGGGCATTGGCTCTTGTGAACCCACCATACTATGGAGGGGGATTTGCTTGTCCCTGCGGGGGGGGGGGGAAAGGGGTGGGGGGTAGAAACATCTAAATGACTCTCCATGATCAAGATCCACAGTGATGTCTCTTCCTAATGCTTTTTACCTATAACCCTGATTATCTGCCTTAATGAAATCTCAACCATTCCTGGGATCCTACAAGATCGGAGAAGAGTCTTCAAGCCCCAGAAGACAGAGGAACACTTCCAATCTCCATGCTAGACATTTTGATGCAGACTTATTATGCAAGAATCAACAATTCGAGTTTTGGTGTGGCACCCAGTTTTTCAAAGAGTCTTGCAAATACTAGAAATTCTCTTAGTCCCCGAGAAACTGAGGGAAGAGTTTATAGATCGGACCCCTTAGATTTCCCAAACTTCCCCTAAGACCTTGAAATCATATCTTAAAAGGCAGGGAAATCAATCAAGTAGGGAAACAACATTGTCTACTGCCATGTGGCCACGCCTCTCCCCCAATATTTGAAAGGGTGGTTTCATGGAGAGGTTGTCTTAAGCTCCATCGAAAATGATTTAGTTTTCTAATTTCAAGAAAACTTTATTACAAGGTAGCTTCATCTCTAATATTTAATTCAATTAAGTAAATATTTTTGGAGTTCTTGCTATATTTAAATCAATGAGGTGATTTCAACAAATAAGCAGTTTGCATTCACGTATAATTTGCTACCCACTTAGAGAGAGAGAACTTGTAACAATGTGTAGCAAATGAAAGCAAAGTTACAGTCAAAGGAAAATTATCTTTGTAGCAGTTTAAAGCTGGGAAAGAGCACTGTGACAATCAGAAAAGACTCATACAGGAGGTGGCATCTGGGATGGACTCTGAAACACTCAAGAGATAAAGAGGATGAAAGAGGTGAGGTGTGGCAGGTGGATGGCAGGAAGATGACCTTGTGATATAAAAAAGAATTTGACTGGGCTTTATCCCAGGTTCCTCACCTAGGGCTCCTAAAACCCTTGGGATTTCCTGCTGTGCCAATGAGGTGACTCACGATCATCCAAAAGACCAGTCATGTGAGTAGAGAGTCTGATCTTTGAGCCAACTTTGGACCTCCCAGGGAGAGAAGGGGTCTGGAGACTGAGTTCAACCACATGATAGTCACTTAATGAAGCACAGCTACGTACCAAAACCCCAATGAAAACTCTGGCCACCTAAGCTCGATGGAGCATCCTGGTTGGTGGACTCGGGGACGTGCCAGGAGGAGGACGCACCTTTGATTCCACAGGGAGAGGGCACAGAAGCTCTGTACTCCCTGCTGCTCCTCGCCTGTTTGTGCCCTTCCTAATAAAACGGTCATCCTAAGTATTGCTCTTCTGAATTCTTTGAAACATTTGAGCAAATCATCCAAATAGAGAGACTGTAGAAACCCCTAGCTTGTAACAAAAATGGTTTTATACAACAGTATTCACAAAAATTTGGAGTTATCTGATTTCTAATAGGCCAAGCCTGTTTTAAGACAATGTCTCTCCTCCATGGGGTGCTTCCATGAGCATCCCCCAGGGAGTGTGCTGGACTCCCCAGACACTAATCTAAACAGGGCCTTTATTTTTATCTTTTAGACATCGTTTTCACAGGATGCCAAATTCATGGATTCATTCGATCAATTCAGCAAACAACCTGCCAATGAAGTTTTGTTTTGTTTTGTTTTTTTAAGAAAGAAATTTAGCCAAAGTTAGTTCACTGAACTGGCCTTGTAGATAAGCTTCCAACTTGTTGAAACAAAAAATCTGCTTAAGTTATGACACATCTCAGGCTTCCCAGGATAAAGACCGGGGGGACCGTAGAGTCCAGGGGGCTGTCCTTCCTCTGTCTTTTCCTCGTGAGTCCCGAACCCTGAACGCCGCCGCTCCTCCTGGACTCTCTCCAGTAAGTAAGGGCGTGAGCCGACACCTCCCTTCCCTCTGTGATCGTGTCTACTAAAGGCCAGGAGAAGGCCAAGACAATTTCAGAGAGAGTCAAAGACAACACTGGGGGTTTGGAGAAAAGTTGGCATTTTAAGCCTCCTACCCAGTTTTCAATGAAAAGCAAATGAAAGGACAACAATAACGGAAGGACGGGTATGATAGCGCTTTTCCTGTTGGAACTGACTGAGAAGCACAACTCGGAGTGTCTTCCGCAAAACGGAGAAGGAAGGAGCTCAAGGAACTGGAAATCTGGGAGGTTTGGCGGCATTCGGGTGTCCCCCGCCTGACCCCAGACCCCAGAGGCAGCTTCGGGATGGGGCCCCTCCCATCCTCCGTCTCTTGGCTCTGCTTCTCTCTGCGCGAGCTTTCCTCTTACTCATGGCTCTGCGACGCGGTGACTCCAGGCCCAGACTGGCCTTCTGCCGCTGAAAGAGAGGGTCTCTTTTTCTCCATCCGTCCAACGAAAGCGCACAACTCCAATGCCAGGGAACTGACATGGCTCATGTGCTCACCCTGAATCACTGTGGGGGATGGGGGCCAGACTGGGGGCAAGGGGGTTGGTTCCCCGACCCCCTCCACCCCCCCAGAAAAACAGAGTTGTTACTGAAAGTAGGAATGACTTCTAGGCCGCAAAAATAACAGGCATCCACTACCATTCTACAGAATCGGGGTAGCCGCCATTGACCTCTTCCTAAAGACAGCAGGACCAGACGCCACTGCCCCCCCCCAAAACCCCTTGTGGTGCTATTTATTGCATTTCAAACGTTTGCTTCTCCTTGATTTAGTTCCTATTTCATTCTGCATCTCTGGCCTGTAATCTCACCACAAATAAAGCACTTGCATTACAAATTCCTTCAGAAACTGGAGCAAAAGCCTACTGAAAAATTTTATTTTCCCCTAAAATTAGAATGATGCTGCAGATTTTCCCTTTACCATGTACACTGAAGGGACAGGGAGACCTGTGCCCTGAACTTGGCTCTGCCACCTCCCTGCTCTGCGACGCTGACAGACACACACACACAGATCTCACTTTCTTATTTGTTAAAAAATAAAGTTGTGTGGGGCGGGGTAGACTTTAACATTTTACCAACCAATACATTCTTTAACGCTTTGGAGATTAGCCTATGATTGACAAGTTTTCATTCTGCCAGAAACAAAACAGAGCAACTGCCATCTCCCATCACCACTATTTTATGATATGAAGGTCATTTTACTATTAAAAAAAAAAAATGAGGGGAAAAATTCTCCAATAATCTCCATTTTCAAAGCCTGTTTCTTTTGCATTTTTAGAAAAACACTGTTTGTCCTTTTTCCCCTTTTGCTTCAGACCGATGGATGCCAGCACGTTACAAACGAGCATCGCACACCTGCAGCCCGGCTCGTGGCCCTGACTCCTCACTGCAGGGACAATGGTCTGAGCCTCGGTAGTTTGAATCCGACAAATGGCCACAGCGGAACCTGCTCTATTTACTTCCCAGGGTGGTTACAAATGTGAAATGAAGAAGTGGATGTATTAGTGCTTTAAAAAAAAAAAAAAATGAGTCATCACCCCCAGCCCCAGCTTTGGGAACCCTGTACATCCCGCCCAGAACCACAATCATGGAGCTCCAGCTTCTTATCTAACTCTCCAGCCTCACCTGGCTTAATTTAGACCCCGAACATGAGTTTAACAAAGTGCTTTCGTATTTATTATATTGGATTAGCAAATTACAAAGCTACCACATGAGGCTTCTGAGAACACCCAGACAAATGGCCTACACACAGGAAAAGCCTCACCCAGTCACCATATGGGCTTCATTTATTAAAGCTTTGGACCCCAAGCCTGGGGAGAGTCAACCTCTCTACAGAGGGACTCATGAGAATTGGTTGCTAGGAAGCTACAAAAGCTAGTGTTTTTAATGAGATTTAAAGTATCATAAATTATATATTTTCCTGCACTTAGGACATTCATAGCTCTTTGGTTTATTTTGTATTTCATTTTGCATCAGTGACATATAATCCTTTTATATACAAAATACCTTGCATAAGAATACTTCTCTCAGAAATCAGAGCAAAATTACATTTTAAAATTATTTTTTTCTCCCTAAAATAAAAATTCACATTTCTTTGTCTCCTCCTGCGTGTCCAAGGCAGGCAATTGCTACAAATTTATTTTCTCCAGCTTAAAAAAAAAGAAAAAAATTAATCCCGGCCTTTACTAATAATAATTACTCAAGTGAATACTGTGAGTTGAGTCTGGAAGCTGCTGTTAATAAGGATTCTCATAATTCCATTTTCTGATGAAAGTTGATGTGAGTTCTGCAGAGTTTAATTCCACAGATAATTACGGAGGCAGTATTTAAAAAGCCCATTTCGTCAATACCCTTCCTCAACTCCCTCCAGTTCTCAGCATTAAATAAAGAGGCTGCGGGTCCACAAAAGAAATTCAAAAACTATTTGGTTGAACCGCCCATCTTGAAGGAGAGCTTCATTATGCAAACCCGGTGCCCAGAACAGGCTGGGGGGGGGGGAGGCTGGGTCTGTCCATCTGCATGATAAAAGGTGGCTGCCGGTGGGCCACAAAGGGCCACAGGCACATTCCTGCTGAAGGTGGCCAGGGATAAGACAGATTAAGACGGTGCTTGTCCATTAAGAAATTATTTTGATCAGCTCTCTTTCATCAACTGAAATTTTAGCAGCTTCGGAAAACAACGGTCCCTGAAAAACACACATTTTTCTTTTGTGCTTCCCTTTATGGCTTTTCCTCTTTTTCCACCGCGATCTTTTCCCCTTCGGGGCCTAACTCGTGAGCCCCAGGCATTCGGCCGCTTTTAGGAACATCTCCATGATTTAATTTAATGAGCTCTATTTTTCACTTTGAACAAAAATTAAGAGTTCTAACAAGGTACAATTCATCGATTCTGGCAAAAGTTTGAGGAATGTGTAGAAGTCGGGACCGGGGGAAATCCGTGAGGCAGCGCCGTGCGTGTGATGTGTCTATCCGTCCGGCGCCCAGGGATGGGGCCTGGGCTTCTAGAACGTGGAAAGTCGCCTTCGTCTGCCCCCATGCCCCCCCCCCCCCCGTCGCATGGCGGCCAGGGCCTCCCTGGACGAGCAGCACTGTCCACACCAGGTTCCTCCTCCCCACTTCCAAACACTCCGCAACTGGGTTCGGTTGCCCCCTCACTGGGCGCGTAGCTGACCCATCAGAAACCAGGGCTTCGCTCAGCATCCAGGTCCCGCATCCTTGTGCTCTGCTCTGTGCCAAAATGCCCTTGGTCCAGGGCACGTCCCTTCACTCTTCATAGACCTGTCAACTTAAGAACGACGTCCTTTACACCTGTCATTTCGAGAAAACCATGAGGGGGTGGAAGGATGACTTGGAAGCCTGGGACAGGTAGCAGAATGGGAAAAATAAGAACTTGTTGGTAGATTTGAAAAGGGCAACGGAAATAGAGAAAAAAAAAGAAGTCTCTGAAAAGACAGCCATATACCAGAATGATTATCATGGCTATTCATGAGTGAGTTTTGTTGGTATATGTATATTTGGTCCGCTCACCTCTTCTACACGGGGACAATGATCATGCATTAGAATTACAAACATTCTAAAGTCGTTATTTTTCTTGTAAGCGTGTGCTGATCTCCTATACTAATTACTATGGCCGAGTGAAGCCACCTAAGTCCATCTGGCTACACAGCCTTAGACATGCTTCACCCTCTTGCACCTCCGCTTCCTAAACTGTAAGCGAAGAAGTTGATTCTGAGCTCTCTTTCAGGGCTCATATGTTGAGTCCCCTACGAGTATCTGTTTTATCCTAAAGATAAAATAAGAATAAGGAAGCATAAGGATAAAGAATCAAAATAAATCTTATTCCTACAACTCAGCAATACTAAAGCTCTGAGAATGCTTGCAGAGCTTCCAAAATGTTCCTGTGTGAGAAGTATCTGAAAAGAAATATTCCACTAAGGAGAAAAAGATGGTCAGAAACCTTCTGATTTATTTTAATACTTGAGATAAGAAGTAAGTGGCTCAGGCTGACAGGCTGGAAGGAGGCAGAGCTAGAATTAGTACTTTGATATCTTAGATCTGTGTCTGCTTCTTTAACAAATTATGTGGTATCTTTAATTTGCGATGTTTTCCTATGTGACCCTTCAAAAGGGGGACTGTCATTGCAATTTGCCGGGATCATCTGGGTTTATGGCTGCTGTCCCAGTTTAATTATTAATAGCATTTTTTTCTGCTCTCAAAAATGTCCTAAATGAGACAACTTTTACAGTCACGTCCCCCGCCCTTTAGCCGAGTCCTTGCCCCTCTCTCACCTGACATTTCACCCGTGACACTGCCCGACCTGTGCTCCGTCCCTGACATCTGTCTTCATCAGAAAGAGGGCTGACCCTCATATTCAGAGTCATATTCATTCATAGGTCAACTCATACGGTCTGGATGACACAGAGCTCCCAGGACACATAAGCTGGGGTCTGGCCTCCCGCTTAGGAACCAAAACGCTTCAGCAAATCACACACCACCACCCAGAGACCAGCCAGCGCGGCGACAGGGAACTCGCCACACGTACATGGTACAGCAGCCTTGCTCTTCCGGAAAGGAAGGGCATGGCATGCAAGATGTCATACATCCCACCAGGCAGTCTTCCCCCAGCCGCCCCCCCCAGCCTTCATTCATCTATTTGACAATTATTACGTGTCAGGTTCCATGTTAGTTCTCGGGGAGACACGGTGATTACCAAGGCGTGGCCTGTGTTCCCAAGACAATGTGTCATACGGCAGGCACTCGAAAGACTTGCCGAGTGCACGGGGGATGAATTAATGTATTAATTAATACTGTCTTGCTCTCTAATCACGTTGTGAATGTATTTCTCGTCTCCCAAGAGATAGAAACCATCCTATGATGGGGTGGTAACGGTGGAGAGACAGTCACCTGTGGCAGGTCAGAGTTCGGGTCTGCAGGCAGAGTTCCTGGGCTTACATCTTGGCTCTGCCTCCTGCCAGTTACACAATTTTGGTCAATTTACTTTGCCTTTCCAGGTCTCCATTTCATATTCTGAAAATACTACTCCATTCCATCGTAAGGCTGTTGAGAGGATCAACTTAATGAATAGTGACAGTGCCGAGTGACATAGTTTTGCTGGTAAATGTTTAACAATCAGCTCTCTGGTAGTAAGAAATAAATAAGTGAGTGAGTGAATGAATGAATAAGATAATAAATAAACCACTTGCTGATTTTCATAGCATAACATCTCCCGCCAACCAATGTGAGGTCACTCCCTCCCGCCAACGGAAAGAATGCCGAGCTGGGAGGAGGTCGGTCCAGTCGGTTCTGTGAGCCGGCTCTGAACCGATTTATGTCTCAGGTAACATACTTGAAAGCATTTCCTAAACTTCATACGTGTAAGTTTGCGCTGTTAATAACCCTTTTTTGCTTTCGGTCCCATCGTGTTTGAGAGGATAGCAAAGACATGCGATCAACCTTCTAAATAATTGTAGGACAAGCCAACGACACTCAGCACGTCTGGCCAAGCACTCAGCAACGAGGGACGTCCCTCAGAGCACTGTTTGCTGGGCCCGATACTTCCGAGTCTCTCTAGAAAGATGCCATGATGACGACGGCCACCATTTTAAAGGACTTGCTATAGTCTAAGATCTGTGTCACAACTCTGTGAGGTCGGAAGTGCAACCCCCTCTTTACAGATGAGGAAACTGAGGCCCAGAGAGGCAAATAACACGCTCTCGTTCCACCGCCACTAAGCGACAAAGCCAGGATGCAACCCCGGTGTGTGCGGTGCTCAGGCTCACACCCCGAACCACGGCACTTCGCGGCCTTGGCTCCTTTCCAGTTCTAGGGCGGTTTGACTGGTGCCAGCAAGTGACACGTCACAGTGGCTAAGAGGGCAGAGCCTTGAGCCAGACCGCAAGCAAACGCTGCTCCATGCCTTTTCAGCCCCGCGGCCTCCAGCAAGTTACTTAGCGTCTCTCTGTGCCTCAGGTTCTTCATCTATAAAATGACGGATAATTCACGTTATAAATTACCATCTATAAAACGGAGGATAGTTATGATATCTGTTTTGAAGGGCTGCTGTGAGGATTAAATGGGAGAGTATGTATGAAATATTTTTTACAACGTCTGGCACATCGCAAGTCTATGTAAGTGTTTAGTTAATGAACAGAAATGACATTCTTTCCGATGAGGTGAGAGTTCCCTGGATTTCAAGACAGAAATAGTATGAAATCAGCTCTTAACAACAATGGCCAAGCTGCTTATTTCACTCACCAGAAAGGGTCTGGGCCGATGAAACGAAACGATCTTGGGCCCTAATTCCGACAAATGTCAGGCGCGTGGCTCCCTCGCGCACGTGCACGGCACGCTGGTCCTCTAGCTAACGGCCTCTGTGGAAACCCCACTCACCACAGGTAAAGGAGAGCTTGCGTTTTTCTAAGCAGGATTTTCAAAGGTGGCTATTGGTGACCCTCGGAGGACACATGACAGAAAGAAACCGGGGGATGTTACATGATGTAGACTCATGGCGTAAGCATCCTTCCTCAGTTACAGGTAACACAGCCGCCTAACTGCCTGTCTCAAAGTTACCCCCATCCTCTCTCTCACTCAGCTAACGAACACCAAACAAGGCCCCACAAGAATGGCACTCGCTCACGGCCCTCCAAAAAATAATGACACACTCCTGTTGAAAAGCAAATGCTTTTGGAAAATCTGATAAAAATATGGACCGATGAGGTGGCTGCATCAACCGAACGGACGGACTCCCAAGGGGACCTGAGTGTTCCTACTGCGTTCGCCTTTCTTTTCCAAAAGCATCTAGTTGCAGGCGGTGGCAGCAGCACAAGCAGGTGACGCAAACACACCCCAAAGGACTGTCGTGCAGGGCTGACGGCGCCTCTCGAAACCCTTCCCTGCGCATCTACTCACTCAGTCCCTCACTCCCAGCACGCACGAACCATGTCTCCCAATACACTCTATGTCTTGAGGGGTTACCTCTGCTGTGCGGGAAGTTATAACAGGGTATTACAACCAATTTACAAAAAGATCAGGGGTGAGAGGAACATGATAAAGGACACTCGGAGGATGCAATCGGCAAAATAGTGAAATTCTCTAGGAAAAAATGACCTGGTTTCTTCAATGAATAAACAACGGATGGGGGAGAGGAGGGAAGAATTGTTATAGATTGAAAGCGACTTGAGAGCCGTAGCAACCCAATGCAATGCGTGGACTTCGTTTTGGGCCCTGATTGGCGCAGACCAATTATAGAAAGTCACTTTGAGACTATTTGAACACAGATTGAAAATTTTGATATAAGGAACTAACGTTATCCTTTAAGTGTGTAAAAGATATAGAATTTGGGTTTTTAAAAAGTTCTTATCTCTTAGAAATACAAAGTGAAGTATTTATGGATAAAATTATATCTGGCATTCACTTTAAAACCCTCTAGGCAGGGGTGGGGGTGGGCGGGGAGGTCAGTACTGTTGCAATCCAAGTGGCTACATGTTGATATTGTTGGATGATAACTACATGAGGGTTTAGTATACTAGTCTCTCTACCTTGTACACATTTGAAAATTTCCATAATAAAGTGTTTCTAACTTTTTGAATGCGAAACATAAAAATCCTTTCTGACTCCTCCCCTTCCTCTTCCGGTCGCCGTGTGCCCCACTGCACTCAGTGACTAGGGCTGGTCTCCTAAGTGCTACAAACTGTCCCCTCCTCTCCACTCAGAGGCAACCATCTCAGACCCTCATTCCTTCTTTTCAGCATTATTACGACAGCCTTCTAACTGCCCTCCTCCCTCAGGCCTGGCTTTTTATCATTACCTTACCGACATCTTGCACATTGTCTATGCCAAAGTCAGTACTGAATAAATAAATGCTTTTGAAAAAAACAAGCGAATGAATGAATGGACTGATGAGTTTCTGCCTTCCTTAAACTGACTTTCTGGACTTTGGAGTCATGAGTGTTAAGGTAGAGGTTACATCTAAGCATGACTCCATATCCCGAAGCGTGTGGGATTATGACGTACACTTTGTTAACGAAAATCATTGAAAAGGACATTTGCTTCAAGCAAAAGCTTCCTACGTGTTTCCAGCAAACTGTGTTGTGTGCAAAAAAGATTCTACCGTGAAAGATTCAGTTAAAAAAATTTGTACGTAGCCGCTTGTATTTTAACTCCAGGATTTCTCAGAGCCTTTACTATGCTGATTTGCTCTGTGAACCTCCAGGATACTTGATGCAATTTTCCAAAAAACGTGTTTGACTAACAGGCCCTTTTCTTCTCAGGGCATCTCAACAGATGCAAAACGTCCTGAAAAGCATTTTTTGGAAAACATTGGTTTACCTAATGCCCTGCCTAAGAGTTTCTTTTATGGTCACATTGTGATTTAACTTTTTCTTTTTTTTTTTTAGGCGAGGCAACCCTTGATTGACCTCACGGATTGCAAGGACCTTGTCAGTTTACCGAAACTCATTTTTCATTTTTTTATACCTCCAAGCACCCTGGTCTTCCTCGGTGGTCTCCCATCCAAGTACTAACCAGGCCCGACCCTGCTCAGCTTCTGAGATCAGACGGGATCGGGCTCGTTCAGAGCGGCATGGCCATGGGCTGACTTAGCTTAAAATAAGGTAATACAACAGGGCTTTGCCACAGCAGCTGTGCAACGACAGGATGGTCCTGAAGCTCTCGTGCCCGCTTGTCTGTTAAGTTCCAGCAATGACACATCTCAGGGCCGAGTCGGCAGCCTCCTCCGCAAGGGTGCACAGCAGTTGTGTTGTGGCGCTGTGCTGTTACCGCTATTTTCCAGCTTTCTCTCTCTCTGTCTTTATTTCTCAATCTACACAGTAAAGGTAGCAATGCCTAAGTAATTGAGGAAATGGCATATCAATCAATGCTTGTTAAAACAAACGTACAGAAGTGAAAACCTCTAAGGACAAAAATCGGTAGCTGCTAAGGCCGCTTCTAGATGTGTGAGAAATGAAATAAGAGTAGACAACACGCCATGTGGGAGAAGAGCGTTTCTTTCAACGCCGCGGTGTGCGTGGCTTTCAGAAACGCAAAGAATGCAATAAAATACACGTGAATGCGTGGCTTCGCACACACGTGAACACCCGTCTCCCGCTATCGCGGGAGAAAAGAAACTGGACAAGGGTTTCTTTTCTGTCTGTGTCTCTGCAATTTAAATGATGACTAATCTTACAGATTAAATCTGATCACTGGATTCTTGATATTAATTCTTTCTTTGGCTTGACAGCTGTGGGATAGAAATGGCATAGGAAAAACACCAAAATCGACTTAGCCCCATTAAGGAGGCAGGACCTGAGCAGACACCTAAAACATAAATCAGTCACGGCTCACAATTTTATTTTTAATTCAGAAATTTTTAGATCCAGAGAAAGCAAAGTTAAAACACTATATTAATAAGGCTGTTATTTTACATAATGATGTGTCTGATGACTTAAGCTTTATTCCATTGTTTTAGACTGAATCTTTTAATAGCAAAACTTTTCTTAAACTCTTTTAAATCACAATTTGATGAAGAAATGTTCAATCATAGATGAGGCTTTATCATCTTCAGTATTTTAAGCCCTGCTTTTAGTTAAAGCTTTTAGTTAAACAAGAACAAATCTAATCTGGCAATTTGCAAATAGGCTCATTTCTGCACCCATTCATTAATGTGCTGATTAGAATCATAATGCAGCGTTGGGGGCATCTTAAAGTCAACTCATTTACAGAAATGCTCATAAATTTAGCAAATCGTTGTTCACATAGAAACATTCCATGATTATAGATATAGAAAGAGAGCAGATTTCAAGCAATCAAGAGTGAAGGAGCATACATGTTTCTTATTAAGTTATCTAGACTGAAACAATAAAAGCTAAAATCAGAAGAAGTGGAAGATGCCCCCCAGTAAAAGGAAGAAATGACAGATTCCTACTGATAGATGAATGGATAGATGGTTCCTATCCCAGCATAAAAAGCAATGGGGAGAAGAAAATGAAGGGGTGCAGATGGAAGAAGGAAGTCATCTGAAATAGGACTGGCCGTGAGTAGAGTTGACCGTTCTTGAAATGAGGCGATCGATCAATGGGGGTTTCCGCTTATATTTGTGGGAAACTTCTCACGACAAGACACACACACACACACACACACACACACACACACACACACGCACACATTTGACTTCTAACAAGAAATATACTAATTTCAAGTAAATAAAAAGGAAATCAAAGGCAAATCGAGAACTATGAAAAAAATATATTGACTATAAAGAGGGAGGGAAGAAAACTTTTCAGAGAAAGGAGGACTGTAGAAGGAATATTCAGAAGAAACCCAGGATAGATGCTGCATAGCAACAACAACAAAATGGTAATTATATGAGGTAAAGGATGTGTTAACTATCTTTATTGTGGTAAACATTTCATAATATATACGTGTGTCAAGTCATCATTCATTTTTTTCCTGATGTTTTTACTGTATTCCTGTGACTGACAGAATGCCTGGAATCTAGGCATTAATTTTCAACAAATACATTTTGGATCTTGAATGAATGGGTGGATGAATGAATGAATGAATGAATGAACCACAGCACTTTTCTGCATGACACCTTCTCCACTAGACATCTGGGTGGCATGAGCTGTGGACTACATTAGTTCCATCTCTTCTTAGAATGAACATATCAAGGAACTAGTGGCTTCAGAGTCACCCTCTATTCTTCCCTGTCCCTCATCTTTCCTGTCCAATCAGTCACCAGTATCAAAGCCACCTCCTAAATATCGCTCAAATATACTACCTCTTCCATGGTCTAACTGGATCCTTTCTTTCCTCTCACCCAGACTGTGTCCCTAGGTTCCTAATTAGTTTTCCCTTCAGCTCCTCCTTGCTCCAATATAAACTTCCTTAACCGCAGGGCCATCATGCCACTTCCCTCGTTTAAAATGTCCACTGCTTCCCATAAACCACAGGTCCTCATAAAATCTAAGATGCATACAAAGCAAAGCTTTCCATAGTCGAAGCCTGGCTTCATTTCCAAGGACTGTCTCTACCCACCCACCAGTTCCCTCTGCTTCTGTGATTTACAGCTCTGTTCACGGGGCTCGTGCTGGTTTTTCACATGCTTTTCCTACTCCAAAATGCTTTTCCTCTTTTTCTCCAGCTAGGGCACCATAGAGCCTTCCAAGCCTGTTTCAAATGTCACCCCTGAAAAACTTAGATCACAGACTCTTGTAACACTATCAGATCGTTCTAGAATTATTAGTTGACTTGTCTGTCTGCTTGTTTTGTCTACTAAACAATAAGCTCCTGGCAAACATTGACTTTTATTCTGGTCAGAATCTCTCCCATGCCCAGCAGGCACTTGGCATATAGTAGGTACTTAATACATGTTTGTTATATTAACATAAGTTACATCTGGGAATGAGGTTAAGGGCAGAGAAGGGAGTGAACTAAGATAGAGTCAAAAGAATGCTATAAAAATTCACAAGTTTTTGAAAAGAACCCAAAGAAAGATATATGAGCTGAACACATAAAGTCCCTAATTTAGCAAATGTTGAGAATGTAGCAAGTTTTCAGCCAACTATTACTCCGCTGTTAGGAAAAATGAGAGACGTTATCTAAGTTTTCCCACACTGTAATATCATTCCACCCCAAAATAATTTTTTTTCTCATCTGACAAAAGAAAAAGTAGGGCCAAGAGGAAGATCATTCAACGAATTTGAGACGCGAGTTAGAAAGGAAAAAGTAAGAAACAAGGAAGGAAGAAGAAAGAAAAAGACTGGGAAGGTCTAAAAAGATAAATGCAATGACCTAGTTACATCAGTAACTTTATTTATCAAGTTTTGGGGACCCAGTACTTTTCGTGGCCTGCTAATAAAAAATACCATTCCAGACATGTGTATCAAATTACAGTGATATGACCTCTCTATTCTTGCTTCCTTCTTTGCTAAAATATCCTTGCTTTCCCCTCATTAATTTCACACTAGTTTTTTAATGTACGGAATATCTTCTAAATTACCTGCTGGTGTAAATGATAATGTAGTGAGTGAGATAAATGAAATACTCAGCTCCTCAAAGGCCCCCAAATACTTTCTTTTAAAAATGAGCCATTATTTTCTTAGCTTGAATAGTCTTTTCATACCAACCTCAATGACTACCAAAACAGTTTAATGTTATTAGAATATCATCAAGTTTCATTATGTCTAATAAGAGATGGTGACAAGAGATAATTTTAAATATATTTTCACCAAAATTAAAATCACGGTTGCAAAATTAATCCTAGAAGTGTCAATTATAATGTGATGTAATTTAAGTCGTCTTAAACTTATTCTCGTTAACTGCTCTGGTATGGAGCTCTAGCCGTAAAATTACAAATATGGCACAGAAGCAAAGATCTCCAACACCCATAATCATTCTGATAATAAAGTCTGTGGCTTGCCTCATCATTTTCTTTGCCACTTTAAATGGATTATCTAAAGGAGATTGATTGACATGATCAAATATTTCATTGTACATTGTACATTCATCCAGTATTTAGATGTAGAGCATTATTAGGAGGCCCATTGTGAACTTATAAGGAAAGTAAAAACTCTATGCTCGCTTTCCACATTCTCTGTAACTAAGGGAAAGAATTACCTAGAAAAGTATAAAATTAAATGTGACTTGTATTTATTCACATCTTATTTTCTATGTCAAAGAGAGTAACTGAGATTCTTTTTAAAAATATATTAAATACAAGAATATAAAACAAACAGAACAAGTTAGGATGAAAGGAATATGAAAGAAAGTAAGTGGTTAGGTGAACATTTATTAAAAGAGGTGGATTATAAATGAAGCAGAAACTTCTCTGCGGGCAAAAGCAAACACGCACGTGCGTGCGCACGTACATACACACACTCACTCACACACACACACACACACACACATGCACACACCAGTTGCTTAGAGAAAACCAAGCTTTTCTAGAACTAAAACTCGATTTCTGCTTTCATGGAACATATAGAGGGGGCTGCTATAATGGCTCCTTGACGACATCATCTCTATATCTAATGATGTCGTGAGTTTCATAATAACAAGAACTATGGTAGTCGGACATAAGGTATCATGAAAGCACAAAGAGGTGGTGACCCTTGAGCAAAATTCTAGAGGAGGAAGAGGAGTGACCTAAGCCTAGATGAGGCATAGCAGTGGGACACATGTCAAGTCTGACCTTCAGCTGTATTTTAAAATTTTAAACAAGTTTGGAAAGGAAGGAAGGAAAGAAGGAAGAAAGGAAGGGCAGGAGGGACAAAGGGAGGAAGGAAGAGAAAGAAAGAAGGACAGAACAATGGGGGGAAGAAAGAGAGAGAGAGAGAGAGAGAGGAAGAAAGGGAGGGAGGGAGGAGAAATGGAGGAGGGAAGAGGGATGGAGGAAGAAAGGAAGAGGAAGGAAGAGAAAAAGGAAGGAAAAATGCAAATGTGAAAAGGTACGAGACAGCACGGTAGCTTGGAGCAGAAACTGAAGTGAAGGACGCACATAGCAGCAATAAGAAGGAGGCTACGATGTCCAGGGAGAACCAGATCCTATTCAAGAAATTATCTACTATGTGAAGAAAAACTTTGCCGCTCTTGTTCTTTTGCTCACATGGTCCATTGACTCCACTTTCTGGGAGAAGCTCTCGGGTCTAATTGTCTCTGTGGTTGCAGAACTGTGATGGAGAGGCTCACCTAGGTGTTTAACACACTCCTCTGTGAGACGTTCCCTCTGTATGTTCTCATTTAAAGACTTACGTCTCGACCTCCTTGCTGCAACAGGGTGCATTCTTCGCTTGAATACAAGTCTCGAATAATCTTCAATAACCCTCTAGAAACCCAGCTGCGACAAATCTCCACCCCCCCACCCCTGCACGCCCAATGCCTCAGGGCAAAGATGGCCTCCTACGGATAGCCATCTGCTTTTCGTCCATCTGGAGGTGAGCGTTCTCTTCTTTGAACCCCTTGTGGCCCTCAGTGCTTGCTCTCTTTATATCACAGTTATTTGTGCATATGTTTCCTCTCATATCTGATTACTGAGGTTTTGGGGGAGGAATACTAGAAATACTTCCAGAACGAGGGTGTGCATCTTCTGTTTGCCCATCTTCCTTGTCCCATGAGTGACCATCTACTATGGGCCAGACACAGTTCTGGGCACCGCGGAGCCACATTTCAAATGACAGAAAGGTCCTGATCTCAAGGAACTTACGTTCTGGAAGACAGAGATGTTAACTTGTAAACAAATAAAATTATTTCGGATGGTGATAAGAACTAGAGAAATGAAGGCCAAAGAGCTGGGGCAGAAACGCCTGCTTGAAAATGCAGTATTAGAAAAGGCCTCTGAAGAGTTGGCATTTGAGCTGAGACCCGAATAATTCTGAGAAGGTTGCCAGTCAAAGGAACATCGGAGGGTGAACTGTTCCAGGCAGAAGGACAGCAAAGGCAGAGGCCCAGATGCAGGAATAAGCTTGGCACGTTTGCAGAACAAAAAAAGAAGCCAAAGGGACTGGAAGGTAGTGAATAAGGAAGAGAGGAATAGGAGATGAGCCCAGAGAGGTGAGCAAGACCAAGGTCATCAAGCTACGGCCCAGGGATCGAATCCAGCACACCGTTTGTTTCTGTATGGCCATGAGCTAAGAATAACTTTTACATTTTTAATTGTTTGGAAAAATAAAAATACTTGATGGCACATGAAAATTATATAAAATTCAAATTTAAGCATCCATAAACATTTATTGGAACATGGCCACACCCATTCAATGCTTACAGATGATCTATGGTTGCTTTCACTTACAGCAGAGGTTGAAAAATCACAACAAAGACCACATGGCCCTCAAAGCCTAAGGGATTTACGATCTAGCTGGTCCTTTATAGAAAAAGTTTGGCAACGCTTGAACTAGACTATAAGCTTCCTAAGGTCCATTCATTTATTCCTCGAGGGCCTTCAGTGCCCGGCATTCTGCTGGCTTCTGGGGAAATATGGGGGATTAAGTCATATAATGGGAGATTCTGAATGCCAGGAAAACTACATTAAATACTGGCTGAGGAAGAAGACAGAGTTCTTTGAGTTCAAGGGTTAACAAAACTCTTAGGATCCATGTCTTCCTCCCACTGAACAAAGACATCTGGCCCA
This sequence comes from Eonycteris spelaea, assembly GCA_003508835.1. Taxonomy (NCBI): domain Eukaryota; kingdom Metazoa; phylum Chordata; class Mammalia; order Chiroptera; family Pteropodidae; genus Eonycteris; species Eonycteris spelaea. Next base: position 3,895,424 of record PUFA01000071.1, on the reverse strand, counting down.
TTTTGATCAACCCAAAAAGAGGAGAGAAGCTGGATCCTGAAAAGTGACCAGCTTGTTATACAGAAATAAAGCTAATCAGCAAAATCTAAAGGCCTCTGAAAATATGTTGAGTCAAACTTTTTTTTTCAGAACAAATATGAAAAAAAGAAGATGAAGTCCTCAGAAACAGAATATTATTGAGCAAGCGATGGAAAGTGTTCTCACTGCACTAATGAGTCATTAAGTGAGGCGTTTGGGAACTGGGGAGGAGCTATAATTAGGTTATCTGTATTTTTAACACAAGAAAAATAAGCCAAAGCGGCATTAACCGATGCAGCTGTATTGGAAAGGGGACAGCTCTCCCAAGTCTCCTAACAGAGGGAATCATTTTTAACAACTAGAGCTCAGCTGAGCAGTTAATTTAACCCAAATGCTTAAGAACAAACCCTCAGCCATCCTTAACTGTCTCCTCGCTTTAACCTAACTAGAAAGCAACATCCCATTCCAAAACACCAGGCCGGGACAGATATCAGTTTAGATGGAGTGAAAACAGCAATCTGATCATAACAAAAGGGGACCAGAAATGAAGTGAGTGACGGGTTAGGGATTTCACATAATTAAATTGTCAGAGGCCACAAAAGGAATGTGAAAACCAGGGATATCACCATCGCGGAGGAACAGAGAGGGGATTTAGTTATAAATACATTTCTGAGGAAGATGAAGAAAAAATAGAGGTCCAGATTGCTCATTTTTGGCCTGATGAATAAATCATCTTGCCCCTCCCCAGCCCCCAATGCACCTGCTGCTTTAAAAAGTCCTTCCCACCAACCCAACAGTAAACGCCTCACAATGGCTCCAATGAGGCTGGAGTACCGCCAATGAAAATTACCACTCTTCAACCAAGATAAACATCATATTACTTCATTACCCTTTTAAAACATATGCAAATTAAATCCATTCTTCTTTTTTCACCCAGAAATGAAGTTCGTTTGGCTGGAATTCAGCGATGCCTTTTGTTGCAGTTGACCATGAATGGATGAACTTCATGTAGATGGTGCCCACTCCCCATCTCCGAATCAAACATTAATACCATTTGACAGTAATAAATAACACTTATCACAATAGGGATGGAATAATGATTTTCCCACTCAGCTGGCTCATCAGAGCCTATCAGCTGACAACTGCATAAATGAGATTAGCATAACAGCTGCCTATGACAAATGTATCTAAATCCTTCTAATGCCAGCTAGTGCTTTGATCTCCCTATCCAGTCGATGCCAAAACCCAAATCCATTCCTGCAAAATACATCTTGTTTATTATAGATACATATGTATGTCCCAGCACTGTCTGTAATCCCAAGACATCTTTAATTAAAAGAATTTGGAATATTGATTGAAAATTGTCACCTCTGGCTTTGTACTTCCTTCCATGACTTTGCTGAGTATTTTAAGAGATTTATTTTCAAAATGGAGCCTATGCTTTGCCTTCCCATACTTCCTCTTAAGTCACTCGCCAGAACGTAATGAGGTCCCATTCTGATGTTTTCAAATGAAAACAATTACCGTGGTTTTGTTTTGATTATTGCCTTTCAGAGGTATCGGGTTCAAAAAAATTTAAATCAACTCCAAGTAACATAAGCCACAATCCTCTACTTTTTATTATACAGTCGTGGTGAAACACAGACTTATTCTTTGTTTGGGAATGCAAAGGGAGTTTGAGATCAAACCTGAACTATAATGTCTTCATTTATCCTCCCCAACAATCCACATTACTGATGAGGTAATATGAGAAGCAGTGAATACACATTTTTGGTATTCAGGTCCCTGCAAGCCTCAATTTGTTGCTCTTACTGAACTTGAAGCAAGACAGAAAGTCCAGTGTCTGGGGAATAACATAGTGCAAACTAGAGAGAATAGGATGTAAGTTAGCCATCAGTTGACAGTCATTTATTCGTACAATAAATATGTATCAGGGGTCTGCCATGTATTGTTTTAGGTGCTAAGAATATCTCAGAAACCTGACAAACAAGGTCACTGCCCTCATGGGACTTACATTCTAAGGGGCAGAAAGCAAAAGCTATTGAAAACTAACTGTGAAGCAGTGAAGAGAGACTTCAGATCACACAGGAGAGAAGATGAATAGATCGTAATATCTGTACTAACGTGGGCAGTCATAAATCAAAACAGACGTAGGTGCCTTAAGCGAATATAATTAATTAAGACCACGTTAGGTCTGACTATTGAGCAATTTTTAGACTGCAGTTGAGGTTGCTCTGCGATTAATTAATCAGACCAATTTAGAGTTCAATATGAAACAGCAGGAGATATTCATTAACTTACTCAACAAATATGTATTGATCAGCGATTGCATGCTAAGGATACAAACGGGTAGGAGGCTGAGTCTGCCCTCACTGGCGTACCATCTTGATGGTTGAATTACAAGCACAGTCATGATGTTACAAAAGCACTAGTCTCCTGGGCTTGGGGAAAGCAGGGAGGGCCTCCATGAAGAAGTGGCCTTTAAACCAAAAACTAAAGGATGGAGGCTGGTATAATGCACAGGGGACGAGCCATGTGACAAAAGTAGATGTCAGATGACACCACCACCAAACAGACATGTCCGAGCAGGAATTTTCAAAGATCCATTAAGGAGGTCTGGGCCATTAACTCCAGATCGAACCATTATTTGTAGTTGGCTGGATGTGTGCGTCTTCACCTTAACCGTTAGTAAACCATCCATGCTTCACCGTGTAAGGTGCGTCCAACCACAAGTGAAGGGTTTCCCCAAGTATTATGAGGAAAAGACTCTCTATCCTGCCTAGAGAAGGTAGATCCAAAAAGTAACACATTTAGCTGAAAGGTGCTGAAATGCAACCTAATCCTTGTTGGTGGTGCTGCCTAAAAGCTAGACATTTGGTAGATAGTTCTTAGTCAATTAATATTTATGTCAAATTAAAAAGGGCTCTGAAAATCTCTATGTACTACATGCATTACCTGTTGTTGGAAAAATACTATGCATCATACAACCAAATTCTGCTGTTTTTCAAATATATGTAGATGGTCCTATGACTAACAAGATAAAGCATTATTGAATTTGTCAGAGCTCTATTATTATGTATTTTCTCTGTCCCCAGACACAAAAGTACAACTATCACAAAATTAGTGTTAAAAATAGGGGGTTTTATATTGTGAAACAATAGAAACATCTGGTCTATATGATGAAAATGTCATATGGAAAAATGATCAATTCTGCGTTATTAGTCTTCACTAGCTAATGATTCAGAATAACTAAGCAGTTACTCCCCTTGACTTCACAGAGTTCCATCCTTAATATGACCCCAGAGGCTTTTATTTGATTCATGTTAACATGCCATATATCCAAACTTGAAAATAAAATGGAAGCAATAGATTCCGTTTTTACGAGGAAGCTCACACATTTCTATTTCAGCCTCCATGGAAACTTCTGGGCGTGTTTCTGGTTGGTTTGTTTACTCTAAGTATTTGCTCTGTGCCCGGCTCTTGGACAGTGCTGCTATTGGAAGACACGGGAACTTTCGAATCCTGTTTCCTGACTCCGGGAACTTGCAACATAATTGGAGCAAAAGATTTATACCTAAGTTCCGATGCAAGCCGGGAAGAGCTAAGTACCATAAGAAATACGGGCACTCAGAACGGGAAAATGGTCCAAATTACTAGTCTCGAGGAAGTCTGCTGGGTGAGCTACCATGGGAGGTGTGTCTGGGAGACTAGGTCCAGGTTGGCTGAAACCTGCTGGAACAAAAGGACAAATGGGGACCCAATTTTGAGACCAGTTGATGGACGGTCTTGATGACCATGCTAATAGTCAGTAGGCTTTGCAGAATCATCTTCTTTTTTTTGTTGTTCACTAAGTTAGGGCTTTATTTTCCTCACCTACAAGAAGTCTGGAGGCGGGCAGGCCCGGGACTGGTATAGCTAGCTGTTCCACGAAGTATCGATTTCTTTCTATCTTTCCATCCCATCCATTGTTCTTTTTTTTTTTTTTTTAGTTGTAGTAAAAAACACATGACATAAACATTTTTAAGTGTGCATTTAAGGAGTGTCAACCACACACACATCACCGTGCAACCCATCTCCTGAACTGTTTTATCTTGCGAAACGCGAACTCCATACCATTAAACAACAACTCTTCACGGGTAACCACAATTCTATTTTGTTTCTGCAAGTGTGATCACTTTAGACACCTCACAGAAGCGGGATCATACAAAATCTGACATTTTGTGGCTGGGTTATTACTCATCAGTGTAACGTCTTCAAGGTTCATCTGTGTTGTAGCACATGGCAGAATGTCCTTCCGTTTCAAGGCTGGCTAAGATTCCATTGTACCATGTCACCTTCATCGATGCAGTAAACACCTTTTGGTATCTGCAATAATCCTTTCTCCCAGAGAACCACCCCTGTCTGCAGGATTGGTTCTGGCAGCCATGTTTGGAGAACACGAACAGTCACCCACAGCCCCCACTGTGTAGACCAGGAGAGGCCATGGCCCTAACTGGCCTCATCAGATTGCCTCTCCCAGAATTCAGAACTGGAACTGAGGCTCCGCACGTGGCACGACTGAGGTGGTACCAAGCAGGGGGGCTGTAGCAGGGCAGACACATGAGGAGAGAAGCAAAGAGAGCCCAACTCCTACAGAGAGTGAGGGGGTTACGGAGACAAAGGCAGAGATGAGAGGCCACCTGATCCCGGAGGACGCCAAAAGAATCAGCCTTGGTTCTGGATGGTTTTCTACATCCTAATTCTGGCACCGTGTGGATGCTGTCACAGAGCCCTGTACGCATCTAATAAACTCCCTTTCTTGTTTAAGCGAGCTAGGTGTCGGCTTCCATTCCTTACAGCTAAACCACCCTTCACCGGGACAGTGACAGAACACCTCCTAGTGAAGATGATAAATGTGTTTGCATTCATCAAAGTGATATTTCCGTGGGTCCGTGGTCAAGTAAGTGCTCTTGCCTTTTTTTTTTTTTTTTTTTTTTTTTTGCACTTTGTCGCTTCATTTAGAATCACTTGGGGCAGGGTTCACTGTGCAGTTTGAAGACAGGCTTTTTTATGTGGCTTTTTCATATGATAATGTGGAGTATATTTTCAGCCCAGCCCTCAATCAAATGGGGAATCGTCTAAAGGAGATATAATTATAGCATCTATTTTGTTGGCTCCTAATTGAAGACAAAGCAAACAGTGTGCTGAGAAATTATATTCAATGATGACACTCAGAACAACGTGGGAAGAGGGTCAGATAGCACAGAGGACTACTCATTCCCATCGGTAACACTTTATCCTCAGAGGACTCCCCTAAACTAGAGGGACCCGAGGATTGTTGGGTATTTTTTCTTGGACCATCATGGTTACTTTAAAAGGTTGTGAAATGATCGATGCCTGCATAGCTGACAACTCCAAAGAAATAAGAGAAAATGGCCTTGATTACAAGTGAATCATAATCAGTAATAACCATTTAAATACGCTGAAAACAACTCAGATAAAAGTCAATCATTTTCTGTTTGTTTAATGTTAACCATTCAAACGCACACTGGAGAGTTTTCTCTTCCACTAAAGATGTAGTATTTCAGTAACCTTGACACATTTTTGTAGTTTAAAATTGTACAAATGTGAAAACGCTGTAGGAATAATTAACAATGGTATTCTCTCTTAACGTCAGAGACAATCAACAAATGAAACATAATTAGAGAACAGTTGGTTTGTAGTCCAATTATTTATCCATCTCTGTTTGATAAGAGAGAAATGTGACTTGGTCAATCATAGAACTAACCAAACAGCATTACACATCTTCTGGTAAAAAATAATTGCATCTCATACAAATAGCAAATGTGTTTGAAAAGTGGGAGGATCAGAGAAAATAATTTCAAGAAATAGAAGAGACGCGTGCCGGCATAAAGCTTTCTGTTCTTTTTTTTTTTCTTTCATTTCGAACTCTTCATCAGGTTCACTTAGACAATTGGGTTTGTGTGTAAATACAACCGACTAGTACTCATTGAAAAGAGCCTTTTCCCACTCTCCAGTTCAGCTAATAATATTTCCCTTTTGTTCCACCTCATTACTTCGAGATTTCTTCCACCGTTCTAAGTAATTTCTCTCCCTCTTCACTGTCTGCACTTTTACAAATATTTGCAAACGGTTATCATACCCCACCCTGGTACTTACCACGAAGCAAAATCTTCAGTGTCTTTAATACTTAATAACTGGGACAGTGCCTTAACGGTGTTTCTCCCCTGCAATTTCAACTGTCTAACACAGGGTGGTAATTATCTAATGCCACTCTCTGCAGCACAATGTTGAATTCGAAATTTCTGTTGCTTTCCTTATTAAATGCTGTCGTGGGTGAAAGTACTCAAGAGAGGGGATGAGAGCCAAAGAGCCACCTCCGAGTCAGCCCTAGACAGGAGGCTGGTCTCAAGATCTCACTCTTATTTCTACAACCGTGTGGCTTTCGGCACAAAATTATATTCAATGTCGCTAATTCTGTGGATCTCACTTGCTTTTCCTACAAAGCAAGGGCTCAAATAGATTGCTCGAAGGTGACTTCTAAATCTCTGATTCTAAGGCCAATCTACATTTGAGAGTATCATTTTTGAAATCTAAATCTAATCAAGTCGGCCCTTCTTAAGAGCCTTCCATTGCTTCCTGTTGCGTTTCGAATGAATTCAAATTTCTTTACAACCCTGAAAAAGAGCACTGCATGGTCTACCTTCTGTCTGTACCTCCAACCTCAGCTGTATACCCTGCCCAGTGGTCCTCAGCTGGGCTCCTCCAAATGAGACCCTGAAATAAGGATATGGGTCCAAGTAGCTCATTTGGAGGAATGAAGATAAAGGAATGGGGAAAGAAGGCAGTGAAGGGAAGGAAGCCAGTACAAGGTATATTGTCAGGCAGCTTGCCACCATGGCCTACTGAGGCTCCATCCCCAAGGACAGCTGGGAGATAGGGGGAGCACAGAATCTGCCCCCCAGTAACCCCACTGACTCCCACTCATTGGAGGTTGAGATCGGCTTCTGGGACATCCACTCCCTGGTTCCTCTAGCACGCCAGGGAGAGCCACCACTGAATACAGGGCCACTAAAGCCCAAGGAGATATGGGTAGGGTATGACACATCGGCTGCTCCACGGTTTACTAAAATCCAGCCTCGCAGGCCTTCTTCAGTGCCTCGAACATGTCCTCCTGTCCTCTCTGTTAGGGGCTCTGTGTACATGACCCACTCTGGCTCAGCCAAAGGCTCCCTTTCTCTTGGTGTAAGCAGCACTTTGTCAGGCAAGTCTGTCCTGGCCAATTAGGGTCCCCTCCCTTCTTTATTTTGTTCACATCTCACGTTTGTTTCGTTCACAGCATTCTTCATACTTTATAATTGTGTTCTTATGTTACTTTATTTTATGTCTGCATACCCCACTAGAATATAAGTTGTCCTCAGGCAGGAAACATGTCCACTTTATTCACCAATGTACAGCCAGCATCTAGCTCAGGTCCTGATAAATGGCTGGGACTCACTCAACTGTCCCCACACAAGCCAATTTTTGAAAGCCCACAGTGGTGGTAAAAACCATTCATTTATTCTCAATAACCAAAGATGTTTTGGTGAGATAGAGAGAAAATGTTTTCTCCTACCCATTGAAAAAAGTGCTGATTTCAACGGTGTCCAGGAAGAGACCGCACCGTAGGTACCACAGGTGTTTCTGTTTAAGTAACTTATAAAAAGCACAACGATACAGAGCGGCAGGAATGCCACATCCGGGAGCAGCTCGATGACAAGCCTCCAGTCCCAGCCTCCTAGGCGCCCGTGTATCAGGCGCTCACTGGGACTTTCTGAGTCCCTGGTGTATTCGCTTTTTGGAGTTTTTAATTTTTTTCATTAAAAAAAAATAACGGGAATTGGATTACCTCTTAAGTCTCCCCCTAAAGCTTCAACATTCTCTCGGTCCGTTAAATGAGAAACATACAAGTGGGCCCTTGCACATTACAGATGCTCAACAATATATTTGTGTTGTTGTTTCATGCTTGGGATACAGATAACTGAGCCACGAGTCCAATACCGTGAAATTCTGCTAACTGAATCTCAGGTTCTTCATCTGTAAAAAAAACGGTGTGTCGCAATTCGCTAATTCCGTGCTCCTGGCAGACATCACGAATCAATCACCACACTTTTTTTTTTTTTTTTTTTTAACCACTGATGCAAAAGGCAGCCCCGGAAACCTCACAGACACTGCCTCGACCACGAGATCAGGACTCACGCTGCCAGTGCTTGTGTTACGCTGAAGGCAGGGTGGCATAAGACGCTGCTTCGCCTCCGTGGTGCCTTTCCCAAAAACCCATAACCCCACCCTCATCAGGAGAAAAAACGTGAAGAAAAATCCAATTGAAAGGCCGTTCTACAAAATACCTAACCATTCCGCCTCAAAATTTAAAGGTCACGAGAAACACGGAAAGACTGAGAAACCGTCACAGACCAGAGGAGACCAGGAGACATGACAGCTAAACTCCCTTCAATGTGAGCTCTCGAATGGGAGCCTGGATCCGAAAAAAGACATTAGTGGGGGGGGGAAAGATTGCAAAATAAAAAAACCTGACGAGAGTCCAGAGTTTAGTTAATAGTGAAGGACTAATTTAAATAGTTTAGTTTTGACGAATATACCATGGTTATGTAGGATGTTAACAGTAGGTAAAACGTGGTAACAGGTTTCTAGGAAGTCTGTATTATCTGCGTGACATTTTTGGAAATCTGAAATTATCCCAAAATAAGCTTATTTTTAAAAAGTCAATAAGCCATACTAACAATATGTTGAACCTCTGGGCTTAACCTTTCTCATCAGAATATCTTTAATCTTCTCAGATATTTTACTGTAGATATAGAAGACTGGAATTAAATGAATAATTACTATGAAATACTTACAGTTAGAATCCTTGCTTGGGGCACACAGTGGGAGATCAATAAATGGTCCGACCAAACCCAGTGTTGGTTTTTTCCCCACTTTTAAGCAATTTGAGTTGTTAGCAGCCAAAGACTTTCCCAAATTAATGCATTTTAAATTTTTTAAAATTAATTTTTAAAGCATCTTTTACTTATACCCGAATTTAATCACAAAGCCTTAGATCTGGGAACAGGGAGAAATTATCGAGTACTTTGATGCTAAGGAATCGCTGCCCCTAACACTGACCATCAACTAAATTGCTACAAATCTTCTCTTAATACCCTCCAGATGACACCCGGGCCATGGCTTGTCTTTGTTAAGAGTCATACAGCTTTTCCCTTGAAGACACACACCAAGTGCGGGATGCAGGCTCTCTATGTACTTATGGATCCCATGATTCATTGTCTAGGTGAAATGGGCTGCTTTTGAAAACTTGGAGACTACAGCCTTCACTTTTCAAATTGCATAGCTAGCAGATTTCATTTACAGTATATTGCAACAAGTCCCTGGGAGTTTCCACCGAAAGCCATAAATCAGAATCAGTTAAGAAAAATGTTCAAAAGAATTTCCCATTTTTGCAGATAGACAAGGTTGAGAAATATCTGAGGTAGAGTTATATAGTGTGAAATGACACTTTCTAAAGGGCTCTTTCGAGCAATTTATTAAGAATTTGTCAAAGACATGCCAAGTGCTCATCAGCGAATTAGGCATGTGTTATAATGCTTATTGTAGTATTTATAGATCATGATACTTATCACTTAGATTGTACTTAACATGCTCAAAACATTTTCAATTCTAATTAAATAATCTCCCACGTGTATCTGTGTAGAGAAATAACCATTTAGAGTAGCAAGAAATACCCAGATTCACAACCGAAAAAAAAATCCATCAGAGGCGGCTTGGGAACTTGAGTACAGTATTAAATATGGAGCAAAATGTATAACATCTTGAGTTTCAGCCAGAAATCTAAGTTGGTTCCCCAAACAACCATTTGGAGTTCAGTCTCCTCATCAAAATGAGACTTCATGCTTTTTTTCTTTCCTGATGTTTTAGCTGCCCTAGACAGAATCTGTTGAGGTTCAGACTAATTATGGAGCCAAACCAGGAAACCAAAAGATTCCATTTTCCCAAACGTGGGGTTTGTCTTTTCAGAATTCAAGCTTAACAAATGTGAATTTGACATATTCCAGCTTGTCAACTTTTTCTCAATTATTTTCAAGACTTAAAAAAGGCATCACCATTTCCCAATGGGATCAACATTTTGGTCAAGAGAACAACCGGAAGGAGAGTCTGTCATCACAGGTAATGATTTTGCTATTTCATAAGATAGGGTAAGGGTTTTGACTGAAAGCAGTCTGGGATTCAAAAGTTCAAATTCAGCCACTCAATGAAGAGATTTAATTTTCATGTTCAAACCATAAGCCCCAATGGTAGGCAAGATGGTGATATTTATCCAAATGGAACAATGCATATCCTTTGGTCCAGGCATGGGACTTCTAGAAACCCTTCCCAAGGTCACACTATGTACAAAGTGTATGGACAAGTGTGTTCACTGAAGCACTGTCATAATAGGAAGAAAAATAGGAACTCTTCAAAATGCCCTTATAGCGAAATACATAATTCATTCATCTAATACAACACAACTTTGGAAAAGCATGAGTTAGAACTAGTGTCACATCAACTGATCCAAGTTTAAAGCCCAGTTCTACCCTCCATATGACCTTGATCTAGTTGGCAATATTCATGATCCTCAGTTTCATTACCCATAAAATGTGGGCAATGTTAATAGTGTTCTCTCTGCACAGTCTCTATGAGAAATGAATGAGACAATACATACGCTGTAGCGCAATGCTTAGTACACAGGAAGTACTCAGTAAATATCACCTACTTGATAATACACAGCTAGAAGGCGTCTGAGAGCCTCACTACTCAAAGCGTGATTTACAGAGCATCAGCAGCCACACCTGGAGCTCGCGGGAATGCAGCAGCTCAGGCCCCACTCCAGGTATACCTAATCAGAATCTGATTTTAACATCATCCCCAGATGATTCGCATGCACAATGCAGTGTGAAACCAGTAAGTCGAGATTCTGCGCTTCCCACAACCTTCTGGTCCGCGGCCCTCACCTCGAGTAGCACATTAAGCTTGAGGAGCCATAAAGATCACCCGGTTCTGCCTCCTCATTTTATGAATGGAGGAACTGGGTTCTGAAAAGCTTAACTGACTTATTCAAGTCACTCATCAGTCCAGAGTAAATCTGAGACTCAGACCCAGCATTCCTTACCCTGAACCTTATACTTTGAACAAAGGTTTTGGATTGCAAATTGTCAGACCAGCACAGTTCTCCAAGAGCACAGTGGATGGTTTGAAATGAACTCACTATTGAATTCTGAGAATCTGTACACGTGTCAAGGTAAGTGAGACCCTAAATGGTTGCCTTAATGAATGCAATGTTATAATTCACGCAGAGTCACTGTTGTACCTAACAAATTCATAATTAGAGGTAATTTTGCACCTGCTGTCAGGAGAAGATGGCATTTCCTTTAATTTAGCTTGATGCCTTGATTATACTGTGGGAGCAGCAGGAGACAAGGCAATCTCTCACTCGACTGCTGGAGAAAACACACAGCCTTTGGTTTGTGGTTATGATTAATAAAGCCATTTAGCATCCTCAGAATCATCAGCTGCTGCTTCTCATGGTTCTGATACAGAATCATCCATGAGGCGGGGCACTTGTCACCATACAACCTGTTGCAGAAACCGTAAGAGGCTACTGGGTCCTTTTTAGGGAGAACCATCCCAGGAATTCAGATCAAGCTAACTTGGAAACAATCACTGACGTGGCTATGAATCTTGGTTCGTTAAATCAGGGTCATAAGAAACATTGTCTTATTATAAGTGAATTTACTTTCTAGTTCAAAACCTTGTGTCAGGAGTCTGGGAGTCCTCTTTTTTTATGGGCTACTTCAAATTTGGGGAACTTATCTGGAGACAAGACATTAGGGTGTGATGGTACATTTTAATGGTCAGCTTGACTGGTCTAAGGGATGCCCAGATAGCTGGTAAAACATTATTTCTGGGTCCATCTGGGAGGATGTTTCTGGACAAGATTAGCATTTGAGTTTGTGAACTGAGTGAAGCAGGTGGCCGTCCCCAAGGGGGTCGGCATCATCCGATCTGTTGAGGGCCCCAGGAGAACAAAAAAGGCAGAGAAAGGACGAATTCGCTCTCTCTGCTTGAGCTGAGACATCCGTCTTCTCCTGCCTTTGGACGTCAGCACTCCTGCTTCTCAGACTTTCAGACTCAGATCAGGACCTAAACCATCAGACTGAATTACACCACCAGCTTTCCTGGTTCTCCAGATTGCAGTTGGCAGACTGCAGGGCTTCTTAGCCACCATAACTGTGTGAGCCAAGTCCTGTCATAACTTTCCTCTTATCTAGATCTAGATCAAGATAGATATCCTGTTCTTTCTGTGGAGAACACCAGCTAACACAAGAGGAGAGAGGCATCTAGACATGCCGACATCCAATGAGAGGTCCCCATCTGGTATTGATCATAAGCCCCTATGGGTACTTCTGTGTTCATACACACAACGTGCCTGGTCCAGTCCTCTCTTGGTGGCCCTTGGACACCCAAACTTCTTTCTGCTGCTCTGTGCCAGCCAGAGGAGGAGGAGGATCTAGGTGAAGCCTACCTTATAGACCCACCGCAAAGCCACCTCACCTGCCAGGGTCATGCTGGGAAAGTGTGGAGAGCTATGGAGTCTTGCCAGCTCAAGATCCAAATCCAGATTCAGGTGCGGTCAAGTCACACCTTAATCACACTACTGAACATCTCATTTTCTTCTTCACTTGGTCACGGTAGGTAAAATTCCAGGGTGCTGGCTATCTAACTGTGTGATACTTGAAACCGACTGGGCATTCGCAGGAGGATGTTGAAAGTCAAGTGGGGAGCCACAGGAAGACATAGTATGACCTGGGACAGGTCCCTGAACCTGTCTGACTTTTTCTTCAGTCCTGGCATTAGCAGTGGTTGGGGAGTATTCCACTGTGGGCAGGCAATGTCCTTCGTTGCTCTAATCCTTTGCTGATTAAAAATTTGTTCATTCACGCTTTTCTATTTTGTATGAAGGTGCAGTGGACATTCCTTAGAAAGAATCCTCAGGCTGTTGTCTGATCACAGGGTTTGGGATAGAGTGTGAGATCACAGAGCTAAAGAGCTGGAACCACCCCAACTCTGTGCTGCTTGTGTACGACCCATCCCTTCCTGGTGTCCTTTTGAAGGAGTAAACCACGGTGGTTAAGATGGTGCACATAGAGCTGGAAGACCCAGGTTCACATCCTAATTCCTCCACTTGTTCATTGTGGGACCTCGAGCAAGTTTCTTGACCTCTCCTGGCCTGTTTCCTCACCTGTAAGATCAAAACACTGCCTTCTTCACAGGGACTCACATAACGAGATATGGTAAGAAAACATATATAAAGTGTTTAGCACTGTTTTACTATTGGCAAACAGTCAAAAATGGGTGGTGTTGTCACTGGTGCTGGTGATGGTGCTATCATCATTATTATCATTATTGTTTTTTGACTTGGGTTAGGGAAAAAAAAAGATGAGCAGAAGGAGAAAAGGACAGGAAACCATGTAGGGAGAATTTATCCTTTATGACACACCTGCCAGGGAGTGGTCTGCACCTGTTCATAAGTAGCCACCAAGTAAGGTGAATGCCCCTGAAGAAGAATGGATGAACCTTCACCTCCCCAGCCTGAACCCCAATTCCTGCCTGCATCTTCTCACGTCCAGGAAAAGAGGAGTCCATCTGGGGTTACTCAAAAGACTCTACAATGCTCTGTAAAGACAAATGACTCGCATGTGTTAAATTTGTGATAACTTGCTAGTGTAGACATATAAAGTCAATATGAATTCACAAAAAAAATTAACTGTACACTATTTTAGTAAATGTCAGATTTTGTTATAAGTGGAAAAAAAATCATGATGACTTGAAGCCACACTAATTGCAAAAAGGTGTGTGTTGTTTTGGGTTTGGGGTTTGCTTTTTAAGTTCAAGCAGTAATGGGGATGTAAAATGATGGGAAACAATCAAAGGATGACATTTTTTTGATAGATTATTGTTTGTTTCTATTTCTTAAGAAAGGTGTTCTTGGTTTTGTTCTACTTGCCTCTCATGAGGTACAAGCTACAATTGAGATTGGTATTAAAAGATACTCAGTATCCCAAGCCCAGAGGATGAAAGACTCAGCATGTCGCATGTGAGTCACTCAATTTCAAGTGGTGTTAAGAGGGTTTTTATTACTCAGCTTCGGACTCAGGTGTCACTTTCCTGACAAAACAGCAAGAGAGGAATAGCTTTCTAAGCAGATTAGATCACCTGCTAAACCACCAGCCCATAACCAGGAGCCATTTTGCTACATGGGAGAAGCTATTTTAAACTAGCTCCTTACAGAGGTCAGGAAGAGGTACTATTTAGGGTTGTCCGAGGCCTGTGGGGAAGGCAGGGGGCGGAAAGAAGGGAGAGCAAACAACTCCCATTAGCGGCCAACACTTCCCCCACCAAAGATCTGCCTCTTTTAAGGACACGACTCAAACTATGCGGAACAAAAAGAATAATACATAAGAGCAGGGCCTTGGGGTTGATCCAAAGATCTGAGCTCCAACCCCAGCTTGGACACGTGCCAGCTTAGGCAAGTTCTTCGGGGACTTCAGACTCACTTTCCTCACCCGTGAAGAGGACACATTAATATTATGTCTCCAAGGATTGTTGTGAGAATTACATTTTTCTGAAAGTATATAAAGGTCTTGGCACAGCGCTCGGCGTGCAGCAACTGTTCACAGGCATTTACGTGATGGTGGCTTCGCTCCCCTCAACCTACCCAACCAACATCGCACAACTTCGTTCCTGCCACGTCCTGAAGCATTCCTCACCTGTGCACATCGTCCATCATACGTGCTCAACTGCTCACCGATATCTGTGGGGCAGGCCCCAGTTACACAAGACCCAATCACTCTGCTTTTCAGCTCCTACCCAACTCATACCCAACCTCCAACCCACAGTGCAAACGCTTTTCTAATTCTTGCCCAGCCTTCAAATGCCTATACCGGTAACACAAAAGACAGCAACAGGTTTAAAGGATTGAAAGTCAAATAGAGGGCGTAGCCCAGAAATCCTGAAAGAGGGAAGTTCAAGGTAGGAGGGAGGGCTTGGGCTACTTCACGGAGGGAAGGGGAGCATGACCAAAGAGGCAGGGTCAGTTTCATGGTCATGTGACCTCTGCGGTCACATAGCACTCCAGACTGAGAAGGACACTTACTGTAGACATCTTGAAATTCTTAATTTTTTATCGAGGGACCCCCACATTGTTATTTTGCGCCGGGCCCTGCAAAATATGTAGCTGGTCCTGCAAAGAGGAAGGAAAGGCCGAGATAAAGGCTGGGCTGGCTCCCTGTATGCGTTCTACAACATTCTAGAAATGTGCCCTTGCATAAACACGCCATTTCTTTTACACACGTCACTGACTGCCTCCTAAACGCCAGCCTCAGTGTTCTCACCTATGAAATGGGCATGACGACGATATCTATCTCAGGGGCTGTTTTGGGAAACAAAAGTGTGCATTAAGGCACTGAGAACTGTGGTGATGCAGAGTGAGTTGCCCAATAAATATCAATTATTGTTATGAATAAGAAAACAAGTCTAGGGACTGAGGTTGGAAAAAAACTAGAGCTGCCAGTAGACTTTAAGAATAAAAGAGTCCCCTTGATTTCAAATCAGTACATCTATTTCGAGGCACCTGAAAGATGCAAAATAAAATAAGGAGGGATGTGATGGATCCGAATATAAGGAATGATGGGTCCTTTCCTCCTGAGGATCACGTGCTTTTTTTTTTTTTTTTTTTTTTTGGTGGTGTGGCGGGAGGGATCACTTACCTACATCACGATGCTACAAGTTAGAAGGTGGGAAAACTAGGACCAAGGTACCAAAGGTTTAAGGATGAAAGGATAAGGAGGGAGAGGTAGGCTCACCTTTGGAGCAGCTAAGAACTCTTGGGATTCGAGAAGACTCTGGAGAGAATGGCTTGGACTTTGAAAGTAAAAAAGTGCCAGAGGGCAGTTCTGTGGCAGGTGCAGCATGCACAGAGCCCCGGAGAAGGCAGAGTAAGCACTGCACTCAGGAAATGGCAAATGGGCTACGTGTAAGGGGTAGAAACGTCCCATAAGACGTGGGCGTGCTAGAGAAATGTGTTTTTTTTTCCTTTAGGTTCTTAAAATCAGTGTAAATTTGACTTCAAGACCCCACCCCACCAAGCCAGCAAGAAAGTCAGTCTCGATTTATTATTATTGGGGCTCTCTATTCAGCCACCCCAGAGTGTTTCAAAGCCCTAGAAGCTTCCACAGCACTCCTGGTCATGGGTCTTTGGTCTACACTGGTTTCTGCTGAGATATCCCTGCCTCTTCAGGCTCGCAAGGTGCCCGGTTTTGGGTGAGATCTACGAAATTCGTGACCAAGAGAGCAGGGAGAAGCCAGGGACTTCAGGAAAAAAAAGAGTTCATCTATTCACCTTTCAAGTGGCCACCGATGTTTACTCAATCTTAATTTCAATTTAATATAAATACTGAGGCGGGGGTCACAGCACTGCTGAAGCTGCGGCCCAGTTTTACTTCTTACCTGTTGTATTACTCTGAGTAAGTAACTTGTTATCTGAACCTCAACTCTCGCATCTGAAAAATCATAGCAGTAATTATATTACCGCCTTAGAGTTGCTATTAAGATTACACAACACGATACCTGCAGAGGACAAATGGCCTGCCATACGTAAACGCACCGTAAGTAGAAGCTGCTATCATCATCATCATGTTTCCGTCCTACACCCAGGATACACACACACGGAATAATAAAATTCCCTTAAAGACAGCACAGCTTCTTAACTATGATAAAAAATAAAAAATAAAAAAGTTGTGAAACGGAATTACCTAGATTCAAATCTCAGTTCAGCCACTTATTATGTGACCTTGGGCAACTCACTCAGGTGTCATCTCTGGGCCTCGGTCCCCTTATCTATAAATTGAGGTTCATATCAGTACCCACCTAAAAAGTTCTGGTCCCCGATTCCAACCTGGGGGCAGGGGCGGTCCCCAGACAGCTAACGAATTATCTGACACGGTCGGGTGCCCTATAATTCCGCTCATTTCTGACACGACCTCTCCAGAGACAGCATCGGATTCCATAGGTGAGGATTTAGTCCCACGAGATTGCCCTCCACTTCAGATGCCAGCCACAGATCCAGGCTGTTACCTGTGCTTCTGACCCACCGGTGACAAATCCGAGGTTCCCACGACCCCCTCGAGTTTGACTAATTTGCTAGAGTGGCTCACAGAACTCGAGAAACTAGCGTGCTCGCTAGATTACCAGCGTCTTACAAAGGACGTTAAAGAGCACGAAGCAACTGCCCGATGAAGAGATACACAGGGCAACGCCCCAGACAAAGGCGCTTTTGTCTCTCACGGAGTTTGGGGCCTGGCACAGGGCCATGCGGACGCATTTTGGCACTGAACACCCACCCTTCTGAGTTATGATGGAGGCTTCATTACGCAGGTATGATTGATTAAATCATTGGTCAGTAGTGATGGAACCCAATCTTCAGCCTCTCCAGCCTCCCTGGAAATAAGGGGGTGAGACTAAAAGTTTCAATCCTCCAATCATATGATTGGCTCCAGTAGGACCATCCTTAGGTCCAAAAGCCACCTCATCAACATAACAAAAGGCACCTTTATCACGTTCATCACTGAGTCCAAGGATTTCACATGCTCTGTGCCAGATGACCAAAACTATACACGTATATCTTATTATAAATACATATGAATGTTATAAGTCACAATATGACCAAAACTATACACATATATCTTATTATAAATACATATAAATATTATAAATCACAATATCATTTTACTTCACGGGGCTGTGAGGAAGACAGAATAAGTTATTTCACATAACACACTCAGAACGGCATTCAGCAAGTGTTGGCTTTTTTGCTTTGACTGATTGTCCCAAACGCACGCACATTCATTCAATTCTCAAAGCCCCTTCTGTGAGGAGAGTAGAACGTGATTTACTCGTGAGGTTTAGAAAGCTGTCCCTCCTATCAGAATTCACCTTTCTTCTTCCAAACTTGCATCAAGTAGAAAGTCAAGGTCACCCATCAAGCAGAGAAAGCCGCTGTTAACAGTTGTGTAACATCCCCCTAAATGTTTAATAAATGTAAATACGGATAAATGGAATACGATATGACCTGCCTCCTTTTTAATTAAACAATATATTGCGGACATATTTCACGTCGGTACTATTGGATCTACCTCGTCCTCGTCAGTGGCTTGGTATATTCCATGGCATCAGTACACCACAGTCTGTTGCACCAACCTCTACCCACGGCCATGTAGATAGTTCCCAATTGTCTGTGATCTTGCATTCGTCATCATTTAAAACACAACCACGCCAATTTTTCTGATTATTTAGGATAAATTTCTAAATGTGAAATATCTAGGTCAAGGGACGCGGTTATTTAAAACTTGGGTACATATTGCCCAAACACTGCCCCCAAAATTTTTTAAAAATATTTTATTGATTTTTTTTTTTTGCCCTTTCTTTGAACTGTGGTCACCTCTGACCTCAGGCTGTATTTCATTTCCATCGTATGAGTTTCCTAGGACTATAGGAACAAAGGACCACAGACTGAGAGGCTCAAACAGGAGAAACTTATTTCCTTACAGTTCTGGAGGCTGGAAGTCCAAGATCAAGGTATCGGCAGGTTAGCTTCGGAAGACCTCTCTTGCTGGCTTAGAGATGGCCACCTTCTCTCCAGGTCTTCAAATGGTTTTCTCTGTGCACCTGTCTGTGTTCTAATTCCCTCTTCTTCTAAGAACTCCAGTCATATTGAGTCGGGGCCCACTCAAATTTCCTCATTTTAACCTAACTCCCTCTTTAAAGACTCGTCTCTGAATATAGTCACATTCGGAAGTACCAGGCGTCATGACTTCAGTATGAATTGGGGGAGGGGCATGACTCAGCCCATTATCTGTAATCAAATGATCCTTCTTTGTATTTCTAGAATGCGTAGCAGCAGCAACAATAACAACAACGACAACAACAACAACAAAAAGGAACTGTTCAGTGATCTCTTGTTACTCAAATGGGTGTATCTGCCCAGCACGTTGTCACTCCTGGTCCAGGGTTCTGCCCACAGAACAAAGCGGCACGAGCCCTGAGTTGGAACGCGAACTCTGCCAGTCAACTGGCCGTGACCTCCAGCCAGTTGCCTAACCTCTCTGAGCCTGTTTGATCATCTACAGTAATAACACCACCATTCATTCACCTTGAAGAATTATTTAGGAGCCCAAACGAAAAATCTATGAGAATGTGCTTAGCAGGGAGCAAAGAATGGTTTAAGAACAAATGGCAGTTGTTCCCTGCCTCTTCTTGTCCCTACGTCTCCCATCACCACATTCACAGACGCCACCCCTCTTGGCTTCTCCAGAGCAACTTTCCCCAAGAAGGGGCCCGCTTCCTACGTCAACAGTCTCCAGAGGCACCTGAGGCTCACCCTCCCTCCCCAGGGTGTGTGAAACTCGATGCGTTTCGTGCTTCCAGGAACATTAACCATGACTTGGAGACACTGTCCCAAAAGGGACCAATTGGCTTTGGGGTAGCGGACGATGACTTAATTGCGAAGGCCATTAATCACAATTATGAAATAATGAAACGGCTGTCAGTTTGCCCATGCCTAATAGCAGCTCGTTAATAAGAGGGTCTTTTTATTTCTCGCAGTGGAAATGGGTGGCAGAGGAGTCTGTTTCTGGGAGAGCATTACACGTCTTGGATGGCTGCAGTGCCTTGGCCAGTGGAAGTCGCCACACTCTTGGCTGGATGCCTCGGCTGCACTCCATGAGCCGTGCAATAACCTCTCCGAAATGCACTGCTGCTCCTGTCTTATGGCTTAATTAATCCACTCCTAATTGATATGGCTCTGCATCGCCATGGCCGCTTCCCTGCTGTGACAGCCCGTAAAAGCATAGCTGGCTTTTCCAACAGGACTCTCGAAACAATGTCAGGAACAAGACCTTCCAGATGACATCATACTTGGTCAAGAAACAGGAGTCCCTGGACTTTGGCTGAATATGATCCTGACATCTCGTAAAGACGCCCAGGCCCACTGAAAGCATTATTCTATTTCACAGGACTGACATTGCAGGGAGGTGGGGGAGAGGAGAGCGGGGGCTGATATCGCTTTCTGTTCCCTCCTCAGTGGCTGTCGTTCTAATTCCTTCATCCTAATCATATCCTTAGAATCACCAAGAAGCCCCTATCAGGTGCCTAACCGCGTAGTAGGCTGTATGAAGCGCTGTCCTGAATGATAGGTCATTTCTAGATCAGCTGATTCTAGGTGTTTGGGAGGAGTGGTTCCAAAAGTGGACTGACAAGAGTTCAAATCCCAGCTCCATCACTCCCCAGCTGGATGCCCTTGGACAAGTTACCGAACCTTCCTGGTACTCGGTTCTCTCGGACATTTTTTAAAAATCATACATGCTCGCATGTTAAGCTAGGGCTGCAAACAAAGTCTTTGCGAATTGTAAATAATTAAAATCATCTTCAGAATATTCTTTAAATCACTGCTGTTTTTACAGATCTATCTCCAGTAATCCTCAGGCATTTGACTTTGAGACCTTTGCAGGGAAAGGCTAGATCAAGGGGCCAGTCAACAGCTATGGCTCATGGACCAAATCCAGCCCGTCACCTGCTTCTTTGTAAATAAAGTTTTATTGTAACACAGACCATGCTCATTTATTTATATATTGTCTGTGGCTGTTTTTATGCTATGACAACAGAATTGAGGGGTCACAATGGAGGCCACGTGGCCCACGAAGCCTGAAATATGTGCTATGTGGCCTTTTACAGAGGAAATTTGCTGATTCCGGGTCTAGGTGCAGATTTCTGTCCACTCCACACCGTCTTCCTTCAAGATAACTATCAAACCCCTCCCGGTGAATGGCGAGAGGTAGAGAATTCCATTGCACACCGCCTGCCTAGAGGATAGTCTCTATTTGGCTGCGATATTAAACCTGTACAGCTTTAATTTGGGTTAATGCAGGTGTTCATCACCCAGCAAATTAAAAAATCTAGGCACCCATTTTGGGTGGGAGTTAGGTTCTAAAATCAGCTATAACTGCTCTTGAGATTTCATTTCTCTAAACACAGAGCCCTCTTTCCCAAATGGGGTATAAAAGTGAGGGGTGAAGGATGTCATCCAGGAGCAAGGCATCTGGAGAGAGTCATCGAGCCAGGCCCTGTCCCCTGGGAGCTGGCAGGGTGAGAGACTCGGAAGAACTCTGTCACAGGACAAATGGGAACTGCTCAGCCTCCTGGTGTCACAGGGGTCTTTGACAAACCAGCTCCGCTCTGCAGATCAATAATGTCCCTACTTCATCTCCACCGCTTGGCCTGCCTTCTGTGCCTAGAGGCTGCCCAACGCCCAAGCAGATTCCAGCTCCTTCCCGCACTGGGTCTGGAGACACTTCACAGGCGATATTAATCAAGACAATTAGGCGTGACCTCTCTTGTAAACGCGTGCTGATGGCCTCAAACCAATCAGTACCTGTCGAGGTGTTGGAAGACAGCGTGAGGAGAGAATGCTTCAAGAGAGAATGCGGAGTCCTTCCAGGCCTGCCTGCCGGTGACAGCTCATGCTTCTGGGGAAAAGTGGTTTTCAGAAATTTTCTCATTGCTGTGGCCTTTTTTTTTTTTTTTTGGCCTTTTTTTTCCCTAGCTTAGTTGAAGTATGTTTGACAGCTAAAAACTGTATATATTTAGGTTGTACAACATGATTTTTTAAGGTATAAAACGTGATGATTTAATACACGTAAACATTGTAAATGATCCCCACAATCAAGTTCATTAACACATCCATCACCTCGCATAATTATCTGTGTGTGTGTGTGTGTGTGTGTGTGTGTGTGTGTGTGTGGTGAGAACACTTAAGATCTACTTTCAGCAAATTTCAAGTATAGTTTCATTAACTGTAATCACCAGGCTGTACGTTAGATCCCCCAGAACTGATTCATCCTACAACTCTCTCACGGTCTTCATGCCTACGGCTGCCCCTGGTGGAGGAAAAAAGTAATAACACTTCTATTTCCACAGCACTTTTTTCTACGTGCTTTGTCCAGGGAGGCGTCACAGACCAGTGGCACAAGCCTGGGCTCTTGATCCAAACCGCCGGGATCTGAGTTCTGTGTGTTTCTCAGGAGCCAGGGGCCTGAAGGAGTGTGAACTTCTTACACCTCAGTTAAATCATGTGCGAATGGGAGGCAGTAGGCAGGGTCAGCTTGGTGGGCGGGTGCAGTTCGCTGCACAGGGCCCCCACACGGACCAGGGCCTTGCAATTAGCTTTAGTATTCCGAGGTCACCGTCTTGAAATTCTTAGTAATTTTTGCGCAAAGAGCCTTGCGTTTTCATGTTGCGCTGGGCCTGCCATGAAGCAGGTGTCCCACGGGGGTGCCGCCCTCATAGGGACAAACGGGGCAGACGAATGCATGGGAAGTTCTTGGCACGGTACCTGGCCCACAGTGAGCACTCAGAACCAAGCCGTTATCCTCGACACTGCTTGTTTGACGTCACGACAGCCTTATGAGGCAAACCGAACTGAGCGTACGATTTAGCCGACACTATGATGTTACTTTACAAATGAAAACACTGAGGCTCAGAGAGGTGAAATATCTTCTCAAGATCACCTACCAGCCTAGTTCAACAATGTTCGTTCGTTCGTTCGTTCATTCATTCATTCATTCAGAAAATGCTAACCAGGCCGCAGCTGCGCACCCATAGGCTCGGGGAGACAGCCTTCACGCAGCCGACCACTGAGCACCTCCTCTTCAAAGCCACAAGCTGGTCCCCGAGGGGATCGAGTTCTGAAAAAACCAGGGTCGCCACTGTCTCAGATCAGCAGCCCGGCTCATGGGCCCTCCTGGCCACAGCACCCTATAAACCCCTCAGGGCACGTCCCAAGGCCTTTGGGGACTTTTCCAGTCCCCGTCTGGAAGCACCAGGACCACTTTCCTACGACTGGCCCCGGCGTTAACCTCCAATGTCATCGGTCAATCTCGGACTCCCCTTCCAGGAGGACACCCCGGGGGATGGTCTACGGATGCTTAACCTCAGGCCCTTCCCCCTGGGGAGGAAGTCTACACAGAACACTGCTGTGCCCCGCCTGGTGCCTGGCGCTATCGCTTATCTCAGAAGCGGGGTGAAACGACTGGCCCCTAGGACTTAGCAGCTGCTTTTCGGTCACGCTGAGCCAGGTGAGAGCTGGGGCCTCACCCCCTGGTCCACCTCTCCCCATGAAGAACCAGTCCCCTTGCTATGCCCCTCCGGCTGTTCCCAGCCCCACCACTCGTCATTTCGTCAATGCCAAGGACGCAGAACCTTGCTCCTGCCTCACCCACCCCCATGAGAGGGCCTTTCCATCCCTCCATGAAAGAGGAAATGCTGTTAGATCAGTGATTCCCAAACTCAGACTCGTCCATGGTATTCTCCATATGCATGCACGCCTGCCTTACCACATACTTAGCATGTTTCTTCTTGTTGCCTTTTAAAACATGAAACAAACTTAGTTAAAAGTGTCATAACTTTACCATTAATCGACAGGCCCACTTGCCTGACATAAAAGGGGCTTGCACAAATAAAAGACACGAAACAGAAACGGCGCCAGATCACACTGTGTGGGCACCGCGCACAATGGTCTCTGCGCCCCAAGGACGTGGAGCCCACGTGGAAGCTCTCGGGGTTAAACTAACTCCCCAGCACTGCACTAACGGTTGACGACACCTGAGTGTACCACCAACTCACAGCTACGTGCATCATTGTAGGGGACTCATGGAAACATAACGCTTAACTCGCAGAAATAACACGGGGAATCGAGACAACTGGTAATAGAGATTTTTGCTTAAAGCACGGCTTTCCAGGAAGGCTGAAAGCCTGCCGCTTGGGCAGCCGCCTGACTCATCTCTGCGTGATGCAGGCTCTGGACACTCTGGAGTTGTTTTCCTGACCCGGGAATCAGCCTCCTCGATGTTACCCACCGCCTTCCAGTTGAGACTGACTTAAGTTCCCTTGAAGGCATGATACCTTTGTCTTCTGCTCCTGATGACCCAGAAGTGGTTCTCCCTGCCATGGCCAAAGTAGTCCTCCCCACAGCCACGACGCGAGCAGCTCCAGAAGTCCAAAGCAGAGCCCTGGAGGTCACCTGCCCTCTCCGATGCCCTGCCTGTGCCCAGCCACGGCTAGAAGGCAGGTCTCTGTGGTTTGGCTCAGGCCTCTGTAGTTTGTCAAGTATGAGAAAAGATGATCCCACTCAAGGAAATCCCGCAGCAAAACTGACAAAAACTGCAAACTGGCTTTGTG
The DNA here is from genome assembly GCA_003508835.1 of Eonycteris spelaea. Classification (NCBI taxonomy): domain Eukaryota; kingdom Metazoa; phylum Chordata; class Mammalia; order Chiroptera; family Pteropodidae; genus Eonycteris; species Eonycteris spelaea. The sequence continues at coordinate 3,871,028 of PUFA01000071.1, read as the reverse complement.
GGAAGTAAAAGATGAGCTAGGTGTTAGACACGAGCTGGGACATTTTTATGTTACTCCCAGACATTTTGCAAATGGAAGCTGTTGTTCCAACAGAGACAGTGTGAGTAAGCAGTGGCTCGTGCATCTTTCTGGGTCAGTGCAGGCTCGGGTTTTAGATTCTTTTTCCTGCTAGCACAACAGCACACCAAGACGTAAGGACCCACCTGAATTAAGGAATTCGATTTGGACCAGCTGACCTACCAAAGCATGCCCTTCCTTCCCACTACCGTGGGTTGATAAATGGAAATTTGTGAACCCACGTTGTCTCTGCCTTCCCTTAGATGTTAATGCATGGAGGGAAAGCCATCCACAATAGACAGAAAGCCTGGGAGTAAGTGTCCCCCAGCCCCCAACATCTATCCTAGACAAATGAGAACATGGATGAAACGAGAGACTCTTAAAAAGTAATTCTGAATGCCTTGAATTCTTAACAAAACCTCCAAACAAAATTCTCCTAGGAGAGGATCGAAAAATGCAACTGAAATGAAGCCTTTTGGAAACGAAAAAGAAATGGCACATTTGACAAGGGTCAGCTGGCCAGGCTCCTGTGATGACAGCAGTCTGGGAGTATTAATGTGTACCAAGAGCCATAAACGACTGCAAAAATGTACATGGATTCCTTGACATAACGTACTAGCTCACACCATCTGCCACTTTCAGCAGTCATGGGCTGCATGCTTGAAATCCTTTTTAATCACTTTCACTTAACAAGGAGTTGAGCTCCAAGCTAATTTTTGAAAAGCTGCCCCTGCAAAGCAGCGGTTCCTTGGGGTTGTGGCTCTGGTGACCTTTAGGAATATCTCAAATGGGAAGAAGTCTACTAAGGAATGCCAAGAATTTCAAAACTTTGTGTGTGAGTCCACACTGGGTACTAAATTGAGCTCCTCGGATGCTAATGCCGGCCATAGGCAGCAGGCAGGGCGGGAGAGCCCCCACGTAGAAACCCGTGTTTCCACAAAGTCGGTTGAGTGTGCTCAGGGGGCAGAAAGAATTTTTAATATAATACAACCCTGGACACATAAGCCAAACACTCTTTCTCAAGAAAAACAAGATGTATTCAACTCAAAAAACCACGCTGTAACACTCCGTAATACGGCAGTGCCGACTCAGATCTGATTGATGCTACATATCCTAAACCATGTTTGCAATATTCCCTAGGGAACCTAAAATCGTTTTAAAGGAAATTTCTAATTATACACAGTTTTTGCCTTATGCTTTTTTTTTTAGAGCCTAACCCCAATCTTAAGAGTTAAGCCTCCTTTTGACACTCTCTCCAAGTCCACAGAAAACCAGCTTCTCTTTGGAGACTGGTAGGCATTCGTGTAAGGAAAGAGAATAACCATAATTAGTGTGCGTAGGGTCTCTGAGGTAGACGCTCCAACTTAGAGTGGGTTTGTTTTGTTTTCCTGGGGAAGAGTCCTCTTGGCAACATTATGCCAAAAGAAGTCAACGTTGAAGCCCAAATAACAGGATCTTTCTAAGAAAGAGATAAAAAAAAAATCTTTCCCATCATTCAAAACGAGCATGAGAGAGAACAAATCCAAGATCAGGGTTATATGCACTCTGCATACCCTGGAGAGAGACATATAGGAGCCACACACTCGCACCTGGACAAGGGCAGTTATGTAATCAGACTTATATGAGCCACAGTTGTTTGTTCCTCCCTCCATGAAATGGTCTTTGGGGTCTCACTGGCCAAATGGACTGATTTTCACACCAGATTTCTTTACTCTCTGTTAGTTCCTGGATTTGTTCACCGTAGAATGAACTTGTTTCCCATCATGCCTCCATTGCATCTTGGGATGATTCATTTTCTATCTCAATTCGACTGGGCCACAGGGTAGCCAAATAGTTGGCCAGACATTATTCGAGTGCATCTGCGAAGGCATTTTTTTTTTGAGATGAACACTGAGTCTTGGCTGTGTAGAGCAGAGTGCCTTCCCTAATGTGGGTGGGCTGCACCCAATCAGTTGAAGGTCTGAATAGACCAAAAAAGACAATAAAAGGGAACTCTTCCCTGAGAGCTTGAGCTTGCCTGAGACCCATGAAAAAGACATGGGTCTTTTTCTGCCTTCGGACTTGAACTGAGACAGTGACTTTTTTTGGGTCTCAAGCCTGCTGGCTTTTAGCTGGACCTGACACCACTGGCATTCCTGCTTCTCAGGACTTCAGACTCAGACTGGAACTATGCCTGCGACTCTCCTGACTATAGCTTTTCAGGACTTTAAAGCCTCCATGCTCATGTGAGCCAGTTCCTTACAGTAAATCTCTACACACACACACACACACACACACACACACACACACACACACACACTCCTACCTTATGCATCGGTTTCTCTGGAGAACCCTAAGACACGCATCTGTAGCTAGAAGAATCTCTGTGGTTTACATATCAAACTAGGTTTCAAACTGATTATACCTATCAGAATAGACTAGAATTGTGCTCTGGTAACCAGCAATTTCAGAAGCTCAGGGCCTTACAGCAAAAATGGCCAAAACTCACAATACGTACTCACCTCGGGCCAGTAGAGGAACCCATGTCATCACAGTCACCCAGAAAAGCAGGTGGATGAAGCAGCCCCCCAACCCCCCAGATCTTGCTGGTCACTGTGCCAGGGCAAAAGGACGCTCTGGCCAGTCCTGCACCAGCAATGTAACATTCCAGTCAAGAAAAGACAAAAAGCACTTTCACTTTGGACTGGTTGACCTGGGTGGGTGCACAGCCGCATCCGACCATTAGGAGAACAGGAAGTACAGCCCTACCACATGCCCCGAAGGTGGGAAGTTAGAGATACTAGATTAAGGCTGCTAAAGCCTCCTGTGTTCATTTCAGGCGTGACTCTCACTTCCTCTGCAATCTTCTCTAGTTGTCTTAAAAGTCGCAAAGGTCTGTTTGACCAGATCCCATAAACTCACTGCCAGAGCAGTCAAAACACCTTTGAACTGATACATTGTCCAGCTAGTAAATTTTCATTTAAATAAGTAAGTAAACATGCAAACAAACAAATGTAAAACCCTCAGGGTGACAGCCTGAGATTATTCTCAGGTGCTCCAGTTTTGCCGTGTGGTAACCAAAAATCATTAGTGGCCAAAACAAAATGTTGTTCCTTGCAGGCATCTTTTTATCATCTATCCCCATTTTGTGCGCAAAGAGCCTTGCAGAATTCTTATCTTACAGTCTCCATTCTTGAGTTCAATTCTCTTACATGTCCCTGTCTTCTCTATGTTCCTTCCATTCCAAGAACTGACGTTTTTCCGTGGGACACAACATTTATCTTGAGAGCATCATGACATACATATATCAAAGGACAAAGCAGTGAAAAGGGAAGCCTTAAAGATCAGTAGTGAGAATAATTCCTTCATTTTATGAATGGGAAAAATGGAGGCCCAGAAAAGAAATGTTAGTGTTTAAGGTCAGAGACAAGGCTCCTAACTATTAACCCAATTCACTTTTCACCAAACCATGTGCCATCTTGTAGGTCCAGAAAAAGGGATTTATTTTGCCCAAGAAGCACAGAAAAAAAAAAATTCTACAAAGGGGCTAGTACTCTGAAACACAGGGAGAGAAAGGAAGATACAAACTGAGAATCAGTGATGTTTCAGAAAAGAACAATGGGAATGTTTTTCCATATTCAAGATTTCCAAAAAACATATACAAAGCCTATGACTTACCCTGCCCATTCATCCCTCTTTCCTCACCTATAAAAATAAATAAGCTAGTACCCCCGAAACTAATATAATATTGGATACCAAATCGACTTAAACTAAAAAAATATGATTCGTATTAAAAATGAAATGATCTAAACAACAAAAACAGGACACGAAACCACCTCGCTGAGCATCTGAGTACAGCTGGGTATAAAAGGAAGCCACCGCTGATGCGTCCCTTCTGCAGGTACGACGTCTCCCACAGCAGCGAGCTCGTGCTAACCACCGACTCCCCCACCCCATGAACAGTGCCTTCCCAGGAAACCATATTCTGATTTACAGTCATAAAGACCAGCGCAGGAATCAGAAGATGAATAATATCTCTGGCCGTAGCCACCTACCTCTTCATAAGCACACACTGCCTTCTAACCTCTCTTCCAGCTCTTTGATATTTGACGTATTATTTAAAGTAAATATCAGTCCGACAGAACAACTGCGTGATCTCAGAGAGGGTTCTAGTCATGCAAATACTACTATTAAATTAGGGACTGGGGGATAGAGGCGGTGTTAACTCTAGGTCTTAATTTGAAAGGCTAGATCTGTAACTGTCACTCTAATGATATGAGTCCTTTGACCTCCACAGCTTCCCTGGCTACACAGACGCATGTTGTGGCTTTCAGTGGAAGTCACGAGGCATTTTAGAGATGCAACAAAAGTGTTCTTGTCGTTTACGGCAGCTGTTAATACTAACTGTGGCTTAGAATTCTCACTGACAGCAGCGTTAGAGACCCTAATGAATACAGCACAGTTCACAGAGATATGATGAAACCTGAGGTGCTACTGACACAGTCTAATAACGAGTCCGGTTGTGATGCGAATTGGCTCAGAGTTAGAATTTTAAGTACCACACAGAAGAGAAATTAGCATTCTCCAGTCCTCTGTTGTAATGGGGTGTGAGGAGTTGGCCCACACTGCAGAGCTGTGGTTGGAATCACATAAAGCCCCTGCAAGGAGGAGTCTTGCTTTCCAAACCTTTAGAAAAAATGGATGAGCCTTCCCCGTGTTGTCTGCCTGGGGGAACGTGTGTGGCCGCGTTGAACACAGCAGCGGGGCCCAGCCTGGGACTGTCCGCCCTCACGGGCCAATACCAAACAGGGAGAGTCCCGAGGTGACTTCGAAGGCTGGCTTCTGCTTCTCATCTGGAAGATAAATCTGAGCACGGACTTGCAGAAAAGAGGGAGGAGAGTATGCTCCTTCCACTGAGAGAATCAAGAGCTTGCCTTGGCAGGGAAGGGGGTTACACTTGGAAACAAGTGCTTGCTGTTCATGCCTGTGACAGCACGCATGCACACACGCACGCACACACACACACACACACACACACACACACACACACACACCTTTTCTTTGCCTTGCTCTGCAGAGCAGCACGACCCAAGTTTCCAGGACTTCCTCTCCATTCCGTGGGCAGAGCCCCTTTCTCACACATTTCAGACCAAGAGCCTGTTCCAGATGGTAAAACAAACTCCTTCCTTTAACTGAATTTAGATCAAGATTTTGGTGCAGTGATTTGAGATGGGACAGCGAGAGGAGAGGAAAAGGAAGGAAAAGTATAAGCATATTCACGAACAGAACCACCCATCCTCAGGGGAGCTCTCGGAAATGTCGCCAACTCCGTCGGTTGTTATAAATGTCATGTGATAACAACATTCTAGCAATCTCATCCTTGGACATGTGCAAGAGTGTCCCCAGATGTGGGTCTTGAGGAACAGAGGCCTACCTCTGGCCCTCCCCTGGCGGAGCCCTCCAAGGCAAAGAGTCTACAGGTCCAAGGTGACATGTCTACTTAGAACCCACGCCTCTCCTTCTAGCCCACACTCTGTGTGCTCAGTCAGCCCCCAAGCTTCTGTGGGAAGAAGCTCAGATGTAGATGTGCACCTGGAGCACTTATACCAGAAACTTCTTGTATATATGGGGAGTAAACAGAGGTGGTACAGGAGAGAGACCATAAGCCAGGGGCCAACGCATAGCCCCTCGAATGCAGAGGCCTAAGGAGTCCAAGAACTCGAAATTCAACCATGAATTTCCAGGTAGTTAAGAAGCTATATTTTTCAAGATAGGAAAATATAGTATATTTTACATAACATCTGTTAGCTTAATTGATAACTTTCAAATGTTTAGATGCATGGTATATGGACCTCCATTTACACTCTCGTCAGGGTCCTGAAATATTACAAGTGGGCCTAGGTTCCAGGGTCAATTAAGTTTGGGAAACACTGGGATAAATACAGTGGAGGATGTCTGAGAGTCTTAAATATGCATAATGCATTATGCATATCCAAGAAGGGATTACACCATATCTCCTTCATTCCAAAATGCACATTTTTTCCACATTTTAACATTTCCAAAATCAGAATGTATCTGACAATGGTAGCCAGCCAGAAAACAGCTGCAGCTGAGCATATGCATTAAAATTTGCATAGTGGGTGGCAGTGGCTTGGAAGAAAATCCCAGAGACAATGGTGGAGTATGTTTGTAAGAAACGCATCACCCAAACTCTTGATGACATAGATAAAGAGACCTTGCAGAAAAACACACACTCAATGACTCAGAGTAAGAAAAAATGATCAGAAAGAAGCAAAACGAACACGAAGTTTGAGGGACCATAAGCAAAGCGATTTGCTTGAATTTTCTTTAGATTGACCCAGAAATGACCACAATAAAAACCTACATCTAAATAAATGTTACATATCTCTCTCAATAATTAAAAAATAAAAATTCAAGGTGCCGAGAGTTGTTTCACAGTTTAGTTGGGAGCAGTGTGTCTTAGTTCAACATAAATTAATGGTATGTATTGACCTAATGGCGTTTTGCATCTCTGACATACAATAGTACGTAAAGTTTTCCAGATGTCTGCGAACGGGGAGGCCCCTCTAATCATTACATGAGATTCACATTTTCTGGAGCATGATTTCAAAAGGCTGCGCTAGATCATGAAATACTGAAATGCAGGGGTCGAAGGGGGCTCAGAAGTCCCCAATCCCTTGTTTTCAAGGTAAGAAAACTGAGGAACTAAAGGGGAAGTGATGTGCACAGTTTACACGGCACATAAATGACAGATATAGGATAAGAGTCGGCTCGGGAAAATTTTAATCCCCACAGCAATTTAGTCTTCCTGGAATATACCAAGCTGATTGCTTCTGACCCAGCCAGAATTGGTCAATTAATATTCTGCTCTTTAGTGTCTTGGCATATTCAAAACTTGTTTACGATTTGTTTGTCAATCATCAATTAAAAAAGCTAAAATGGCTGACAAAGAAAAAAATTCATCCACAGGTCTCCAAACCCGGAGTCGAGACACTCAATGAATCGGAAGCAGAACGAACTTAAAGAAAATGGCACCGAGATATCATCATTAAATTGCTAAAAGCGAATAATTAAAAAAAAAATCTGAAAGCATTCAGAGAAAACCAATACAGATAATTTAAAAGTAAAAGAATAGGAAAAAGATCCCATGCAAACACCAATCAAATGAAAGGTGGAGTGACTTTATTAACAGTAGACCAAGTAGACTTCAGAACAGGAATATTGTCTAGAATTTTCTAATGATATTTCTGAAATGATTACAGATATCATAATATCTAATAATAAAAAAGGCAAATCATCAAGATCTAACAATCCTAAAATGTATATGCCCAGTAATAGACTTTTAAAGTCTATGAAGCTAAAACTGACAGACTAAAAAAGCGAAAAAGACAAACCCACAATTATCACTGGAGATTTCAGCAATCCTCTCTCAGTGACTAATACAGAGCGACAGTGAGATTATCTGTCAGAGTGCAACGGGCTGCAGGAAATGCGTGCCCACAACTCTGCAGAAGCCCAATCGAATCCGGGTTCTGCCCAAGAAATGATGACATAAACTCTCAAGGTCATTCTCAGTATAGGGTCCAGTAGAATGGGTGACACATGTATCTATCTCATGACGAGTGCAAAATAATTCATGAGTCCTTAACCATGGGCTCTCCATCTCTGCCCAAAGCATCTGAGAAGCTAACAGGAACTTTCGCAGGGAGCTTGTTCAATGACTGAAATACGTATGGTCTCTTTCTTGGGGAAAGAACCTCATTAGGACACAGGGGGGTAAAACATTCTTACTCCCCTTCCTATATCATTTATCTCTGGAGAATGCTAAACGCATGCTACATGATTCTCCATGCGGTACCCGGATGCTGTCCAGGCCCCCAGGGAACCATGTCTCCTAGTATCTGTGCCCATGTGTATTTCCCTCCCACAATGGCTGTTGTGTTGATCATGTGACTTCCTTTGGCCAATGGGACTTCAGCACACATGCCACCCACAGAGGCTTAAAAGGCACGTGTGATTTGAGGGTAATCTCTCTTTCTCTTGCTGTTTTTGGAACCCAGATACCACATCAAGAAGCCTAGGCTAGCCTCCTGGAGACATGTGGACCAGTTGACAGCCAAGCACCGACCACCAGACATGGTGGTTAGGCCATCGTAGACAGCCAGCTCCAGTCAAGCAACGAGCACATGACCGGCAGAAGCCCAGCCCACGTCATTCACCCACAGAATTACGCACAATAAAATAGTCACTTTGAGTCTGGAGGTGGTTTGCCAGGCAGCGAAGCGATACCTTGTCAACCGCCACCCAACAACCAGCTCTGCACCAAGAAAAACAAGAGCGGCAACCGCCCCTCTGGTTACTCAAAGGAGAAACAGAAAATATCTCGTTAATGTTGCCTAGGAATTCGGCCTTAAGCTCTTCTGATGTAGTCCCTCTCTCGGCCCAGCAAATCACCGCTAATAAAACACATGTGCGAGGAATTCCCGTGTGCTCTCCTAGGCAGAACTTTTTGGTTAGGGAAAGAAAAAGAAACTTAATTTGAAGCTTTAATAACCTCCCAATTAGGTTGTTTCTATTGGCATTAATATTTAATCATGACATTACCGTGACTATTTTAGAATTGAACTGAAATTGTTTGATCATAAACAATTTCATTATTAAAGATAATCTTTGTTATATACGTTCCCGTGCCCATCTTTTATTAAGTTTACTTTTCATGTTGACATTTTTAAGGGCATAATTGTATGTTTTCATTCTTAGTAATATTGTTACCATATATTAATTATGGCACCGTGCCAGGAACACTAGTAATCAAATTTATTGGTTTTTCTTCTTTAAGAGCCAACAGTGGGCTCTCTCTCCTCCACAAGCAACAAATAGATGATCGGCTTTGAGTTCTACATTGATTTTCTGAATTGTTCCCTCTTCTTCTTAATTTGTGCATAAACACCATTGGTCTTAACTTATGGAAAAATCAGTATAAACAAGAGTGGGAGGAATGGTTATCTTTTTTCTTTTTCAAGAGTTTCTTGAAGGCTACTTATGGCACCAGAGGAAGGTGCCATGGTAGAAAGAATAGTGGTCCCCCAAAGATGTCCACATCCCTATCTCCAACGTGTGAATACATAACCTTACATGGCAAAGGGACTTGGCAGATGTAATTAAGGACCTAGAGATGAAGAGATTACCTGGATTACCTGGGTGGGCTCATTGTAATCACGGGGACCTTGACTGGGAGAGGAGGAGGCAGGAAAGTCAAAGAAGATGTGACAGTGGAAGCAGGGTGATACCAGTGAGGAGGAGCACGCAGCCCACCCCTGCTGACTTTGAATAGGGAGGAAGGGGTCGTGCCTCAAGGAATGAGGCTGAAACGGGCAAGGAAAGGGATTCTACCCTGGAGCCTCCAGTAAGGACGCAGCCCTACTTACACCTCCATGTTACCCTCGTGAGACCCACGCCAGACTTCCGACCTGAAGAACTATGAAAGATCTGCGTTGCTTTAAGCCACCGAGTTTGGGGTAATTTGTTACAGCAGCCACAGGAAACTGATACGGGCAGTATTCCCTGGAGCACCCCGCTCTGAATCTGCACAATTCCACTTATGGTCTCTGTGAGGGGGGCAAGTTATTTAACCTCTCTCAGAAGTGAGGATAATAGCAGCGATTTCATAAGGTTATCGGGATAATTAAATGAGGCAATTTGCATAAAGCTCTTAGCACAGTGTCTAGCACGTTTTAAACACTCGTTCAAGGTCAATTACTGTTGCCATTGTGAAAACCTGCTGTGGCTTTGTCATTGTTCACGCTTTCCTGTGCCCTGCCCTGGTAGAGGAGCCCACTGCCTGGCCATTGGCAAGTGACCCGCAGAGCCTTCCTGGAGGTGGTCTGTGCTCCCTGCCCCGCTGCCAGGCACGGCCATGGGACTTCGTTGGCCCGCGGTGAGCAGACCTGAGCCAAGCCTCATCCCAGGGGAGGCTTTCAGAGCAGGTGCACGGTTTGGCTCAGCCTCTTGTTCTTTTTGCGACAAGAAAGACATCTCCTAAATAAGGACTGTTCCCTCCACCTGAGTCTGGGCTAGGAGACACGTGGCACAGAGCCACAGCACATGTAAAGGGAGGCGTCAGTGCTCACTGTTGTTAAGACACTGCGAATCTGGGACTCGTTTGCTTTCATGGTGATGTTGACAAACACACCTCTCCCAGATACTGTCACAGTCTGTCAGCTCACGCACACACACGCGCACACACGCACACCTACTCCTCCCCTCCAAATATAGAATGACACTTTGCTCACAACTGCGCTGATGCATTAGCATTTTGTGACCTCGGGGTCGCTAACATAGTTAGTCTAAGTACAGACGGACCTGGCGCCTTATTGGGGCCAAATAAATTCCCTTTCCAAGAAATTTGGAATTGTCACTTAGAGGCAGCTAGACACAGCTCTACCTATGCCTAAACTAAAGGATTTGGGAAGCGGGGGAAATCCTAGGAATTACGGCCTGACCGGCTTGGACCTCGCCTTTGAAGCGGCAGAGGGGACATGTCTGCAGCGTAAGGAGGACAGAGGCGAGACGAGAAGAAATGGTTGCCTGAGTCCCAACGGTTTTCAGTATCTGGACTTGGACCAGCCTGAGGCCCCCGGGCTCCATGAGAAGGCCCAGTCTCCTTCACTAAGTCCCCCTTTCTACTTGAGTCAGCTCAAGTTGGTTTCTAGAACCTTAAACCAAAGCACGTTGGCCGAGATGAAAATCTAAGCAGAGGTCTTGCTACAGGAGGTACCGAGGTAAGTTTTCATTGCCAAGACTCCCCCAAACCCTGAGGGACCAGGCTGCACGTAACCAAGAATACGACTTCCCCTCTCCCCAACTTCACGAGGCCCCACCGTGCAGGGCACACAGCTCTCCACGTGTCACAAACCCGAGCTGCGTTCGTTCTAATTCAGTTGTTGGACTGAATAGATGGGCCGTCTTGGTCAAAATAAGTCTTTTTTATTAAATGTTGACAGATCACAGTATATCAAAAAGAAAATCTACAGAAGCCACTTTTCATCTACGTAAACGATAAAATAGAGGTGGCATATTGGAAATCTCTAAATAACACTTTGTCTACATAAAAGGGTGTAATTCTTTAGGCCAGAATAAATTAGGAAAGAAAGCTTCCTTTTCAAGTAGAAAAGGATTGAGAGTCTAAATTACTGGGAGCCAGCGCGTCACCAATATCAATGTGATCTCTCACCACCTCTATCATTCCACGCTCTTGCATAGTGACAGCCCGATGTATTGTTTCATCTGACCAACAATCCTAAAAGGTAAGGACGATTATCCCCATTGTGGAAAGAGGAAACAGGGGTTCACGTGGTCTCAGTGGCTTCCCCAGCTTTACACAGACATGAAATTGCAGAGCAGAGATTTGAACTTATGTTTGACTTCAAAGCCCTAGGTTTTAACCGCCCTGCTGGTGGCTCCCTTCTAAAAGTGCTTAACTATTCCTTCCTAGTCACTTTACTGGCAACTTCCTCCTTGGGCTGACTCAAACATTCTAGAGCATCCTCAGCCAGTCGTTCTGGGTCAGAGTACTCCTTTTCATCAGCTCTCATAAATGCGGGTGGCCTCCCGACAGCCTTGGCTTCAAAATTCTTTCATCTGATGTGCCCTTGCCTTTTAGGTTCAAGGCCATGGAGTCCAGTAGGGTCCCCCCTGCCCTTTCAACGATCTGTGATCCATGGACAATGTGGGTTTCTCGCTTCCACTGCACAGTCTGTATTCTTGGGGAGGAGAACGTTCACACAAGTGACTGACCCAGGATGTCCCCTGCTGCCTTATTTTATTTAACTCAGGCATCAGGGGGCTCTTTCTATGAGCGCAATGGTAAGATTTTCATTGCATTGTCATTGACTTTCGTCTTATATTTACGACCATGTCTTCAATTTCTCCTTTAATTTAGAGAACGAGAGCCGCTTAAGGCACCAAGTCGGCTACTCAGTGGACTGTCTCCTGTCATTTCCTGATTGCTTCTCACCTTTTCTTCATCCCAATTTCAATGTCTTTTTTGTGCAGGGTGACCAAAGCCCAAAGAGAGTCACAGAGCATGAAGAAATGACTTATCGTTGACCCTTTCCTTCAGGGATAAGGCCCAAGGGGCCATGGAATCCTTTACAGCACATGGACTTCTTTTTATTCTTTGGCTTAAGGGGTGTGACAGAAATTAATAAGAAGAAATGAGCCTCCCATGATCCATTCTAGTAAGACATAAAATTATTTTGAGCAACTGCTTCAGCAGCCTGAATCAATTTCTTTAAATTCTGGACCCCTAGAATTATCTCTTAGACGAGCATTATATATAATTGAGCTGAGCTCCAGGATCAGACTCAGAAGTTAAAAAGGTCATAGGAGATAAGGTCTGGAAACGTGGGCTCCTCTTTAAAAAAAAAAAAAAAGTAAAAAAAAAAGAAAAGAAAAAGAAAAAAGCTTCACAAGAGTGGCCAACTTTCTTGCCTTTAGTCTCATCTATCACCACCCTTTAAACCCAAAACAATATTTTGTATTTTCTATAATTCCTTTTTACTCTAAATTTATATCCACTTTCCAGGACAGAGGACAAGTGGTGAAATAAAACATACGCACAGCGTCATCTGTCCCAAAACCATCTCCCGTAGGCTCGGCGTTACTCTTCAGCTCATATCATGTTAGCAAAGGTTGAGCATTTAACCTCCAGAAAAAGATCGATTAAATCTAATTTCTTGATTCTAAATAGCATCTCTCTCCCGTGAGTTTTTATTAAATAGATGATACGTTTTATAATCCATGTCAGTTTAAATTTAAAGAAATAATCGACCCTCCTGACTCCCAGTCCAAGGGACCTCTATTAATCTATTATGTAATATTCAATATATATTACGTGTACTGTTTTGTCTGGCAAGCATGAGGCATATAAGAGAGTTCAAGACCTGTCGGCTCACTGCATACCATGAGTCCACCTGTGAGCTTCTTCTCTATCTTATCTTTCTGCCACCTCTAGAGGCCCATCATTTTTCCATTGCTTTTTTGTTTTAGTTTTTACATGTGGCTCCCTACACATATTGCTTGATTCTGTCAGTTTTTGAATTTTAAAAAATGACATCATACCATCTGATGCTGCAATGAGTTGCTTTTTCATTCAATTTTATGTTTCTAAGGTTCATTCATGGTTGGTCTATATAACTGTGATTCATTTATTTTCTTTGCTGTATAATATTCCATTGTGTAATTATGCCCTAGTTCATGTAACTATTCTCAAAAAGAGGGATATTTGCATCCTTTCCAGTTTTGGGTTGCTCCAAATATTCTTTTATATGTCTCCTGGTGAATATATTCAAGGATATCTCTGAGGCACATATGACGGCGTAGAATTCTAAATCATAGAGTGTGCAAATGTTTGATTCTACAGGACAGTGCCAAATTGTTTCCCCAAGTGGTTGTATCAGTTTACATTCCCATCACCCTCTGCTGCAACTTCTGTTTCAATCTTAGAGAAAACTGAGAACAAGACCGAAAGAATGAAACAGAGGATGAGCAAGATTTGATATAAGCTGGGAAAGAGTGCGAAAGAGGATTGTACGTTGGGTGCTACCCACACCATGCAAGCCAGACTAGAATTCTCTTCCTGACCCAGCCCAGCCACAGCCACAGGCAACTCATAAAGGTCCACCAGGGTCCTCGGAGCCCTTCACACTCTGCCTCGCCCCGTTCCCTTGACAGGGGATCACTGCATCTGTCCTTGGTTTTATTGCTGAATGTGGTCAGTCTACAAGGATTTCTTGAGCCTCTGTCATACGCCCGACGCTGGAGGTGTAAGAGGAATATGACAGGTAAGGGGTTTAACTTTACATTTCATTGGAAGAAAAAAGATAAGAAATAAGTAAACGAGAAGTCCAGATGTGGTCACTTGCCCTATTTGTTTCCTTGATAACAGGTGAAGAGCTTGGGAAAAGCATTCCAGGCAGAGACCAAGTACCAAAGCCCTGAGCAGGAAAGGACTGGGGATGCCCAAGGATCAGAAAGGAGGCCCTGCGGCCAAAGCATTCCAAAAAAGCAGAGTCATGAAAGAGGAGACTGGAGAAGCAGACAAAAGCCAGACCATGCGGGGGGCTTTGGAGGCAGGACAGTGAGTAGCATGGGGTTGGCTGGAGGCCCAAGATAGATCCATCCATAAGACAGTGAGTTTTGCAGGAAAGGATAAGTAAAAGAAGGGAGACATGGATGGTGACATCTAGCATTTTCTGCTTCATCGAATGATATGCTCCTTTGCTACTACTTTGTGTACGATTTGTCAGTGCTGATGGTCCATGTGGTTTAGATTCTGCTCTCCCTGGGGCACTGCTTCTAGGATGGCCGAAGGGGAACAGAAACAACAAAAGATGTTTGTTTTCCAACTTTCCACGCCCCATCCCCCAGTTCGAGTTCATCTCTCAGCTGTTGACAAATGAAGCCATGGTATCGAGGGGAGAGCCCTTTAGTGGGAACATGGCTCCGAGGCTGCTACTTCCTAACTGTCTAACCTGTGGACGAGCCGCCTCAGTTTCTTCAGGTGTGTGAATGGGACGGGTGGTGAGCGAGAAGACTCTGAGTACCTACTGCACATCAGGACCTGTACACACTTCGCCTCGCCGACAGCACTGGATGCGTGAGAAAGCCAAAGCTGAGAGACGATCAAGGTTCCTTTCCCGAAGTTCTCCAAGACTCTACAGAGTATCGTGAACGCTAAGTAGGACACGTATGCAGCAATGTCCATTAAGCAGAAGCGCTCTTCCCAAAAGCAAGGCATAATGACTGTTTTTAAAAACGCATCTCGGGTTGCTCTCCCACTGCTCCTGCCCAGTGTTCTGGCTGCCCATTCCTAGATGCTCCATGCGCTTTACTGAAGGGCTTGGCTCAGATCATTCCATTTGCCCAAATATTCTCCTCTATCTTACCTACCAGTTAATCTTTTATTTCGTTTTCCAACAGCCTTACTCAGTGATTCCTTCCACTCAACACTTTCTTTCCCTTGTCCTGAAAACGGGATTGATGACCACTTCTTCTGGATTCTGACGGTACTAACACATACAGACTATTAGCTACTGACACAAGAATGCATTAACATCCACCCCAAAACTTTGTGACTTCAAACAATCATTTTTTTCTTGCTCACGAATCTGGCGGTTGGCTGAGAGTTGACTGGTCTAGGCTGGGCTCAGCTCCAAATTGCATCTTGGGTCCAGACCCAATCCACGTAAGTGCTGCTTGGAGCTACTCCACAGAAGCGGACTCGACAGAGACAATTGACAAAGGATGTAGGATCAGGGGTAGGTGAAGATTTGAGGTCAACGGCGCAATCTGCCGCACATACCT
The DNA here is from genome assembly GCA_003508835.1 of Eonycteris spelaea. Lineage (NCBI taxonomy): Eukaryota > Metazoa > Chordata > Mammalia > Chiroptera > Pteropodidae > Eonycteris > Eonycteris spelaea. Next base: position 3,855,605 of record PUFA01000071.1, on the reverse strand, counting down.
GTTAAAATGTTCATTTAGTCATTCACGCAACAACTTTTATTGAGCACGTACTATGGGCCAGGCAGCCCTCTAAGGTCTGTGGACGCAACAGTGAGCAAAACCAGATAAGGTATCTATCTGCACCAAGCTCACACTCTTGTGGGAGGATGCAGACACATAGGGGAGGAAGACGATTTCAAAATGTGTTCCATACTGGAAAGGAAACAAAACCCAGACTCATGATAGAGTAACGAGAGCAACAGAGAGAGCCAATGGTCACTTCAGATGGGGTGTTTGGGGATGACCTTCCTGAAGAAATGACTTTTGAACAGATGCAAATAACGAAACACAGCTGGTCTCATAAAGTACATGGAGATCTGGGAAAGAGCCTTTCGCACAGAGGGGTATCTACTATATCTGAGAAACAGAAGCCAGTACAGTATCAAAACCTAAAAGGCCTGTTAAAAGACCAATTGTGGGGCCTCACCTCCGGAATTTCCTATTCAGTAGAGCTGGTGTGGAACCAGAGATTGCACCTCTAACAAGTTTCCAGGGATGCTAATATTGCAGGGACTACACTCTCAAAATTACTGTATCATATACATCAGGAGAGTGTGGCATAAGATAAGGCCTTTAAGGCCACGATAGAGTGTGAGTGTTACAGTGTGTGCATTGGGAAGTCACTGGAGACATTAGCAGGGAGTGACGATGTGACCTGATCTGGGTTTAATAGAGCACTCCTGCTTCTATACAGAGAGGGGATCGCAAGGGAACCAAAGCGGAAGAAGGAAGTCGAGATACTTATCACCTCCAACCATCGTTCCCCAAGGCTCCTACTTGGAGTGTAGGACAAACATACCCCACCAACAGAGATGCGAGTCACGGTAACGAGAAGCTTTGAGAAGGGGCTGAGGTCAATTCTGGATTTAACTTGAAGGCCCTTTGGGACAGCCACGGCCGTCTTGTTACACAGCTCCAGGGGGACCACGCGCAGTGCATTTAGCGTGGACGGCAGCCCTGCAGCACGAAGCACCCGTGACGATGCGAACAGCAGCTCCCAGACCTGGCCAACATATCGGCCCTGGAACATCCTTCCTCCTCTGAGCTTACAGTCTATGAGCGCAAGCAGACAACAGGCAGGCAAGATGCTTGCAAACGGTGTTCACTGCGAGGAGGAACACACACTGCAAGCTCCGCAGATCTGGACCGCACGTGCTGCCGTCACCCTTCACACAGTGGGAGCATCCTGGTGCTGCCTTCCGAGAACCCACTCGGCTAAGGGAGACGCACAGAGAATGGGCCTTGCAGGTGACATGGCAGCTAACAGTTATTGGCACTCCTGATGTGTCGAGCGTAAGCGCTTTTCATGTGTTCGTTCGAACCATAATTTTATGAGACGTGTGTCATGGTGATCCTCACGTTACAAATGGAAAAAGTGAGGCACAGAGTGAGCTGACAACTTGCCAGAGCTGGGGAGGGACAAAGCTGGGATTCAAGACCAGAGAGGCTAATTGCCGAGCTGGTTCTCGGACCCACTCAGCTACGCTGGTTCTCAGTCACCTGCCGGCGGGGTCTGTCTGAGGGGTCTGCATCGCTCTCAGTCCCTGGCCAGGCTCCAGTATTACCAAAGAGAAAAATCCAGCCTTGCCAAGGCCTATGTTCTTTGGCAATAAGTAGCTAGAACTGTCAGAGCAGCATTAAGAAAACCCTATGCCCAAATCTATGTGCCAGACCTTTTACACAGAGAAAATATGGACATTTTCTTTTAATAATGCTACAGAAATAATGAAATGGTAGCATTACAAAAACATAATTAGGTCTTCAAAAAAAATCTCCACTGGAGTCCTATAAAAAGACCACAGGTGTTCGTCATTATTTTTTATTTAGCAGTTTTAGCCATTGTTTGTTTTTTTTCTCCCATTTATTAAGTTCTGGTATTTTAAGATGATTTGTGTATAATAATAACAATAATTTCCTGTTTGCCTGTCAGTTGTGAGCCGCTTTAATTACAGATATTCATTTTCACAAGTTAACTTGGTAAACACGCTCATTTGTTATGTTCCCTGTTCATTAAATCAGTTAGCACAGCTAGTAACTGTGTTAAGTATCTCGCTGTCGGGTTTCAGCAACAGATCTGTATCGTTTTCCAATACTACTTCTCACAGACAGACACAGCCTCCCTGAGAGCCCTTTCCCACTGGATTAAAGAGCTATCTTCCATCTCTACAAGGCCGGGCGCACTGGGCCCAGTGGAGGCATCCACTCCAGGCTTAGTGCATCACAGCTGAAATAAGTAATCCGACTCGAAGGCGGTACTTGGTAGCTGGAGACAAGTACTTGTGGGATAAAGGAAGAGAGATGTTCTGATGAGGGGAGATTCGAGCAGATGTGTGTAGAGCGGGCCCAACCACAACCCCAACCTTGGACAGGCCCCGCCACCTGCCCTGGAGAAGGGACAGGCCTACGTGACTATGGTTGTCCCAGATGACCCTGACCTCTGGCAGCAGCTAATTATCCCAGGGGTGGAAGCAGAATCATTAGTTACCTCATTCAAGCATTTGAGGCAAAGATGTCAAGTCAGAGAGTCAGCTGAGTCTCTGAGCCATAGCGACCCCAAACCACACAGAAGCTGCTGTCTGAAAAGGTATGGAGGGGTTAATGATGCTCCCCAGCAAAGAGAGAGCCTGCGACCGGAAAAAGAAAAAACAGACCAAAAGAAAGTCACCCAAAGACTCAGTGGTTTGCAAGACACCCAGCTATTTGTTTCTGTGAGACTTCTGTGCATCTTTGTAATAAACCAGTTACCTAACTAATTGAGTGGGTCTCTGCTGCTTACTACGAAAGGCCCCCAGATCGATGCATTTTTAATCATGGTGACTAGAATAATGGTGGTTCCACTAAAAGTGTCACATCTGGTAAATTCCAAGATTTCTAGAATCGTTTCGCAGATACCAGTATCTAGGTCATTAGTCACCTGCCGATTAGATGTTCCATTCCAAATTTTCCTTTAAGCAAGTGGGCACTACAACTCTGCTGACATGCCAAATCAGGACTAAGGGAAATGAAAGGTTCTAAGCTCCCAGTATCTAAATCGCAAGGCTACAGAGGAAGTAGCCCATGTGGGTGGGGGTCAAGATGGAAGAACTGTGTCAAGGTGCCCAGAGTGGACACTCAAAACAGATCGAAAGGTCAATGAGTCGACCTGGGTCAATTTTTTTTCTTTACTCTGCCCTGTTTCTTTGGTGGCCTCACTTAGCTTTCCTAAAAGAGAGAGAAAGATCCATTTATCGTAGCTGGACAAGCAATGACGAGAAACTGAATGAGAAGGTTTGATGTAAGCATGGGCAATTAGGGAAGATGATATTTAGTCATGCTGAGTTTAAGGTGGGTCATTTAGGGGGAGGGAGCAGACACTGAGGAGCACCATTAAATAGGGCAAAAGCCACCACATTTAATAAATCCAAACCGATCTGATAAGGAATCTTCGAGAACCCCTAAAGATAGTTTCTACATCCTATACATTCCCTTCCCTAGTTTGCAATCTCGATTTCTCCTTGCTTGGCTCTCCTATCTGCTCATTACGTGCCCCATCTTTTGGCTTCTCCTGTGGGTCTCAGTTAACCCTGGATTCTCTCTCCCTCCAGAGAGAAATCCCTAGGTCAATGCTGGAAATACATGCTAGAATCCAGGAGAGAGCTGAGGGTCTCATGCTCCATCCCTGAAGGTGAGGACGAAAGGCCTCATGCACCCCAGAGTCACGGGTGCAGGGTAGGTAAAGAAGGAATTTTTTTGCAGCAAGGATCCCAAAGGAGGTGGGAGATAGGACTTGATGACTTTATGTGAATGGCTATAGACTTAGAAGAAAAAGAAACCAGAAAAGAAGGGCAAATGCTGAGAAGAGCAGAGTAACAGGGGGTCTCTCCTTAGAGCACTTCGCCTTCCCTGTAAAGTAGACGGGGGTTGGGAGTACACAGCTCAGAGACAGAAGCAGGAGCATAAAGCGAGCGGTAAATATCTAAGGGGTAACGCCTACCTGCTGATGACACTCATCTCATGACGAAGCGTCATCTGCGTGTCAGAGCTCTGTAGTTTGCCTACCCTGCCTCCGTGCCCCCTCTTCCAATAACGCCCCTGTTTTGGGGTTTAGAGTCCCCAGTGGATTCAGTCTTTTGGGGACTGTCAACCAAAGTATCCCACTCTCCTCTGCCAAAGAAGTGAGCAGGTGACCCAAGCTAGACCAATCAGAATTTGAGTCGAGCGCAGTAACACAAAGACTAAAGACTCTTAGTGCTGATTCATTCTTGATAGTGGCTTCCAGAAGGTTCTACCCTTTCATCCCTGCTCTCCTACGGCAAGGAACAAGTCTGATGCCAGTCTTTTCAGAGATCTGGCTCCTCAAGTCTGTCTGTAATGTGGTGAATCACCCCATGTCCTTTCATTTTTACTTAAATTGGTCAGAACCAGGTTCTGTTGTCTTACCTTTAAAAACCCAACTACGGCATAAGTAGCACTGCCAGAGTTAAATGAAAAGACGCGGAAGAAATAATAAAAATGACAAAGCTGGGATGTTACTCCCAGCATTGCCACTGACATCGAGACGCTGGGTGAGTCTGAGCGAGCCCCGCCCCCGTTCATCGACCTTCACTTCTCACCTCTACGGAACTAGAAGATTGAACTACAAGTTCCTAAGATCCTCTTCTATCGTCACAGAAATAGTTTTCTATATCTCAAGTACTTGAAACAGTCTCTAGTCTCTATCAACTGCCACCCACTCTCACTAGCTTCAGCCACAAGGCTGAAAGGACTTCAAGCAAAGAATGGAAACGTCATATTCCTTCCTATAGCCTTCGTGAAAAGATTTCCAAATCCCACATGATGAGCCAGTTTTGGTAAGCAATATAAGTTTAATCTGACTTAATTATTTTTTTTTAATTTTGTCGTTTAGCATCTGCTAAGTCCTTCCTGCACAGATTTTATTTTTTCGGAGACTAAAAAATTTGGAAGTCGAGACATGATCTCTGCCATGAAGAAGCTTGGACTTTAATTAGGGAGGTACGTGAAATTCCCAGAGACTATTTCCAGGAGGGCTAGAATCACGTACCCAGTACCTAACAGGTGCTGACTATATAGTAGATGCTTAATAAACATCCATTGATTGAATGAGGAAGAATACACATGGACATAGTTATGTAGAATATAACCTTAAAAAATCGAAGTGATGAAAAATGCTAAATATTTATTTTGCAGCTACTGTGCACTATATAGAGTTTAACAGATGTTGCCATTCTAAAAATATTGCTCAAAACCCATCAATTGAAGGGTGATTATTTGCATTTCAAAAAGAAAAAAAATGATATTCCTAACTTAAGAAAAATTATTTGAAGACTCGAATAGATTAAAATAGATTTTTCTTTGTGTAAAAACTTTAAGAATCTTTCTATAGTACATGCGGGTAAACCTGAACTTGACATGCCAAAACATAACTTTATCCAAGAGCTGCGGCCTGTCGCACGGATGCCAGGGGAGCAGAATGTGACATGCAGCAGCGTTCAGCAAATGGAGACGTTAAAGCCTCCGGCCCCTCGCCAGGCCTGTCAGCACTCAGAGGTCTGAGAAGCACAGGGGACTCTTGTTTCAAGAGGCAGAGTTCACCCTGAAGATCACAATCCATTAGGGAGTAACGAGAGCCTTCTGGCATGACCAAGGGGACGAGACTCAGGAAAACCTGCACGGCGAATGCAATAAAATTAAAATGCAATGGGGATGAACTGCCGGCAGCCAGCGTAACCTTCTTGGTGTCTTTAGCGGTGTTAATGGATCTGCTGATGGCACAGATGGTGGTTTTCAGAAAAGTCATTTTTTCTCTAACAAATTCATGACTAAACTAAAAAGACCACTATCAACTTCATTATGCTTTCCAATTGACTTGCTTTAAGGGTTATTCTTTTATTATAGCTCTTAAGCTCCCATTTCTTTTTTTAAGTACTTCTTTTAATACCAATTTTCACAGCACTAAGAAATTTAACACTCTTCAGTGGTTATATTAATGGCAAAGAACTGTTGCAGGCTGGAGAAGCTGAAAGAGCCTGCATTTGGACTGGTCATTTTGTTATCTCCTCTACCACAAGTGAGGGCCCCAGGCCCAAGGGGTGACAATCCAACTGCCACTGGGGCTAGTGGTAATGAAGGCTGGTGCCATACGTCCTCAGGGAAGACTTTCTTCCTCCCTACAACAGGAGTTATGGCTCACAGCATACTCCACATTCTTCTTTCAAACATGATTCTACTGCAAGCTTCTCCTGTCCAACTATGCCCAGTTAGCTTTTCCGAGTGACCAGAAGATCTAATGTGGGGCAGATTGCACAAACAAATCCATAAGCATTTTACAAACATCGTCAAGAGTAACAGTAAACACGAAGATAAAACAGTTTGTATAACATGGGATCAGCCAGGGTTCTGTATCTTGAGTCAACCAAACGAATTTTTTTCAAGGCAGAGTGACTTGGAGGGAGACCAGATTTCATAGGAATGAAGATATTTATTGTAATATTATTTTGTAAAAGTAAAAATTGGAATGAACTTCCCGGCAATGAGGAAGTCATTAAATATGTCTGCTTAGCTATTAAAAAGATTAGGAAGAATATGCACGAATAAGGAAAATCGCTACACTGTTAAGAGAAGATATAACGTATCTATAAATAATATAATACAATTATATAAAACACCTGATGTACCAGAAACGTATTGGTAGAAATACAATAAAATGCCACCAGTCGCCATTCTCCGGTGGTGGAATCACACGCGTGTGCCCGCACACTTTCATTTTCCTATTTTTCGATCTTATTGCAATGTGTTTATTTACATTCATAAAGAGGAAACTTGATATTTTATCTCTCACATGACAAAAGGACAGCGATCATTCCCCCAGAGATTTTAGTGATAGCAAACTTGTTTCCAGTGATTTGAATTCTATTTGAAAGCCCCCCATCCTATGGCTTTTGAATTGTTCGTTTAGCATCAAAGCTGGTCAAAGTGAAGTCACATGTTCCAACCCTTCCCCTTTACAGGCAGAGAAACTGAGGGTCAGAAGTCTCTTACCTCAGACTTGGAAAGACACTCATTCGTTCCTCGTCTCTCAACTAGAATCTTCCTTTCAAGGCAAATCCTCGCCCACGGTAGAAATCTGAGATTCAAAGAAAAAAAAAAATTAAATTTTAGATCCCAGTTAACCAGGCATGATCAAATATTTTCACGACATTTTGCCATGTTTCACGATGACATGGCCTGGACACAGTAGACACTCCAGGTGTACCGAGAAACAGAGAGTGGCCTGCCTTATGTGGAAAACAACCCTGGAGTCCTGGAACACTCCAAAATGTTTGCTTGTTTAAACTAATTCTGTCAGGGGGCTGGTGGGTGGGGGCGGAGGAAGAGGGTGGAAGTAACAAGCTGGAATATATGAGGAAAGGTAAAGTCCTTTTCAATGGAAGACTGATTTTTTTTTAACAAAGTTTTCTTCCCCTTTTTCATTGGAGACATTTCCTCTTTGGAAAGAGAGAGCAATTATTTTTATTCGATTTGTCTTTAATTTTACTCTCATATGAGAAAGAACACTGATCACTCACAAAGAGGTTTTAATGACAGAAAAAAAATGGTTTCCAGATTGATCATTTCATATCACGCGTGCCCTCAGCCTCCCCTTCCCCCTCCCCCACCCCCACTAGAACGCCTACAAATGGCCAACTTGCGAGAGCCTTTTTCAGTGCAAGCCAGGGACAGGCCTCAAGGGCTTGATGTACGGGCGTAGTTCTTGAACAAAAAACACGGGAACAAAGGGCCACAATTAGAGGCACCCTTACAGACGAGGAGAAATACAGATTCAGAATATGAAATATTCGAGCACCTTTGAAGGTACTTTAAACTTCCAAACTCTACTATCATTTCTCATTTCCTGATTTTTAATGAGAAACACTGCAGATACATACAAAAAAAATTTCGACTGAACAATCAGGGGAGTTCGGAAAAATCAGAGACTTTTGAAAGAAGCTACGTATACCTGTAATTCAATGCTTTTAGTTAACACAGTGTTGAACTACACGAAAGATGTTCTTTGTCTCAATGTGCAAAGTTTCTCGCTAAGTTAGATGAATGGAGTATTGATCTCCTCTCAATTCCGATTTCCCAGCAGTTTCTCTGCAGTAGGGTCGAAGGTAGAATGAAACATTACCTACCCTCTCAGAAGGTGCTATGTTCTTTCCATGGACTTCCAGGTTGGCATGGGGCTGTGAACTGAAGGTCTTCGGCGGCAATTCAATGCCAATGGGAATCCCCAATTTGGGGTGCAGTGAAGAAGGGAACTTTTCGGCGCCAAGAGCTCAGTTGTGATACAGCCCAGCTGTGGAACAGCGCGGCCGCTAGGCGGCCCCTGGGAGAGGCCCCTCTTCGGCTTCACAGCCCCCTCCTCTCTGACCCGCTCTACCCCGCCCGCCCAGCCTGCTCCACTCCGCTCCAGGAAGTTGTCTTCAGTGTTTCAGCCATTTGTGGGAAACAGGGGAAACGCAGCATCTGCTCTAGTAGGACATGAAAGCGCACTCCGCAGGCAGAGGAGAGCTGACTGATAATAGCGGGAAGTCCCCGCCCCTGGCCTCTGATTGGTCCATCCTCATACAGATGCGGGCCCCAAATCCTCACTGGTTGGTCCAAAAAGCACTGTCCTAATTGATCAGAATGGAGCCGCTCTGATTGGTCGGTGAAGACATTACTGGGTGGGGGGGAGTGGGGAATATAGCGGCGTAGCTCTAATTGGTCAGGGAAAGTCTCATTCCTATTGGTTAAAACAGAATTCCAGGAACTCCTTTATAAGGGCTCGTTCAGATGGCAGGAACACAGTCCAGGCGGCGGTACAGTGTGGGCTTCTCCCAGAAGTATGGCCTGCGTGAGAGGCCCCTGTTTAGAAAGGGCTACTACGCTGTCTTTAAATTTAAGCCCAGTTAGCCACCTGGGGCCCTCCTTCATAGTATCTTCTTCTCAGAGTCGACAGGGTTAACTGATATTTATACTCCAAATCTCCCATTAAAATGCCCTCAAGGGTACACAAAAGGTCTAGGGTGTCTACAGCACTATAAACCAAAGATTGAAAAGAAAAAAAGACTGTATACCCAAAGATAGAGGGAATTGATTCTTGCTGTATCATTAAGTGAGATTGATTTAGAAACAGGCTTATACTTTCAGAATCAAAAGAGGATACTTAGCTCAAAGAAAGAAAGAGAAATTAACTCTCCTTCACTAGCCACAGCCGAATTCTACAACTCAAGGGTTGAAATGACAGAAAAACAATCACCCGGTCTTCTCGCAATGCCTTTATCCCCAACCTTGCCTTTACCAACTTCTCTCTCCCCATCTATTCGAAGATATCAAATCCCAACATATAATATGGCACAGCAGAAAGTAGAAAAGGTTAAGCAGAGATGTTTTTGCAGCAGGAGCTACTCTGTCTTCACAATAACAGCATCAGAAACAGGCGGTTAAATGGACAGCTGAAACCGGATTTCATTAACCAAAGTCACCATAAAAAATTTAATTTAAAAAATAATAAAATTTTGTTTAAAAATTTTAATCCTAGACAGCATCGGGAATTTTAGTACTTATTTTTAAATAATTGTTTAGTAACTCACTTTGGCTACCTCAACAAGAGTTTCCCAAAAGTGACAAATTGGCCTTACCAATTCGCTTTCCATTTGGCTCCACTTCTTCATGTTAAGACAGGAATGTGATAATGACATTTCTTGAAAGAGTGCAAGAAAGAAAAGACATTAAAATAGTTCAGATGGTCTGCCTGGAACTCTCAGGCCAAGAGGAAGTCATGTGGATCTATCATACGCTGAAGCAGCAAATTCGATAGGGGTTGGGAAGGGTTCTGTTCAATGAACCCCATCGTTTCTATGATATTAACATTTCCCTACATGGCCTAAACAAACTCTCAGGCTTAGGGAGAGAAGAACTTCCTCAAATCTTATTTGACAGGTAGTCGTTCCTGGATTCTCTGGAGTCTCAACTGCCTGATACTTCTGACTGTGCTTTTAAAATGGAAGAGTATGAACGTCCTTTGGGGGAACATCACCTTAAAGGAAGAGTACTGTTTTAGAAACCCAAGTCACGTCTTATTCTTTGGGAACTTTTACACGAGAACTATCTTGCTGACATGCATTCTAGTATAGCCATCATTATGAGTCCTAACACAGGAAGATATGTATCCTAGAACTAAGCTGTGACTAGGCATCTCAAAGGTACTAACCAGGCATTTTACTGAGTCATCTTCTCATCCCACTGTTTAGAAACTTCCGGCTACAAGCAAAGTCCTGATTCTGAAAGACCAAGATTTATGGCATCCCTACGAGGAACTCAAGGGAATGATATTTCCTCCGGTTTCTGGGACACAATATGGAGACCCTGTTTCATAAGGTTCCAAAAGGCAACTCAAACGAAAAAATAATAATCTCAATGTGATCTCTGAAGATCGAATAATTATAATAACATTAGGTGTCGAGTGTTCGTAGGTGGGACTCGTCCCTCCATTGTTCTCTCTCTCCCCACCTTCTCTCCCCTTAGCGACATTTGACACAGCCAATCACCACCCCCTCCCACCGCCATGTTGAAAATCTTCTCTTGGCTCCAGTGACACCACATTCTGCTGGTTCAGCTCCTATTTCAATGGCTACTCTTTCTCGGTTATTTCCTCGAGGCCATCTCTAAGTGTTGGTGCATCTTGAAATGTTGGACTTGAAGCTCTAGAGTTTTCTTTTTTTCATAGGTGATATTTGTATCTACTCTCAAAGCTCTAAATACTCTCCGTACACACACACACACACACACACACACACACACACACACACACACAAAGCCCTGACCTCTCACCCAAGCTGCAGACATGGATCCATCTGCCCATCTGGCATCGTAGCCTTTGCTGCTCGGATCCCAATCTTCACACACCTCCAGCTGCCAGCACCTGCATCTCTTTACCTAAAGCTTCCTCTAGCAGCTAGAGGCCACTTCACCTGCACACACTGCAGACCAGAGGTGCCAGGGAACTGTTTTCTTCTGGGAAAGGCCTCCAGCGGCTTCCGGGATTTGACAGATTTTAAGAAACCCAGCCATTCATTCAGGTGGAAGAACACTGAGGTGCGTGATTCTATGCTGACCCCTCCGCATTCTCCAAGGGGAGCCTGCCCAAAGGGAGAACTGGTCTGATTATGAACCCTCCATTGGCTGCCTCCCCTCCCTCCACCCTTACCACCATTTCTTGGGATCACCTCCCTAAGGATCTAATTATACTCCAATCCTTATCTCAGGGCCTTTTTCTGGGGAAACTCAAGCTAAGACAGCATCTCTACACGTTTATATTAAAACTCCTCCCAAATTCCTCCTCTCTCCACATCACTCTCCTTTCAAAGCAGCATCACTATTTACCCGGTTTCTCAAATGGAAATTAGGGGCTCTCCTCGCTTTTTCCCCTTTCATCCGTTTCCATATTCCGAGTCCTGTCTCTTGACCTATCTCTAAAATATACTCCTGTTTTTTCACTTTCCTCCTCTGGTCCTACCGGCCATCAGCCTTGGTCTGAACTCCTTCCACCTGGCCTCCCTGCTTCTCCTCCCACCCAGATTCCATCCTCCTTAAAGCATTCACAGTGATCTTATAAATACTTAAACCAGATCGAGTTACTCCCTTGTTTAAAATATGACAATGCTTTCCCATCATGCTCAGAGCTGAATCTAAACCAATGCCTTTCAGACTGTCACAAGCTAGCCCCTGCCTCAATTCACTTCATGCCACTCTGCCCTTTGCTTACTAGACTCCAAGCATCCTCGCTCTCTAGAGGTGCCAAGCTCATGCCTAACTTAAGGACTTGGGTTGCTATTTCCTCTGTCCACACATATATCCAGGACTGACCCTCGGTTATTCAGGTCTCTGCTCAAATGTCCCCTTTCCAAAGAGACATCCCTGGATATTCAGTCTGAGAAGTCATACCCAGTCCCTCTCTGTAACACCACCCAAAATCCTCATTTCTTTCCTTGCTTTTGTCTGTCTCCCTCCACCAGAATGTAAGCTTTTGTCTGCCATGGGCACCGCGGTAACCTCAGTCTCTGGAACAATGCCAGGCACACAGCAGATGCTCAAAAATGCCTCTTGGGTGAGTGCACACTACATGAGAAGCAACATGCTAGGTGCTTTCCAGCTCCGAGTAAAGCATTGCTATCATTTTCCACTCTGACCTTCAATGTTCCATCTATAAATGGCTTGCCTAAGATCACTCAACTAATTAGTGGAGATAACTGCCTACTCAGGGATGCTGAGAGTGAGGAATGAGGACTTATGGCTAATTGTTTCAGTTGAAACAGCTAAAGTCATGAACAGCTGCCACAACCAGAAACTCAAATAATTAGGTCATGCATTTGGCCTAAATTTCCTACCCTCCTATACTTGCCTTCAAAGATACTAAACTTGAGGACAGCGGTACCTTGGTTTATAAAAAGACATCTAGCACCGAATTGTGAATGGGAATATTCTCATTTAAATCCCCAAAATGTAAACATACTATCCTTATGCTAAAGAGACAAACTTAATCAGAGAATTTGAAAATTAGATTTCATTGATACAGAAGTTACCAAATTCTAGCAATGTTATGACAATGTTTTTATCAGAAGTCACGCTTCAGAACCTCTTTGTGGATGAGACTATTTTAAGTATTCTTTTGACAGGTTAGGCTTGCCGGATGTTCAAGACCCAGTAGGAGGTATATATATATAATTCTATATTACTTTTAGCATGTTTTACTATGATAAAATACAAGTTTATCAAACCCTCAAAGGACTTTCAGAATTTAGAATTCCAGGCATCATCTACATAAAGCCATTGTCTTACTTCCTACTTAACGAGGGAATTACTTGAACTCAAAAATTGTTTGAATATCTAATCATAATTTGGTTACAGAAGGTTCGGTTTTAATAACGTATATACTTCTTGGCCAGACCAATGTTCTCCGGGAAATTTCGGGGATGAGAAAGATCTCAAAAGAAACATCAAAACTGAGGGGGCTCGGGAAGCCTTTTAACAAATTTGTAGCACATTTACCAAATTCCTAGTGCTAATTTGTGTGGCTCTTCCCCAGTGGGCATTCTATTAATAAGAGTTAGAGGGAGAATGTGTCCCTATAACTATGAAGCACAATAGAGCTGGAAGCTGGAAACTGAGTTAGGTATTTGAACACCAGGACCATTCCTCAGATAACTGTGTCTTCTGCCCGTTGTAATCCAGACACAGGCCCTTAAGTAGAGGAATAGGAATTGATAATAAAAAAATAAAAATAAAATAAAACAGAATCATTGCCAAAAGAGTCACTTAAAACAGAGTCAGGAGGCTGTTAGAGACGTGGGACCGTCTTGTGCCTCAGTTCTCAGGGCTGCTAGCAAGTTGTTAAATCTGTTGCTAAACTCTGAGCTGTAAACATCCTGGAACAACCACCGTTACATGGACATATGTGGACTTCACTTCCTTCCTTGGAGTTTTACCTCCTTTATTTGCATATCGGAACTAACCCATCCCTGGGAAGCGCGTCCGCAATCCTTCCTTTGCATGAAAGAATCACAGTTTGTGGGTTTTGCCTTTATGAACCCCGCCTTTTTCTTTGTTTTCTCCAGAGCCCAGTTCGGGTTGCCCCCAAAACTACATCTCTCGGATTCGAGTCCTTGGAGACCTCAAATAATTTTAATTTGTTTTACAGCCTCAAATCTTTATTGGTTGACAGAATCAGTGGGCAAACTCCCACACCTCCCATCCTTTGGGGCACTTTTCTGGGAGGCGTTCTCTCGGCTTCTCAGGAGGGCCTGGTAGGATAGAATCTCTGTGGCCCGAGCAGCGTCCTCCGTCACGTGCTCTTATGCTGACTTCTCCTCCTCCCTGTTGCATTCTTCCCATTGCTTTACTCCAACTTCCTGGGGACACCTGTCCCCCGCCCCTGAGTGTTTGTCTCAGGTTTCCATGATAACCCAATCAAGATACTATTCATTGGGGTTTCTATAGAGAACTTAAAATGATCATTTCTTCCATTTTATGTAATACTTCACTCTTTCCGATTTCCAATGAAACGTGACGTCCTTCGCACATTTGGATCTCTCAAAAACCTTTAGGGTGTTAATGCAGAGAAGTGTAGTCTTCTCATCTGGGCAGTTGAGGAAGCTGAAATGCAGAGGCAGAAAGAGAATTGGCCAAGATCACGGGGGTTGTAAATGGTATGAGCGGACGTCATCGCCAGCCAGGCTGACATCACCCAATGCACGTCGACTGCCTGCAGCACCACTGCCTTCCGTGACTGCCCAGCCCCTCCTCCTACTTGTCCTGCAACAGATGTTCCGGTCCCATCGACTCCAGGAAGCCTTCCTGGGGCTCTTTGGGGGAGGGACCACATCCTACCACTCTCGATATCCTGTTCTCCCCTAACGTCAGCGCCTGGTTCATAATCAGTATTATGCATCTGTTCCTTAAACAAACGAGGAATGCAATGAATCAATGAATTAACGACTAGCTCGTTCAGGACATTTCTCGCCCTGCTCCATTCTTACCTGTCTGCCTCCCCATGACTCTGTGAGTCCCTTGGGAAACCACATTAGTCATCTTCATAGCCTCTATGCCTGAACAGTGTCACACGCAATTTGGTACTTAATAACGTTTTGTGAATAAATGAATGAAACTTCATTTTTCTAACAAGAATATGGCACTAGGCATGGATAAACTAGCTAAAGAGTCATCTCGGAGGAAATTCTGGAATCATGTCAAAGATGAAACAACCCACAGAAAAACATACCTTTAGTCCAAGCTTTTACTAGGTAATTAGTAGTTATCTTAATTCAACAACTGAAATCTAATATTAAATACACCAGAATTATTGCGAACAATGAATGCCTAGCAGGTGTTGCCACATGATAATGGGTTTTTCATAGAATGTATGTAATCACAGATAGGTTTTATAACATTTGCGTGCCTTGGTTTCCCATCAATAATAATAATAATAATTTCATATATCAAGCGCTGGCTTTGTGCCAAGCTGCCACATTGCACTGTAGTCTATGTGACTGGTGCAATTCACAACCTGCACAGCTGTGCTTGGCAGCCCTACATCACTCTAAGGACTCCACGTGTATTATCTCATTTAATTTTCCCCACAACTCTGAAAAATATAGAATTACAGGTTCCATATTACAATTAAAGAAACAGGTCTGGGGAGCGTAAGTGACTTACCCAACATCACCCAGCCATAAGCTCTGAAACCAGGATTTGCACCTGCGGAGTCTGGCTCTGAGGACCCCAGAACTAACCTCATGCAATACTTTGCAGTATTATTGCAAAGTTATAATAAACTCAGAGCTAGGAAGGAAACGCTTTTGCAAAGAGCAAAGTCAGGATAGCTTTTGAAATCATTTTTTATCTTTATTCCTTGATGGTCAACCCCTAATGGACAAAACCTGAGAGGTTTTATAAAGAACCTGGGAACGTTTCTAAGCCGTCTGTACAAATTCATATTTTATAACGTGAACATCGACTGTATCTAACAGAGAAATAGAATAAATCCCAGCCATTATTGATGTTCCTTATCAATAATGATAAATATAGAATGATTCAGAGCAAAGGGAAGAAAGAACTAGAATCTGCTGAATGGAGAGTCACAGAATGTCTTTCCTTTATCAAAGTCCTGGAGAATGTACTAGAAAAATCCTCAAAGGCATTAACTCAGCAATAGTCAAACAGCTGAGAGCAATGTATTCCCAAGGTCCCAGGCTGGAAACAACCAATTTCCCTCCAAGTTTAGCAAGAGTGGTCCAAGATACTCCATGAATCGTGGGTACATAAAGTACATTTTATCGTTCTGCATAGGTTGCTTTAAAAAAAAAAAAAAAAGAGGGGCAATGTAGATTTTGAAGTCTCCTCAACCCCCCAGAGAATCTATGCAAAGATTTATATCGAAAGTCGCTTTCGTTAGCTAGTCTCAAGCTCAAAGAACAAAAGATGAAAATACAGTAGTTCTTCAAGAGCCACAGAATTCAGAAAAGAAAGAATTCCATGAGAATTTTTCAGATAGTGGATGCTCCCCACCTTAAGTGGCAAAATTCGTTTCTTATTGTCATCTGTTTCGTGACACTCTCTCACATATGTTCCCTAATTCACTGTCTTTGTAGTCAGAATATACAGAATGTATTTTAATAGTTTCTGGAGGATGTGGGGTCATCATTAGGAATCTCAGTTATCACATCTGAAATCATATCATCGTGTTATCACGCTCCCACATTCCAGGGGCCTAGATGGCTGCACTTTCTATAAGGTACTATCTCTTTGGAAGGTATCATTCGACCCTTCCTTCTGTCCAACAGCTATGTCTTCTTGCTGTCCTCCCTCTGCCCTGCCATGTCTAATCTGCCGCCATGCTTCAGACCAGGTGTGAGTAAACTACAGCCCATGGGCCAAATCCAGCCCACTGCTTGTTTGGTAAATAAAGTTTTATTGGAACACAGACATGCTCATTTTGTCCTATATTGTCCATAGCTGTTTTCACTACAACAGACCAAGCCGAATACTTGAGACTGAGCCTGCATGACCTGCAAAGTCTAAAATATTCACTATCTGCCCTTTACCAGCCCTGCTTTAGATTCATCGATATGTCAGTGTCTTTTAGAATAATCTGATCCTCCCCTTTCTGAATAAAGTACTGCGCTGGTTCTTAGCAGCTGAAAGGAGGCTAAAAACCTGACCTTCAAATAAAGGAGCCTCTCCTAGACTTTTAAAAGTTATAAAATCCTATTATGTTTAACAGTAGTTTACGATGTCCTAAAAAAGGCATTTGAAGATGATAGAGCTCTATCTGTAGCATTAAACCATGTAAAC
The DNA here is from genome assembly GCA_003508835.1 of Eonycteris spelaea. NCBI lineage: Eukaryota > Metazoa > Chordata > Mammalia > Chiroptera > Pteropodidae > Eonycteris > Eonycteris spelaea. Next base: position 3,838,694 of record PUFA01000071.1, on the reverse strand, counting down.
ATCATTGATTCAGAGTTCTGATGCCTTCAAGTAATTGAGCACACAATTAGTCCCAATGCTCAAAGCACAAGTGGAGTCACTGACTTAAAGAATAATAGAAAAATGAAAGGGAAGAGAGAGAATTTGGAAGTAAGCCAATTAAAAAATAAAATTATAAGGAACAACAACTAAATCAAACTTCTCCCTGAGATTTGCAGAGGCCAAGTCAACCAGAAGCATTGTTGAAAATCTAACACGGCATTGTAACCCGGAGCAGATTTCCAGCTAGAGGAATTACAGCATATGGTATTTCAAACACAAAAGGTAATTAAGAACTGCCTTGGAAAAGGGCATTTGTAGCCACCTCATCAGTGACCTAGCAGGCTGGTCTGTATCAGTGACTATTCATTACTGTCAGTGAGAACAAAAAAGGTATGATTAATGTAGTCCAGTGCAACGGATTGCAACAGAGGATGACACCTCAAAAAAAAAAAAAAATGAAGTTCAGAAAAAAAAAAAATACTGCCATTTACTAAGCCTGGGGAGTCTATCTATATTTTATATCAATAGTACTATTATAATTATTATGATTACTAGTAAAGTAATGAGCATTTAGACATTGCCTAATACTAGTCTGTGTGCTATGTGGACATTAGCTTATTGAATCTTCAAAATAGTCAATGAAATACATATTTATATTCTCTCTGATGTACAGGTAAGGAGAGGGGCTTCAAGAGCTTGAAGCATTCAGAGCATCACAAGGGGTGACTCGGGTAGCAATGGATTAGAAGAGCAATAATTGGAATATTGCAAATTGAGTTCACATACAAGCATCCCTAGATTATCACCTCCTTAAGATTAGGGGCTATAACAAAGCAGTGACTCAATAAACATTCATCGAGTGCATGAATAAATAATGTAATGGATGAATAAACATCTAAGCCAGTTTAATACCAGTTCAATCCCAATTTGGTTACCTAGCAATCTAAACATGTGTGTAAAACGTTTACATTTTCCCTGTCAGGTACCTAATGTCTACATAGACAGATAGCTTCTCATGGATGCTTCTTTACATGGCAGTACATAAACATCTCCAGGTATATCTTAGAGGTAGCCACAGCCCAATCACCTGAAACATGGGCGAATTACTTCTTTCCCAGAGAAGCCTGCAAAATGTATTCCATTGTAGAATAATAAGTGTTAGCCAAAAAAATAATGTCATGGCCAAGTAAGTCTTGGGAAAACAGAGCTAATCAAATTTCTCAACTTCGGAAAATTCTGAGCGCTTCTAATGGGCTAATGTGCACTGAGGGTCGCCAAGGGGAGGAATCTGCTCTACACAATTTATCAAATTCACCTGACCGTGGAAATACTCTTTCTTAAAGCATCTTATAGGATTATTAACCTGAGAAACCCACACTGGGAAAGGTCGATATGGAGAAAGCCAAATGGGTCAAAATGGAAAAAAAAAAAATTACTAAAAACGTATGAACAGGAATGGTGGCATCTACAGAGAGAAGCCCGGGAGCTTCACTCTTGTCCGCAGTAGGTCTCTGGTTTCAAGCACAGCTGAATTCTGGAGCTGAAACACAGTCATCAGGTTCGGCTCCATGTCTCAGCATCTCTCTCCACTGTGTGGGCTCCATTCCCAGACTTCATAGGGGAGCCCTGGTCACATCCTTCTAGGTGCAAGCCCAGGGAAATGAGCGTCTCTTCTCACCCGAGCCCCATGGGCTCAGCATATGTATAATTGAGTCGGCTTAAGTACGCCCACCCTTCACCCAATCACTGTGGCCAGAGGACCAAAATCCTCTGATTGGCCAAGTCAAACAGTCATTCCACTATTGTAACTCAGGACAGAATTAATATTCCCAAAGCATTGGGAGTGAAGGACCAAGTAGGTGTCCAGGGGGAAACTGGCAGACTTTTACTAGGAGAGAAATGGATGTTGGGAGACCGAAATCACAAATTCCAGTAAAAAGATTCATTTCCTTGGATTTCTAAATTGCAAGTAGCTTTTAGACTGGTTTAGGTAAAGTCCTCTTATATTAACAGTTGATTAAAAACCCTAAACTAACACAGCACCTGAAGAGGGGGGCAGGCCCCCAGATCTCTTCAAAACTTGGCCTCAGCTAGTTAACCTTGATCCTTGCAATTCGTCTCCCTCTGTCATTTCTGTGGCTGTCATCTTACCGAATTGGACGGCAGAATGTCATCGATCCCACAGGTTTTCTTCCAAATATGAATCCCTAGTCCCCAAAACTAAATAATACTTTTTCTAAGAAAGAGCCAAAAATATGCCCACTTCCTTTTGGACAAATTCCAAATCTCAGTCTCCCTGCCCTATAAGTTACACGAAAAGCATCTGATTTCGCCACGGCTATTTCTCTATTGTTCGCTATTATACATTTTTAGCACCATGGTGAGAAAACTTAAAAATAACAGTAACCATGTTCTTCATCGGCATAAAAACAAAGTATTCATCATCTGCGGTAATAGGCAATCTCTAGCTGGATGCTGTCCAATACAGTGGTCAGTGACCATATGTGACCATGAAGTACTTGAGCTGTGGCTGGTGAGGACTTAGAAATGCTCTGAGTGCAAAATACGCAACAGATTTCTGAGACTTAATATGAATGAAGAATGTAAATGATCTCATTAATAATTTGTTTACTGGCTACATGTTGAAACGACTATTTCAGATATATTGGGTTAAACAAAGTATATTACTAAAATTAATTTCATCCATTTCTTTTCACTTTTAAAAAAAAATATGCTACTAGAAAAGTTGAAATTGTATAGGCAGGTTTCGTTATATTCTCATTGGCCAGCACCCCTCTGGGTCATCTCTAATAAAGATTAGATGTGACAAAGAATGAGAGGTGTGAGCTCTTTACAGATACGGCATTAAATCAAAAGAAACACATAAAAGATTTAAACGTGAGCGCCTCTAGAAAACAGGAATGACAATTTTTCACATTACATCTTTAGAGTAAAATCCAAACTTATCTTCAAACTATGTTTGTTGATTCCTTTCATCTTTAAAATTTAATGGCAGCAAAAACAATAATTAAGCATTTCAGGGGGGACTTTCTTGAGACATTTTAGGGGTGGATTTATTTATAACTGCTTCGATTATTTCCAACTCAATGCCTGTGCTTCTTAATCTGGAGGAGCCTACCTGTGGAGTTTAATAAATATACATAAGCCCAGGAACCAGCCCAGATTTTCCAAGCACATTATTTTTTTTTTCCCCAAAGATTCAAGGTGATTCTGGTTCCCACATCTAGTTGAGAACCTCTGGTCTGTGGTGTGGAATTCTGGGAACTTATGGTAAGGGTTGTAACACAGCCAAAACTATTCTGGGAACTTATGGTAAGAGTCGTAACACAGCCAAAGCTTGACCCAACCTATAGGTGTTCTATGAGTAACAGGCCCACCTTCCTCTGGGAGGGGAACCATCTTCAAATCAGGAGTGTCCTCACTAGGCTCCTCAGCTCTATCCTTGAGAATGCTTAGGACTTGCTGTTTCCACAGCAGAGCTATGAGGCAGGTGGATGTCGGGGTACGACCTCAACTGCACCCTCCACCACTCAGCACATATCTCAAGACCAGTTCAGGGAATGTTTATGGCAGATTTCCCAAAGGATGCATAATCTGGCCCTTGAGTCCTTCTCGAAATATGGTCCAGAGACTATCTGCACTGGTAGCTCCCAGGTTCTCTTCTTTCGGGCCCAAGGTGGGGTTGCATGTTCCCACCTCCTTTGAAGTTTAGCATAACCGGGTGACTTGCTATGACAATAAAATGGCCTCGAGAAGTAACATACCTGTCTTCCAGATGGAAGCCTTAAGAGCCAATATGTGATTCGCCCCCAATCTATGGGCAATCATGGGAGCATGGAGATGGCACCTCCCTCAGCCTGGATCCCTCCCTGCTTGCAAAAGCCAGAGAGCAGACACAGCTGACTCCCCACCGCACACACACCCACGTCCCCTGCTGGCCCGACAGTTAAGGAGCATGAGCAAGAATCAGACCTTTTCGTTTGAAGCCTCTGAGGTTCCGGAGCTGTCCGTTGGCTTAGGCAAGAGTGAGAGAGAGCTCTCCATCCAGGCGACACATTCGGCCGCTACAGAAATGCTTTTGCCGTTCGATGCTGTGCCTTTGGCTTCGGGGACATGATGAGGACCAGGAAAAGCCGATGAATGGGTTCCGTTTCTGAAGAATGCTGGTGACGGCGCTTGTCCTCAGTTATCGTGTCCTCTGGGTGAGAACCCAGAGGGGGAAAGGTCTCTCCGGCATCTACACCCAGCTCAGTGTGGCCTCTCCCGAGTCACGAATGTGTTTCGCATCTAACAGTCACTGGGGATCGTGGCGTTTACCCTACGAGGAGCCTCCGCGCCACACGCATGGCCTTCCTCCCACTATGTGCCGGCCCCCGCGACATTCACGGTGTGGGGGGGTCACCCTCATGTCCTTCTTTTCTTCTTCGGAACTGATGTCCCCCTTTCCACCGGTTTTTTTTTTCTTCTGACTCCCTCATTTCTGTTTTATTTTGAATTATGTACTTTGGCAAGCGCCTTAATTTTTTTATTTTGGGGAAAAAAAAAGGTAGGACGTGAATAAAAATATATGTGACATGCAAGCAAGCAGGCATGAATAACAGGCCCTTATTTCCCGAGCTACAATAATGAGCCTCAACTTGTGCTTTCAGGATGCAAGGAAAAGAGGTAAGAAAAGAGAAGAGTGTGGAGACGGGGCGGGGGAAGGAGGTAACGCGGCAAACACTCCAAGGTGTTCGGATTCTGGCTCCTAGTTAATAGGCAGCTGAGAGAGGCAACTCTATCTTCAAGATAAATGTTATAAATTGCATGTAATGAAATAAGGTCTTATTCTCCCACCTTTTGGTTTCTTATTTTTAAGATATACGGTCCCGTGTCAACCAAAATATCTAGACTTATAGCACACAATTCTATTCAGCTTGTAGAACAAATTCACTGGCAGAGTCGATTTTTATTTTAATTATTTGTATAGAGTGGAAAGGAATGGCCTGATTTATTACTGAGTCGGGCTCCAATGGCAATATTATTATAGTTGCAACAGATGAATAAACCAATATATTTCTCAAAGCCATAAAACAACCAGCTACATGTCAGAGAAAATTGTTCTCCAAAACAACTGTAAAAAGTAAAAAATAAAATAAAATAAAATAAAAAACAAGGGAAACAGTGGCCTCCTTAGCCTCCCAAAGCCATTCCAAAGAAAACAGGACTCCCGCAGACCAGGAAAAACTCATTTCAACAAACGTACTTTCCATTCGCCCATTGAAATTAAAAGTTCACTGAAATAATTTATACTATTGTCTCTGGCACTGAAGTGTTTATTCCATTCGAATGTGCTTTAAAAACCCGTTGGCAGCCACAGAAGACCATTGTTCTCCCGTAACCCAAAGCTAGACGTGCCGACGCAGCCCTCCGCGGCAAGCTGCAGGATTAAGTTTGGATCGGAACTACGCGCACTGATGATATTCGAATGCCTGATCAGAACTGTCCTCTGCACTGTGCTTGGAAGGGACGGTGAGGAGGGAGGGGGCAGAGGATGGTTTTGACACTCCACCTGTTTATCTACGGCACGCACGCCTCCCTGCCTAGGCTGAGGCCAATGGGAAGCAAACTGCAGAGGGTGGTTAAGAGTCAAGGGCACTAGGGAACGCCCCTCCTGAAGGCTCCATCCGGTCAGGTCTACTCCGAAAGCTCAGACCGCCAGGCTGCGGTGTAGCCAGGGCTTCTCGATGCTCCGTTACCCTCAGAGATGCTGATGTTGATTTTCCACTTGTGTCTATTTTAAGGAATGCCTGCAGGTGGGCCGCACACCTCCAAACATGCAGAATCACCCTGTGAATGTGGAGCATGTGTTTTCCAGAAACTCCAGCAGTTAAGACCTGGGCTCTAGAATCAGAAACGCATGAAGGGGGCAACAATGGACTTTTTGTGATTAATGAAAGCCTTGGTACCAACAGGAATACATACATACATACATACATACATACATACATACATACATAAATAAATAAATAGCAGACCATACAAATGAAACTCTGCTTCCTCACGTTTTTTGCAGTGTGTCCTTGGGCGAGCTCCCTGACCTCTCTGAGCCCTGCTTTTTTCACCTGCCGAGGGGGGATGTCAACCTCACACGGGCAGAGAGGGGACCAAATGCCGTATGTGCATCACAGCTCCTGGCTCACTGTAGTGACAGCAGTGACAGCTCCCAGGTGTTCTTTCTTCATGAACTCAATCGTTTTTAAAGTGTATGTGCCACTTGCTGTTCCAACGGCCAGTTCCAAATTCTCCCATCAGGTCTGGGGCTTGATCCCAAGGGAATTCTTTGCTGCTACGTAGAGTTTCTTGAAAGGTCCTAGTTGAAAGCATGTCTTTTGAAGTGAGCACTACAGCATCTTAATTCAGAGAAGCTAACGCGCTAAGGTAGGAAACGTGGAATATAGACGCTATGGGTCTAAAATACCAGCATGCGCACTAGGTTCCCTGGAGCAAGCAACAAGTCAAGGCTTTTGCTCTTCTGGGAAGCAAATTTAAAGATAGTAACAATGACCGTGACCACGTTGGTAATATCTGTAAGGTACCTACTGCGTGCCAGGAGTGGTACTAAGTCCCTCCCCATGCCACAGCTCACCAGATCATCACAACGATCCTGGAAGGCGGTCACGAGCGGCAACCCCATTCCACAGATGAAGAAATTGGCTCGGAGAGGTCAAGCAACTTGCCCAAACTAGGAAGTGGCCGAGCAAAAATATTCAAACCCAAGCCAGTCCAATTCCACAGCCCAAGGTTTTAACTCACCTTCGGTGACAATCCAAGATGGTGGTTGCCCGTATTCTGGTCCTCTCCCTGGGGGTTTTGCTGCTTCTGTTAGTGGCCAGGAGTTAATGAAGCACCTCTCATGCCTCCTGCTCACAGTGCCTGTTCTAAAGGCACTGTCATTATGCGAAGGAATGACCCCACTGGTGGCACCGTCCGGCTTCAGAGAAACAGTCTCTCTTCTCCGCCACCAAGAGTTCAGCACACATGGTTCACACAATAAACCAAGTAATTAAAAAGATGGTCTCTGCCCCCAATGGGTTCCCATTTCAAAACAAATGCACAAATGGAAAAGCCCCCGCCCCCTTCACAAATGCCCTGCAAATTAGGAGGAAACGTACCACACGGATCTGAGCAAAGAACTTTTTTTTTTTTTGAATGCTGGTCTTCCTTCAGCACAAGTAATTAATTCTATAGCTAGAAAACCTCTAATTCATGTGGTCTAAAGCCCTTGTCTCTAGCTCAAACTAGACAACAACCAAGGGATAATCAGAAGATCAAGAATATATGGTTTAATATATATATATATGATTATATATATATATATGATTTTATTTATATATATGATTTAGGCCTCTCTCCACTGTGGAAGAACATTCATATTTATTACTTATTTTAAAAAAAGAGATTTCATTTCTAACTCTAAAAGAATTCATAGGTTCTTTAGGCCATTGTTCTGATTTGGAGCAATTCGTCACAGAGCTATAGCACGCCGCCGATGTGTTACACTAATCCATCCTTACATTGGTAATGCTCTAATGATGTGGCAGCCTCCTACATCACCAGAGAACTGTCACTCCCATGATGTGTTACTCAGATACGGCTCCGATCGGAGGAAGGCACCCAGGAACTCAACACTAGGAGAATTATATTTTTTGACTCCAGAATTTCCTGACTGTAAATAATAACCTCTTTCGTAGAAAATAGAAAACTCAGCCTGAGATCAAAAGCAGCAGCAGAATTTCTGATATTTTTGAATACTCCGGAGATTCAGAGTTAAGCATACACCTCAGCGGATGCCTCGGCTGTGTGGTGAACGAGGTCACTGATAAGAAAATGACTTCTGAAGTATTGATGGGGTTGCTGAATCTCTTTCTGAAAGGTAATCAGTGGATGCTTATGGATCCGTTCACTACAGATGTGGATTTCATCAACGCCCTAAAATAAACAGTGTTAAAACCTGAGTCAAGAGAAAAATGATGGACTGAGGAGAGGGTACCCTCTTCAACACCGTTGGCAGGAGACTAAATTGATATCACATTTCAGAGGGCAATTTGGCAATATTTATCAAAATTTAAAGCACATAGAATCTGAACTCAGCAATTTCATTTCTAGACATCTATCTAGCAGACATTCACACAGGTACAGAAGGGTGTGTGTGTGTGTGTGTGTGTGTGTAAGAACATGTACCTCAGCAACGGCTGCAATTAGAAGAAAAAAATGGAAGAAACCTACATACCGGTCAATAATGGGACGCTTAAATAACTGGTGTGCATGCACTCTACGAAGTCTACGTGGCCATTAAATATGATGACATGGATCAATGGCTTCGAGAGTGAGAAACACTCAAATCTAAGAGCCGCTTTTCTAGAAAACCTACGAAGGGCATCGGACACTCTGGATCATCATCTTTGCCTCAACCAGAGAAAGTCCGCTGTGTGCCTATGCGTGTGAGTGTGTATGTGTGCACATACGCATGTGTGCGTGTATATGTGTGTTTCTTAGGGCTCTGCAAAATGTTTTTCTTTATAAGGCCAAACTGCTTTACACTCTTTGGAAAAAGCTGATATGGAAAACTGACATTATTGAGTTCTTCTACTGGGCTTTCCGGTCATTCTCATTTAATCCTGTGGCAACGAATGAAGTAGGTCAGATCATTATTGCTCCTTTGACAGATTACTAAACTGAAGCTCAAAGAGGGTAAATTCTTCAGGACCAACCCGGCTAGTGATTCTGCAGCCGGGACGTGAGCCCAGGCGCTGTGATTTTAGATCTGAGCGCTCTGCTCTCTGACTTCAGGGTGTATGGAAACCCACATTGTTGTTGACTTAAAAACTGGTTCACAGTATATCGGGTTTTTAAAAAGCAGGTTAATAAAGAGCACGTAAATTGGGTACCATTTTGTTATATATTCATGGTAAAGGATGGATATTACTCTTTTGTGAACGGGAAGAAAAAAGGAAGCGATATCCAAAGTGAAGAGAAGGAGAAGCCTCAGTAAGCCAGCTAGAGAGCGTTCTGAAGATTCTGAATTCAATACCTTCTATTGTCGTCTCCTCCCGTCCACAAGTCGTACATGGGTGGCTTATCCTTATCACTTGCATGTGATCAGTCTGAAGACCGAGATGTGCTGAGTGTGAGGTTCCCATTGAGGCAGGAGAGTGCGTGTGGACTGCATGCAGGCAAGGACCCCATCCATCCCGCATCTCCTGTATCCTCAGAGCCTACCCAACGTCAGGCTCGTAGGACATGATCCGTGATCGTAATCAACAGAAGTGATATTATATAGTATTCTGTGAAGGGCGTGTGGCTGTATTGACAAGAGTTTTTGTTTGTTTGTTTGTTTGCATTTTAAGACTTTTTCGATACAACATTGGTTAATTACATTATATAAGTTACAGGTCTACAACATTATAATTCAATACCGGTGTACACTATAGTGTGCTCACCACCGAAAGTCTAGTTTCTGCCCCCATTCATCACCATATATTTGATACTTTTACCCATTTCTCCCTCTCCCCACCCCTCCCCCTCTGGTAACCACCAAGCCATTGTCTGTATCTATGAGTTTTTGTTTTTGTTTTTGTTTGTTTCTTTTTTGTTTTCTATTCACATGAGAAAAATTGTACAGTTTTTGTACTTTTCTGTTCTGTCTGACTTATTTCACTTAGCATAATACACTCAAGATCCATCCATGTTGTCACAAATGATATTTCATTATCTTGTTATGGTGAGCAATATTGTGTGTGTGTGTGGTGGGTGTGTCTCACATCTTCTTAATCCGTGCACCCATCGATGGACACTTAGATCATTTTCATATCTTGGTTATTCTAAATAATGCTTCAGTGGACATAGGGGTACAAATATCTTTTTGAATTAGTGCTTTTATATTCTTCAGGTAAATACCCAGAAGACTTGCTGAATCACATCGTAGTTATATTCGCAATTTTTTGAGGAAACTTCTTACCATTTTCCATTTTATTATATATTCACGAAAAAGGACACACCGATTTACAATCTCATCAGAAATAACAAGTGGTGGAGAGGATGCGGTACAAGTGAACCCTCATACGCTATCGGTGGAATTGTAAAAAGACTTTTTTTAGAGCAGTTTTAGGTTCACAGCAAAATTGAGAAGAATGTATAGATCTTTCCCATCTACCCTGGCCCCCAAACATGCATAGCCTCTCTCATCATCAACATCCTCCACCAGTGTTAGGATTCACTCTTGGTGTTATATATTCCATGGGTTAGACAAATGTATAATGACCTGTGTCCACCATTACAGTACCATACAGAGTATTTTAACTGCCTTAAAATTTTTCTATGTTCTGCCTATTTTTCCCTCTCTTCTCCCTAACCCTCAGCGATCACTGTTCTTTTTACGGTCTCCATAGTTTTGCCTTTTATAGAGTGTCATATAGTTGATATCATAAAGTAGGTGATGTTTTTGGATAGGCTTTTTCACTTAGTAATTTACATTTAAGTTTCCTACAGGTCTTTTCATGGCTTGATAGCTCATTTCTTTTTAGCACTGAATAATATTCCATTGTCCAGAAATGCTTCCAAGTTTTGACAACTATGAATAAAGCTGCCGTAAACATCATGTTCAAGTTTTGGTGTGGAACTAAGTTTTGACTCTTTGGGGTAGATCCCAAGGAGCTTGATTGCTGGATCATATGGTATGAGTATGCTCAGTTTTGTAAGAAACTGCCAAACTGTCTTCCAACGCGGCTGTACTGTTTTGCATCCCCACCAGCCACGAATGAGAGTTCCTGTTGCTCCGCATTCTCACCAGCATTTGGTGTTGTCAGTGTTTCAGATTTCGGCCCTTCTGATAGGTGTGTAGCAGGATCTCATTATTGTTTTCACTTGCGATGTGAAGCATCATTTTATACACTTATTTGTCATCTGCATGTCTTCTTTGGTGAGGTGTCTGTTAAGGTCTTTAACCCATTTTTGATCGGCTTGTTGTTTTTTTTATTGTTGAGTTTTAAGAGTTTTCTGTACGTTTTGTCTAACAGTCCTTCCTTCGAAACATTTTCTCCCGGTCTGTGGCTTTTCCTTTTATTCTCTTGACAGTGTCTTTTGCATGGCAGCTGGAACATTTATTTAATCATGAGTTCCACATAGGTGGGATCAAAGTTTTCTCCCTTTTGTTTAAATCATCTAATCTAGATAAACCAACCTAATGGCTATTTTCAGAATCTACAGATAGAATGGAAGTGAACTCACTTGAGAGCCAACAGAGAGGTGACACAAAGATGGCTCGCCCGTCTTCCTGGAATTTACAAGCTCTTTCTAGAACGAGAAAACATACACTTAAAACAATTTTTTAAACAACACGAAAGTCTATACATCACATGTTAAAATACATTGGTAAGCTAAATTAAAGGAGAAGAAGAAGTCAGTAGAAGTCTAAAATGGGCCAAAAAAGACATAAGGTTTTAATAGGCTCTATAAAAATAACTCGCATTGGCCAAGAACATAAATAGATTTTCCATTTAGAATATCTGGACCAGCGGTTCTCGATAACTGAGCTGTCACATACTAATGAACCATCAGCCCGTCACAGAGGTACAACCAAAGTTTTTCCAGGGTGGTCATTTTGTGAATGGAGGCACAGTTGAAGATACATACAGTTGCAGCAGCATCTGTCGGATGGATGGCTTCGCCGAGCAGGCAGGAAAGCACAAAGGATGGTCCAACCTGCTGTGAACAAGAATAAAGTGTGAGGTCAAATGGGCAAGAGCTTTTGAGTATTTAACAGAATACAGTCATGGCGGTAAACAATCCCACTGGGATGGCAGGGCAGTGTGGAAAGGCTGACCACTGACTGCTTGGTAAACACTGGGAGTCATTGTTACACTGTGGTAATGATTGCATTGTAATTATTCCTCATTTATTTAAATGTTGTTTTTACTCTACTAATCACTTCAAGAGGGCTGCCAAGATTCTGATATTCAAAAGTGTGCCATGAATCCACGAAGTCTGGGAACCACTGATTTGTGTTCTCTCTCCACTCTTCTATTTTGCTTCATTTTATAGTCTTGCCTTTAGGACACCGCATTTTAATAATACGAAACCAGAGCATTTGGGGGCTATGGAATTTTGTGATTATCTACAATTGTTTAAGTTGAGAATATACACTTTGAAGATAACTTTTTTTATTTTGTCATAGTTTAAAACTCATATAGAATGGGGAAAAAGTAGTGTAGCATTCCCATGTACTCGTCACTCAAATTCCTTCAATAATTGCAGTCATATAACCATAGTATGTTGTCAAAACTGACATCAGTACAATATTTGTGACTCAGGTTTTACATCCATATTTTTGAAGGTTTTAGGACAAGACTATATTTATATTGCTGCAACTTTATAAAACAATACTATAATTACTAAGAAATTATAATCATTGTAGATAGAAAACTAAAATACCATAAGACCAGGTGGAGTACTATGGATTCTTAGAAAGGAAAGGAATGACCTTCAGCTGGGAAAATCCTCCTGGACAGAGTTGGGAGGTTATGCTGAAGTCTCAACTCTGTGCATCCTTTGGCATTTAGCATAACAGATGCGACTCAGGAACAAGCAACATCTTTTTTGTGAGCAGATTCCCTAATGCATATAATGGCAAAATAGCCAAACAGGAAGGTCAAAGGAGAGTAGAATATGTGACACCTTGGGCATAGTAGGTCATATTGAAAGAAAAAAGAATCAGCCCGAGACCAGTCTATTGTTCTTTTCACTTTTACTCATACAAAAAAATAAGCCAGACTAGGATATATATCTATCAAAGATGAGACCACTTGGGCCACTTGTGATTTGCCTGCCCCAGACAAAAGCACAAAAAAAGCATACCATCAATGGGCAAACCCAGAGAAACCTCATTCTCTTCAACATGGGCTCTAAGACAAGAGTATGTTCAAATGAATAAACACTGTTTAAGTGCTTCGACCGGCCACGACTGATGGCCCTGATTACTTTGATCTTCTTAGCTAATTCTCTACAAGATAGTGTTGTCCCACATTATCAAAGGATCCTTTAATCGAATTTCATTTTTAATTTCCCATGAAAATCTGAAATAAGAGATGCTCTCACATGTTTCAAAATTCTACAGAAAGCAGTGAAAATAAACTTAATAGTCAGCTGGAGTATGGAAAATAAAAATAAATCACTCTTCCTTTCATACGCTATTTGTAAGGAAAGAGTAATGTATTTTTTTTAATCAATTACTGCAATTATTTACACATACTTTTAATTTATGGCTATGCGAACAAACCAGATTTACTTTAAAGATTTTTAAAAGAATTTCCTTTGTCTTAAAAGAAATTTGGATGAGATAAATCCTTTAGTCCTCCCAACTCTGGGATCCTATGTTTTATGACAGTAAATTCACTCAAACAGCTGCTGTTTTTTAAAATAACTAATTAGCACTACCATAGCTAGCTACTAAAGTTAATTGGGGGGAAAATAAGCCCAGTAATGAAACAGTGTATTATTTCAACCCATGTGATGATTTCTTTATTATGTATTATCGCTAAATTTTCGATGCGCTTGTTATATTATAAAAATAATGACGATATCCATTAAAGACTCAGTTTTCTACATCCAGATACTTTACTCTTGTCTCTTCTTAATACCGACATCAATCCTATTAAGAAGATACCAGAATTTCCCCCATTTGACATATTAGAAAACTAAGTCTCAAAGTGTTAAGTAACTTTCCCAAGGTTAAGCTTACAAAGATAAGAAATGGTGGAGCCAGGATTCAAATTCAGATTGATTTTGTGGCCAAACTTATCCTTTTATTCACTATGCCAGATAGTCTCCTGACTTAGGATAATTACCGTGTTTAGCAGAACAAACCAATTTTAATCTATCCCTTTGAACCATTTAGCGAAAGACCAGATAATCTCTTGAACAAGACTCCAGTGAGGTCATAGGAGTCCATTTTCCCCACCATTTCCATTCTGCATGTTTTAATATAGATCTTTCTAGTTCCCTACAGTTACAACATAATGCTCATATAAAAGGTATCAGAGATCTATGATTATTTTCAAGTCTCAAATACAGTCCGCTTTTAAGGGGATTCTTAAAAATATGTGTCTGAGGCTTCCCAGCACTGCCCACGCGTTGCTTTATTACCGAACCGTCACCATGGCTCCTTTGACGAAGAATGTGTGCTTTCATACTTAATAGCTAGATAGGATTGATATCACATCAAACAAATGCCTTTCCATTCTGGGGAATTTATACTTGGGAAGACGCCATTTATCCATCAGGATGAATCATGGGGATGTTACCAGGCAGTCCCCAAAGAGAGCATCTCTGCGCACCTGCTTTGATTTGTTGAGCTTTCGACTCTGAAAAGTACACCTACGGCTTAAGCGTGTAGATTGTCTTCTCCACGTCTTCCTGGTTTTGGTCACGTCATGACAGAAGAGTAAAAGCAGTGTTTAGACCCAAAGCATTTTCCAAATGGAACATGCAAGTCGGATCCTAAACATTTACCAAGAAGGCATACTCTGCGTCCAGTCATATAACTTTAAACAGAAACATCGTTTGGCCAGAAATTACTTCATTACAGCATTCACCATGGCTCCAAAAAGGATTCTATTTTGGCCAGTGAATACTTCCAAAAAAACATTTCTAGCCATCCATGGGAAAGGAGTGAGTGCCCCCTGGTGAAAATGTGGGAAACGTTTCCATATGTTATTTTTGGCTGGCAAGAAGGTGCAGATGTCTTCACAATAAAAATATACTTGCTGTGAGTGCTCGTCTCCTTGAGAAGAACTGGCATCGTTCGGAGCACTGGATCTGCAGTGTGGGAAAGACACACAAAGAGAAGGGGAAAACCAAGGCACCCACCAGCACACAGTGATGAGGGTGGGCGCCGAAGCTGCACCGGCTGGGGACCATGGGTGACTTCTCTTTGATTTTTCATACCTGCATTGGACGGTCTCTTTCTGTCCCCTCCAAACTCACTCCCTCCCTGCTCTTTGTCCTGGGAGGCTGACTTTTAGGAACTGTATTATACATTCCCTCGCCCTCTGCCTTCTAGATGGGTTCAACCAAGGGAAGACACCACAAGCAGGTGATCAGGAGATGGGAGGAGAGTGACATTGGGGTATTTACACCGAGGGCTGGCTCCTTGCCAGTCGAGCTGGGAAGGGGTCATACACCTCAGCCTATAGCCTCAGCTCTGTCAGACAGCTCTAGCTCTCTCTAGGGGCTGGTGAACCCTGCCTCCGAAGCTCGTGCAGGCCTAGGGATGGTGACGGCTCCTCACTATTGCTGGCTTGGGGTGCTTCACCATCTTTTGGCGTGGTTCCCTTAATCCTACCCACGCCTTTGTAAGAAATCCACACAGTTAACACACCTTCTTAGCCTTTTCCATGCATACTCTAATACAGTACTTTTCCTCATATTTCAAAATCTCTACAATAAGCATCTATCTCCATGCAACTCCAGAGATGCCTATGGTTTCTGGGAGCCCCACGTTCCCACCCCACCAGTTCTGACCACTTGGACTAGGGTGAAGCCAGGGAATCACAAACTGGGACCCCTGTTTACCGGGTCTCCCTTCACCACCCCACACTGGTGGTCTGCATAGCCCAGTGCCACCTTCCTAACGCAAGCTGCTGGCTTCAACTGCACCTCTACATTTTAGAACAGGAAAAAGAAAGTCTCTGTTTACATTCAGCCTTCACCTATCTCACCAGGAGTGAAGCAGAACAAGGTGTTCTGACGCAGGAACCTAACAGATTAAACAAACAACAGACTGGTCCTATAGGTCTAGAGTTGGCAAGACAGGGCACTCTGCAAACTGCAAGAACGGAAGGGCAGCCCGCTGGGTCAGCCTCCAGGGCACCCAGCCCAGGGCTCTGTTTTTGACCAGAGCACACAGACGTAGTTGGACCTTGCCAGTTACACCCATCCTCCAAACATCCTTACTTCCTTCCTTTAATCCATTATACAACTGTCGTCCGAGACTTTGCCTAAATACTTTTTGATCCTGTTAATGGCAATGATGAGGGTGAAGTATGAACTTAGGCCCCAAAGCTGGGCTCAACTCCCAGATCCACTCCCCTCTTACTATTTGACAAGGAGCAATTTTACTTAACCTTTCTGAGACCAACGGTCTTCAGCTATCAAATAGAGATCATACTTTAGCATAGGGTGGTCATAAGCGTAAATGAAATCACATATATGGGGTACACATTCCAACAGGGAGTTGGCACTCAACATATAGGATTTTTCCTCTTCCCTTCTACTTACTGAGATGCTGTAGGGTTCCACATCTTCATAGAAATTCAACGATTAGATTGTCATAAAGGAAACTGCTGAGGACTAACACAGAGATTGAACTTTTATGCACCAAGGATGGTTTTTCTTGCTTCCCTTCACATCTGCCCAGAGTACACTAGGGAAAATAAAATAAATGATAAGAGTAAGTTATTGAGAACTCGTAATTATTGAAGACTCATGAATTATTGAGGACACAACAGACACTGTGCTGGGACTTTTTAAAATTCTGTTTGTCAAAGATATAAATGTACTTCTTTAAAGAGGCCAAGAGTTACACGATGTTTATACAAAACTCAACAGCTCCCCAGTTCTGTCTTCCCAGAGGCCAATACTTTCGACCGTCTAAAGAGATCACTTGGGTATTTACTGTCACATCTCTAAACAACATACTTATGATCACATCTTTATTTTTAGTTTTAGACATTAGCTATGGACCTCCTTCTATAGATCATGACAATTCAGCTTTTGCTAATTCCCCTACTTCTCCCACACCTTTTCCTGTAGAATTTTCATTCTCCCAACTTCCCTATAACTATTTTGTAATTTTGTTCAATCAATATGCAGTGTTGACATTTTGATTATGTAAACGCTGTTCACAGTTGAGTCATGAAAAACAAATGATTATTTTTCTTTCCTATACAAATTTTAGTTTCCCTAGAGATAATCCTGGTTTTCTTATTCGTTTTGTTTTGTTTCTGTAAACTTATCACTAATTCAACTTCGAATTAGTCTGTCTTTTGTCTAAATCTCTTTTCAAAATATTTAGATGATGAAATAATCTATCAATTTCCTCTTTTTGGAGAAACCTTTCCTGGAGACTTCTGCTATGGTCCAATCTGCACTGGCTGTCTTCTGGGCCTGGTGCACAGTCACTCTCCTGTGGTCTCCCTTCAAGACCTTCCTGCAGATTCCCTTTGCCTCTCTCTTGTGTTGGATCTCTTCTTTCCTGAATCCCACGTCTTCCTCTTTGTTAGTTTACTCTCTCTTTTGTGTGGAGTATATCCTTCAGTAGCTTCCTGAGAAAGGACATATGGGAGGTAAAATTTTTAAATATTGCTTACCAAAAACCAAATACTTGATTAATAGTTTGTATACAATTCCAAGTGGGAATATATTTTCTTCAAATTCTGAAAGCATTTCTCCATTGTCTCCCAACATCCATGATGGCAGTTGAGATGTTTGTCATCGTTCTGATTCTGTGACTAGTTCTTCTCTCTCTCTTTTTTATCCCCCATATTCTGAGATATGTAGATCTGGTATAGATTCATTACCATTCACTGTGTTGATAATCCAGTCACCCTCCCTATCTGGGAGGAACTGACTTCTGCAATTGACTGGCTGGCTAGGCAAGTCCAAAATTCATAAGGCAGGTTGTCTGGGTATCCCGGAAACTCTCAGTCAGGAGCTGGTCACACAGTTCACAGGTTTAATTGCTTCTTCCTCAGGAAAATCTCAGTTTTGCTCTGAAGGTCTTTCAATTGATCAGATCAGGCCCACCCAGATCATTTTCTTTACACAAAGTCCACTGACTATAGATGTTAATCACATTTGAAAAATACCTTCATAGTAATAGTAGACTAGTGTTTGACTGAATAACTGTGTTCTACAGCCCAGCCAAGTTAATACATAAAACTGACCATCACAGTGTGGAAGCTTATTATTGACTCAGACTTAAGTTTCATTCTCAGATACCAGCTTTCCTTGACACATAGTTGGTGTTCAAAAAGTACTTAATTTAATAAATGCATGTATGATGTTCTCATCTGCTTATCTCTCTCAATGTGTTTGGAACTCAGGATGCAAGGAAGGGTATGGTCCATCGTAGCCTCTCAAACTTACCCTGTCTTTCCCCCATCTCCCAGGCTGAGTCCATTAGGTTTGAGGAATGACAGATGCCAATAGAGGTGATCAATAAGCAGAGAAGTGTCCCACGGGACAAAGAGGGGTCACAGGTGAAGTCGTCTGCAGCCCCAAACTATGTGGGAATAAAAGAAATGTCTACTAATGAAGGGCTTTGGGAAAGCCCAGCATGTTGCTCTGGGTCTCAGAGTGGAACAGGCGAGTAATCAATGTTTTTCATGATCCCAAATGGGGTTGGAGTACAGAAATAGCTGATGAAGGACAAAGTTGGAAAGGGTGGGCTTCAAGAGGTAAAGGACAACACAGCAGCAGGGATCAATGACCCTGGCCAGATGCAAATGCCAGCAGTGAAATTTTGAGGGTCTAGGATTCAATGCAGTTCCCCTACAAAGCTATAGCATGAGAAGGGACCCCAGAAATTACAAATAGTCCAGGAAAAATGTGCAGAGCTAAGAGGAATAGACATTGAGTTGATTGAGATTCTTCCCTACCCCAACTGCCCCACAGGCAAATCAGGTTTGATTATGGAAAAATATTTTTACATTTTCCGTGCATCATAGTTTGTGGACCAATATTCATGCTTGGTTGATGGTGTGGACAGCAAGTTCTTTAGTCTGAAAGCCTTCCTTTCTTCCTTCTCCTTCTTCCTTCCTTCCTTCCTTCCTTCCTTCCTTCCTTCCTTCCTTCTTTTCCTTCTTTCCTTCTTCCTTCCTTCCTTCTTTCTTTCCCTCTTTACTTTCTTTCTCTTCCTTTCCTTTCCTTTCCTTTCCTTTCTTTTCTTTTTTTCTTATTTTTACAAAAGAGACTTTTGGATCATTCGTAGATTAGACCTAGGCTGAAAGAGTGGCCTGAGGTGTCTCAAATTTTCCCAGGGACTGAAGAAGTTAATGCCTATTTTGGAAAGAGGGGGAAAAAAGTGTAGATGTGTCTTTTAACCTATCAGTCCCTAATCGTTGGGGCACCAGGGACCATCAGAGAAGTATATAGGTGTTTTGCTTTACCCAGAAAATGATAGTGAGTTTGGGAGAAGTTTTCTATATTTAGCTGCATGCAAAACACTTTTGAAAATGAAGTTTAAATTTGTCTATTAGGGTAGCTATTTGGGTGTACCTTCACACTGATTCAATTTGGAATTCAATCTTTATAAAATAAAAGGGGCTTCTAAAATACCAAGGATTGGCAAAGATGTGGAAAAGCCCAGACTGTCTTACATGTGGTAGGAGTAGGAACTGGGCAACTGCTTGAGAAACTGGCAATATCTACCAACCTATGACTCAGCACAACAGGAACGTGTAAAGGACTCAGCAAAGGATGCCGTGATAGATTTAGAAGCATGGCCACAACCTTTAGCAACTCTTCTCATCCAAAGATGGACTCTAGACTCTACTTCCAAGTCTCTTGAATTTAGGTTGGCCAGCTGGTGGAAGTTATGGCGTGTGAGTCCTTGAGCCTAGACCTCAAGACGTCTCATAGCTTTACTTTCATGCCCTTGGGACGCTGCTCTGAGACTTCCGTGTAAGAGGCAGGATTAGCATAGTGGAAGATAAAACCACGCATGATGTCTCTGTCGACAAACCAACACCAACCACTGGTTGCGAGTGAGCCCATCCAGAACCTTCCATCCCACAGTTAGTTGCGTGATGATCCCAGGCAGGAGCTGCAGCGGAACCATCCAGCTGACCCACGTGGTCGTAAGAAATAATTCACCATTGTTGGTTGATTGTGGTGGTTTTGTGCACAGCATTAATGAATGGACATAAGCATGGGCTCGAGTGGTCGTGACTCTTCGTAACAGTCCCGAACTGGAAATGACTCAAATGTCCACGGAGGAGAGAATGGATAAGTAAATTGTGAAAGAGCCACATAGGAGAATACGATTCAGTAATGAGAGGGAATGACCTATGAGAAGACGTGAAAATCTGGATGAATCGCACCGATATAGAGTTGAATAAAAGACAGAAACAGAAGGGGACGCACACTATGATTTTTAAAAATAAAGTACAAAGATAAGCGAAACTATTCGACTGTTAGAAGTCAGAATCATGGCTTCCCTTGGAGGAGGGATAAATGGAAGTGAACACAAGTGGGGTTCGGGGTGCTACAAATGCGCAGTTTTCAAGTCTGGGTAGTAGGGGCCTGGGTGTGTTTAGTTTATTAAAGTTCAACAAGCTATATGGTCAAAGGGAATACACTTCCAGTTATAAAATGAACAAGTTCTGGGGACCTAATATTCAGTATGGTGACAATAGTTAAAGGTACTGTGTTTTAAATACTTGACAATTGCTAAGAGAGCAGAACTTAAATGTTATCAACACAAAAAATAATTTGTAATAATGTGAAGTGACAGATGTGTTAACTAACCTTACAGTGGTAAATCATTTTGCAATACATAGGTATCAAAATATTACATCTTACAC
This sequence comes from Eonycteris spelaea, assembly GCA_003508835.1. Taxonomy (NCBI): domain Eukaryota; kingdom Metazoa; phylum Chordata; class Mammalia; order Chiroptera; family Pteropodidae; genus Eonycteris; species Eonycteris spelaea. The sequence continues at coordinate 3,818,031 of PUFA01000071.1, read as the reverse complement.
CTTAAACTTATGTGTTATGTGTCAATTATATCTCAATAAAGCTGGAAAAAAATAAAATGAAATAAATTCAACAAACTGCAGACTTCTCTCATGTGTACTTCTCCGTTTGTATGTAATACTTAATCAAAAGTTTGAATCTATGCCCTCTGTTTACTATATGGGGTTGTTGAAAGTGGAACACATTTTTCATGTCAATGCATGGTTATATGTGGATTCAGATTTCCTGAAAATAAGCTCCCCAAATGTAGTTTAAAATGACTTTACTGGGCTCTGCTAGCTCTCATTCCTAGTTACTACACCCATGGGCACTCTGGCTGCTGTCAGGGAACTTACATTCTAGTGATGTCGTCTTCAACTTATCCAGTAACAGGGCACTCATTATTTCCTATTATTTTATTCCTGGTAACTTGTTAGACTTACCTTCCTTATGATAAGGCCAAATCTTTGTCCTGTGACTTTCAGTTCGGTCTCTGAATTGACAGGACAAACTTCCACGTCTCCTGAGTCTTCTTTTCTTGGGACCAAACTGCCTGGGTCCCTTTCCCTATATCTTGTTCGATGTTGTTGCAAGTCCTTCCCACTTTCTGTCCATGCTCCTAGGATAAGCTGCAGATTAGCAAGAGTTTTATTAAAGTATTGGATTCAGAACCAGATATGATATTCCAGGTGAGGCTTGGTGAGAGCAGGGTTCTCAGCCATAGCACTTCTGACATTTGAGGAGTTCTTTGCCGTGGGGTCTGTCCTGTTCACGGTAGAATGTGTAGCAGCATCCTGGTTTCTACCTGCTGGATGTAACTAGCAAATCTGCCCCAGTTGTGACAATCAAAAATGTCTTCAGACAGTATTAGCAAATTTTCCCTGGGAAGCAGGTTTTCAGTCTGGACATTTTATCTCTACCCTTAAGCTACCAAGTTGCCAAGCTTGCTTGGACTTCTCTGGCACTAACTATAAGTTTGTTCTGCCTTGCTCTGAACTACATTACTCAAAATAAATACATACTTAAATAGAGTGCAATAAAACAGCAATCAGAGACAAACATTGCACTGAGCCCCCACAACATAAAAACTCTTTGCTTCTTAAAGCTTCACTTTACATCCATGTCTCTTTCAGAAAAGAACTGTCAGAGTAGACTTAAACGGAAAAATTTGAGTCTCTGTGACCAATGAAAGAGAACCAGAATCCAGAAACAAAGTACATATACATTTACTTCCTCTCCAAATGCATCCCCCGCTCAATTATGGCGGGGAAGGAAAAAAATAGTAATTTATGGGAAGGAGAGGGATCCAGTAGACCTTCAGGCTCTTAGAATCCTTGAGAGCTATACATGTCAAAATCAGAAATTTGGTCTTCATCCTATGCTTAACAAGCTGATCTTGTAACCAAATGAATAACAGCCCAGTGTGTAAAAAACAGACACTGAGAACTTAGGCAGACAGTGTGGTTTCACCCTACAACCCAAAGAATGTTAATCAGGCTGGATTGAGTTTAGCAGGTGGACTTTTCAAGTGGGCAAAAGACTGGATCTTGGTTACTTTTTAAACTATAGAAATTTAAGTTTTTGCTGTTGTTAGCTTAACACTATCTTTTGGTACTTACTAGAATTCTCTTTACAGAACGAGATCAGCTTGCCGCCAAATCACACTTCCGGAACAGGGAGGTGCTAGCTTAGCACAAGAAGGTAAATACACAGATCTGCTCTTTTTTTTTTTTTTCTGTCTATAGTAAATGCACTTTGAGTTTTCCTACTTACTTAGGGAGGTGGGGGGACACATTACTTTATTTTGGTGTGTGTATATAACTGAGGAATTCCTTAAAGCTTGGGTGGGAAGTGGGCAGTGAAAGACCGGTGGTTGATTCTTTTGTTTGGCTTTTATTGTGCATGACTAAATGTATTAGACATGTTGGATCACAGAGAATATGCATCTGTGAATCACGGCGCCGTTGAATTTGTATGTGTTTTGCCTACTAATATGAGTTGCCCCTTTCAGCTACAAAAGGCCTCCCTACTAACATGATAGTTGAATTACTTTAATAAAACCAGAAATAGAGGATGCTATGTGAGTCTTCTGCAAAGAAAAAGACGTCCTTCCCAAAGTCTTCATTTATAATGAATTTCTGTGATTTGTGTTTTCTTTGAAAACAGAATAGGAAAAGACCAGACACGGAGAAGTAGGAAGCAAGGCACAGGAAAGAGAGCGATGGACAGAATAGGTTTTAGGAACGACTCTTTATAGCCTACAATCAACTCCGAAATAAAAGCACATTCCTAAATTTCATCTTTTCATCAAAAATGCATTGAATCTCTACTATGTGAAAGGGGTTCGGCTTAGCGAGTTCACGCTCCACATGGTCACTGGGAAAGCTACCGATTCAAAGGATAAACCATTCTTTAAATACATGAGCCGGTTTTTCTTCTTTCGTGGATGGAGTAGTAATAAAGTATTTCACTACTACTAGACACCAGGGAGAGAAATGTGAAGGTCATTTAAGGTTTTCATCAGCTTTATTGTCATTCCTTGGGAGAAGAAAAATGAGATTTACTTAATCGCAGAAGTATGACAAATTTCTTTTCTTCAGATCTCAAAATGTTTTTTCAGTGAAGATTTTCAATTGAGAGAGATTATTATTTAGGGGGGAAAAATCCTTGAAAATGTTTTGCTCCGTGTTTGAAAATCACTCACGAGCTTTATTGCCGTGTCACAAAGCCAGGTACTTTGTGTTTGAAACAAAGGTAACGACGTGGTTTATGATGGACAGATAACTGGACCGGGAGCGAGAAGTCTGATTCGGGCCCTGCTTCTACTGTGTGACCTTGAATAAGTCACTTTCTTCCTCTACGCCTTGGTTTCCCCCATTTGCAAAGGAGGGCTTTGGGCTAGACAACCTTTAAGGCCCCAACAGCTCAGAGAAATCTTAAGATGAAATTAGTTCCTGCCTGTCCGCTGGGTATCACTCTGTGCAAACATATTTCCTCCACTGCATGGCTGTGTTTCCCCATACACGTAATTGAAGGTGTTTTACACCTGAAGCTACAATTGCATCACTTACCTACCCCATGTCATTTAAGGTCTCCTCATTCTGCTTTGAAGTTCAAAGGAAGAGAAGTCTGTATAATGAGAATGGCCCCCTTGAAATGCTCCCTCCGCAGCTGCAGGCACAGAGGATCCTGCACTGAGCAGAGGCGAAGAGGCTATTGTGATGCAGATGTGCTCGGGAGAGCCTCAGCGGCAGGCCATTTCCATGGGTCTTTACTGTATTTCTTCTATTATTCATAGAACACAATGTAAATGAAGCCATAAATTTTACCCCCCACACTAGATGTAGAAAGAAGATAATGGAAATTGTGAATTATAAATGAATCACTGTTATTGTAATTCCTTAAGGATTCTGATGGGGATGATTAAATTCATGCAAAGACACAGATTCTAAAACTTTTTGTGCCTGAGTCCTTAGTAATGCTGCTTGGAATTTCACAAGGAATGCAATAGAGAGGACCTTGGTTTCGCACTTACCTGCCAAATTATCTCACAGATGATCTACCTAGGCCCGGACAGGTCACCTTATGAAAGATGAAGAAGTCATTCCCAGGGGAGAGGGCAGTATTCCCAAATCTATGTGTCTCCCAACTCTTTAGACATATTACTCAGGATCCAAAACACGAAACAGTTGAAACCTTCAACACTGAGTTCTTGAAATTTATTCGTTCTTTTAGAAAATTGGAGGGGTGAAAAAGCAAAAATAATTAAGAGGCATCATATTTCTTTAAAAAAAATAATAAAAAGATCCAGCAGCCTAACAAAGTCAAGGGTGCAGATATGTTCCCATCTAAATTTGTTTTGATAACAAGGATTCTGGTCAACAATTATTCTCTCAACCATGGAGCATAATTCTTCTAAATAATGATGCTGGCTGGACTGAGATTCAGAAGCTGCTCTGGTTTTGATAATGATAGAGAGCGATGGAAGTACTTCACTGATCTGAGACAAAGCCTCTGGAAAATTTCAACCTTAAACTCCTTTAGTCTTGTGCCAGGTTTCTAGAAGGTTATAGCCCCCAAAATGAGATTTGAGATGAGATTTAACAGTTCAAGTGTCATTCCGGAAAGAGTTCTCTCCTGTAGCGTCCCCAAAATAGATTTTTGACATTTTTATACTACCAAATATGCACGAATAGCTAAAGATATAGGCACAGGCAGACTTCTGTTCCGTAGCTGCTTTCTACTCTCAAACATAAAATAATTTAAAATTGAGAATATATGTGATCGTACAGGGTGCGAAAGGTATGAGTGGAGACTCTCCATAAAAGGTGCTAACATCCACCAAAATGTAGTAGATGCAAGATGAACTATGAGTCCCCAGGCAGCCAAAAACCCTTCCCTTATTCTCAGCATCCTTATCTATGAAATGAAAAAAATTGGATTAGATGGTCTCTAAGGTCATTTACAGCTCTAACGTTCTCAGTCCTTGAACAGAAAGAAAAACGAGGGGCAAATGTTCTTACTTGGCCTCTGAAGCCTATCAGAGGCTCGGACACTGACGGCGATCAAAGGTTTACCATCTCAAAAGTGTACGTTTTGGGATACTGATTTTAAGCTGGTTATTAAGAAACAAAAGACTCAGAAAGAACCTTTGACACTCTCCCTTTCCTGCCCAAAAGATTCAGACAAAAAGGCCTACTCCGGGAAGAGAATCTCACCTTCACCTTAGCAGTGAATATAAAGGCTCTGAGCAAGGGCCTGTCAGCTAGATCTCCCTCCCACTGCCCCCGCCATTGTTTCTGGGTTGCTTAGCAGGAATTCGCCTGCCACATGCGTTCTGCCCTTCCTCAGCTACCTGTAAATGTCCTTTGAAACTTCGGAGCCCTGCTCCCTTTCCCCTTTGTCCATAATAAACCTCATAAACCTCACATAAACCTCAACTAGCCAAGGTGTTTGGGGTCTCGTATCTTATGACACCCCCGGCATGCACATCTGTAATAAACTTTGTGCATTTTCTCCGGTTACTTGAGCTCTGGTTAGTATGATGATTAGCCCAGCTAGAAGAATTTCGAAGGTGGGAGGAAAAAATATTATTTTTTTAGCCCCCATAGACCCACCCTCAGTCTTGAGGTGTTAGGAGTGTCCTGGAAGGCTTGAATGGGGGTTGTCAATGTGAGGATGAATAAAATAACTTTCTTCCCACGTCCTAAGTTCTAGCTGAGCTAATAATCAAATTAACTGAGACCGATTGACAGGAGACAATGTCCAAAGTTTATTATACGAACATCATATATTTGGGGAGTCCATGAGGACATAAAAAACCCAAGGAGGTGTTGGGCAGTTGAGGTCTATATGCCATTTTGGACAAAGGAGAAAGGGGAACCTGAGGGGGTGGGGGAACAGGGGTCTGGGATTTCGAAGAAGAAGTGGGCATTTCACAGGTAGGAAAGATGGAGCAGAAGCACCAGGCAGTCAAATTCCTGCTCGGCTACCCAGAGGCAATGGGACGAAGGAGAGAATCCAGAAGAGCAGGTCCCTGCGTGGGTCCTTCCGGCCACCAGACTCAATGTACATCAGGCTAAAGTGAAAACCCTCCGGGTGAATGTGCTAAGATGCCTTCCTGGCCACCCGAATCACCTACCCACCCAGAGGAAAGGGAGGGCCAAAGGTTCTGAGTCTTTCGTTTCTTAATAACCAGATGAAAATCAATATTCCAAATGGCGCATTTGGGGGAGGTGAAACGTTGGTTCCTGTCACTACACAGAGCCCAGTTTGGGGGCACGAAAGAGGTCACTGCGGCTACTAGCCAAAAGGAGCCTTTTCAGCAACCAAGGGTAAGAACGACCATCTCGGGATGCTGACCCCGTCGCACCGGAGGCAGAGAAAATAGGGACAAGTGCCCTGACGATTCCTTCCTCTCCCCCTCAAGGACACAACGCCTGTGCCTTGCCTTAGAGAATCCCTCGGAGGCCGACGGGCCACAGAGTCTGGGAACAGCTGCCACAGAATCAAGTCTGACGTGCAAAGCGAACGGCAGCAGGAGGGTGGGAAATGGGTCTCTAAGCAGCAGGTACGGCCCGCACACCTGGAAGGCTTTGCTGGCTTCAGGGGCCAGGAGTTTTCCCCTTACACAATTCAAACCCTTGCTGTTCCTCGAAGGCCTAGGCTTTTGAATCTCAAAACCAAGAAGAGACTCTTTCTCTGAATGTTTGCTAAGATGGTGAAGACGGAGCCTCTGGCTGCCAGCGTGGAGAAGTACCAAGTGCTGGAGGGAAATGCGGAAAACGAAAACGTGTGGTTAATACTCTGAAAAGTGTTACACCACCGCGTGCTCTTCTTTACGCTCATGGTCTCTCTTCTGGGCTCAGGGCCCTGCTGCCCGTCCCCATAACCCCCTCACTGAGCTTCCCACCGCTGTTGCTTCCCAGGATTAAAAGTTATTGAGACATGTGGCAAAAGTCACACCACCTGCACTCCCACGATGGCTCTAGTTCACGAACGTCAAAATGGACCAGTCATCACCACCCACAACACACATCACCTCGCCGTGTTCGCATCCCGGACGTCGCCCGTATTAATTCTTCCTCCGTTCCAACTCCACGACACGAGGAGACAAATGCCACTGACTCGTTACTCAGAACGGCCGGGGCGAAAGTCCTTCTCTGCCCTCGCCGCCGGCTCGCGCTGCCGGGCCGCGCCAGCGGACTGCCCTCCGCGCCTCGTGTGTGACTCACGCCTGGGATCACCCCTGCAAGAGGCGCCTATCTTCCCCTGCACTTCTCAGCTCAGACTTTGTAGGGACTGTGTCAGCGTGATTCACCAATTCATCCCAAGTTGCCCGGTGCCTGGCACAGGGCAGGCCTGTTCACACGTATTTCTGGAACGAATGAAGAAAGCCCGCGCCCAGGGCTGCCTTCAAGGATGCCGGAGAGAGATTTTCTTCTTTGGAAAGACGGCCTTTCACTCAGACACAGAAGGAAACGCAAAAGACGTCATGGGCCCCGAATGACCCGCCTGCTGGTCCATGATTATGACCAGGTTCTCTGCACGGGTTCACCTCTCGGCCTTCGTCTGCGTCGTGCCCAAGTAGCTCCTGTTAAGTAGTTCTTACTTAAGTGGCATATTTAGGCCATATCAGAGGAGAAAGCAGTTGACAAGGATGAGAGAACATTCGGAGGTTACGGGAGCATTTGGGATTTAGGCTTGGGAATAGCTACTTCAATTAAAATAATTCTTTCCGAGTACAATTTGCAAAATGTGATTTTTATGTCTGACTCGCCTCGAAAATCTTTCACCTTTTCCTGACATTGCCATAATTACTTTTTAAGGGGAAAGTTTCCTTTCCCAAAAACTCTGGGTTTCTGAAAAATCGATGCTTCCTTCCTCAGCCTCGCAATTCTTAAACTAAAATAAAGCAGGAGTCCAGTTTCTATGAAAGCCTTACATCGACAGATGGGTAGGGAGGTGTTTACCAACCACCTAAAGTATTCAAATACGAGTGGGCAAGGAGGAGGTGCCCAAGCATGACGGCTCCTCAAAACCATCTCCAATTTCTAAAAATGGCCCTAGAGATTCAGAGTCAGTAGGTCCGGAGCGGAGGCCAGGAAGCTGCATCAGTAAGTTCTCCAGGTGACATCAGTGATCAGACACTTGGGGTGCCACCAGGCTACCCTCCGCCTCTGACGTTCTAAGCATCTCCATCTTTTCATTAGCAAGAAGCACTTGTCCCAGCAGACCGTGCTTTGCAAGGGACCATCGACAGGCACGAGTTTTCCCCACACAGTGCCCACTGGTGGTTCTCATCAGTGATGACAACAGCCGCTGATCACTGAGTGCTTTCGACCCAGCTGACCTCTCGGCACACGCCGGACTGAGCTCAGGGCTTTTCAAACACTATTAATTCCTGCGGTGAGCGTCCCATATAACATATAATATGTCTTATATGTTAGGGGTTCTGGATGACAATGCCCAAGATACTGGAGTAGAATAACCTGTATATCCGGTCTAAGAACCTGCCTCCCACAGACAAGGCAGCCAAGGCTTTGAGAGGCTGAGAAAGATGCCACAAGCCTCTATCCTGTCAGCGGCGGAAGCAGAGTTTGAACTCACGCCTGTCTGATTTTGAAACCACAGGTTGAGCCTCGTGCTAAGCCCATCTGCTTTGACAAAGGGCACGAGGTTCCCATTTAGACAGAGGTACTAGGGACAGGGACAAATCTTAAATCCCAGCTGTTCCTCTCAACAAAAAGGCAACCACAAAGTAGGCAAAGCAATGCAGAAGGGCGAGCACACCCATTTCTTTTCCACGCGGAAACTCTCCTGCTGGCATTATTCACAATAGCCAAGGGCGGAAACAACCCAGCTGCCCATCTGCAGGTGAATCGATAAACAATATGTGGTCCGTACACACAGCGAATATTCTTCAGCCTTCAAAAGAGAATGAACTTCTGATACATGCTACGTGTATTAATCTTGGAAATGTTATGCTAAGTGAAATAAGTCAGACATGAAAGGACAAATCTTAGAGTGCAATTATATGGGATACTTAAAATAGACAAATTCATAAAGAGTTAGGAAGAACACAGGTTATGGGGTCCGCAGAGAGGTGGAATGGGGAGTTATTTAATGGATACGAAGATCTGTTTGGGAAGATGAAACAGTTCTGGAAATGGTTGTACGACACTGTGAATGTACTGAACGCCACTGAATTTTACACTTAAATGTGGTTAAAATGGTAAAAAGAAAAAAAAAAATCCACATAACCACAACCCCAAACTGGATTAATCTCAGAAGTACAAGAATGGTTTAATACTACAAAATTCATAAATGTTATTCGTTTTAATAGACTAAAAGAGATAAAACACTTGTTTTAAATCCTGCTACTGTCACTGAGCCCAAAGTTATCTTCTACACTCATGACTCCCTGTCAGGAGTGCTTGAGATGTTTAACCAGGACGTAAAGCGAGGTGTCAACTGTCCAGAGAAATCAGTTCAGTAAACACATAGACTGTCCTTTACAATGTGACTTACGGGACTATTTAAGTACTCATCGCTGGAGGGTCTTCCCCGCCCCCCGCCTCAGCACGCTCAACTTCACCATTCCCCAAGACCTCAGACTACACGTGTTTCAGCCAAGTCAATGTTCTAAGATTTCATTTTTTCCCATTGCAAACAGCGTGGAGTTCCCCACTCGCCTGTAAAGAGACATTAATAGAACAGGTCTCCACAGCAGGGGTCCCCAACCCTGGGGCCATGGACTGGTGGTACCTGTTGCACAGCAGGAGGTGAGCCATGGGCCAGCGAGCTAAGCCTCGTCTGTGTTTGCAGCTGCTCCCCGGCGCCAGCATCACGCCTCAGGTCCACCTCAGATCGCCAGGCATTAGTTTCCCACAGGAGCACAGTCCCTGGTGCCACAAAGGTTGGGGACCGCTGCTCCACAGCTATGAGAGAGGAAACGTGAGTGTCATACTCTACCACAACCCGAATGAGTCTTCAGAGGGCTATTCACCAGATTCCGCAAGGTCAAAGTCTAGGGAACTCGTGCTTTTAAGTGTCAAAGAGATAGATAAAGAACAAAGAAGAAGAAAATGATGTATCCCCCACGGAGGGGTATGATGAATTCACCCGCGTTATTCAGGCTAAACATTGCCAAGGCTTTGGGTGAGCTTGTGGCTGATTGATGTCTTCATTCTAGATTGTTAAATAAGTATGTTAGAATGAATAATGCTTTGAGAGACTGAGGTGTCTGTGAGATACCTACCCTTTACCAAAGAATTACGGCACTAAGAGAGGCCGCGTGAATTCTCGGACCAGACGGCAGTAATGGGACACCAACGGAAAGGACTCTCTGAGTCACCTCAAGTTACCAATTGGCAAACTGATAAATCTGATCATAGTCCATCCAGATCTCGGTGCCTTTGCCAGAGAGAGAACCCTCTCCCACTCTTGTGCTTGCTATGCTCTGTTCCCCCCGTTGATTCTTTTGTTTGTTGGGTTAAGATGGAGCGTCACAAATTTGCGTGTCATTCTGGCACAGGGGCCGTGCTAACCTCTTCTGTATCACTCAAACTTTGGTACGTGTGCTACCGAAGCGAGCACTCACTGTCGGTTCCAACAGGACAAGCTCCGTCCTGCCTGGGGCCTTTGCACACGTCGTTCCCTCCACCTGGAGGGATCCCCCTAGAGAACTCTGCATGTCCGCAGAACCTGTCTTTCAGATGTCTGCTTAAATGGCTCTTCTTCTTTCAGGTGCTTTCATTGACTCCGGACTACTAGGTCCCTCTGTTACACAGCTTCTAAGCATCCCTGACCTGTCCCTCAGCAGCCCTCATCACAGCTGGAATTAGCAGCTTGTGTCATTAGTTCCTGTCTGTCAGCCCCGCTAAACTCTAAGCTCTCTGAGAGCAGAAATGACTCTGTATACTAGGTCTGGCCATGGATTTCACAGGCCCAGTGCAAACTGAAAATGTGGGGACTCTTGTTTGAAAATTAGAAAGAATCTCAAGATAACAACAGAACATTAAACTAAGCATAGGGTCCTCCTCAGCCTGTGGTCTTGGGAACTGCACATCACATGCCCATGAAGCTGGCTCTGGTCTTTCTTCTTCACACTGTATCCCCGAATGCCAGCACAGGACTTGGTAGATAATAGGCTGTCAATTTATAAGCAGATAGGGTGCAGGCATTCTGGGCGTTCTCCTCTTCTTTTGTTCCCCTCATTGCTTCGAGCTGAGAAACATGTCCCTGCTATGGTCAGTCCTTTACAACCAGCTTCCTTTAAAGGTTAGAAACTTCTCCAGCGGCCTCGTCCAGAGCCCCTAAGACAGATTCCTCAGAAGATGCCACTGAGAAATGTATTTGTATGTTTCCTTAAAGGAGACTAGCCTTCAGTGAACTGTTCTTGAAGGGAAGGGAAAATCAATGCCTTCAGATAGCCTTACCTTGCCCTGAATAATCCTGAGCTGCCCGTGACTTACTGTAGAGAGTATAATTGAAGTGAGGATAAACTGCACACCATTTCAAAGTCTACTAAATTGAAACCGTTCTTTTTGTTGACACATGCTTGGGAAGCTGTAGATAATGTGATTTAAAATAAACACACTGGCCCAGTATGTAATTGAAATAAATATGGAATAACCCCATTGAGTCCGCAGGCTGTGGGTGAATTAACCCCTGGCATGCCAGGTGGCATGACACCTGCTCAAGAAGGAGAATGTGGCACTGAGTAAGTTTGGGGAGAAGAGGGCACGCCCCCCCCCCCCCGAATGAGAGGGACGCTTCCAAATGTTGAGTTCTTAGAGTCTTGGCCTGAGCTTGTATAGAAAAGTCCTGCTGGGTGATGAATCCTCTCTTGATTCTCCCACCATGCAATTCTGCTGTTTGAGTACTGTGGGCTCCTGACACCCCAGGTCAACAGCAGATTTTAGGGAGAGCAGAGAACCAGCTTCCCCCCACCCCCGGTCTGATGGTTCCCAGGGGACAAAAAGGGCAAGACACCTCAAGTTACATTAAAACAGTATCATCAGAGGCTTCTGAGTGATCTCTGAATGCATGTTTCACGGGTCCAGGATACACGTGAAGACCCAAGGCGGTGTGTATCCATCCGTTAGCAAATCATACAACAAATAGCATGTACAGTGTAATGCCTTTTTGGTAATGCACAATCATTATAATCATACTTCTATCGCGTTTGGGTTCCCCTAGAAACAAACCCTGCGACAAGGATTCAAGTTCAAGCTGTTTACTTGGGGGATGATCCCGGGAAACACAGGTAGGGGAGTAGGAATTGAGACAGAGAACCAGGAAAGCCAACTGGGATGTATTCTGAGCCAGTTACAACTGTGGGGACATGGAGCCCAGTCCTGCTGGGGACACTCTAAGGAGAGGAGGACACAGTTCGGCATTATCCCACCTGAATGGGGGGGGGGGAGGCCAGGGTATGTATCCACCAGTTACCATCAGCCATTGGCAGAGCGCTGCTCCCCGGCGAAGGGGCTTCCGAGGGGCATTACGTCCCTGGTACTTCATAGAGTGCCGCATGGGCTTCGACGGCCAATGAACATCTCAAGTCAGAGAAGGTTTTCAGGTAAAGATAGGTAAGTGCTAGAAGTCAGGCAGGTATGAATTGAAGTAAAAGGAGGAGAAGACAATGGTAGCAACCACTACTACTATGAAAGCGTCTTCATAACCACTGTCCTTATTGTAGAAAGGACTGTACGACAAAATCCTTAGACTAATACTTTCCCTTTTCTCTTGGGATGTTGGACAGAAGTACGAGTGCAGCCATTTTGATATACTCTAACTCTGGAAAGATGTATATATGAAAAGGGAGCACAGCACTTGCCCCCCAAAACATTTTAGAGCGATTAAGGAAGACAGTGTTTCTCCAAGGGAAAATAAAGTAAAAGTCTCGTTGGAAAATTTTTAACTTTTAGGATGTATGATGTGAGTTATCCTGATTTATCCAAAAGCTGAATGCTTCATCAGAAAGTGCCCGTCCTTGCTGAGTTTACATTCTAGGCGTGTGTGCGGGCATGACGCTAAAGAGGGTGGGGGGGGAGCCATAGAGTCAATAGTGGTAAGAATAATTACAGAATAAGCAAAGTAAAAGAAATAAAGCAGAGTGAAGCCGTAGGGAACAAACGGGGGTGGGGAGGCCCCTTGAGCTGTGGGAGTTGGTAAAGAAAGTAACCTTTGAGTTGTGACATAGATGATGACAAGCCTGCCATATTCTCTAGGGAGAGAGAGTTCCCAACCAAGGGAAGAGCATATGCAAAGGTGTCAAGTCAGGAAGCCGGCTTGGCTCACGCCGTGTGGCCACATCTTAGTAATCAAAGGGGAATGTGGTCGGAGACGTGGCTAGAGATGTGGGTGGGTGCCCCGTGGTGTAGAACCCTACTGGCTGGTCTTCTACACCATAAGGGGTTAGGGTTTAACTTCCATTGCTGTGGGTCGACAGAGGAGGATTTTCACGCAGGGGATGAATTCAAATAAATACACATTTTTTTGAAGACCACTCCTACAGACACTGTAGAGAACAGCCACAGGGCGGGAATTGAAGGAAGGCAAGAAGGGAAGCAGGGAGGCCAGTTACCGATGGGGAAACTGATGACCAAGGAGAGGGAGGGAACTTGTTCAAAGTCAAGCAGCAAGAAACTGGCAACCCTGAATGGACCCACTTCCCTTCTTGCTCTGGCTGGAGAAAGGACACCAAGCAAGCGCTTGTCTGTCCGTGGCAAATAACCAGCCCCTCCCTGGAGGGACACAGGCTGCCAACAAACATCCGCTGCTGGATTTCAAAATGTTTTGCTAAATGCATTTAAACAACAACAAAAAAAAGACTTATTTTATTCAAAGCAGTATTTATAGTCACTATAGTCACTTTACAGCTGGTGGCTGCTAATTGTCATCTGTTAGGTTGGGCATCAGCATGTGGCATCAGAAAGTCTGTCCCTCTGTCCCAGGTTCTCTCAGACTTTCTTATGCGTCCCATCAACAAGCTGCGTTCTGACCACACTCTCTCCAGAGCCAGCCCCAAGTCTCCAGGCACTCACACCAGCCTTCTCCAGGAGGGGAAGACGGATTCTCATTCATAAGGTTTCCATCGGCTGCAAAAGTGGAAACAGCCCCATGAATTCAAAATGAGTCTGAAGATAATAAAATACATATACCATCAGATAATCTAATAAAGAAAGAAGGAAACAGAATACTGTAGATGCAAAATATCAGGGAAATAATAAAAGAGATCATTCAAAGAATCGTCATAAGACTTTAATTTCTTGTAAAGTTGACGATTGGGGTGAAATAGAAATTTCCTAGAGAAATATAATCGCAGCTCACACAGGAAGAAGAGTTGAAATACACTATTTTTTTAATAGACATTCATTTATCGTAATGCATTTACATGCCATGTGGAACCACATACAGCTACATTTTTAAAAATACACTGATTTTAGAAGAAATTTAGGAAGGAGTCAAGAGCTAGAGAACCAACATGTAAAAGACCCAGAGGAAATGTACACAAAGGAAAGTTACCGAACCTGCGAAGAACGGGTGACTCCAGTGCTACTTCCATTGCTCAGTCTAAACAATTATTTCCAACTTCTTTCTACAAAGCCACCAAAACTTTGTACCAAAAATCTGACAAAAATAGCACAACTAAGAGAGAGAGAGAGAGAGAGAGAGAGAGAGAATCTCTGATATAAATAGTAATGCAAAAATCCCGAATAAAATATCAGCACTTAGGATCTGGCAGCTTAGTAAAAGAATAATACGCCAAGATTTAAAATGCAAAGATAGTTCAATGTTAGGGACTCACTAGAGTTACGTGCCTATGAAAAAAACAATGTACTAATCATCTTCGAAGATGCTGGTAAAGGTATTGGATAAAAACATCATTCGGTCTCGGTTGAAAAAAATAAACTATTGAAATATAAGAAAATAGATGCATCTTTCATATGATTTTTAAAGCATATAAATAAAAGTCATCATCATGTGTAATAGTGAATTATCAAATCATTCCCATTAAAGTCTGGATTAAAATAAAATATCTACCATTGCTGCCACAAAAAATGGGGTGGGTAAAATTGGAAAGAGGAAGGCAAAATAATGATTATTTGTACATTGTGTGATTATACCTAGGAAATCCAAGAGGAGAAATTCTTGACTATGTTTCTGAATGGCAATTTTGGGGTCAACTTATGCACATGGAAATTGTGGGGAGTTTGTGCCTATTTACCTACCTAATGATAGTTTATGAGGTGGAGATTTACCCCATATTTCTGGCAGCATTTTGTTTTTTGCCAATCTAATAGGTACTAGAAAAAGAGAATTTAGTAAAGTATTTAAATTTTATATACAGACAATAGGTCTCTGTATACAAATATCAATTAGAATACATATGAAAGAAAAAAAACTCATTTATAAAAAGGAGTTTAAAAAGATAAAATACCAAAGAATAAACTTTAAAAGCTGCAGACTCTACAAAAAAAAAACTAACTTTAAGGCATGATTGAGGGACATGAATGAAACTCAGATAAATGGAAAGACAACTCTGTTCTTGAAAGGAGGATTGGGTATTGTAAAGATGTCACTTCACCCTAAATCAACCTATGAATTTTATATATATCTTAATAATATATCAATAGAATATTTCTTGAATGAGTAAAGCTCATTCTAGGGAACTATAAAGCTGTATTAATTAAAATAATTTGGTCCAGGTGCATAAAATAGACAGAAAAGAATAGCGAGTCTAGAAATAGATTTAAATGCCTATGAAAATGTATTACGTAACAGCATTTCAATCAGTGAGAAAAAATACCTTCTTTTTAATAAAGAGTATTATGACAACTAGTTAGCCAGCTGGAGGAAAGAGCAGCTCCCCAACTTCACTTCTTAACCCAAATAAATGTCAAATAGATCAAACATTTAAACATGAAAAATAAATAAAAAAACTAGGAGAAAATATAGGATGATTTAAAAAATTTTTGAATACAAAAGGCCACTCCAAGTATATGAAACCAAAAAGCCACGAAGAAAAATTTCAAACTTTTTAAATTTAAAATTTCATTCCATACGAACATAAAATGTCTGCACAGTCAAATGGTCACCGTAAACAAATCAAACAAACAAAAACTGGAAAAAAGTTTTTGTGACACATGTGACAAAGGCCTAATTTTGTCTGATGGAAGACATTTCCTACAAATTATTAAGGAAAGTTCAACAATCCAATAAATAATGGGAATAAAATATGCAATGTGAATCAAAGAGTAAAAAAAAAAGTGCCTTTTAAAAATATACTGAACATGACTCATAATTATAGAAATGTAGATTAACCCATTAAAAATATGCCATTATTGGAACCAATCAGATTGGCAAAAACCAAAATCTTGCCGGGGATGTGGCGGGGAAACCTCCATCCTCGTCTGCCATTAGGCAGGTAAATTGGTGCACACTTCATACAATCTTCCCAAATTCCCATGCGCATAAGCTTGACCCAACAATTGCCATTCTAGAAACATATTCAAGAATTTATCCTCGAGGCATATTTATCCTTCCAGGATACATGTACAAAGATATCCATTGAAACATTCTTTCTAATAGCAAAACCTGGATACAATTTAAATGTCTCTCACGAGATGTGGTTTGTTTGTTTGTTTGAAGGTAACATATAAAACTAGAGTGTAGGTTGCCTTTACAAAAAATAAGGTATTTCCTCGTGCCTTGACATAGAACCCTCTCCAAGATACAAAGAGTTTAAAAGAAGAAAAGCAGGGTCCAAAGTGGTGTGGATTATCCATCCCCAGCTGTTTAGAAAATGACCACATCAATGCCACGTACCTCCGGACGTGGCGCAGGCAACCAGCAAGGAGGATGGACTCTGGGGAGGGAAGCTTGAACCCGGAGGTCAGGGATAAAGGGAGACTTATTTTCCATTGTATACGTAATTATGCTGTGTGAATGTTTGGCCACATGCCCATACGATTTTGAAAAACTAAACACTGCTCAAGAAAGTAAATAACAAAAAGTGAGTCTCCTTGAACACTCTTACAAGGAAATTTAGAGAACAGTTCCATTTACGATAGCATCAAAAAGAAGAAAATACTTAGGGACAAACTTAACCAAGGAGGAAAAAGACTCAGATGCTGAAAACAACACAATGAGGCTGAAAGAAATGAAGAAGACACAAATAAATGGAAAGATATCAGGCGTCCACGAATCAGAAAACTCAAAACGTCGATGTCACCCAACGTGATCTACAGAGTCAATGATGTTTCTCTCAAAATCTCAGTAACGTTTTTGGAGAAATTTGAAAAAAAAAAAAGCCATGCTAAAATTCATACAGAATCTAAAGAAACCCTGAACAGCCAAAACAATCTTGAAAAAGAACAAACTTGGAGGTCTCAAACTTCCGGATTTCAAAACTTATTACAAAGCTACAGGAACCAAAACAGTGTGAAACTGGCATAAAGACAGACATATAAACTAACGAAAAATAATAGAAACTCAGAAATAAATTCTCACAAAAATGATCAAATGACTTGCAATAAGGTGCCAAGATCATTAAATTGGGGAAAGGATGGTCTTTTCAATAGATCAAAAACTGGATATCCACATAATAAAGAATTTTTTTATCTTACACCATATACAAAAAGTATCTCAAAATGGATCAAAGTTCCATTTTCATAAAAGCTAAAGCTATGAAATTCTTAGAAGAAAACATAGGGGGAAAGCTTTATGACATAGGACTTGGCAAGGATTTCCTGGTATAACATCAAAATCACAGGCAAAAAAAAAAAAAAAAAAAAGACAAATTGAACTACAACAAAATTTAAAATTTCTGTGCATCATAGGACATAATTCAAAGAGTGAAAAGGCAGCCTACAGAATGGGATAAAATATCTGCAAATCATATATCTGATTAGGAGTTAATATTCAGAATATATATAAACTCCTACAACCCAACAATAAAAAGAAAGTAAATAACAATATTAAAAGATGGGTAAAGAACTTTTCTCCAAAGAAGTTATACAAATGGCCACAATGAATATCTGAAAAGATGCCCAACATTTCCAATTATTAGGGAAATGCAAATCAAAACCACATTGAGATATCACCTCACACCCATCGAAATGGCTACTATCAAAACAAAACAAACAAACAAACAAAAAACAGAAAATAACAAATGTTAGTGAGGTGAAAGCAACCCAAATGTCCATCAACCAATGAACAGATAAACAAAATATGGTATATATATTTAACAGAATATTATTCAGCCTTAAAAAGGAAGGAATTCTGGCACATGATATAACATGGATGAAACCTGAGGACATTAATCCTAAAGGAAATAAGCCAGTCACAAAACGACAAACACTATATGAGTTCACCTGTATGAAATATTCAGAGCAGTCCAATTCACAGAAACAGAAAGTCGAATAGCGATTTGCAGGGTGGGGGATGGGAGTTGTTGTTTAATGGGTACAGAGTTACAGTTTTGCAAGATGAAAAAGTTCTAGGCTCTGATGTACAACAATGTGAATATACTTAATGCTATTGAACTGTACACGCAGAAGTGGTTAAAACGGTAAATTTTATGTTGTGCATTTTTTGCCACAATAAAAAAAAAAATAAGTGAATTTCCAGATCCAAAGATTTTCTAATTCTATTTCTAGTTCTGTTTTTAGGTCCACCGAGATATCACTGGGGTCATCATCACCAACACCATTTAAAATATATATATATATATTTACTATGTATATATTACTTTATTTCATCCTCAAAATTGCCCCATGAGGTTATTGTATTATTTTTTACAGAAAAACTGAAACTCAGAAGAGTTAAATAACTTGCCCAAAGTCAATAATTGGCAAAGTTTAGACCTGGATCCAGATCTGTCTTAATCCAAAACTTAATGCATTCAACCAACCAATCCTCCTAGTCGACCACGCCTCATTATCCCACCTCCCAAGATTTGGGATGTGGAGCTGGAGATCGCTGTGGGAAAGGCAGGCAGGAGATATCCAGCTGTTCTGGTTTTTTAGGGATTTCCATTTCCACTGGCCCCACTGCACCTTAGCCCTGCCGGTCCATGGGAGGGTTCAGGTGAATTAAATCAGACACGTGTGGCAGCCTTAGAGAACCAGACGAAGGTCTTATTGTATTAGTCATTTTTCCTGTCACCTTGAATTAGTGTCATATTAGCTTAATACAATACTAACATGATACAGAAATGTTAGCATATTACAGACGACTCGGTGTGTCAAGTAAGAACTTTATCACATTACTCTGTCGCTGATATTTCCGAGGAAGGAGGACACGTGGCGGGGGGTTGCCCATTAAATAGAGCCAGTTAATGCCAAATCTGAGCAAAAGCCCCAAAGTGGGCCTTCGATTGGTGGAAAGGGTGACTGTGTTAAAATATCTAATTCCAAAACCTTTAATCGCATAGATACTCGGGGAAAAGCTAACACAGGTGCCTTTCGCTACTGCAGTAGCAAGGATGAATGCCTTGCGGATGGGTATTTTCCATCTCGTGCCATTTCCCGTGATTGCTGATGAGCTGTAGACTTGAGGGGAACTGATGGGCAAGGAAACCCTACTTAGAACTACAAAGGTTGGATCTCCAGTTCTTATACAAAGTCTAACCCCTGTGAGGAGGGTATAAGTTCTCATTGCAGGGTAAATGGCTGGGGTTCTTAGGATAACAGATGCTTGGAGGGGTTCGCCACTGACTTTCAATTCCCTCAATTTGTATGTAAACTCATGTGCATGTAGATGGCTTTTCCCTGCTTGGAAAGGATCTTCAGAGTCTTAAAGATGAGCCCCAAACAATCAGGCACCTCTACATTAAAGGAAGATCAAGGGTGGGGTGGGACGTGGAACAGCTGGAAGACCTGGAACCCAGTCCCAACTCCGTCCCTGACTTGCTGGCCGAGGTGAAATCACATCTGCCTCTATCATTTCACCCAGGTATTAATTGTACCTGTGCTACGTGCTCTACGAGGCTTCGGCGAGGGTTAATGAGATAATATATTGGAAGGAACTTCAAAAAGGGGAAATCCCTTTAAAAAAAAAAAAAAAAGGTAGGCTACTAATCCTTTCTTAAAAAATTATCACCGGCTTTCAATGGGGACAAGTTCACACGCACATGCGCACACATCGCCCTGATCAGGACCCAGCGGACAGCGGCACTGACTGCATTTCTGGACCTTCTTATTTCTCTTTCCGTGACGAGTCTTTGAGTTTCTTTGCCTGTGGGGACATAGAGATGTTGCCGAACCAGCTCCTGATGGATAATCTCATCTATGATCCAAAAAACAGAACTATCAGCAATTGTGGCCAAGAGAGAGATCAAGCCAATTTCTCAGTTTCTCAGAGTGAGTCTCAGTCCCAACGGCCAAATCCAGGGGAGGCCATGGAACTCAAGGCTGTCCAGCTCTGCTCTGAACATGCAGTTCCCCTTAATTAAAAATCTATTAGCAAATTTCCTGATAGGCCAGTGGTATTTACAAATATAAACTAATAGCTATTTATTAGAATGTTTATTCTAATTCCTTAAAATGAGATTTTTTTCTCGTAGTGTGATAATTGTTCAGATGGCTTCCTGCTGATTTAATTACTTCAATTAACAAGGATTCTCAGAGACAAGTTTCCCTTGGCTTGGAATTTTCTGTGCTGTTCTCACTAGGGCCTCATGTTTTGTAGATAAAGGACCAAGTTGGTATCTGTACCATCTACCCCCAAAAACCAGTGTTAAAAGAAGCAAAGCCAGTAGGAAGAGGAAGGGGAAAGCACCTGTGTGCTTCCCAGGCTCTCGTTCGTAGACAGAGAGGATGCTGCTGATCCCCCATCACTAGGCCGCATTGAGTCTCTTCTGGTTTAAAAGGTGGGGTTCGTTGGGCTTAACCATCCCTATTTTTACCTCTTGCCACCTTGTCACCAATGACGTCCTTACAAGGGTTATATAAAGCCTGGTGGAAAGGTGTTACAGTTTGTGAAAGAGCACTAGTCTTTGGATCTGATGACCTGGGTGTGGTGGTTTTAAAGCAGCGGTCCCCCCTTTTGGGCACCAGGGACTGAAGCTCCTATGCGAATCGAATGCCTGATGATCTGAGGTGGGGCTGAGGCGGTGATGCTGGTGCTGGGGAGCAGCTGCAGATACAGATGGAGCTTCGCTCACTCACCCAACGATCTCCTGCTGTGTGACCCGGTTCCTAACAGGCCACCCACCAATGATTGGTCACCCCTGCTTCACATTAAAATATGTCCGCCATTCTTTATACACATCTCTCCAAAAGGTGGCTTCTAATACCCCGTGAGTGCGTGCTGGGCCTAATGACTCTCTTCTAACAGAGAAAATGGCAAAAGTGACAACAGATGATGAGGTTACAAAGGGCCTCACAGCTTCCCCTCTGCTCCCCATCTTAGACTGCTCGTTCTGGGTGAAGTTAGCGTCAACGTCGTGAGCAACGCTACAGAGAGGCCCATGTGTCAAGGACTGAGGTCTCCTGCCAGCATCCACATAGGTAAGCCACTTTGGAAGCACCTCCATCAGCCCCAGTCAAACCTTCAGGTAACCGAGCCTGGTCAACATCTTGACTGCAACCCCGCGAGAAACCGTGAGCCAAAAGGACCCCTTTCTTCATGAGCGACCGCCTCCTAAGTGCGGCTGTGTGCTAGGCAGTGTTCCAGAGTCTAGGAGCACAGCATGCCAAGTCAGAGAGAGCGCCTGTTGTCACGACAATAACATTCAAACAGAGTAAACGAATAACAGACCAAAACGAATGGGATCACCGCAGAGGGGGGTGCGCGCCGTAGAAGGCATTCAACAGGATCCTAGGATAGAAGGGGCCCGGTGGGACCGGTCTACGTAGGGAGGCCAGCAGAAGCCTGGACACACAACCCGAGGTTTGAAGACAGTAAAGGCCTGGAAAAGCGTGTCGTGGACAGAGGGAACAGCAAGGGCGAAATTGCTGAGGCAAGAAGGAGTTCGGCAGTTTCGGGGTCCGCGCGCTGCGGCGAGCACAGAGATGCCGTTATGCAATACAGTCCCCAAAAACGGTGGCAGGAGAGGGCGGAGCGTGCACAGCCTTAGATCCGGCAGCAGGAGCGGCTGTAAACTCCGAGGGAGGTGGGAAGTCAGTGGAGGCTTTTAAGCTGGGAAGTGACTCAACCGGATGGGCATCTTAGAAGACCACTCCGGCCGCTGCACGGGATGCCATAGAGAAGGCAGGAGTGGAAGCTCCGAGAGCCGTCACCCTCGGCGGTTCATTCGGGAGGTCAAAGGCCACCGCTGGCCTGGGGTGGAAGTGGGCAGAAAATGAGGACAAGAGACAGGTTTGGGTTCAGTGTTTCGTGCAGAATTGATATGAATGCAGAGACATTGGGCTTGGTTGAAAAGAATCAGAGACGGCTCTGATTTGGGGCTTGGGCCACTGGACGAGAGTGGAGCTGGTGGCTGAGATGGTGAAGATGGGTGGGAACAGGTTTGTCCTGCCTGCGTGACTCAGGCCTCAGCTGGTCACAGCTCCGTGCTCGGGGAGGCCAGGTATAGGGGTGAAACTTCCCGTGGACCAGCGAAGGTTGCTGGGTCACATAGCGCTTTATACTTTGTGAGAGTGTGTGTGTGACTTATCTGAAACCGTGGGGTCTCCCTCTCCCCATCCGCCCACCCAGTCACTGTGACAACCAGAAGCATGTCCCAACTCTCTGTAGGGGGCAGTACCACACAGAGGTCAGGTTAATGATAAGTAACGGTTAGCCCCCACCCCTCTATACACACATGCACACACATACACACACATCCTTCAGAGGAAAAAAGTAACCTCCACCAGCTGCCCCTCCCTGGATTAATTTGTTCATGAAGCCCTTTCTCTCCGCCAGTCACTTGCTGGGGGCTGAGGATACGGAGATGGAGCAAACCTGTGTCTCACCTCGTTGGCTTCTCAGTCAGGTAAGGAGCTCACGATCCCAGCAATCGCTAGGGAAGAAATTTAGGAAGGTTTCCCAGGCCTGATCTCTTGCAGTATGGAACGTGAATTCCTTCCTGCTGGTGGTAAGCAAGTATCAGGAGCCCGAGCATATGAACACATCCTACAGAAGAGGATTCTGGAACCTCGGGCGAAATATGATAATATTTTCATGGGCTGCCCAAATTCTAAGCATTAGATTTGATGAACAGCTTTATTGAATTTTGTGGATAAATATTTAAGGCCTTCGAGGGCTTGTGTAAATCGCACCTAGGCAGACGCACTTGCTCAGAGCGCCATCTGCTGGTAGCTACTGGTGTTGTGCAGGAGACTCCACTGAGAGGCGGGCCCAGAAGATGCGGGCCATGGGCCGCCCGCCCCAGGACCCAGACCCTGGGCAGACCGACTGCAAGGCACCAACTCTCAGCGGCCTCAAGGTGTCTGAATGTAAAAAAAAAAATTTAAATCAACATAAAGTAAAGGAAGAAGGGAGGAATATATAAAGGAGATGCACGAATTTCTCGTACTCACAAGAATTTTGGAAACATAGTGCCCCCCAGAGGTCACACAGCCCTTCCCTGGTCCCAGGCAGGAGATCCCATCAGGAGGGTTCAGGCCCCCAGCTCCCGTGTTCCATTGCTCCCCAGTACTTCTCTGCAGAGATGCTGCACAGCTCTTAGAAAATCCTGCCCTGGAAGCAGATTTAATAGCACAGGAAGTGTTCATACAGTCGGACTGTGTAGGGAAAAAAATTACAAAATAGAAATACGTGTGTGCGCGCGCGCGTGTGCGCACACAGAGGCCACGCACCAAAGTACAAGCAATGGTTGGTTACCTCTAACCGTGAGAACGAGTGTAGTTCTTGTTTTTCTCTTTGTTCTTTTCGGTAACTTCCAAATTTTCTCTAGTGTACATGTATCGCCTTTGTTAAGTGAAATCTTAATTTTAAAAAATGTTCCATTAAGAGGAATACATTTTTCCTTTTCTCTGTCTAGCTGTATTTCAAGTTCACTTCCTCTGGTTTTACCCTCAGGGTAAGCCGGTTAAGGTAGTTATTAATAATGATGATAACACATGATTGAGCGCTTACTACTACAGGGAGCGCATGTGGCAGGGAGTAAAAGCTGAGTTCACGGGAACTATTATTAGTATTACCATTACTATTACTATTATTATTAGTAGTACTATTACTATTATTACTATGACTGTTATCATTAGCTTCCTCTAAAATATACAGAACACTGACCTCAAAAAGCTCCCAGCAGAAATGGAGAGGTAAAAACAATCCACAGAGAGTAGCTAATAATGCAAGAAAGAAAGTGACATCAATGAAACCAGACGTGATGCCCATCAAGCTCCAATTCTCGGCAGGGTCTTTTGGTTGCAAGATAGAGAGAGCCACGCAACGGAGCTCAGCTGAGGAACATTCTCCAAAATATCTCATGGGACCCGAAGGAAAGAGCGAAAGGACAGCCAGGGCTCGCAGGAGCTGCAAGAGGGAGGCCAGGAAGCATCACGGCTCCTGTCTGCCCGCGTGCCTCATCTTTCCACTCTACGTCCTCCTCTCTTACTAAGCTGTGTCTTCTTGCAAAGAGCTTCTCATATCCACTCCCAAACTGTTCCTGCCACGCCTGTCATCCCCTGTACACAGTAGCTAAAAAGCTCAGTTTCTGTCTCCTCGTTCGAAATTCCTGCATGGAGAATTTTATTGACCTGACTTGTCATGTGTCCACACGGGACCACTCAAATCACTTCTAACTGGCCAGCCAATGGATGGATGACCCTTTTATCGACTCGGTAAAAGGAATTGGGTCACATGGTACGAAACGCGCCCCTGCAGCATGCAGCTGGGGTTACGGGTGAGGGCCTGGGGCAGAGGGGGCAATGACGGACACTTCTAGAATAGCACCCATTTGTTCCCATTTGTTTTTCAAGGTTTCTTTCTTATCTAGCCTCACAGACTTCTCCTGTGAGTGTTTGACGCACGAACAGTAATGAAGGAAAAGTTTTTCGTCACAGGTGGGGCTTCCCAGGAAGCAGGTTATAGGACGGAGCTTAGGGGAACAGGAGGCTGATTAAGGGAGTACTCTCGGGGTGGACACCAGAGAAGGGGAAGGAAGGACGCAGGTTTCGTAGAGACAGAGGTCGAGCTGTGAGGAGATCTCAAAAGCAATTTCGGCAACTCTGTGGGAAGTCCCAAAGATGGGTCCGCCCAACAAAGCTGTCCCTGGCTGGGGCAAAAGGACCTTTACAGCCCCAACTTTGACCAGTCACACCCTCACACAAGATGACCCCTAAAAGCGCTACTGATGTGACAGGCCCCTAGATCTTCACAGATCTTTTCTCTCTCACCCACTGGTTTGCGTCTGTCATATCGAGGCCTCCAGCATGCTAGCCGCTTCTTGCTTATCTAGTCCGATGGGCACGACGTTATCGACATAGTGCTATTCTGTGGGATGTCTAAGCGGCCCAGATGTATCCAGAATCCGTAAGACAGGCGGCAGAGAGTTTCTGGTGTCCTGCAGAACTGCAAACGTACGCTATCGGCCGTTCCGCGGGAACACAGACGGTTTCTCATCCTCGTTTTCAACCGGGAATGAAAGGGCCACATCCTCCTCTGCATCGGTGTGTATTAACCATATCTTTTATTTTCCGTATTTTGCTGCTTTGACCTCTGAGGCCTGGTTGACTCTTGGAGGGTCCACCCTTCCCAGGCTTAGCCAACGCCTAGAGATTAAGTTGCTCCCTAGCGTGTTCTTCAAATGCAAACCAACCCATCCAGCACCAGCACCCCAGACCACCTCCTTATTGGATCCTCACACTCTGGGACACTATCCTCCCTCCCTAATCATCCCCAGGGCCAGGTACCAGACCACTAGGAACCGTCCCTGTTGAGAGCCTGCTGAGATCATTCAAACCAGCAAATCCTAAACCTACTTACCCTGGCCCTCTGCTCCTTCATGAGGAAACCACTGGAAAGCTGTCGCCCCCACCCCTATCCCCCACTTCACTGCCCCTGCTGCTTCCCCCAGGTGCCCCGATGCTGTGGCATTGCCCTCTCTTGAAAACTGTGAATAACCAACTACCTTATCAACGGTAATCATTTCCTGACCTGTTGGCCTTACTGAACCTCAAATTTTCTATCAATACACCATTTTAGAGCACAGCGGCCTTGCTCGCCCGCTCTAGCCGAGGACCACAGCTGACCCGTAGCTGCAATGAGGGCCACTGCTTGGTGAGGTTACAGCAGGGCACTGTCCCCTTCCAGGCGCCATCTGATCTTCGCAGGGGACAGATTCACGAACTAAATGGAGACATGCGGGACCGCCATCTCTGCAATAATGTGGGCCTTTAGAGAGGTGCTAATGTCTGTCCTGTCCCCTGGGATGAGATGTCACCCCCCCCACACACACACACACCTTTGCCAGCAGCGGGGCATGGGAGGCCGTTTCAGAGCCTTCTGCTTGCCCTTCCCTCCTCCGATAACTCCTGCCCCATAGACCGAGGACTGAAAGTGTGGGTTACGCCAACTACCCACTATGTCTCCCCCAACCCGACATGTGAAAACCTGGGGCACGGCGACTGGGTAAGTCCACGGACCTTGTGGATTGTGAGCTGGACTAGAGCCAGGACCCCTACGCCCTGATCCCCTCTTCCCCCCACTCTAAAAGGGGGGTCGTGAAGCTACTTCAGCCTCCAGGTGTGAGTATCAGTTAGGGTCCTATGTCCAACATTCCTCGAAATGTTGGGGCGTTCTTCTTTCCCCAAGTACGGATGGCTACTCAAGTCAGTGGCTGTCAGGCCCATTCAGGGAAAGACTGGAGAAATCACTGCTGTGTGTACTTGCCATTGTGTTGTTAGGTCCTTCCTCCTGGAGAACTGGCTTCTCCCTGGGTTTCCGGTTCCAAAACTGGCCCGGGTCTGGCACAAATGGGCAAAGGGCTGCGCTTTCAGCCGGGAGGGATTGCTCTCAGGCTCCTGATCGTCCATCCTTGATTTCTTTGGGTTATAGAGATTCAAGAGTGTTCTTACTGGCTGCTCCTCTCTTTTGCCCCCGGAGATGCCATTTTCCATTAAATATCTTCTTAACTCTGCAGGAAGGGTGTGTAGTTACGCCTCTGACCTTTCAATTCATTACGATAATTGTGTCCGCCTGATGTTTAATGTCATCATCTGGCCTGTATTTTCCCAGAGTGCCAGCTTCCCCACTGCTGTGGATAAGCCCGGTCCTGTGATACTGTCTCTTCTACTGAGTCCCGGCCAGCCGAGAGCCACCACCAGACTTCTAAGGACGCTGGCGTCCCTCTCACCAGCCTATTTCTTATTTCCTTACTAAACGGTTCATTTCCCAGTCTTTCAGGGCACACGATCATCTCGTGGCTTTTCTGGCCTTACTCTGAGCCTTTCAACCCTATTTCCACCACCCTCCATGAGCATTTCTGTCTCCGTGCCTCTAAAACTAGCATAGTGGCAGGCCTGCGTCACCTCCTAGGTCACCATCATCGCCTCCTGTTGGCTTTTCAACAATTCCATCGCTCGTGCAATTACCTCCCGCACTAAATGCCCTCCTTTTAAACACGGGGAGGGGTTTCTGTTTCCTTGGTTAGACCTAAATGACCCTCCTTTCAACACTGTCAGATGAAAACTCCCTGAGAGAAGAAACCGGCTGTCCTCCATCTATGAGGCCGCTAGCTAAGCACCTGATATTTAATCAGTCCTCAGAAGAAGTTTGATTAATTTACTGGGCAACATTTACATAGAGGATAATTTCTCCGGTTACAAATGTCTGCCGTGTGGGTAGGGAAAGGTAAGCTTCTTAACACATTGCGAAGCTTCTGTTCTTTGAAAAAAAAGAATTGGAAATATGTCCGCCTTCCATTGAAAGGAACATTTTAAATTCCTTTCAAAGATAATGAACTGGCAAGCCCTCCTTCTGTGATCGCTGTGTTTATATGTCTGTTTTAGTCATTAACATTTCTTCAGAAAGTCAAAACTCTGAAAATAAACTTCCAAAATCACCCCCACAATATAGACACGATTTCCCCTTTTCTTCTCCTCCTGTCACTGTTTCAATAATATTTTCCCTTCTACGATCAAATCTTGAACTGTAGAAAACGTTAGCCATTTCCTAATCCAAACGCTTTATTTTATAAGAAGCAAAACAGAAGACAAATGACTTGCCCAAAGCCACAAAGCCATGACAAAGCCAGGACTAAAATTTAGGTTTCCCGTCTCCTCATAATTTCCTTTCTCCCACCGGCCTCACCTACCTTCCTAGACCTACCCAGCTCAACGAATCCCCAAAGAAGACAATCCCCTTTTCTTCTGAGCCTCTGGAAGTCGGCTCTTTGTCAGTGCGGCTTTGAAAAACAGCTCTTATCTACTCAACATATATTTATTGAGTGACTTCAATGACCAGACATGGTGCTAGACACTGGAGACGGAATGATAAAATGAGGCACGGTAAATAATCGTAATAGTGGAAAGAAAGAGAAGGGGAAGGGGAGGGGGAGAGAAGAGGGAGGAGATGAAGGAGGAAGAGAGATGGGCCCTGTTGTCATGGACCGTCTGGATTAAAGCCCTTCTCTGCAGAACGACTGGAGAGCGGGCCGGTCCCCACACCGTTTTGCCGTTTTCTTGCTCGTTACGTTTCTGTCACTTACAAACTAAACAGTCTTCAGAAGGTCAGGAGGAACTCGTGATAAATATCTATTCCCCGCGTTGAGCAAGAGAGCGTTCTGTCCTAAATCAGTCATTATTCCGGAAACTGCTAAATAAATAAGTCCCAGGCCATGGAACCACGAGTTTCAGACATTCTTCCCTTTGTGTTTACCTTCCCGCACCCTCCGCCGCACAGCTCCAGCGCCAGCCGAGGCCTCTGAAGCTGCATTATTAAAAACACTCATCAACCTCATGGAGACAGAGAACCAGCCGATGGTTGCCAGATGGGAGGGGGGTGGGAAGCTGGGAGAAAAGAGTGGAGAGTTTAAGAAGTGCAAATTGGCAGTTACAAAATAGTCACGGGGATGTGAAGCACAGCGCGGGGAATAGAGTCAATAATATTGTAATGACTCTGTGTGGTGCCAGGTGGGGACCAGACTTCTCAGGGGGACCGCTTCGTGAGTTATAGAAATGTCTGACCACTATGCCGCATACCCGAACTAATATCGAATGTCAACTGTAATTGAAACGTTTTAAAATAAAGTAAATAAATAAATAAACTATTTTTTTTTAAAGGAAGGGGGAAAAAAAAAAAACACTCATCAACCAAGCCCTGGACCCCGGGAGCTTCGCTGGGATCGTCACCAGAGCTTAAGTAACGTTCACAAAGTTCTGTGAAATGGGAACAAATCTGAAGATTTGATTCGATCCTCCAAGGCTACTCTTTCATAGCAAGCAGCAGTAATTTTGGTATTTTAGCAATCGAGCCCTATTTCTTCTCCTGGAAATTCGTTCTGTTAGGTGGTGGTTCTTACTACCAGGAGTTTGTCTTGTTCTCAACAAGAGATTTTGCGTTTCTCAATCTCATGCGATTTCAGAAAGCTAAACAGGAAAAGGCCTTAGCAACCAACCAGCAACCCCCATGTCCCTCCCCAGTACCACGGGCCACACGAGACCGGTGAGTCTCAAGATAACGTTAGTCATCGCAGGAAGTGGCAACTAACGGCGTTAAATACTCCTGAGGCACAGGGTATAAAAGTTGTAGCCCCTTCTCAATTTTCTTTCCCTTTCTCGATTATAAAGAAAAAGAATGTTGTAGGCTGGTGTTAATATGCCTTTAGCGACCCTCTAGACTTGTTTCTGTCCCTTTTTCCCAGGGCTGGCCTCAGACTCGGCCTTCGGCTGGCCACAGGACCCAACTGGAACTTCAGCGCACTGTTTTGTTCCCGTGTAACTTTTCCACCTACCTTCTATTTACTAGGAAAATATACCAGTTTTCCATTAGTAGGTATGGCCCAAAACTTCCTTTTAAAAGAAAATATTTATGCTTTACATGAGGCTCTTGAAAGAATATATGAAATACACTGGCTAGGTGTTCTACAGATGTGGCAAAAATTATAATAGGGATGATTTGGGTTTCGAATCGCTGAGGGGACGCAACGCCCTCCCTGAGTTAATCACGCTTGGTGTCACTCTAACATCATAGGCCCGCACAAACGCTGCCGCGTTCAATTTTGCTTCAGCATATTTTGCCTTTCTTTGCGATCCTCTCTCCCATTTCCTTCCACCCCACAGGGCAACCACTCTAATGTGTTCAGTAAATGTGCTCATATTTGTTTGTACCTTTGAAAAATAAATAATATTGTTTTACATAGCAAGATTTTTTTTTGCTAGATCTAATTCTGTTTCTTACTTTCATCACTCAGTGCTGCTCTTAGGATTTATTTACTTTCACTGCTTTTAACTGCTCCAAAGCATTCTACAGTATGCATCTACCATGTATTTTTTTTAAATCTAGTCCCCTGTTGATGGATATCTAGGTTGTTTCTACTTCCTTCCTGCCTCTAAAAAAAATGCTATCATGAGCATCTTCACTCATGACTCTGGTACACTGAGGTTTTAACAGAGTGACTGCTAGATTGTACGATGCCTAATTTTACTAAATACTGCTGGTCTGTGGTTAAGAACAACTGAATGTTTTTAAACAAGTATAAGTAGTACATACAGTTTACCAATTCTCCACGTCCTTGCCAACATTTGTTATTACCCAAATACATCTTTTAATGTTTACAAAGTTTATGAGTATAAAATGTTGTCTTAATCTGCATTTCTCTGATTGCAAATAAGGTTGAGCATCAATTCACACACTTGTTAACCACTGAGATGTTCCCATCTGAAAACTGCCTGTTCATAACCTTTTTTTATTCTTCTTTTGTTTTTCCCATCATTCTCTTATTCATTAAAAAGGACTGCTTGTATATTCTAGATATTGGCAGAGCAAATATTATCTCTATAACATATAACAATAATGTATAACTTTCAAACTAATAGAAAGAGTACATAAAATAATCAACTACTTTATCAATCCAAAAGAATATAAGAGAGGAGATAAAAATAAATATAGAACATGCAGAACAAACAGAAGTCATGTAGTAGATTGTAGATTCAATCTCAAATACATCAGTAATTACATTAAATATAGATGGACCAATTATTCCAATTAAAAGGCAAGTAATTTCAACTGGATATTTTTAAATTATAGGTTGCTTACCAAAAAAAGTACCTAACATATAACAATATAGGAAGTTACAAATGATAGGGCAGAAAAATATACTACATAAGCATAAAAATTTTAAAAGCAGGCATACTATATTAAGACAAAGACATACTATATCAGACAAAGTAGACTTTAATGCAAAATGTTTTAACTTACTGATAAAAATTTTAATTCATCCCAAAGATATAATAACAAGAAATTTGTATGTACCTAATAACGCATCCTCAAAATATATAACACAAAAATTGGCAAGATATAAATGAGACAAAAACACAACCCACAGTGTGAGATTTCAGTGGTAGCTTACAAAACAAACAAAAATCAGTAAAAATCTAGAAGATCCGAACAAAACAACTACAAGGTTGCCTTACTGTGACCGCTCTAGAACTCTACAACAATAACTACAGAAAACATACATTCATGAACGTGTGGAATATTTATTACTATTGCTGACCCACCCCCAAATTTCTAAGGTTTGAAACCATCAGAGTATTTTTTTCTTACTCTAACATAAAGAAGCTAGAAATCAATTATAAAACACAAGCTAGAAAAATCCATAAGTTTGAAAATTTTAAAACATGCTTCTAAATAGTCCATAGGTCTAAAAATTACAATGGTTATTCATGTGTATTTTAACTGAATAATAAAAAACTAATAGAAAATGAACTATGTATGTTTAGACATAAATACTTATGAGCTGCAGATAAGCCCATACTTTGTTAAAAAAACTTACTGCTTTCTTAAAAAAAGATAAAGATAGGCAATCAAGAGCTAAGCATGTATGTATTAAGATAGAAAAAAGGAAAAACAAAGGAGGTATAGAGAAATGCAGGGAAAGAAATTAACGAAATAGTAAATTCTTGGAGAAACTATCAAAATTGATAAACATATGATAAGATTCCAAGAAAAGTAGATAGTGGGCAAAAATAATCAAAGTCATAAATTAAAAATGAGGCATTACTACAGATTCTATAAATGTTAAACAGATCATAAGAGAATATTATGAACAACTTTATGCCAACAAATTGAATTGATTGACAAATTCCAACAAAAACTGACTTACGAAGAGCTGGGGGGAAAAATGTGAATATTTTTGTAACATTCACTTCCAAAAAATGGCTACTTTGCAACTGGAGCCTTCAGTACAAATTATAGAGAAAAGGCAAACTGGTGGCCCCCAGGGACAGATCCTCTTGCAGGTATTTTTTATAGTCCTTAGAGAGTTTTAAACTTCTTGTTAATTCTGAATGCCTTTAGACTAGGCATATGTTCCTCAGTTCAATCACCACAGACCTCATCTAGTGCTTCACTTGTTTCGGTTACCTGCCTGGCCTTTAAGGTATTTAAGTTTGCAACTTCCGAAATCATTAAGAATTGTTCCAACTTCAAATGTTTGCATAAAAGGAGTTCTGTCTACTGCTGTTTTTCTAAACTTATCAAATGTAGACTATTTTACAAGTACCTCCAAGTGAACTTATTTGGGGGCAGGGTGAGTTTTGAGGCCTAATATTATTGCTGCGTATAACAGGACACATCTACATGTCAATAAACCCCTTTCAGTTGGTACTTAACGGTAGTTAGCCAAACACAATGGTAAGAGGGAATGGTCCCCAAGACTCCCTTCACTTCTGATGTTAATTACAAGTTTGGGGTTGTTCCTAAAACTACCCTCAGTGTTGATAAGTCACTAGAAGAACTTATAGAACTCACTGAAAGCTATTACACTCACAGTTATGATTTATACCTGAGGAAAAATTAAAATCAGCTAAAGAAAAAGATGCTTAGGGCAGAGACTGAGAGAGTCACAAACGTGAAGTATCTGTTGCCCTCTCCCATGGAATTGAGATGCAGAACCCTCCCAGTATTGATCTGTGACAATATGCACAAAATATTGCCAATCAGGGAAGCCCATTCGAGCTGAGATGCTTAAAGTTTTTACATAATCATAATCGCCCAAGTTGTTGAATTCAGTCCCCAAGTCAATTGACACTATGTGACCCAAACCCCCACCGTAAGTCACATGGTTGGTCTTGCCAACATGGCCAGCCACCACACTAAACAAAGACACTCTAACCGTGTGCAATAAAGATTTATCTCCTAGCAGCTCAGGGCAAAGCCAGACCTTCTTTGGACAAGGCCAAATTCCTTACCACATAGACTGAAGTATAAATGACAGTCCTGAATCAAACTCTCTTGAGTCTGATTGAGCAGCCATTTCATGTATAGACAGGAACAGATGCAAAGAGACCAGTTTCAATAAGGGGACTATTAAAAAAACCAGAGTAACCGAATGCAAAGTAACATCATCTTCTACACATTCTTTCCACGGGAGATATTGTCTCATGATTCCTCATGTTATACCCCTGGATAACTCACTTGAGAGCCCAGCTGGTTTTCTAAGGCAATTTCAGCAAAATAAAATGTTAAGACACACTGTAAGCTCATCCTGCCTCTTCCTATTAAATATAGCTTTAGTATCTCTTTTCTTCCCCAGCAATCTATGTTGAGAACCGAAGAGATATTTACCACAGCTCTACACCTTTGTTTTGCGGCTGGCACCTTTCAGAAGAAAAAAAATAATAATTCAACATGTCTCTTCTATTTAAGTTGCCTGACAACCGGCCTACCCAACCACAAAGAGATCATGGCTGTCATGGAAACAAGCCTTGAGATTTTTCATAGTACTAGTCACATAATATCCCTCAATAAAGTGGTCATTTACCTTTTAAACATCCAACTTCAAAATCCTTCTTTGTCAGTGATTATCTGTGCTCCAGAAACATTATTATAAAATTCTTTGACTAGCAAGCTCTCCTGTGCATTTAAAGTCTGATTTACATGTGGGTTTTCAGGAGCATAGCATAATATATAGTAAGATTTACCTTGCTGATTTGTTTAGCAGACTCTTTTTTTTTTTTTCATAATGGTATGATGGTAACATTTAGCCCAGGCTATATTTGAATTATCACAGATTGTGAATTAATGGTGCCTCTGTTTGGCATAGTATATCTCATGCACATTGAGTGCTAAATAAATATTTGTTGTATTGAATTGGATTTGTGCATGTTTTATTATACATCCATGTTAAAGCTTGAAGAACTTGAGATTAGAGGCTAATGGAGATGAGGGTAAAATAAGTTAACTGTTTAATAACTAAGAATCTACATGAAAGAATACCATTCCTCTGCCATGTGTTTTCTTGAGGGAAAACACATTTGATCAGCACTGATAAGACAATAGAACAAATCATGGAGCCTGTCACTTTTTTTCCAAACCCACAGTAACATATATATTCATCTTGTCAGATTGCTATATAAATAGATGAGGTAAAACAACATGGCATTTGTTGTACTTCAATTACTTTCTTGTATAATGTCAAGAAGTAAAAGCTAACAAACCATAACTTTTCTTGACATTTCCTCCCTCAAGTGACCAATGATGGATTTGCCTTAAAAAAGCATTCATCGTTTTAGAGAAGGGTACAGACAGTAGATTTCTTTGTGTTATATATTTTTTTCTCATTTTTTAAGCCAGTGGTTTATATTGAAAAGCCCCGCTCTCCTACAGATGGGAGCCAAACCTAGTAGATAAGATTACATGTTTTTAATCCTGGGGGATGTTTGAAGTCATCCAAGTAGAGAGGGCATTCGCTGTCATAAATGGTCCAGAGATGAAACTAAATTCCCAGAGAAGCCAAGAGGCCACCCTCACTATCACAGTCCTCTCCTTCCCCCTGCCTCCACCCTCATTCCCATTAGACAATGTATATACTTTGCCAGGCAAAGCTTTTTATGTGGCCAGATCTGATGGCCCACATGATTGTTAAAATCACTGGCATTTGAGTTTGAGGGATATAGTGTCGAATATTATCTCTGCCATTTATCAGCTGTGTGACCTTGCTCAAATTATTTGTTCTCGAAACCACTCACCATGTCTATAATAAAGACAATAATATCTAATTTCACGGAGTTACTGAAAAGGATAAAATTAGATAACATGCTAAAAGTACTCTCTGCAGGGACTGCTCAGAAAAAAGAAAATATCTATTTGTAAATTCATTGTAAGCTCAATGAAGGCAAGAATCGGGTCAGGTTTATTCACCATTTAAACCTTCAGAACCTAGCACAGAACTTGGCCCTTGGATATTCAATATTTGCTGAATGAATCTATGTATGGAATTGTGATAATGATAATTTTTATTAGCATCCCCTTTGGATACCAGGGATCAGTGTATCAAAATAATAATTATAGATACCATTTATTGAGCATTATTAAGTCTAGGCACCTAGGATTTCGTGTGTGATTTCAGCCATCATAACAACCCTAGATAGGTACTATTATTGTCACAATTTTAAAGTGAAGAATTTGAGACATGGAAGGGTTAAATAATTTCTCCAAGATTACACAGCTAGTAAACTCTGGAGCATGGATTTAAGCCCAGCAGCAAAGCATTAAATAATACTCTACCAGGAAGTAGGGTAAGCCATTGTTCAAATAATAATGATGACCAACCACTATTATGCAGGAAACACTTAAGAAGTGATAATCATCACTTTTATTTAGCATTCACAATGACCCTAGAAGCCATAGTTACCCTCATTTTCCAGGTGAGAACTGAGACACAGTTCGGTTAAACAAACTACCCAAGGGTACAAGCAAAAAAGCAGCCTAGTTATGATTCAAACCCAGGTCTGTCTGGTTACAAAACTAGGCTTTTGATCCCTATGTTTGAGAACGTGGTAGAATAGTTTGATGATGAAGCTTGAGTTCTGTTGTCAGATTTCCTATTATGCTGGATGTGATAAAATTGTCACCTGTTCACCAGTGTGTTTTCTTTTCTTCCTGGGTACACACCTAGGCATTTCTCAACCTCTTTGGCAATTGGGTGTTATCAT
This sequence comes from Eonycteris spelaea, assembly GCA_003508835.1. Classification (NCBI taxonomy): domain Eukaryota; kingdom Metazoa; phylum Chordata; class Mammalia; order Chiroptera; family Pteropodidae; genus Eonycteris; species Eonycteris spelaea. The sequence goes on along the minus strand of PUFA01000071.1, from coordinate 3,782,475 downwards.
AAACCTGTGTTTTAGCCAATGGGACACAAGGGGGAAATGATGTGTTTTACTTCCAGGCCTGACCTGTGGAATCCTCCCACACCTGCTTATCCATGCCCTTCCCCCTTCTCTGCTGAAGCAGAAGAGATGAACAGGATTTGGGGCAGGGACAGCCAACTGTGCCTCAAGGGCTAAATCCCGTCAGCTACCTCTTTTGGTAAATGATGTTTCAGTGGAACATAGCCACGCACATTAATTTACTTGCATTTACTTATTGTTTATGGCTGCTTTCATGGTACAATGGTAGCACTGAGTAATAATTCTGACAGAAACCACAAGGCATGCAAAGCCTAAAATATGTATTATCTAGTTCTTTACACACAAAAAAAGGTGCTAAGCCCTGCTCTAGAGCATGGCAGAGCCACAAGGTGGAAGGAGCCTGGGTTCCTGAGTGAATCAGTTAAAGAGAACTGCCCTGCCAACATGAACACCCATCCCAGACAGTGACTGAGCAAGAAGTAAACTTCTATGGTGAGCCATTCCATTCCCTGGTTTATTTGTTACAGCAACTATCCAACCATAACTTATTCACAGGACACTCTAGTTAGGGGAAATAATAACTTATTTACATATGTAGAAAGAACAACCTTCCTGGGTTTTTCAAAATGATCCACATACCATCTCATTATTTCTCCACAACCCTTAGCCCTTACGTTCAACGGCCACTGTCAGCAATGGATGCACCTCCCCCTTTGTGAGACTATAACACACAAGCATCCCTATGGCCCCAGGAGAGACCTGCCAATGTCAGTGTTCTATCTAGTATCCCTACTTATTGGCAATTTGTGTGTGTGTGCGCGTGTGTTTTATTTGAGGTTTCAGCATTCCAAAAAGAAACAGAATTACAGCACTTATCCAATAATCCTGTCTATGTTGAGAAATAGGATTCTGGCAAGCATAGAAAAAAGTATATTTTTTATTAGTATGTCCAAAAGTGGAATGTAATAAAACACAGACATTTCAGAAGAGGAGGGGGAAAACCCTCAGTTAAGGGAAGGAAAGCCAAGAGCAGATTACTTACTGCTACGGAATCCAATATTGTAAAGTGCTTTTTTTCCTTCTCTCTATGCCACACTTTTAATGCCTTTGTGAGCTCGGTGTGCTGTGACTATCAATCACAAGAAACTACTGACATTATGAAACTCTTTTTAAGATATACAGAGTTTTCAAAGCCAAAGTTTTCTGAAACATAAAAATCTTTGAAGCTTGTAGATTTTCAAAAATATCTATTTGATACACCAAGCTGAGTAATGACCAGCTGTCTCTACTCTATAACTGCTGGACAGAATGCATTAATACGGTTTTGGGAAGAACATTAAATATGGGAAACAAAACCATTTTATGATGAGTCCGAGTTCTGCTATGGTCAACCTCTCTCATCTGTGGGCAGCAGAGTTCACATCAACGCCTGTGTGCCGACAGGAGGCAGAGCACAATCACATTCTTTTGGACGTGGACATAGTCCTTGAAGGTCTGCTTTTTTTTTTTTAACAAATAAAATTTGTAAATATTTCAGTTCTGCAGTGTGATGTTGAGACATATGTATACATTGTGACGAGATTACTATAATCAAGCTAATTAACATATCCCTCACCTCCCACAGTTATCATTTATTTGTGTGTGGTCAAAACACTTGAGATCTACTCGTTTAGCAAATTTCAGGTATTATAATACGGTATTATTATACTGTATTATAGTCACCATGCTGTGCATCAGGTCCCAGAACTTTGGTACTCAGGAAATTTTGACTTCTTTTTACACACATATGGACATGAGTCGTGGCGTCAAGTCTGTGAGTGTAGACTGCAGCCTGTGAGAATTTGCATCCTCTTCTAAATGGCCAGGAAAGACCACCTAGAAGAAATAGACTCTGATCTCTAAGCATTACTATCAGCATCAATCATTCTTTCGTTCAACGAGTGCTGAGTTACTGCTATGTGCCAAACACCATTTTAGACACTGGAGACATGACAGTGAACTAAACAGAGTCAATTCCAGAGGGAGAATTATAAGAAATTTTAAAAATATATTAAAAATATTGAAACAGAGTGATATTAGATAGAACGCAGCCTCTGATGACAACAAAATACAGTCCAAATTTATTAAGAAAACCATAGAAACCTCCTATGTTTCAAAATGTTTAATTTTATAAACATAATGAATTTAAGGGTCAAGATTTTTTACTTGACCCTTTAAATTTGGAAATTGGAAAACTGAGTAACAATGAAAAACACTTCCAATGAGGGCCTTGGGAGTATGATTAAAGTGTGAAATATAAAAAGAAATTCTACCATGAGTGAACCAAGCATCCAACACTCCCCAAAAGTGATATTAGGAATGAAAAGGGAGCCATAACTATACATAAGGCAATAAGTAAACATTAAAAAGAGTACACTATAAACATTGGGTCAATACACTTAAAATGGACAATTCTCTTCCTTGAGCTAGAAAGAGGAGACTGGAAATTCTTTGCAGTGTTCTGGCCTGCCTGGATGCTGACCAAGGGACCAGTATCTGTCTCTCCTGACGCAGAGCTCATACAGGAATGGCAGCACTGTTGGATCTCAAGCCAGAAGCTGCAAAGGCCGTGGCAGGCATTGCAGTGCATGAAAATGTCATGGGGCCATAGACTCACAGACAGCTGGGGGCAAGAGATTAAGGGAAGATAAATGCATTAGAATATCTAAGGCCCTGGGGAGCTATGGAAAGACTCAGAGAAATTGAGGCACTTAAAAGCAGCAAAGGGAAATGGCGGGAGGCTTGGGGCCACACACACAGGCCCAAAGAGTATGCGCACTTAAAAAAAACCTAAGAAGACTTTAAGTCTTCACCCTGGGGTGATCTCAAGGCTCAAGGGCCCACTGATAATGCGTTTTCCATGCCAGTTTCCAAAGGGGAAAATTTTTTCAATGTCCAATTTTCATCAAAAGATTACAGTGCATACAAAGAAGCAGGGAACACAGCCCATTTAAAGGAACAAAATTACTCTTTAGAAACAATCTCTGAAGAAATGCACAAGAGATTTACTAGATAAAGACTTTAAAACAACTGTCTTAAGTGTGGACAAAGAGCTAAAGAAAAGCATGGACAAAGAACTACATAAATTTAGGGAAAAAATACATAAAGGAAAATATCAACAAAGATAAAAATTATTTTTAAAAATGCTGGAACTAAAAAATACAATAACTGAATTTAAAAGAGGTCAAGTAGAAGAAAGAATCAGTGAATTCAAAGACAGGTCATTTCAAGTTATCAAATCTGAGGAGCAAAAAGACAAAAATTAAAGAAAAATAAATAGGACCTAATGTACTTATGGAACATTATTAAATGGACCAATATACTCTTTGTGGGATTCCCAGAAAGAGAAGAGAGAGAAAGGAGCAGAGTGATTATTTGAAGAAATAATGATGACTGAAAACATCCCAGCTTGAAGAAAGACATGGATACAAATACAAGAAGAAGCGCAATGAATTCCAAGTAGGTTAAACCCAGACACCAACACCAAGACACATTGTCATCAAACTGTCATAAGGTGGAGAATCTTGAAAGCAGCGAGAGCAAAGCAACATTTCACATACAAGGGATGCTCCTCAAAAAGACAATCAGTGGCTTTCTTAGTAGAAACCTTGCAGGTCAGAAGGCAGTGGGATGATATATATAACGGGCTGGAAAAAAATATATATTTTCAACTGAGAAGTCTATATTCAGGAAAACTGTCTTTCAAAACTTAAGAACAATGAAGACATTACCAAAGAAACAAAAACTGAGGGAGTTTATTACCGCTAGAAAATTATGAATAATTTCTGCCACAAAGCTGATAATTCATATGAAATGAATGCATTCTTAGAAACACATAGCTACCCAGACTGAATCATAAAGTAATAGAAAATCTGAATAGACCTATAACTAGAAAGGATATTTAATGAGTAATCAAAAACTTTCCAACAAAAAAACCTCAGGACCAGATGGCTTCACCAGTGAATTCCACCAAGCACATAAAGAAGAATAATCCTGCTCGAACTCTTCTAAATTTTTAAGATGAAAGAAACTTCCTAAGTCATTCTATGAGACCAGCATTACCCTAACACCAAAGCCAAAGATGCTACCCCCCAAAAAAGAAAACTACAAAACAATATCCCTATAACTAACAAGGCAAAAATTCTCAGAAAATATTAGCAAACTAAATTCAGCAGCATTTTGAAAGGATTATGCCATGACCAGTGACTATCTCCCTAAAATATAAAATGTTTCGACTTTCAAAAAACCAATCAATATAATATACTACATTAACAGAATAGAGGGGAGAAAAAAACATGATCACTTCAATTAATGCTTAAAATCATCTGACAAAACTTAACATACTTCCATGATAAAACACTTAACAAACTAGAAGAAAATTTTCTTACCATAATAAAGACCATATATGAAAAATCCACAGCCAATATCATACTGAAAGCTCTTCCTCTAAAACAGGAACAAGACAAGTATGCCCACATTTACTTCTATTCAACATAGTACTATGAGTTCTACCTAGAACAGTTAGGCAAGAAAAAAATAAAAGGTGTACAAGTCTGAACAGAAGAAGTAAAATGATCTCTATTGCAGACAACATAATCTTATATGTGGAAAACTCTAAAGATACACACAAATAAAATAAAATAAAACCTATGAGAACTAATAAACAAATTCAACAAATTCAGCAAAGTTTCAGGCTACAAATCCACAGACAAAAATCAGTTGCCTTTCCATACACTAAAAACGAACAATCTGAAAAGAAAATTAATAAAATGATTTCATTTACAACCATATCCAAAAAATAAAATACTTAGGAATAAACTTAACCAAATTTGCAAAAGATGTGTATACTGAAACTAACAAAATGTTGATGAAAGAAATTAAAGGAAGTCTCAAATAAATTGAAAGGCATCAAGACATCCCTGTTCATAGATTGAAAGAAAATCTTTAAGGTGTCACTTAATCATTAAGACATACCAATGCAATCCGCAGGCTCAATGCACTCTCTATCAAAACCCCTACAATGTTTTTTGCAGAAATAGAAAAATCCATCCTAAAATTCGTATGGAATCTAAAGGGACTTTGAATACTCAAAACAACCCTGAAAAAAAAAATAGAGCAAAGTTGGAAGTCACACTTCCTGATTTCGGAATGTCCCACAAAGCCATTGGAATCAAAAGAATGTAATATCAACATAAAGACAGACATATCGACAATGAGAGAGAATAGAAAGTGGAGAAATAAACTCTCACATATAGTTGAATGACTTCTGACAAGGGTGCCAAGACTATTTCATTGGAAAGGACAGTCTTTGCAACAAATTGTGTTGGGAACGAGGAGTTAGTGTTAATGGGTCCAGAACCACAGCTGTGGAAGGTAGAAAGTTCTGGAGATGAATGGAGGTGATGGTTGCACAGTAACATGAATGTACTTAATGCCACAGAATTGTACACTTAGAACGGTTAGAATAATAATTTTATGTTATGTCTTCTACCACAAAGTATTTAGTGATTAAATTTGTCTTAAAACATTTCTAAGAGTTCACCCAGAAGATTTTTACCTTCCTAATCACAGTGATCATCTCCATTGTCCTCACTGCATGTCCTATGGCGAGTTCCATTACTATATTTCTTTTGATTCCATTCTATAGATGAATATTTCTTAAACAGGGTCTACAGGATTCCTGAAGAGGACTGTGAATATATCCTTGACCCTTAAATAGCTCTACAATATTTTAGGTTTGTGTTTTATAAGCATTTGTAATCAATATTTTACACCACCATCTCCTGGATAACCACATCTGACCTAACTATTCCTGCACAACTTCTGTGCCTAAGTCAACATTTGGGCACTGTGTTAATAGTGATGCTCAAAGAAAGAGCCAGCTTTCATCCTTAAAAGATGCTTTCAAAACGAAGGTAAATGGTGACATGACAAACTGCAGGGGTTAGAATGGAGACATGCTACGTGAGAACTGAGTCATTGATCAGCCGCGAGAACGAAAGAATCCCATCCTGAAAAAAAATCCTGATCATAGCAGTGTGGCCCAGATTCACTCTATGTGTGATCGTGCGGTGTCTGCAAAACTCTGTCTTCTATCACCTTAAATTAATGCTGTTGATTGCACGCCTTTTCATTCTTAGTTTTCTTTTTAATTGACATGCAAATTTCTTTTGCTTTTATATGAACAAAAGTCATAAACTTAAGGAGTATATAAACATTTAATATGTATACTTGTTTTTACCTATGCAGGTAACGTTATAATGAAGCCATTGTAAATTTGAAAATTTTTTTCGATGGAAGGAAAAGGCACACGAAGATTGTGTGGCTTGCGCGGAAACCAGTGAGCAGTTAGCAATTAAGGTACAATATTTATAATTGCATTATTAGATTTGAAACCCTTTCAGTGTAAAGAGTCTGGGTTTAACTGACAAGGAAACATGTGAGAAGCGATGGAAATGGATTGTAAATGTCAGCATCATGTTTGATCATACCAAGGTGACCTTAAAATGCCATCTTATCCACTTTAATTTAACAAGGCTGATTTCCTAAAATATCAAATATTTGATATCACTAAGAATATATATTGAACTACTGGAACAAATAGGTAGGAGGTATTTCAGTTGTCCCATTTGAAAAAGCAAGATGTAGGCAAACTTCTCACGGGGGAGAGGGGCAGGGGAGGATGCTCCTTAAGTAGAAAGTTTTATCTTTCCTCTTCATTGACAGCTGGGAGAGTCAACCTTACTGGGACATGAAGAACATTTTCCTTTACAGGATTTAATCTAAGGGCCCCTGTCCCCGCAAATGCCTCCCATCGGCATGCCGTGCCTTATTCAGACATCCCGGCCCCTCCTTTTTTAAAATGCAATTTCCCTGGGAAGAACCGACACATTGAATCCCTAAAATCTTAACGAACAAGCATTAATCAAATTGCTTTCTTCCCTGAAATGATAGGCTGAACATTTAAAAATGGAAGAGAGGCTACAAATAAACAAACATTTAAAATGGTCATTGATGGACAGCTAGTTCTTTACCAGATACTGTAGTGGCTTTCTGTAATCTCTAATGCCTACAACAATTTAAAGGTTTTATCTGCTCATTTAACAAATGAGAAAACTGAAGTAGAAAATTAAATTACTCAGTCACACAGCTTCTAAGTGGGGGAGTCAGGATTTGAACGCTGATGTTTATCATCTTTCTCCTCCACTGTTCTGGATTCTAGATTACCCTCCCCCACGAATACCACTTGTGCTGGTCTCAGCGGCCCATCTGGTGACAGGACACAGACCCTCATTACTGAGAGGTCTGAGCTCCCGGTCAGCACACCTTCCTCAGGGCGAGATTGCTGCAGGTGTCCATTTGACATCACAGCTAAGCAAAGGAGTAGCAGGAGACACCCGACCAGCCGCCTGAGTGCCACCCTTACTCCTCGCTACCCACTGTGGAAAAGCAGTCCTGTCTCCTCCTGATATCGAAGTCAGTAGCTCCTGCCCAAACCGTGACCCTTCCCTCGTCTCGTATTTTCTGGAACACAAGGAGCCTGACGTGCTCAGGCAGCAGCGATAGCTTACAGTTCGACGGGCCTCGGGCTGTGTCCTGGAGTTCCCACCACCACCGACAGGGCCTGCCAGGTTGCACGGTCTCAGGGCTGACTGCACCACAGTCCGGACTTGCTGCAGAGCCATTTCCTGTTCTGTGCACCACGCAGAACAGGCGGCCTTTTGTGACACTTATTCTGCGGGCCACATCGGGATTCCAGGTACAGAATCTAAAGGGGTCAGTCTACCAGGTATTAGGCGTCCTCCTTTGTGATAGGATGCAAGACTTGAAAGATGCAATAATTTGTCTTCTACTCTGAAGGGGATTTCCTGGCATCCCCTCCTCCCTGGACGCCTAAAACCTTTACCGATGTGGCCCCTGAATCTTCATAAGTTTTATCTCTGATGTTCTGGGACATATCCTCCAGCGTTCTCGCCAGTTCTTGCTCATCCAGCCTGATTAGCATAATGTCATCAATACAGTAGATCAATGTGATGTTCTGTAGCATTTCCGAATGGTCAAGGTCTTTTCAGATTATATTATGACAGAGGGCAGGAGGGTTAAATAGCTCTGGTGCAAAACTATAAAAGTATATTGCTGCTTCTGTTCTATGAATGCAAACTATTTCCGATCTTATTTTCTGATGATCATTGCAAAGAACACATTCACCAAGTTAACGGCTGCATACTACATATCTGAAATCACAATATTTGGCTCTAGCAAAGACAGACATCTAACGAGGCTGCAGTTAGGACTAGCAGGACACTCGGTTATGTTTGCAGAAGTCTACTCCATCCTCCAGGATCCATCTTCTTTCTACAGGGGCCGGACTAATGGATTGAATGGGGAATATGCCTAGTGGATATTGCCTTATTCTGCTAAAGCACTCCTCTAGCTTCTTGTTATATTTTCATTAAAGGCACTCTTTTTAACATAAAAACCACTGCATTAAAAGAAATTTTATTCCACTATTAAAAGGAAAAATGGAGTATACCTGTGCCAAATACAATAACAAGCTAAATGTTTAAAATTCTGGAGAGATGCTGTTGCCTGCAAAGGCTCTGAGGCTGCCTCTTTGTACAAGGGAAGACTGCAGGCGTTATATCATCTGCAACTTTAGTGTAATCAGGATTGAAAGAGAACTAAGAAGGAATGACTCTTTCTCCATTCAGTTCGATGTTAATGAAAGTCCCTGTCTGTCTTCCACCGAAAATCATACCTCATTCACTCACTCACTAAAATGTTCACCCGAAGATTAAGCATCCCTGTCCCTAGCAAAAGAAGAGAGAGAAGAAAGAAAGAGAGAGAGAGAGAGAGAGATTCTAGAACCTACCAAGCTCACCCTACCTTGAGTTTCTATTCTATCCTTCAGCTCCTGTCCCTGTAGTGCCTTTGATGAAAGCCACTATCTCTGTAGACGCAGACATTGGAAGAAGCACATTGGTTATTTGGTTCCTACTTAGTCACTCTGGACTTCAGTTTCTGGACACCTGCAAAAGGTACCTTCTACAGGGGTTTTGTGAGGATTAAATCAGTTAAGATACGTAAAGTATTTCGATTAACAGCTGATACATAGTAAGTGCTATGTTAGTATCTGCTACAATAACAATAACCACGAATATCATTCCCATCAATTAGGTGTGTAGTTTCTTAGTGCCAGAATTGGGTTTTTTGGCCTTGTGCTAAGCATTATGGGAGATTGGAAGAGAAATAGCCATAGTCCTTGCCTTCAGTTAACTTACAGCTTTACCAAAGAAGTGAGTGAATAACATACAAAAAGATGAAAATAAACAATTCTGTAGCAATTTTCTAAAAGCCTGTGCTAAACAGCAAAACTCTCGTCAAGTACAGATAAACACTGTATGGCCAGTTCTCGTTTCCATTCGCGTCCGAGAATGCATTCTTTGCCCTGCTCTCTCTGCTCTGTGCCTCCCAGGGTCACCCCTGTGAGGTCATCACCCTAATTCCTTATCCTCTGGCTTCAAGTGAGAGGCGGCCATTGGGAGGCACCAGCAGAAGGTCAGATGGTGAGTGGAGAGAAAGGCCAAGGTCATTCTTCCCCATTTCTCTTACTGCAGAGAAGTGGGTGCCTCCTCTCCATCTTCCAACTCGTCCTGACTCTACCCACTTGCTTTCCTGCCCTTGCCTCTCAGGCCTCCCACTGCTGCTGGTCCCTAGAGGCCTCACCACCCTCATTGCCCCCTTAACTCAGCCCATACCTCTGTAAACATTCCCTTCCTTGAACTCTCTTCCGGTAAAGCCTTTCGGAGGAAATTCTATTTCCTGCCAGGACCATGACTGGCCCAAGAACTACGGGGCATCAGTAATCTGAGCATTATCTAATTATTCTAATAACTCTGAAAACAAATATTAAGGAACATGAAGAGCCTGATGCAGGAAATAACAGCACGACCCTGGCTAACGGTCAAGCTACAACCTGCAGCGATAACGGTGATGGCTGCCACCTTCCAAACATTCGCTGTGCAGCAGGCACTCTGCACAGTCCCTTTTATGCCCCATCCCATGTAACCACTTCAAAACCCAATGAGTATCTGTGCACCCTATTTTTCTTAAAGGACTAACATGGAGAGGAGTTAAGTCACCTCTCCAACTGGGATAAGGCAGAGCCAGGGTAGACACCGGTTCTGCGGACAGGGGGCTAGCCTCACTCCTCCCTCTGCTGGGCGCCACCAGACATGAGACATCGTGGATTTTAGAGAGCTAGGCAGCGCCTCCACTGCCTTTTTGCTGGAACACGTTTGCCTGGAAGTTGTTTTTGATGTATATTGTCTCCCTTCTGTTCCCCATCTCCCCTCCTCAAATGTCTTATTTTCCAAAATTCCTCAGATTTGCTCTCTCTGGGCTATTTTAGAAGATCTGGGTTAAAACAAACAGGCAAGGGAAGGAAATGCATATATAGTTCCCCTAGTTTGTGAAAACTGATTATATCACTTAAAATCACATCATTTGATTCAATTTGCTAATCTGATTACCCAATTACTTTCTGGGTAGCTTTACACTATGCCCACTGGTGTAGCACTCTAGCTAGCTGGCTCACTCTCTCGCTCTCTCTCTCTCCTCTCTCTCTCTCTCTCTCTCCCCCTATCCCCCCACCCCTCACCCCTAAAGTGAGGCTTTACTTCCATCTACCTACGTGTCCCCTAAACAACAATTTCACTCCCTAATTTTTCAATTATTAAGAGGAAAGCTTTCAAGTTAAAGAAAGCCAGGCTGCTTCCTTCCCATAGCCAGCCATTCCCTGACACAAAGTAACAGTGATACTAAACACTGCTAGCAATTGTTATGAAAATGCATTTCTCTGTATCCTGTTGTCATGGCAGCTAAAGATCAAGACATGCCTGCTACATACAGCAATTTATCCTGAGTTGAAAGACTGTTTGGGGAGAAATATTAAAATGTATAATCGAATGCATTTGAAACCGCAGCCCGACAAAGTACAATATCAGTTATTCAAATAACATTTCTAAAGCAAAGCACGTCATTTATTTCCATCACGGGTGTGTTCATTATTTATGCTGGTGGAGTTACTTTAACTTCCAACACAGTGGCAATTTTCTGATTTTTCTCAGCATTCAGCATCTCCACGTTACTTTGGCTCGAGCACTGGCTAACCAAACACAGACAGCAAACACCCAAGTCACACGGTGACACCAGAGTCCCCACGGCCTTTTCTCTGTTGCTTCTTTGTTTGCTAGGCTGGGGACGCCCCTTAGGTGAACTTCTCCCTTGGACAGCAACTGCTTGAAATGTCACCGCATGGCCAAGTCTCCATCTAGACTGTCATTTCGCTGCCAGAGACTGTACCAGACACATCATGGTTTTGCTTCTCTGTGGGGGGGCTGGGAGAAAAGACCAAGAATAAGAAAGATAGAGGGTGAAGAATCCCAAAGGGAGAATATAAAGGGGTGAGATGCAAATAATTGAGGACAAAATGCCACTTTTATTAACAATTTGGATGGTCATTCTCATCCCTAATCCTTTCTATTGGTTATCCCTCCCAATCACCCAGGGAGACCGCTGGCATTTGGCAAGAGGGAAGTAGAGGCATTGGGGGATTAAGGGACGAAGATGGCTGAACAGATCAGCAGTGGAGCTAGAATGAGAACTCGGAATTCTGACATTCCTGAGCCATTGTTCAGCCCGTGGCCTGCTGGACAGGGGCCTAAGGAGTCCTATTGAGCTTGTCTAGGGCTTAACTGACTGCCACTCCTCCGATGGTAATTAGTTACACGGCCGTTCGCACCCCCAGTGCTGCACACTAACATCTTGGCCTTGACTTCATGAAGCTGATTTTCACCCCACTTCAGGATGGTCATTGCTTCCATCCTCCCAAATCCTGCGCCTTCAAAATGGGCATTTCCATGTCAAAAACAGCCGCGAGTGGCCTCCCCGAAGGTTTGGCTTTCCTTCTTCAACTACGCACCCAGGTCAAATGTGTACAGCCACATGTGGCGTGGGAGAATGCATCCATGTAAAGTCACCAGTTTACTATAGCTCCCCCAAAGTGGCAGGATCTCGCAAACCTGGTCATGTTATCAAAAAAGGAAACATCAAAAAGCTGTCACTTACAGACTGACTGTGTCTGTGCATCAGGCACTATCCTAAGTGTTTTGTACTCAGTCGCTTTCCAAGACACTGAACTAAGTTATCATTATTATTAGCCTCATGTCTACAAAGAGGAAATCGAGGCACATGGTGGAATTTAAGTAGTTTGCTTCAGCTAGCAAGTGGCAGGTCCAGAATGTGAACACGGTCGCGTGGTTCCAAAGACACTTGGCTCAGCCACCATGCTAAACTAAACCGGCTCTGCGGCACAAAGTCTAGGCTCTAGAATCCAACAAACCAGGGTCCCTATTCTAGACGCATGTGCGATCTTGGGTGAATAACTCCACTGGGCTCCAAGTGCGCATGTTGTGATAATGACTGCGGGATTTGCTAAATAGAGCCATTAGCCCCGTGGCTGGCACACAGCAAGTCCTCTGAAAATGTTAGCCGCTCACCCTAAGGAACGAACAAGGGCAGAGCAAATGGGCCGGAAGGTCTGGCCCATGGTAGACTCGTCCAAGGAAGAAATGGGCACGGGGGAGAGACGTGCCCTCCGCAGGGTCCTGCCTGTTCCGTTAGAGGCGGGCAAGGCAGAAGGAGAAAAAATGAGAAGACAGGAGTGCCACGACCAGGAACACAGGGAGCTGTTTCAAATGAGAGGAGGCTGGCTGTGTGTCGGACAAATTAAGACAAAGGAGCCAACACGAGCCTTGCTCTAGGGATGAAAGGCATTCTAATAAGGAGCTAGTTTGAGGCAGTGGCTTTTCAGGGCGATTGAATTAAACACTCTCCTCGGCCAAACAACTAGTCTAACTGATTGTTCCCTTACCAACTCCCTCATCGTCTGAATTGGGCAATTCCTTGGTGCAGTGTGATCATTTTTCCTTCCTGTCTATATCTACTCAAAGCTGGAAGAGTTTGAATTTCTCTTCCAGGAAAGGAACATCCTCTTATAGCAAACCATGGGAGCAGAATAAAGTCCCAATTTCTTTGTGGCCGACTTTCCAACACTGGGAGCCTAGGAATCACCCTATGTTGAAAATTATACTGATATTCTAGTCCAAAATGAGTATCACGCAACACCCCATGATCTGGAACCTTCCCTGTGGTTCTAGCCTAATGCTGATCTAGCCTTCCATTTGTTTTCCCGGATTCCTGTTCTTGCAAGGCGCTGGAGAGGCATGGGCCTTGAAGTCTCGTCAAGGAATCAAAGGAGTCAAAGACCCAGGGTTGAGTCCGGGCACAACGCACGGCCCTGAGCGAGTCATGTCTCTCCTCAACTTACGTCTGGTTTCTTGTCTGCAAAATGAGAGCCTTTTCTCTGCTTCAGGATTCAATGATTTTCGTGAACTCACTCTATGAGAAAGATATTCTTTGATCACTAGATACTGTAGCGTGATTTATTATTATTGGGGGGTATCGTTTTCATGGTTGGTGGTTTTATATGATAATCAGTAGTCTCTAAGGACCTGGAATAATTTCACCATCAAAATTTTCCATTATACTGGCATTAGAGCCCTGTTTCAACAAGCTTGCTTAAGTAACTTTTCCATTGCAAATTCACATGATAATAGCATTATAAATGGCATCTCCAAAGACTTCAATTAAAATTGATTTGTCATTGTAATCTCAGCTAATAATGGTATGGTAATGGCATTATAATGAGGAGATCAAAGACTTACGCTGAAATTATTTTGGCATTGTTATGCTATATTCTGAATGGCTTTGAATAGGCTGCTCTATACATAGATTTGAAACTGTTGTGTCATAGTGATATTGAAAGCTAAGAGTATGGGTAATGGAACTATCCTCTCCCTTCCCCCAAAAAGCCCATCTTAGAAGGTCTTTTACCCTCTTCATTTCCCATCAAGGTGAAGTTCAAACAGAGCTTCGATTCTAATTCTCCCTGCGCAGGTTCCGGGAGGGGGGGGGGATGGCGGGGGAAGGAACGAGATCTAGAGGGTGTTAGTCAGTGCCTAGAAACGCTGCTCTCAGATGAGGCTGGTGGGAGCCCAGCCACCCTCCTGCCAGCAGACGCTGGGGACTGAGTGTTCTGCTCTCGGCTGGCTGGGAGGGGATGTGCTGACCTGAGAGGCGGAAGCCAGACCTGTGCCAAGGGGTCCTGTTAATGTAGACGGCACTCGGGCTTCTTCGCGCGTGGTCATGCTGCGGAATCGGGCTTCTGCAGAATCTGAAGGTCAGCGCCTCTTGTGTGCTTTCCCTGGGGCTTTGTAGTTGTCATGCTCTGTGGACTTTGGGTGGAGTCGAAGACTTTGGCTCCCAGCTGTCTGGCCGTGAATCCAGCTGTGCGCCTGTGGTCGTTTTGTGTTTATTTATTGACTTTGACGGGGATATAAAGTAAGCAGAATCAAATGCAGATTCAATTCAGGTTTCCTTCGGAGAAGATTCTAAGGTTCTCACATCATTTTAGGTTATTAGTATTTATCATTATATTATTATTCTATTGGGTGACATGAAGACTAACAATCGTTTCGTTCTTACTATTTGACATTGACTATCCTGAACACTTTACGTATGGTCGATTCTCAGCATTCGTGATTCTATTAAGTCACCACGAACACCAAATTGATGAACACTGAGCCACTGCGCTGAAGGGAAATCCAGGGTTTGGTTCCCTTGAGCCTCTGGTCTCATTTCTGCCAACCAGTCAGTACAGAACCTTGCTTGATGTGCGTTTGTGCTTACGGACGCCGTATTTCATCTGTACGTGGGCATCATTCGCGTGAACTCAGGGCCGGCAGCACTGTAAGTCAGGCCTGAAGGAAGCGCGCCTAGCCCACGTGTTTTCTCCAAGGGGCACGTTCCTGCCTTGGCGTGTCGAGGAGCGCCAGACAGCACTTCAGCACCACGCCACAGGGTCACTGTCAACCGCGACCTCACCAGCAAAAAGAACGAAAATACTAGGAAAACGTGGCACTAAACAGACCGTGGAGAGGGCACTGGTTTACAGTACGAGTCGAACGCGGGACGAGGAAGCGGAGTGTCGCCTTGTTCTGCTCACCGGGGAACGTACACTTTAGCAACAGAAATTTCTCACTGCGTGGCCGCGAATGACCACGAAATTGCCACAGGTACTGACATGAGGTGTACAGATAAGCTCTCATCGAGTGGGCAAATTCACAAATACGGAATCTGTGAATAACGAGAATCGACTGCAGCTCGGTTTATTTCATCTTTATATCAACCCCATAAGTTGGACACTGTAATTATAATCATTTGTCGATGAGGAAACTGAGGCACAGAGAGAATAAGCAACTTGGTCAACGTTCGGTTTGCATTCAAATCAACTGATTATTGACCTGGCTTTGTTTCTTTTTAAAATGAAATAAGTTGTATACTTTGTGTTTAGTTTAGGGTTTGCTGTCGTCATTTTGGGGTTTTTTGTTTGTTTTGTTTTGTTTTTAGGAGATCGATTCAAAAAACTAGAGTGGCCCTAGTTTGGGGGTGGGAAGAGAGATTTCTATGGACCTCTAGTTCTTCAGGTTGGAGGGCTAGCATGTGGAAGATGTAGCAGATACCAGCGGTGCCAACCCGAACCCATCCCTGCTCCCTTCCCCCGGGCTGGCGGTGTGCCATCCTCCCGTGTGACTTGCACTGAATCGCAATTAATGCAAGCTCATCAGGACAATGCCGTTTCCGTAATTGGACTAGTTTAGGCGCGGGTGTGGGTCGCAAATCTAACCAAAGGGAAATAAAGGAAAATATGTTGTAGGGTTCCAAGGAAAGACTGGCCTTTCATTGACAAGATGTCTGAGAAGGAAGAGTGCCTTCTGCCTCTGGCTGTCACCTCTGGCTGTCACTGTGCAAGAACGTGTTTCTCAGAACAGACCACAAGGAGACGAAGTGGAATGGCAGAGCCGAAAGACGCCGTTAAGGCCGGGGATCAAATATTCTTAAAGCCACCCTACCTCCAGCCCTTTCGCCATCTGAGATAATAAACCCCGGCTTATTTAAGCTGCTTTTAATTTGGGTTTTGATTAGCGGAAACTCAAAGTATCCTAACAGATACAGGAATTTTACTTGGGAATCGATTACAATGGAGAACTGAGAGGCACAGAAATTATATAGACAGAAACACATAGAGGTTGAGCCCTATTTAAGAAGCACAATGTAGCGGTTGCTAAGAGATCCTGAGAGGGTATAAATGGCCAGGGAAATGTCCCCTACTTGGAGACAGTTCATAATCTAGTTAGTTGAGAAAACCAAACACAGCCAGTTCAAGAATTCTTGTACAAAGAAACAGTAAATTCCATTAATTCTGCCCGCATTAATTCCGAAATACATGTGGTAGGGGTCTGTTGATGAATTGGGCATACTCCTTGTCCTCAACAATCTAGTGAAGAAAACTAGACGGAGAGGTGTTTAATTCAAAGGATATTGGGGAAAGATGTTTTGGGAAAAAGTTAAGTGAGAGATTAATTTCTTTTGGCAGATCCAGAAAAGCCTCATGTCTCCCCTGCTTAAAATTCTTCCGTGGTTTTCCGTTACACTTCACTCATTCAACAAATATTTATTGAGCAATTATCTGGCCCAGCACTATTCTAGGTGTTGGGAATCAGCAGTAAGCAAAACAGAGTCTCGCGATCTTGCATTCTAGTAAAAGAGAGAGAATACAATAAACAAATGAGTAAATGTATCTGTCAGAGATGGTATTACCAAGAAAAATAAAGTAGGGTACAGAGGGTAAGCATGCTGGGGTTGCAAGGTGCTGTTTTATATAAGACGGAGAGAAGCTGGCGTTTGAGCAGAGAGCTGAAGGAAAGAGCTCTGTGCAGATACCTAGCGAGTGCTTGATGCAGAAGGAATAGCGAGTGCAAAGGCCCTGAGGCAGAGAGTACTTGGCATACTTGAAGGACAGAAGCAGGTCAGTGTATCTGGAACAGAATGAATGATGGGAGGTGAGATCACAGAGGCAGTTAAGGGTAGAGCCAAGTTTACCATGAAGTAATGAAGCCCAGACAATGTGTTCAGAAAGTCATAAGTTTTGGTATAATCTGAAAAAAAGGAACTATTTTAGCCACAATCAGTTAAGATGGGTCTTTCCACCCTGACATCTCCATCTCATTTCCTTTCACACTGAGCCTTTAGAGAGGCTGCAGGTATTTGGGGGACCCGGTTAAGAGGAAATCATCTCAGGGATAATATCTAGTCTGGGGTTAGTGAGATATAATAATGTGGATCACAGCCATTTCCGTGACTAGTTGTCTCTGAATAGGAGTGGCTTCCAGAAATCCCCTTGCAGGATGTCACTCGGCATTGTGTCCCAAAGATGCCAAACCCAAAGGGCCAGAGGGCCAATGGAAATACGAGTCTTTCCTACAGAGCCCTGTCTAGAACTCCAAGGAGCAAGAAGAACAAGGTGTTAAGTAGACAGAACCGGAGGCTTGTCTTGATAACACTCTCCCAGCACCTGACGTGTAACCTCAGAAGCAGAAGTCTCAGTTCAGTTCTCACTGACACCTGACCACAGAGGAAGAGTTCTTCTGTCGGGGCTGTAGTCAAGAAACCACAGTAATAAACGTATTTGCAGATGGAATCTGGAGAAACAGAGTTACTCGGACAAGGACACGAGCCTGAAGCGGTACTACACGAACAGCAGGTCTATCTGTGTGCAGTATCCCCCACCGTCGGCAATAAACCAAAAATTTCAAGCAGTCCACCTGGAGGAAAAACTGAATTACCTTTCTATTCTCTCTATCGAACATGATATCATGATAGTCTTGTCATAGGGAGAAGCAATCAAAGCACATGCAGACAAAGACTTTGGGGGGGACATGGGACAGAGGTGGTTTAGTTTATCCATTAATAAAAACATTATGTAATTGTTCTGACTTCGTGATGTTTGCGGTATGTGTCACTGTAATTTGTAGTGAGTTTTTTTCTCATACAAAAGATATATTTGCTTTCAAATGTTATTTAGTGTTCCTAATTTTGAGAGGACTGATGTTTGGCTGTTCATTTTGAAAATAAGAGCCATATAAATAAGCATTTTAAATGACCATATGTATCATGGTCATCTTTTTAAAAATAGTTCTTATATAGAAACGCACTGAAGTCTTTATGGATAAAATTATACAAGGTCTACACTTTATTTTAACCAATCCAACAGCATATGGGAGGGGATTGAAAAACAAGTTGGGTGCTGGGTACACGGGGTTCATTACACCAGTCTACGTTAGTACAGGCTGGCCATTTTCAGAATAAAAGGTATAAAAGTTAACCAGATCTAACATACCCATAATTCCATAAAAGAAAGGACATATGAGCACTCCGGAAGTTGAGAGGCCATAAAGCACTACCCTTTACATGGAATAAATCGGATCTTAAGAAAAACTAGCAAAAAAATTTTAAAAATAATAAAATAATAAAGAAAAACTCACTGCACTGTGCTTATTTTCATTATTGCTGTTGCACAGTCGATCAGTGAAATTCATCCCGAGCCATTCAGGGACCACCTATGCGAATGCCCGTTCAGGTCGGCAGCTTATTCTCAAGTGGTTCAGAAAAAAAAGCTCTCTGAATTGGACATCTGGTTTTTTTTAAGTTTACGGAGTGTGTGTGTGTGTGTGTAAGAACTGGGTTTCGCCCATATACAGATACTTTACTGTGTATATCATATAACTTGATCGAACCCTCAGTTTCTTTACTTGGAAAAAAATGGGGTATCATAATACAGTTTCTTTAAGATTCCCCTAAAACAATGTGTACATCTACATTTGATGGGAGAAGCATGATTGGTAAAAACCCCTACAGAGGACGGTTGGGCAATACCTTCTTCAAGTTCTACAAGGCCTTTACCTTATGGCCCAGAAATCCTGCTTCTGGGAATTTCTCGCTACAACCACCTTTGCGTACATACGAAATGACACATGTATGAGATCCTTCTCGTTATGTCACCAAGATCTGGTTTCCTCCTGTTTCTCGGTTGTGCCTTCTTCGGTTCAACTGCCTCGTAAGACTGGCCTCCCTGCGCGGGCCCCAAATGGCTGCCAGTCTGCTTCTTGCCTTGTAGCCAAAAGAAAAACAGTCTTATCCCAGGATCCCCTGAAATGGTCCTGAGATGGGCTCTGATTGAACCACCTTAGGTCCCCAGGCCCACCGCCCTCTGTACCAGTCACCATGGCCTGAAGGATGAACTGCAGTGATCGGCTCAGCGGAACATACGCTATACTCCTGGAGCTGAAATGTTGTCTTACCCTCAGATGCGAAGGGTTCCCAAATAGAAATTAGGAACTGTTGGAAATGGGGAAGTACAAGATACTAGAAAAGCCTTCAGTATATGTCTACTGGGAAGCCTTTTTAGCCCTTGCTTCACATAACGCATGAATTTGGCGACTGGCTTGGAGCTTCTGGGACGCTCTGATCCAGCTCCTAATTAGCTAGATCACACCAGATTTCCCATCTACATTTCTGCTCACTGAGCATAGCAATCCTCCGCTTACCCATTTTATGATTCAAATTAGTAAGACCCTTTCAATAGCTTAAATCCCTCCGCTGAACAAGCTTGTCTATTATCTGGAAATATATGGTCACATGAACTTATTCAAAACACAACATTTTCTCATTATAATGAGACACGATTATTAATGGCAGAGTGCCCATCAGAAATGAAACTAATCCTTCATTTTGTTCAAAATAAATGTGCTCTAAAAAGTACAGAGATGATAAAATTAATTCGAGAGTAATCAATTCCTGCATTTTAAATGGACATAGTTATGTAATCATTAAATTATTTAATGGGTTTCATTAGGCTTATTTCTGGCTTGAGTGTCACTTTTTTTTTTTATCCCAATTAGCTCAAGTGCTAAAATTAATTTTTTATTACTGGTAAGAGTACTAATCCAAGGCAAGATGAACAGCCGAGGTCTGCCCAGCCCAACCTACTGGCTAAGCTGGGCCATCGTTCCCCTAGTGATGGGATTTACTGTGTCAGGACAAATACGGCCAATCGAAGTTCAGAGAAACAGCCCAGGTAGGTCCACTGCAAATGTGACAGGACACCTGTCAGATTCAACTGCGTGACTCCCGGAAAGCCCAGCAAGAGAGACTTCCCCAGAGGAAACCTACAATGGCAGCCCATGTCGATGACATACTATTACCAAGAATGGGCCTGAGCATCATTGAGAACGAGAGAAACGTGGGCATCTAGACCTGTGCTCAAATCCCAGCTTTGCTAGCGGCAAGATATGTGACTCAAAGCAGTTTATGTCACCTCCGCGAGCCTCAATTTCTTCATCTATAAATGGGGATGACGAAGGAACCATTTTTTCAGAGTTGTCTGCAAGAATGAGCAATAAAGGACCTGGACCATAGTATTCACTCTATGCATAATAGTTATTATTGCTATTAGCGTGATGGGACATCCTCAGATTTAACCTTCAGGGATGCTGAGGTTAAAATACACACTGACTTGTTCAATCGGAACATGAATGATAAAACCCATAACGACGAGAGATTCCGGATGCTAATGTTACAATAGAAGACGACAGATTCCAAAAACGGAGTCTTCTTTTAAGAGGACATTACACAATAAAGTGTGTAAAACATACACCTTAGTACAAAAATAAAAATACATAATAATACAAAAAAGAGACAGGCAACATGGCTTAGGGATTAAGAAGAACAGGGCATGTGAAGGCAGACTGCCAAGATACTTAACCTCTTGAAATCTTGATTTCTTCCTCTAAACTTGAGGGTAAGAATAGAATTGAGTTTTTTTAAGGGTTAACTTCTTTGGAGTATAGGAAGTCAAGTGCCTCGCACACAGTAAACAATGTATGTTATCTATGACCATTGTTATTCATTAGTAATAGCATTGTATAGAAATACAGGACACTGTCAAATAGATTTTCTAGACTTTAAGAAAACGAACATTTTAAATTCAGACACAAAGATATATTTGATCCATTAAGCTCGAAAACCATTTTTATTTATTTGTTTAACAAATATTTATTGGCACCCATTATGTGTCAGACACTGAGTTTAGATATATAACAGGAGAAAAATGCTGGAAATGTTCTGGCTTATTACTCTAAGCTGGCCTTTCATACCAGCCCAGTTAGAAAACTTTTCCTAACCTCTTCTCCGGAGGAGGTGACAGGACAAGGTCATTTTACCGTCCTCATTTTACAGGTGAGGAGTCCGAGGCAATGAGAAGCTGGCTCAAGGTTACACAGCTATTAGGTGGCAGAGGCAGATCCAATCCCGAACACTTTAGCTCTAATTTATACAATTTCTTGCTGCTTCTGGACTATGGACAGAGGGAGGAAATGAGAGGGAGAGGGAGATAAGCGGAAAGGAAAGACACGGTCTTTCATCCTCCAGTATTTCCCCATGTCTGCCTGGTTTCAAGGGCAGTTTCTATATTGGGCCTATTCTATCCAAGGTCATGGAATGCACGGAGTGGGCCACTCAATTCCAGGAGATCCCCCGGCAGGCCTGCTAGTACGCCCCGCCCCTGCCCAGCTGCCTGGGAAGGACCGAAGAGACCCCAGCGCCCAGCTCTAACAAGCATGTGGAAATGGATGGGTCACATATAAGCCAATTACAGCTGGCAGCCAGGTTTGGGGAAATCACTTTCCCTGGAACCGATCGGGAGGCCGTTTTGGAGATAAAAGGGACAGCACATCAGTCTCTGTGGTCAGAAGCGGCTTTCATGCATTTCACGGAGCGAAGGGAACCTGAAACATTTTGAAATGAGAAAATGGGGTACGGCCAAATGGCTCGGTCAAGGCATTTAAAGGGTCTTTAGTGTGACATTCCGTACAGGACCTGGTAGCTTGTTCAGGCATGCAGGTGGAAACCAGCATCCGCCCGTCCAGAAGGTGCGTGTATCACTGTCCCTAGACGCCTCCACACGTGTCATTCCATGCGTTTGTCATTAACGCATCCCATCGCATCGCCATAGACATGAGAGGGAGGGAAAGCCGGAACGATTGACATTCCCAGGTAAACGGACCTGAATCTCATCATTTGCAATGAGTTCCACCTCATTTCCCATCCAAGCTGCTGCTGTTGTTTGTTGTTGTTGTTGTGTTGTTGTTGTTTTGTTGTTATTTAGCAGCATCCATTTCAGTAAGTTAAACACTAGCACCTTAGAGAAAGGCCTATGTCACAGAGTTGTGGAATCCAAGAATCTAATATTTGCAGGGAGTTAGGGATCGTTGCTCTAACCTAGAGGGATAGCTAGACTGAAATGTTTGGGGAAGTCTCAGGGCAAATCTGGTGCAGGACCAAAATTTTTAGCTTAGATACTATTTTTTTTTTTTTTTGGTCTGGGAACATGACAATGCATACGATAAGTAGTCAATCAGCCTCTGCTTGAATGCAACCAGTAAGAGAGAAGTCACTACTCCAGATGACTCAATTCTGTATATTTCTAATCTAAAGAAGACTAAAATACCTTTCTTATATGACCCCTATCTACAACCTTGAATACTCCAATGAGGTCAGGATTCCCTGAGGACTGATTGACTCCGATTGTCCCCAAGATGTGCCTTTAGTGCCTCAGCAGACTCAAGGCCAGAAGTGTAGCCATCAAACACACACACACACACACACACACACACACACACACACACACACAGAGTCTGTTTACTGGCCTGACCTCTCTGCAAATGACCAGCCCAATTATAATATAGAAAGCAGATGAAGCGATAGAGAAGGGAGAAAGAAAAGAAGTGGAAGGAGAAGAAGAAAGAGGGAAAGAAAAAGAAGAGAGAAAGGGAAGAGGAGAAAGAGAGGAAGGAGGGGGGAAACGGAGCTGTGACGTGGTGCAGTTTCGTGGGACTGTGTACACTAGCTGTCTTGCCCTGAAAAGGGAAAGTTGGATCTGGAAGGATCGCCATTGTCCACAGACGTCCGGTGGACGCCTTGCAGTCTTTTACAAAAGTTGTTTTTTAGAAAAATCGGTAGAAGAAGAAATACTGGAAATATTCATAATATATTGCCAAGTAAAAGGAGGTAATAAAGCATGTTGGCATAATTCCATTTTTTAAATCTCTAGGTTACTTATTCCCATCCATAGACAAAATATTATTTATCAATGAACATAGATTCTATATGTTTAGTGGTTGCCCCGGGATGGGGTAACGAGGCAATAATCAGATATATAATACTTTTAGTATTTCTGTTCTTTGTTTTCCAAATATTCTGCATTAGTTAGTATAACTTAGAATTAACTTTTTAAAAATTAATTTAAGGCTGTTGGTCAAGATGGCTGTGCTCGCCTCCTCCCACGACCACATCAAAATTACACTAAACTACAGGACAACCATTACTGAGGACCGCCTGAAGCTCAACACAAGTCCTATAACTAAGGACACACAGAAGAAGCCACCTCGAGACCCCCAGGAGGAGCGGAGAGGCCAGAAGCTGTTCTCACACCTGTGTGTGGCAGTTGAAAATCGGGAGGGATGTCTTGGCTGCGGAGGACCCCCCTGAGGAGCGAGGGGTCCCCGCCCACACCAGGCTCCCCAGGCCAGAGCACCAGTGCAGGGAAGAGAAGTCCCCACAACTCCTGGCAAGACGGTGGCCGAGTGAGACAGAGGGCCGCGGGACTCCCAGGCTTTCCTCTTAAATGGCTGGCGCACAGACTTACCCACTGACGGACTCACTCGGTCTGAACTCCAGTGCTAGGGCAGCAGCTCAACAGGTGCCCATGACATACAGGAGGAACCGGGTTGTCCAGCTTCAGGGCAAGGACGGGAGGGGCAGCTTTCTCCCAGACAGAAGTGCTGACAGAGGCCACTGTTCCTCTGTTGAGCCCTCCTGGCTCCGGGCATGCAGATGCAGGTGGCCACCATATCTGAGTCTCCATCAGCCCAGAAAACGCAGGTCGCTCCGCCCCCAATTCCCTGAGACCCCACCCCTTCCCAGTGCAGGCCCACCCCAGCCGCTCCCCGTGGCTTTTTTATATAAACTCTCTGTCTTGGCTCATTCCATGGGCTTTCCTAACATCTCTCAAAGGTTCACAAACCCCAAACAAGCAGCATCTGCCCTTGGCAAGCCCTGTATCTCCTAATAGGCAGCCCCAAACCCAGCACGAGCAGCAGCCGGCCTCACTTCACAGTTAGCCTTTCCCAGGCACCTCTAAGCGAGCACAAGTGGCAACCAGCTGCAGATCACTTTGTAGCTCATATCAAGTGGCCCCAGGCAAGACACAGCCAGTGGCTGACCTTGGCCCACCAGGGTTCCACTCAAGAGGCCCCAGAACCAATGCACCTGGTGGCCAGCTTCAGACCACACCAGAGTACCAGCCAACCACTTCCACAAAAGACACAGATGAGGACATTGAGGTCCTTCAGTTTCTAAAGTAAATGTCCCTAACCCTGTCCCCCTCACTCCCACAGAAGGACCCATGTCTGCTCTCTTACTAGACTATAAATTCCAGAAGAACACGGACCATGTCTCTCTTATTTGCTGTGATGGACCAATGGATGGATGGATGAATGGATGGCTGAATTCCTAAGATTTCAGAGCGTGTCATTGTCAGCGCTAAGACTAGACTCTGAACCCTCTAGTTTCTAGCCCAGTTGTTCCCAATATTTTATAGTCAAACCTCATTATGTGCAGGAGCATATTGCTAATCCCCCACATCAACACATTTGACATAAAAGGGCTATTGGTTGTTTCCAAAAATGAAATCTACCCTGAAAAGACATAGATTTGCCACTCATTGGATTTTCAAAAGAAATATACACTTATTCATTCATTCAACAAATGCTTTCTGAGTGCCTAATTCTATACCATGTACTGTGCCAAGAACTTGCTACATTTTGTTCTGGTAATATTATTACATATGATGGTATTCATTTCTCTCTTCTCTAAACATTCCACAATATAATATTTCCACTTATAAATTTTTAAATTTGTAAGAGAATATTCTGAAGTAAACAGTATTTCATATGCTCTGTGATTTTTTTTTTAACTTTCAGAATGATAGCAATATCTTGGGTGTATTCAGCATGCCCAGTAACTATTGAGGACACAATCCATATTGACCCATAAAAACTGATTTGAGTGTGGCACACGGGTCTCATGATCTCAGCCACATTCGCAACATTCTGGGTATACGCTCCAGCAGCAAAATCTATGTCCTGCCCTTGAGACTGGTCCTTCCTAATTCCACAGAAAATGCCTGCCCAAAGCCAGCCCCTGAAGTGTTAGGACACGAAGCATCACAGGGGACAGCAACAATTGCCACTGACCCCAAACAATGGGCAGTGTCCAGTCTTACTTACAGCGCTCCTGACAGAGGAAAAGAGCATTTGTTCAATCAAAGACTTATAGACCGAGTGAATGAATGAATGAACGAACACATGAACAAATGAGTTTCAAGAAAATCGACAATGATTGAAGAATGCCAGAGAGGTCTTCTGACCATTTGAACACCCTACTCTCCTGAAAAATAATTTCTTCCAGCTGTTCTTTCTCGACACCTGACATGCCACCATTGGTAGCCCCGTGCCTTACATCATGGATTGGCAAACCCAGAGCCCAGAGGCCAAAGTCAGCCCACTGCCTGCTTTGTAAATAAAGTTTTATTGGAACACAGCCACACCGTTTTCTACTGTTCTCATGGCCGAGTTGAACACTTGCAGCAAAGACTCTATGGCCATTTACTATCTAGCCCTTTACAGAAAACGTTTGCTGACCCCTGCTTTAAATTACACTCTTTTAAAATATCATTGGTAATAGTAATGCCTTGAGCCTATCCGTCAGTTATAGCTCAGTGCGAATTAGTTTATCTCAAGGGCAATTAGCTGTTTGGGAGGGAAAGGGTATGGAGAACTTGAGGATGCTAAGTTCTTGGTGTGTCAGAGAGAACATCTCAAGGCAGAAAATGAGCCCAGAAAGGAAAAAACAAGGGAAAGTAGGACATAGACTTCCCCCATTTTGCCGTTCCTCTCGCCCTGAGATAGAAATGGAAACGAGGCTTAGAAATGACTGTCAAGTTTTGAATGGTGGGAGTGGCAGACTTCGGAATCAACCCCAGATAGTTCTCTTTTTCAATTGAAAGGAAACTCAATATTCCGATTTTTCTTCCATCTGACAGGTCCCGCTGCTGTCAGAGGTGTCCCTTCACGTCCGTTTCTCTGTGGCCCAAAGAGTTAGAGAAATTTGAGAGTTAGAGAAATTGTTTGAGAGGCCTCCCATCCCAAGTTTTGCACTTCTGAATTATTTTTTTCCCTCAACTGACCTCATTTAGCAGTCTGGAAGGCGGCTTTTCCTAGTCTATTAAGACTTCAATAAACTCGTCCCTTTCTAGTTCACTGGAATAGTATTCACATTTAGACCTGCATATTAATTGGCTGATAACGAGGCCATAAAGCTGCTTTGCTCTGCAGGTGTACCAATCAATTTCAATGAAACTGAAAAAAATGAGTTCTTTTCTTGTTGCATCTGAAATTAAAAAGTGATTTATACTTTCTAATAAAGTGCTTTTCATTGATCTCCTTCTGAAAATGTATGGTTTCATTTGCACCCTTTTAAATTATAATAGTTCCCGTTTGTAAAGAGAATAATTTTCCAATATCATTTCTGGCTTACAATTGATGATTAACTTTAATATAGATTTTTTTTTTTAAAGGAGAACGTTGGGAGGGGCGGAGTAGGTTATTAAGAGGCTCCATCCTCCATTCCCCACCTCACCCCCCCAAAAAAAACAGTTCTTTGAATGACCTTAATATCCTCAGACTACAGATTCTTTTCCCAAATACAGTGTTGTCAGAGGAAGTTACAGTTCCACCCCCCCACCCCAAGAAATCCATTTTTCTATTTCACAAGTTTCCTTTTGCCTTAGAATTTTCTGCCGATGCCAATTGTTTTCCATTTCTCTTGCATCAGCTGGCTGCAGGGCAAATGTGGCAAGAAGAGTTTTTTTCTTTCTTCCACTCCCTTCCCCCCCCCCCCCGTCACTGACAGCAAATTCTGACTTGGAGATGCTGTGGAATCCTGCTGTTACTGGCTGAATTCTCGCAGATGTGAAAACTGGCAGAGCAATTGCATTTTCACTTTAATTTAGTATTATGGTCTTCTGAGCTATAATAATTAAGCAGCCATGAAAGGAAGCTATATTCTGAACATGTGATGGAAAATCAGAGTTCAGGACTGGACTGTGTTGAGGAATCAGGGTCACCTCATTGCTTTCAGGCACCTGAATTCACGTTTAAGCTGGAGAGTCTTTGCCAACAGGTGCGGAGTGGAATCAAGAGGTCATGCGGGCATTAGACCTAATTTAAAACAGGGACCAGGAGCTTTTTCTGTTTATCTACATGCAAGATCAGTGTTGTTGGATAAATGAATTAATGGATGCATGGATAAATGGATGGGTAAATGGATGGATGGATGGATGGATGGATGGATGGATGGAAGAATGAATGAATTTATGGAAAGGCAACAATCTTTGCAGCTTTCTTGCAAAGATCACCTTGGTGATATGACTTGAGTGTCTCCCACACAAAAATATTGCCCCCCCCCAACTCTCATGGTGCTTGAATATTCCCCATTAGTCCCATGTTTTTGTCTAGATTAACTATTACCTTCTTCTAAATTCTCTTTTGAAATGTTGTTTAAAGGCACAAGCCTTGGGTGGCTCATACTGCAGCATGGACCAGTTTACCATCTGCCTTCCCACATAGCAGGAAACTTGACTACCTAATTACAGTGGGTGTGACAACAGGGCCAGAACAGGTTGAAAGGTTAGGAAAACTTCCACAGGGCTGGGTATTGATGAAGCCGTCCTCTCAGATCTGCTGAGGACCCTGTTCTGGTTATCTTCCCAGGGGCAATACCGCTGGGTCTCCAGCCCTCCTTGAAACTCTCAAAGAATGATTATCCATCAATTTCTCAGATCTTGGACGGTCAGGACCAGCCAGGACTCAGAAATGATGATTTCTGTCTCCACTGGAAAATCTAAATAATGACAAAAATAAAAATAATCATAAAAATAAAATATGCTAACTATAAAAATTTTTAATAATTATATAAATCATGTTACACTCTATATACATATAAAACTAGATGTTTTATAATTGTGTTAAAATAATATCATTATATAATATATAAATAAAAATAAATTATATAAATTGAGCACCTTCTGTGTGCCGTGCATTTTTCATGACTTAGTCATGACTTAGTCAACAAGTAAATTGCAAAGAAAATAAGAGAAAAGAGGAAACTATAAATTAAAGATACTTAAGAGATACATCAACCAAATGTGACATATCAGCTTTGCTTGGATTTGATTCAAACAAATCACTTATTTAAAGAAAAGAGAAGAGAAGAGAAGAGAAAAAAAAGAAAAGGAAAGAAAAGAAAAGAGAAAGAGAAAGAGAAAAGGAAGGAAAGAAAAGAGGGAGAAAGGGAAGGAAGGCTGGAAGGAAGGAAAGAAAGAGAAAGAAGACTCAATCATAGAAATTTCACTAGCTGTTTGATGATATTAAGGAATTACTGTTAATATTTTTTGGTCGATTGTAGTATTTTGTTTATTTTCTTAATGAAAGGGTCATATTATAGTATTTGCAGTTAAAATGAGAGAATATCTGAGATGGGCTTCAAAACCAGCCTGTGGGAAAGGAACCGGCCTGCGTTCGTACCTGCCGAAGCTGTGTGTTGAGTACCTGGAGCCTCATTGACTCGTCTCTCAACCTATCTGTGCGTGAGTTTGAAAATTTCTATCATAGAAAGTTTGTAAAAAAAAAAAAAAAAAAAAAAAAAAATTAACAAAATGAAAAAAAAAGGAAAAATGGATACTATTTTTTTTATGGATGGATGTTCAACTCTATGACTAAACTAAAAAGCACTGAAAGGAACACTTTTTAAAAGTGAACGTTATGGTATATGAATTATATAGCTGAGGAAAGTTATATTTTCAATGATATAAACAAAAGAAACTAACATAGCTTGAAGTACAGCCAATCACATGCTTCTTCTAATTTTTCATCTGGTATCTCTTAGAAGATGATTTTTAAGAAGTGAATAAGACTTGGAAAAAGAAAATAACTCTGTCCTGTCCTGGCCTATCTCAGGAGTGCTGGATTGTTACTCAAATGTGTTGGCACACGCCCACCAGGATGTCTTCAGGAACTTCGAATAACTCCTGAAACCACAAAAGCAAATAAAACTGTTAAAAACATGTATTCGCTTCTCATTCCTCTTTGAGAAGGGAGCAGCTGGCGAAGACGCACTGTGCGGTCCTTAAGATGCTCTGGGGACGGCTGAGACGAGAAGGGGACATTGCTCAGTGCGTGTGGCCCCAGCCCCAGGAGGAACTGCTAAAGTGCACCACCCACCCACCCACCCCGCCCCCCCCCCGCCCTTGAGAGAAGCGCTCAGCCTGCACTAGGAGGAAATTGGTCTCGGTTGGGTCTGGCCTGCCTTGGAGTTCTCAGCTTGGCCCCTGGACCGTAATAACCTCTTAACTGGTCTTGCCTCGTTGTGGTCAGAGCACTCATATCCCCCTCTATTGAATCCCACACCAATGAAAGCTCAATCAGAGTGTCTTCATGGCTCTCAGGATAAAGACCAGCAGCATTACTGTGGCTTAAAATGTCCAACAGCGTGGCCTCTCACTCTCTCTGCAGTCCCATCTCATGCCTTTCTCTCTCTGAGCTCCAAGAACACTGCCCTTCCCCCTCCCGCTAGTCGAACGACCTTTCATCACAGGGCCTTTGCGCATGCTGACCCCGCAGCACAGCTACCAGCGTGAGATGCTGAGATCTCAGCACACACACAGGTTTTCTCAGAACACGCTTCCCTGACATCCTGCAGTCAAACGCCGCCATTGCCGGAATTCCACAGTTCTTTATTTGATTATTTGATTAGTGTCCCAACTAGGCTATACGTCCCATGAGGAACGAAACCATGTCTCCTTCTGCTCACGCTGGATCCTCTGAGTCACCACGAAGCCTGGCACATGGCAAGCTCAGAACATCCACCAAAGAAAAAAGGAATCGCTGAAGAGGAATGCATGCAAGAGTGGACTCGTGAAACTGCGACCATCATTTGTTAAGAACTTATGCAAACTTGGTGAAAGTGTCTCCTCTTCCAGATTTAAGAGCTTTTACCCAAGGTACCTAAAAAAAAAAAAAATTTTTTTTTTTTAATTTAAAAAAATTCCCCCTGAAATAAGCCATTTAAGAAGGACTCATCA
Source organism: Eonycteris spelaea (assembly GCA_003508835.1). Classification (NCBI taxonomy): domain Eukaryota; kingdom Metazoa; phylum Chordata; class Mammalia; order Chiroptera; family Pteropodidae; genus Eonycteris; species Eonycteris spelaea. The sequence goes on along the minus strand of PUFA01000071.1, from coordinate 3,752,138 downwards.
GTGGCACAAATCCATTTCATGGAAAGAATTTTTAGTGCTTTAACAACGCCTTTCTGCCCTTCAGAGTGTGAACAATATGGAGCAATTAGCTCTACAACTATAATATGAAAAGGTTGAAATGCATTTAAATTGGAATTGATTTTTGTTTAATTTGTGCTTTCATGGGCAGAAATCGGGTTTTTCTGAGCCAGCTCATTAGAAAGGACATGTTGACGAGCTTTGGGAATGTTGAAACTCTTCCTTTCCAAAAGAAAGAGCCAGACCTCACCTGCATTCCAGTTTTACTTCCCCTGAACTTGGACTTCAACTTGCCTGAGATGTAAATGTCTGGTCTCAGGGGTGTATACCCCTTCCGTCACATACATGCCCTGCCCATGACTTTCGCCCTGACCAGGATCATTGGCCTGGGAGTCTGTCTTTGTCTATATACCCCAGAGCAGGGGCCCTGAGACAATCGAGAACTTTAATACAGACCAGTTGTGGGCAGGAGTCCTGGCCTTGGCTCTTTGGTCATCCTGGATAATAAAATTACCTCTATCTTTGGTGGAGGGTGGAGGCTCTTAACTCGCTTGTGGGTGTTTTAGACATGCCACCCAAGCTCCAAATCAGGCCCAGTAAGTCAGCACTTCCAGAGGTAGGAACTGGACATCTGCATGTTTTTAAAGCCCCACAGTGGTTCTGCTGTATAACTGAGGTCGAGAGCCACAGATCCAGCACACTACAGCTCACAAAGAGCTCTCGCCTAAATCCTAAAGGGTCAGCCGAGGAAAGTACCCCATGGTACAGAGTTGGAAACCGAGGCTCAGAGAGGTCAAGTAACTTGCCCAAGGACACACAATTTTCAAGTGGCCTAATTCAGACTTAGACAAAGGCTTTAGACTCAAAGTCCTTTAGTCCAGAATGAAGGGAGGATGGCATACGCTCAGTAACCAATAACAAGAAAGATTAAAGGCAGTATAGCCTGAGGCTGCTTGGCTGGGTTGATAATAGGTTGGTAGTGCTTTGAATTCATTTTCAAGTATTTTGGAGAAGAATCCATTGCTTGTCACCCTTCTGAGGAAAGGGGCTGTGGATCTGTGGTTAGTGTTGTGTGGTTTGCTGCCCTGTTCACACCACTGATTGTAGCAGGCTGGAAATAAGGCCACTCAGAACCAGACGGACGGTGGATGATTATTCAATCACAACTGGATCACTATCAATTAGTGTTCAAAATAGACTTTGGTATAAGGTCTTGGGAGTGGAGGGCAGAAGTCAGCAGAAGTGAAGAGGTAATCGCTGGAAGTCAAAAATAGAGGGAGAAAAAAAAGCAGAGACAGAAAAGTCACAAGTACAACAGCATCGGAAGGTCAGGGCGTAGCAGATGCCCACTCTATAGGGGCGACAAGATGGTCAGGGCATTACTGCTGCTGTTGCAGTCTGAGCTCGTGCCAGTTCTCTGAGACCCTGTCTGTGTGACTGCTGGGACAGATATCTGTCTCCTTCACATTCTGGGCATTCCTAAGATATTACCCACCAGGCTACTGTCCTTGCACCTGGAAGTACTGACCAGCACAGTTAGGGAATGGTAATAGCAAGGTATTTCCCCGCCTGGCCTCTGGCCTCTGGCTTCAGAGACATGTCTCGATGGATGGCCATGGAGCTTCCCAGAATCCTTTGTACCTCTGAGCAGCTGCAGGGCATCCACCATCCTTTCTCCTGGACCGCTGACGGGTGGAGCTGGCTCTTTATTCCTTTGCCTCTACTGCCCTCTTGTGCTCACTTCGATAGCTAGCTTTAGACGCCACTTCTCTAAGTTTAGGAATCCAAACCCTGGAAAGAAACTTCTTGTAAGGCTATCTATCCATCCATCACTTCATGGAAGTTCACTGAACACATGTGATACTTTTGTTTTTCCATAGGTATATTAAATCTTGATTAAAAGTATTTTATAAGTCCACCCATGCATGCATCTATCAAATATTTATCGAGCGCTACCATGGGATAGGCTCCCTTCAGATGATAGAAAGAACAATTCTTGCCCTCATGAAGACATAGCTGGGGAGACTGAAAGCGAAGCTCACATATGAGTGTAAAATGACAAGTGTGACCGCTCCGCAGGATGGGATCTTGGGGGTTGATTGGCAGGGAGGGTCAGACAAGGCTTCTCTGGGGAAGTGAGAATGGAATATGAAAAAGAGTGAGAGTCACAAGGTCAAAACGGCTGGAGGAGCAAATGCAAGACCTCAAGAGGGGGGGGTGCATCTGAAGCAGTGACAGAGGCTCTGTGTGGCTGGGACATAAAAAGGAGGGAGAGGCGTGGTGGGAGAACAGACTGGAGAGATAATGGAGGGACGGTCTCGGAATGGCCTTGTCAAACGTATAAGAATTTGGGTCTTTATTACAACCGTTGCGGAGGGCTCATTTGCTTTGCTTGTTTTGTTCCACTGGGATCAGCTAGGGTGCAGGTGACCGAGGTGCATTCTGAAAAGATCCCACTGGTTGTGGAAAGAAGATGGATTGCTGCCGGCCCACATTTCACGGGAAACTCATCCGGAGGCTATTAATGTAGTCCAGGTGACGTGGTCTAGGTGACAGGGGCATAAGTGAAATAAAGGCAATGGGTGGAATAAAGGGATACACAAAGAGTCGCTGAACTCCGCGGTGAATTAGAAGTGAGAGGGTGGTTAAGGGCGGGATGCGGCAAGGATGATTTTGGATTCCGGTTTGCGTAACAAGGGTGGAGCGTGACGCTGTTTCCTACCTACGAGAGGGGACACTGGCAGAAAAACAGCTTTGGAAAGTTTGGAAAGTTTGGACAAATTAAGGTGAATGTGTCTCTAGGACATTCAAATGGCTGGGTTGGCTCATTCGTTTATTCAACAAATAATTTTTTTTAATTGTAATTAGCGAGCACTTTAAATGTCAGCCATCGTTACAGGCTTTCTCCTTTACGGGGCTTACATTGTAGCTCATTCCCCGGCCTCAGCGTGGAACCCTGTCCAGCAGCCCCAGGGAAGGGGACTCACAGAATGCCGCCTCGAAATACGCCGCTCTGGCATAAGGGTTATTTTAAGCTGAAGGCCACGGACAAAAAGCAGACGCAGAATGAGCTCTCTGCCCTCCTCTTATTTTTTCTTTTAATGTTTTTCTCTTATCTTATTGAAAACACAACATAAATTCCTCTCGTGAAGGTGCCCCCGTGCCCACTTCCCATGCCCAGAAAGGGACCATAACCTTATCATCGAGATGAGGTGGCACTGAGGAGCCTACACAAACAAACGCTACTAGCAAACCCTTATTACCATCAGTTTCCCCTACATCTGCCTTCCCACGATTTATCACCCCTAGAAGCTCAGGGTCCTTTTCCTGTGTCTTGTCACTTTTCTACAAAATTATTTCTCGATACAAGCCCAAGTCCTCACCACCCCTCTGAGTTATTTATCACAGAGTACTCCCTTGTCTTAATACGCCATTGCTTTTCTCTTGTTCATCCATCTTTTGCCAATCTAAATGGCAGGACTCCAGTCAATGAAAACTAACACAGGTGGAGGAAAACACTTTTTTGCCCTCGTCTTCACCAGCCAGATGAAAATCTATTCAGTATTCAATATCCAGATGAGACACTGAGCTCAGAGCTGTCCGCAACTGGCAGAGTCTGTTTCTTGTCTTCATTCATTACCTTGCCAAAGCCTTCCACGATACTACTCAAAAACCAACCTGGAATATGCTGGGTGGAAGCCATCTCATGAGTATGGGACCTAGGATCTACATGTACCTGGACATCCCAGTAAAACCATTTACATCAAAAGCAGAGGACATACATTCTCTTGTTCTCTCGTCCACTCAACAACAGATAGCCATACCTTAGGAGGCATTTCTCCCTGGAAATTTCCAGACCCTGGGACTCAAGGACTTGGAGGAGGTGATGAAGAAACCCTGAAGGTCTCTATAAGCAGAAGAATCAGAAAAGGAAAAGAGTTGTAAATCCATCATCTTTGCCAAGTGAATTCCCTGGAACATTGGCTTCTGAGATACCCAAAATAAAATGATTCTATAATCCAAAAGTTGAAAAAATCTTTCATGTTTTATTGGCCTCTTAGAACTTCATATACATTAGGACATTCAAAAATCTGAAAAATCCTACACAGCACAGGAACCAGTTTAAACTCAGTATAATATGTATTTCCGAACTCATAATGCCTAGCAATATGCCTGTGAATACATTCTGATAAATATATACTTATTTTATCTTCTATTATATGTATATATATGTAATATATACATATTATATAATTATATAACATTCAACAGATAAGAAAGCTGATCAATAATTTTGATAATTTCTCTTGGGCCACATAGCTGTTAAGTGGTCAAGCCATGTCAACCATTGCTCTCTACAATTTTCAAAATAGTCCAAATCCTATTCCATGCCTGAGTAGTCTTGCGCAATTCTGGCAAAGAATTGTCCAGTCTCTTTTTAAACATCCCTAAGGACAGGAAACTCACCATTTCTCAAAACAACACATTTCATGACTGAATATCTTTTAAATACTTAGATCTTTATCTTAAGTCAACATCTGACCTGATACAACTTAAGTAATTCATTATTTCTGGTTTCCACCTCAGGGATGGTATAGATTAAGCCCGCTATATTTCCACACAGGTGTAGTTCAAATATTTGAAGACAGCTATTTAGTCTGCCATCAGAAAGATAACCAAATTATAGTTACATTTTTAGAATTGGACTATTTTAGAAGTGCGTGAACCAGAACTAGAAATAGGTCTTCTGAATATTTTGTCTAATTCACATTCTCTTAGAAGATTCCCTAATTTCTACAGAGACACGAAGAAAGAACTTTCTTTCTTTTTTCTTTCTTTTAATCACTGTGGGGAATAGAGAAAGCAAGAGATCGAGAGTGTGCGTGTGATATGTGGCTTCAGATGCACTACAGAACAATGTATACAAAGGCATTTGGTGCTTAGAAATTTTTTTTTTTTAAAGAAGAAATCTTGGGACAAAGAGGAATTATATAATTGTGTAACAAGAAAAATTTATCAAAGTATAATTTCTCCCAACATCCCACCCACACACACTGAAATTTTTTCTCTTTGCCTACAGATTCCGGAGGTAAAAATATTGTTATGAAGATGATTTTGCAAAGGAGGAGGGAGGAAGGAATTGAGAGTTTTATCAGCTTAATTCCTGAGCTCTTTCTTGTAATGGAGAATTGGGTAATGAGCCAGGTAGAAAAGAAACTTTTCACAAAATTAGCAAGGCAAAATTGATCTCCATAATAAAAAGGTGAAAGCTGGGGAGGGCTGAGAAACACAAAAGCCAGAAAGCTGAAGTTTGTGGAATTTGATGAGAAGCTCAATGGCAGCTCTAGGCATGGGAGACATGGGAAGAAGGAAAAGAATTTTGATAAGCACTGCTGTGAGTTCTGAAACGGATCTTTTTCAATGTTCTTGAAGGGAGTCTATAACGATTGAAATTCTTTTTAATTATTTTTGGCTTAAAGACTGTGGTTTTTGAATGTCACAAAGCTAAAACTGGACCTCTGAGCCTGTAGGATTTAGGGTTACACTTGCTTTTGACGTACCTTTGTTGTCAAGTCCTTTATATACTGCAGATGGATATTAGGCCAGGGCATACAAAAATTTGCATCGGAAGGGGATAAGATACGCCACTCCAATATATACTACTTTGGCATAAGAATTATTTCGAGCTGGAGGCATTGGAGCTTGGAATCCCTTATCTACTTGTCAAAAGATAAACTGAGGCATGTAAAAGTTTTAAGAGTTTATTTGAGCAAAAATCAATTCAAGGTGGCCTGTACCAGACTGGAAGTGGTTAGAAGCCAAGGGAAAGACATATAATGAAAATGTAAAAGCAAAGAAAGGAAACAATTTGATTGGCTATATCTTTTATCAAGGTATGACTGACATATAACATTATATTGATTTCAGGTATACAACATAATGAGTTGCTATTTGCACATTTTGGAAAATGATCACCACAATAAGTCCAGATAACATCAGGTCACCAAGCTATTATTATTCATATTTTTCCCTATGAGCATTTCAAACTCAATCCTTTTCAATCAACTCCTCATTTTCCCTCTTAACCTGCCCTTTTGTGTCAGAGTAAGTTAATGTTTAGCAAATAGTCACTTCCTCACCCTCCATGAGAGGACACTTCCCTGTCTTGTTGATGTCGGCTGTGGCCACGTGACTTGCTGTGGGCGATAGAATGACGAGGATACGACTGGTTGTGCAGTTAAATTCAGTCGCTTGTACTTCTGCTGTGTGTCGTGTGGACACTCCTCAGGAAACCCAGATCGGCTGAGCCACGGTGACCCACAGACACACGAGCAAGGAGAAAAAGATTATGCCTGTGTGCCACTGAGATTTTGTGGCTGATTTTGAAATGATTGTAAATAGTAGTAGCTACTAAATATATTAGACAATTGCCTCCTAATTAGCGTTCCTGTTTCTAGGCTTATTCCCCTCCATTCCATCTTTTAAAGAGCTACCCAATTACTCTACTGAATGTGTGAATCTGAGTTCATCTGATTTACTCAGAACTCTTCGAAAATGACAAAAATGACAAAAACCTGATTCACAACACTCTCAGGAAAAAAAAATTAAGGTGAGAATATATTGGTTTCTGTAAGACATCTAGGGGTCATATCAGCTTCTGGCCTGGCTGGATCCAGTTGCCCAAACGAGCTCATCAGGAAGGTGTCTCTCCTTATCTCAGCTCCGCTCCCATCTGTGGCTTCATTTCTCCCCAGTGTTGGAAAAATTGCCACTAAGAGGTTCCAGGCTTAAATCCTACACTTTTGTTAACTCCAAAAGGAAGAGAATACTTCTTTCCCAATTGCTTCAACAAAAAGTCTCAGGGAAGACTCTCATTGGGTTGGTTTGGGTCAGATTCCCTTCCTTGAACAAATCTCTTTGCCCGAGTCCATGCTGTGCTCAGCCTGGAGCCCGAGAATGAGATCAGCCCCACCCGGTGATGTAAACCGAGAGTAGGTAAGAAAAGGGTTTCCCAAGGGGAAAGGAAAGGGTTGGTTACCATAAGGCAATACACCAAGCAACCAACAGCAATGGGTGTGTTAGCATCATTCTTCTGCCTAAAGCCCCATAGGGGCCTCCTCGACACTCAGAGAACGAACTCTGAGTCTCTCCGTGTGGAATATAACACCCTCCATGAGCCGATCCTTTTCACTTCTCCAGCTTCGCCCCCTCTCTGTGGGACAGGCCCTGCAGGCTCCAAGACACTGCACATACCCCCCGCGCAGCTTTCAGTCTTGGGTTATTCGTTCTTCTTCTCCTGAAACACCCGACCTCTTTCCCGAGGCAACCCTACCTACTCTTCAAGTCTCAGCTTAGGTCTCGCCTAGACTGGAAAGAGCTCTTTGGACCACCCTATCCCGGCTCAACATTTTATTAACACTAAAGAGTTTGGCATAGAGTAGTCACCCAGTAACTGCTGAATTAATGGATGAATACAGGAAGGGAGGAAGGAAGGAATGATAGAGGAGAGTAAAAACTCAATGAATATTTGTTTAATGAATGAATTTGGTTTTAAAGGGGAAATTTATTGCTTCGTGTAACTCAAAAATCCAAGGGAAGAGCTGAATGAATAGAAAGATAGATAGATAGATAGATGATAGATGATAGATGATAGATAGATAGATAATAAATTGATCAATCAGTAGATGATGAATAGATGGTAGATAGAGAGACGGATAGACAGATGGGCAGATGGATGGGTGTATAGATAGAGCATAGGTATATAGATAAGTTCCCCGGTAAGCAAACCCTTCCTCTTCCAGGACTTTGGGAGGTGGGCTACAGCAATGACTTTCAGGTGGGCAGAATGTGCACCCACCTGTCTTTCAAGAGATTAAAGCTTTATTTGAGTGGACATAGTTCTGACCACTTTGACCAGCTGCCTGAGCCTTACAGGGAGACAGACCAGTGATACAAATTCCAGCCTGCCAGCCACAGCTGAAGGTGGATGAAGGATCCTGTTTTTAAAAGGCCTCAGAGATCTTGATTTTGATTAAATGTGCATTTTGCATCACCCCAGAAGGAAGTGAAAACCAACCACCCTATTTAAACTAATCATCTCTGAACTGCTGAGGACCTGGAGCCTGCTTCCCTTGATTTGGTAAGAAGCAGAATGAGTTCCAGCCCTTGAAACCTCCTGAAATAAGCCCCCACCCCGGCCTCAAAGCCTCACCATCAGCTGAGAACATTTTCCAGTTCTGAGGATCGACACCGTGAGCAGCATCTTACCAGACACAGTCCTGTTCTTCAAGGTGAATTTCCATTAAGAGGGAAGAAGAAGAAAACCAGAATTGTCGGAAAAAAACTGAAAGCAGTTACCAGAGCTTGGCCTATCCCCAGTAAGCTGTAAAGAGGCCTCAAACTTCCTGACCCCCAGCTGCAAGCCCAGGCCTGTGTCGCCCCGGGGAACACGGCAGGGCTTTGGGCCAGCTGAGTTGGTCCCAACTCTCCCGTGCTTCTTCCGTGCAAGGCAGCAGGCTCCGCTGAAGCAAAAGGAACCGTTTGTGGTCAATTTTCAGGCCGATTTGCTTACTAGCTTGTCCTTTCTTTCTCTTTACCCCAGATGACTGGTCATCTCAAAACAATCCTATTCAATTTCTGGGGTTTTCTGGCTAAAAACAAGAGTCATTTCTTCCAGACGGTTTCAGCCTCTCCCTCTTTCCTCCTCCCCACCCGCCACCGGAGTAAACGTTAAAGAGGTCCCTGATGCATCTCTGACCTGGGCCCGGGCAGCTCCTAGCTGACCAGATGCCTACCTCTCTACAGGCAGGTAGCTCCAAATGAGTAAGAGACAGTCCCCCCCACTCTGCACAGACCCCCACGGGAAGCAGGACTCCGCAGTGGTAAACAGCATGCACTCATGAGGCGTGCTGCTGAGGGTCAACTCTGCCAGGGAGAACCCCGGGCCTGGCCGGTCATGCTCAGGCGAGTCACTTAACCTCTTGGTACCTCAACTTCCTCATCTGCAGGGCGGGGGAGGGTGGCGGTGGTCACACTAAGCCTCCCATGAAGTTCCCGGCAGGAGGCCTGGCATGGAGGAAGGGACCCACAGCTTCTGTTCTCACTCGTCTGCAGACTCACACCCACCCTTCCCCGCGGATCCTCTACGCTCAGATCCACACCCCTCTTTCAGACGTGTTGTGTCACCATTTATTTGCAAACATGTCTATTTGATTTCCAATTAAAATGCTTCCGAGTTGAATTAAAAACAAAACACATGCAGGGAGGTCCGGAAGGAAAGGTTGACAGACATGTTAGTAAACAGGAATATTTTCGAAAGCTGGATACAGATAGCTCGGATGCTAGCAGGTTCAAATTGACAGACTTTTGATAGGAGGAAACGCATGACTATTAACAGAGGGACATTTTTTTCCTGGGGATTGAAAAACCAGGAACAGGCCACAGTCCCCTCCTTCTCACCGGCCCTCACCGCTCCACTGACAGGGTCTTGTTTGCCTTTCATGACATGGTCACGTCCGATTCCGAATGGTCCCTTCGTTCATTAGCAATTCTCCACGTTAAATAGTAAATGATGCATACAAACAGTGTGGTGTGAGCGTCCCATTAGGGACACTGGCCATGCACCCAGCTACTGAGAACAGAAGAAGAGAGCAAAGCCGCACACCCCATGGCTGCGACGCCCGCAGAGCTTCCGCGGTGCAGGACGTGAGGCCTGTGGGGTCACTGGACAGTCGCGCTGGCTCAGCGGCAGGTGGTCCCCAGCGCCAGGACAGTCCGCTCCCGGGCTCGCCCACTCCCCAGAAGCAGTGTGCAAGTCCCAGGATGTGAAGGCGGCTTCCGTCCGCTCCGTGGGAGAGCTGGGGACATAGGACCCCTCGCGACCCCACGGAGAAAGCAAAGCCTGCCAAAGGTGCTGAAGGCGACTTCCGAAGCCTGGGTCCCCTAAGCAGGTTATTCTTTCTCTTCCCTGTCTTTGCAGCTTCTCAGGACGGGGCTCGGCTCTGGTTTCAGGGGCCCAAGGCAGTTCCGGCAAGCAGGTGAGCGTCTGACCAGAGAGGAGCATCTCAGCTCCTCGGCTCAGGGCTGCCATCCCGCCTGGGGCGTCTTTGCCATCTGCTACCTCGGTGCCAGCTTCCAGCTTTGGCTCTTCTGCCGAGGTCTGGTCTTCGGGTTTCTGGGGCTCCCCCACCACCTCGTGTTCTTGCTGGAGTGGCACCCCATCTCAGTGGGATGCAGAGGGCCGAGCGCCCAAGGATGCTCCCGGATGTGGAAGTCTGTGCGCGCGGACCCTCGGCCGCCAGTTAAATTGGCTTGCTCAGAGCACGTTGAAAGAGAACTGGTTCGGTTTCTATGGTCACAGGGAGACGCCAAGCCCAAGTCTGCACAATGCCCCGCCCCCCATCGGTGGGGTTGGGGCAGGGCCTGGAGAGCCGCGCTTCCGGCTACCCCAGCTAGTGCCAGGCAGCCAGCCCCATTCATTCCCCGGGAAGAATTCCCTTTCGTGTGACCTTTGACTTCTTTACAGATGGCAACCCTCCACCTAGTTACCTGTAAACACTAGCCCATCTCTCCACCCGTAAAGAAAGCCCTGTTACTACGCAACCAACCGTGTCCGGGGTCACAACCAGTTCCCGGACTCACAGACCCCCCAGCTTGGAGGCCATTCCCCACCCAGCAATGCCAACTCCACCCAGGGCCGAAGAATAGCGAGTCCTAAGACCGTGGACTCCAGGGGTTACTCAAACAGGTAGGTAACGAAAAGAACTAGCAAGTGCTGCTCTTTGCCAAGTTTATGTTCATGATCTTCTTTAATCCTGCCAGCAACCCTAAGAGTAACTTGTGTTATTTAATCCTCATTTAGCAGATGGAGACAGTGAGGCAGGGAGATTGAGTGATGGATTTAAGGCAGTTACTAGCAGGCAAGTAATAGCAGAGCCTGGATTAGAACTCACGTCATCTGGATTCCACTTCTCCCTAAGACTCTGGTAACCTTACTCTTTCATAGTCCCATCAGGCGCTTCATTCACCTCATAGTTTATCAGCTTGAAGGCCTGCCATGCTTTCTCGGGTCACTGGAAAGGAATTCAAGAGCTGTGGACGGAGATTTCTGATGCAGATGCTTCTGAGAAGCCTGCTGGTGTGGAGCTGAAGTCAGCCCCACCCGTGCCCTACAGTTGACTCCTATGTCCTTTTCATCACCTCGTTGTTCTTCTTTTCCTAACTCTGAAAGGGCCTGATAATCAGACCCAGCTCCTAGGCACTGGAAGGAAGCAGGATGGAGCAGCTGTGAGAGGCTTTTCAGAGAAGCACGAACATTCTTTCCTGTGCATGCACCGAGCAGTCCCAGGTGACATGACCCCCTGTCCTCTGCGGAGGGCAGTGGGCCTCCAACACTACAGGAGTGCTGTCTCTCTCCTCGCACGCAAACGGTCCTATGAGGAAGTATCGTTAATTCTGCTTTAGAGTTGAGGCGATGAGCCCCAGTGTCAGTCGGTTGCCTAAAGTCACGCCTGCAAGCAGCCAGCTCAGGACGCTGCCTCCAAACCCTGTCGGTCCCCACTCTGCCCCTACCTCCGTGCCCCTCCCACCCCACCCCCACTGCCCTGGTCAATGTCGTTTCTCTTTCTGCACCTGGGCATTCAGTGGTCTGCAAGAGTGTGGTAAAAACTCCCTTATAAATCACCCTTCTTTGAGTTACTTCTTGCCCACCGGGCTGACAATTGGAAGAAATTATGATACTGTTGATTTACTTCTCCCATGTAAACACCACAGTGCAATTCAGGGTTGAGGTAGAACAAGGAAATTCCATTTGCCTTCCAATTAAGGGGGCTCAATCAAGGCACATCCTCATTGGGTGTTGAGATCCTAGGCAACAGCCCTCTAGTGAAGCCCCCAGCTTAATCATGCTTTACCCAAGTCAGCACAAAAGACAGGCAGCAGGAGGCCCAGGCCAGGTAAAATCCTCAGGGTTGGGTTAGTTTAGAGGCGTCATAGGTGGAACAGATGAGGTCCTTAGCTAAGTGACCTGGTGAGAAGACTTGCCCTGCCTGGAACCCCCACACCCAGGACCCTTTACAGAATTTGGGGCCCAGTGCAAAACTAACACGTGGGCCCTTATCCAATATTATTAAGAATTTCGAGATGGTAACATCAGACATTAATGAAGCACAGGGCCCATGAAGCTGGCCCACGGCTACAAAATGGATTTGCCTCTTGTGAGGGCGTTATTGGCCAGATGACAAGCTGGCTCAGCCCAGGGACGTTGCCCTAGGAACGGAATGGGCCAGGAGAAGGACAAGAAAAGAGAAGTGGGGAATGGAGAACGCAGAAGATGGATGGGACCTCAGTAGGACACTCTCAAAACATTTGCACTTTCAACTGCTTCTTTAGCTACGTGGGAGCTCAAAAGAATTAACACTTTTCCTTCCACCTTCTGAGTTCTTCTAGCTGGGCTAAGAATCAGATTCACAGAGAAATGAACAGGAGAAAATCAGTTAATTATGTGCACGTGGGGAATCCACGTAAGTGTGAAAATTCCGAAGACACTGAGGCAACATTGGGTATATGAGGACATTTTTTGGACACAGGAAAGGGAGGTGTTAGATTGCAGAAGTGAGAACAGGCAAGTGACAGGCACTTGGGAAGAGCTCGACACACTTGGCAGACAAATTCTTGCTAAGCAACTCAGAAACAAGGGGATGAAGGGTGTCCCTAGCTCACAGGCCCCCCTGCCTGAAGCCTTCTTATTTACCATACTTAATGCAAATTAGGCTGAGGCTGACATCCTAGACCTTCTTCCTGAAGCCAGTTTTCTGTCTGAATTGCTTGGGCAGGAAAAGGGAGGCGAGGTTCTTCTGAGTCTTGTTCTTAATCAACAGTTTAAAATCAATATTCCAAAAGGCAGCTTCGGGGTGGCAAATTTGGGTCCCTTTCAGCAATGACTACCTAGAAAACATAGCACCTACAAAAAAAACATATCAACATAAAAACACAAATAAAAACTCCTGACAATAACATATGTTAGGAAGGTTGCAAAGCGACGGGAACTCTCGTGTGTTGCTGATGGGAATGCAAAATGGTACAGCCACTGGGGAAAACGATTTGGCAGTTTCTTATAAAGCTGAACATCCACTCACCACAGAATATTTATTTACCTGTGTTAGTCAGCTCAGGCTGCCATAACAAAATATCACAGATTGGGGGACGTAAAACAACAGACATTTTCTCCCAGTTCTGGAGTCTAAAAGTATGTTGTGATCAAGGTGCTGGCAAATTTGGTTCCTGCTCAGAGCTCTCTTCCTGATGCGCAGATTCATATAAATGGCATCTTCCACCTTCTCCATGCCTTTCCTCCTTTCTCTCAGAGAGAGCCCTGGTGTCCCTTCCCCTTCTCACAGGGACACCAGTTTAGTGAGATCAGAACCCCATCCTTACACCCTTACTTAACCCTAATTAACCTCCATAAAAAGCCCTGTCTCCAAGGGTCCTCACATTGAGGATTGCGGCTTCGACTTAGGAATTTGAGGGTGGGCACATTTGGTCCATAACATGACCCAAGGGAAATGAAAACCTATGCTCACACGAAAATCTGCACAGGAGTATTTAGAGAAGCTCTATGATAATCAAAAACAGGAAAGAACCCAAGTGAGAATGGATAAATACACTGTGATAACCACATATGACAGAATGCCCGTCAGCAATAAAAGAGTAAACTACTGAAAAAAAAACGAGACTTGCTATAAAGCTACTATATAAAGTATAAAGCACTCGAGCAAGGTGGTAGTGGTTAAGGAATAGATACACAGATCAATGTAACAGCATAGTCTAGAAAGACATCTGCACACACACACACACACACAAAGTAAACTACTGATACATGTAACAGGTTCAGTGAATTTCAAAGACATCGTTGAGCAGGAGAAGCCCATCTCAAAAGGGTACATACTATTCGGTTGCATTCGCATGACATTCTCAAAAAGACAAAACTATAAAGGTGGAGAACTGGTGGGTGGTATCACCTGTGATAGGTAAAGGCAGCTTTTGGTGTTCTGTATCCCAAGTGTGCTGGTAGTTACACACATCTACCCCTGTGCTAAAAGTCACAGAACTGTACACCAAGAATTTTGAAAGCCAAATTTGTTGTATACTAATTTAAGAAAAAAATTTAAAAATTTTAAAGATCATCCAAACAAAATAAATAAATAAAAACCATTTGCCGGGAGCCTAAGGGCTTATGTGCCATCTGGTCCTAGTTCTCAAGACCATTTAAAATCTGTTTCCTCCTGCCTCTCACCCAAAGGAACAAACGAACGAACGAGCTACCTGCTCTTATTGTAACCGCTGTTTATCGAGCCACATGGCACGATGTTCCTTTCGGCTGTTTCGTGGTTTTCATAACCTTAGTGAATTGCATGCAGTTAAGGAGTCCTGGACGCGGAGCCAGAAAGGGCTGGGGGCGGGAGTCACCTTACGGCCATGACCAAAGGGGCAGGAGAGTGGCCAGCCCGAGGCACCTTGCAGAGAGGAATCTGGGGACATAAGTACTCCAACCTCGCTCTCCTCCCAGGTCAGCTTCCCAGCGTGCTGGGCAGGTCTGAGAAGGACGGTGATGTGGAGAGGCCAACGGGACGTCCGAACAACCCACCTGGGTCCTGCTCTCAAGGGGCGTGGACTCTGTTGGGGAGGCGACATCTTTGCAGAGAATTAAACTGTGAGGCAGAACCCGGTAAGTGCTTTGATCTAGGAAAATGGTCATATGGGAAGGAGGCGGTATGGGAGGGCTTCCTCCAGCTGGACCTAGAGGGATGAGCGGGAATAGAAGCCGGGAGAAGACGGAAGGCCATCGTGGCCGGAAGGAAGAAAAGCAAATCCCGCTCTAGGAGCTCAGTTTAATCCACCATTCACTTATGGAAAGGCAGTTAGTTAATGGTTTGGAAGCACCAGTTCAGCATGGGGGAACCTGGGATTCATACAGCCGTCCCCTTATTCTCAGGGGACGTGTGCCCAGACCAGGTGTGGATGCGACCGAGCCCTATATACTATGTGGCTTTTTTTTTTCCTATACATACATACCTATGATAAAGTTTAACGTATAAATTAGCACAGTAAGAGATTAATAATAATAACCAATAATAAAATAGAACAATTATAACAAAAATTGTAATAAAAGTTATATGAATGTGGCCTCTCTCTCTCTCCTCTTTCTCCCTCTCTCTCTTTCTCTCTCATCACTGAGATGGCCACTAAGTAACTAACAAGCAGGTAGCATACACACTGTGGATACCCTAGGCAAAGGGATGGATGATTCCTGTCCCCGGCAGAAGTCACAAGATGTAATCACGCGACTCTGAATGTCATGCCATTTAAAAACTTTAAACTTGCAAATTTTTTATTTCTTGAATTTTCCATTTGATATTAATATTTTTGGACCATAGTGGACTGCAGGTAACTGAAGCCACAGAACGCAAAACTGCTAATAAAGGAGGGGACCACTTTGATAACTCTTCGGCATACCTGCTTGGTGGCCTTCAGCAAGTCGCTTCGACATCCCTGACTCCCCATTTCCTGGATTTTTGGGGAAGCATCAGAGAGGCAGTGTATGTATGTCATGACACCTCATGACACCTGGCAGGGGCTGCAGACACAATCCATGACCCTAAAGTGACCAGACTTATGTCCGCCGATCATAGACACACCAGGAACCCGAAAGTCGAGGTGCCGTTCAGTCCACAGGGCCGGCCTCTCCAGGCCTTCGCGGGGGCCCCCAGCTCCTTTCCCTTGGTCTCTTGGCATCCGGCCTCCTTCTCCACTCCTCCTCTGCCAGGGCCCTGATGCTGCCCGGCTCAGGCCTCTGCAGTCCCCCGTTCCAGTCCGTCCACTTTGGACAGTAAAGGATTCTCCCGCTTGAATGAAGCCTCGCTGTCCACGCTAAATGAGCGCTTTCCTAGTAAAAATAGGTGACGTCTCACAGCATAGCTATGAACGTAAGAAAACACAAAATGAGACAAACAAACCCTCCCACTGAAGGGAAGGAAGGACAGGACACGAGGAATAAAAACGAGAGTGCCTCGTTTCTCCTGTCCCCAGTCTACAATGTGGTGTCCCGCACGGAGCGGGTGCTCAGCGGACAGCAGTGACAAGCTCCAAGGCAAATGTCCTGTAGTCGGGCCACCCAGATTCAAGCCCTCGGCCACACCACTCCCTGACTCTTCCACCCAGGGCAAATGGCATAAGCTTGAGGAGTCTCAGTTTCTTCATAAAACGCGAAAGATAATGGTGCCCACTTTGTAGGACGACTGTGAGATTAAACCGATTAGCCAATCGAAACGCCTTAGTGCCTGACACGTTACAAATAATAATGGTCATGATAATTAAGGATAATACTGGAACCTGTCAAACACTGTGCTGTCTGTCAAGATTATCTACAGGGAACACAGACATGTCGATTACTGCAGTTTTCAAAACGCGGATACAGGAAGAGAAAAATGCTGGGGAAACTCAGAGGAGAAAGTCTTCAGGAAGCCGTTAACCTCCTCAGGTGAAGCCCGCCATCAGAATCCCAGAGGATGTAATCTAGGACTGGGCCCAGGTGTGCTTTGGGGCACAGTGGGTGGGTGGGATGGTGGGAGGGAGTTCTTGCCAAGGACTGGGGCAAGAGCAGTCTGAAAGTGACTCAGAGACACTTTCAAGCGACGGATGGTAAGTGTACCTGTCAGCTGGCACCGGCTGTCAGCACATCTCTGACCCATTCACCTTCACCAGCCTGCCAGGAATGAGTCAGCTGGGGCTGGCCCCGGTCACACACACACACACACACACACACACACACACACACACACACTGCCCTTTGCTCTTGCAGGCACTGCTCACAGGTGAGAGATACCTCCTCCTCTTCCTGATGACACTTTGACCAGATTATACCAGAACAGAGAGACCAAAAATTAAGGAGGTACACACGCACAGGTGGGGAGCAGGGGTGGGGGTTTGGCACAGGCCTCATTTTCACAAAGTGTCTCTGATACTTCCACTGGTAATGTTATCCCCAGTGTCCTCACAGAGGTAAACTGCTATGGGGGCTAAAAACATAAATTAATACTTTCCCCCCACCTTCTAAGTTCTTCCAGTTGGGCTAAGAATTAAATTAACAAAGACAGAGCAACAAGAGAAAAATCAACGTTTTAATTAATACTTGCACATGGGTAATTCACATAAGTATGAAAATTCCAGACACTGTGGCAACATTGGGTATATGGGACATTTTTTGGGCACAGGAGAAAGGGAGAGGTGTTAGATTGCAGAAGTGAGAACAGGCAAGTGACAGGCATTTGGGGAAAAGCTCAACACACTTGGCAGACAAATTCTTGCTAAGCAACTCAGAAACAATGGGACCGGGGCGTATCTAGCTCACAGGCCCCCCTGCCTGAAGCCTTCTTATTTACCATACTTAATGCAAATTAGGCTAAGGCCGACATCCTAAGACCTTCTTCCTGAAGCCAGTTTTTCTGTCTGAATCTCTTGGCAGGAAAAGGGGGAGGGGCAAAGTTCTTTCTGAGTCTTGTTTCTTAATCAACAGCTTGAACAATATCCCAAAAGGCAGCTTCGGGGTGGCAAAACTTTGGTTCCCTTCACTGCCGGAATTAAGAGAAGACATTTCCTATATAACTTGTATCCCAACACCAGGCCACTCTGTCTTGGCGCCCTATAAGTTGATTTTGTAAATTATAAATCCTGTACTTACCCTGTGAAGAGCTCGATCACATTGCTTGCAATTTTTTGAGTGTGTCAAAGGGTTAATTTGTCACATTAAATGTGAATACAACAAAAGCAAAGATGGGGGGTGGTGGGATTTTATTCTTCCTTGTAAGCCCTGTTTGTAGAAAAATGTGTAGGGCTGGGGCATAGTAGCTACTCAGTTAACATTTGTTGAGGAAATAAGTGAAATGGAAAACTTGAAATACTCCACCATTTTTGTCATTGTTTGACTGTCTTCATTTAAAAAGAAAACAAAACTGTAAGCCTCAGGACAAGGAGGTGGCCGAGGGTTCCCTGGGCTCTGAAGGAGCCTGACAGTGGTACTCCCCTGACACTGCACTTCGTCCTCACCTGAGTCTTCATTGTTCACTAACAGGTTCTCAGCTTCTCGCTGAAGGCCGTTTAACGTGGCTTCCCCTGCCACCCCCCTCACAGTGACGAAGGGGTGACTACTGGCATCTAGTGCCAGGACAGCCCCAACCACAGAAACGTCAGCGGCGCCTGGAGAAGCATTACCCAGGCTGTCACCTCCTGACGGAGTCTGCCTGTGGCTACACAGGGTCTGACGCTAACTGGGTGTTTTAATAAAGTTCAGCCAAAGAGACTGGAAGGGACAGGGTAGGAGGGAAAGGCTGGGGGTGGGGGTGGGGGGCCGAAGCGAGTTACAAGAAGAAAGGGTTGCTGGTCGTGGGAAGGCCTCCCTGGCTTGCCAGAAACCCAGTCCCTTGCATCCTCTGACGCTCCCCGCATATTTCAAAGCAAGGCTATGCCACTTGGAGTGTCCTGGAAACTTTTGGACGAACGGGAAGACCCAAGTCCAGCCAGGAAATTCCCAGGGTGGGTCCCAGGCCAGAAGCCAGGGCCTGGCTGGCCCTCCGTGCGCCCTGGGGAAGACTCCTGCAAGTCCACGTCCCAGTGCCCTGCAGGGAGCGAGGGTGGGCCCGGCCGGCCGGGGTTCGCGCCCGGGGGTCCGCAGCGCGCTGGGCACCCGCCCACGTGGGCAGCGCCGGCTGCATTTCCGCCGCGCCCGCGCGC
Source organism: Eonycteris spelaea (assembly GCA_003508835.1). NCBI lineage: Eukaryota > Metazoa > Chordata > Mammalia > Chiroptera > Pteropodidae > Eonycteris > Eonycteris spelaea. The sequence goes on along the minus strand of PUFA01000071.1, from coordinate 3,733,334 downwards.
TCAGCGCCCGGCCCGCGTCCCCGCACGGCCGCCGCGCGCCCGCTAGGTGGCGACTGCGCTCTAGCCGGTGCCTCTCGGCGCCCGAGAAAGCGACAAGCGGAGCCCGGCGACACATCGGACCCGAGCCTCAGGATTCCGGGCACGGAAGGGCAGCGCCGGCGGCCAAGGTAGGGTTCCTGAGCCCCTGGCGACCCCCTCGAGCCCCTGTGGTTGGGGGCGGCCGCGCGGCGGCCGCCGAGCCCTGCTGCGGTGGACAGACGCACCCGAGAAGTCGGGGCGGCCACACGTGTGGTGGCGGACGGGGGGACCCGGAGACCCGCGGTCTCCAAGTCGGGCCTAGGGGCGAACGGAGCACCAGGTCGCTCGCAGACACAACATCCTCTGGAAAGCCTGCCCGAAGCCCAGAACAGCGTGTCCTACCAGGAGAAAAGTGTCCCTGTCGCCAGAGCGACCTCGGCGTTGGAGCAGAGTGCGATCAGGAGGGCCAAACAGCCTTTCTCAAACTTGGCTGCACATTGCAATCGCTTGGGGAGCATTAAAAAAAAAAAAAAAAAAAAAAAAAAAAAAAAAGCTGATGCCCGAGTTCCACCCCCCGGAGACTCAGATGTAGGTGGTCTGGCTCTGGGCCCCGGCATCTGGATATTTAAAAGCTTCCAGGAGATGGCAAGGAGCTGCCAAGTTTGAGGACCCTTGGGAAGGGCTGGAGAAAAGCCCAGAGGTAGTTCGTGGCAGGACAGAATGCCGATTCTGGGCCTCCTTTATGTGCCTTTTAAGCAGGAATTATCTCCGAGGCCTCGGACCTGTCACACCCAAGACAACCCAACGACCTCCCTCACAGTGGGGCTGCCTCAAAGGACTGGGCTGGAAAGTGGGCAGGGAGCAGACACAATGGGGTCTGAGAGAGGACTCCTGAGGGAGAGTGTGTGGGGGGGGGGCGGTTCCTCCTTACCCTGGTCCCACAGAAGTTCAAGGGCACAGCTGGAGCTGCCCTCCTGGTGCTGGTGAAGGTGGCAGGCAGAGCAGTCAGCAGAGAGCACTTGTTACTAAGCAAAAGGACCCCTCCCGTATCTATACATCAGCAGGGCCGCACCAGCGCAGCCTTGGAGTCCCCAGAGCCAGCCCCTCCTCCTGTGTGACTGCCGAGAACTCACGAAACCACGGGCCCCCCACCTCAGTCCTCTCATCCGCGAAGTGGGTATGATCGTATAAAACTCAGAGGTGCCGTGGGAGTTCTCAGCAGTAGAAGGTAATGCTTCGCTCAGGGCGCGCCCCGCGCCAGACACTGTGCTAAATGCTTTCCACGGAGTCCTCGCCACGAGCCACAAGGGACTCTAGTTACCGCCTTGGACGGCTGATGGAGCCGGGGCTCCGAGAGGCCGAGGGCTTTGCTCAAGGTTATACAATAATAGGCGGCAGATCCCGTATTTGAATCCAGGCAGTGGGGCTCCAGGGCCAGATGCAAACGTTCGATTAAAATCTGCGTGTCTCTTGTTGACTGAGGGAACACAGAGATCGCTGAGCACCGGGCAGGCTCGTGCACGGGGGGTGCTCTCTGCACACACTGGCTGTCACTGCTGGCGAAGAAGCACTTTCTCCGAGGTGACTCATGCGTTCATTGGAAATATATTGATCCCTGAGAGCCCGATACGTGCCGGAGGCCGTTTGCCAGGTGCTAGAGATAAAATGGCGAGACGGGTAAACCAGCCCTCAGTAAACTCACGCTCTGGGGAACGAGAGAAATGAGAAGAAGGTAGAGTGGATCCTCGGCATCCACAGATTTCCGTATTTACTAATTCTCTGACTTAGCTGAAATGCATCTGAACCCCCCAAATCCATAGTCGCGGCACTTTTCACAGTCATTTGGGGCAAAAAAAATTGAGTCGCGCATGTCGCCAGCTGAGGTCAAAACGAGGAGACGCTTCTTGTTTCAGCTCGTCACTGTGCACAGGTGTCCTTGTGGTCTGTTGGTGCCCTGGTTTTTGGGGTTTTTTTTTTTTTTTTTGCATTTCTGTACTTTTTGGCGATTTTGATGTTTAAAATCTCCCCCAAGCATGGCGCCGTCTAGCCTTCTCATGCACCAGAAAAGGCTGTGACGTGCCTTACGGGGGGATGCGTGTTCAGGGGGTTTTGTTTAGGGGTGAGTTGTCGTCACGTTAGCCACGAGTTCGAGCCGAACGAATCCACGGCCTATGCGAAGTAAGGTGTCCTTACACAGAAACACACGTAAGACAAGGTTAGGTATTGATCTGTTGATGGACGTGTGGCCAGAGACCCACAGAAACCTAACCCTATATTGCCCCTCAGAGCAGTGATTCCTGATTTGCGAATGCCATGTTCACAGCAGGTAATGAGAATCGCCCGGCGTTAGATGTTCCTGCCCACGCCATGAAAGCTGACGGAAAGGGCCTGCCTTGCGTTGGGGGGTGGGGGTGGGGTGGGGAGCGGGGTCAGAAAGGCCGAGGAGCAGCCAGACAGGGGCGGGATGAGAGAAACGTGTTTCTGTAAACGCATGTGCAAAGGCCCCGTGGTCGCCGCAAGCTTGGCACAGTCAGGGCACTCGAGGAGAGCCGGTGTGCCGGGGGTATGGCGGAGCAGAGGTGCGATGAGATGACAACATGCTGGAGAGAGAGGCCGGTGCCAGGTGGCACGACGGGTTGTGGGCGGCTCTCGTTTCATCCAGTTAGCACAGCAATTCTGGCAGGCTGGGCAGGACCGTTTCCTCCTTTGACAGATGGTGAAATTGATGCACCACGCACTTAAATGACTTGCCCGTAGCTAGACCGCTGGTAGGCAGCAGCCCTCCCCCGCCACCCCGTTTTAATTTAATGTTGAACAGACAGTGGAGTGTGGGTCAGGGATCTCAGGACATGGTCTGGGCTGGAGGTTCGGTTTGGTTTGGGGAGGAATGAGTAGCTGAGTGGCTGCAGAAGCCATCAGGCATAGAGGAATCCACCTGGACAGTGGGCCAAGTGTGGGGAAGAAAAGTTCTCATGTCTTGTTAAAAGTAACAACATTTCTGGTATAAAAACATTTAATGCCTCAGTGGAAGAGTCCTAGATACCCGTCGAGGGCAGAAGGAGTAGTGAGGATGGTCACAAAAATGCAGAAAAAGGATGTGTGAAGGGTGGATCCAAACTGCCTGAAATACTGAGTATGGTATTGGGGCTCCCCATTCGTGGGACCCCAGCTCTCAGTCTGCCTCTTGTCCCTGCAGGAAAATGGTCTCAAATGGGGCTCAGCCAACTTATTTCTGTAAGGGGCCAGACAGTACATACTCTGAGCTTTGTGAACCAACCACGTGCACATATAAAAGTCATTCTGAGCTCACAGACTGTCCAAACCCAGGCATGGAGCAGGCTGTGGTCACGGGCTGTTGTTGGCTGACTTGATGTAGAGTCGTGGACTGGAGGGTCAGGCGGATACAAAGTGCCAGTCTCGTTGAATCTTTCCCTGAGCCCGAATCTCATGGAATGTTCTCAGCCATTTGTCGAGTGCCCCAAGAAAATAAAACTGCCTCACCAGGCAGCTCATTCCATAGTTGGGGTTTCCCCAGAAGCAGATCATGAGACGAGGATTTGGGTGCCAGAATTTATCTGGGAGGTGATCCCAGAAAGCCCAGTGAGAGGGAAGGGAACCGGGGAAGGGAGGACAGCCAGGAAAGGATGTGGAGATGAGTGAGTCTCCATCTGGGCTCAGTCCCGCTGAGGATCCTTGGAGAGACTGTGTGTCCCCCGGAGAGGCAAGGAAGCTGGGCTATTTCCCCACCTCCCATCCCTCACTGGTGGAGAGTTGCTACACACATTCTCTCTCTCTCTCCTCTCCCTCCCTCCTTCCCTCCCTCCCTCCCTCTCTCTCTCTGACCTGTTTCACACTGAGGCAGGCAGCCAGTGCTTCTGCTTCTGGAGACAGCAGGTGACCTATAGGGTTGGGAGGGGGGCGGGGGCGGTGGCGCTTATGATGATAGGTGGGCTACAAAGTGTTTCCGACTGCTTTCCAAAGTGTGCTCCTCACACCACAGAGACCCTTGTGAGGCGACTCGGCTGGAGGGGTGGGGCAGAGGTAGAGGCAGGTGAAGTCTCAGGGCAGGTGTTCCCTTCCCAATCTCGCCCTGCCCCCTCAACTCTGCTCCTGCCTTACCTGCCTTTCGCTTCCTCGAACTTGCCAGACTCTTCCTTCTGAATACTGACAACAAAAGAAGTCTCGGTGAAGTACTAGCGTGTTCTTGTAACACTCGCTGTCTTCCTTTTTTGTGGAAGTGACTGCCGTCCTTGATTCAGGGCGTGGAATGGGCAACAGTAGCTAAAATGTAATGTCATTGTTTCGTTTCACGTTTATTTTTACAGTTTCCACCTGTACATGGCAAATGTTACTGGCTTTTCATTTGCAGCAGTGCTACAAAGTTGAAAAAAAAATAAATCCATATGAATATTGTGTCTACTTAATAGTAAAGGCGTATGAGACTATAATAAAAAAAATAACGCTGAGTGCTATTCTAAGCGCTTTACCTGTATAATATAATTACTCCTCACCACAACCTCATGGGTTAAATACAGTTTGAGGTAGGTACTTTTATTAGCTGAGAAAACAGGCATAGGGAGGAAGTTAAGTAACTTGCCGAAACGCATCTAGCTAGTAAATGACAGAACTGGCAGATAAACCCAGGGGTTCCAGCTCCTGGGTTTCTGCAGGATTATGCTGTTTCTCATAAACTTTTAAGAAAAGAAAATATAGGTGAAGATGACATTCGAATTACTGATCTCAGAGGAAAACTACCTTCACAGATTCTTCTTTCTGATCTAGCTGAAATCTGTCTCCCCGTATCTACTGCCCCTCAGGGACCCCAGAGAACAAATCACTGTCCCCTTTTCATCACTACAGTCCCTTCGGATCTTTGGTGACAGGAACCTGGTGGCCCTCCCGGATCTTCTCTACTCCAGATGAAACATCGCCAGTTCCTTTGCTTGTTCTCGATCATGCGTTCTTGCCACCTTCTCCCAAGCGCAGGGCCTCTTTCTTCTTTATTCTTTTTATTCAACAGAACTTGTAAAGTTACTTTTGTTGCTCTAGCACTTTTTTTTTTTTGCAGGGCCTCCCACAGCTCATTCTGAGCTCGGGGTAAATAGCTGTGGTTGGAGTGATTGCAAATAGCAGCCAGATAGTGTGGTGTCCAGAGGGAGGCTGGTCATGCAGAGAGAACCCTTCGGGGCCAGCATCGCAGGACGCTGGAGGCTGGCGATGTTCCTTCTTGGCAGGCCGGGGATGGCGCTCCTTTAATGCACGTGTTGCTAATCAGCCTGAGAGGGACAGCCTGACCAAATTCACAGGAGCCTGGTGAGGAAGCCAGACCACAAATCTATTAAATCACAAAGGGACAAGCACTGTGAAACGGCCTGGAAACTTTATGTCAGCTTGTCAGCACATTCTTTCCCCTGCAGGAAGGTCCACAGGGAAAGCCAAATTCTAGTTAGGAGGTTGGTGTTTATAGAATCAAAACAGGGTGGGCAAGATGAGTGATTGTAATAGCCAAGATACTAAGGTTTTGAATCTTCTAAGGGATGCGAGGGTCCAGAATGGCAGCATCGCACGTCCAGCTCCCCATCCCTGTGGTCAGGGCAGACATGCCTAATCGATTACTGCACCTTTGCCTCCCACTGCTGCTTGCACCCATCTTGAGATCCTAATCCAGAGATAAGGGGAGCCCTGGCCAGCCCTCCGAGCAAGCTGTGCCGCTCACGGCTCCCAGAGCTCTCCCTGGCTTGGCAGACGCTCGCGACTGGCCCTTCAGTATTGCTCTTTCCAAGCTCCTCGCACATCACTAGTTCTCTCTGCCCAATACTCCTTCCTGCAGCTTATGGAGCTACAATGGGCTTTCTTCCCCATTGTCAAGTCTCGAGTTGATGTCCAGGCCTTGCTCTTCCTACTTTGTCCTGTGCTGTCCTTAAGAACTTTCGCAGGTCAATGATCACAGACGTGGTGTGTCCATGCCACCGATACACTCTCCCTGCATTTCGCAACCAAGGAACAACTTCTTGCAACCGATAAGCAGTTTGTTAGGATGTTGGGTCCCCCCACCCACACCCATTAGAGAATTGGGAGCATCACCATTTTAAACTGTCGCTACCGTTTCACTCTGCTGTGCCTGGGGTCTGGGGTGCGGGGCTGCTCAGAGTGTGGGGCAGGAGGGAAGGCTTAGATGCGAAACCCAACAAATCACTCAGTTGGCTGTTAGGAGCATTGCTTATGCTTAAGTGGAGAGCTACGAGTCTTGTGATTTTGGAGGAAACAGACCTTTTGCCAGCCTTAAAAAAAATGTACGTTTTGTACCTGGGCTTCCTTCCCACCTGTATAAAGAACTTTGACTTAATCTAAAAGGAAGATCAAGTGCATATAGAGAACCGGGGGCAGAGGCCACTGAGAGAGCTCCCCTAGGGGAAAAGTGGGCGTTGCGCTCGGGGGGACGCTGAGGCTGACGGAGATGTAGTTCTCACACCCGGGAGGTTACAGGTTTCGGGGCCTCCTCAGAGAGTCCGACCGAGGAGAGGCAGGCAGGGTGCGCAGTGTTGGCCGATAGCGCTGAATCTGTTGCTTCGGGAGCAGGACCGGATTCATCCACAGCCCTCGTCGACCTGTGCGAGTGCATACCACCGACAGAGCTGGGCTTCTGGGAGTCCGCCCAGAAACTGATCTGCAATAGACTATTTTTATTAGAATAGTTTCGATTTACAGAAAAATGGAGACAATGATATGGAGTGTTCCCGTACACCCCCATACCCAACGTCTCCCATTAGCGACGCTAACCAACCGGTATCGATATGTTATTATTAGGAACTAAAGTCCATAGTTTATTCAGCTGTCCTCGGTATGACCTAATGCCCTTTTTCTGGTCCAGGATCCCATCCAGGATAGCACTTGACATTTAGCTGCCATGTCTCCTTAGGCTCCCGTTGGCTGCGACGGGTGTATCAGAGTTTTCTTGCTTTTGATGACCTCGACAGTTTGGGGGAGTATTGGTCAGGTTTATTCTAGATAAGCCCACTCATGGAATTTGTCTGGTATTTTTCTCATGGTTGGTCTGGGGTTATGGGTTCCAGAGAGAAAGTAAAGTCCCGTTTGCATCACACCGTATCCACGTGACTGGCCACTGCCGTACCTTGATCACCTGACCTGAGGTCGTGTTTGTCAGATGCCTCCACTGTAAAGTTACTGTATTTCCCTGATCTGTACTGTACTTTCGGAGGGAAGTCACTATGTGCGGCCCGCGCTGAAGGGAGTGAGGAGTTCTAATCCCCCACCTTTAGGATGGGTAGCTACACAATTTATTTGAAATCCTGCGTGAGAGATTTGGCTTTTCTCTGGCTCCCATGTTATTTTTCTTTTTATGCACAATGGTGTGGACTCATGGATTTTATTTTATACTCTGGGTTATGACCCAATAGTACTTTATTTTTCGATGCTCAAATTATTCCAGCTTTGGCCTCTAGGAACGGAATTTTGTTTTTTAATCTAGCCCCTGAGCTCTTTCTTGTATGTCTCAGCATTGAGATCCACGTAGGCCTGGGTTCGTACCCCGGCGCGACCAGGTCCTGGCCACTGTGTGCTCCTGGCAAGTTGCTTAACCACTTGGGCCTCAGTTTTCGCAACTGGGCATGGAGCTCGTATCGCTACCTGCCACTTAGGGTTGTGGAACAAGATGCACTCGGTAACTCTGTAAATAGGAGTGGTAATTATTGTTAGTTTGGCATTCAGCGCCTTCTGGCTCCGGAAGGTTATGAATCAAAGCCGAATTTGCCTCAACAGTATTTACCTTCCCAGATGACAGGCTAGTATGGCAGATGTCCCTGTCCTGTGTCACCTTCTCCACGGCCTCCTCCCCTCCCTTGCCGACCCAGTATTCTCCCCCAACTTCTGCCTTTGAGTCACACTGTCCTCCAGCCAAACAAATCACCCACCTAAAGCGCCCTCACACCAGTTCCACGTCCGCACATCCTCACTCCCTCAAGCCCTGAAATAACCACTTCCTCTGCGACATCGCCCGACAGCCGAGCAAGAAGTCGCCGGTCCTGTCGTGCCCACGCACGCCTTACAGCCCTGTCACTGTGGACCCTGCATCAGAGCAAGGGGTGCTGTCCTCCCCCACGGTTCTCATCTCGGTCCATCTCTCCATCCCGTCTGCATGTGCTCACCCCGTCCCCCTGCCGCCCCCCCCAACAAGTCCGTGATCTTGTTGGCACCTGTAAGTTTTGACAAGACAAAGGAAGTCGGGGAAAGGCCAGATCCTGAGTGCTGACTCGGCACTCAGGATAGACTGTGAGGGTAGAACACCTCGGAGGTCAAGAGGCTGGGTCACTTCCATATATAACGTATACGTGTGCGTGTGTGTGTGTGTGTTGTGTGTTGTGTGTTTGTGTGTGTAGTTATGGTAAAATGTACATGACGAAATTTACCATTTTAACCAGCTTTAACTGTAGAGTTCAGTGGCAGTAAGCACGTTTACATTGTTGGATAACCATCACCACCATCTATCTCCAGAACTTTTTCATCATCCTAAACGGAAACTCTATGCTCATTAAACAGTGGGTATAATTGTTTAATTAATTTTAATTTCCTCCCCATTCCCTCCTTCGTCTAGCCTCTGACAGCCACCGTTCTACTTACTGCTTCTGTGATCTTGACTCTTTAGGTACCTTATATACAGGGAATCATACAATGCTTGTCCTTTTCTGACTGGCTTAGGTCACTCAGTGTGATGTCTTTAAGTTTCATCTGCGCTGTAGCGTGTGGCAGAAGTTCCTTCCTTTCTAAGTCTGAATAATATTCTGCTGTACGCATACGCAGCATTTCATTTTTCCATTCATCTCAGTGAACATTTGGGTTTGCTTCCACCTTTGGCTATTGTGACTAATACTGCCATGAACATGGGTGCACAAATGTCCTTGCTTATAATTCTTTTGAGCGTATACTCCAAAGTAAAATACTGGATCATAAGATAATTCTATATCTTATTTTTTGAGCAATTCCCATATCAGTGTTTCACTGTGGCTGCACCATTTTGCATTCCCATCGGCAATACACAAAAGTTTCTATTTCCCCACGTCCTTATCCTTGCCAACCTGGGTTATTTTCTGTTTTTGTTTTGTTTTGTTTTGTTTTGTGTGTGTGTATGTGTGTGTGTCTGTCTGTGTGTGTGTGTTTTAATAACAGCCATTCTAACAGGAGCTCTTTGTGATTTTGAGTTGCATTTTCCTAATAATTCGTGATGGTAGGCATCTTTCCATGTGCTTATTGGCCTTTTGTATAACTTCTTTTTAGAGAAGTGTCTATTAAGTTCTTTGCCCATTTTTAATGGGTTGTTCTTTCGATATTGAGTTCTTTATATATTCTGGATATTCATTCCTTAGCAGATATATATGATTTGCAAATATTATTTCCCATTCTACTTTTCACCCTGTTGATAGTGTTCTTTGAACGTTTTTAAATTTTGATGAAGTTCAATCTACTTATTTTTTCTTTTGTTACCTGTGTTTTTGGTGTCATATCCAAAAAAATCATTGCCAACATTAGCATCATGAGGATTTGTTTCCTTCATGTAGTCTCATAAGAGTTTATAGTTTTAGATCTTACATTTCAGGCCTTTATGCATTTGAGGTAATTTGTGAATATAGCCTAAAATAAGGGTCCACCTCCATTCTTTTGCACATGGATGTCCAGGCTCCCTGACACCATTTGTTGAAAAGGCGTCCTTTTCCTGTTGAGTGCTTTTGGCTCCCTGTTGAAAGTCATTTGACCATATATGTGAGAATATCTTTCTGGGTTCTCTATTCCACTGGTCTATATGTCTGGCCGTATACCCGTAGCACACTGTTTTGATTACTCTACCTTTGCAGTAAGTGTTGAAATCATAAAGTTTGAGTCCTCTAGCTTCATTCTTCTTTTCAAGAGTATTTTGGCTCTTTAGAGTTTCTTGAGATTCCATATGAATTTTAGTATGGATTTTTCTAGTTCTGCAAAAAAAAAAAAAATGTCAATGGGATACAGACTGCATTGAATCTGTTAATTGCTTTCAGTAGTATTGACATCTCATATTGTCTTCCAATCCATGAACATGGGATGCCTTTCCATTTATTTGCATCTTCTTTAATTTCTTTCAGCAATGTTTTGCAGTTTTCAGTGTCCTACTCTTATACCTCTTTGGTTAAATTTATTCGTAAATATTTTATTCTTTGATACTCACTTCCACTTTTGGAGGCTCCTGATATGATGAAAAAATATGTAACTACATAACTATATATATGCAAGTTATAACTATATAACTATATATAAACTATATAAATAAAATAAGACAAAAGAAATAACAAGTGAGATACTAGAATGTTGGTCATTTTAAACTGTATCACTATGTGGATGTTGATAGGATTATATGGAGTCAAAACCTAACTTTCAGGCCTTTCATGAATGCGAAGTCCCCCTGTTTCCTTGCTCCCACTCTGATGAGAAGGAAGGACCTGGTGTTTCTCTTAGTGGGGTAGAAGTGAGAATAGCATCATATTCCCTCAGGCGGGCCTACTGACAGATCCAGCAAAATGATGATGTCACCCTGGGCCTCATCGAAGCATTTCCCCAGAATGTGATGCTCACAACATTAGACCCTTTCCAATCCTCAAGGTAGAAGAAGACCCCAGAGCCTCAGGGTCATGGGGACTTTCCACCTGGAACAGAACAGTAACCCAGAGGTGCAGGTGAAACAGAATAGCTCCCACCCACAGTCGTGTCCAGCTTGTGGGGATTTTGTCGGCTGTGTTTCTGGCCCACACCAGTTTCGTTCGAGGAGCTGCATGAGGACAGAAGGTGAGGAAGCAGAGTACGAGGGCCATTTCCCCCAGCGCCCCATGGCTTCTAAATGGCAGGCTTCTCCTCTTCTGTCATCCCACGCACGGTCTTGGGGCTTTCTTGACCTCAGGGTCACCAGGGTAGTAACTCCATTCTTTTTCAAGCGTTGGGTGTATTTGGCTTCTTGTGTTTTTGGCCAGTGGGGACGTGCATGCAACACACACACACACACATGCACATGCACGCACACACAGTGTTCTGTATCGTTCCAAATGTCTGCGAAACGCATAGGCTTCAGTGTCTGGAGATACAGTCTGTCTTCTTTTCTGTCTTCTTTCCTCCTCCTCCTCCTCCTCCCTGCGGAAGCCTGCTGTTGCTTATCCCCAGCCGGAAGTCCCCTCTGTCACAGGGCCACTTGTTCTATTCCAGCTGCTGCTCCTGCAGGTCCCAGCCAACTCTTATTTCCATAGCAACTGAAACATTTTTTCATCCCTGCATTTCCACTTTGGAAAGGAAACTCATAATAGTCTTTTAAAAGAAAAAAGAAAAAAAAAAACATCCAGCTACATCTGGCAGAGGCAGCTCTGACTGTACAGAATTCCTAGCTCTCCCGACTCCCTTGGCCCCCTGGTTCCCCTGCTACTTCCGTCACCCGCCTCCACCCCTCTTACTGCCCAGGGCTCCTGGCTCAGAAGCAGGTTCTAGAAGTCTGTGTGGGCCCCTCTCTCTCCTTTCTCTTTCATGAAGGATGACTTAGTGCCTTGCCAACCCTAGAAGAGGAAGGGATTAGAGACTATGCCATTGTATCAGGTGATGTTACCCTTGCTCACCAGGGTGTCTGTTTATTTACTCTTCTCCTGGACTGAGAGGTCAGAGGTCGCCTGGGTACAGTTCATGTCATCTCCAAAGAGGAGGCTCTCACTCTCCAACTCTCGTGTTATTTGAGCAAGATTTGATGAGTACATTTTCAGTGTGGTTGTTTGGCTGGCATTACACATGTGGGAGCGTTAGGTGTATCATATGAAGGGGCTTGGGAAAGTACACCCCTCTCCTTCCTTCCTGACCTGGCCCATCCCTGGTACCTAGATCCCATCATTGGCTGGGAAGCCATCGAATACACAGACCGTTTTCTATTAAAAATGGAAAGTGTACGTTACATTGTGGCCAGCTTGGACACTTGCACACCTAACACTGTACCTTGCACATAGTAGGCGCTCAGTTAATGTGTGTTGTATTGAACTGATGTCTTAGCATACAGTGGTTCAACAGATAACTTTCTAACCGACAGAAATGCTTCTGGAACTGAACTCTGGATAGACACACTTTGGCAAGAAGGGATTTAAAAAAAATTATTAGTAAGCAAGCACTTAAAAAAATTATTTCACTCCCCTGCACCCCACTCACACCCCCATCAGTAGTGCAAAGTGCAGTAATCCGTTTGTACTTACGGCTGCTCAAAAAACGATGTATGCTGGAGAAATGAGCGGTGTCATCAAACACCTCTCAGGAGGAGACACTTTCTCTAAACATGGGTCTTTATCTCTAAACATGCTCCTCCCCACACACACACACACACTCCTGCTGCCCATGTGAGCTGGGCCTTTGGAGTTACTCGTGATGTGGTTTTGAACACAACGTGGGGGAAGAGCCCCCATGGTCTGTTCAGCTCTGGCTATGAAAAATACAAGCTGCGTTTGACTGAATGACAAAAAGAAATCTGTTGAGCCAGGAAGCGTAGTAAATACCGTGACTCTGTGCAAATGTGCACAGCCCAAACAGCTTTTTCCAGTCTGGAAAAATGAAGAGATTTGTCTGTGCAGAGCCAGCCAAGTCCCACCCCTCCTCCCTCTCCACCGCTCCACCCCACCTCCTGGCAGGGCCTCCCACCCGCCCCAGACATTCAGTCATCAGCTTTCATCCTTTGTGACTTGCTCTGCCCCAGGAAATAACATCGCTCGGGGCTCGGGGAGCCACACCACAGGCCTCTCCTGGAGTGTCGTGGAGGGACGTCTGTCTGGGTGGGTTGTTCCAGTCCTCTTAGACCTTGGGTGCATTTGGCTGGCCGCGTCGTCGTCCAGGAGGCAAAGCCGGACTGGTTGTCTCGTCTTCCCTGGCCCACTCCCTGTTTTCCCTGTCCCCGTCAATCCTCCCCCTTTTGCTTTGAAAGAACTTTTATCCCATCCCTACTTTCATTAAGGCTGTTTAGAGGGAAGATTTGCACAAGGTGAGGGTTTAACAGCCAGCAGCACTCACTTTAGGCTAGAGGAGGCGGTAGCGGTGGAATGGGAAGTCTCTCAGTGACTCAAAGAAACCAGGCCCGGGGACGATCTTTGGTGGGTAGGGTTTCTAAACGCGAGGGAAAAGCTGGGTCTGCATCTTGTCTTGAAGATACAATTGCATGGCAACTATGCTGTTGTTTTCTTTGATGGTATGTTTGCTGGACAGACTGTGGGACAGTAAACACCCACCGTCTCGCACACTGCGCCAGGGACGGCAACTGCAGGCCACAGGTCAGTGTGTGAGAAAGGGCACTGAAGTTGGGACTGAGCAATGGGTGTGCACCCTGGCTGCTAGGAGCAGCGAGAACAGGGCCTGTGTTCTTCACAAGGACCTCCCCAGCACTTAGCACAAGCCTGCCAACAGCGAGTGCTCAGTTGATGTTTGCTAAGTCAGTGAATAAATGAACAAATAATGAATGAGCCAATAGCCTCAGATACTTTTCTTCTTTGAGCTTCAGTTTCCTCCTCTGTAAAATATCACATAAAAACTCTCAACACCCTGCCTAGATCACCAGGCAAGTGTGTGTGTGTGTATATGTGTGTGCGTGCGTGTGTGAGAGACAGAGAGAGGGAATAAAGGTATGGATGTTCTTTGTCTTCTATAAATTATAATGTAAAAGCCAGTTTATCTCAGATAGCATGCTTTATCCTTAGTGTTTATTATGTCCTTTATCAGAAGGAGGGACTGTATTCCAGGGTATCCCCTGAACACTTAGTTCTCCCCATATTCTGAGTCCCCTACGGACAGAAGAGCATTAAAGTGACTATCAGGTTGGTCCTGTTAAAACACACACACACATCAGCTCAGTAAATTGGAAGATCTGATTGGCTCTATTAGATGATTCACGAATCAGGCAGTTTTTTTTTTTTTTTTTTTTAGCATCCCATTGGGAAAGGCAGGAGGGATCTCTGAGGAGCTGCTTAAAGCAGAAGGCTTTGTCACGGGCAGAAGAGGGAGCAAGAATGAGCTTTTCAACAAAAAAGAGACTGTCAACAAGCAAGGTTCCCTTCTCTGGGAAAGGACGGGGGTTCCCCGTCATGCAGGGGACCTCACGGGTGCTGACCGGGTGGTTCCAGGTTGACCGGTTCAAGGTCACATTCCTGCGAGAGGCCAGAACTGCAGTCAAGTCTTAGTTGGCTGCCGTGGGGCTTAGCACAAGTGACTCCATTTTGGGCCTGTTGTTTCTCGTTTCAACAGCCCTGTACTTGGTTCCAGAATTCCCCCTGAAGTCCTCCCCAGGATAGAACTTGCCTTAGCTCAGAGAGCAGATTTCCATCAGGTGCTAGGCGGAGCCGCCCTGCAGATCTTCCCCAGTGGTCTGTGCTGTTTCCTCTGCCTGAAACGCTCACCTTCTGTCCTCCCTGTCCAATCCCAACTCATCTTCCAGATCTCGGCTTAGACCGCGCCTCTTCCAGAGTCCCCTTCCCCACCCTCCTCTCAGCCTTTCGGGTTACGCCTCCTCCTTACAATCTCCTCGTTCACTTCCCCATCCGAGTGCTTGCCCCCCCAAACTGCAGTTGCCCGTTCCCTCGTCTGCTTCCCTCTTGAACCGTGCGCCACCCCCAACCCCCGCCCCCCGCCCCGAGGTTCAGGATGGAGGCTTTGGTCGGTTGATACAACTTCAGTGCATGTTACAATGCCAGGTCCTGAGGAGGTGCTCAATACATATGTAGTGAGTAAATGTATAGCAGTAGCGTGTTGGGAAGATGGGAGAGAGACTGGTTATCAAGATTCCCTAAGGAGGAGCATATTGGATTTACTGAAATGTAGGAACGCCGCCTCTCCTTCCACCAAAATGGCTTGCATTTTTGCGAAGCACGCAAATACTCACACGCCCGAAGATTCACGCACACACCCTCCGGCGGAGGATGGCTTGTGCAAGGCACTTGCCCTTGCTCTGAAATGCCTCCTTGTCATCTCCTCCCTCTCTTCATCCTCATTCCCCGTCTGAAGGGAATTGCAAGGAAAAAAAAAAAACAAAACAAAAAACAGAATCAAACTGGCAGATTAAAGATAATGCCAGGGGGAAGATTTGATGATCATACCTGTTGCCTAAAATCTTTCTTCATCTCTCTCTGCCCTCGATTGCACCATCCCATTGTAAGGAAATTCTACCTATCTTTATTATACACGATTGGGGAAAACACCTGGACTTTTAAAAATAGCTTACAGCATGGTTCTGCCAGCTCGTTGTCTTTCGGCAGGTAGCTCGCAACTTTATGCCTTAGTTTCCCCCTTGTGTCTGTCACAGAGTTGAGGAACAGAAGCCGTCCTTGAAGCACAGTATGTTTTGGGGGTGATAGACAGCTCCTTAGGTGACTAGTCATGATTCTGTTGACTATGACAGAAAGGGAGGGGGTCACTTGGTTCTTCTGTGGGTGGGTGAACTTCAAGTCGTTTGGAAGGTAGCCAGGGGCCGAGGTGACAACTTGCCTTACCCAGGGAAAAAAGTCTCAACTGACCACAAGAACTGGCCTCGGAGAGAAGAATTTCCGAAGGGGATGGGAGGGCTGTTAGTGATGACCCCACTGGCAGGAGACAGTGTGATAAAGTGGCAGAGACCCACAAGTGTTTACGAGCCTGGGAACAGCAAGGTGTCCTACCCCCTTCAAGGCCTTCCTCGCTGTGGCTTCGTTGGACCTCCCGCTGTCCTCCCAGCTCCCCTGCCACCTGGCACCTGTGGAGACCCCGAGCGGGCTTGCACCTTGACCACTAGACAGATTTGATTTAGCTCATGATGTCGGCCTTTGCCATCTTTTTTATTTAATCCATTCCCACATTAGAAGACTTTATGTAAAATCCAGATCTCTTTTTGGAAAAAAATGGAGGATCTGGCAACACAGGTCGCATTCTGTCACACAGTAACCAGCCAGTGGTGAGTTGCTGCTGCCCCTCGGAGAGGACTTGCTGTCTCCAGTCCCCGCTCCCAACACCCATTGCTCCTCCAGGCTGAGGCCACTGTCAGCTGCCTTTTAGCATCTTACCTGGCCCCCTTAGGCCATTTATATTTTGGGGGTGGTGCTTGAAGGCCCCTGAAGGTCTGTGATTTCTGCCTGGGCGAGGACCCCCTTCCCCTTAGGCCCTTGGTGATGCCATAAGCTCCCTTTCCTTCCTGCCCCGGCCAATGCTGATTTGTTCAGTATTTCAGTGCTGAGGGCCATGTGCTCTCTGTCTTTAAGGAGTGAGTTGCCCTTATTGTGCAGAAAACAAGGACACGGGCTAAGGAGCAGGCAAAGACCTGT
This sequence comes from Eonycteris spelaea, assembly GCA_003508835.1. Taxonomy (NCBI): domain Eukaryota; kingdom Metazoa; phylum Chordata; class Mammalia; order Chiroptera; family Pteropodidae; genus Eonycteris; species Eonycteris spelaea. The sequence continues at coordinate 3,716,985 of PUFA01000071.1, read as the reverse complement.
CCCTCCCTTCCCAGATGACACACTCGCGCTGCTTCGGCAGTAACCTCTGGGAATCGGGCCTGTGACTTTCCTTTTTTCTCTTGCATTAGTGACTTTCAGAAAGGACATCTCAGTCAGCTAAGGGAAGCAGATGGCACTGGATCAGGCTTCCTGCGGGATGAGCATTTGGGGCGGGAATCGAGGCTTTCCTGCGATTCTTTTTCATATCTGGTAGGCTTTGATCTCCCAGGTTCTCAAGGTGCGTTCTCCTAAGGAAAGAAGCGGGCCTCGCATAACCTTGATCACTGAAATATCTGTTCTCCTTGCCCTTCTTTCATAAACAAGGAAATTGGAACAGAGCTAAGAGAGGCTTTTTCATACACTATAGGAAAGAATGAGCAATGGAAAAAGGAAATTGAGATCTTTGGGGAGTTTATAGCAGAGGAGCATTTGAGTCTGAAATCGGAGCCGGGAATCCATATGTTGGGGAGGAAAGGAAAGGAAAGAACAGCCACACGCACAGAGCTTCAAGGGGAGGGGAGGAAATAGTTATGGGAAAGGGGGCAGGGAAGCCCATGCGGGTCTCCCTTTATCAGACCCACATGTGCAGGCAGCAGTTCTCAGGATGCCCATGAAAGAGTCCAGAGCCTGCTGAGCTAGACTCAGTGTTTTCTTAACCACCAAGGAGCACGCAAAGTCGGTGGCTGGGAGCTTACCACCGGGCGCTCATGACTCTCTGGGGCCCGCTGGAGTCTCTGCCACACCAGTCGCACACAGAGACAAGCTCGGCTGCCTCTAGGCGAGTCTCGGAAATAGACAGGACTGCCCACCTGGTCCCCATCCCTGCCTCTGCTGCCTCTGCCCCAGGCCGACCTTGGAGCGGGGAGTTGGAAGAGCCAGGGTCAATTCTCAATCCCCCCTGGGCATCAAGGAGGACCTCCCCGAGCCTCAGTTTCACCATCTTTAAACTGGGGGAAAAACATTTGCGATGTGCATGCAACTTATGTGTAAAGGGCTTTGCAATGAAGAAAGCAGAAAACATGTGTTTTAAATTATTCATCATACTTTTTAAAAAGTCACTATGGGGAATTTCAAACATATGCTCAAGTAGACAGAAGAAACCCTCATGCACTAATAACCTGGCTTCAACAATGATCGACTCGAGCGGGTCTTATTTCATCTTATCTCCACCCGCGTTCTCCCTCTCTGTGTTATTTTGAAGCAAATCCCAGATAATCGTATTGTTTGACCCCATTTTCAAACTCACATGGCGACTTGCCCACTCAACCAAATGAAACTGGCCCAACCCTCAGATGTCCCTTTTCCCTTTCTAGAGTGCCACATCCACCATCCCCACCATCCACCTGCGCCCCAAACCCTCTCAAAGCCATTGCTCCTACAAAACTCATGGCTGATAGCTGCTCGAGTTGTGAGACCCAGGAGGCCTAAGACGCATCTGCATTTTATCAGAGCCCAGACTCTTCAGAGAAAGAAGCAAAACTCGAACAGGTGGACACCGAAACGCCCATCCTCGGAAGCAAGAGAAGATACTGGACCATTCCGGGCCCTCCAGCCCTCGACGTCAAGCTTCAGCCCTGTGCGAACGGACTCGGCGCCTCCTCCGACTGGTGCTTTTCTTCCAGGAAGAGGGCACATGGATCAGAGACCGCCAGTGACCAGTGAGCAATGGCCCTCCCTGGACCACGGGCTGCAGCAGAATCAGGGTGCTCCCCTCCCAGCGGTGCTGTGAGGAGGAGACTTGGGGAGTGGATTCACATTCCGCCTCCACTGCTTAACATCGCATAGCTTCTCTGTGCCCCCGATTCTCTTCCTCGCCTGTAAAGTGGGGGTTACAGTTCTCACCTCGCAGTCATTAGAAAGGAGTAAGCAAATGCTATACCCATTTAGGATTCTCTTGGTAGCAAGGGACGAAACATCCAACCTAAAATGCCTTGGACCAGAAAGGGAATTTGAGGCCTCGCCTTAAGCTGAAGAGTCCAGGGGTGGTAAGAGGGTTGTGTACCTAATCTCTAACTTGGGAGAGACCCCCAAGGAATTCTCTGTGGCACCAGCTGAGTGTCTTAGAATTCAGCTCAGTTCTGACACCATTTACCCAGAGAAAGCGTCAGATCCTACAGTTAAGGGCTCAGTCCTATAAGACTCCCCAACCCCCACCCCCAAACTTCAGATGCCGGTCGGAAGTCCAGGTTGTCCCCTGTGCATCTGACTGATCAGCTGTCGTCAGAGGTTCCCACCATCCCCACCTTGGGTTTGATTAATTTGCTGGAGTGGCTCACAGAGCTCAGAGAAACGGTTTCCTTACTTACTCACTGATTTATTAGAAAAGGCTGTGACTCAGGAACCATAGAAGAGAGACCCATGGGGCAAGGTGTGCGGAAAGGCCCGGGGCTTCCTCACGGTCCCAGAGCCCCAACCCCCTCCGTCTCTCTGTGTTCACCAACTCTGAACCTGCTCCTTTCGGGTTTTTATAGAGGCTCCATTCCGAAGGCAGGATGGATTAAACCGTTGGCCATCCGGATTGAATTTAATCGTAGTCTCCAGCCCCTCCCTTCTCCCTTGAAGGTCAGGGGTAGGACTGAAAGTTCCCACCCCCTAATCACGTGATTGGTTCTCCTGGCTACCAGCCCCCAGGCTTAGGTGCTTGCCAAGTCACCTTATTAACATAACAAAAGGCGCCTTTCCCCGCCTCCCCCCCAAAAGGGAGCTTGGACCAGGAATTGTGGATGAATACCAAATATACATATGTTATTAGAAATCACAATATCTCAGGTGGACATGGCTGGATTTGGGGGTCGAAGGTCAACCTCGGGACTTGGTCTCTCTCTCCGTCTCGGCTTTACTTTTGGGTTCCTGTGGTAAGGAGTCAACAACGTCAGTTTTAGCCCCTGTAACTTTTCAGCATCTCCAAAGAGAATGCCTTTCTCTAAAGGCCTAACAGAGGTCTCATGGGCCTCGCGTGGATCACGTGACCATGCCTGAGGCAATCACTGTGGTCCAGAAGAATGAGGTACACGTAATCATGGAGGACCTTGGGCACGGTTACCGAAGTGAAGGTGGATCCGTACCAGGGACAAAGCTGAAGATGCTCACTGTAAACGCTTAGTACGTCTCTGGGTGCATTATCGATGCTCGTGTACTGATAATTCCCTTGTATCTCACAGAGCATTTTTCATGTTTTTTTCAAGTACGTTCTACATAGTTAATCTTATAACAGTCCTGTGAGACAGACCGGAGTGCAGATATCATGTTCCCACTTTACAGATGGGGACGTCGAAGCACAGAGCGGGTAAAGACTTGCTCACAGCCACTCAGTGGGGTCACGTGGGCTTGTCCTGTAGTCCCACAGAGAGGTACCCGGGTAGACCCCTGGGAACCGGAAACAGGTACATCGGGTGTGGGTTCAGGGCCCAACATGAGATCTGGGCCAGCTTCTCACGTTTGCTCCGGAGTAAGCTGTCTAGACCAGCAGTAGTCTGGTGGGTCAGGTACCCATGGTTGATGGCCTGGCAGGTAGCAAAGAAAAGGACTAGTGCTTAAGCCAGGACGCTGTCTGCCACCCCAGGGACACCCTCGTGACTGACTGAGTCCCTTCACGCTGAGAAGCTGGCTACAAGAATTGGTTTTCCTCGTCCCAGAATGAAATGTCAGTCTATGAAAACGGGGGTGGGGGGGGGCGGGAGGAAGCAGTGCTAGATGCAGGGCTGACATCTCCCAAGAGAGATGGGTCCTGGAGCCAAGAGCGTCCTTTGCCAAGATGGAGAGGGGGAGCAGAATCCCTGGGTCACACGGGACGGGCTTGGCCCGCGTTCCCAGGGTCCTCCTCAGTGGGAGCGGCGGGATCTCCGATAGCATTCCAAAACACGGCTCCCCTGTGCCACGTCCAGGCTCTGAACATGTGGCTAAAGAGACAAAGGAATGGCAGAGAGCCAGGGTACCACCTTAATTATCACCGAAGCTGTGTGGAGGATGGAGCTGAGCGTGGGGGTGCAAAACTGGCTTCCTCACTGAGCCGGGAAGAAGGAAGGAGCAGAGCAGAGCCATGCGGACAGCTTTCCCACGGGGTTTCCAATCTGATAAGTCATCCTATCTCCACGGGCAGCGAGAGTAGAGACAGAAAGTGTGTTTAGGGAAAGTCTGTCCTGCTGGAAACCAGAAGCCGGGGAAAGCATGTGACCTTGGCAAGTTAGAGCAGCCTCTTCTTGGGCGAATGCGACAGAATAGAACAGTGGCTTTCTCACGGGGAAGCAGTGGGATGCAAAGGGATAATGTGCGTGACGGCCCCGGCATGTAGTACTGGCTCAGTAAAAGCTGGCCGCTCCTGCCCACCGTCCCGGTTCGTCGTGCAGGCGGCGCCTCGCTTTTCTCTCCAGCACGAAGCCCCGGCCCCTGAGTCCTGCTGTGCTTGTGTATGGCTCTTTCTCGCCAGCTGTAAAAATGTATGAGAATGTGGGTGTGCCGTGGCTTTCCAGTTCTTGGCTCCTTCCCAGGTTGTGCTCTCCCGCGTGGGGGCAGGGATGCCAGACATCCTCTTTGCAGTGGTGAGTGCTACTCCGCCCCGCACCCCCCACCCCCCACCCGGCAGCCCGCAGCCCCCAACCCCCCATACCCTGCAGAGTCTGGCTCAAAGTTCAAAGCTGAGGTGGCTTTGTTGAGTAATTCGGTGACACGGCTTGCCATCGAAGGTGAGTCTCACTCCCACACGCCCGTTTGCTGAGCATCTGCTCCCCTGTGTTTTGTGGTGTGGAGGCTGGGAACAGGCACACCACCCCAGCTGACCGCGGTGAAGCTGAGCTTCCTTCCTCTCCCGACTGTCCCCCCCCGCCCCCCGGCTGTCCGGCTCACACACATACACACCACACACACACACACACACACACACACACACACACACGCACACACACACGGGCCCCCTCAGAGAGGTTTCGGATCTGCTCCCAGGCCGGTTGGCACAGACAACATCTGGATTCGCACCAACCTCCTCCTCCTGGGGGTTCAGAGTGTTCTTGGAAGGAAGCCTGGGAAGGGAAAGGCCTTCTCCAGCATCCCCGTCCCGTAGTTGGCTGACAGCGTCCCTCCGAGCTGCCAGGAGGAGCCCTGCAGTCAGACAGCCCTGAGTTCACATCTCTGGGTGACCTTGGGCAAGCCGTTCTCTCGGCTTCAATTTCCTCATCTGTGAAAAACACGGCAGGAACGGGATCTGCCCCATGCACTCACTGCCACGATGCTGGGAGGTACTAACCGTGGCGCACTCACCCCGTGTCTGGGTGTCTGGTTCGCGGGGCATGCCCGAGGGGTGGCGGCCCTTGACCCGGCAGTGGGGGGGAGGGATGGGCACCGCCCCGCCTCCCACATCCCACGCCTGTTGCAGTTACTGTAAGGTGACCAGCATGATTTGGTTATATGCAAACTCCTTTTGGGCAAGGACTCATTTGTGACTCCCAGGCTTGGTGTGGTGCCCGGCTCTTAAAAAGCACTCAGTGTTTGGAGTAAATAAGTGACGAGCGATGGAGTGAGGGAGTCTCTAGCGAGCTGCATCTGTTGCTGTTTTCTGAACTCTGGGCTGTTCTTCCTGCAACTTTCTCCCTCCCTCCTTCCCTTCTTTTCTCCCTCCCTCCCTCCCGCTCTTCCTTCCTTCCTTCCTTCCTTCCTTCCTTCCTTCCTTCCTTCCTTCCTTCCTTCCTTCCATTCCACCCCTTCTCTCTCCTTCCTTCCCGCTTCCTTCTTTCCTTTTGCCCTTCCTTCTTCAGCCCTTCCTTCTTACTCCTACATGGGAATAGCTTCCTTCTTCTCTTTCCTGCGAGAGCATCCCTTGAGAGCCCTTCACCCAGCCTGGGAGCTGCGATGCCTCTTTCAAATCGAGTCTGTCCCCTGACTCATTCATTAAAATGCATAGGGCATGTGACCAAACTGCATAATGAGTCTCTCCTGGGGAAGGCTCAGAGGCTGGGAGACGCTGCCAACTGCAAAGGCAAATACTTCCCCACGTCCCACCCCCCCCCCGCCCGCCACCGCTCCCCCACAGCTGGGGATCAAACTCATTGGCCTGCGTGCCCTGGGAAGGCCGAGGCTGCTGTTCATCTCCTGTAATCAGCCAAGCCCTGGAGAGCTGCAGCCTGGCGGGCCTTGCAGTCTTGGAAGCCGTGTTGCTTTGGAGAGTCCAACCCGTGACCGACTCTCAACCTTCCCCCACCCCCGCCGCACTGGAGTTTTTTATTTATTGAAATACGTCTTTAACTACACAAGTTACAAGTGGATGTTTTTCAATCACAGAACTCAAAACATAAAAGCAAGCCCCGCCCCCTCCCCAGTAACTCCCCAGTCCTGCGACCTCGACCTCGCTCTGTCCATACTTAGGAAGCAAACAGATAAATAAACCCATTATCCCCTGACAAGAAACTTATGGTTCACGATGTTCCACTTTAATATCAGAGTCTTGAAGAGTGAAAGGGGTGTCAAAATCCGGTGATTCTTGTGGTGACCTCTGAGACACTGAGGCCACACCTGTGCTCCCCTTTCGAGTGGTGAGCCTCTCTGCACCTGCTAATTCATGTCACTGTCACTTGGGTAATGACCTATTCCGCTAGCCGTGCGGCCTCGGGAAAATCAGTAAGTTCCCTGAATCACATGACATCACCCGCATAACACTAGCCTAGCACCCTCCGCATCGCGAAGCTTCAGGGAGTTAGGCCTGGCACACCGTCAGGATGCAATTAAGGTCGGTAATGATCATCATCATCGTTTTCACTCTAATCTCCAAGGCTTCATTCACTCGAGGCGTATTTTCGTGGAGCCCCTACTGGGTGTCAGGCGCTGTCCTAGATCCTGGGGGACCAGCAATAGAGGCGTCAGACACGGTTCCTGCCCTCAGGGGTCTTAATGTTCTAGTACGAATGTGTCTCACCTTTCTGTCTCATGAGCGCTTTGTGCCCCATCATGCCACGTGGCCCTCGCTAACGCCTTTTCGTCCCGCAAAGGCGATGCGATTGTCCCCGGCACAGAGACAGAACGCTGAGGTTTAGAGACTCAATCAAGCGCGTGGGACAGCGAGCAACGGCCCGCCTACCACCTGACCTGGGAGCTTTCGGACTCCGGTTTCCGGAGGCACTGATGGTGGTTCTGGGGGCCCGGGGTGGGGACCCGAAAGTCCCGATTCCACCAGCAGGAGCACAGAGAACTGGGACTGCCTTTCGTGTGGCTGACAGTCGCAGTGAGTTCTGTCATGAAGTCAGTCACCCGACGGGGCTGTAGCCTGGTGCCAGCCTCGGGGGCCTCGAGAAGATGTTTTCAGTGAACGAGTGCTTGCACCAGCTGGGGCGGCCCACGGGCCCTGGCCTCGGCGGCAGGCGGCTCAGCCATCTGCGAGCGCTTCCCTCTGGACGCCCCTCAGAGTGGCAGAGAGGGATGGCTAGCACTCGGGGCTCAGCGACCAAGCTGCTTCTCTGGGTGGTACCAGAACTCCCAGCTGGAATAGGGTTGTCTGCACACACCCAGCCTTCCCCTGGCAGGGCCCAGCGGGCCAGGGCTGGTCCTGTCTGAGAATCCCACGTGCAGGAACTGGAAGTCTGTCCTGGAGGGAGTGACATCCGCAGGCCTGGCGAAAGACCCCAGGGAGAGGGCCCTGAGGACCAGCCACTGCAGAGAGAGGACGTGAACGAGCCTCCACCACCGGCGTGTCCCCAAACCCCTCGCAGTGGCGACTCACCCCTAACCTCTGACCTCTGACCACAGGTTCTGCACCTGCACAGCAGTTTTTCATTCCCAGGGTCCGCTTGGCCGGAGCCTCAGGCGCACACAGGCGCCCCGCCCTCCTCCGCAGCCTCCATCCACCCCCTGCCCTGACAGGGCCACGGCCTGGCCTTCGAGGTGTGTTTCATACAGGTCCCAAGAGGAGCGTTTTCTTTTTTTGCTGTCGAGTTCACGTTCACAGGATCATTCCTAATCTTTGATTCCTGACAGCCTTTCCTCTTTAGTTGGACCTTGTGCAACGTGCATCTGGTTATTTTTTATTTATCCGTACACTCGTTTATTGACGGTGTGCAAACACCCGGCAGCCCACCACTCAGTTCCCCCCATGGGGCTCTGCCTTGGCCTTTCTCTCGTGACTTGGCCTCCCTCGCTCCATCCCGAGTCTTGAGTTTACCATTCCTTCACTTTTCTGAAAAGTAATTGTATCTAATATTTTTTCTTAAAGGCGTGTTGTCTAGGTTTTGTGGTTTTGACCTTAAGAGAAGATCCTGCTGTACGTAGCCTTCTGGAATTTACGTTTTCCTCATAATATTATATTGGTAAAGTCCATCCATACCGTGGCATAGAGTTGTGGTCCACTGGTTTTCGCTATGATATTATCGTCCTCTCTATTATGTGGCACAATTATTATTTATTTTTCTGTCAACGTTTGAGTAGTGACTGGCTTTCCACCACTTGGAATGTGCTGAGCTGAACGTTCTTGTCCATGTCTCCTGCAAAACAGTAGGAACGTAGCAATTTAGAATCCTACCAACAACAAACGTACACGGGCCCTTTACGTCCTCTCCAACACTTGGCATTGCCAGACTTCTTAATTTTTTTCCAGCCCAAAGGTTCTTAAAGGATGCCTCACAGTGGTCCGTTACTTTTTATTGGCTGGCCAAGAATGGTTTTCCGTGGTCCTTGGTGCAGTGACCACACAAGGAGGCCATGAGGATTTTATGAAGTACAGTATGCCTGCAAAGCCTCTCCCAGTGGGGACCAATTGCCACCCTGTCTCTTTTCAGCTCTGGGTCCCTAGTATCTGGACGGTGCTTGACACCTCGTAATCATCATCATTGTCATCATATTGACAACAACAGTAACAATAGATGACCTTTATGGAGTGCTTACTAAGTGTCAGGTGGTATGCTAACTAACACCTTTCGTTTTATTTAGCTTATTTAATTGTTCCAGAAACCCTATAAGGCAGTTCTGTATTACTCCCATATAAAAGATGGGGAAATGAAATTAAGCATCTTTCCCAGAATCACACAAGTAGTAAATGATGGAGCCAGGATCTGAACCCTCGAAGCGTTCAGCCACTCTATTTCGGGTATCTAATAAATAGTTGAATGAAGTGCCTTTACCTACCTGTAACCACGGGCAGGGTCAAATGCCAGGGCACTTTTATCTTACCTCCTATGGACTTAAAATGCACCCACATTTTGGTTATAAACAGAGCTTAAATTTTTTATAATTTTACTCTAGTCAAATGTAACTCATTTATGATGAGTTATAATTTCTGAGCAATCATTATGGACTTGAGAACTCTCCTAACCTGTAAATTGTTCTCAAATGTCACGAGACGTTTATGAATTCCTCCTTTACCACAATTCCCTTAACTCAGCTCTGTTCTTTCTCTTATCAATCACACTGATTGTCTCTAACATCTCATATATAATTCACTTATTATATTGTCTAGTATTGACCCGGAAGGGCAGGAATATTTGTCTGCGGAGTTTTGTCTGCGTCTTTAATTGGTTTAGCACTTATGTATTCTTAGCACCTAAAATTGTGCCTGGCACAAAGAAGCAGCTCAGTAAATACTTGTGTGAATGGAATAAATGTATGCTTCCAGGGAGGGAGGGAGGAAGGAAGGAAAGAAGGAGGAAGGAGGAGGGAGGAGATGGAGGGAGGAGGATGGGGGAGTGAATGAGCCAATGAACTATTTTCTGAAGATCGACTATATTATTTTAATTTTGTGGTTTTATTTTTCACTTTGAATCCAACTCTTTAGGTCTCAGATTTCAAAAATTTCCGTACACCTGAGATTTTGTGTGTATATGCCTAAAGGATCAAACAGTCCCGAAGCTCCAAAACAGTGTCTTGTTGCCTTTTCCTTTATCTCTTAAAAACCAACATCAGCAATGAGCAGCCTGCCTCACATAAGACTGGCCAGGAGGCAGGTGGCATTTCAAAACAAAAACAAAAACAAAACAAAACAAAAACTCCTGGCAGCCTTAATAGAGCACTTTTTCTAGAATCTACGGCAGCGTCCGGGTCCAATGCACTCCATTACATATGCAGAACAAGGGGGCCACGAGGATTTGCCAAAGCACAGTGTGCCTGCACAGCCTCTCCCGTGTGGGTAACCATCCCGAACCCCTGGCTGATCTTCTGATTTCCAGACTGGGGTGCACTAGAGAAAGGCAAGAATCAGGAACCATCCCTTCCTCGTGGAGCGTCTGGCTCCGCTGTCAGAGCCAGGCCAAGGAGTAATTATAACTTCCCTCCGCGGTGTGCAGGGCAGGAGGCTGACTTAATAAAGGAAGCCTGCTGTCTGTCTCCAGCCTGGCTCTGACTCATGGAAGTAGGGAGTCCCAGAAGCGCTCCTTACGGAGGGTGGTGGGCCGCTGGGGAGCAGAGGGCGAGGGTGGCCTGTTAGCAGGGGCCAAAGCCCTGAGTTTCAGGAAACTCCCCACTTGGCCTGGAGGAACCTGCAGCTGGAGCCAGAGGAAGTGAGGCTCAGAGGAGCAGCTGCAGCCACCGCCACTCCCTTTTAAGGAGGCCCCTGCTGTGCAGAGACGGAAAATAAAATGGGTTAGTGATTTTCATATTCCACGTTAATTTGGGGGGGGGGAAACAAATTGGCCTCTACAAGGCCTGGCTGCTTTGTGTGATACACCATAGCTTTGTGTTCTTTTAGGGGGCCTGGGTCTGGGGAGCGAGGATGGTTTCTGTTCACTGGATCCCGCCCCTGGCAGAGGAGGCAGCTAATTAGGTCTTGACAGCCACAGAGACAGTCTCACCTGGGTGTGGCTTCAGCTACACGGAGGTGACAGCGCCGCTGTGGAGTGGATTGGATTCCACCTCAAAGAGGTCACCAGGGGTCATTTTATCCTTCAGTCTCCGGCAGCTTCTTTTTCCCCTGACAGTCTGCCAGACAAGACAACTTGACCTCCTCCCCTAGGGCCTCCGGGGCCAGGAGAATCCGGCTCCCACCCCTTCCCTTCCTGCTGAGTCACCCACATCCCGGTCAGGTGATCCTCCCCTGGGCCTTCTGAGAGCACCTTGACCTATATTCCAAACAATCCATTACAGCATTTCGAATCGTCCTGAGCGAGAGCCGGCCAGGCCAGCGGGCATGGTGCCCAAGTGGCGCTTGCTGGCAGCCCCCGATGCCGGCGAGGCACCCTGGGTGGTGGGAAGGAGGGGTGCTCCCCTTGTGGGAATGAAATGGAAAGTTCGGGGGCCAGAGGCGGTGTGTGGGGCGGAGGGAGGGGTGTCAAGTTGAGTCTGCTGGGAAAGCTGACAGCCACTGGGAGACACGTGCGCCCCCCTCCCTCTCCGGCTCAGTGGCTTGGTGCCAGGCCCTGACTGAGCAGGCTGCCGGGGACAGCAGTGAAGGACAGATGCAATCCTGGCCCCAGGGCTGGGTGATACTGCTGCCCCGGGGGAGGGGAGAGGTGAGAAACCATGCTGAACTTGAGATAAACCTAGAGATTCATCCGGATGATCCCAGCCTAGGAAACTCCCGTCCGCCCCACGCCCCACGCCCCCAAGGAACAAGTTCTCCTCCCAAAATTATTCACAAAATGGCCTCTACTTACTCTGCGTGTGGGTTCTTTGTGCAGTTTGCTGCCTGCACAGCCTTTGTGTCTTCGGGGTGCGAGGATAATGGGTGCTGTGGGGAAGGGAATTAAAAGCCAGGTGTTGAGAATCAAACTTTCGGCCTCATCCTTGGGCTTTGAGCCTGTAAACGGCAATAGTCACCGAAGATCACAGTCCCTGTTGAATTAGACAGGGCTCTCTCTGAATTAGGTGTCATTCTTCAAAGCCTGGCTCTAACCAGTGAGTAGCTTTGTGTCCTTGGCAAGTCACTGGAGGCTTCAGTCCCCAATCGGTCATATGGGGATTTAAGAAAAAAAAACAACAACCCTACTTCAGATGGTATGAGCATTAGATCAGATGCCGTGTGTATAAAAATATTATATTAATTATATCTAATTATGCATGACTATATGATATCATTTTCTCTGGATTGTCGAATCCCCACCCCCTGCCATCCAAAAGGATTATTTTATTTGTTGACTGTCCCAAACCTGCAAGAGCTAGCCTCTGGGCGTGTTTATCAATGTAAAGAGAAAACTCCAGCCTCCGGCCACGTCAGGGTCCTACCAAGTCTGACAAGCCACCCACAGGTTAGTCGTGCTTCCTTTGGTTCTTTTCTATCAAGAAAAGCTGTGTATTTATCGTCATTCGAATGAAAATCTACCAAGTGGCGTGACGTCCGATTTTTAAGCCAGAATGAAGTAGACTTATGCAGCCGACTGCTTGGGGCGCAGTGGGCACTGGAAATGGCAGGGGAGGCACCAGCGAGGTGGGTGGAAGCGCAGAGGGAAGGGGCCGAGGAAAGAAGGAAATCGGGACCTGCCGGAGCTGAGCTGTATTCACCAGGAAGCTAATTAGGCTTAACCTTCTGAGCCCGCCTCTTGTCACTTGCAGTGTCCCTTCCCAGGCCAGGTACCTAGTTTTTAATTCATGTATTCCTTTCCTAAAGGGGAGGGGGGGTGTCCCCCGTCTTGTATACACGTCAAGCCCCACCCAACCTGGATCTGCCTCATTACAGGTAGGTAGGTCTCTGAGAGACTCAACAACCCTTGTTCCTGTTTAGGATTCTTAATCACAAAACGAATGCCCGTGGGGTGGGGGACGTGGCATTTCCATGCTGCCTCCGGCCCAACTCTGAGTCAGTAACGCACGGGAAGAGCCACGTGCGGTCCAGGTAAGGCCAACACCGCGAACGAGGGGCGCGGAAGGAGGGCAGAGGTCAGGAACATGCAGAAGCGTGGTGCCGGTTCTGGCTGACTGCCGGAATTCCTTTCCGGTACCTCCAGACTCCAGCTTTTGGGTTTCAGTCTGGTTTCACGGCAGGGGCAGGACAGAAACTGGCTTGCGATCTGGAACTCTCTCACTCGATGGGCTTCCCTGGTCCTTTCTCACCTAACTAGCTGAGTGGCTTTGGTGGTGGAGTCGCTTAACCTCTTTGAGCCTTAGATTCTTGACATTTCAGATCCTGGTAGGGGCGATTTCAGAGAACTTCGCTTGGCCTGTCCTGTCTGCCACTGTATTCCCCTAAGTACGATGTCTGATGATCATCGTTATTATGTGGTCTCAATAGCAAAAAGTTATACAGCGCTTATAGGTGATATCACTGGAAGTACAGAGATGTTACGTAACTTCCCCGGGTCATCCAGCTTGTGTGTGACAGGGCCGGGATTCAAACCCACGTGGTCTGGCTCCAGAGTTTCCTTTCTCGATCGCTATACTCTACACTCCAGATAGTTCTGAGACTTAACAGGCGATGTCGTAGCGCAGTTTTTGACTTACAGAAGGGTTGAGCAGACGGTACAGAGAGTCCGAGGAATGAAGCGAACCCACAAAGGAAGTAAGTGCTCCTTGCTTTGAGACTGTGACTCATCGTATGAGGTACTCGGGGAGGGGACTTATCCTTCGATGCGCCTGGCCTTTCCTATAGGTTCTTCCCTTTAAGGCTCATAGCCGCCTGGTTAAGTCGGTGGCATTAACCCCATTTTGCAGTGAGGACACCAAAGCTCAGCGAGGCCCCGGGGGGACTTGCCCTAGGCCACACGACAGGTGAAAGTTCTCATACGTATCATCTTCAAGATCTCGGTTGCCCCTCTGAACGCTTCCAAATTCTCACCCCAAGGTAATTTACCTTGTAATTGGTGAACCTGACATTCATCTCCAGGGCCTTTTCGTTTTGAAGATGCTTTGCGGCCATTTTTATCTTTTGGCCCTCACGCTAGCCCGGGAAGGTAGGTGAGGCAGCAGTTGGGATTCCATTTTGTAGAGGAAGATGCTCGGGCTGAAAAAGGTAAGATCAGACGCTAAGTGTTGAGGCAGAGCCAGAACGGAAACGCATGTGCTGACTCTCGCTCTAAGGTCCTCTCCTCTCACCAAAGCGTCCCCTCAGTATCAACTCACTGCACTTCTATTCTGGCTCAGCCCACGCAGAGGACACTCTTTGTTCCGAGTCCTCAAGGGGCCGTGCCCTCTTCCCTGTGGTCGGCCAAGAGGATTTTTTTTTTTTTTTTTTTTTACAAAATCCAAGCCTTGCCTGCATTTAAGTTTGTTCCTACACATTTGGCATGTTCTCTGCCCTGTTGTTGCCAAAACATGGAGGAAGAGGGTTACCCGACCTATTTTGTCTGTCCGTATGTGTAACCAACACAAGGGAGCGTTGGCCCTCGAGAGAAGAACCTGTCTGGGTCTGACAGCACAGTGAGAAGCTGCACTCACTGCCAGTGTCTGAAACCCCCATTCCATGATGGCGGCAAAGAAAGGATTTCCACTCACCCTCAGCTCTCAGGCCAGTCAAAGTCACGCTTCACCGAAGGGAGCAAATTGTCCCGGCATTTCCCCTGCCTTGTGGCCTCTGCTGGAGGCACCCAACTCATTAGCCTAGAGTAGTTTTTTTTTTTTTTTTAATCTTATTTTGAAAAAAAAAAAACAAACAAACTCAAAACTACAGAAATGGTGTAAGAATGTTCCAGTGAACTCTCTTTTCTAGACCCCCTAGATTGAGAAGGGCTTCGGTTTTAAAACCTTATTTAATTTTGTTTCTCTTTAAAATACTGATTTGTTTGAGTAGGAATTACGTTTGTTTTGTTCAAAATGCCAAAGGCCATACAGTGAGGAGTCTCCCCCAAACCTCGTCCCCCGTTATCCAGTGCCCGTACCTGGAAGAAGCCAGTGATTTGTTCACCTTGCCTTCCAGAGCTATTTCATAACGTGTGTAAGAAAATAGAGTCGTGTGTGTATATGCTTGTTTTGACTTTTCTGCCTTATGGTAGCATACTCTATCACTTTATCCTTTGGTCTTCTCATTTGGAATCATTTGAATTTAGATTGTAAAGAGTATTCTCACTTTTTAAAAGAAAATTTTTTTTTTTTTCTATTGTCTGGGTGTGCCATAGATTGATTAACCAGGACTCCAACATGGTCTCACCTAGGTCATTTCCAAATTTTTGTCATCACCGAGAGCATTGCAGTGATTAACCTTGTATGTATGTCATTCGATAGGATAGTTTGCAGCTTTTTAACAGAGACCAGAATGGAGATTCGGCTGTGAGTTTATGTCCAGGAAGTTTCATAAGTTCAGGTACTTATCGGGTGGGCCATTCCTTATCTCTGCTCTACACTCCTTTGATCTGGGGATTGGTGACCTCATCTTACATGTTCTGGGTCGTAAATTTTTCACTGGTGATATCTCTGGTCACAAAGGTGACAAGAAATTTTCTAAATAGGTTATTTTCTTGTGCTAACATGGTCTGACTGTTACTTGGTGTCCTGTACCCATCTCTGGTCACACTTTGGCCAGGTCGATACAGATAGCACATGGTTTGGCACTCAGAATCTAAACTGTCTGGGATCCACGAAGCAATATGTGTTCTGACCTTGGTGCTAGGTTAGGACACTTGAACCAGAAGTTCAGGCTGCATGATGTTTGTATTTGGGAAATAAATCCAAGTTTCCCAAGTGTGCTGTTTGAGGGAGTCAAAGAACCATAATCAAAAGATAGAAATGCCACCACCACCCACAAAAACAATACACAGCTGTTCCTCAGAGGACAGCTGGGACGTGGTGCTGCAGAGTTAAGTGGCCAGCAACATCCTCTGCTTCTTTTCCAGATTAGGAATATTGCATATAATTTACTAGCACACACTTCAGGTAAAGAACTGAACTCCATTATTGTCAGATCAGAACCATCCGAGTGAGGTGCCCTGGGGTACAGGAAACAGGCTGACATGTGGTTTGATAATGCGTCTCCTGAGTGCCTCCAGTGTTTGGAGTTGGGCTGGAGATAGTAATATAAAATGAGGACACCCAGGAAAGCAGTTCTGAGGCTTTGTAGCTCTAGGGGTCTGCGGTTAAGGTAACAGCCCTCAGAAAAATAAACTCAGAAAGTGTCCTCCCTAATCAGTGCCGAATGGCAGCATTATTTATGATGACATTCACATCATCTTTTGAAATTAGATTGTCCCCTGTATCTGTAGCCTGGGTTTACTTTTGTTCCTATGCGCTCAATTCTCAAAAAGGCTTCTGTGGACATAGACTTCAGACCGTGGGTCACAGACTCAAATGCTTCCTGGGAACTGGCCCTAATGGACACAAGCAGGTAGGGACTGGTGGGGACTGTGACACACTGGAGAGTGTGTGCCTTTGATTGTCTCCTGGGATTGTTATCAGTTGGGTAGGAGAGTTTGGTATTGCTAGAATTTCTCACTTTTCAGTAGAAGCTGGAAAGCCCAACTTTTAAAAAATGTTGGCAACTACTTCAAGATATTTGGATAAACTGTGCGGGCCAATTTATGATTTCTGATAGAAACAGATAATTTGGTTCGTTATGGAACATGATAGGAAAGGCACGCAAAAGAGGGACATCTGTTCAACCTGACAGTTTGAGAAGGTAAATTTTGGGGGGGAGTTGAGCTCTGCCAAGTTGCCCCCTTTGCCGTGGTTCCGCCTCATCTATGTTAGATGTTCTGGTTATTTTGGAACAGCCAGAACATCTGCGTAGCCCTGGCGGAACGGGAGAACAAGCCGACCCACAACGCCTGGACGGCCTGGGGTTTGGCGTTGGTTCTGTCTCACGCTCACTGTGTAACCTCGGGTAGATCTCACGGCCCCTGGGGTTTGGGGGTTGGCTTCTTCATCTGCAGAATGAGACGCTGGGCTTAGGGTTTTCAAAATGCGCCCCTCCAGAGATGCCTTTGAGGGGTGGGGGGGCAGGGCATCCCAGGGCTTAATAGAAAGGCAGCTCAGCCTTTGTTCCATTTTTTAGTTATGTTTTTCTTCCTTTGGGGCTTCTGCTTTTCTGTGTTTTAGATCTTGAACTTTATGCCAAAAAAAAAAAATTCTTTTTGAAGAGTTTCAAAATTACTGATTTGTTTATAGCTCTAGTGTTCTTAGTAAAGGTTCGCAAACTCGATGAGGCCTGCAGCTAATCTGAGCAGTAGTCTTTTCTCCGTTTGCCTACGGATGCTTGTCTGGTTAGAATTGCCGCTAGACCCAACCTCAGGCATAAATCAAGTCACCAAGTAGCCAACAAATATTATGGGAAGATTCTGACACATGAATCAGTTCAAAAGCTTGTTGGGGCGGGGAGGGGCATTTTCTTTCTTTGTTTTGGCAAACAGATGTATTCTTTTTGTGACATTGTACTAATATACAATGTACTGCAGTTATATTTGCTACTAAAACTTCCTGATAAATTATATCAACATTTCATAGTCATCTGCAACTTTCCACTCAAACCAGTCTGAAAATCGCTCAGCTGACTTTAAGATTAGTTACGATTTATTCATAACTTAATATGTGCTGACTTTATGTATACGTCTCTAAGTTTCAGATCGTTTTCCCTGCAAAGGAGATATTTTTGTGTTTATTTTATCAATAAATGAAAAAGTGAGGTTAAAGATTTACCTGGACCACATCAAATTCTAGCCGATACCTGTCCCAGCCTATTCACACAACCAGACAACCTTTGAGGTTGCTTCTAGTCTTGAGATCTCAGGAGGCAAGAGTTCTCCTGTTTTAAATTGCCCTACCATCAACTGCAAAACTGCTTTCAGGTTTCAGCTTTCCAGATTCTCTTATCTATTAAAAACCTTGAATAGAAACCTGTTACCTCACAGTTATTCAAGTTTGTTGCCTTGATCTTGACTGAGGGAGGGTCTCTAAATTTAAGTAGTCTCCTCTGTGACCTGCACACCTTCAGTGGGAAATGAAAGAACGTTAGACCTGGGCATGGAAACAGACTTTTAGGGATGAATAAGTGGACTTTTCCATGCAATTCTTGCACATGGCTGAGCTGAGTTTCTCTTGCTGCAAAGGAATTACAGTTTTCCTTGTTTGCTGATCTATCTCCTCTTCTGGTCTAATGGACTCAGTTTCCCTGTGGTGGGTGTGTGCCGGGAGTGTGTCACAGAGCAAGTGTTGATAGTGAACAGTTTTTTTTTGTTGTTGTTCAGCACTTTGCTGGGCCCATAGTGTACCCTAGGTCCATATTTCTAATTACTGTAACCACTGGATTTTTTTTTGCTTAATTAAAAATTCACCTATAAGACAGAATACTCATCATTTTCATTTGCACACTGTAACATTTTCAGAGAATATTTGTGAATGTTATCTATAAGAAACAACAGCAATGTGAGGCAGGTGACGTAGGTTTTGATTCTCATTCCACAGGCAAGAAACGTTGCTGATCGTTCGTTCAGTTGGCAAGTGGAAGAGCCTGGACTGTAACTCTGATGTTTCTACCCCTGATCCGGTGTCCTCTCCATTTCACTATGGTCATCTAGCTTAACTAACTGGAGGGGAAACCAGTTGACTTTCAGCGTTTTTGTTACCATTTCTGATGGCGATCTTGAAAAATAAAGGGAAAAGTAGTTGATTAATAGCATGGCTTGAGGAAATACCAATAACCATTGTTTTTCCTTTATTTTTTTTTTGAAAAAGAGGTTCTAATTGTAAATAAAGTCTTAAAATTTAGAGTTCGTCATCAGAGGAAACATGGACAGTGTTTCTGAGCTCACCACTACTTGACCTCTGTTTCCCCCGGGGAAGCTGGAATTTGTACTCTACTCTCTTCTGGGACCATTGTTTTTTGTTTGCTTTGCAGCTCAGACCTTTGATTGATTGATGGTGATTGATGCATTCATTGACTGACTGCTACAGCTAAATCAGGGTTTGTCGATGATTTTATTTATTTGTTTATTTATTTTACTCAGGGAGAGAGAAGTGTGCTGGAACTTCTCCCTTTAGTGTGAGGTTTCAGAGCAGGTACTACCAGATGAACCTAGGTTACTTGGATGCCTTTTCTCTTTCCTGAGAGGTTCATTTTTCATCTGGCTTTTTGCCTGTGTGATAATGAAGCAGGTATTTTGAAGCCACTGCAAGTGGTCTGAAAATGCTCTGGGCTACCCTAGACAGAGGTGACCTAGGAAAGACTCCCTAGGGAATAAGAACTTCATAGTCAGGTCATTATTCAGCTCTGTGTTGCTCAGAGCAGTTCCTGAGCAGTTCCTTGACTACGTTGGTTGGATAATTATACAAAGATCTTTTAAAACATACTGATGCCTAAGACCCATCACCCTTAGGTTAGGGCAGGGTCTAAGCAAAGGTAATTTTTAAGTTTCCCAGGTGATTCTAATATGCAGTAAGGTTTGAGAATCTCCAATACAGGCTTCCAGTGTCTTGAACAAAGCCAGGTGGGATAACCCCAAATGACAGCAATTCTTTCTGCCAGAACATTGCAGGTATGTTGGGTGAACAGTTCAGTCAGTGTAAAATACACATTTATTGGAGCACCTGTATTCTAGGTGTTGGGGATACTGCCAGGATCAAAAACGGAGCCTGTCCATGCCTCCAGATGCTTTCTTTCTAGAGGGTGGAGACAAATAATAAACCCATGAACAGGGCCGTGGTAAATGGTAAGAAGGAAGCAAACAGCAATTATGGGTCAAGGAAGGCCCCTCTGAGCAGCTGTGTTTTTTGCAGGACCTGCAGGATCAGCTGTCCCTAGAGCCAGTGAGAAAGCAGGGAGACCAAAAGGCGAAAAGTCCCTGAAACCAGGAGTGTCATGTTTGAGGAACAGAGAAGACTGTTCTCACTTTCATTTATCTAGAAACGGGAGGGGCAGTGAGTGAGCAAGGGCCAGCCCGACACTTCTTAGAGTTTGCACAGATTACTCAGTGTGTTTTTGCCAACTAGCGTATACTCCGGAAAAGGAAACACAGAGAGAAGTGCCCTCCAGGAGCTGGGGTGCTGCGTGTGGGTCAAAAAAAGGCATCAGGTTATTAGCCAAAATTGCTGATTATGAGAAAAAGTTAGGCAGTCCTATGTGACACTGAGAGAAACCCATGAAAAAGGGAAAAAAATCAATTATATATTTGATAAGCACATTTGGCCTAATTCTTTAGTCTGTTTTATCTTGTTGCTAACTGTCACCTGAACTAGCAGAATGGCCCTGTTTTGGGAGACACTCAGGTCCCTGACACTATTTTTGAGGTCTCTACCTAACCAAACTTTCTGGAAGGTCAGATGTTTGTCATATATCTATAATGTTGGGGAAAACAAATCTGGGCCTTTAGGAGATGTAACTATTTCTGTAGTTATCTTGTCTTAAGAAACATAGAGCTAGCTTCTTTCCTAGTTTTCACAGAAGACTTCTACTTAAATTGTACAAAGTCACCAACTCCTTATGGTAACGGGAAACAAAAAAGCAACACTGATTTATTTTCAGCAAAACTTTCTAAGGTTTCTCTGCTCTTAAATTAAAAAAAAAAAAGTTTCAATCATATAACCTGGAGTTAATTTTCCTGGTTTGGCATGTTGTTTCTCATCCTCTATAAAACAAACCATGGGGTTCAGTGCAAAGAAAACTATAGTTAATATACATCTTAACCAAAATGTCCAAGAATTCCGATAATCCCCAATACCTTTAAATAAGAGATAATATGTGCTGGTAAAATGGGATTACATCAAAAGAGGATCTTAAGAAAGATAGTCCTTCTTGAGTGGTCCATAGGAGGCAAGAAAAAAACTCACCCAGTTTTTTTTAAAATTATAAGACTATGGGAATTGTTGAAAGAATTGTTTTATTCCTAATAATAATATATGATTTTTATAAGCTCTTCCCAAGACACATAAGTAGGAGTGTGAAACCTGGCCAATGGGATCGTGGAAAAATGTGATCGAATTATAGTCATGCCTATAACTAATGAGGAAAAACAAGTCAAGAAATATTCAGAAGGGAGCCAGTGCAATTTTCTCTTTTGAAGCTTAAACAAGACAAGGTGGATTTAAATTGTACCAGGATGGGTTTCTTCTTGAAATAAGATGCCCATGATGCCTGTAAAACAAACCGGCTGATTACAAAAATACATGTCTGTCATTTCCATCAGTTTGTAGGCTATGTGGTCTAGATCATACATTTTTTTTTTAAGCATAGCAATTACACTACCTGCAAATGAAGGTTAAATATTACCAGAATTAATAAAAGTAATTAATTATGGGTATTTACTTCACAAAATCATTTGCCATGAGGCCAAAGACTCTGTCTGTCTTGTTCCTTATTGTATCCCCAGCATCTAGCATTGTACTTGACACGTCACAGATACTTTTTAAATATTTGTGAATGAAAAAAAAAATTTCTTTTAAATAGCAGCTGCATTTCATAAATATGATCCCTCCAAACTTGATTTAGATGTAACTTCTCCAGGAGTGCCCTTTTGACTCAAAGAGAAGCAGATGCACGAAGAGAGGGGATGAGGTACGCTGGGAAGTCTTATCAAGGTACACAGCGAAACCTCTTTTTCCCAAAGACCTTTTAAGATTAGGACAAGCAACTGTTTATGGAAGCAGAGCAGTGGAAGATTTGAACTGTCAAGTAGGATCCTGCTTTGAAGTACATTCCTGGCTAAAAAGTAGGGGATAAACTAGATAAAATGTAGAGACTCTAAGATCTGTCGTTGATTAAATAGGCCTAAGAGTAAGAGTCTGAGGAACAGCTGCCTGGCTGAACACATCCTCTGGATGTTGTTATTAGCAGCCTCTAGATTTGAAAACAGTGCTGAACATGCTTTTAAATGATCTTTGAGGTGCTTTAAGCTACAGATGAAAGCCCGCATAGCCCTCTTTTCTGTTTGTTTGACAAGAGCCTGAAAGGAAGGCTCAAAAGCTTTCTAGTGATATCCTGCACTCTTGTTCTAAAAAGAACCTATGTTCTAAACCGAGTTAGAGAAACTTCACAGCTCCCAGGGGCTGATGTGAGGTTAGTTTTTACTTGCTATTGAACAACTAACGGTTTCTTTCAGGTGCTTTTCCTTGGGTGGAAAAGTGAGCTCTTTAAGCCACTATTCATTATTGCAGAAAGATGGAAATCACGTTCTATTTCATAATATAATGGGGCATAAAACATTGAAATTATGTAAAAGCTTTCAAAAGCACACTTTAACGTTTATAAAGACTTACCATTGGTCTGTGAAAGAACATTTTTTTAGCTCCTCAATCTGTGGGGAAAATGTCAAGAAAGATTAGTGAAAAGATATTTTATACCCACACATTTGTTCAATATTTATTACATTTGTTCAATATTTATTACTTTGTTCAATATTTATTACTTATATGGAAATAATCACCCTTCCTTTGTCAACACAGCACCCAGCCTGGTACATATATGTGGTATTGGTATTTAAATGCATGTAAATTATACCGGTCACAAAACTGGTAAGCCCAATATGAGAAATAACAGTGCCACTACAACAATCTTCAGATGTAAAAAAATTATTTAGTGCTTAACTAATCTGATAAATATAATGAAAATATATCTGTTCTTTTTGTCTCAGTATGTGTTCATATATGTGTATGTGTGTGTGTGCATATATGCATATATGTACATATATTCATATATACTATTTAATGAAAATAATACTATAATAAAGTTTGAAATTGCTGGCTAGGCATCACTTTGAAAAAATAGCTTTATTGAGATTGCATTTAGTTACCATAAAAATAGCACTTCAGTGGTATTTAGTATATCCACAGAATTGTGCAACTATCACCACAATCTAATATTAGAATTTTTTTTTTTAGGTGTGGCAACCCTTGGTTGACCTCACAGATGCAAGGACCTGTCAGCTTACAATTCCTTATTTTTTTTACACCTACAGCATCTGGTCTTCCTAGGTGATCTCCCATCCAAGTACTAACCAGGCCTGATCATGCTTAGCTTCCAAAATCAGACGGGATCTGGCTTGTTCAGGGTGGCATGGCTGTAGACTAATTTTAGAAAATTTTAATCACACCCAAAAGTACCTATTAGCAATCACTCTCCATTCTTCATCCCTTTCCTTCCCACCTAGCCCTAGGCAACCACTAATTTACTTTCTGTCTTTATAGGTTTGCTTATTCTGCACATTTCATTCACATAAAATCATATAATATGTAGCTTTTTGTGTCTAGTTTTTATCACTCTGCATAATGTTCCCAAGGCTGATCTATGGTGTAGCATGTATCAGTACGTGATCTTTTTGTATAGCTGAATAATATTCTGCATGGATATACACCATTTTGTTCATATTCGTCAGTTAATGGGCATTTGGGTTGTTCCCACTTTTGAGTTTTATGAACAATGCTGCCATGAACATTTGTGTGCAAGTTTTTGTGTGGACATATGCGTTCATTTATTTTGAATTGCCGAGTCATATAACTATGTTTAACTTTTGAAAAAACTGTTTTCTGAAATGGCCGCACCATTTTACATTCCCATCAGCAGTGTAGAGGGTTCCAGTTTCTCCACCTCCTTATCAGCGCTTGTTATCGTCTTTAATTATAGCCATTCTAATGAATGTGAAGCGTATCTCATTGTGGTTTTGATTAGCAAGTCTCTAATAACTAATGATACGCCTCTTTTATGTGCATATTGGTTATTTGTACATCTTCCCTTGGAGAGATGTCTATTCGAAAATGCTTTGCCTGTTTTTAAACGGGCTTATTTGCCTTTTTATTGTTGAGTTATAAGATCTCTTTACACCCTAGACCCTTAGCAGATGTATGATTTGCAAATATTTCTGTCATTCTGTGGGTATCTTTCTTTGTACTGTCTCAGTGGTGTCCTTTGAAACACAGATACCTATTTTGATGTTCAATTTATCTGTTTTTTTTCCCCTTTGGTTGCTTGTGCCGAAGTTTTTAATTTTAATGAAGTCTAATTTATCTGTATTTTCTTTCGTTGCTTATGCTTCTGGTGTCATGTATAAGAAACAATTGCCTGACCTAATATCCCAAAGGTTAACTCCTACATTTTCTTCTTAGAGTTCTCTAGTTTTACATCTTACATTTAGGTCTGTGATCCCTTTTGATTTATTGTGTGTGGTATGAGGTAGGGATCCAGCTTCATTTTGTAGCATTTGTTTATCCTGTTGTCTTTCTCAATTTAAATGTGTTGGCACTTTTGTTGAAAATCAGCTGACCATAAGTGTAAAGGTTTATTTCTGGAATCTCAATTCTATTCCACCGATCTCTATGTCTCTTCTTATGCCAATACCACACTGTCTTGATTACTTTAGCATTGTAGTAAGTTTCGAAGTCAGAAAGTATGAGTCCTCCAACTTTTCTTCCTTTTTGAGGTCGTTTTGACTATTCTGTGGGCATTACTTCTGCAGGTCTCGCTGAGATAGGATCTAACTCTAAGTTTTGCAGTTTTAAGATCTTGATTGTATCAGTTTCCCCCCCAAAAGAACAGGTACTAGAACATTGGTTTCTATTCCTTAAACTTGCAAAATGCTGTTTGATGTATACATTTTGGTGTGTGTGTGTGTGTGTGTGTGTGTGTGTGTGTGTATACACACACACATATATACACACACACATTTGGCGACCTTAACCAAAGTCCCTTTACAGGGAATTTCCCTGATGAGATGCCAAATTAATTACTAAAATGTTGCTCGATGAACATAGAATTGGAAACTAAGGTGGAAGAGAGGGATATAGTATAATGGTTAAGAGGTACAGGCTTTACGTCCTCCAGTCCTAAGTTTGAATTGTATCTCTGCTACTAAATGATTATGTATCCGGAGCAAGATTTTGGACCCTCTTCATCTATAAAATGGAAAAAACAATCCCTTTCTCAAAGAGTGGTTGCGAAAGTAAAATGAAATAACAAGTACAAACTTGTTAACACAGTGCCTGGGACTAGATTTCAGTAAATGGTACCTGCTGGACATACTTGTAAATGCTGCATTCGGGTGTGGAGACCACTCTCTGACCACTCTCTGTCATAGCTCAGGCTTCCTAGGGACCTGAAGAGCCTTGCTACCCCCTGGCTCTGGACATTACATTGCCTGAGAGAAATAGTAGGTCAGTGTTGCTAAATTTTGATGTTGTTGATATTGATTCTTATCAATTTAAGTTTTGAAGGGTAGTATTTACTGATCTAGCCTAAGAGTACATATCCAGAAACCTCAGTTACCAAGAATACCACCAAGATTTAAGAAATTAGTAAAAACCAGTCACTGAACAGTCAAAATTGATGTCACATAAACACATGTAGTTAACCCATAGGAGAACCCCACAGAAAATCTTTACTCAAAACCTGAAAGTCTAAACTAATATAAGTTTATCTGTGTCTAAATTCACAATAGAATAGAAGCATTGAAAGAAGAGAGAGAGACAGAGAGACAGAGAGAGAGAAGGAAGAGGAAGGAAAGAAGGAAGGAAGGAAGGAAGGAAGGAAGGAAGGAAGGAAGGAAAGGAAGAAAGTAAGTAAGTTAGTTGTTAGGTAGATAGGTAGAATAAAGAAGTGTCAGCCCAGTAGTAATGAAGGAGACATACAAAAACCAAAATGTAATTTTAAAATAATGATAACAGCATTCTAGAGGATATTTATTACAGGGACAAATAGATCCACATACATTCATTGATCTATTCATTGATCATAATAGAATATAATCATGTTGATAATGATAATGATGATCCTTAATCACCAAGTTTAAGTAATTTTCAAAGGGCCATATTCAAGAAAATATTAGTTTTCAGGGATGAGAAAAGTTCCGTAAAGTAGCTAAAGATTTCATTTATATGGGATATTTTCTCCTATGATGCCAGATAAATGACATGTTACTGGCCTTCAGGTTGCCTCAACAGGTTGAATTTGCGAACTAAAGCAGTATTTAAATAAGCAGTGTAGGGAGCTCAGAGATGAGCTGTTTCTGTGCGTTCTTATCTAGTATGTGTTTGTTATTAAGTATCCTTGAGGGGAATCAAAGCTGTAATTGTAACTTCTCTCACAGCGGTTTCCTTCCAGCTTTCAACATCTCAGCTAAAAAGCGTTGCGTTGATCTACTCTGGAGGGTCTTTTGGGGGAATATAAAGAATGAAATTACTTGGCAACGAACACTCCGTAGACCACAGCCATTCTGTTCTGCTCAGGCATCAACAAGCAGAGTGACATTGCTCTCTGCTTCTCTGCGGAGACTGAAATTCGAGGGATTTCTGTCAACTCTAAGGAGGATGTTAAATATCACAGTAGATTTGAAACGGCAGTTTCCAACAAACGCAAAGTAGGCTGACTTAAGTTTTAACATTCCATTATTGTGACTCTCTTTCTAATATGGATTTAAAAATTTTAATTACGTGCTAAAGCCAGCTCAGGACCTGAAAGAGAGAGAGACCCATAGAATTTTAGAGCTGGAAGGCCTTTAGAAAATTTGTCCAGACACTTCATTTTACGGAAGGGAAAACCGAGGCTCTGGGACATATTATGACTTAATGTAGGTCATTCAGCTCATTGGCGACAGCGAGAGGGAACCCAGGTGCACTCACGCCTTCGTAGGCCAGTGGTTTTCTAGTGCGTCCCCTGCTCCTACACCAGTGTCGCCCTTCACTCTTTTTATTATTTGTTCTTTCTTTCCCTTCATAGCTGTGCAGTTCAGAACGAGGGCCTGATCATCGGGAAGACTAGGTTTCAGCACCAGCTTTCCACCACTTGAGGTGCGCGCTGTCTCTAAACCAAGACTTGGGGCTGGGTCTCGCCTTAGCCTGACGCCTTCTGCACGGCAGGTGCTTGGCACCTGGAGCGATCACCGCATCCTTGCGGCGGCACTCCCCTTGCTCCCGATTTTACAGCAAGGCGTGTGTCCCTGGGGTCCCCAGCGAAAGGAGAACGTGGGGCCGCATCCACGGCCATTTGAAAACCGAGGCTCTTGGACACCCTCGTGGCTCCCTCGCCGGACCCCGGCCGCCTGGGATCAGATGCCCAGCGCGTCTGTGACCTCAGCGCCGACCCCGCCGCTGGTCAGCTCGCGGCCGGGGCGTGCCCGCCGGGCCTGACGTGGCGGCGGGGCCGCGGGCAGGGGAGAGGCCGCCGCGAGGGCGCGGCCTGACGTGGCGGCCGCGGCGGGGCGGCGAGGGGCGCCCGGGCCACTGCACTGCCCCGCGCTCCGGCCAGAGGGCGCCCGGCCCCCACGCTTCCCCGCCCCGAGGCCGCCCGGGGCTCCTGGAGCAAGCGCTCCGGCGATTGGGTCGGCGGCGCGGCGGGGCCATGTTGGAGCGGGGCGCCGACCCCGCCTCCCGCCGCCCTCCGCCCCGGGTCGCGCCGGGCCCCGCGGGGAGGGAGCGGCGGCCGGGATCCTCCCTCCAGGGTCGCCCGGCGCGGCTGGGCTCCGGCGGGAGCCGCAGCGGTCACGGCCGCCCCTCCGAGCGCCGGCCAATCAGCGGCGCGGGCACAAATATGCAAATGACGCGCCGGTGCCGCCGGAGTGCCGCTCGCAGGGGCTGGTGGGGTCGCGCCGGGGGAGCGGCCTGGGCCAATCAGGCGGGTGCGTGGCGGCGCGGGGGAGGCGGCGCCCCTCACTCCTCCCGCCGCGCCCGCCCGGCCGCGCGCTGACAGGGGGCCTGGCCGCGCCGCCGGTAAGTGCCGCCGCGCCCCCGTCGCGGCCACCCGCCGCCGCGGGCGAGGGGACGCCGCCCGGGGCCAGCGTGGGGCAGCGGCCGCCGCTCAACTAGTGGGGCGCGGCGGGGGCGGGTTCTGTCAGGCGGGTGGGCGCCGGAGGCCGCCCCCGCCCCGCCAGCCGCGCGTGTCAGTCTCGGGCGAGCGGGGGGCGGCGGGGGCGCCTCAGTCATGGCGAAGCCCCGGCGCCCGCGAGCGGCGGGGAGTGCGCGCCGCCGCCGCGCGGCCGGGTTGGGGGGCCGCGCGGGTCGGGGCGGGCCGCGCCGCCGCGCGGGAGGTCGGGCGCCCGCGCCCGGGGCCGGGCGGGCGGGCGCGCGGGGAGGCCGGGGCGGGGGCGCTGCCCGCACGTGCGGCCCAGGCGGCCCGCGGCCCGCCCCGCGCCTGTCATGGCTGCGGGCCGCTGCCCCCGCCCCGCGCCCGCAGCCCCCGGGGTCAGCGCCCGCCGCCGCGCCTGTTGCGTCGCGCGGAGGCGAGGGCGGGCCGGGCAGGGCTCCCCCTCCCGCCCCGCGGGAGCCGGGGGCCTCCCCGGCGGCGCCCTGCCCTCCCGAGGAGCGGGGCTTCCCTCCATCCTGCAGCCTGTCCCCCCGCCCGCCCGCTTCCTCGCCTCCGTGACTCATGACAGGGCGTCCCGCGCGAGCGCCGGGGCCCCCGAGCCCCGGACGCCGTCCCGGGCCTGGCCTCGCGGGGGACGGCCGCATTGCCCTCCCGTGGTCCTCCGCCCCGCGGGCCTCCACGTCTGCAGCGCGGCCCGGACCCCCCGCCGCCACCGCCTTCTTGGGCTCCGGGTGTGGGACGTGGTGGGTGGTTCCAGGGTTCCCTTCGAGGACATCCATCCCAAAGCCAAGCACGACCCGGAAAGCCTGGGTGTCTTACTTACTGGCTTGTCGTCGCAGTCGCCAGCTCAGTGGTTTCTGTTTGTTCCTTTTTTGGTTTTGTTTTGCTTTTTAAAAAAAATTTTAAGAAAAATAAAACTTTTCCGAACAAAGTAGACAATTTTTTTTTAATTGTGGTATTAATAGTGTCACAGTTACTTTTTCGGAAGTCTGGAATTTGACATTAATGTGACATTTACGTGGAATGCTCATAACTACCTCGGAATCACCCCATATCAAAGCTTATCTTCGTTAATAAAATCACTGTCATAACGTAGTTTTTCAGGTTTTGCATGCTACTTTTCACCTTTTCCTTTTTTCTCTGATTTCAGACTCTGCAGTTCTACATAACCAGCTATGATCTTGAACTAAAAAGAGGGCTTATCTCGTGTAATGTTACTCTACTCAACTCTGCATAATTGTATCGGTTGTACTTTCTAAAAGAACAACTAGTTCCACAAACACATGAATGCATACAAGGTGAACTTCAGGGGAGAGTCCACATTGCAGAGGCAGAGCTGTGTTGTGTTTTGAGTGTTTTGTGTTTGCAATGCAAAAGTATGAACATAGCGATTCTTTTCTGTTGGGTTTGCAGAACTCGAATTTAAATGTGACTTTTTGCTAATAGCTTTGCAGGCAGAGCTTTCTGCATGTTAGATAATTGATGAATATTTGTTAAATGAAAAATAATTTTAGTTCCAAACAAAAGTGTTAGACCTGTATTTATCTTCCAAGACTTTTCTGTTTCCGCTATTACTTTGACACTTCATATTAAATTGTTCTAGTGTATGTACTACAAAGTATTGGTAGGTCTTAGTCCTTGGGAAGTTTCCTGTAAACTATATATCCTATTAGATAGACATGAAGTGCTCTTGGGGGAAAATTAGTTGACTCCCGGATTTGCTTCTGGTATCTGTCATCCTCGGAAGGTTTTAGGACAGTGGCTATTGTAGAGTTAAAAAACAAAAACCTTGTGATTGATTAACTAGTAAAAGATAATGTCCTAAGGATATAGGGAAATAACATTAGGAAAAAGCATTGTACTGGTGTAACCAGTCAAGCCTTGTTCTTGAGTGCTGATTGGAGAGAATCAGGACTTTGCCACTTGACTAGTTGTCATCTGGGCTGGGGAAAGTTTCTCTCTTAACCCTTTAGTTCTTCTGGCTGGTCAAATAATTTAACCATCAAACAGACTAGTGGAGGAAAACCAGATTTTAATAGGTGGCATGGGGGATTCACATAAGCATGAAAACGCCAAAGACTGAGGCAAAGGAGGTCACTTTGTTACTTTGGACAAAGGAGAAAGGGTGGAGTTGGGGGGGAGCTTATGGTATTTGGAAGGGGAAATGGGCAATTCACAGGTAGCCTAGAAAGTGGCAAACACATTCTTGCTAGGCAGCTCAAACAATGGGACAGGGAAGTCCAGTGAACAGGTTTTTGCATGGATCCTTCCTGTCTACCATACTTAATTCATATGATGTGCTGAAGTGTGTGCTGAGGTTCCCTTCCTGAAAGTTTTTCTGTCTGAATCTCTTAAAGAAAGGGGGAGGTAAAAAAAAAAAAAAATTGAGGGACCTCTTCCTAAGTGTTGGGCTTTGTTTTTAGCTTGAAATAATCTGCATGCTAGGGTGGTATATCCTCCAGACCCTCACACTGTATAGATACAGTCAAGTTTCTTAACCTCTCTGAACCTTAGTTTTCTAAAGTTTTGCAGTTCTGTGATTCTAAGTACCTCATGAAATCTGTCCTCTGAAATAAAAAAAGTTATTCTTGGATTGAAGGATAAGAAAAGGCAGAGGTGTTGAAGCAAATAGTGGTATAATTTGTCTTACCTGAAAATAATGTTTTTAAATGAATTACCTCGAGTGGGCATGAATAAAGTTAAGCAGTGTTGTCAATGGAAAAGCCCATAACAAGTTGAGATTAATGAAATCACAAGTATCTTTAGAAACTTAAATCCAAACCCTTTATCTAATGTAACTGAATACCTCTGTAAGTCTTGGAATAGATCATGGCCTTTACCTATGGGAACAAGATAGAACTGAAGGGAGGGGCTTAATGTATAAATTTAAGTTGCAGGAACTGATGATGTAGCATTAGAAATTTAGAAGTAAAATGTATCAAAGCTTCTATCAGTTGTAAGATAAAAACTGATACATGTGCACATTTTAGATTTTCTGAAGGCTTAAATTTGTTAGCCATTGATATAAATGTAGGAATCAACTGAGTACTATGACAGAAGAGAAATGAAATCTCAGAAAGGTCAAAGTCTATAAAGGAAAAATAAATGACTGAAATAATAGATCTCGGGAAATGTCATCAGGTATCACGATAGTGAATAAACAACATAAAAATATAGAAACAAGACAGTTGGTCAGAGTGGAAATGAATTATGAAAACTAATGATTAGAGTATGTTATCAAAGTATTTTAAGAACTTGGAATCAGGAGAGATTTTTGGAAATTGAGATAGAATGATTTTATTTTGTAGTAGCCAACATGATTAACATGTCAACACAATGTATATTTCTTACACCATAGAAGAATTAGCTTTTTTGCAGTTATTTTGTAAGTATAAGTTGCCACGTTACAATTTTATAGCTATCCTCTAACACTTTATATTTATGTTCACTTCCTTATTTGAACTTCATTCCCCTACATTCCACCTGTCTGATTTTTTTCAAGTCTGGGAATAACTCAGGTCAAATTCTGCTTTGTGAATAAAATCATTTCTTGTCATTGTGACCGTTAAGGATTTCTCCTTTCCGTGAGAGCGTAGCATTATTATTTGTCTAACTTATTTGACATACGTACAACTTCCTGACATTTCCTCTGTTGTATTTATTGCCTTAAAGTTTGAAGGAACTCTTTTTGCTCCTCCCCCAAAAGCTGATCAAGACCCACAATAGGGTCTCCCATTTATTAAACAGATTTATTAAATGATTCTTTCATTTGTTCAATTTATTATGTATAATATAATTAAGTGCATATTAAGTGAACTGTGCTTTTGTAGAATCTACAGTTTGATAGTGGAAACTGATCATGAACAATAAATTAAAATTACAACTTGTGATGGATTCAGTAAAGGAAGAGAACAGGGTGCTATGGGAGAGAAAAGTGGGCAGGATTTTAGTTGGTCAGAGAAGGCCTCTCTTAGGTTGTGTTACGTGAGACGTAAAAGAGCCAGACAGGGAAGGAGTTTTCTGGAAGGAAGAAAAATATATACGAAAGCAAGAAATAGCTTGTTAGGTTGGAAGAAATGAAGATCAGGATGGCAGGTAATAGAGGAAAACCGTGGAAGATGAAATGAGAGAGATGGGCAAAGAGATCATGCAGGGTATTGCAGGGATGTCAAAGACTTGGGTTTTACTAAGGACATTGCAGTCATTGAAGATTTTGAAGCAGAGGAGTAATAAGTTTTAATTTAAAATTTATAAATATCAATTTAGTTGAGAATAGAGGAAGCGAGAGTGAAAGCAAAGACATGCTACTACAGTTGAGATTACATGTTATAGTCAGAACTAGGGTAGCATGTGTACAGATGAAGGAAAGGAAAAGTGTGTTGTGAGGGTGTGAGATTTGATTTGATATAGAGAGACAGAAAGAGTCAGAGATAAGGTGGGGGGATGACAACTTGATGGGTTGGTCGTTAAAGGAAAGGTGTCAGAAATGACCTTCAGGTTCCTGGCTTCAGGAACTAGAAGCTGGTGTGATTTACTGAGATAAGATGGGAAAATGTTTGGCAGGAAATCGGGTTTTAGACACCATCACCAGACATGTGCTTCAGAAGATGGGGACTACCTTCATTTGCATAATGGCTTCAGGATATGTTAACTGCGTGTGTGACACCATTCTATGACATATTCAGAATATATGTTTTGAGAGGAAGAAGCAAGCTTCATATTTATGTTAGAAGGATTGGTAACTGAAATGATCTTTTTTTTTTAAACAATGTGCTTCAGTTTTTGAAAGTTTGCATATTTTCTTACTATAGTTTATTTATGAAGGTTGAGTGAAAATTATAGTTCAGCCATTAGTACCTGTTTATCAATTAGCTACAGATAGCGATGTTTCTGTTATAATTTGGCATTATTAACTGAAGTTAAACTAGGTAAATATTTTTTAATTGTACTTAAAACCTTTTTTTAAGCAGTAATTTTAAACATTGTTACTGAAACAAAGGGACATGATTTGAAATATGGGAAAAAACCAAAAGATGATTTTTCATGTCCAGTGGTCATTTCAAGTTTAGTTTACTTGACTAAGCAGTAGCAGTATAAGTATATTACATTTTATTCTGTTGGAAATCAGTGGATATGGATCTGAAATATAACTGCTCATGTATCTTGTTAGTTCATTTTATAAGATGAAAAAAATGGGATAGTGATTAGGTGTCATGTTTTGCATAAAGTTTGTTTTAAAATTTCGGGTTTTATCACAGTTCGAGTAAATTAAAAATCATTCATGGAATTAACGGACTGGAATTCAATCTATTTATTTTTCGGTTATATTGTCTTTGCAGTGTTTATCTTTAAAAAGGCAATTCAGCATTTTCTTTTCATTGAAAATTTTTTTCCGTTCCAGAACTGGGCAGCTTTACCTGAAACAAATCTAAAAATTTAAGATTTTAGATTTGGCACACTTAGTCTTTTATAGATGAGGAAACTGATGTACAGAGAAACTGAGTTGCCAGATGTTTCTAGTAATAGGGAATATTTTATTTCAGAGGTTGCATAATTAAGTGAATTTGCTGTATAACCAATATGAGAATATGCTTTTTACTTCTGCTTTGGTAAACATGTTGAAATCAGTAGTATATAGAGTTGAATTATGTCCTTTTGGAGACCATTCTATATTTGTTTACCAAGTTTTATGAGTGACATATACTCTAAACAGTGATTTATAAATATTTACTTATGCTTTATCTTGTTCCAGTGAAATTTAAAAAAATTAAAAGTTATGGACATTCAGAAAAGTGTGTAAATCATAAAAATATACTGTCTGACTTATTACAAAATAAACACATCCCCCAAACCACCAACCAGGTCAAGGAATAGAACGTTATTATTGGCACGCCAGGTCTCCCTCAGACTCTCCCTTCCAGTTATCACCCCTTTTCAGCCTTCCCAGAGGTGATCTTATGCTGACTCCGAAAACCATAGTTTTCCTGTTTTTGAACTTCATGTAAATGAAATCATATAGTATATGTTCTTTTGCTTAATCTTATGTCTGAGACGAATGCATGTTTTTCTATGCAGGACTAGTTCATACTCATTGCTGTTAACTCTAATGTATGATAGATATGTTTTCATTTGGGGGCTGTTGGGAGCGTTCTCCTAGTTGCCTTTCGCTGCGCATGCGCACACATTCTTGTGGCGTATGTGTTTCTGCCAGTGGAAAAGTTGGTCACAGGTTTGCATATATAGTTTTCCAACTTTGTTGTTCCAGCACACACTCCTTTTAGCAGTGTCTGAGAATGCCAGTTACTTCATTCAGTTAATGTGGTTTGATTAAAATACCACTGTATATGAAAAATTTTGTTCTTATTTTTGATCTCCAAAGTTGAATATTTGATGATGAATAGATATTTCTGCCTCAATGAGACATTGTATAGAGGAATATGCAAAAGAAAATGCAGAGATGTTCAGTCCAAAAATGAGTATTCATGTTGTGCCTGTTGGATTATAGCAGATTAGAACAAAACATCATTTTGTTTTCAAAGTTATAGTTAAATAAAAGACACTATATTTTCTTGATACTTAAAAATGTTTGGTTTTTAAAATAGAGTTAATAGTACACTATTTTAGGGCTCTGAGAAGAATGAAAAAACTCATATCTATAACTTTATCAAACAAATCTTCTTGAAAGAACACTGATCAGAAGACTTCTTGAAGTCTTGATCAGACCTCAAGGAGGGCAATGAGATGCTATATGGTCTCCGTAAAGTAGCAGGATATTGAGTATTGTATCTTTATTTTATAGCAGTAGTAAAAAAAAAAAGTTTTAGTAATTTATAGTATTCCAGGAAAAGTAGAATTGAGCTTCTCAAGGATTTAAATGTGAAATCACATTTTAGAGGATATGTTAAGATGTATCAACATTTGACAGCATTTGAAATGCTGCTAGATAAGTAGATTTGAAAAAAAAATCAGTACATAGAAACAAGTCTGTTAAACTACTTTTAAATAAGGAAATAACAAGGAAAGCCATAGGAAAAAAAGTTCAAGATAGCATAGTGTCATGCAAACTAAGAGAATATCCAGAAGGCAGAGGGATTAATTGAATTGAGTTCAGAAAACATTTAAACGACTTTTACTATGGACCAACTAGGATTGTAGGTGGTACCTGAGATGAGTAAGTCATAGGCCTTGTCCTTTTAAGCACTCAAAGCCTAAAATAGTGTATAGTAGATGGGGATGCATAGATGATTGGAAGCTTCTAAAGAAGATAGAATTTGATTTAGCTTCTGTCTCTGCATATTGATGACAAGTGTTTCTTAGTGGTCAAAGACAGATTGAAGGAACATTTAGGTTTGTCTAGAAAAGAAGGTTAATAGCCATCTTTGAAAGTGTAGTTACAGTAATTTAACGGCAGAAATGAAAGTATAAGACATGAACAGGCAGATGGATGTTTGGAAAATGGAAGCAGTGGATCACTTTGTTTTCAGTATTTGTCATTGAATGGAAGGATAGAAATATATTGATTTTGTTCGTACGTTTTTGGTAAGGTAGGGGAGGTCCGCTGGTGCCTAAAGTTAGAAAGGAAGCAGGCACTTGGAGGAGGATGATTAAAGATCCTTGAGAGAGATGGAATGTGTGTGGGTGTTAAGCCCTTTGAAAGGCCAGATGGAATGGTATCAAGAGGTGAAAGATTTCTCTTTGGAGAAGTCATGCTTCCTCTTCTGACACTAGCTGGGAGAAAAGAGGGAAAGATGCAAAGACAGATGCATGGTTCTGAAAAAATGGCGAATTTCAATTGCAAAACCTCTGACAGTCATGGGAAGGTTTGAATGACTAGGTTTTGGGAAGCCAGAAAAGAAATGACAGGTTCGAGAGGGAGAGCTGCATTTCTTGAGCACTTAACTGTATTTTGGGAACTTTGAATGTAGTTCTGAACTGTATAACAACCCTGCAAGTTAGATGCTGATAATCAGCCTGGGTCTGTTTTGTGTATTTCAAAGATGGAAAATTTCTGCATTTAAATCAATTTCCTGTTTTTCATATTAGTTGAAATTTATTTGGCTTTAGAATATATATTTACATTTAATTTGGTTATGGGTGTGATTGATGTTCAGGACTATTTCAGTTAAACAACTTGACCTGACTCCAGCAGTAACTAGGAAACTTATAATTTCAATAGCAGCCTCAAATTAATTATCCTCAATCATTTTCTACCAAGAGTAGATATGAGATTTTGTTTTAAAGATTTTTCTTTATGAGAATTGCAAAGTAACACTAAATTAACTGTGAATGGCACCAAATTGTAATTGAATTTGGTAAATGGGTATCTGCATGGGGAGATGATAATATAAGCATTAGGTGGTTGCTATTTAGATTAGTGGTTTTCACTTCTTGTAAACCAAGGAATTTTTTTTTCTTTAACCCTCTTCGGAAGCTCAATTTGTAAAATAAGAGATAGAATATTCAGGGTGGAGTCTTTTATTGGGGAGGAAATGGGGGTGGGGAAGTCAAAAACTTCTCTTCCAGTGGCTAAAGATGACCCAGCAATCCAAGGAGTACAGTTTGAAAACAGTGTTTACACAGTTTGTTGGATATAGATGATTTGCAATAGTTCTGTGGGATCAGTACTGTTGCAATCCCCATTTCACAGGTGAAGAAACTGAGCTCCAAAATGATTAAGCGATTTGCCTAAGATTACATAGCTAATAAGTGATAGAGCCAGAATTACCTTACCCAGTGTATCTTCAAAACCTGTACTTTTATTTACTATGCTGTAGGGCCCCTTTTGTAGAATGACTATCAGTGAAAGTACAATTCTTTGAGGGATAATGGAATTAACCTTAAATTGCATCACTGAGCCAGCCATTCGTGTGTGTGTGTGTGTGTGTGTGTGTGTGTGTGTGGTGTGTGTGTACACAGGTTTCCTAGAGATGGTAGAGCTTGAGTTTAATCTCAAAGATTTTACTTTATCAAATGTTGAGCAGGGTGGGGGTGGGGACCGATGTTGTACTCGAAGAACTTCCCATATGCATTAGTGGAGGTGTGAGAAAGTTTGATGAATTCAGCAACATTTATGAAGTTGAAGAATAGATTATCTGTGGGAGAATGGAAGCAAATAAGGGTGGAGAGACCTTGGTGTCTTTAGCAGGGAAATAAAATGAGCACGTATATAGGTTGGCAGGGTAAGGATCAGTTTAGGCATGATACTGTTGATTAGTATAAAATACTTTTAAAATGAGTTGGAAAGTAAGTACAATCAGTATAACTGGCTTGGATCTTAGTAAATTTTAAGAAGTCAGTGTAGAATCTTGATCAGTGTTCCTAGTTCTACAAATCAATATAGGGGAAATACGTATAGATATCCACACACACACACACACACACACATATATATATATATATATATATACAGCACTTAACTATTTTAGTACTTTGATTTTAGTACTTTGAAAATATTCTTCTGAACTCTGCAGCAGCCCTGCAATGATGGTCAGATGAAGAAAACTAAGAATTGCTCCAGTGTACAGCTTACAGATGGCAGTTGGAATTTGAACTCACTCCTGAGGTTCTTCAACTATGCCATGTTTGGCTTGTATTTGCTAGATATTTTTCTAATTAACTAGCGATCTATTTTATTTTATAATTGAACAGTTAAAAATATATATATGTAATGCAGTTAGAGTAATCCAAAACATACCAGGAATACTTACAGCAGAGTTAAGGATGGAATTTGATGAAGCTATATAAACAAATGCAGAGACTAGCATACGTGACATTAAAGCCTCTTATCAAGTGGGCTTCTGTAATGATTTCGTGTATTATACATTAATAAAACCTAAAGATTTGTGATTAGCTATTAGAACTAATTTAGAGGGATGTCTTTCTGAATAATTATTACAAAGTAGTTTATTTTTCTGTTAGGGTTTAATTTTTTGCTAGTACTAGTGATTTTATATATTAAGGTCCTGTTAGCCTGAAAAATAAAAAAATGAGGACAGTGATACTCATAAATAACAGTGACCTTCTTTAACTTAATTTTTTTTGAGAATTTTAGGTATAGAACGTTACAGTGATAGCAAGAGGAAAAACATGATTTTTTAAATTAAAAAGTATTTTTTGAAGTTAAATCATAGATAAGTTTATATATATATATTTTCATGCATTCCTTGCTGAGGATTTTAAGCTTTTTCTTTGTCCCACCCCACCCCCCAATGGATCTTATAACTCTAGTTGGTTGGGGTAGGTATTTGTTTTAAAATTACTTTCTTGGAAGTTGCAGATTTTTAAAAGTTTTGAATAAGCGGATAGAAATAAACGAAAATACACACCTTCACAAGCATCTAGTCCAAACAGGCATTGATGAGAAAACTGCGGGCCAAGGGTTAAAAATGTTGTCACACATTCAGTTAGTACCAACGACTGCAATTTTGGTCTCCTGACACAGGTAAAAGAAATAATAGTAATAGGCTTTAGTCTACAGTTTTGGGTAATGAAATTTCCCTTGGATCTTTTAGCCTACTTTGAAAATGTACAGTTAGGCTTAGAAGTAACTATTAAGTATATTAAGCAGAGATGCAGTGGACGTCTATATTAAATAATTACTTTCAGAGTACTTTGGTTAGAAGTTCTTAGCAGATTAGGGCTGAAAATTAGGTCACAGTTTGAGATTTGATATCTAGATATCTTTTCTACTTCCCATAAAATAGTTAAGTATACCACCAAAGCGTGGATTTTATAACAGCACATCATGCTTCTTGTTCAAAAAACTTGAAGGAATATCTCCCCCCCAATTAAAAATGGGCCATAATATTCAATGGTATATTTATTATGACATCTGCTACAAAATAGATGAATCTTGAGAATCTAAGGCCAAGTGTAATAAGCCAGTCACACACAAAAACAAGTACTATAATTATATGTGTATGAGGTCTCTAAAGTAGTCAAATTCATAGAAACAGAAGATTGAATGGTGGTCGCCAGGGTCTGGGGAGGGGGAAATGGGGAGTTGTCCCATGGGTACCAGGTTTCAAATTTGGAAGGTGAAAAAAGTCTAGAGATTGGTTGCACAACAGTGCGAATATACTTAAAACTATTGAACTGTACACTTAAAAATGGTTAAGATGGCAAATTTTGCTATGTAAGTTTTACTACAATTAAAAGTTAAAAATACTTTTTAAATGAGCCGTAAGTCAATGTCCAGATAACTGCTGTTGCCATTTTATAAAAATGTTTCACATAAGGTTTTTTTAAAAGGAAAAAAAAGTTTCTGCCTTACATAACATTCCTTTTCTTCACCTAAAAAAAGTGTTTTCTTGTATGAGAAGTATTTATTGACTGCTCACCGTGTGATAGAATCTCTTTAATAGTTGTTAGGGATACATTGACTAAAAATTTCTTACCTCAAACTTACATTTTACAGGAAACATAAGCTTTAAACAAGATAAATGTGTAAAATATATAGAATGTTAGCTAACACGAAGGCAAAAAGTAAAGCAGGGAAGGTGAATGTGAAATGTGGAGGGAAAGATATGACATTTTAGATAGGGTGGTCAGGAAAGGCCTCACTGAGAAAGCCACTTTGGAGAAAATGGAATGAAATGAGGGGAGAGTGTACTCAGCAAGTGCAAAGGCCTTGAGGAAGCAGCATGCCGCGCGTGCGTGGTGTGTGTGTGTGTGTGTGTGTGTGTGTGTGTGTGTGGGTGTGTGTGTGTCAGTTTCTACACATCCTCTCCAACACCGGTTATTTCCCATTTTTTAATATCTAGTAGGTGTGAAGTGATAGCAGTGTGGTTTTGGTTTGCATTCCCCTAACGGCTAATACTGTGTTTATTGGCCATTCCTGTATCTTTGGAGAAATGTCAGTCGAAGTCCCTGGTCCATTTTAAAATTGGATTGTTTGTCTTTATAGTATTGAAGTGTGGGAGTTCTTTATAAATTCTGGATATTAAACCTTTATCAGATACAATTTGCAAATTATTTTCTCCCATTTTGTGTGTGTTTTTACTCTCTTGGTAGTGTTCTTTGATGCACAAGTTTTTTAATTTTTATGAAGTTTAATTTATCAGTTTGTTCTCTTGTCACCTATGCTTTTGGTGTTATATTTAAGAAACCATTGCCAAATCCAAAGTCATAAAGATGTGCCGCTATGTTTTCTTCTAAGAGTTACATAGTCTTAGCTCTTCAATTCAGATCTTTTATCCATTTGAGTTCATTTTTGTATATGGTGTAAGGTAAGACTTCAGCTTCATTTTCTGCAAGTAGCTATTCAGTTTCATTAGCATCAGTGATAGTCTTTGGCACCCTTGTCAAAAATCAGTTGGCAGTAGATGTGAACGTTTGTTTCTGGGCTTTCAATTCTATCCCATTGATCTATATGTCTATATGCTGGTACCATACTGTTTTGATAACTGGTTTTGTAGTAAATTTGAAATTCGGAAGTGTGAGGCTTCCCAGTTTGTTTTTCAAGATTGTTTTGGCTGTTTGAAATTCCATATGAATTTGAATTTTGAAATGAGTTTTTTTAAAAATTATTATTTCTGCAAAAAACAGTGGGATTTTGATAGGAGTGGCGTTGAATATGTAGATTGCTTTGAGTAGCATTGTCACCTTAGCAGGGCTGTCTTCCAGTCTGTTCACAGTGTGTCTTCGGTTTATTCAGACATACTGTACTTCCTGTCAGCAATGCTTTGTTGTCCTGGCGTCCACATCTCCACATCTTGTCCTTCATTAAATTTATGCCTAAGTATTTTAATCTTTTACTGTGATTGTAAATGAATTTCTGAATTTCCTTTTTGGAATATTAATTGCTATCTTTTAGAAATATAGCCGATTTTTCTTCATAGATTTGTATCCTGCAATTTTGCTGGATTAGTTCATTAACTCTGTTTATTATCTATAGTTTTCTATAAGATCATGTTAGCTTTAAATAGAGATAGTTGTACTTCTTCCTTTCAAATTTAGATGCCTTTTATTTTACTTTTTGGCCTATTTTCTCTGGTTAGATCTTCCAGTACTATACTGAATAGAGTAGTGAAAGTGGGCATGCATGTCTTGTTCCTGATCTTGGGGCAAAAGCTTTCATTCTATTGCTGTTGAGTTCGATGTTAGCTCTAAGTTGTTCATGTACGGCATTATCATGCTGAGGAAGTCCCTTTCTATTCCTCTTCTACTGAGTCTTCTTATCAGGAAGCGTGTTAGAGTTTGTTAAATGCTTGTCTGCATCTATTGAGATGATGCACTTTTTCCCACTTCATTCTATTAATATGATGTATTACATTGATTTGTGTGTGCCGAATTATCTTTACATGCCTGGGATCAATCCCACTTGCTCATGATGTGTGTTATATATGAATGTGTGTGTGTGTGTGTGTGTGTGTGTGTGTGTGTGTGTGTGTGTAATGTGCTGCTGGATTTGGTTTGCAAGTATTCTGTTGATTATTTTCAACTATATTCATAATATTCTTTGTTTATTTTTTATTTTTTTATTTTAATGTCTTAGGCTTTGGTATCAGGGTGGTATTGGCCTCACAGAATGACTTAGGAATGTTCCCACCTTTTCACTTTTGTGGAAAAGTCTGAGAAGTTCAATTGGTGTCAATTCTTTAAATATTTGGTAGAATTCACCATTAAAACTATCTGGTCCTAGGCTTTTCTTGGTTGGGAGGTTGTTAATTACAGTTTAGTCTCCTTGTTATAGATCTATTTGGATTTTCTTTTCTCTTTTTCAGTGAGTTTTGGTAAATCCTTTGGAATAAGTCTAAGACTAAAGACATTTGAAAAGTTATTAATTATTAAAATTTGAAGTAGAGTAGTGTCACAGTTTAATTGGCAGCATTTTTTCTTCATGTCAATCAACTAATGATGTACCTTACATTTGATGCATAGTGGATTTGGTAACTTCCATTATATTTCTTTTATTTCCTCTTGATAAATAGTCATATCTTCTCATAAAAACATACAACATTGCTTCCCTAATCAGTGGTTAGGGGTTCCAGAGAAGTGATTTTCCCCTACCTTATTTTTTTGGCTAATACTTTGTTCATTTTTGGCTGCACAGCCCTCCATCTATCAGCTCAGTCTCACAATTATAAAATTTGGAAAAGTAATTTTTTCTTTTTTTCTGTAGTTTATTTTTTCTAAAATCATATTTGTTAAAGCACTTAGCTACCATTGTGATTGATAAGTACATTTCTAGGTAAAATTAATACAGATTTTGATAGTTTTTACTCAGAATTTTTCAAAAGTATTTACATGTTTAAATACCAAGCAGACATTTTGTCTAGGAAATTTACATTTCCCAATATGGACCTCAATAATAGAAGTTCTGAAAAAATTTCTTAGGCCTTCACTAGTTTTTGAATAAATTAATATGTAGATGAGCAAGAGCCTCCATTTGTGGTTTTTTGTGCAAGACCATGGAGGCAAAACCATAAATACTTTTGTTAAAAATGTTTGGAATGATATAAGCCTGGCACAAAATTAGCTAGTCATTTCATATTAGCAAATAACCTGTGAGAACCTTCCCACACATAAATAGTGTGTCTGTGTGTATATAAACATAAATGTAGTCATTTTTTCCCTTGAGACTATCGTAAGACTAATTTATTGCTTAGCTCAGCTTCTGTTTTTGCCTCAGCTTGATTGTCAGTACACATTTATTTGCACAATTTAGTATAATAAGCAACATATACATTCCAAATGATTTAAGGGGGTGGCTAAGGACAGAGTAATGAATACAACTATTGACAGGAAGGTGCTTGGTTTTGCCACACAGATGTCTAAATTTGTTGGCTGTCAGGAAGGCTGTTATTCCATAGTGGGTGAGCAAGAGGACCATGGTCACAATATGTAGGGATATCTTCAACATACCATGTGTCTCTCTTGTCTGTCAGTTGACTAGATGTCTAACTTTTATCTCATTTTGGACCAAGTTGCCATGACCTCATACAATTGCTCTTCTTAATGCATTTTCACATGTACAATGAAATCATAAGTTTATCCTCTCAGAGATATATAGGAAAAGATCATGACACAGTGAGAGGATCTCATGTCAGCTCTCTTAATAAGACATAACTTTGAAGTATAATGCATATATATTGTACACATACTAGAGTTTGTAGAGAGTGATGGCTATTTTATGGTATGGTAGAGAATTTGACAAAGCATTCTCAAGTTTATATTCTGTCATCATATATGAACTTCAAAATGAAATAATATGCATTATTACTTTTAACTATGCATATAGTAATGTCCTATGAACCATCTTTTTTTTTTTTCCGGTAGGGAAAATGAATCTATTTGCATAAATTATTCTACCAAATAATACCGTACACTGAAATTTTTTGTGTGTTTTTTTAATCATACATAAACTTTATAGAACTTTAATGAATCCTCATCATTTAAATAAACTTTAATTGCTTTTGTTTTGATTTTTTAGGATTCTGACACTTGAAGACATGCCGTCTGGAGCAGTAATGAATATCGACCTGTGTCGGATTAGTTGATGAACTTTGGAAATGATCCAGTAATACCTGCAACAGAGAAGCTGAACATACTTCATTTGGAGTGAACAGCTCAGGTTGTTACTGAATTTTTCAAGATGACAGATCCAATGATGGACTTTTTTGATGATGCCAATCTTTTTAGTGAGACCTTAGAAGGTTTGTCAGATGATGCATTTGTACAACCAGGACCTGTTTCACTAGTTGATGAATTGAACTTGGGTGCAGAATTTGAACCTTTGCACATAGACTCATTGAACCATGTTCAAGGTACTCCAACACATCAGAAGATGACTGATTATGAACAGTTAAATCAGTTTGATTCAATGAAATTCCATCAAGTTAATCAGTCTTTTGGTAGCCCAGCCGAACATGTGTTATCTCCACACTCACAGTTTAACTGTTCTCCGATCCACCCCCAAAACCAACCCAATGGTTTGTTTCCCGATGTAGCAGATGGCAGTCCAATGTGGGGCCATCAGACAGCTACTGGCATTTCAAATCAAAATGGGTCTCCTTTTCACCAACAAGGACATTCTCACTCTATGCATCAAAATAAAAGCTTTGTGGCACACCATGACTTTGCCTTATTTCAGGCCAATGAACAACATACACAGTGTACTTCGCTGCGCTCACAACAAAACAGAAATAATCTTAACCCAGGGCAAAATTCTCTCAGCCAGTCTAAAAATTTTATGGATGTTAATGTTTCTGGTCCACACAGAGTCAGTGTTAACCACCCACCACAAATTACTAATGCATCTTCTTCACAGCCGTCTCTTTCGATGCAACAATTTTCTCAAACGTCAAATCCTTCAGTACACTTTCTCAAGTGTAGCAATCGGCAAGAAGGAAATTTTAATGGACCGTCTCCAAATATGACTTCTTGTTCTGTCAGTAATTCACAGCAGTTTTCTTCCCATTATTCCTTTTCCAGTAATCATGTCTCACCGAACAGTCTTCTTCAGCCCTCTGCAGTTCTTGCACCTAATCATGCAAATCAGACTTTAT
The DNA here is from genome assembly GCA_003508835.1 of Eonycteris spelaea. Taxonomy (NCBI): domain Eukaryota; kingdom Metazoa; phylum Chordata; class Mammalia; order Chiroptera; family Pteropodidae; genus Eonycteris; species Eonycteris spelaea. The sequence continues at coordinate 3,672,939 of PUFA01000071.1, read as the reverse complement.
CAGATTTTACTGGAAGTAATTCCTTTTCACCTCATAGGGGAATCAAGCAAGAATCTACTCAGCATATGCTAAATCCCAATACATCACTGAATTCAAATAATTTCCAAATGTTGCATTCATCACATCCTCAGGGTAATTATAGCAATTCAAAATTATCTCCTGTGCACATGAACTTCCCGGATCCTGTTGACTCAGGAACTCAAATGGGTCATTTCAATGATCACGTAGAAACTAATGGCTTTTCATCCATAGAAGAGAATTTACTTCATCAAGTGGAGTCTCAAACTGAGCCTTTCACAGGACTTGACCCAGAAGACCTCCTTCATGAGGGTCTCCTTCCCCAATTTGATGAGTCAACATTTGGGCAAGATCATTCGAGTCATGTTGTGGATCATGACCTTGATCGGCACTTTACTTCCCATCTTGTAACACGGCCTTCTGACATGGCTCAAACTCAGTTGCATAGTCAGGCTCGGAGCTGGCATTCATCACTTTCTAATCATCAACATTTACATGACAGAAATCGCCTATGTTTACAGCGACAGGTATGTAGCTGTTTTATTTTGGTGATTTGGGGTAGAGTGGGCTTTTATTCACAGGTTAATTTTATATAAAACAATTGATCAAACTCAGTTTTAGTTAATGAATATGCATATTTTGACAGGTTTCTATTGCTTTAACAGTCTTATTTGAAAGTGATTCATTGATGTGCTCAAAGCAAGGACTAACTTATAGTTAGGAAATTGTAGGGTTTTAAGACCTTTTGTAACATGATTGCCTTTAAAAAAAGATTATCAAAAACAAATGAAAACTTAATAACCATAATTAGAAGGGAAGCAATATATTGGTATATGATGGACATAGGGTTTATTTCTATAAAAAGCTCGTATAAATTGATAAGCAAACTTAAGATTTGAGTTGATAACTACAGACTGCATAGAAACTGAAATTACAAAAGAGGGAATTGAAATAGTACACAACATTCAGAATAATATGCAACTTTAATAATTCAGTTTGCAGCATGGGTTTCATTTTTACCTATTTGAAAATAAGTTTTTTAATATTAATCCTTAATGTTGGCAAATTTATAGTGAAATTAGAACATACAGCTTTATTAATATAAATATTTTGGAAAGCAAGTTGGTGGTATACATGAGTATAAAAATACTTTATTACAGTAACCCAAACATAGCAAAACTAATATACCCAAAGATATTTCTTACTGTATACATAAGGGACAACTGAAAACAGCAGAGTTTATTTTATCTATATAAGATGGACTATTATAGGCTTTAATAAGACTTCGAAGACTGACATTGAGAATGTCCTAATGACAGGGAGAGGCATAATTCAAAATTAAGATCACAGTAAAGTGGTTAAGAGCGTAGGCTCTGGTACCAGACTACCTGAGTTAGAATCTTGGCTCTGGTTACTTATTAGCTGTGTAACTTATAGCTATTTATATAATGTCGGTGTATCTTACTTGCTTCGTCTTTAAATGTGGAATAATAATAGGATCTAATAGGGCTTTGGTAAAAGTGCTTAGAACCGTGCCTAGTTACATAGTAAGCACTTAATAAATGTTTTAATAATTATACTTTTTTCATAGCAGAATGAAAATATGCATATGGAAAGATAATGGAGGGAAATCAGTTGCGTTAGGGTAGTGAATTTACACTTTACTTTGATTTTTATAATTTTTGTCATGTGAATATATTTTATAATAAAAGTGTGTTTAATGTAATGTTTTATTGCTTTTCTGAAATCTTGTTAAATAAAGGATTCATAATGTTTCAATACCTTGGTTGCCTGCAAGATTTGGTGAACAACAAAATGTGCCACAAATTTTCGAATTATACATTTGGGCTCATTTTCTCATTTCAAAGCTTTGAAGTAATTGAAAAAGATAAACTGTCTTTTCCTTTAGGTTGATTTTAGTTCTCTTTCAAATGGTATTTTCAGTACATTTTTAAAAATGTCTCGATAGATTTTAACTTTAACGTATTTAGCAGAGACCCTTGTAAACCTTTCCCCTCGCCGCCTTTTTGTGGCCTGAGAACAACATTATGATTTTGCTCCCTCTACTGGAAGAAGATCAAGCATCTTATGTTGGACCCTGGGAAAAACCTCTACTGATTGAATCTGGGGTCATCTATTCACTTTACATAGAGATTTCTGACTAGTTTGACTAATCATTTTATCCAGCATATAATTGAAGTTATTAAGCCTAAATTTATTAACTTCTTAATTTTATTTTTCTAAGTCCTTGTCATCATTTTAATTTTTTTCTTGTTGTTAAATTCATGTTTTTCTAAACATGTTCAACAAGCTTTAAAAAGAATTAAAGACTCCCTTTAATAAATTTAGGAATGGAGGATAATTACACACAACTAAAGAAGTCCGTAATACTAGCATATAGAATATAGTACTATCTGAGAGAAATTTTTTTCAGACCCATCATAAGCAACCTTTCGTAAGTCACCTTATTCTGCACTGATAAATTCAAGAGGCTTTACTTAAATCTCATTTCTTTGTTTCAGAGTTTGTTTACGTAACTTCTTTTTATTACATGTTCAAAAACTGATAAAAGGCAGTTGTTTTAAAAACTTTTTTGACTTATTGAAAGTCTGTTCTCAAGTTTCCTGTTTCGTTAAGAGCGATATTTGGGAGTTGCCAATTGTGGGAATAAAGAGGACACATGGATTGGTAGAGAAGTTAGGGGATTATTATGATTATGATGATTACGGATTGCATATAGGTTTTAAATGTACTGAATTATATAGGTCATACATCCTAAATATGTGAAATTCAAATGATTTAATATGTATAATGCATGACATTTTGGCAGAGCATAAAAGTTCTTTGCCTATGTAATTTTTGATCATGTTTTGAATGCTGATGGTTACTACATAGCTCAAATGTTATTAATAAGGAGTTCATGTATTTTTATGATGTTTCCCTGGGTTCTGTGGAAAGAAATTTTTTCTTAGGTTTTTTATTTGAAACTCTCTTAATTGTAGTAATTTCACTTAAGACTGAATTTACATTGTTAAGTATGGAAGTTAAGCAATTAAAAATAATAAAGTGGCAGATCTTTGGTTTATGAAAAATCAGGAAATGAGATATATTTTTTATAGCCCAAACAGTATATTCTTTAGTCTACTCTTTGAAAACTCATGGAAGGTACTCTATTTGGAATTCCTTAAAACTTTAATGAGAATTTTGGATATGTAAAGACTATTTCTAAAATTTGTATTTTCTTATTCCCCAACTGAGGTAGGATGGTTGTGTATATAATGAAGTCTGTGTCAATCATTAAAAACAATGACTATTGCTGAGAACATTTCTTATATAATTGACTCTAGAGTTTTACCACTTAAAAAAGAGAAAAGAAAAAAGGTGAGACGCTACAGCAAGTGTTTCTAAATGTAAGTACTCACAAACCATAATAGAGAAAATACTAGCTTATTTTCATCTCTAATTTTTAGAGCAAAGGAATTTTGACAGATTAATACTATAAACTTTTCATTGTTCTCTGATGACAAATACTTGCTGCTATTTGGTAATGCAAACAAAGTCTTTCGTTTTTTATCTTATTTGTGAAGAAGAAATAATATGGAGCACTGTGATCTCAATATTTGTAAATTAAATTTAATGGAAAAGTTCTGTAGCAGTGAAAAACATGTGGGATAGATGAAATAGCAGTCAACAGAGGGACTGGAATTTCGGGGTACACATAATTATACATAATTCCTATTCTGATGAATTTATTCCTCTTTTTACCACCTTGATTTTTTATTTCATTTATTTCTTGGTGGTAAAGAAACTTACATTACTAATGAGGTTTTTTAAAAAACACACAAATTTAAACACAAATTTTACGTAAGGCATATTTAAAAATATTGGATTTTTTTGATAAAAAAGTTAACACATGGCTATTATTAAAAATATTAGACTATATGGCAAACAAATAGATGAAAAAATAAGTTCCTTACAACATCACTAAGATAATACTGTTTTGTTGTATATAAGTTTCCAGCGAGATCTGTTATCTTGTCTCTCTCCTGTCCCCCACCTATATAATCTTGCATTTTTAATAAAGTTAGGATCATATAGTTTATGCTGTTTGGCAGATCGCTTTTTTAACTTTCCAATTGATATGTTGCAGATATTTTTATGTCATTAAATATTCTTCCGAAAATGATTTTGAATAGCTGAATAGTTTGCTATTGTAAGGTTGCTAAACTACCATATAAAAGTAAGGTCGTTATTGCGATCTGAAAAAATCTGAATCGGGATAATTAAAATATCTTTAGACTTTTTTTTCATGTATTATCATAATCCTTAAAAGTAAAAGATGATGCATAGTAATAGTAAAAATTACAGTAACTAGCACATAGAGCAGTTACTTTGTGGAAAACACTGTTCTGAACACTTACCTATTAACAGTTGATCCCTCATGACAGTCCTCTTATTTGGATACAGTTATTTCAATTTCCATGGGAGGAAACCAGTTCAGAAGAGTTAAGTAATTAATATACCCCAGTTCACACAGCCAGTGGCCAAGATGGATTCAAACCAAAGTCGACTCCGTTATATGTGTTCTTAACAACTTTCACTGTACTTCAGAGTATGTTAATGCATTGTTATATATAATAATATACTAAATGATTTCTTCCTACTCACCACACCTCTTCAGAAATCTACTTTACTAATCAGGCCAGTGCTTGCTTTAGAACATTTAACCCATTTCCTATTAAAAAAAAAAAGTGCAGCTTGCTGCCAGCATCAATTTAACTTTACATAAACATGTTCTTTGAAGCCGAAGCAAATCTGACTGGTTTTCAATGTGAAAATAACATATAAAAACTGTTCTTGGAATTATCTCTAAACAGAACTTGTCTCTAATCCGAATGTAACAGAAATGTATTCATAAATCGGATTTCATCAAAAGAATCTTTGGCTAACAACTGTTTGAGAACGATGTTAACATCCCACATAGGAATGCTACGTTTTCTAGGATTTGACATTTCAGCGATCAAGAATTACTTACTATATTTTGTAAATGGAAATACCACTACTAAAAATAGAATGCTATAAATAGAATGATGTTGTTTGTTTCCAAAGACTATCAATATACTAGAGCGATGCAAAAATAAAATAAAAAGCGAGATATTTCGTGGCTAACTTTTGAGTTTAGGACTGTAATTTGCGAGTTATCTCGGGGTAAACGCTACAGCCGCAGGTGCTGCGCGTTGCTGTTCTCGGGGCAAATGGGAAACGGGTTAAAGGTAGAAGATTATGCATCCCATGTTCTGGCTACGTTGGCAAGTAGTTTATCCATTACCAGAGGGGAAAAACCCCAAAACAAAAAATAAAGAAAAAAGTAAGCTGAAATAGCTATTGCTTCCAAGGGTTTTGACTTTTTTTATACAATTGTGCTTAAGATGATGACAACTAATGCCCAAAGGTAAAGCTGATGATTTTCTTCAAATGTTTGAAGGGCCATAGAGGTCAGAATTAGGCCTACTAAATGGAAGTCACAGAAAAGCAGACTACCATGTAGTAAAATGAGCTTGAAATGAAGCTTTTTCACTGAAAGAGCGAAGATGGATTGGCTCAGATGTGTCACAGAAGGAATTCCTATAATAGGTGAAATGGACTATATTGGTAGGTTCTTTTCAACTCCTAAGAATCTATGGTTGGTCTATGACCCTGAACACGCCTGATCTCGTCTGATTTCGGAAGCTAAGCAGGGTCGGGCCTGGTTAATACTTGGATGGGAGACCACCTAGGAAGACCAGATGTGGTAGGAAAAAAAAGAAAAAAAAATCTATAGTTGTAATTTTGGGTTTCCTTGTAGGACATATAATTCATGTTGCCTATTTAGCTCCTGAGTGATGATTACAAATATTGGAAGGTAAAGAAATCTGACAAGTTCTCTGCTATCCAGCAATGTCAACAAAATATAGATGAGTAAATTTTCCAGATAGTTGAAGTATATTCTAATAAGCATCTAAACATTTATTTATGGCTCTTTATTTATATATATATGTTTATTTATTTATTACCCAGAAGGTGATAGTGATGATGGTAGATTCTCAGGAAAAAATAAAGGGAAATCTTAGCTTTTTATAGAGCGGTCTTGTGTGTTCCTATTTGTAATGTTTGTTCTTACATCACCAGGAATTATCCTCACTTAAGTAAGAATCTATTGGAATACATTAGATACTTTAAAATTATCTTAAGCAGAAACATAGCTAATTTTGTTTATAAGTAATTATTTTTAAAAAGAGGAAAATCTGTAAAACTAAAGGAAATGATTTGTTATCCTTTGCTCCTATCCATTGAAGTCCAAGGATCCCAATCTCTTTGCTAGTTTTTTTTTAAACAATGGTAATTTGTCCTAAGTTAGGAAAGCAACAGATGTGTGAACAATTAAAAAACTTGTCACTCCACTTTTGCCCTAGACAGAAAGAGAAAACCTAATACTTAGATTGTTCCTTGACTAATTAAAATTCTTATAAAGTACCATCTCTGTTTATTAAAATTTGTTTATATCTTTAAGCATTTAGTGTGGTATTGGTGTAAAAGTTTTAGAATTCTTAGTTGTCTAAACCAAAACGAAATGAAAATTCTGAATAGGAATTAACCTTTTAGTCGTTTTTCTTTTCCCCATTTAAAATGGACTAGTTTTTGGTTTTGACATTTAAAAAAATCTTCTAGATTAAAATGTTCTATTTGAACTGGGAAATTTGTGGAATGTTAACTAGTTCCACAACATGATCTTAATTATGAAACTATGTAATATATTGTAGAAGAACTGAGCTCTGCACTGCCTGAGAGAAATCAAGAGTAACAGAAACTCCAGTTGTTAACAGTAGCTTTAAGGCTATTAACTTCTAACATGCATACTTAAGGGTGAGAGGTGAAGAGGAAGTGAATTCCAGGGGTGGGGAAGAGGCATCAGTTGGTGAGAAGTTTGTGGGTTAGTGCAGTATGTGAAGAACATGAGATTCAAGCCAAACTTCAAAGTAGGTCTAACAAAACCTTGTTGTATTTAATTTGATTGAGGAAGTGGGCTCCCAGATCCTTTAGGACTGCTGTCAAATAATTATCATTATTAATGTCTGAAATTGAAAATAATGTATTAGGGGCTACCAGGCCATCCAGCTTTATTCTTGCTATGATACCATAAAGATAAAGTTGTTTTGCAGTACTTAAACAATGGGTGATCAGGTGTCTTTATTTGAGTGATTGGATTGAAATGATTTTAAATTAAAATATTTTAATACTATATGGTGTGGGTAATATATGGAAAGAGATGGTGAGCACATAGGAGGTTTGGACTGCAGTTTTCAGTTAAAGAAAACCTGATGGTTTTATGGTCAGTTATGCAAAAAAACAATCTTTAAGCAAGGTTTTTCCTACATGAATATATGTTTGTATGCCTGAAAACAGTGCAAGTTTACGTTGACCATTGCATGAAATCATAGGATTTTAGATCTGGACAAGATTTTACTTTACCTTCATGCACAAAAAAACAAGAGCAGTATTAGGTCATGACTTGCTTACTGTCACACAGCTTGTCAGATTTCATTTATAGTTTTAAACGCTGTAGTTTAAGGGTGATCAGAAATGAGTGACACCACACTGTAGTCAGTCACATTTAAGATGCTTTGTTGTAAAATGTAACTAGTTATCTCCAAATCGAGAAATACTTTTTCAAGTTTTTTTTTTTGCATGTGTAGCTTTCAGTGTATCTTAAGGTTTTAACTATATCTTTAGTGTTAAAAATACAGCCTTATTGTATTTGTGATATGTAGGTATAAATTGTACATATGTGAATGAATTTTATATAATACCAGTGTTTTGGAAATGTTGCATTTTTACTGCTTTTATTTGTTCGGTATTTGATAGATGTCCACCAGGTGTAAGATTATGCTGGACACTGAGGTTGTAAAAATGAATAAAATATGGTCCTTTGCCTTTGAAGAATTCAAATTGAAATTTGTCGTATTTCCCCATTGGTCTATATGAGAATGTCAGAGCTGTTCTCTTCTCATTTCTGATTCAATTTCAATTGACAGTGGTTTCTAGCACTTTCCCTTAGCCCTCCAGCCAAATGATTTGGAATGAGTGATTTACAAACAAAAAATTAATTTCCTTGACCCATCCTATTTAAAGAAGGTAAGGTGTTCCTCGAAGTTTCTGGATTAGCTCTTCATTTTATGATGTGGCAATCTGTAATTATTTGATTATATATGTAATGATATATGTGAATATAATATACAATTGCCTAAGGTCCAATTGCTTTTGTAACTGGGAGAGCCAAGAAAGTAGGCCCTTTTCTTTGAGCTTCTAATCTCCTTAAATTTATTACCAAATAAATCTATCATCTGTCATCTCTGAGGCTGCTTCTGTTGATTGATTTTCCTCCCTCAATGTAGGTTTTATTTTCCTACTTTGCATGCCTAATAATTTTTTAATAGATTCTAGACATTGTGAATTTTACTGTGTTAAGTAATGGAGGGTTTCGCATTCTTATAAATATTCTTGAGTTTTTGTTTTGGGACCCAGTTAAGTTACTTAGAAATTGGTTTATCTGTATCTGTTTTTAATCGTTGTTAGGCTAGACTAGAGCAATCTATAGGCTAAGACTAATTTTCCCCCACTGCTGTCATAATAGCCATGTGAGTTCTCTATCCAGTGCCTTATGAAATACAAGATTTTCTACAATGACTGACGGAAAAATGTACTATTCCTGGCCCTAGTGAGATCTCAGCTGCTTTCAGGTGTTTTTTTCTGGGCCCTAGGTAGCTTCTTCATAAACTAATAGTACTGATGAGTATTTACCTAAATAAAGCCTTGAGAGAGAACCTTCTGAAGATCTTTCCCTGAGCTCTCTCCTGTCTCCATCTTCCCCTGCAAACTAGCTGCCTTGGCTTCCCCAGCTCTGTCTTCAGAACTCACGGAGGCTGTGAGGTTTCCACCAGGGTCCTGCTCTGCTGTTCTGCACCTTGGAAACGCTCCTTGTAAGCTGGAACAGTGCTCAGTCTTAGGTCCCTTGTTTCCCTCCTGTCCTGGGTTGCCTGATGCCCAGCATCTAAAAACGATTGTTTCATATAGTATGTCTGATTTTTCAGTTGTTTCAAGCATGAAGGTAAATATAGTTCCTATTAATCCATCTTGGCCTTAATTGGAAGACTTAAAACACCATTTTAATGACTGCATAATATTTTATAGTGCAGAAGTGTCATCATTTATTTAACCAGGTTATTCCACTTGGATACTATGATGAACATCTTTGTAGATAAATTGTTGTATGTACCCATGATGACAGATTCTTAGGAAATCAAGATAAATGTACAAACTTTCCTTTGAAGATCTGTACAATTATGAAAAGTAAAAGTACAAGTAGTCCGTACATATCAGCAGTTATACTTATTCATGGCTTTACATAAATTTTCTCATTTAATCTTCAGAACAGCTCTGCACGGTAGATCTTATCTCTTTTTATAGGCAAGGGCTTGAAGGATAGGTTGGGTAAATAGCTTGCTCGCTCAGGGTCATATAGCTCGTAAACGGCAAAGCAAAGATTCAGATTAGGCAGTAGAACTCTGGGGCCCACACTACCATCTGCACCTTAGAGTGTAGGAAGCTGGAAGTGACCCATTACCATGTATCAGTTATTTATTGCTATTAACAAATTATCACAATTTTTTTGTCTTCAAACTGCACAAATTTATCTTACAGTCTTGGAAGTCAGAAGTCTGAGCTGGATCTCACTGGGTTAAAATGAAGGTGTTGGTAGAGCTGTATTCCTTTCTAGAAGCTCTAGGAGAAAATTTATTTTCTTTTGACAGTTTTTGGACGCTGCCCACATTCTGTGGCTTGTGTTCCCCTCCATGTTCAACTCTAGCAGTGCCTGATCGATTGAGTCGTTCTGTCTCTTTCTTCCACTTAAAAGGAACCTCGATATTAAATTCGCCCATGGACAATCTAGGATAATCTTCCCCTATTTTAAGGTCAGATGGTCAACAACCTTAATTCCACCTGCAATCTGGATTTCCCTTTGCTGTGTAATTTCACATCACGGATTTGGGGTATTAGGAGGTTGATATCTTTGGGGCTATTATTTGGCCTACTACAAGCCATGATTCCAATGAGAAGATAACTAAAGAATGAATGAACAAGGAAGGGCCGGCCTGTTTTATGACCTTATGACCTCACGTTATAAAAACCTGTTTGAGTATCATATCCTTCAGCAGAAAAATAATTCGTGCTCAGTCTCTTCTCTCTGCTTCTCATACTAGGAATTGTTTAGTGGTCTTAGAGTGAAACGATTAGGCTATTTGAAACCTGTAGTTTCAGATTTCTCAATGATGTATATATATTTAAGCGATTTAAACTGAACAGTTTTTGGAAAGGACAAAAATTTTTACTCATTCAACAATTATTTACTAAACCCATGTCTTATGGGCATTGTGCTGCGTACTTTTTATATATCATCACATTTTATTCTCACAAAAATCTTAATGGCGTTAATGGTGGTATCTTAATTTATAAACGAAGAAGCTAGACTCAAAGTACCAAAGCTTATAAGGCACGGACCTAAGACTTGACACAGGTTTGAGAAAAGTAGGTATTGAGAAAAGGTAAAGAAATCATGATTTGGTAATACATAATCCAATATTTTGACTTAATTGTTTTAATATTTACGTAATATTGGTTGTAAAATAATTTTCTATAATTTCAAGTTAAATCCATAGTCACCTTAGATATTGGAGTATTGCAGAAATTGGTACTATTTTTTTAATCAGATAATCTGATTTCCAAAGTATTTCTGCATTTTATTTTGTAAAATTGCTGCTCTTGACTCTGTTCCTTTGTGTCGTGTGCTTTCCCCACTTTCTCAGTGTTACTCATATGGTTGTGTCGCTTACTGAATTGAGCCGTAATGACTCGCAAGTTGAATACATGAATTTTTGTCATCAGACAAATGAGCTATTTAGAAAGGAGAGGGATTAGTTTTCATCTTTGTTTCTCATTTCCAGTATTGGATAATAAATCTTTTGGAAATGGGCTCTCAGATGTACGTTTCCTTGATAAAGTGCAAAACGCACTGAATTTGGAGTCAGGAGAACTGGGTTCAAGTCCTAACCTTGCCGTCTACTATCATGAGAGTCTTAGGCAAGTTGCTTTCTCTGCAGTTTTCTCATCTGTGATATGTGTGTATACGTATTTCTGGCATTTCTGATTAATGTGATAAGGAACCATGAATTTGCAAGTGCTTTATAGACGGTAAAGTCAGCTTGTTTAATAAGGATTTCTTGGTTTAAGGATTTAAAAAATTTTTAGAACTGGAAAGAGCTTTAGTCATCAATTTTTAGCAGTTTTACAGTTGTAGAGGTGTAGATACAAAGTCTACATAGCTTTTTAGTAGCATAATCCAAAAGAGATTCCCTGATCCTATTTTCTTTTTATTATCCTTTCTCCTTTAAGTTACTGTTTCCTAATTCATTTTTATGCAGGCTTACCCTAACATTTGTGGGGCCCAGGAAAAGAGTGCAAATGGAAGCCCTCATTCTGTATGTCAGAATATTTAGATGTTGTAAATAAAGCCAGTAAACTCTTAAATATGTTCTAGCCTTCTTCCCTGGCAAAGAGAAGCACTGGTTTGAATTTGGAATTCTTGGACTCTGGAGTTCCACGTCCAGAGTGTAGCAGAAGTGAGCCATCGTACATTCCAGTCCCACTCTGGTTCCATCCTGCATCTCCAGGGGCCTCATGAACACGCGTGGACTTCTCAGCTAAATAGCCAAGCTCCTCTTCCCTCTCCCCATTTCTTTGGTCCAAGCATGTACTGGCAATATGTATCCCTTGCCAAACAAGGAATTCCTTGCGAAAGCAAACCTAGGGAATACACCCAGTCTCTGCAAGTGGGTGTGAGACCGTTTTAGGTAGAGAATTCCTGGGCACCTGGAGCATGTTCTGGAAGAGGGGTAAGGTAGTATATCCTTTTGTCAAAGGAACCAGACCTAGATTGTGCAGCCCAAGGAAGGCCTCCCTCTTGCCTGGTCTAAAGGAAGCTTGTTTTCTTCATGAGCAGTGGCACAGATTTGTGAAGTTAGTCGTTAGATTCCAGACTTTAACGTGAAATTGTCCTATGAATATATATGTGTGTTCCAGTCACTGAGTTGTTGTTAGTATGGCAGCTGATCAGGACAAGCTATTTTTTTTTTTTATGAAAAATATTTAGTATCCAAAGAAGTAAATGAAAAAATAGTAAGTAAATGTCCTTTCTCTTTAATAGTTAACATTTTTCTGTATTTGCTTTATTTTTATTTGTAGATGAGTATGCAGATTTTGTTGGTTTTGGCTGTATTATTTCAAAGTAAATTACGGTTATTATGAGAATTTACCTCTACATGCGTCATCATACATCTAAGAATGAGGAGATGGACTCTCACAGTATCACAGTGCTGACGTTCAAGTCACCCATATGTTGTTTCGTGATGGCTCCAAAGCACAAGAGTAGTGATGCTGGCAATTCGCATATGCCAGAGAAAGCCGTAAAGTGAGTTAAGTGAAAAAGTTATGTATGTGTAGGAAAAAACACAGTGTATGCAGGGTTTGGTATTCTCTGCAGTTTCAGGCATCTACTAGGGTCTTGGAACATAGCCTTCTGTGGGGAAGACGGGATTGCATCACTGAAGTGTCTCCCCAGTTGTTAGGAAGAGTTCCTTTGTCGTTCTCACTTAACATATCCCAGTGGAATGTTTTAACCCTCTAGTTCTGATTATGACTTGAATTAAAAATGTACCCACTCTTAACTGTTTTGTCATTATTAAAAAAGTAGTAATTAAGCCTGTCATACAAATTTTTGTGTATTTTCTCATTGCCAGAATGTCCTTTGAGGAACAATGGTCTGTTAACAGCTATGAGTACCTCTCTGACATTCCTGAAATCTATTACCTTACTGTTGTTTTAATGAGCTTTCTAAATTTATTCTTTGGGAAAAATGTTGGCTGAGACTTAGGGTAAATTACTGGGGTAAATTTGCATAATTTGAGGAAGAAAAGTTAGTTGCTAAGGATCTCTTTTAGATTGAGGGGAGAGAAGAATGAGGGATTATAAATATTTGAAAACTTAGTGCTATATTAAGGGGAGATGTAGGTAACAGTACTGTGGGGAGAAACCATGTGGACTGACAGAAATGTAGAGAAGGATGCGTTTCATTTTTAGCACTGGATAGATACCCTGAATGCATATTGGCATCATACCGATGTTATTAGTAATGAATGATAAGATGATTGAAACGGGTTCCTCTAATGCATATGAGAGCCATTATTTCTCAAGTTTCTTTTTTTAGAATTTTAAATTTTGGCCAAAGATGGAGATAAGTAAATTGTACTTGTCATGTAGAAAAAAATTTTAAAAACAGTAATCATGTAGTAATTCATATGATCTACTTAGAGGGAAATTGGAATGATTATATGAAACTTGGTTATAAGTATTAGCAGATCAGTATTTTTATCTTTAAAACACAACCATAAAATCAGTTTCACACCTAATATATATATAATTCCTTCATAAATATCCAGTCAAATTTAAAATTTTCCTCGTATTTTAATTAATGTATTTTTACACTTAACTATTTTGGGCAAAATCAAAGAGGGGCCACATATTACATTTGTTGCTACTGTATTTTAAGGGTCCCTCTTTGTTTTTCTTCTATTTTTTTATTTTGGTGTTGATTTAATCAAGTTTCTTTTAATCCGATTCCCCTTCTTTGTTTTAATTTTTTTTGCTGATGCAACCGAGTCATTCATTGGTAGGGTTTCCCGTGTTCCAGATGTTGCTGGTTACATCCCGCAGTACCTTTAACATGTTTCTTTCTCTCTGTGTTTCCTGTAAGTCATGTAATAAATTTTTGTTTTTAGAAATTCACAACTTTTATGAATATCTACTGTTTTCCCTGAACTGCTCTGTGGATGATTAAGAATCTTGAAGGCACATCTTTTCATAGTATTATTTTTTAAATGTAAATCCAAGATTTATGATACTAAAAGAAGGGAATATCATGGTTAGCTGCAAGTAGAAACTGTATACTAGACAAATCACAAGATGAAAATAAGCCTTTTGCTGTGAACATGGCAGTTCACAGATGTGAAGAAAGCAATAAAATAAGGGCTTCACTTCCATTAAAACACTAAAAACAAATCTAAGGGTGAAACTCAGAAGACTTTGGCAGATTATACAATATGCTCTTGGGTCAATTTTCCCTTCTCTTTTCTCTTTTAAAGCAAGTCTTCATTGGTAGCCTGTGGAAAAAAATGTTATATGCAATAAAGAAAAACCTAAAGAAGTCGCCACTCTAATGCTTGACACATTACTAAAATTAACTACAAATTTATTGTTTTTAGAAGGTGTGTTTACTATGAATTTAAAGTAAATAATTATTATGGCTCTTCTTAAAGGAGATTAAAGACTAGCACACTGGCTTACTGTAAACAATTTGAGAGCTAAAAGGTCTTGTAAATTAGCTTTATATTTCAGGTTACTGTGAGATACTGACTTTGCTTTTGGCTGCAGAGCTTTTAACTCTCCTTTCCGCTTTCATGTCACTTTTCTCCTGAGTCTCGTCTTTCCACTCTTGTAGCTCCTTTTTCTTTTCCTTCACTGGCTCTTCTTCATCTGCTAGCTCCTTGAACTTGGTGTTTTGGGGTTTCACTATTGATTCTCTTCTGTTAGTCTACATTGTCTTTCTAGGCAGTAAAACTCGTGCTTGCTCAAGGCTAGCTTTGTCTATTTTTTTATTCTCTTCCAATGGTACCCCTGTCCACCTGGCCTGCCAGGCCTGAAGCGAGAGTCCTCTCTCCTGGGAAAGGTTGGAAGATTTTTTAATTTTAACTATAGTGCAATTTGATCTATGCTTTTGAAAATTCCTTGTTCTGTGTTTTATTCTTACTAAGGAATTATATCTATTATTTGAGACATTTTCTTCCTGTATGTTTTTAAAATATATGAAGTAGAAATTTTATTTTTCTATATACTTTTCCCCAATGGAGGAACTTGTGCTCTACGATGTCTAGTCATGTGATCATTCTCTTCTTTTTGGAAGTTTATAATTTCCACTCATGTGTATACACTGATGATTCATTAATTTTAATTATTTGTATGCAACTAAAATATTTGAAATGGATGAATTCCCTAATGTGGGTGGATGGGTGGGTGGGTTTGTGGGAAAATTATCCTGCCAAGAGAGGAGACCTGAGTCCCTACTCAGATTTTAACACCTCCTCTTTCTTGTCTAAACCTCTTTGCTACTTTTCTCATGAAGAAAATGACAGGTGGTATGAAAATTTTCTAATTTTGTAAGAGGTAACATTCATAAAGGCTAGACACCATCCTTTTTCATTCTGTTTTATATTTTTAGTGCTAGTCTGGACCCACTAAATGTGATCTGTGTAAATCCTGGAGTTTCCCTAAAGTTGAAATATGGTGTCCAGGTCTTTCATATTATTCCTCTCAGTCACTATCAAAATAATGTTCCATATGATATCTTTATGTTACATTATGGTTTCTTTTTCTTATAAATTTTGGACATATTAATATGTGCCTTCTATGTTTTTTTTTTTTTCTTATTTAGAATACAAGTTTTGGAGGATAAGAGCCTTTGCTTTAATTTTTGATTTTTAGACAACTTGCATTTTGAAATGACGACAAACTTACAGAAAAATCCCAAGTGAAATACAAAGAAATGCTTTTACTTTGTGAAGAATTGGAGAGTAGGTTGCAGCACTGATACTCCATCTCCCCACAGATTTTAGTATATATTTTCTACGGCTAAGGAAGGATCGTAGGAAGTGGACTGCGAGGAGGAAAACAAAACAAAATACAATTAAGAATTTTTTGACAGAATTTGATCATTGCTTATTAAAGAAAAAGAAAAATTAACATTGGAAAAGGCCGCCAACTACCCTTTTGTATGTTGTGTGTGCATGTGAGTCGGGTAATGGTCCACATTAAAAATGTTTTTACTTAACACCTCATTGTTGATGTTCTGTGGGAATATAGTTTTAAAATATTGTAATCCAGTAGCAGAAAAAATATTTGATCACATTCTCTATTGGTATCCGCTGTTAAGATTTATTGTTAAATAATTGGGATTTGGATAAATAATAGACTACTGGAAAGCTTTACAGAGTGAGATATGGTGGAAATCACCCACGGATCTGTGGATAGTGTTGGTGAGTTAAAGATATTTAGAGAAAGCAGTAAGAGAATCTACATCTTAAATACCAGCCCTGACCTCTCTGAGGATCCAGTCCCAAGTTTCCAGTTACCAGAGCTTTCCATTTCAAACTCAGTGTGCAGAAAATTAAACTTGTCATGCACGTATACGTACACACCCTTTCTTAACTGTTTATGTCCTCCTGTACCAGTCCCTGGTCTGGAAACCAAGCAGTGGATGTTCTTGTTCTTCAGTCATACCCCCCCCCCTTACCTACTTGATTTCTACCTCTTGGAAAGGGACCTGGAAAAAACCTAACTTTCATCCTAGTTTTATTACTAGTATCTATGTAGTTTTGAGAAAGTTACTTCTGTGCTCAAATTAATCTCTCAAAATTATGGTATTTAAACCAGATATAGAATATAGTGGCTGTGTGACCTTGGGCAAGTCACTTCTCTATGCCTGCGTATCCTCAGGTATAAAATGAGGCTAAGAGCAGTACATATCTCATAAGACTGTTTTTTGAAGATTGCTTGAGTTACTACATGTGTAATATTAGAGGTAGTGCCTGGCACATAGTAAGAACTAAATAAAGGGTGGATCTTGTTATCAGTGTCATTATGATTTTTTAAATTGTTCACCCTCTGAGGTCTGGTCTGTCATTTTGTAAGAGTGCTCTAAGAGTACCTCTCCTTTGCTACCCCTCTCTCTCTGTTTTCACTATTACAGGAGTCAGTCAGTTATTCACGTGTAAAATGCTCAGAATAGTGCCTGGCACTTGGTAAGCATCAGCTCTCCTTATGGGTTGTTGTGTTTACGACCTCTCAGGTCAGCCAGACCCTTTCCTTGCCATTGCTCCTCCTTTGCCTTTCATTTCCCCTCCTGCTGTCCAGATTGGCCTTTCGAGGACACTGTTCACATAATGTAGCTTTGTTTTGAGACCTTTGGTGCCTATAAGGCCTCAGACGACTTGCCAAGACCGAATAAAAAACAGTATTTATGAACTTGAAATTTGAAGTAGTGAAAAATTTGTTTTAGTTTTTAAAGGCACTGCTTAAAATTGCCTCAATTTTTAGAGAAAGAAAAGTTGTAGTGATGATCAAATTAAGGTGGACTTGCTACTTATTTATTTTGAGCAAAGAAACAAAACTAAAATTTTATTTGAAAAACTCAGCAGTTTAGTTAGAATAGAATGTGAGGAGTAAAGGTCAGAAAGTTTGTTTTTTGGTTTTTGGTTTTCTTTGAGATATTTACATTAAGAAAACTAATGTATTTATCCAGGTTTAAATAAGGAACATTTTCATTTGGTTAGTAATTCTTTACAGACAACTCTCATGTTTTTTGAAAGTCCTCAGCTTCTTTTTAGACTTTAAATGAAAATAGCTTCATTTCTCTATTTTAAAAATAACATTGTCGGCTTATTGTTAGAAGAACCCTAAGGAGCCTTATCTAATTTCTTAAAGAGAAGTCACTGGGTATGTGCTCATTTGCATGACCTGCTCTTTAACCCTTTGCTCATCTTCAGCTATTTTTATATTTTAAATATTTTAGAGTATCATGGAGACAAGTAATTTTCTGTAGTAAATACTGTGTTGGATTTTGTTTTTTAATACTGGTAGCTACATCAAGCCATTTCGCCCACAGTTTTAGTTTTCAGATTTTTAAAAGTCAGGTTTTTATGTATATTTTTGAAAACTTGACTGCAGGAAATGGCAGAGTGAGAGTTAATGTGTTACATGGAGGGAAGAACAGTCCACTGGGGGTTAAATCGCAGAGTCTAATGGAATAATAACTGGTAGCACCATCTGCTGGCCTACTTCCGCAGAAGGAGTCAGTATTTTTAACGACATCTCTAATATTCATGCTGATGCATTTTGATGCTTTGTGCATTCATTTCTTTCTGTGCTTTGTTGGAATCTGGCTATCTGCTTATAGCTGTTGGGGAAACTCAGCTTTTTTAGGAGGAGTTTACAGCCTTTTTACTTCTCTAAATAGGATGAACACTGGATATAAACTTGCCAAGGCAGAAATGTGTTGATAAATTACAATGTGTATTTGTGGAGGGTTGTGCATCTCTTGGTTGCAGCTTGCTAAATAGGCCATTTAGGAATCTTCTTTCAATGCTTTTTTCTTGAGCACTGCTGGGGTGGTGAAAAAGCAGAGGGCAAGCCTTTGTCTGACGCCAAAAATGTCTTCAGTGAAGAGGCCAAGAGGAAGGGTAAGTGAAAGCCTGAATGAGTGGGAGGAGGAGGGGTTCTTTGGGCTAAAAGGCTAATGGGATTGAATAACCTTCCTTATTACTGGCTGCTGCTGCGGGAGTCGTGCTGCATCGCCATCTTGAGCTTGTTGCTGTTTTTTCGAGTCTTGGTTATTTGTTAGAGCCTGTAGGCCTTAAGGTGGCATTTTAGTGAGCGATTCTAAACCCTCCTTCCTTTCCCAGTGCTGAAGCACTGCTGTGAAACCTTTCATGAGGCAGGTATAGAAAAGATAGCCAGTGAATCGCACTGGAATCAGCATGAAAATGTGTTTGGAAATTCCTGGTGGTTTTTTCCTTTGCTATAGTCAGAGGCATGTTTACGGGTAAGAACATAACAAAACTGTGATCTAAGTATATGTGGATGAATGCGTGTTTGAAGAGGATATTCTTTTTAAAATGCTGTTGATCTGCTTCCTGTGATATTGCTAAAATATTAATAATTTTAACGTAAAACTACAAAACTTGTTTTTTTCCAGAATTGCTTGAGCAAAATAAGTATGATATAGAAAGAGAAAAAAAAATCCACATTTAACTCTTTCATGGAAAAACTAAAACTTTCTCTAATTTTAAGTATGGGAATGTCTGTTTACTAACTAGCTATGTTGCTGCATACATTGTATATTAAAATGATTTAAACGATTTTAGGTTCTGGTTTCTTGTGAAACATAGGCTTTATTTTTCTAAAAATCATAATAAAATATAAAGAGTAATCATTCTGTGTTAAAATTGCTATTTTAAATTTATTTTAAAAATAATTTTCAGAGTTCTGGAGTGAAGGAAAAAAAATACTTTTATTCCGAATACATAGAATATTTACAGGACAAAATTTGAACCAACTAATCAAGAATGCTGTGAAAATATCGTTGGATCTATATTATCCTTTAACCTTCATTTTTAAAAGCAGTAGTTGAGCTTTTTATATCTACACTAATTTGCAGATCAGCAAAATGTTTTAATTTAAAATTTGTAGCACGCACATATTTACTCACGTATTTTACTTCCTTAAGCCTAATCTTAAATTTTCAGATGTTCATGTTGGTGGTTTTTTATGTACTCTGTATGTTGTATAAATACTGTTTCGGTTTCTCTAGCCTCCATCTTCCAAGAAGAATGATGGTTCTGGGACATATACTAAGTTGCAGAATACCCAGGTGAGGATCATGTCTGAGAAGAAGCAGAGAAAAAAAGTGGAATCAGAAAGCAAGCAAGAAAAGGCTAATCGTATAATATCAGAAGCCATAGCCAAAGCCAAGGAGCGCGGGGAGCGCAATATTCCACGAGTCATGAGCCCTGAGAACTTTCCTAGTGCTTCAGTTGAAGGAAAGGAGGAAAAGAAAGGCAGAAGGATGAAATCCAAGCCAAAGGACAAAGAGAGCAAAAAAACGAAAACTTGTTCTAAGTTGAAAGAGAAGACAAAAATTGGGTAAGTTGGTTAAGAATTAAATTTAATGCCTTTCAATGTCTTGTTAAAGTGCACTCTGTCTAGTCTTTTAGTTCTGATAGGTACGTGATGTGTTTATACCCACATTGGAACTTTAAAAAGTTAAATACTATCTATACCCTGTTTCTTTTTTGAATAAATTAGGTAGTATTTCCAGGACCTACTAAATTTCACTATTCTGTGAACATGGCTTTTGTATGTTGATATTAGTAAAAAATACTTGAAAAAAATATTTGTATATAAAACAAAAAGAAAAACTAAACCAAACTCATATTGCTGTGCCAGTTCCAAGTTCACTTTCTTTACAGAATATGTGTTACGATTCTTCATAGATTTCTTTAATTCATAGTTGTACAGCATTGGACGCCTTATAGTTTAGAAACATGAAATACAGTGTTTTCTCATAAACTCACAACCGTGGACTAAATGGAATGGCAAGAAAACTAAGACCATTTGAATCATCAGTTAGCAGCTCTCTGCTCTTCCAGTCTTTCTGGTTTACGTTATATAATAAAATGGCCAGGTGAGGATTAATGCTCCAAGAGAATTATAAGGACAGGGAATTGCTCTAGGAGGATATATTAATCCTGCGTGTTTTTATTTGACAACTTATACATTTTCAGAAAATGTAATATTATTTTTTCTGTAGGTATATTTGTCTTGCATGCAAGGGTGAAAATAACCCAAGTCCAACATAGTTTATAATTGTTTTTGCAGGAATATTTGGTCATTTTTTGCAGGCTTTACATGAAAAGTTTCAGATTAATTATTTATTTATTTATTTTCTTTTTTCCACACGAGAAAGTACACAATAAAGAATTCCCTTATTATGAAAACCTTCATTTTTAAAAGAAATTATTAACATATTTTGTGGCTAGAACTAACAGTTTTGTAAACCGAATTGTCAGCATTTGAAATGCAACCACCAAGCTGAATTACATTGTTAGATCCTGATGTCTTTCAGTCCAGACCATTAAATGACATGGGCTCTCTTGCCATAATAGAGCAATAATTAATATTATTGATTTTGTTATTTTATTTGCAGATAGCTAAAATTAAATTTGAAAGTTAAATTACTGCTTCTTTTATATTTAAAGGTTTGGGTATGAAAGTATCTTATTTTTCCAGTATTATGTCTAGTTGTAATTTAGGAAACCTCATTGAATTCTTTAATGTATTAAAAGTTAGCATAATTAAAGTTTTTTAGTTTTATCTTACACAGAGGTTTAGGCAAAGTAGTGTACTACTTGGAAGGGAATTAAAAAACAATACACAAAATAAGGAAATTTGCAGGGAAACTTGAAAAGTTACAGCAAGTTTAAATTTGGGGGTAGGTAGAGAATAGCTAAAGGTAGAAAGATACCCGAGGTGAATCTGGTTCAAGAAAAAGAATGAACATAAGGGAAATTAGATGTAATTAAATTATAATAGAGAAGCATGGATTTTTTAAAAATGTGAATTGATATGGTAGGGAATAGTAATTTATTGTGGTGGAGTATCTGACTCATAACTGTGGTGTTTGTATTTTTGTTAGAAATAGATTATAACAATAAATCGTTTTAATATTGCACAGCATTGATCAATTTAGTACTTGTTTTTAAGAGATAGCATTCTTGAAAATAAGGTGAGAATTGTACTGGAAAGATACGTACTTGGTGAGATATTGAATAGTTGCTGAAATTGTTGAGAGTGTATAACTTTTTGATAGAGGAATTTATAAATTGTAGGCAGGTAAGTAAAATTGAAGTTTGCCTATTGTTACTAAGCTGTTAAGAGTAAAACAGTAATTTCTTGATCATCTGTGTCAGACAAAGGCAAAGATTATCATCATTTTGGGAGGAAAAAGCATGCTTGGAAATGAAATTCATATACAATCTAGAGTTTCCTGTATTAGTCGATTGAAAATTTTCATTACTCTTCTAATAAGCTACTAGATTTTATAATTTTGAATTTGCCGAGTTTTTAATTTTTCTGTGAAGACATTTAAATGTTTTAGTTGCATCATTTTAATTAACAGCATTTTATGATATGTTAAATTTTTTGTAAGAATTTTATTTTTCTATTAGTTTTGGATGAATTGGGCTGTTGCTAATATCAAATGATTGATGTCAGATAAAATTGAAGGGAATATATGTTGGAACTTAACCATCAACAATGTGAAACATAAATTTTAAAAGTAACTAAACTTTTAAACAATGTTATGTTTGTTACATAGTCAGAGTTGGTGTTTATCCATGTATTTTGATTTGGTATACTCTAGGAAGACTAATCTGAAGAAAACCAGTACTGCCTCTGCTTGCTGGTGTGCATGACACCTTTCATTATTCCTGTCACTTTTGTAGATGTTTTAACAGTGTGAGGAGTAGTGTCCCTTTCAGGGCACTTTGATACAGTCTCATGTAATCTTTACAGTGATTCCGTGAGTTAGGTTAGGCATGCAGTATGATAATGTAAGTTTTTTGGCTTTGGAGCAAGTTGCATTTGTTCAAATCTCAGTTTTGTCACAGCCACGTGACCCTGGACAAATACCTCTCCAACCTTTAGTTTCCTAATATGTAAAATGGAGATAATAGTGCTTGCCTCGCAGTGTTATTTTGAGGATAAAATTATATAATCACATTTAAAACCTATAGAACAATACCTGGAATGTACTTCGTAAGTGTTAGCCATTGTTATTTTCTTAACACATACAGAGCGAATAGCTGTTGAAGGAAAAAGCCGGGGCCAGGAGCCACACCCCTTCTTCCTGCCTCAACTCATTCATCTGCCTAGGTTCCCTTTCCATCAAGGTTGCCTTCCTAAACAAGATGAGTTAAAAAGTTAGGACAGACAAAAACAAAAACAGTTGCTACTTGTTAAGAGAGATAATAGGTTAACTTAATGGCTTTTTTTATATAAGCATTCCTCTCTTTGTCAGGTTACCTAGAGTAACCATTTTGGACTGGTAAATTTTGTTTGAAACATGCCTGCAGTTTGAAGGGTTGCCCATGGTTGTATGGGAGGGCGTGAGTTAAAATGGAAATGGCAGGTATAAAATTAAAGTGAGGTAGGACAGGAAGCAGCCCTCTTCCACCTTGACGTTTTTCACGATCTTAGCAGTGAGGTTCTAACAAGCTGCTTCTCCAGTAGAGTAGCAGGAGTTTCTTCAGTGATAGTAGATACATAATAGATACAGGGTGGATTTTATGGAATGAATGAGTGAATGAAAGAGTGGAAGGTTAAATATTAAAAGGTAACAAATGATCGAATTTGATTTGTTGAAAATAGAAATGACATTGTAATCCTGCATAAAACTGCAGGGACATAACTGGTTTAGTAGTAGAGAGTTAAATTCTAAAATAAATTCGTTCTAAGACTTTCAGTAGAATTTTCTTATGGTTTCATTTAATTTTGAATGATGAAGCATTTTTAAATTTTGGGTTTATATCTTTGATGTTTAAATTATGTTTCCGTGTTGTCAGAATTTATTTCTTTGTATTGTAGATTATTGGACTAACATAGGTAGAATGCTTTTGACACTTAAAAATGTTCTTGTACCCTTATAAATTTAATTGGTAATAGTCTTTCACGATTAAACCTAAACTGTTCTTTTTTGTATTCATAATTATTTTTTCTGTTTGTTATAGGAATGCTAATTATCAGATGCTAGAGTTAGAGTTTCTCTTAAAACGTCTAAATTGGGACATAATTATTAAACTCAAGTAGAAATTAAGGATGTTATATTTTAAAGGAAAAGTGAAACATTCAATGATCTCGGAATTATATTGTGCTCTTTATTGCTATTGTCTTTTTGAACCGTCAAGAGGGAAGAAGGAAAATAACATTATTAATTACCTAGCATCATATATATATATATATATATATATATATATATATATATATATACACACACGCACATACACACACAAAAATGTAGGTGTTCATTAAACAAAACGTGTCAGCATGTCCACATGTATGTCTATAGAGAGACATTTACATCTATATAAAATATAAGGGGAAATAATATAAATGAATAAAAGTCTGAGAAAAATAAGATAAATTATCAGAAATTGGGAATTATCACTGTAGTTCATGTTAATAAAGTGGCAGATAAGACTGATTGAAAATAGTAAAGATAATAAGAATTTCGTATCTGGATAAAATATAAATGTAATCATTTAATCATTTCTTGGCATATGATAAAAACAGTTTGATAATCTAAGATGTCATTGATTATAAGACCATTTTATGTGTCGATAAGGAAGAAAAAAGATATTTCAAGCTAAAACTATGGCATATTATTGATTATTAGAGGGGAATCTTGATGTTACTATGTGGGGAATATGTGTATCTTAGAACTACTGAAGCAAAGGTTTTAAAAAAGAAATGTTTTTTTTAATAAGAATTAAATGATAAATATATTGACTATGTTGAATACTTAGCTAATACTTGTTTCCTCAGCAACCGTTTATATGAAACTAAGTAATTCAACTTTTTGAAAAAAAAAAGTTCATCCTTAAATAGGAAGTAATTTGTAGTACAAGTTACCAAAAGCTTACACTATAATGTTACTTTCACAAACTTAAGGATTAACTAAAAGAACTCTTAAAACTTGATTGTTTTTCCCAGATGAGTTTGTTACAATCTTGAATTGAACCTTAAGATGGAGTAATTTCACCAAATTAAATGTGTTTCTTAAGAGGTTTCTATTTGATAGCTTTAAAAATAGACCAGTGTTTTTTACTTTGCTTATAAAGAAAAAAAATTATGATGTGAAAGTATTTTTGCTTGTTTCTTTCACTTATGATGAATTGGATGCATTTAATTAGAACAAATGGACTAATTGGATAAGATAGCATTGTTTGTCCAATTATTGCAATGAGAGAATCAACAGGGGGCAATTACAGATTGACACTGTGTAGACTGCAGCTTGTTACTTACACAGCCTGTACTAATAACATGTGGGCAGGATTTAGATGAGTGCATAAATTACATCTGAAAATCAAATACAGACATCAAGTATAAACATTGAGGTTTTCTAGTGCCTAGACTTATCAAATGAATTAACATTTCAAATTTATACATAACGTGGCATTGCTCTTTGATTTTTGAAACATGTTTTAATATTTAGTTCTTATATTTGTCTGAATATCTGTTGCTGAAGTTTGCTAACATTGATAACAGATTCCTTTAGTGTTTTAATAAAACAGCTTAGATGAAGCTTTTATTATAAATATATTCTGTATCACCTTTTTGCTTTCCTTTGCTATTTCTAGGAATAGCAGACTATCAGTTTATTTGAAGAATGTGTCTATAATGAAATTGTAGTTTCATTTATAATGAAATTTTATTAGAATTAATATTGTAAACTCTTTGCGATCCATGATGTAAGAGTGGAATGGAATAGAATGCTTTCGTAATTGGATATTTTACTTAACTGATTTTTTCCCTCTACTTTTGGATCATCTGATTTCCTTCAGATAACACTTATGGTTATCATTTGTCATTGTATGGGCAATAGAGATTTCTGATTGCTCAAAAGTTAGGTTTTCTTTATCTTTAATAATTTACTAAAATATACGGTTTCATGTTTCTCTTTATTAAGCTGTGTTTATTGGTTTATATATCTTTTGAATTATTGAAGTTTAGTGTTATTTTAAAATCAGTAAGATGTTGGAAATAGTAGAGTAGGAATAGACTGTATTGTCCATAATGTTGACCATATTGCTAAACATGTGATTTTGACAGTTTATTTCATCTTTTGGAGCTGAAGTTTCTTTATTATTATAGTGACACCAATACCTGCCTTGCCTATTTCAGAGTTTTTCTCAGGATCAACTGAGATATTGTAGGCAAAAGCACTTTGAGATTTAAAAAGCATTCTATAATATAAAAGCTGTGGTATCCTGAATGTTCCTAGAGTAATCTACAGTAACCATTCTGAGCCAGTGGTTCTTAGATCCAGTGGAGCATCAGAATCTCTTAGGGAATTTTTCGAAGTACAATCAAGGTCCTACCTACTAGATAAGTATCCTGGGATTGGGACCTACATAGCTATATATTTTTTAGTATTATGTTTTGAACTAATTTCAAATTTGCAAAAATAGATCAGAATTCCCTTAGGCTCTTCATCCAGCTTCCTCAAACGTTAACATTTTATGTAACCAAAGCACAATGATCAAAACCAGGAAATAGAAACACTTACACAATCCTATACAATCTTATTAGCTTATTTAGAGATCTTGTGCAAATTTTGTCAGTTGTTCTGTGGGATTTTTTATGTTGTTGGTTTGTTTGGGTTTTTTTTGGTGAGAGTCCAAATCAGGATCCTACATTTCAATTTGTTGTCATGTCTCCTTATAGTCCTCCAATTGGGATAATTCCTCAGTCTTTGTCTTTTGTGACATTTTCAATTTTGAAGCATGTTGGCCACTTACTTTGTAGAATGTCTCTCAATTTGGGTTTGTCTGATGTTTTCTCATTAGGAATCTGTATTTTTAAGAGACAGCCTCCTAATGAAGCCTGCTGTTTACATTTAAGAATTATTGATCTATGCCAACCTAATTTTTGTTTCCTTTCTGTGTGGTATCCCCTATATACTATTTTAGAGCTCTTAATAAACCTATATGACTTCCTTGTTTCCAAGAATAGAGTTCTACATAAGTAATCCTAAGTTTTAAATCTTTTTAAAAGTTTTTAAATCTTAAAATATTTATATTTGACTCAATTATGTAGCTAATAATGACTTCAAGTTTTAGAATTAGCTTTTTTCCTAACATGGAAATGTATCCTTTCTGAACAGAAAGGGCATGTGTAAACATACTTGGACTTTGAAAGGTTTAATAGGAAACTACTATAATCTGCATTGTCTCTTCAAAGTTAGGGTTTGAGAAAAGATTTTTATGAGTTCAGAATGGTTAATGAATTCAAAGAATAAGTTGCTCTTTCAAGACTGGAACAATATTGAAAGAAAATACAGTATATGAAAAACAAAAGGATCTTTTTTCTGTTTTAAGTGCATTTTAAATTAAGACAATGAAGTTTTGTCGAAGGTAAAATAGCAAACAGTTTCCTCCCCCTCTGCCAAAAGGGATGAGTGTTTAAGATTGATTTGGCAGCACTCTTTTTTTTTTTTTAAGAGATTTAGGCAATATTTACCTATAAGAGTAATGTTTAAGAAGCTTAGTCCACTGATCTTAGAAAGTTTTCATTTAATTACCATTAAAAGAAACAGTGGAACCTCTTCATAGTCACTCATAAATGCAAAAAAATGTTAACTTCTCCGCTTCTGATTTCATTGAAGTTTTTATTCAGTGGAATTTCTGTCTTTCCGCAGCCACATGGATACTGTATCAGAATGTGTATTTCACATGATTCATTTAGCTTGCTCAGCACTTTTAAACAATGTGCTGAAAGGTATTAACAGGTCTTGATTTGCATTTTGTAGGAAATTGTTCCTTAAGTAACTAAACATTCCTTTTACTAGTTTTGTTAATCTACAGACTAGTCTAAAACATGCATTTAGGGTTGGAGATGGATAGATAATGGAGAATGCATGAAATGTATATTTCTACTACCCACTTTTATTTAGAGTTATCCTTGACCTTGCCATTGGAAATGACCTGCGCAAGTGCCTGAGGTTGTATTAAGTAATCACAGGTATATCATAAGGAGAGGGTGTTACTGGAAGAGAGGGCATGAGAGAATACTTCTGGGTAACTAATAATGTCTCATTTCTTCATATAGAAGCTGGTTATACATGTATATTCATTTGAGAAAAGTCGCTGAGCTGTACTCGTAATGTGTGCTCTTTTCTGAATTTACGTTATTCTTTGGTATTAGTAGACTATTAGATTTAGGGAAAGTGAGGGATTGTATTTGGAAGCATTCTGAGATTATGATATCTGCGGAATATCCATGTGGATATGTCTGATAAATCTTTATATGAATCTGAAGCTTGGGTAAAAGATCTGAACTAGATATGAGAGATCTGAAAATCTTTAACTTTTATGTGAGGTTAAGAATAGATGAAATTGGATATGCCAGGTACAGTGTATAGAGAGGAAAGAAGGCTGAAGACAGAACTTTGAAAAATACCAAAGTCTATGGGTCAGGCAGAAGAGAGCTGTCAAAGACTGCATCCTGCTTAAAACCAACATACTAAGAGTAGGGGGTAGAAGAGGAGCCCAAGGAGTTTATTGAGAACTAGAAGGGCGTTCGTGTCATGGAGCCAAGGGTGTAGAGAAGGAAAAATGGGTTCGTTATGCTTTGGTAAATTAAACTTTAAATTTCCATTGAATTTGGCATTACCAGGGTCACTTGTGGCCTTAGGCATTAGGAGTTCAGGCTTTGAAGTGAGGCATTAATTTTTATCTCTACTCCTGCTACTGGTGTGACTTTGAACAAGTTACTTAACATCTCTAAGCTTCAATTTCTTCTTGTAAAATAATAGCATTTGCCTTTCAGAGTTGTGTGAACATCAAGTGAAATAATGCATGTGAAGTTCAGATTACAGTGGGCTGAGAAATGAAACTGAAACAGTATAGACGACTATTTTAAGAACTGTGGATGAGAAGAGGGAAGGACATGTGATATCTAATAGTGGATATGATCTCAAGGAAGATTTTTATTTTAGGAAGGAAACCAGAGAGAAAGAGGGACCAGAAGAGGGAGGAAATGACCAATGAAAGTGGTGAGAGGGAATGAAGTGTAATTGTGGTTGGTTCCTTAAAATATTGTTTCATAATATCTTTTCTCTGGTTCCAACATAAGCCGTATTTTACTCTTATTTATTTTCATCACAAACTCAGAAGAATGCAGATGAGATACCAAGTAAGAATTACCATTATCCTGCTGAAGATGATAATCATACCAATACATGAATAACCTGAAATTTTTCTCGCCTTAAGTCGAGTCATCCAGTTAACCAAGTGCTGCTGAGTATGCTTCCAAAATTGTATCTTTTTTTGCCTCTTCATCCTTATCCCCATGGCCCTGTATTGCTGACTATTCATCATTTGCTTTATCACTGGTTTGCCTGCCTTGCATTTCACTTCTGCTTGCATTGTTCTCTCATTTAAAATTCTCCCCTCCCTATTTTATTGAGATAGAATTGACATAACATTGTACTAGTTTCAAGGTGTACAGTGTGATTCGATATATGTGGATTTGCAAAATTATTACCACAATAAGGTTAACATCCATCATCTCACATAGTTATGAATTTTTTTCTTGTAATGAGAACTTATAAGATTTACTTCCTTAGCAACTTTCAAGTATTCAGTACAGTATTAACTATAGTTACATCACTAGAACTTATTTAAAATTCTCATTTTCCAGTTGCATTTTTTTTTCATTCATTCAAAGACATTTCAGTGCCATTTGTTGTCAATGGTGAACAGGACAGATTCTCTTTAAATTCTTGCCCTGTTGAGCTTAAAAGCTGGCCTTAAACTAAAATGTTAACTTCTCGCATGTCATACAAGGCCTTCTGTGAGCTTCACCCTAGTTATAAGACCGTCATCTCTCTGCTTACTCCTCCCGCGGTACTCTGTATTCCTGACAAGCTCTTAACACTGTATAGTCTCTACTGTGGCATCCCCCTACCTAGGATGTACCCTGCCTCTTCTTTCATTACTTGGTAAACTCCCTTCCATCATTCAAGTGTCAGACTTCACTTTTTCGGTAAGGCCTCCTTTACTCTTCAGTAAACATGAGCACTTCTTCCTTTGGGTTCACATTATGTCCAGTGCTAAGTTCCATTTTAGCATTTTAACTGTGATGATATTCTAACAATGACTTAAGATTAGTAACTGGGTCTCCTTTATCTTCAAATCTTAGAATTTAGGAAAGTGCCTGGCATATAAAAATAAGATGTAATGATAATTATTAGTTGAAAAATTACTGTGTCAAGACTTTGCTAAGAGGTGACATATATTATCGCACTTAATTCTCTAAAACAATAGAGGCAGCTTTTACAATTTCTCTATTTTCCAAGCATGGGCACTAAGACAAAAAGAGACCAAGTAATTTGCGCAGTGTCTCACAGATGGGTAAATAGTGAACTCAGGATTACAGTCTGTGCCCCTGTGATTTCAAAGGGCATGCCCTTAACCTCCAAGTTCTCCTACAGTAGAACTAGTAAATTATTGTTGAAAAATTCTGATACATATCTGAAAGTATTTGATGACTTTCTTTGTTTGGAATACAGATATCTAAAGTACAGTTTTCCTGATTAGCACTTAGCATGGTCCATGATTAGTATGGTACTTTGAGATCAAGCCCTCCCATCTGTTGAAACAGTTAAGGAGATATGGGAGCACTGTACTTCTACATCTGATCTGGAAAAAAAAATCAAAAACACACTTTCATTTTAGACATTTGTATTTCATGTGTGTGCAAGTATTAATATACATAGATACACATACACACGAGAGGCAAACTGTTGAAACATTAAAAATAAAGTTTTTAGGAACAGAGTACATTTAAGATAAGCCATAACATACATGACATCATTAAAGAACAATTAATTGTTAAATTGTTTTAAGTAAGGGAGACAGTACTGAAGGGGAGAAAGAAATAGAGGCTTTTAGGGAATAGGGGGGATTCAGGGACATTAGTGAGATTTGAATTTAGTAAGAGGTAGAAGGAAAAAATTTCTCATTTCAGATCTACAAGATAATAAAAGTTATTTTTATTACTAAATACAGTTATATCACTGATATTTTTGCTGTGAAAAATAATCTTGAGCCTGAGAAGTGATAGAACTTGAGTACCTTCCTGTGCTGAGAAGCATGTTGACTGTAATAGTGATTTGTATTTGCTCCATTAGAATACAGTTTTTGTCTTGGAAATGCCATATGGATTTCGTGATAATTATCATCAGTTGAACATTCAAATGATACGAAAGAAAGTTTATCACGGTAATCTTGATTTGACCAAAAATGGAAAAATGCAGGGATCTTACTGTTTACTCTTTTCCCTCTTAAAACAGCAAGCTTATTATTACATTGGGTAAAAAACAAAAAAGAAAGAATGAGTCTTCAGATGAAATATCTGATGTGGAGCAGATGCCACAGCATACATGCAAAGAGGAAGACTCTCAAGTGAGTATTCAATTTTTTTTCTGAGAACTGAAGTACTGGTAGAATTATTTAGATAGCATAATTTTGCTTTATGGATTTTTATACTGCAGTTTACTAGTAAAATACATTTTATTGTATAGTAGAGCTTAGTGTGACGGCATTACCACAAAAAAAAATATAGTGCTAGCAATATATAGACCTGGGAGGAAACTGACATATCCTCTCAAACCACTTATTTTTTATATAATGAAACTAAAGCCCAGAGAGGTTGAATAACAATCTAAAGTTTCTGCTGGCTTTTAGCATGGAGAAGTAGCTAGTGATATATATCCTGTACTTAGAGTGCTTTTGAATGAACTTAATGAAAAACATCATAATTTTTAAAATCACCTACAATGATAAAGCAAATGTATTAAGTCATTTCTAGAGATATGTCCTTTGATCTGCTCTGTCAAAGAAAAAAACAACCATTTATATTCAAAATCCCCTAATGTAGACAAAAATACTGTGCGTTTTGCCCTTTTATTTTGAATAAGTGGATATTCAAAATAATCTTGTGAAGTTAAAAAAATATATAGCAAAGGTCATAATAATTCAGGCCACCCTCTGCTCTCTAATAATTAAAGCACGACTATAGGCCGTAGGGGTGGTGGCAGTTGTTGAATTATGGGGCCAGAAAGCCCCTGAACGGCCTTTCTTCTTCCTTACGCAGCTTCTTGTCCAGTGGGAGAGTAGTGGCTCAAGGCTCCTGGGCTGCTGCAGGAGTTGAGGTAAGGGCAGTGACCGAAGCTCCTGATGTTACATGGCCTGGCTTTCTCGTTATGTTATCCTTAACTTAGGGCAACTTTTAAGTATTCGATATGAGAAATTCAGTTTATTTTTACTAGAATAATGCTGGCCATTTTTCCATTATGTAATTACCACACAGTGACATGGCAGGATAGGTTAACATGGCACAGCTCTTCCATACCTTTGACTCTAGTATTTGTTCACTTTGATAGGTCTGGCTCTAAAACACATACTCACACTCACAAATGGGGCAGGTTGGAAGTATTTTCTAATAAACACTTATAAATCTGTATTATTGACATATTTAAGTGTATCATCATATAAATGATGGAGAGGTCCATGTAGCTTTCAGCCACAATTAATTGTCAAGATTTAAAGACTTGAAAAGTAGTCTAAGGTTTGGAGTCAGTAGAAATTTAAAAATGTAAATATGATACTTAATTTTTTACTTTCAATTTTAATAGAGAGCACTCTAGTAGTCTGATAATATTTAGACTTAAATTTTTTAAAGCCTCTGCAGCAGATTATATTAGGATTATGAGAGAAAACAAGTAATATGATATCAGTTATGTCATTTAGAAGCATGTTTCTGACCTCTTATGTAAAGTACTATAGCCTGATCTTTGCCACCTTTAAGACATAAGGAAAAAAGGGAGAAGAAATTTGAAGAAAGAATTTGTCACTATTTTAAATTGTGCTTTGTAAAACATCGTGGAGAAAGCCAGAAAAATCACAGCCAAAACTGTGGACATCAAATTACTTTTATATTTTTAAAGTAGTAGACTGAAAAGTATGACAGTAAGATAATCGATGAGGGTGACACCTTGTTTGGATTCGCCTGATATCTAACTATATAACCTAGTGGAATATAATTTATAACGAAGTCAGCTATAATCTTATAACTCATAGACAAAATCTTTTAGACTAATAAAGTCTTCATAGGATTAGAGAGCAGTTTACAATGAGTGGCCCGGCCCATGTTCTGTCTTGTTAAGAATTACCTGAATGTGCAATTCTGTGAGTTCAAAGGATTCTTTCAGGCCACTCATTTTCTATTGACTGAAGACCAAGTGAAGCATTTCAAAGCATTAATAGTTGCGTAAGCAACTAGAAAGAAAACTAATGCTGAAAACATTGAACGGAGTTCTAAAAGTATACTGAATTATTCGCAAACTTCATTATTTAGAAGATTTGTGCCTGGTGAGACACAACATTGTTAATACATGTTATTGTTAGAATAATAAATGTCACTGTCAGTTATTAATTTAAATAAGTCTTGAACATTAAGAACTGTGGGATGCCTGTAATAGAAATCTAAACACTCCTTTAGCCTGCTATTAAATTAGAGATCCTTAGAATTTTTTCCCCCCAGGGAGAAATATTTTATATCTTTCACAACAGGATATGGGAAAATGAGGTTTCTTGAAGTCCCGTTTTCTATATGCCACCTTCCTGTCTCCAATATTAACAAAGTGGTACCTTGGGTAAATGTCCTCTTGGCCAGGAGATAGTGACGCATCCCAAATGAGGCATGAAGTTGTCTACTGCATTTGGCTGAGCTAACTCACCGTATTAGTGCCTTTCTTTCTCATAGTATTCTACTAAAGGCAAAGGCACGTTAAAGGCCACTGCAGCCTTTCTGGATGCAAATAACAAGTTTGTCCCCACACTGCTCCTGATTTAGCCATTCTTGTCTTGGCTATGGAAGTATAAAAGACGTACTAAATTGAAGACATTGTCAGAAACCAAAAAGAGAAAACAAGGGTTATTTGCTGGTTACATTTTGGAAGGGATATTATGGGAGTTACTGAATATAGAAAAGAAAATGGAATAGGAATAGGAAGAAGGGATAGATTTATACCAGATACAGAGCAATACAATAGTTGACTCAGATGCTTCCACCCATGAAATTTTAGGGAGGTGGAAGAAAGCAAACCTAAGTCCTTTGGGATTTTCAAATCAATATGAGAGTTTCTTTTTATAGAGGGAACATCAAATAATATTAGATATCTAGGGAGGTAAGTAAAGCCATGTGAATTTGATACCTGATTTAAAATTACTTAGATTATTTAAAAACTATTTTATTACATGTGATACTTTTTTAAAAGCTTAGTTCTGTTTTTTTGATACTGATGTTCCTTATTTTTAAGGAAAGATAGTGAAGTTAGTAAAACACTGGTTCCTCTCTTATTCACATTCAATTATTTCCATAGATTTTGTACTTTATTATTTTGTGTAATTCTTTTAAATGTTTAATATCATTTTTTTTCTGTTTTAAATGTAAGTTCATGGGTTTGTGGCAAATATTATTTAATTCTAGTTTTCTATCCCTGAGTAATAATTTAACCAGTATTTATCTGATGCACATTTGGGTTTTGGGCAAAAACTACGTAAGTTTTAATAGTATAAATACGTGCTGCCCAAGGTGTGAAATAGTTAAATAAAACAGGTGCTTTTTTACTTTTATTAGTAATAGTTTCTAAGCAATTACTAATTACTAATAAAATATATTTTGCCCAAAATGTGAAATAGTTAAGTAAAATAATCTTTTTATTCTAAACGATTTCTAGAGAAAGACAATAAAGGTGTACTAATCTTTGTTATTTGAAACTTTAGGAAGTTAATCTAAAGATTGCAAACCTGGATAAGGGAAAATTATAATAATCTTTCTTTAATTAGGAAAAAATGAGACAAGATGAATGTTGCATACAGTTTTGAAATTTTAATATATAAAACTGCCACACTGGTGTAATTATTTTTAAAACCTTTCCTTTAAAATAAATCATGTAAATATGATCCTTATGGTTCATTACAGAAAAGAAGATCAAATCGACAAATTAAAAGGAAAAAGTATGCAGAAGATGGAGAGGGGAAACAATCTGAAGAAGAGGTTAAAGGCTCTGTGAAAATAAAAAAGAATTTACCTCCTTTACCTGGTGAACAGCCTTTACAGTTATTTGTGGTAAGGCACATTTGGGATTATGACAGCAAAACATCATAGACCAACATAAATTCCTTAAAATGCTTTCATTAGCTTTCCTCCTAAAACCTTGGCCAACTTTTGCTCCCAGATTCCTTAATGTAGTTAAGAAAACCTTTAATAGTTCAAATTAGAAAGCTAGGGATTCATCTACCTCCCAAACACATAGTCCTAAAACTCCTCCAAAATCTCTCCTTTCTGTAGCATATTTCTAAGTTACAAACCTGATTATAGTACTTTTCTATTGAAAACTGTAAGAGTATACTAAGTCTTCAAAACTATTGATGCCTTCTTAACACAGCCTATGAAGCACTTTATATGGATTTTCTGACCTTGTCTCCTGTCACTGCTTTCCAAGCACCCAGTCCACTCGCTATGTGAACATAGTTGCCCAAATGCATTGTTTTGACACCTTTATGTCAGTGCATATGCATTTTTCTCTTTGTATAATTCTTTTCATCTTCCTTATCTGGATTGCGAAGAGCCACTCTACTCTGCTAGCTAGCTGAGTTCTGGCTCCTTGGGCAAGTAAGCACTTACCTTCTCTGTGCCTGAATTTCCTGCCGAACATGTCCAATGTAGGTGCAAATAGTACCTACCACACAGTGTAGTTGTAGGGGTTAAATTAGTTAACATACGTGCTTAGAACAGTGCATATCAGGGTGAAGCATATCTTCACTATGGTGATGATGCCCATAACGAGGACAGTAATGATGATTTATTTTTCATTTTTGTATTCCTAATGTTTAACATGGTGCCTGGCACCTGTGCTACATAACCGTAAATGTTTATTGAATTTTCATGAGTGGAAGCTGTAAAGGAATTTTCGGAATGTGTCATTATATTTTTCCTCCCTCCTTCAGGAAAATCCAAGTGAGGAAGATGCTGCAATTGTAGACAAAATATTATCTTCTAGAATTGTGAAAAAGGAAGTAAGTGATGGTACATTTTACTTGTATACTTCAATATTCCGGGCCTGATAGTAAAAGTCATAATAATTGATTTTATTTTCATAGATATCACCTGGAGTGATGATTGATACAGAAGAATTTTATGTAAAATACAAGAATTAGTAAGTATTTCAGTTAGAAAAATAATAGAAAGATGTTGATTTAAGAATAAATATATATAACTATATTAAGATAATTTTATTTTATCTGCATTTTAAGTGTTATTATATCATGATCTTAAGCATTAATGAAGACTGAAAACCTTTCATGTTACAGTCATTTTTTTTGGAAAGCTATTAATATCAAAATGGAGGAATCTATAATACGCTTTTTAAAATTATAGACATTACATTTGAGTTTGACTTTTCAGAATTCAACTTTTTCTTATACTTTGGTGAAAGAGTTTTAAATAAAATAATTGTTTTCAAAACAAGTTAGCTCTCTGATCTTTTCAAAACTATTACAATGAAGATATAAATGATAAATCCTATCTTGTTACCTATATGATTCAGTTTATCATTCTGTTTATAGCAAATTGGCTGTTGGCATTTAATAAAATGATGAACTACTTATTTGTAAAGTGGAAGATAATATTTTATATTGGTATTCTATGATTAAAAATAAATCTAAATAAACCAAAACATGTATTCTAATATGTTGCTTTTATAAAAATTTTAGCTCCTATCTTCACTGTGAATGGGCCACAGAGCAGCAGCTCCTGAAAGATAAAAGGATCCAGCAGAAAATCAAACGATTCAAATTGAGACAAGCACAGAGAGCACATTTTTTTGCAGATGTAAGAGACATAAGTAAATTAGATGATTATGTGTTGAACTCTGAACACATGTAGTATTACCAATCAAAACTTTATTCTGTATTTTACTTCTTAGACTATAAACTTTGAAATTTGAATACAAATGCTATCTGCATTTTTTTCTTTTCCCAAATTTAGCTTGAAAAGTAGCTGCAACAAGAACATAGATAATTCAAATAGTAGATATAGTCTGTATTTTAAATTAGTATGTATTTACATACTTAGAGTCGAATGTGAGTATATCTCAGAATTTTAGCAACAAAGTCAAATAATGGAAATGATAATGTAGCAAATAAATGGAAAATAGTATTTTTCAGTACATGAAATTATTTTATATTTTCTGTACCAGCTATATATATGAACAGAACGTCATTGAAAAAATTCATTTACCCTTCTAGGCTTACTAAATAGTCTCATGTTCTTTTCCACTCTAATTTTTTTTAATAGCCTATTTTTGGTGCAGTTTTAGATTAGTATAATTTTTACTAACTTTTTAATTTGAATATTTTTAAAAACTTTTTATTTTGAACAATAAAGTTGCAAACATTATACAACAAAATCTCACATATATTTTAATTAGATTCCCTATATGTTAACATTTTACAGTTTTTGCTTTATCATTCACATTCATTCTCCCTCTGCAAACTTCTCTCACATGCACTTACATTTTTTTCTAAACCATTTGAAAGTAAGTCGCAAATACTTATGTATTTATTTTCTGAAAACATTTTCTTAGATAATAATAGTAGAATTGACACTGATGTTAGTATGTTTACAGCAAAAATTATGTGTGCACTTATTCTGGTCCGGAGGGTAATCGAGCATCATATATTGAATTCAGTTGTCATGTCTCCTTTAAGCATTCTTACTTTGTTTTTTACTTTTTTTAAAAAAAAAGAATGTAGAGGACTTATTTGGTAGAATGGCCTAAGTTTGGGATTGTGTGATATTTCCTCGGTATTCAGTTCGTGCATTTTTTAAAAGAACACCACGAGAATGCTGCTTGTATTCTCAGTGAATCATATCAGGATGTGCATGGTGCCTATTTCAAGTAGGACATTTGTCAAGTAAGAAGTGATTAAGCAGTGAGAATGAGAAGGAGGAGCCAATTTGAGTTAAGTAGAATTTGTACAAATTGATAACTTGTTAGATGTGGAAGGTTAAAAAATCTAATATGACTTCTCCATTTGGGCTTGCCTAACTGAGAGCAGGTCGCGGAGGGGTGCTGTGTTACTATTAGCTCATTCAGAAACTATAGGAAGAAGGATCAGCTGAACAGGAAATGGGAGCAGAGAGTCTGAGATAGCTCAGATAGTTCGCACTCAGTTAGTCTGCATAAATTCTTGAGCATAGGAAAGAATGTTTGATCAACTGAGAGGTGAACCTGCAGTGGTCTTCAACTTTTGGACTTGAGGAAAGTAGTAACAGAAAGGGATAGAGGCCCATTTGGTTGGTTTTATTACATGTAACATGGTGATTCATAATATAAACAAATATCCGAAATATCTTTTGGAAATTCAAATAGAAGTATTCCATTCATTGGAAATGTAATTGAAATCAAACCTAAGTGTCCTGTGGTGACTAGCTAGTATATTTGTCTTTATTTTACTTTTATCTTTCCTCTTCTTTGTCAATATTGTTACTTTTAATTTTAGATGGAAGAAGAACCGTTTAACCCAGACTACGTTGAAGTAGATAGGGTGTTGGAAGTCTCTTTTTGTGAAGATAAAGATACTGGTGAGGTAAATATTTAGTAAAAAAAATTTTTTTAAATAAGAAAAACTTAAACTTTCCGTCATTTCAACTTACTACTTTTTTAAAGTTAATGACCTAAAACAATAAAAAATTTTTTTGTTACTTATTGATGTAGGTTAATATATTTGAACTCTATTTTTCTAAAAGGTAAAATTTTTTTTATAGCCTGTTATTTACTACTTAGTAAAGTGGTGCTCATTGCCATATGAAGATAGTACTTGGGAACTAAAAGAAGATGTAGATCTTGCAAAAATAGAAGAGTTTGAACAGTTGCAAGCATCAAGACCAGACACAAGACATTTGGTAAGAATATATCTTAGACAGCTTCATAAAATCTTAGCACTTTTTCATTCAACAGGTTTAATGTAATCTTTAAAATTCTAGTTTAGTCTCTGGTGCAATTATTACTGTATTTTCAAATTGCTACAGTGTCATGTATGTGTGTTAATTTTTTCCTTCACTAGTGAGTATTGCAGTTTTTGCTGTTACAAACAATGCTACATCGAACATTAAGCCCTTTTTGTATAAGTTCCTTAAGATAAATCAGAATTATAATCAGAATTTTAAAGAGCATAGGTACATTTAAAATTGTGGAGTATTTTCTTCCAAAGTATCCTCCAGAAAAGTTATGAACACTTCTACCTCATTGCTTAATTTAATAACTTCTCCCTAATCTTTTTTCAGGGCATTTATCAAACTATCACAATATCAGTTTCAACTCTTGAGTAATTAATTCTCTGTCAAAAATATCCATGTTATTACCATGTTTTTCCTTCATTTCTATAAAACCAGATTTTATCCATAACTAAATACTTCATCTACTTCCATAGGACCTTTATTTTTAGAACCTTTTCTATAGAATATTATTAAAGACATACATAAATTAGGCACACTGATTTCTTATGTTACATGTAAATCTCTTCCCTGCACGCGTACACACACAACACATACACAGGCTTGAGTAGGTTATTGATTTTTTGTTACAGAAACTGGAATTCTAGAAAGTTATTGCAAGTTCTGATATTGTTAATAATTACATGAATTTTTGCTTTCCGTTTATTTAAAACATAGGATGGTTCTCATATGAATCCAGTTTGCGGAGACAACCAAAAGAAATTCATATTGAGGAGATATCTTATTAAATGTTTTTGCCTGTCCTCTTTGCATTATAATTTGGTTATAGAAATTTCTTAATTCACTTAAGAAGGAGTTTATACATGAAAAAACAGGGCCAGATCACTTTTGGATTAGCATCAGAGTGGGGTGGCTTCCATGAAAAATTTGGTGCTATAAGAAAAGAAAAATGACTTAATTGTTCCTTAGAAGAGATCATATTGTTTTTATTAATTTTTTCTCTTTTTCTTATTTTTGGTCTCCTTAATTTATCTACCAGTAATACCCATAGTCTATTACCAAGAGAACAGCTCCCCACCCCCTTTTTTTATGGTTTCTAAATGCCTATGCTTGAACTAGGAAACAAAAATGTTAAATAGTTCATGGAGGAGTGAATCAAGGAATATTGTGAAAGAGAAAGGTTTTTTTTGGATGAGAAGACTGTGCCTGCAGTATAGTGGTGACAGTGGACATCCTTGCCTTATTCCCAATCTTGGGGAGAAAGCATTCAGTCTTAATCATTACATATGATGTTAACCGTGGCTTTTTCATAGATATCTTATAAGGTTGAGGAAGTGCCCTTCTATTCAAAATTTAAAAAGAGTTTTTGTTAGAAATAGATGTTGGCTTTTTCATATCCTTTTTCTGCATCTGTTGAGATTCTCAAAGTTTTTTCAGTCTGTTGATCAACATCGATTAATTTTCAAATTTAAACTACTTTTTATTCCTGGCAAAAACCCTACTTACCCTTTTTAAATATTGTTAGATTCCATTTGCTAAAATTTTGTTATGGATTTTTGCATTTCTGTTCACAAAGGATATTGGTCTGTAGTTTTCATGTAATATCTTTGATTTTGGTATCATTCATAGATAAGTTGGGGCGTATGCCTTCTTCAGTTTTCTAGAAGAGTTTGTATAGAACTAATTCGGTCTTTAGACATTTGTAAAATTTCATAATGCCATGTAATGTTTGCTTCATGATTATTCTAAAAGCATTCCTTGTGAGATGTATGGAAGATTAAAAAATCTGAAATACATCATCATTCATTTTTGTTTTCCACTAAGGATCGTCCTCCCTCTAATATCTGGAAAAAAATAGATCAATCCAGGGACTATAAAAATGGCAATCAACTCAGGGAATATCAACTGGAAGGACTCAACTGGCTCTTGTTCAATTGGTACAATAGGTATGTAGTATATCTTAACAGAAAAAAAATTTAGCGTGTTATTTTTTTTGTATGTGCCAGAATATGTTCAGTAAAATTGAAATTGATGTTACATCATTATTGTCATGGAGTCTTCGTTATTGAAAGTCAGGTTATTTCAGGAAGATATATATTGGGTTTTGACTACAGTTGCTGTATTTAAATGTGTACCAGTCATAGAAGAAAGTCGAGATGGTGATTAATAATTAAATTTGAGATACCTTTCTTAATATCATAAAACATCTGTGTTACAGAATATTTTTCAACTTACCAACCTATACTACTGTTTGCCAAAAACTGAATCTAGTTAGTAAGGTGTGGGCAATTAATCTTTAAGTATTAGGCCTTTAAAAGAAGGTTGTCAGCAATTGGTAAGGAATAGAATACAAATATGACAGCCTAGTAATGAATTACCCCCTTTTATAAATTAATTTTTTAAGTTGTTCAAAAATGCTTATGGAACATTATCTCACTTTTATTGAGATAAAAGATGATTGCAAAAAAGTAAAAATTGTACCATGATTGAGAAATTAGCATAGTATATACGAGGGAGCAGATGAAGGCACTGTTATTAGTAATCATAGTAAAATTTGATGACATTTTTTATTCGAAATCATTTTTCTGTATTTTCCCTTCTCACATGATTCTTTTGAGTCATTACACTTAGTAATGGTGAGTCATCGACTTAGTGCGATAGAGCAGGGAGATCTGCCATCCTACGCGGTGTCCTTTCCCTTGCTTCTTATTTTGTAAATATTAATTACAATTTTCTCCAAGAGGTCCTTCCAGGTAAAATAGTTAACGAAATAGTCTTTTTATTTTCATCCCTCATCCATACCCTTTCACATTTTCTGCATTGCTTGTTTTAAACACTCTTCAAGCCCTTTATCACAATC
The DNA here is from genome assembly GCA_003508835.1 of Eonycteris spelaea. NCBI lineage: Eukaryota > Metazoa > Chordata > Mammalia > Chiroptera > Pteropodidae > Eonycteris > Eonycteris spelaea. The sequence continues at coordinate 3,631,436 of PUFA01000071.1, read as the reverse complement.
CTACCCCTGTCACTCTCTGTGACTGCTTCATAGAGAAGCCTCTGGCCAGCCAGTAGGTGAACTTCAAATTCTTCCCTGCTGCCCAAGCCTACAACTGTATCTGCATCCTTAGCTCTCCTTACCTCTACCTGCATACATCAGAAATTGAAAAGTCCCTCCCCAGGACCTCAGCCTGGGACATGCATCCCGTCCAGTCTTCTCTAACCTCCATTCAGTTTTCATGCTTTGCTCTTACATCTTCAGGCCATCTCTGATGACCAGGGCCATCCCTTCATTCTGTGAACGAATTTGGGGTTGACCCATCTATCACATTAACTTAAAAGATGATAAACATTCCCCTGGCTCTGTTTTTCCTCCTAGCCACCTGGAGCCCTCTTTGTAACCTCCCAGGCGAATTTCTAGGAAGAGTAGCCTGCTGAGCTCTTCCTAGTTCTCGTCTTCAGTTCTCGTTTAACCTGTTGTCTGGATTTTGATTCTGTAATATCTCTGAAACTTAAAATTTCCAGTTCACGGGCTATTTTTCAGCTGTAATATTCTGTCTCCGCGGCATCGTATAGTGGTTGGTACTCCTTCCTCCTTTAGACTTGCCCCATCCTCCTCCGCAACAGCTTCCTGACTGACTCTTCTCCCGCTCTCTCCAGTGCCTCTGTGACCGCCCTTTCAGTAGTCTTTGCTGGTTCTCCATCATCTGCTTGCCTTTTCAGTGTTGATATTTCTTGCTCCAAATTCTGTCTTTTCCTTTTTTCTCATCTTACATATTTGTTCTCCCTAAGCCATGTTCTACACCCCCTCTGTGCCTTCACTTATCAGTAATATTCCGATTTCAGACTTTTATTTCGACGAAGGCCTTGAACCTACATTAATGTCTATCAAAGATTTTTTAAGCATAACATTGAAAATTTTATCTTACCATTTTGTTTCTTCTATACTGAATTTAGTCTTCCTCCATATTTTGCATCTCAGTTAAGAATAACAATTCATTTCATCACCCAGACTGAAATCTGACTGTCTTCCTCTCACGCTGTGTACCTGATTGGTTACTGGGTCCAAATTATTCTACCTCTAATTAATATTGAAATCAGTTCTCTTCTCTTAGTCCCTCCTCCCTTAGTCCGAGTTTTAACCCTTTCCTGCATTATTATACTGCTTTCCCAATCAGTGTCCCAACTTCTAGTCACTTCCCTTCTGATATTCACAGGGATGCTAGAGTAGCTTCAAAACAATCCTATTCTCATCAAGTTTTTAAAAAAGTTTTCAGCGACTCCCAGTGCATATTAGAATGATGTCTAAACTTCTTTATTTATACTTCCATCTTATCTTAATGTACTCTGCCCTTTACCCTTCTTTCAAAACCATAGTAAACAGCTTTTGGTCTTTCAGTGGGTCATGCTCTTTACACTTTTCTTCTTTTCTGTGCTGTCTGACAAAACACTGACTTCCTGTGAAAGTGGTCTTGAATCCGAATGTATGGAGTGGGTACTGTGTATCTGTGTCTCTTTCAAGCTTTGTAGGCTCTTGCAATGCTCAGCCAGAGTGAAACCAGTGCTTTAATGTGCTTCTGTAATCGTACGTTGTATGACTATTTGCCTCTGTATCCCGTTTTCTCATACTGTCTCTGAGATGAGGCATTTATTTAATAAATGCTTCCTAAAGAAAATATTTCGTTAGCCTCGCTCCTGCCATTTCACTCTGTAAAAAACATCTGGAGAGTGGTATCTTAGTCTATAGTCTTCCCTTTGCAGGATTATAATAAAATTGTAATCTTTAGCCTACTTTGCACTTCAGCAGCTTTTACATTTTTATAAATGCAAGTGTTTTAATTTGATCTTTGATTTTTTTGTATATTTATCATTGAAAGCATTGTAGTATACAGAAAAAACCCAATGTATGCTTGGATAATATATTTGTGTATTTCAGACGAAACTGCATTTTAGCAGATGAAATGGGTCTTGGCAAAACCATTCAATCAATTACATTCCTCTACGAAATCCTTCTGACTGGTATAAGAGGACCTTTCCTGATTATTGCTCCACTTTCTACCATTGCAAACTGGGAGAGAGAATTTCGTACGTGGACTGATATTAATGTTGTGGTTTATCATGGGAGCCTGATTAGCAGACAGATGATACAGCGATATGAGATGTACTTCAGGGACTCACAGGTGTGTTGTCGGTCATTTTGTTCATTGTGAGAACGGTCAGGTTTGGACAAGATAAGCATTACATATTAATTACTTTCAAATTTAGGATAGGTTTTAATTGCTTACTTAGATCTCATTTAGTCTCTATTCATCATATTTATTTTACAATAAACTTTAGTAGCTAAAGAGAATAATGACAAAAGTAGCTTCATGCTCTACTTCAGTATAAAGAAATTTGCCGATTTATACAAATGTACAAGTTTATATCTTTAATATTTAAACTAGAATAGCTTACTAATTGTTTTAAAATACCTATCAACTTTAGAATTATAAGTCTCTTTGATCATCTTCCAGTTTTTCCTTCTTCTTTTTTAAAATTTAAATCTTCAGCGAACACAGTGGGTTTAAATGTTAATTGAGGTGAAACCATAGGTTCTCTTTTGTGTTCACTGGATTTTGATTTTAGACATTTAAAAAGTTTGGTTTGTTTTATATACTGATGCAAGCATATCTTTATATTTTTGCTTCTTGGATTGGTTATTCCTGTTCTCTGGTGATTTTATGGTTTTCTTCCCTATATCTTTCAGGCACATTTTAAATTTTACTTGGGCTACCTATTCTTTAGGAAGAGATTTTCTAACTTTCTGCTACATTACAGATCATAAAATTAAAACATAACATAAGAAAGAATTACCTAGCATTTACATTAAGACTAGAAAACATGAAGTGCCAAGTTGAAGTTTTGAGTGGTCACATAACTCTTTTTAAATAAAAATTTGTATTAAGAAATGAGAAAATCAATAAAACACGTTTCACAGAAAATTATGCTTTTTTGACTGGAAAAGGTTTACTGCCCGGTGCTCTAACTCTACCTCAATAGCACCTTAATATTTTATTTTTCTTTTGCTAATTATTCTGGTTTTTTTACGGATTGTTATATGGCCGGGTCATGAGATGTGATTTAGGTTGAAGTAAGCTAATATGCATAGTCTACTTTTACCTTCCAATTATAACTGATTTTTACCTATTTGAAAAGTGAAAATGGATGAATTAGTTGATTTTTTTCCTTTAACCTCATTTTCCCTCCTTTGTGGTTGAAACAAATACATTTCTATGAACTTAAGTTTCTACAAAACCTTTTAATTATTTCTCTTTTGAGAACTATTACCTTTGCACCTTTGGAGCCTACAATATCTTAGGTAATAGTTCAATTTCCTTCCATAATGTTTTATTATTAATCATACATATGTAGATTTTAGAGCTGTGTGGCACCATAGAAATGACTGAGTTCAATTTCATTTTTTACAGAAGGTACAATAAAATATTTTGAGTGTGAGATTATAGAAACAAGATTTTAATATGTCTCATGAATTGGGTATCAATATGATAGATACAAAGCTGAAACATTCTTGATGTGTTGTGTTAACATTATATATTAAATAGTATAATTTTATGGTAAATATTATACATTCTAAAAAATTTTATCTATAGGACTTAAAATTTAAGAGATAAAGATGTCTCATATAATGATAACTATATCTGTACTTTATAGAAATAACTTTCATTATCTCTTTAAAATATATTTTTTCAAGTTATTAAATAGCTTGATATCACAGGAGTAGTAAAATTTTCTGAATTTGCCCGGAGAAAAGTAGCAGAGATAGCACTAGTAACTACAAACATTTATTGAGTATTTACCGTGTGCCAGGCGTTGTACTAAAGAATTTACATATAGTGTTCACTTAAACTTGCTAATACCAACTTTGTAAATAGGCAATAATATTACTCCTAGTTACAAATGAAGACACCAAGGTATAAAGAAATTGCTTAGTTCCCCTGAAGTCAGAGCAAACTGGGACCAACAAACCCAGGTCAATATGAAATAAGAGCTCTTGTTCTTAAACAATGTGATATCAATTTAACTGCATTCACCATATCTCAGGTTTTTAGAGCCGTATAGAATTATAGCCCTATACTTTATATGCATTTTAATAATATTCTAATGGAGCAATTCGACTTAATGACCAGTACATGCAATCAATATGAAGTAATCTAAGGTAATGGGAATTCAATCTAAATCAGAACATATGCTCTTTCTTAACCCTTAATGTCTCCTAAATCCTAATAGTTTGATGATTTTCAGTCCCACTTAAACATTCTCTTCACTTGAATTACAGGACTTTGGGTTGTCCTATAGCACCACCTGTAGTTTCTGAAGCCCCCTGCACTGGTTCCATCCCATCTTCTCTGTACCTCCATGTGGGGTAACCCAAGGCTCAGACTTCAGATTCTTTTATGCCTATACTCATTTGATGAGAGACTTGATTCAGTTGCCCAACTTAAATACCATCTGTACTACCAGCACTACTAAATCTATGTCACTAATTCCACCTTTTTAAAAAAATTCCAGAATCATATCCAAGTGCTGATTCAGAGACTCCACTTGGGTATTTAATTGGGCTTTTTAAAGATAACATGTCCAAAAGCAAAATGGAATTTCCTCATTGTAGTTGTAGTAGTATACAGAAACACCAACTTCTAGTTGTTCATGCTAAAGATTTTAGAATCAAATGTGAATTGTCTTTTTTAAAAAAAAAAAAAATCTCATTTTACACCTCTCCAGTAACAAATCCTTCCTGTAGCTAGCTCTGTTTTCAGAACCCATCCAGACCTGAGCACTTCTCACAGCCTCCAGTGATGATCTCTTACTGCGATTAATATGACAACCTCTTATCTCCGTAATCCTGTCCTTGGTCTATTTCAGACTCTTTTTACCACAGAAGCCCAAAGGGACTCTTAAAATATATGTCAACATCATGACACTTCGTGTCTCAAAATCCTCCAGTAGCTCTTTGCTCAGAGTACGAGCCAAAGTCCTTACACAAATTTCAAGTCCTGTACAGCCTTATTCCTCCACACTCACTGGGTGTCATCCACTCTGGCTTTCTTTCTTTTGTTAAATGCTGCCAAGGATACTCCTGCATTAGGGCCTTCACACCTCACACCTCTTAAAAACCACTTTTCTCCTCTAGATCTTTATTTAGGTATCAGCATGGCGTCCTCTGTCATCTTCAAGACTTAACTCAACTGTCACTTCTCAATAGTGGCCTCTCAGCACTCTGTGTAAAATATAAAATTGAATGGTCACCTCTGACCCCATATTCCCTATTCCACATCCCTGTTCCACAGCCCTTATCACTTTCTAACTTTTTTTTTTAATTTGTGTGTGTGTATGTTTGTGTTTCCTTAACGACTGTGTCCTGCATTTGAATCACTGGAATAGAGTTACATTTGAATAATTATTTTTGTTCTCTTCTAAATCTCTAGCAACTAGAACACAGTCTGGCACATAGGCACTCAATAAATCTTTGCTGAATAAATGACTTGGGTGGCTAATTTTGATATTAACTACTTATTTGTCATATGTGTGGACTCATGAATAAAATAAATATTAATACAAAATTTATATTGGCCAGGTTATACAATGTTCACTTCTTTCTTGCTCTAAAATAGTTATCACAACTCTTAAACATTATAAAGAAATACTCCTTTGGATATAATTATAACTATTATTGTGTTGGCATCATTTTTAACATTCTTAAAAACAGCAGTCTTATAGTTTTAATATTAAAGCTCATTTTAAGGAAGTGTCTGTATATAAAAAAAATTTAAGTGTAAAATAGTTTTATTAGCAGATGTCATTAGATTTTTTTTATGCTGTTTGACAAGAATTAAGAATTACAGTCAAGATATTCTAGCAAATTATTGTATTTGATAATAAATTTATAGGGGCATATTATTCGAGGAGCTTATAGATTCCAAGCCATCATCACCACTTTTGAAATGATTCTTGGAGGCTGTGGAGAGCTTAATGCAATTGAATGGCGATGTGTGATCATTGATGAAGCACATCGGTTAAAAAATAAAAATTGTAAACTTCTAGAAGGTCTCAAACTCATGAATCTGGTAAGTAATATTATTATTACTTAATTCAGTTTTCTTAGTACATAGTAAAAGATCAGATAGACTCAGAGCTAATTCTAAAAACAACGTCTTTTAAAATTTTAAAGTATATATATCTGATGGTTATCTGTGGTGATTGAGATTTTTTTGCTTTAGTGAGGGAAAAAAAATCTCATCTGTTTGCTAAGACTTAACAGTTTTTAGCCCTTTCCCCCAAAAGACTTTAGTAATTAACTTCTAGAATGAAAAAAAAGAGAAACCTGTAGAATGTATTGAAAAGAAAATATACATTTTAAGCCCTTAATAAAAAGACCTTTCACCAAAGTTATGATACTATTCAGATCATTTGTAGTAGAGGGATAATGTTCCTACAGAATTCTACATGCTTAGTATACATGAACAAATAAATATACGGAAGTACATATGATAAACAGTAAATTGCTCCTTTTTCCTAGCTCTCCATCCATTCCCACCCCTAGTTCTCTTACTTATCCCCCAGTTTTTACAGCTTGGTGTAAATCTTTCTAGACCTTTTACTAGCACTGTACATATCCAGATGTACAGATTCATATACAAATATTTAGCTAAGGAATTTATAGCTACTGTCAAGTCAAATTTTAAATAATTTTTACTATTATCACTAAAAATAGTCTTTCTTTTACTATGACATTTAATTTGTAATTCAGTTCTAATTTCGAAGCATCTTTCAATCAGCCTTTTACGTTGTTGGATTGTAGCCTTAATGATTTGAGAATTTATTCTTATGTGAAAATCTAATGGTTATCATCTAAGTTAGGAATGAGCAGTTTTGTATACAAATTACCAAACCAAGGATGGTTGAGTGTAAAAGAAAGAAGTACCCTCTTCTTAAAATACAGGTTTCATTGAGAAAGTCAAAAATGTGCTTCTTAATTATTTATAACTTTTCTTTTAAAAGCATGAGTAGGTGGAAATATGGGGAGTGAGATATTACAATAATGATATAGAATTTACTTAAAAAATGATTGAGAAATAAATTAATGAATATTTGTTAGTAGAGTTGTATTTTGAGTTGACCCTTGAAAATTTTGTTTGGAAAAATACTTGCTTTTCAAAATCTGAATATTTGATAACCTCTGTCAATTTTCGTATTATTTTTGTGCAGTGGTGTTTGATGTGAGTTATTCTTGCTTTATATAGGAACACAAGGTGCTTTTGACTGGCACACCTCTCCAAAATACAGTTGAAGAACTATTCAGTCTTCTTCACTTTCTAGAACCCTCGAGGTTTCCTTCTGAATCAACATTTATGCAAGAGTTTGGGGATCTGAAAACAGAGGAGCAGGTATACTTTTGATCTTTGTGAATAAGTACATCAGCTCTTTATCATTGTACTTATGTGCATGTGATTGAATGTGTTATATATCTCTTTTCATCATTTTTTATGCAGGTGCAGAAACTTCAGGCTATCCTGAAACCAATGATGTTGAGACGATTGAAAGAAGATGTAGAAAAGAAGTTGGCCCCTAAGGAAGAAACCATCATTGAAGTAGAACTTACCAACATTCAAAAGAAATACTACCGGGCTATTTTGGAGAAGAACTTTTCATTTTTATCCAAAGGAGCAGGGCAGACTAACGTGCCTAACTTGGTCAACACCATGATGGAGCTCAGGAAGTGCTGTAATCATCCGTATCTTATCAAAGGTAACTGAAAAGGGTGGCTCATGAATACTTGTTTCTTTCAACATATACTCATGGGTAAAAAAACCATGCCATTTCTGCAGCTGAGTTGGCTGGTACAAGGAAAGGCAGTGATCTGAAACTTCACTCTCGTGTTCGGGGGATTAAAGGTGGTTCAGACTCGGGGGTGGTGTGCGCTACTTCGGTGGCAGGGTCCCATGGTAAAACGCCAGGTTACGAGAAGCAGGGGTTGCATTTAGTCTTATGTGGACTGGAATTTCTCCTTCTCAGGCACAAAGACAGCAAAGCCCATCTTTGGGCCTCCACAGTTACATTTTTTTTCTGATTTCTTTCCAGTTGGTGTTCCTCAATATTTGTGCTGTAATGTTACTATTTAAGGCCATGTCACGTTCTCTGATTAGCATCCTCTCTGTATAACGTTTGGGTCTTTTCATTATTTCTAGGAATATACTCCCCATCTCACTTCATCCAAGAAAAGTTATTTCCTAGCCTGGTAACTCACTCAGTAGCTCGCAGTCCTGGTATTCCTTATGACCAGGAAGGCTGAGGGAAGGCAGAGAGCCTTTAGGGCCGATGTAGACTCTCCAGAGGAAGTGACTGACAACCTGACTTCTCTTTTAGTTTTCAGCATTTTCTTGTTTTGATGCCCAGCAGGATGCCCATAGACAAATCCACATTCATTATGATAGCCCTTCATTCATGATCTGTGTTACACTGGTGTTTAAATATTAGATGTTTGTTTAAAAATGTGTGTGTTTATGTACCTAAGTTAGGACCACATTTTTATTTTTCTTAATATCATTCATTAAACATTTAGTGAACATAAGTTTACATAAGACATTATGCCACTTGTCTGGGGAGATGAAAAGATACCTGAGACATTGCCCATGTCCTCAGTGAATTATACTTACTAACGTGAGTGAGGATTTAGCCACAGACATAAATAATTCTAATAAAAGCAATTTACCTGCTATCAGAAAATTTTAATTCGTTGCAGAAACATAGAGGATCACTGATTCTGATTTTTGAGAAAAACGAAAGCAATTGGGAGTTGCCTGCATTTGTGCATTAATGCTGTTTTATATTTCTTTGACAGGTGCTGAGGAGAAAATACTTGGAGAATTTAGAGATACATATAATCCAGCTGCTTCTGATTTTCATCTTCAAGCAATGATCCAATCTGCTGGAAAACTGGTCCTTATTGATAAATTACTTCCCAAAATGAAAGCAGGAGGTCACAAAGTGCTCATTTTCTCTCAGATGGTACGCTGCCTTGACATCCTGGAGGATTATCTCATACATAAAAGGTAAGGCATATAATTCATCTACTGAATTATACTATGAAACGTGCGAAGTATATGTCATTAAGGTGTATGCAGAGCTGTGCACTAACCCAACTTTACTCACATTTTTTTCTTCATCTAGCTAAGAATCCATTCAGATCTATGAGTACAGATTGCTTAGGACTGTGTGTCAGGTGTTTTCCTAACCTACTTATGTTGCAATAGTAGGCGGGGCTAAGGAGACAATTAAGAACACTTTGCAAACTGAGGGTATTTGACTAAGGAATAGATTTATTAGTGTACATTTTACTGGATTTGTAAACTTCGTTGTAATGACATTTTAAACAGAATTATAACCATTTTCAAAGTAGAAAAACATGAGTCAAGATCCTTTCTATTTCATTGTTATAATTAGACCAGAACTTACTCTACTTTGATTCTTATACACAACACAACATTTGTTTGTGCTTTAGTCTTTTCTGATTTGTTAACGTTGGATTTTGTTTTTGTGCATGACAGTCCTAAATATTGTCTAATCAGTATTTAGATAAATATATTTATCAGAATTAGTGGTCTAATCAAATATCAACATTTATATAAAAGAGAATTTCAAGATGCAGCTGTAGATTTTAGCTCAGTGGATTTTGACCATTGTAGCTAAGTAAAGGTCTATACTTACCTATATTTTCAAAGATTATATAGTTTATTTTTATTTTTTCTTTTAATTCTAGTTTGTTTTCAGTTTTAATACTCCATTACTTTAGTCTCATTCCAAAAGGTATATTATTCTCAGTTTTATACTATATAGAAGGAAGATCAAATTTGCAATATTACTAAAAATAGCCATTTTTATATTTTCTTAATCTCTTTATACAAATAAATTTTTTCCTTTTTATTTTGCAGTTAGTTTGCTATTCATTATTATATTAGTTTCAGGTATACAGCATAGTGTCAGCCATTTATACAGTTTACGGAGTGATCCCCCCAGTTAGTCTGGCACTCACATGGAACTATGCATAGTGACTGCAGTATATTGACTATATTTCCTATGCTGTACTTTATATCCTGTGACTTACTTTGTAATTACTAATTTGTACTTTTTTTAATGGATTTTTTTTTTCACTTATAGTTGGCATATACATACAAATTTTTAAGATAAAGATAAATTACCATTATGATGAATTTCATAGAAAACTCCAAATTCCTTTAATTTCAAAGGCATTACTAAAAGTTATAGCCCCATTTTCCAGGTATTAGAGACAGCAGTGTAGCTGCTGCTAAGACTTCATTCAGTAAATTATAGGTAGCAGGCGGTATCTTGAACCACAAGATGTGTGGCAAATGTCCTGTGTATTCCTCTTCTAGTTCCTGAATTTTTATATATTTCATTTTTATTGACGACTAACAGGTTTTGAGTTTTATGTTAAATGACAAAGGATTTAAAGAAGTTAAAACTGCTTGACAGCAATGACTTTAAGTAAATAGCCCTTGGTAGATGTATAGTTTACAATCAAGCATATCAGTTGAAGAGGGTAAAATGATTGAGACAGAAAAGTTTGTAAGTTTTCTGTATAAAGTTTTATGGAAGTCTTTTCTTCTTTAAAAAAAAAAGTAGCCTATAATGAGATCAGCCAAGTAGTTATGAACTGTTTTATTTTTTTATTTTAACTTCAAAAATAATATTCATTATAATGACATTTTACCTATATATCAGAATGCACGGATTTTGTATTTTTATGTTTTTATTTCCTCCTTAGGACCAACGGTGAGAACTGCGAATCATACAATACAGTCGGTGTAGTATTACCTCTTAGTTTTATAGTAAACATAATGTTGCAGGAAAACAGACTTTTGATGTGTCATTTTCAATATATCCTTCTATCTAAATTTAGTGCATTTCATTTGATAGATATTTGTATGAGCGAATTGATGGAAGAGTCAGAGGGAATCTTCGACAAGCTGCTATAGATCGATTTAGTAAACCTGATTCAGATCGATTTGTTTTTCTTCTGTGTACCCGAGCTGGTGGATTGGGCATCAACTTAACTGCAGCTGATACATGTATAATTTTCGATTCAGATTGGAATCCTCAGAATGACCTTCAGGTAAATAAATTCTTTAGCTAAGAGAATTAAATTTATTTTGAAATTTTTATAACTATTTTTGGTTACATACCACTTTTATTTTTATCTGAACAAGCTAACATGTGTTTCCCTGAAAATTATTCGTGACAAATAAAAAAGGTGAAATTATTTTAATGTAATGATATTATTTACATAATATATCTTACTACTTAAAGGGTTTATCTACTTAAGTACAGCATTTAATTGTTTAAAGTATATGAAGTATATTTGAGAAATTCCTCAGTTTAAGGAATCACTTATTTTTAACAAATAAAATTTTGGGGGTTTTACTTAAAAATAAGTACTTGCTTATCTTTATTTCAGCATCATAGTATGCATATAATTGAGCCATAGCAGAGTATGCTTTTAAGGAAATAATACAGAAAATGAAAGTATTCATATAAGTTAAGACAGAACTTAGAATTTATAAAGCTCAGGAATATTAATTAGAGTGATCAAAAAGAGTCAAAGTTTGCAGAATCTAAGCAGTCTAGGAAAGATATATCTAGATAAAGTATGTGAAATTCTTTTATTGTCCATGATGGTCTTAATTGTATTGCAATTAATATTTTTACTTTAAATAGATATAACACCAAATATAGTAAATTGTTATGAAATTATACCTGGCTTAATAAGATAAAGGTTTTATCCTCTCATGGTAACTATATGTAATGTAGCGCCAAATAGCAAAGGTTTATTCCAGATTAATAGAGTAAACCAGGGACAAACTCTGTAGAAAGCTAATTATTAGTTATTGTGTGCCACGTAAGGTCTCTATCACATATTTTTTGTTTCCACAGTCCTATAAATGTAAAAGCCACTCCTAGGGCAGGCCAGTTTTGGACAACAAGCTATCATTTGCCAGTCCCTAGGTTAATCCCAAATCATAATTATTTGCCTTTGCAATGCATATTTATACATCAGTACATGTGATATTCTAAAAGCTAATCTAAACTAATGATGCCACATTTGAAAACCTGAAGAGGAGTTGGAAAAACTGTACCAGATTCTCCATGTTCTCCCTCTCATTTGGTTTTTCCTATGCACTATTAATGTAGATCTAGTCCGTATAGACTAATAAAAAGTTTGACCTCTTATACTTTCCCTAGACCTGGAGCAAGGTTGTTCGTGCACAATTCTGGGTTCCAATGGGAGCAAAGTGTATATGGATAGAATAAAGATGTCTACAAAGAGTAAAGCATCAATGCCACCCATATATTATAAAACCATATTTTATGATTTAGTCTTCTGAAGATAATGGGAAGGTGAATAATAATTTGTGAGAGAATCTGTTGGTACTATAGAATCTGTAGTCAGAATTTATCTGACAATTAAGTTTATCAAGAACTCGAGATAAAATATGAAGCTTTTATGTAATCTGTAATATCTCTCCAAGATCTCTACATGTTAGATCATTAGTTCTCTCTGTTTAAAGAAAATTTTGGTCGTCAGTAATTCACTTTAGGTTTTTACCCCCCTGAATTAGCAGCTTACCTAAAATACATTGAAAAGGTAATTGATAATATAATAGGAAAAAAATTAAAAATTTAGGGTTTAAGTTTAAAACTTGAGTTGCTATTAGCTAGAAAAATCTATTCATAGAATATACATTCCTTTTTAAAATTATATTGAAGACACCCTCTTTATAAACGATAATGCTTTATGAATTGAAGTTCTCTGAAATATAACCTCAAATGTTATGTTACTGCTGATTGTGGAATTTTTATTTTAATAAGCTCTACCTTCATTTCTAGAAAAAGTTATAGCTAATTCAGTAGCAAAAGTGTCTAAAAATTAATTTTACTATTAAATACCTCTTATGTAATGTCTTGTGTAATATTTTATAAAATAAAATAAATTTATAACTTTTCATTTCTTATAGGCCCAAGCCCGTTGTCATAGAATCGGTCAGAATAAAGCAGTGAAAGTCTACCGACTAGTAACTCGTAATTCATATGAGCGGGAGATGTTTGACCGAGCCAGTCTGAAACTGGGTCTAGATAAGGCTGTGTTACAGAGCATGAGTGGAAGAGAAAGTCATGTTGGTGGTGTACGTATATTTTCTATTTCGCATGGAGTTTTTCTGTTTTTATTTGCATCTAGTTTTAACCTCAAATAGTGTCGTGTTTAATTTTATCCGTAACGAACACTATACAGGTTTTCTGTAAGGAGGCATTTCAGATCAGTCCTACATATGTATAGTTAATACTTTTGAATCCTGCTTTTATAGCTCCAGTGCTTGTGAATTCTAAGAATGTGCTTTCAGAGTTAATTTTTTCTTCTCTGCTTTTAGAACTTTTGTATAATGACATAGCAAAATAGCATTTGCTTATTTTCTCCATTATTTCTATATAGCTTTTCAGAAAGAAGTTTTTTTAGTTTCACAGTACTAGCATTGGCATTGCCTTGTTCTAAATGATATTTATTGGCATTTTCCACCTTATGATTGTGGTCATGTATCTAATGTTTGTAACAACTATTAAATTCTGATTCTAAAAAGAATCTTGACAGGTTACCTGCCCCAAAGGCTTTGTTTTAACTGAAGCCATTTAAGCAAACAGCAAATCTTATTTTAATGCTAATAAAGAAGAATCAACAACTTCAGTGTTTACTTTCAGAGAATTGTCTGTGTACATCCCAAACACTAAATGGCCTAAACACTAAATTTAAAAATGGCCTCTGTGTTTGACATTCTTTAGGAATACTTTCTCATTTTATGAACTTAAAAAATATATTATTACCAAAATTATTTTCTTTATAGATTCAGCAGCTTTCCAAAAAGGAAATAGAAGATCTTCTTCGCAGAGGTGCTTATGGTGCTATTATGGAAGAAGAAGATGAAGGTTCTAAATTCTGTGAAGAGGATATTGATCAGATTTTACTTCGTCGCACAAAAACTATTACAATTGAGTCAGAAGGACGCGGGTCAACATTTGCTAAGGTAACAGTGAGTGCTGTTTCATACATAAACCAGTAATGCTCATGACTAAAAAAATTTAACTGTCTCTTACTTTGGTAATTACTTGTAGAGAATCTACTTAATGTTTAAACTGAATTAGCCAGAAAGAACTAGATAATGTATTCTTTTTGTTCATTTTTTCTGATTCCCTCATATCAAATTTCACATGTACTCTTCAGATTCTAGTGAAATATAATAAGTATAATAACTAGAAGTAGTACTTAGTATTTGTGGAGAGAGAGTTGAAGCTTACAAGGTCCTTGCAATCTGTGAGATCAACCAAGGGTTGCCTCACATCAACAAACCCTCCTAAAAATGGGGAATATGAACTGATCGAGAACAGTGCAGAGACAGGGAAGTACTCTCACAGCCAAAGCAGAACGAACTGCAAAACATCAGAGCAGGGTGTGGGTTGGGTGATTGTGCAGGGGATGATAATCTTACCTTAGCCAGCGGTTGTATGCTCCTGTAGAAAAGCAGCTTGCAAAAATAAAACTATGTCATTGCTCCGCCATCAGTGGGCAGTGGACCTCCTGATCCCAGCTTTTTGTCTTCTTTCTTTTCTTAATCTCCCACCATTTCCACTCAGGTTTATTTTCCAGGGCCATGCTGGATGTGGCAGGATTTACCACTCACTGGGTGTGACAAGTATCAATCAGAGTAGAACATTTGAGATTAAATTTAGAAATTAAAGAACATATATGTCAAAGCCAGCAAAATATAAGTAATACTAGAAGTGATTTAATCATTTACATTAACTTGTAATACAGTGGTCCTTCTTTATCCACGGTTTTAGTCAACTGTGATTCATAGAATATGGAAAATTCCAGATAAAACAATTCAAAAGATATTTTGAGAGAATAACCACATTTATATAACTTATTACAGTATAGTGTTATAGTTGTTCTGTTTTATTACTAATTCTTGTTAATCTCTTATTGTGTCTAATTTATAAATTAAACTTTATCATAGGTATGTATGTGTAGGCAGAAAGCATGGTATATAGGGTTTGGTACTATCCACAGTTTTAGGCATCCACTGGGGCATCTTGGAAAGTCTTTCCCAAGGATAAGGGGGACCAGAGGCTACAGTAATTTAAAGTACTTCAAAGAAAGAAAGGATTTCTAATGCCGTTTTAAATATTTAAATCTAATTTGAGGGAGGGTAAAATGAAATTTGTGTCTTGAAAGGAAATGTTAATAACTGTCTAGATCTACCCTTTTGGGGAAAAAGTTTTACTTGCTGCCTTCAATATATATTGCCCTGGAGATAATACCTTGCATTCAACTGAAGAGTTTTTTATTGCAGTATTATGTCCCACCTGGACTGATTTATACAAAATTTTTTTTCCCACTTTCTTTCTGCATTATCTTCCTTCTCCATCACTTAATCTGCTTTCAACCCAGAACCCTTTATTGAGAGCTGTGTGGTTTTGCAGGTAGTAGTACAGGTGCTACACCAAAAGTAATGTTATCAGTTTTCTAATGAAAATTTTCCTCTCGTGTTCAGCAAACTAGTGAAATCTTATGCCAGGTGCTTTACTTAACCGTTGGAATGAAAGGATTCTATTTGCTGAAAAAAGTAAATAGGAAATAATTAATTTTGAGTAAATGAATGAGCATAGAATTAGGAAAGCCTTTGTAGAGAAAATAAAATTGAGTCACATCTTGAAAGAAATGTACATTTCATTGTTTCCAAAAGAGAAAGTCACATAAATGAATCATATTTTCCTAAACTATAAGGAAGATTTTTAGGAATGTGGTATAGCCGTGTTTGTATACACAGGACACATTAAATGGAGGTAAAAATGGGGGAGGGGGTTGGAGAGGTTGGACCCAAATTGTGATAGGCTCAGAAAAATTTCACCTTGAGGAATTTGTACTTGATCCTGGGGCTGTTAAAAAACTTTAAAATTCTTTCAAGTAGAAAATGGACATAATACGATCTAATTTTGCAATTTAACTGTAGTATTAATGTAGAGAATGAGTTTGAAAGGAAAAGACTGCAGGCAGGAAGATCAGATAAGAGGCTTGTATAGGAAGTAATGATGGGTGAATTAGGGTAGTGGAGAACCACTCGAATCAACAGGAGTTGACAACCAGTTAAAAATTTGTGGAAGACTAGACAAAAATGACTTGAAATTTCTGGCTCAAGTGGCTAGAAGCATCCTTGTGTTATTAAGTAAGATAGAGAATACAAGAGAAGGAAGTTAATATGGAGAAAGTAAAATGCCGGAGCTGTCTTGAGTCATTTATAGGGTATCCTTGTGGAAATGGCCTGGTTGGTTGCCTAGGTTACAGATACAGATTTAGGAGTTAAGAAAGTTTGTAGAGAATAAATCAAAAGAAAGTAGTATTGTGGAAACAAAAGGAATACTGCAGAAGTATAAGACAGGACTAACTAGCCATGATTGGGTAGATCTCCTCTCTGCCTGCATTTCTTGGCTTGTGACCACATTATTCCAATCTCTGTTTCTGTTGTCACATAGTCTTTTCCTCTTCTGTAGTGAAATCGCCTCTTCTTTCCTCCTATAAGGACAGTTGTGATTACATTTAGGGCCTAACTGGATAATATACATCTGCCATATAAAGTATAACAATGACAGGATTCCAGGAGTTAGAACCTAGATATCTTTGGGAGCCATTTATCAACCTACCACACTTATCATTTTAAAGAAATAAACGATTACTACTTTTAGTAATTTTAGTAATAACATTAGAGCTATAGTTCAGAGCAAGCAAAAATGAAATTTAAATTTATTTCATTAAAGCATTTATTTCTGTCTCTTCTATTTCATAAAAATGCTAGCAAAGTACACTTTTAAACATTTATAACATTTAAACACTGGGTGTATACAAGCATCTTAAAAGCCTAGTCTCAAAAGAATGAGGAATGGATATACTCATCACTTGGAAAGCAGTGTCTTAAAAAGAATCTTAAAGTTTGACATGTGTCATTTAGGATATTAATTTTCCTCCTCATTTTTTAGACATTTTATAAACTACAAATATAGACAGAACAGTATATTGAAACCTGTGTACTCATCACCTAGCTTCAACTGTTTTCAACTCCTGATAAACTTAGTCACTCCCCTATCCAACTTTCATATTACAATAAATCCTAGACATTGCATTATCTTCTCCATAAATGTTTCCACATGTATCTCTGAAGAGAAAGATTTCTTTAATATAACCATAATCATCAAAAAGTAACAGTTATCCTTTGATATCATCAGTTTTACAGTGTTCTAACTTATAGTTATTGAGAATGTCATTAATGGCTTGCTTGCTTGTAACAGGTTCTTTATCTTTT
Source organism: Eonycteris spelaea (assembly GCA_003508835.1). Taxonomy (NCBI): domain Eukaryota; kingdom Metazoa; phylum Chordata; class Mammalia; order Chiroptera; family Pteropodidae; genus Eonycteris; species Eonycteris spelaea. Next base: position 3,613,975 of record PUFA01000071.1, on the reverse strand, counting down.
TACTGTATACTGTATTTTGAAATTTAGTGAAGATGAGTTTTTAATTAATATTTTAGTCATTTGATTATATCCAAGATAATTACACGTTATCTTAAAGCCATCTCCCAATCGCATTCTTTGAAAATCATTTTATGTGACCATATTCTTCCATTTATCTTTTAAGGGCATTTATTTTTCTGGCCCTTCTCTTAAAGCATCATGTATCTTTACTGCTTATTTCATTTCATGAAGCACTTTGATGACTTTTCCTTGAAGTTGCATATCTATTTTCAGGAACTTATGTTGAAATAATGGTTATTAGTTTATATATTACAGTGTTGACTGTAATAAACCTGAAGTCAGTTCATCTAAGGATTTTCTAATTTTTAAATTTAGAAAATAAGTCAGTTATATTTTGTTCTTTTGTTCCTTTGCAATGTTTTAAATGATTATGTAGTATTTTTGTTTTAAGGAAGAGAGTTTTTAAAATAAAGACAGACATTGGTTCATTTTTCTTTATATTTCATATTCGGTATTGCATTTTCTTTAGGACACATATCTATCTCCAAGTGTGATGGAAATAAAATAGGAGCATACCAGAAAATAAACTGTATAGGGCAAGCAGGATTGAAATTGTTGTTCTAATCCAATTTGTTAATATTCATATGCTGTTTCTAGAAAGCATATCTCTGTCTTATATGGTTTCTTGGCAAACAAGATTGGATTCTTTCTTACCTAAAGTTTAATAAGAATTGAACAACAGTAATTACTTAGTGAACTCAGCTCCTAAAAACTACAGCCTGGGTTGGCATTAAGCCTTTTGCGGATGCCGTGTTACATTTCAGACCATGGCATTTGAAACACCTTTGAATATATGGTGTATGCTGGGATTCAAATTCTGTTCACAGTAATGTTAGGAGATAATGTTTAAATGTGCTTTGATAGATTTTCCCTCTAAACTTCAAAACATTTTGAATTGCCATTATGTATTTCAGGCGAGTTTGTGGCATCTGGAAACCGTACAGATATTTCCTTGGATGATCCCAATTTCTGGCAAAAATGGGCTAAAAAAGCAGAAATAGATATAGATGCCATCAGTGGCAGAGTAAGTATTTCTCTTTAAAAATAATTAGCTATTGGATACTTAGTTTATATTATATTTTAAGATGTTCAACAGCATACTTAACTGCAATAAATTAATCTGCATAAATTGATGGCGGGATAGTAGAATGATCACACATGGAGTCAGCCGCTGCTTTGGTTTCATTCTTATGATATGCCATAATATATTGTAATACAAGAGAAGTTTTTTGTTGGGTATTATTTATATTCTTGAAATTACAATGTTTTTATTTTTTATTTTTAAATGTCTTTAAATCATGTGTTACTCTTATTTTTCTCTTTAACTTTGTTGTCTCGGTGTCAGATCCCGTTAACGACAATCCATTCAAATACAAAAGGAGCAAAAAAAACAATCAGAATGGTGACATTTTAAAACTATTTTATAAATTCCCCTGGAGCTAAAGAAGAAAGGAACAAAGAAACTAAAACAATTCATGGATATGATAATAACATAATTGTTCACTTCATGAGACTCCTGTCTAATGTCATATAGGAATCAGTGTTTGTGAGCCCGGTCTCCTGTCAAAGTCACTGCTAAATGATTACGATAATTTAATATTAAGCATTGACATGTGGGATCTATTTTAAAATATGAAACTTCATAATGAAGAATAATGTCATTGCCACATATTTTTATTATTTAATGTATTTTGAAATACATGTAATTCTGTATAAGACAAGTAAATTTAAAAAGATAGTAATAAAAAGTCATTATTTGCATTTGATATATTTATATACTTAAAAAGGCAGTGGACTCAGCAAATGATTGGTGAATTAACTGAATAGAAGATAAATATGCCATTTAGTCTTCCTAAATATTGGTATTAATAAGTAAAGAATTATAATGGAAGAGGAGATCTACTTTACAATAGGAAAAAATATATACATAGGGTTATACCTACTGAAAGATGTTAAAGTGAATTAAATTTAATTGGGAAATTTGTCAGTTGGAAAGAAAACACTACGCATTTTGAACATTTTATTTAATATGTAAAATGTTTAATATTTTAAACATTTTAAGAGTTTGTTTATAAACATAGAAATACAGCCCCAATCAAAATGTTAATAGGTTTTTTTTATAAAACTAGACAAAATCTAAAATTCCCCTAGAAGAATAGATAGGCTGTAGTATTTAATGCAGTCCTGAGAATCTGTCCTATAGCTATAACCACACGTGTCCAGCGATCCTCATTGCCTCATTTTTTTTTTTTGAAAAAATTCAGAAAGTAATGAAATCTCCTATGATTGACAAATGGTAGATCCATACCGTCTAACACAATAATTAAAAATAACCACGTAGATCCCTATATGTAGGCATAGAAAGGCTCCACGACAGTTAAATTTAAGGAGAGAGCTGTAGAACAATACATATAATATGATGTTTGTTTAGGGTTTTTTAGTCCTGTATTGTATGTTGGTTTTAATACACAAATGCGTTTATGCTGTGGATCCAGCTACAGCACAGAGCCAAGCACCGTTCTCATGTTAGGGCTAATACGATCGAGACAGATAAACCCCTGCTTTTATAGAGCTTTTGAATACTGGTGGGTAAGAGAGAAGGCAAATACGTACGATGATTTCAGAGAGGAATGAAAATAAATAGAACATTAAGATGGTGGAGGATGCCTGGAGAAGTGGAGATAGAATTAGATAAAGGGAGGTCACTGTGAGGGTACATTTGTGCCAAGACTTGAATGACAAGAAAGATCCGACAATATAAACACACGACAGAATGCTTTCCAGGTAGACAGAATGGCCGTGAGCCATGAATGGAAGCAAGCTTAGTGTGTTCTAGAACAGAAATGACATTGTGGGAGTGTAGGGAGTTGGTGACAGTGGAGCTAGGTCAGGTCAGTGACCCTAGATAAGGACCAAATCAGTAGGTCCTTGTATGTCATCCTAAGGTTTTAAGGCTTTTATAGTTTAATTTATGTAAGCATGTAGTCATTTAACACTTGTGCAATTATATTTTCTAACTTACTGTTTCTTAAAAAAATATTTTAAATATTTCTGAAAGTGAAGTACAGTGAAAACAGAAGCTGTCTTATTTGTCTTCATATCCACAGCACATAACATTGTTGCCTAACTCAGGGAAGTTTCTCATTAGCGGTAATAAGCATGCCAACTTAGGTTGTTGTGAATGAAGTGAGCATAATGAGGTTCATACACTTACTTCTTTACTTTTCTTATGTCGTATAACTCTTTTGGAAAGCACTGGTACATGTTTCTAGATCTATAAAATATTTGTATCCTTTGACCAATATTTGCTTTCCTGGATATTTCCTTCCTTTGGATTTATCTTTAGGATATACTTAGATTACAATAATTTACTTGGGCATTATTTATGTTAAAAATAAAAACAATCTCAATTAAATAATGAATTAATTAGGAGAAGAAAATTATGGTCCATGAATACAGCTTTAAAATGGATTTTATGGTTATTGGAGAAGCCTAATATAATAATTTTCATGTTAATAAAGGCAAATTCCAAATTCTTTCTAATCCTTTGACTGTAATGACATAAAATTATTAATAATAAGGATTTTATAAGAATATGAAAATTTAAGTTGATTTGGTATGTTGGAATTGTTAGTAATTTTTCTGGCTTTCAATATTTTTTTATTCCATTTGGAAGATGAAAATGTAAGACATTCTTATAAGCAAAATAGTAAAAGGACCTTCATGTAATGGCTGTTAAATTTTACAGAACAGCTTGGTTATTGACACTCCAAGAATTAGGAAGCAGACGAGACCCTTTAGTGCCACCAAGGATGAACTGGCTGAATTATCTGAAGTCGAGAGTGAAGGAGAAGAGAAGCCCAAGCTCCGGAGACCGTGTGACCGTTCCAACGGCTATGGAAGGACCGAATGCTTCCGAGTTGAGAAGAACCTGCTGGTTTATGGGTAAAATGTTATTTTCACAGTTTCTTTTTAGTCTGGCATGTAAGGTTACAAAAATAACACACTATACTCTAGTGTTTTTTTATCTTATTAGAATCAATAAAATCTATTTTTAAAGTACCCTGAATTTATATGTAACATATATAATAGCAGAACGATGGGTTTTCTTAAGTTTTAAATTACAAATGTATCACTAAAACCAAACTCCTTGTTCTCAGATTTACATATTCACTAATACAAAATGGATAATAGTATCCATTATTGAATAAATATACTAGAAATTACCATGGCTCTGCATTTTACTCATGGGGGAAAATGTTAGGTCAATCATATTAATGAGAGAATGCGTTTTTTGCTGTTTTCAGGCCTTTTATCTATTACCTATGTGTTTCCTTAGAACTTGACTCAGTATTGATACAAATATACCTTTTTTAACCAGATGGGGCCGGTGGAGAGAGATTCTGTCTCATGGCCGTTTTAAAAGGCAGCTTAATGAGCATGATGTAGAAATAATTTGCCGAGCCCTCTTAGCGTATTGCCTAGTTCATTACCGAGGAGATGAGAAAATTAAAGGCTTCATATGGGATCTCATCACTCCAACTGAAGATGGGCAGACACGAGAGCTACAAAATCATCTAGGTAAGAACATTCTTTTGTTTTCTTTTTAAAATTATTTTTAGTTTTATATATATAGTACTTAACATATGTATGTTACTATATATATAATATATATAGTACTTTACAGTTCCTGTAAAATACTCTGAAGCATTATGAACAATATCAAAGAACCTTCACCCGCAGTTCAAAGTCCAGCATAAGAAAATACCAGTGCTTTCAGTTTTGTTGGGTTTTACATACTGTTATCAAACACGTATTAGTTTGCAAGGTGTTGACGTAGTAGTATGTCTTAGAGCTCTTCCTATCTGTATTCATGTAGAGCTATCTCAGTTTCTAATCCAAAGTATAGATATTTCACAATTTATTTAGCATCTTGTTTAATGGTGGGTATTTAGGACATCTCCAACTTTCTAATTGAAAAAGCAGTTTCAGTGGAGATCCTTCACATTCATCCTTGTGCACTTGAGTAAATCTTTCACTGAAGCAAATTTCAAGAAGTATAATTGTTGAGGCGTAGCCTATACACATCCTTAGTAGCTAACATTCGGCCCAGGGATTAACAGCATCAGCGTCTCCTGGGGGCTTCTTAGAAATGCAGAATCCTTGGCCTCAGACTTCCTGAATCACAGTCTACATTTTAACAAGTTCCTCAGCAATTTGTATGTAATTAAAGTTTGGGAAACAGCTCTACAGTTTAAATTTTAATAATTTGCTATAAAATATGGCCTTGCAAGTACCTTTTTCTCCACAGCATTGCTCACAGAACATTCTTTTCTGTATCACATAATTATTTTATTGTAGAACATAATCGCCTTTTCTACAGAAATAAAAAAAAGTTTATTCTCTGGACAGAGTAGAATAGGATATCTCTGGGTTGCATTGGTATTCAGGGTATGGAACTACTAAAAGGGGATTAAATGAATGTCTGTATATAGGGCCTTAGAATACTAAGGAAAGAAAACTAAGGAATTTCCTTTGGTAAATCTGCCCAGGCTAAAACGTAAGGATAATGACAGGAAAAACCCAGTGAGACAGTGAGATTACCTGTCCGTGAGTCCACATTCAGTTACTCCACTCATTCTGACTCCCTATCCACTTTTTGGTCTGTCATTCTTAAATATGAGCAGACCACCTATGATGCCAGATAGATATCTGAGAAAAGTCTCCAAGAAGAAAGATAGACACTAAAACCAAACCCTTAAAATGAACTTCGAGGAAGCAAGGAAAACTCCAAACAATTAAACTATAAAAAGAGTATACAACTACTGAAAAATTATCATTAATCTTCAAAGATATCTCAAATATATTTTGATTTTGAAAGAAGAGTAAGGTGCTATAGAAACATTCAAAGCATAAACAGACCTGCAATAAATTCTAATTTACATGTAGCAGAAGTGAAAAGTAAATAGGATTAAATGATGAATGTGAGAATATTGTTAGAGATAAGTTTAAACATATAGAATGATAACAGGTTTTATTAGGAAAATTTATGTATTCATATACTGTTTAGTTTCCAAATCTTCAAGGGTGAAGAGGACTGGCATCAAAACAACATTAACATAGAACAAAATACCATTTAAGGTAGAAAACATTAATTGAGATTTACAGAAGATACTACATAATAATAAAGACCAATCCATAAAAGAAGATATATATAGGTTTGTATGCACCAAAGAAAAAAATAGTGTCAAAATATAGAGGTAAAAATCACCAAAATTTTAAGGAGAAAAGAGCAAATCCTCATAGTGCATCTACTTACCATTGTAATGGAACTTTTAGCTGGTAGAATACGGCAAGCAAAAGATATATGAGGTAAGAATTAAAAGGATGAATCAAAACTGCGTGATTTTAAAAAACTGCATGATTAGTAATTGTGAAAAATTGTATGTGAAACAATTCAAGCGTCACCTCAGATTAATATGAGGTGGTATAGTCATATAAATAGATTTTTATAGAGCAGTTAAGATGGATGAATTAGAGCCTCAAGAATCAGCAAGTAAAAAATCTGAAAGATGTATTCAGAGGAATAAATAAGTTGCAGAATTACATGTATAGTATAATGTCTTAAAACTTAAATGCTTAGTATTTCTCCAACATGCAAGGTATAAATATGCATGTAATGAAAAAAACAGAGTAGTGATTCTCTGGGGAGGAAGGAGTGAACTGGACTTAAGCTATGTGTTATTCACTTAATAAAAAACTGACCAAATAAAGAATATGTTTAGATTAAGAGTGGGGATGCTTTATTGTATCTTTGAAACATTTCACAACAAAAATGTCACAAATAATGGAGCTGTGTTAAGCAGGAAACTATGATGGGCAAGTATAATCTAGTTTAATAGTTTCGAAAGTAGAGGCCAAAACTTATTATTTTGTAATAACTATGGAAGCAAAAGGAAAGCAGAGGGAAAGGTTTGATCTTTGGTTTTTACATTTGGAAATGTATGTTTTGGAACAAAAAGGAAATTAGAATGATTCATTTGAGATATAAGAATTATTGGGGTTAATTGTGTTAATATTTGTGTAAATCACGTACACCCATCATCTTGTGATTAGATCAGTGTTTTTAAGGTCTTTATAGCCTGCATAGACCTCTGAAAGTCTCCAGAAGTCTCTTGCATTGAGAAAATGTTTCACATTGCATGTCTTTTCTATAAATTATCCCTGATTTCATTCATATATCCTTCTCATTTTAACAGGACTATCAGCCCCTGTACCCAGGGGCCGAAAAGGGAAGAAAGTAAAGACTCAAACAAGTTCATTTGATATACAGAAAGCAGAATGGCTTCGAAAATATAATCCTGAGCAGCTACTTCAAGATGAAGGCTATAAAAAGCACATAAAACACCACTGTAATAAGTAAGTAGTGGGTATTTTTAACATAATTCGTTAGAAGTTTACTTTCTGAATTTATTAACAATCTTAAAGCATGCTGATTCTGAGTACAGAGAGTATGCTCTAGGACCAACCCTGATCTAATCCTACAGAGTGTTCATCAAATCGTGGTACCTCTGTGCCACTATTTTCATCAACAGAGAGAAATAAAAGTGGCCTCCAAATGATTTTATTGTAACTTAATTGGATATTAAATAACGATTGTGAAGATTTTGGAGAAAGCTATTTTACATATGGTAGTAGTGAGATTTAATGAGAAGTAATTATTTGATTATGAAAATTCTATATATGTATTTTTTAATTTAAACCACATGGATTGATTTTCTTAATGATTAATTTTTTGTTTTTTAATTTTTTCTCTTCATTTTTAGGGTTTTGCTTCGTGTAAGAATGCTGTATTATCTAAAGCAAGAAGTCATTGGAAATGAGTGTCAGAAAGTATTTGATGGAGTTGATGCAAGGTAAATGAAAAACATGTTTATATTTATTTTTCAGTAACATGTTTAGGCAAAAATTATGTAACCAGAAAACTAAATATTAAGTAGCTCATTAGTTGGTGACAAAAAATCTACCAAGCTTAGAGAAAGAACCCTTACCAATTTGTTGCCTTTTCTCTATTAGTTTCCTGTTTGTCTCTGTCACTACAAGTTATAACATAATTACAATAGTAATGACAGCAATAGGTAGTGGTTTCTTACCACCAAATCTGAATCTTAACCTTTCTTCTTCCCTCTTATTACTCTTAAAGAGGTTTTATGGGGGCTGACTTTTATGTCCACGAATGATTCATCCGACACCCTTGTCTCTCAGTTCCATGACATTTATCTGTAACCATTTTTTCTCCCCATCACAGCCGCATTCTCAGTCATATACTTGCCATCCCCAATAACAGCATTACCTCTTAAATTTTGGCAGTCACTTCCTTCCAACTCACTTAGCCCGGGTACCTTTTGTTCTGATTCTCTAATTTCATCATGATGGCCTCCATCTTCCCACTCAGTCACTCTTCGTCACCACTTCCAAGCCCCTGCTTTTCTCCTTTTTCATCCTACATCATGTAGTCCCAAACACCAACCATTAACTCAAACCCTTTGCCTGCCCTTCCCTCTGTTCTCAGTACATGCTGCAACCCAAACTTAATATAAACTCCTTCTCGCGTACTCCTTAGTTGAAGACTGCTAGAAAAAATCAAGTAAACCCTTCCGAAGTGACTCACTTCAAATTTATGAGCATCGATCCCAAATGAAACGAATCAAAAACACGCTTTCTAACCACTGCGACTATAAATTCACTTTCCTCTTCTCTAAGAGGACTGACTATTCCACACCCCTCTCCTCTAACCATCTTCCCACCCTACCATCACCAGCCTCCACTAATCACTGCACTGTTTGTTTTTGGAGAAAATAGACACAGTCAGACAAGAACTGTCCTTCGTCCTGCCTGCATGTTGTTCGCTTCCTGCCTCCCTCGGCGTGCAGCAGACCTGCCCCTCCTACGGCAACCCGTGTAACTCTAAGATCCGTGCTCCTGTAGTCCTCTGCTCTTTTCTGAGTTATCATTTTCTTGGCATATATACGTGCCTCAGTATAATTCACTTAAAAAATAAAAGAAACTTCTGGTAACATACATCCTACCACTCCATCGCTCTGCTCATCTTTATATCTGTGCTTACTCTCTCGACCTCTTTACCTTGCATTTTCTTTCCAACCTTTTCCACCTAATCTTTAACTCTACATTCCACTGGAATGGTTCTTAACAGGGCCACTAATGACCTACTTCTCTCTTGATAATGCTGTCTTCCGTGGGTACCCATGCTACTATACCCACCTAGTTGTCCTGTCTTTGCTAGCTCTTACTCCTCTAGTAGATCTCTAAGTGGCGGACTGACTAGGAGCTCTGGCCTCAGATCTCTTTCTTGTCTGTACTTGCCCCTTAGGTGAACTCGTTTACTCTCATCATACGAAATATAATCTATAAACAAATGACTCAAATTGATGTGTTCATCCATGACCTCTCCTCCGAGCTTTAAGCTCTGAATTAGCTGGCTCCCAGCAGGTTCACTTGAAAGTCTGTTGGACATCTCAAACTTTTCTTGGCTCTCCCCAGTCTTCTATTTCCCAACCTTTCCCTCCCACATTCCCGCATATGAGCCTTCCCCATCCTAGTAAATATACCACCCAGTTGCCCTGGTATCATTCCAGACTCCTCACACAACAATAAATTATCTGTATGTTATATTGTGTGATCACCACACAAAGTCAAATCTCCTTCCTCTTCTTATTGCCATATCAGCATAGTGAGTGCTGTTTAAATATATTTTGAATGAATGATCTAACCTTTGGGAGTTAAAAGAGGCTTTATGCAAGAGATAGCATGTGAACTGAGTCTTTGAAAACAAATCAGCAGGCTCACACACCTTATGGTCCATTCCCTAACAGCCAGTGGACACTTCACATGCACATTGTACTTATTTGAACCTGAGGTAGGTACTGAGTGCCTTTTATTCTTTATAAGCAGGAAAACAGTGTTTTGAGGGTACAGTGCCACCTGATGGTTGGTGAAGGGAACTGTCTGACCCACATTTTTTCCTCCCTTGGGGATCCTGTTTCCAGTGTTCTTTCCTCTTTCCTTTATCTTTCCATGCTTATGCTTTCTTTAGTACTAATGAGGAACCAGCCAAAAATAAATAATTTCTTAACTATATTTTCCTTGTCTTTTTCAACCTTTACAATGTCACAAGAAAATCATTCTTCCTCTTTTTATATTTTTCTTCACCAAACCAGAAAATACTGTGATAATGACCCTTCTGTTTATAAGCAAAATTAGACATAATAAGATGCTCATATAAGTGCAGAAAATTTTTCTTAATCTAGAGAAGGATCTCCATCTATCTCTCCATGGTCCTTGGATTGATATTTTTCTGCTGGCAAAACACTTATGAAAAATCGGAAGTAATTTCTCATCCATTTTTTTAAATGTTTTATTTACTTACAAAACTTATAAGTCTTTTTCATTTCAAATGCCCTTTGTTTCAGCTATATTAGTGTCAAATACTAGGTTGTTATGGACTAGCCCAGGGACATATTGAAAATTTATGCATTTATTTCTACATGAAAATTTTAGTTCCCAAGGAGAACCAATATGCTAATGAACTTTTGCCTCACCACTTAAGTAGGAATCTCCCCATTTCTTCATATCTGCAGGGCTTTGTTAATTAATTTATGAAATTATGGCATCAAGAGAAAATTCTACTTAATATAATTTGAATTTTATTGCTTTAATTCTTTGAAAATTAATAATTTATGAATATCAAATAGAGAATTTACTCCATCTAACACCTACCTTTGACTGTAGAAGAGAATACTAAAATGATGTATATGGATTAATGATACTTACATGCTAGTCGGTATCTGACATTTGTTGTGTGCTGGGCTAGAGGAGACCATGGCTTGAGTCCCATGGTAAAGCAGTAAACGGTTCAGTCCTTCTGCATGTGGTACCTTTTCCTTTTGAGAGATGCTGGATTTGTTCCTTGCATAATGTTTCTGGGCAAATAATTTGTAGTGATAAGCATGGTAAAAGGAAATTATGTTTGCAAAATTATAAGTGCCATAGTTGGTATTAATGAAAATATATAAGTTACCGAAGCATCATAGGTTTATTATATGGTCACTTTCTGCCGTGGCATTATTTACATATAGCCTAAAATAGCACTTTGAGGGTTTTAATCAAATTATGAATCAATAACTTGCCAGTTTTCTTCTAGTAAGCGATTCTTAATCTTTTAGTGTGGCTTTCTTAGCGTTAGTAGTCTAGAAGGGACATAACTTGTTTGATAGCCTCAGTCAATTTATTTGCCCTTTTAGGGCCTCTGTCTTCTCATATACAAAATGAAATATTAAATCAGATGATTTTTGTAAAGTTGTTGGCTGATGTAAGACTCTACTTTCCGTTAGATCCCTTTGTGGCTAAGGGAAATCAGTGAAAAGAATATGATTACATAGGAGTGAGGTATACCTTGTTGAAACTTATTTCTACTTTTGAGCTTAAGAAGATTAATTCATTTCATAGTGACTTGATATTGTACAGAGGTATAATTTTAATTCATGATAATTGTGGAAAATAAAAAATAAAATAAAAATTTATTCTTTTTTCTTAAAAATTGTAATTCTTTACAAGGTAGGTAAAATTTTGCCTCCTCCTGTTGTGGTAGTTCATAATGCCATTTTGTGATTTTTTTTTTTTTTTCCCTAAGTGACATTGATGTTTGGGTCCCAGAACCAGACCACTCAGAAGTTCCTGCCGAATGGTGGGATTTTGATGCCGATAAGTCACTCCTTATTGGCGTTTTTAAACATGGTGAGTGAAAAGTGAGGTAGGCAGAGTCTTATTCCACGTGTAGTATAATTCAAGTAGGTCTCAGTTTATTGATTTCCACTTATACTTTTATTCCAGTAACACCCATGCTATCATATATTACACACACGCGCGCGCACACACACATTATCATATAAAGCATACATTACTAATATGCGTTTGTCTGTCACTACATGGCTCATGTAAAGAGAGGCATGTGTGACCTGCTCCTCCTGGACTTAAGTCTCACATAACTCTCCTCTCAGGAAGAGCCCTTATGTGAACTGTGTTTTTATGTGTGTTTGTGATCAGTTTTCCTTTTTTCTTTTTAACTGATAATTTATGTTTTCATATATACACATACCAAGATTAGGTAATATTTGTGATAATTTCTAGAAAACGTGCTTACACTGTATGATTTTAATCTATGGTCCCTGTAGTCCAGGAACATCTTCCACCATAAATATGAGAGAGGCTTGTATCTATACATATTTCTGTTCTTTAAAAAAATCTTTTTTACTTTTATAATTGGCGACCCCTGTAGGTTATGAGAAATACAACACGATCCGAGCAGATCCAGCGTTGTGCTTCTTGGAAAGAGTGGGGAAACCTGACGAAAAAGCAGTTGCTGCAGAACAGAGAGCGAACGATTACATGGATGGGTACGTGCATCTCAGAGTCACAGACTATCCATGCATCCCTGTCAGCATCAGCGTGTTCTTTGTCACTGATCATTATCTCAGAGAATGTAGTAATAGTGAGAGAATTGGAGGTTACAGTAATCTGTAAGGGCTAATGGCAAGAAGGAGATCTGACCTGCCCCACACCCATTCTTTTGATGAGTTCTTCATTTTTGGATTTTTAATGGTCGCGGCTAGGGACATAGGAGAGAGTGGAAAGCTAAGAATATCACAACTGAAGAGTAAATGATGTTCATTACGCCTGTTATAAGGACTTCATTATTTTTCTTACCAGAAGAGGAAAGTAATATACTATGTAAAATTGATAATTCCACATTAGAAAGTGGATTTGGGAATAAGAGTAAATTAAAACTGGCTTTCTTCATACTTACCATTTAACAGCTTTTATGCTATGCCTTGGGTTCTTCTGTGTTAGAGAACAGAGACTTTAGTCTGACTTTAAAACATACTAAAACATCCTTCAGGAAGAATCCATTTGTTTCTCTTGTCAAGAGAAATTTTAAGTCTAGTACGATTATTATAACACTTGTTGGTATTTTAACAGGGATGTGGAAGATCCGGAATACAAACCTGCCCCAGCTATCTTTAAAGATGATATAGAGGTATGCTTTGGATCATATTTTTAAATCCTCAGTTTTCGCTATTTTATGATTTCTTTTGTTAGCTTTCTTTCGTGTTTTTCTTCCATGTGTTTTCATTATACATAATTCTGTTCTTTAGAATATTATCTAAGTTAGTAGATCAACTTAGTTGACAGGCATCATTCAAAATCTGCCTTCGCTCTCCTTTTGCACAAGGTGGGAGGTTCATTCAGACATGTGGATAAATGGGGCTTGTACACACACTGCACTCATTGGGAGTAAGGACACAGTGTCCAGGGCAGACTCCCACAGCAGAGTGAGAACTAGACAAGGGAAGTATACACAGCAACAGATAGAAACTATACCTACATAAACAGGTTTGAAATAGGGGAGGTGAAGCCTAAAGGAATTCTGTGCTGCTAAAGTAGTAGTCCTCAGCCTTATTAGCACCAGGGACCAGTGCTCCTATGAGAATCTAATGCCTGATCCTGATGATCGGAGAGAGCTGAGGCAGTGATGCTAGTGCTGGGGAGCAGCTGCAAATACAGATGAAGCTCGCTCAACCGCCACTCACCTCCTGCTGTGTGGCTCGCTTCCTCACAGGCCTGGATTGGTACCAGTCCACAGTCCGGGGGTTGGGAACCTCCTATGCTAAAGCATAGTTCTAAGTGCTCTATTTATAGTAAATCAAAAAGAATGAGAGGAATTGGGTAAAAATGCAGAAATCTGTGGAGTGGGGGAAGTGATGTTAAAAGGGATGAAGAATTTATATAATGTTTCTCAGAGCATGGGGACAAGACTTAGATGATGGAGTCAGGTAGGTTTTGCTGGTCTTGAGAGCTGCGACGCTTGGATACTGGTTCCTAGATGAAATAAAGAGAAGTAGGTTAGGCCAGCGTGTTAGTGAGAACTGAAATCCTGTAAAGGGAAGTTCTTTCTTATACGGCACAGAGAAGCAACATGGAAATTTATCTTAGCAGGGACTCTGAGTAGCAGAAAATATTGTTTCCCTGAGAATTCATTGCCATAGGCCTGCCTTCTCTTGAGTTTATGGTTTGATTCTTTTTACTTCATCTGCATGATCTAGTAACACTCAAGCGAAAAATGTAATATTAAAAGGTATTGAGTACTGAAGATACAACCCTCCATAAAATGAGGTTAAACTCTAAAAATTTAAATTATATGAGGAAAAATTTACCATAAATGTTAGCAAATACAACAGAGAACAGATTAGACCTTTAAGAATGTCTGATGATAGATGTATTGAAATTGAAAAGAAGTAAATTTAAATTTAAATGATTAAAGACATTTTAAAAAGAGCTAGCACAAAATAAGGATATGATTTTACAAGGCTAGCTAGCAATACATGAAAAGAATTATATGTAACTTCAGAAGTGGCAAATATAGTAATTGAAATTTAAATCTCAACAAATAGGTTATTAAACATTTGGCTGGAGAAGCAAATTGGACATAGTACATGAGAAAAGAAATGATTTAGAAAGAAGATATGAAGAAATTATCCATAAGGAGCATGATGCATCAGTGTGAGTCAGTCTGAAGAGAGCAACCACATAATAATTTTAACAGTGAAAGTTTAAAGGATTATTGACTATAATTGGGCGGGGGGCGGGTTGAAGTAGTTTAGTTTGTTGGCTAGTAAGAAGCAAACAAACTAAAGAATAAAGAAAAAGCCACTCCTAGTGCTGACACAGAGCCCATCCCCAGTAGGGCAGAGATCCTGGGCTTTGGGGGAGGCTTGTCTTCCTGGAAGTACTCCACTCTAAACCCTCCGAAGGCGGAGGTTTCTAGGGAAAGCTGCTGGCCAGCAGGCACTGAGGAAGCTTCCTGAACTGCAGGAGCTGCACTGGGGAAGCTGCATGTGCTGTGGCTGCCAGCAGCGGAAGAGCTCACCAGAAGGAGGAAGTGAAACCACTTTCCTCCTGCCGTGTCTCTCAGACTGCCCTGCTGACAAAGCTTAACATCTTGCTGGGTGGCTAAGAAAAGATACTTCAAGAGCTTGGACCCATTTTCTCATGACTAGCAAGAGGCGTGAGAAAGGCAGTAAATTTATAGCTGAGAAGCAATAAGTCAACCAGCACAAAGAAATACATGAAAAACTTTAGCGATAAAGAGTTAATAGCATGATAATGTGTAATATGTGGCAAATGTGTAATAGGCATTCCAGAAGGAGAGACCAGTGAGCGTAAGGTAAGGGAGGAGCCCTATTTTAAGAGAAATCAGCTGAGGATTTTTCTGAATTTGACGAAAGACATGAACCTCAGATTCAAGTAATATCATGAATGTTGGCAGGATAAATAAAACTAAATCCACTATAAGAAACATCCTGGTGAAACTGCAGATAACCAGACGAAGAGGAGATGTTAAGAGCAGCCAGAGGTAAAAGTAAAAGACCCACATAGAAAGGGGTGATAATTCTAACTTAGGCTTTTTCTAAAACAAGAATTCAAACTAGTAATCATTGGAATAAAATCCCCAAAGTTATGAATATGTTTACAATAATGTTGGGATACCTAATTGAAGATGCTTTGACAGATAAAAATTAGGTATAAAGCACAAGCAAACTGTTCAAGGTTAGAAAAGGAAAGATCTGAAATTTGTATAATGACCAACTATGAAAATGAATAAATTATGAGCATTGTAATAGTGAACAAAACAACAAAAAGCAGTTTTACGTAAAACCTAAGGTATATTTACAGTTAGAAGAAGGGTAGAGAAAAAGCAACTGGCCTAAAAGTAATCACAGAATAGAAAATATTTTTAGTAATTACTGGTCTAAGTGTTAAAGGCAATAGAGAAGTATGAAAGGGTGGCAATTGAGAACAAGAAATTATGATTTTTATTTTTCCTAAATTAATCATTAAAGTTCTATTGCAAAAAGGTTCTCTATTATAAAGAAGTCTGTGATTCACTTATCTTATTTTGACCCAATAACCCTGTGACAAATTCCTATTTTCTTTTAAAAGGATGATGTTTCCTCACCAGGAGATCTCGTTATAGCAGATGGAGGTAATGGAATCTTTTTTACTTAGAATTATTTTAAATTTACATTCTCCTGATACCATAAGATAAAAAAACTAAAACATTTTAATCATGTTTCAAATGTATATCAAATTTTTGTTGAAAATAGTCATAATCATCACAGGACATAATTGAGCGGAAATTTAACAATATTTTTAGTTGCTACAAATTTTATGCAGTGATTCGGTAGGTTATTATGGAATAGAAACTTTGATGATTTTATGGATTGATTATTAAGCTCGTAGTGAGATTTTATCATTAAAGGGTTAATTCAGTAATCCATCCTACTTATTAGTTCTATATGGACATTAAGAACCAATCTTATCACTCAGTTTCTACAAAGCTTTTCTATATAGGGTCTTCTACTTTTTTTGATATCAAGATAGGAAAATACAATCAATGAAGTATGCTCATTCCCTCCCCGGAACCAAGGGGAATAGTGCCCCACTGTTCAGTGGTTCAACTAGGAACAAGAGAGTAGTTTTTGCTCAGAGTGAATGATTACCATCTGACTATGGTATATGTAATATGCGACTATGGAAACAGAGAGTTAGATCCTTGCACTGTATTGGGTGTATAAAAGCTTAGAAGTTATAGCATGGTCATATTGAATTTTTAAAAATATATATTCCTCCCTAAGGACTTTTTAAATGTTTCTAATTAAATTGAAATAAATTCAAAACAGAGCACATCACTTAGCTGAGTTTACAGTATTCAGCTTTTCATTGTTTCCAGTTTGACTTTTACTTAAGTTAAGGCATTAGTATTCTCTAGCAGCAGGATACATTAGATCTGGAAATGCAGGAGTTGGATTTTCTGTGTATGTGAAGTTGTCTTTAAATATATAACATTGTGGTTCTTCATTCCCCTGTGACCTACTTTCTTTGATCGCTCTTAAAGTTTGTTGTAATGTTTTTAGAGCTGTACTTAAAACTTTTTAAGAAGAGAAATTTGGTTTGTTTTTGTTTTTCATATAATCGGATTGAAAGAAAAAAAATTAAGTAGGGAAATGTTGCTGCTTTTGTAAGCTTCATCACAGTATGTTTAGTTTGGTTTTGTTTTTTTCAATTAACATGAGTTTCTTTAAATATAGATGGTCAAGTGATGGAAGGTGATAAAGTTTATTGGCCTACTCAGTCAGCTTTAACCACACGTTTGAGGCGCCTCATCACTGCATATCAGCGTACTAATAAAAACAGACAAATCCAGCAGATACAGCCTACTTTCTCAGTGCCTGCCAGTGTGATGCAGCCTCTTTATGAAGAAGCCACTCTTAACCCGAAAATGGCAGCCAAGATAGAAAGACAGCAGAGGTAAGACAACAGCACTAAAACTTTAGTACACAGTATCTAAATATACTTGTTCATTCAGAAGACTATTGGGGGGATTTAATGACTTCATGAAAAACATGCATATGTAAAGACCTTGTTCAAAATAAAATGCTTTATGCACATGTGCATAAATACATGCTCACGCATACACAGAATATGGTAAAACTAATAAAGATTATTGCTTTTTATAGTTGGTAGCCATCCTTCATATTTAATCTTTCTTTTGTCATGTTTATGAGCAGTGAGGTATGGAAAAAATGAAGGCGCAGAGCAAACTCAATAATTAAATCATCAGCGAAACATGTATAAATTACATGAAATAAATTCCATTCTATTTACTTTGTGACATTCATGAAATATAAAAATGTATTAAAGACAGGTTAATCTATACTCTATACATAGGTTGAATGCTTGGAACTACTGTGTCACAGGGGAACAAATGGACGTAGAATAAGATCTTAAAAGAGACCTTGTTAAGAAGACAGGGAAGCTGCTCTTACCCCAAAAGCAAACTGTTCGCGTTATCTGTCATAGCATAACAACCACCCCAAAACATAGTGACTAAAAACAACATCAGTTTTTTTTATTTCTCACAGTTAAGTGGGTTGATCAGGTAGCTCTGCTTCCCATGGCATTGGCCAGAAGGTCCAAAGTGACCTCACCCCTGCAGCTGCCAGATGGAAGCTTAGATTCTAACAGGGAGCGTTCCTAGTGGCAGAAGCCAAACTGCAGACTTCTTAAGTCCCAGCAATTCCAAAGTGTCACTTCTGCCACCTGCTGTTGGTCAAAAAAAGTCACAGATCAGCCAAGATCTCAGGGAAAGGGAAATAGATTGCACCTCTCAGTGGGAAGGGTGGCAAAGAATTTGTGGCCCTCTTTACCACATGCATTTCCCCTCAGTATGTAGGATCTGGAGTAATCTTCCTAAAATACTAGTCTTATAATAATATTACAATAATACTCAATGGTTCTTTACTTAGTATAGGTATAATGTCTAAGTTCTTAAGCCTCAGTTCAAGAATATCTTGAATTTAGGCTTAAGCCTGCATTTCTAATATTATCCACTACTATTCCCTCTGCCAGAATGTTCTACTTATTCTTGGCTGAATACATTAGTTTATGTTGTTCCTATCACCTGGAGTAATATCCTTCTTCCTACTCTAGTCCATTCCTAGTCTGTCCTTCAGAGCTCAACACATGTCCAAACCTTTACTAATTTTGTTCTCAACCAGTCTAGCTCACAGTATTCTCTCTGTTTTCTGTACTCATATACATTTTATCTGAATGAATTGTAATGGCTTTTATTTTTTTCCTTTGTGTGTCTTGTATTTCTGCCTAAATTGTAAATTCTTTGGAGGTGGATACTGTGACATTTTTATTTTGTGACCCTTGTCAAATTTCAATTCATCCCTTTTTCATTTCTATTTTTAACGTTCAGGAGCAAGGTTCATGTGACTTGGTTGGTATCCTGTCCTGACTATTTTTACATCATCATTACATTAATCTTCTTAATGTTCAGTATGATAAAAATCACTTGTTAATGTTTTTCGGAGGTCTTTCTCATATGCCTTTTCTTAGTTATGTAATAATCCTGTACATTAAGCAGGGAAAAGTTTCTACAAACAGACTGTGTGTGAAGATCTATGGTTTGTGAGTTACTTACTATCCTCTTGAAGTATCTTTAGGAATTTTTAACTGAATGGAGAATATTTTTAACCAGGCATTTAGAGCAGTTCATCGATTCCAGTCACTCAGTTCTGAACTAATCCTTTCATCTTCTGTGCTCTTCTAAAATTCTTGGTTTCATAAAACATAAAATTGAAAATACTAGATTGTACTATAAATATGATTGAAATGTTT
Source organism: Eonycteris spelaea (assembly GCA_003508835.1). Lineage (NCBI taxonomy): Eukaryota > Metazoa > Chordata > Mammalia > Chiroptera > Pteropodidae > Eonycteris > Eonycteris spelaea. The sequence goes on along the minus strand of PUFA01000071.1, from coordinate 3,594,592 downwards.
TATTTTTTTCCTTGAAGTTAGGGTCATCGTGTCTTATATGATCTTATATCCCATTCATATTTTTCACATAGAAAGTGCAAAAACTATTGTGTGATAGAAAATAAGTGTTGTAAGATGGATGAGTCAACTAGCATTTTAAAACGTATGTATTTACAAGGCAAAAACCTTTGATTTAATCCTTTGACTTGTTAAGGTACCTGAAGTGTTTTAAATGTTTATTATAGTCATTATATTGAGCATTAATATTTATTTCAGTAACCAATGTGGCTTTTTCTTTAATCTGCTTCAAAATAGATGGACAAGAAGAGAAGAAGCTGACTTTTACAGAGTTGTATCTACATTTGGAGTTGTATTTGATCCTGACAGAGGCCAGTTTGATTGGACAAAATTTAGAGCCATGGCGAGGCTCCATAAGAAAACCGATGATAGCTTGGAGAAGTATTTGTATGCATTCATGTCTATGTGTCGGAGGGTTTGCCGTCTTCCTTCCAAAGAAGGTATATATCGTTTATATAAACTTGGTTTTTTCTTGTCCGTCAGAGAAGCAAAATCACTAAAATTCAGAAATTTTCTACTCTTATTTCAGTACTGTTCAATTCAACATGTCAGCAGGTTTTCAGAATTCTAAATTATGCTTAAAGATCCTCTATTTCTTAATCTTATTAAAATGAGATCTAAAGAGAATAAAGGTACATAATGAGTTTTGAGAAGATAGTGTTTTTATTTAGTAATAGATTTATAATTGAGGGAAGTGGAAGATAAAAGGATAGCATTTGGTAAATAGCACTAACCTATTTTTTTAGTCTATCTCCTAGAAATTCTGCTAGAGGGCTTTTTTATTTACTCGAATGACTTTCCAGGGAAGGAGGCCTACACTAAAGACATTTAAAGAGTTTCAACAGGAAAAGTCACTCAGGGCCTTCAAAAAAAAAAAAAAAAAGAAAAAGAAAAGAAAAGAAAAGGCAGCTAATCAGAGGTGCTAATGCTCAGCTAAGAAACTGTTCTTAGGTGAATTTCATGGCTTTTGAGGCCCAGAGAAATAGCTTACCCTGTTAGTAGTTCCTCTCAGTAATGCTATTATAAGCATCTGTCTTCATTCTCCGTACTGAGATCAGTCTGGCTACTAAAGCTAGTGGCTTCCTACTCCTGTTTCATAGTAAAAATAAGTGGCACGTAAAAAAGGGTTCAGGTTCTGTGTGGGTTTGTTTACTTGTTCTAATTTTATTTACTATCAGATTTGTTGTCCACTGAATAGAGAGTAGCCAATTGCTTATCACTCAAATACAAGATAATTCAGAGAAGATTTTAGTTTACTTTAAGGTTTATTGTAATACCACAAGTGGATTTAAAGTGACGGATAAGGCAAAGTACCGTGTCTTATATTTGTGTTTGCCAAGAGGCCCTCATTTCTTTATTTTCTTAATTGCATTAGCGATGCAAAGTTATGTGAATAAATTTGTCACTATTGTTATAGGTTTAAAAGAAATATTAAAGGGTTAATTACTAAAAGATGATTGAAAAGATAGCTTTTCCTTGTTGGAAATGTGAGTGAAGTTTTCCTTAGATCACTTTCCCAAACTTGCTCTGTCCACAGTGCCCTTAATGTCTGTCATTTTTCACAGTGCCCCAGACCAACAGCTCTGTTTAATGAATAATAAGGTCCAAACAACTTAATAAATATGTCTGAACAATCTAGTAATTGTTTCAAACACAAATCGAAAGAAGATAATACTTTTATTTCTTAAATGACCACATTTACTAACTAATGGGATGTATAGATATGTTGCTCACTTTACATCTCCTCACACCTTGGAAACAGAATGGATGCTCTCTCGTTTCCTGTTTCACACTGATTTTTTGACTGGCACTTGATTTTTTTCCCTCAACTTTTTATTTTGAATAATTTTAGGCTTTTAAGAAAGTTGTAAAAATTCATATAAGGAGTTTCCATATATCCTCCACTCTGCCTGTATCTGCTCACAAATATATGACTTCATCCAAAGTAGTATAGCATGTTACACCGGAACTGTCTAAGCTGGTAGTTCATACAGTGGTTGAAAAATGTCCCTGTGTTTCCCTCAAATTTTAAGAAAGAAAGCCTTTGGTGTCCTCGTGAGTTTGCTCTAATACCCTGAGTCATCTTGGTGCAGTTAGGGATATTGGACTTAAGCTTTTTTTATGGGTATTAGATAATAGTTTTATATTTATAAGTGAATTTCAGTGTTTTTTCTCTTAAGGCACAGAATAGTAAGATATGGTTCATGAGAATTTCTTAAAAGTAAATTCCTAATTACATTAATGTACCTCCAAAATATTCTTAATATTTTACTTACTTTCTGTAGGTCCACTGTTATATATTGTATAAAAAATTATATTTCTGCATTTAAAAATATTAAAAAAATTCTGAAAACTATACAATGATGTTAAATAAAGGTACATTTTAGAAATTGCATTATTTGTTTTAAATCTGTAATGAAGTATTTTCGAGCTTAATATTTTTGTTCTGTTTCAATGTAGAATTGGTGGATCCAAATATTTTTATTCAGCCGATCACAGAGGAACGTGCTTCTAGGACTTTGTATCGCATTGAACTTCTAAGGAAAGTGCGGGAACAGGCGCTCCGACATCCACACTTACTAGAACGCTTGAAGCTGTGCCATCCAAATCCAGACTTACCAATCTGGTGGGAATGTGGCCCTCATGATAGGGACTTGCTTATTGGAGCAGCTAAACATGGGGTGAGCCGAACAGACTATCACATTCTTCGTGATCCTGAACTCTCCTTTATGGCATCGCAGAGGAACTACAGTCAAAGTAAGATGGCTCATTCCAGGACATCCACCCCACTTTTACAGCAATATCAAGTAGCACTTTCTGCTTCTCCTCTTACCTCTCTGCCTAGGCTCCTAGATGCCAAAGGTGTCATTCTAGAGGATGTGAAAGTTAAAAGCGAAAACCTTAAAGAGGAGCCTCCATCTTCAGAAGAAGAATCTATGTCTTCTGAGGAAACCAGGACACTAATAAAGTCTGAGCCTGTAAGTCCAAAGAACGGTGTTTTACCACAGGCTCCCGGAGACCAGAAATCCGGTGGAAAAGGCGAGCTGACAGGCGCATGGTTGCAGCCCGAACAGAGCCCCTAACTCCAAACCCAGCCTCTAAGAAACAGCGGGTCCGCAAAAGGGGATCAGAATCTAGTTCCGACTCTGACTCCGACTCTGAGAGGTCCTCCTGCTCGTCCAGGTCATCTTCTTCCTCGTCTTCCTCTTCTTCCTGCTCCCACTCGAGGTCGGGCTCTAGTTCCTCCTCCTCCTCCTCTTGTTCTTCAGCGTCCTCCTCCTCATCCTCATCCTCGTCCTCGTCCTCCTCTTCATCTTCATCTTCATCAGAAGAAAGCGACAGCGAAGAAGAGGAAGCCCAAAAGCGAGGTATATGCTTGACATGTTTTTGCTATTTTAAGGTATCGTTTCAAGCACAAAGATTGATCCGGATAACTTAACTGTGTTTAAAATTGTTAGCTTAAATTTTATAGGCACAGTTTTTCTTAGGGAAGCACTATTGAACAAGAAACTAGAATTACTGGCACACACTTTCTGTCCAGTATTCAAGGCATTGCAAAACAGCTTAGGGGAATTAGCAATTTTATGTAATAATTTTATTTCTTTGTGATTGCCTTAAATTTAGCATTATATTTTCTTGGAAAAAGTTGATTAGCAACAAATGAAAATTAATATTGTATTACAGCCACCTGGATTCTTAGGTCAAGCAGTTAGACCTGTAAGAGCATCATAGACCCTGCTTGACAGCTGTCTACTCAGAGAAAGGAAATGAACTATAGCTTGTCAGTAGTGAGGCATTAGGCACCCCTCTTCCACAGGTGTCCTTGCAGAAGTCCAGTTGGCACGCAAGTAAATGAGTTGACATCGACTGGGCTCACTGTCCACTCTGGCTTTCAGAGCCTTCACACCTCACAGGAGCCAGAATCTACAGCAGCTCCATAGGCATAATTTTCAGTGTTGCCACAAGGAAGTGTCTGGTTTGTAAGAATCCTCTATGCTGACAGGTGTATCCTGATCACGTATTTGTGATCCTCCCAGTCCAGAAGCACCTGTCAACCAACTTACCTGTTTCAGGGAAGCAGACGTAGGGAATTAACTAAGGGTCATATTTTATGCATAAAAGGAGGTTTTATTAACCCATTGTCCTCAAGACTCTTTAATGCCACTTAATTTTGCTTTGTGCTAATTTTTAAAATAATGAGTACTTTATTCTAGGTGAATTTTTTCTTTTTTTACCATTTGTTGTCATTTCTAACCTTTTCACATATATCTGAAGTTACCTAAAATTTGAGAATTATATGTAAAATTGTTTTATGCAGTCTTTTTAAAATAGTTGTAATTGTCCTTAGCAGAAGGTGCCCCTCACATGAAAGCCTATGATGAAGAGAGTGTCGCGTCACTGAGCACCACCCAGGATGAGACCCAGGATAGTTTCCAGATGAACAATGGGACACCAGAGTCTGCTTACTTATTACAAGGTGGATACATGCTGGCAGCTTCATACTGGCCAAAGGTAAATGAACAATTTCTTGCTGAAATAGGTCATTTTTTATATTGCTTTAATGATAAATACTGTTATTAGGTCACTGTAAAATGTAGGATAACATTTTGGTATTAGCATTAAAAGTATCAATTATTATCAAGTAAATTAGGTCTAGATAAATGTATGTGCTTCTCAACATAACCTTAGAATGTTTAAAATGAAAGATGATGTTATGTTCATGTATAAGTTAATATTCAAGTGCTTTACGAAATCACTGATTTCAACTGAGTCTCCTTAAAGAAATTTACTATAGGCAGTTATGACCCAGAGGAAAAATTTATTGAGTACATGTGCATTTAGTGGTAGCAGTTCAAATTAGATGAATACAGTTCTTCTTCCAGTGTGTGGCTAGACTAGGTTCGAGAGTACTTGCGAGTGAGGCTGGGAAATGGAGTAGAGAACTCTGTACTTTTATATACTCCTGAGTTCTTTGAATTTTTTAAAAAGAAATCTGTATTTTATAATTACAAAAACAAAAGTATAGAAAAGTATCTTTATAATATATTTAACTTCACCAATGGGAATTTGTACTTATAGAACGTCTTACAGAATTGTGTGTGTGAGAATGCATATGCATATCAAATACACATATACCTGGGTTTAATCCATCAAGGCTCAGAGCCGTTTGATCTCCAAAGGCTTGGCCAAATTATTAAAATTCTACTTTGATGTTGCATGCTTTTTACAGGATCGTGTGATGATCAACCGATTGGATAGTATTTGTCAAACGGTTCTGAAAGGGAAGTGGCCTTCAGCTAGGAGAAGTTACGATGCCAACACGGTGGCTTCTTTCTATACCACAAAGCTGTTGGACAGCCCTGGCGCAGCTGCAGAGCACAGCGAGCCCAGTGTTCCCACTCCGCCAGGCGCCAGCCTTAAAGAAGAGCTCGATCAGTCAACACAGATGTCAAAGGTGAAGAAGCATGTACGAGAAAAGGAGTTTACAGTGAAAATCAAAGACGTATGTTTATTTTTATTGCCCTGGGACCTGATTGCGATTGCGGTGTGCAGCATGCTTTTCCTGCAGATGGCTGCCTGCTCTTACTCTTACTTCCTTCACATACTTGTTTTCTGGTACTGGGATTGATTTTCTATTGATATCCAGATTATTTAACTTGAGTATTCTACTAAAGTGATCATCATTAAATATGTTTCTCTACCTTTATTTCTGAAAATAGTCCTTCTGCTGATCAAGATGCTTTCTTAAACCGTCTGACAATTTCTAATTGTTGTGGTTCTTTTACGTGATATTTAAATGGTATGTCACTGCACTTTCTGTTTTAAGCATTTAGCATGGCCTGTTATCAGTAACCTCTCATTTTTCTGTATGTCTTTTGAAGCTAAATTGATAACTCAGTGTCTTAAACAAAGGTAATGTTCTCTAAAACATCAAGTGAATAATGTACATAGGGACGTATTTCAGAGCTGAAAGTGTTACAATGTACTGGTCATGTGAAAAACTTGGTTTTGCTCATAAAATTATACATATAGTACATGGTTCCCTCCCCCCCCACTTAAGATAGAAATTTTAATATGCTTTGTAGACATTGATTACAGATTTTCTTTAGTTTATTATGAGCAAAAGAGAACTTGATTAATATTTCAGGGTTTTTACTTCACTTTTTCTAAGGAAAAACTTTAATATCCTACGGCAAGATTTTTAAAAATTGTTCCTTTCTTAATCGTGTGTTTGTTTCACAGGAAGGTGGTTTGAAGTTGACATTTCAGAAGCAAGGGCTTGCCAGAAAAGGCTGTGTGACAGTGAAGATTTGCGCCGTGGGACAGCAGCAGTACCTCACTCGGCTGCGGGAGCTTCAGAGAGCCTCAGAGACCAGCCTTGCCAGCTTCCCCAAAGCTGTGCCCGTGTCAGGTGAATGTGCTAGTAATAGCTGCCTCAGAGTGACGTATTTCCTATCATTTCCAGAACCTCCTTTATTTACTCTTGTAATAAAAATTCCTCAGTCTTTTAATGTTGGAGCATCTTTTAATTCTGTAGTCAATATAATTTTTGATAAAAATAAACATTAGTACTTTTAATATGACATGTTAAATTGTAGAGGGCAATTTAGTTTGGAGAGCTTATGTATTTGGTACAAATATCATTTTATCAAGTAGCTTTATACAGATAAATTTCAAATAGCATTTCAATATAAAAACAGATTATAAACTAAAGCACAAATTAATGGTCATTGGTAGAAGTTAAATTGAGACATTTTAAAAATCCAATATAGTTCAGATATCTACAGGTACAGGGATGGTTGATGACAAATCCCTGAAAACTATCTTTCACTCTCATGTAATACTTACAGAAACTAAGTTATTACTGGAGAAGTATTTGTGTAACATGAGATCTGGCTTAGGAAAAGTGACTAGATTCCAGGCAGCATTGGAAGCTGAGCTGGGGAGAGATTGGAGTTTAGTAGTCATTCAGGAATGGGGTTGATGCAAGGCCTTTCACTCATTGGCATAGGAAGCATGAAAAGTTCTAACAAATAAAACAGTATTTTTTAAAGTGGTACTTCAAGAAGTCTGTTATTGCAGCTAAAACGTACTATACTGAAAGAATTTTTTAAATCATATATAATAGTCTATTAATCTGATTATAACAAAATTCACTATAGATATAATGAAAGCTTTTCTCTTTTTAAAATGTTCACATTCCTATGTACTTTTATATGTAAAAGTGACTTTTAATCATTGTAATTAGTTATTTCTTACCATATGAATTTTGAAGCTGAGATGTAGGAAGGTAAGTGACTAAAATAAGGTTCCACAGCAAGCCAATGGGCATTGTGTTTTTCAGGGTTACACAGGACTTGCTCAAAGAATTCTCAAATGTTTAAAAATCCATTTCTCACTATAGCTGAGAACCATTTTAAACAAAGATTCTATCCTTAATAACATTTTCTTTATATAAGAGAGATCTAGATTGTGCAGAGGACAGGAACTGTGTCTTACTCATCTTTGAACCATCATAGTACCTCATACATGGTTATTTGACGATGGGTGAGTGCATTCATACCTCTTACAAACATTTTTATTTTATTGAGTGCCTACTGAAATGAGGCACCAACTAAACAGTGGTGATCTTAAAATACCTTAAGTAGGCTGGGCCAAGAGGGACCATGGGACATCAAAGAATGAGTTTATCGTGATAAAGAGGAACACAAGAAAAATTTTTAAAAAGTTTTAGAAGTCATGAAAAGGCCAAAAGAAGTTTATTTTTTTGTAAATAATAAATAATAAAACATTTATTAAAGGGTAAAGATTTATTTTGTACCTGAGAAAGGCTTGCTTTTTCCTCTAAAAAGGGGAAGGAAGAGAAGATGTGTGACTATTTCAGGGAAAAATTGATGAAGTCAATTTTGATTAAGAGGCTTAGGTTACAATTTTCCAAGTTTTTAAATGAGAAATTGGTGTGGTGTTTTTAGTCTTAAGAATGGCTTGATTTAGGATATGTAAAATAGAACTAACGATTCTATATATTTATAAAAGTGATTACTTTTAATTTAAGAACTAGATTTTTATCACTTTCGCATTTTTTATTCGATTAGGTACTTCCATTCAATCAACTCTTGGTGCCAATGGAATTATATTAGACAACCAGCCTGTAGTCAAAAAAAGGCGAGGAAGGAGGAAGAATGTGGAAGGTGTTGACATCCTCTTTTTTAACAGAAATAAACCACCTAATCATGTAAGTAAAGCAATATTTAAAAAATACTGATCCTTGCATCCAGAATTCCATTCTAATAAATATATGTATTGCTGTTTTGTGAATGTTTTGTAGAATAATAATTAGGAAATTAGAAGTATACTACATTGTTTTAGATTGGATCTTAATTGAATTCAGCATTGGCCAAGATTCATGAAAACCTTAGATTTGAAAGATTTAGTAGACTTTTAAACAATGCAATTTTTTTCCTCTTCAAAAAGAATTCATTCTTTGGAACAACATTAGAATGCTAAAGCATGGAGATGACATTTTCATTTGGTATTTTCTGCAGGTTAATGTGGGCTTAACCACCTCACAGATTTCTACAGGGATGAATCCAGCACTGTCTTACCCTCAACCTCAAGGAATTCCTGATACAGAAAGTCCAGTTCCTGTGATTCACCTTAAAGATGGGACCAGACTTGCAGGTGATGATGCACCAAAGAGAAAGGATTTGGAAAAATGGCTGAAGGAACACCCAGGTTATGTGGAAGATTTAGGAGCTTTTATTCCTGTACGTTATGACTTTGAAATCTTGGTATATTTCATTTCTGTGATTTATCAAACTTAAAATAATGAAGCATAAATTCTCATCCACATAAATTAAATATGTGTTCTGCCCAAGACTTAGGGAAATTAACAGAAAAAAATAATTACCATCTTTCCTGTGATACAATACAGTGTCATTTTCAGTTTTTCATTTTGCTTGCAATGAGTATATAACACTAAAATCACCTTTGATATACAGATTACTATGTTAGACCCAGTGCTGATAGCAGAAATATTAGACTTCCAATCCTTCCCCTCAAGGAGTTACTTTAAAATGATAATAATGGTTAGAGTAAACATTTGTTGAGACTTCACTGTGTGCCTCAGCACTTAACATGCATGATCTCATAACAATTTTATCAGAATAGCATTCTTATAGGTATTTTATAGGTAAAGAAATTGAAACACTGAAATTTTAAGTAAATGGTCCAATGCCACATAGCTAATGAGTTTAAATCCAGTGTCCAAACTGCTCTTAAACTCTTCTTCACGGTATAAGAATATAGCTTCTGTGTCTAATATAATTAATAAATTATATTAAAGATGAGAAGCATTACATTTTATTTGCATTTTTCCTATCCTCTGAAATACACACTCCTCACTATCTAATGGGCATTTGGCTTTCTTACTCATAGAAATCTATTGGTTTCGTTTTGTAATACTTTATTATCAGATGCTTCTGTATCAAATTTTGTGTCCATCTCCCTTGATAGGACTGTGTACTTTGTCAGGTAAAAGTGTAAAGTGGGCCCTCTGTACAGTGATGCTGGGCCTGCTCCCACTGCCTCCATTGTGAAAATTCAGTGAAGCTGTCCACTACCCTGTGAGCAAGGACTGTGTCCTCTTCACCTTCGGATCCCCAGCATGAAGCAAATCATTCTTGATGCAGAGCATAGTATCTAGCTTCCTGTAAATATTTATTGAGTCAGTGATTAAAAAATGAAAATCTCTAAAGACTAAAAGGTGCTATATGAAGTTAATTATTACTTTATTAAAAGAAAGACATTATCTCATTTTTTTATGAAAAGGAAATATAAGCTCCAGTCCCTCGAATGAGACTATCTGTAGTATATATTTTAATTGTATCTGTAATACATATTAATTCAGTGTTTTACATTGCTATTATTGTCACCAGGAAATAACCTAGTAACCTAAAACAGTAACCCCTCCATCTTAGCTTTTGAACTCTTTTCATATTCCTAATTTTCTCAAAGGGTGCCACAAATTCTTAAACTTGTTTAATTCTTTTTGATTAAAAAAGAGGCAATAACACTCTTATAATTTTGAGGGGAGGAATTTTCACAAATCTGATGGGCAACCATAGAATGAATATTTCAGTTCTAAAACAGAATTGTTAATTCAACACTAACTTCTTAACATATCAGTTAATTCAACACTAATTTCTTAACATAATATTCATTCAGTCAGTAAAATTTTATTGAGTACTGTGGCAAGTTGCTATTTTAAGGTCTTGATTAAGACCTTAGAAAAGATAAAACAGTGAACAATATAAAGTCCTTACTCATGGCGCTTACCTGTCTAAAGGATTCTCTTACTTTTCTCTTATCATTGCAAATAAATCTTAATTTTTTTAACTTAAAGCTATTTATTATTTTTTTTGCAAAAAACCTTATATCATAATGTGTTATATTACTTAAGGTTTTAAAACATTTAAAAGAGCATTTATTGCAGTAAAGAATATGAAATAATAGTTTAATTTCTCAGGGATATTTACATTAATGATTTTTTTGGATCTCACTGTCTATTGTGATATAACTATTAAAACATGGTTTATATAACAGAAGTATGTATAAAATGCCCTGGAAGCAGATAGAAGTTATAACTACTCTGCCTAGGTAGAATAAAGTATCTGGGGAAAGATAGAAGGAATATAGAGGTGAGATATGACTGGTGGGTGATAAAAGAATTAGTAGGCATTTGACCATGTTATCAAAAATGGAGGATATTCTAGGTATTATCAAAACAATTATGAAGAGTGTTTAAAAGGATAAAATTGTAAAGCATATTCAGAAAACAGTGACTAGTCTGATATTCCAAATTGTGTAAGGAAATGTGTCAGTCGATAATAACTGGAGGGTTGAATTAGGTCCCAGCTGTGATGGGGCTGGTGTGCCATGGTGAGGAGTTTGAACATCAGTCCCTTGGCGTTGGAAATAGGTACAGACCTCAAGCCTCCTTCGTTAACAGTTGTAGAGGTAAGAAGCACGGTTTCTATGAAAAAGAGTTGTCATTGCCAGCCATTGCCACTTGTTGGTTGCGTGTCTTTGTGGAGGGTAATCTCCCTAAGCCTGGGTTCCCATTTATTCCAGAAGAACCGTGTCTTTGAGTAATGTATGGATTACGTGAGAAGGTATAATAAAGTCTACCAGTGAGGTAAAGAGAAATTGGAAGTCACTCGCACATGTGTGAATGAGTTGTGTCATAGCCCAGTGAAAATCTGATGTTGCTAGGTGAAATTTATCAGTAGAAGAACCAAACTGTACAATTTCGTGCGAGCTGCTCCAGCATCATTGGTTATTCCTTCCGGTAGCACTGCAAGAGTACAGTGGTCTTTAGGTCATTTGAAGAAGGTACTAGAAGTGTCCTCATTTCCGGAGCCTACTTTTCTATAGAACAATAAATTTGGTCATCATGATGGCCTTAAAAAATGTTTAAATTTATAATTTGAGGAAAAGATTCGTATAATACTTTAAGTCTTATTTAATATTTTTATTATATTAAATATAAAATATAGTTTGAACATTTTTAAAGTTTAAGTTTTTCAGTATGCCATTGAATATATATGCTGTGATATATACTGTATATCTTCAATAAAGGATTAAGTTACTTTAATCAAGTCATTTCTATTATTTGTACAAGTCAAGACTTTAAAGCTATTTCTATGTCTCTTTATTTTAGAGAATGCAGCTCCATGAGGGGAGGCCCAAACAAAAAAGGCATCGCTGCAGAAACCCCAATAAACTAGATGTTAATAGTCTTACCGGAGAAGAACGTGTTCAGTTGATTAACAGAAGAAATGCCAGAAAGGTATTAATATATTTGTTGTCCTTTTATATCAGCTTAATTTTAAGAGATCTCTAAATCTAGCAGATTTGTGGGAAAAGATATTTACTATAAATTTATGCAGTCTAATTTTCAAATCCCATATTTTGGCTAAGCTAGTAAATGAAATGACCAAGTCACTTTACACAGCTGTGCCTAAGTAGTGGCGCTGCATCTACAGCAGTGGTTCTCAACAGACATTCGGCAATGTCTGGACTGATTTTTGGTGACCATGCTCAGGAGCAGGGAGGTGGATGTTGGGCAGGGGAAGGATTCTACCAGAGGGTAGAAGCTAGGGATGCTGCTAGACTTGTATAGCACATGGGACAGCCGCCCACAACGCACATCCAAAGTGTCTGAGAAACCCTGATGAAAGGGGACAACATTCTTATCATAGCCATCATCGATTTATATATATTTATTACTGTAATTTTCCTTCAGACGGCCGGGAAGTGTCTTGTATATCAAAATCGGCATATTATGTACTTTTCTGATGGAAATAAAATGTCTTAAAGATACCTAATAGGCTAATATTGGAAGAAAACTACTTTTTAAAATAACAGTTTTAATATAGTTGTGTGTACCAACTCATTAAAATTGATATCTAAAATTAATACTAATTTTTGTTCCAATTTTGTTGAGATAGCTTAATCAACTTTTGTTGGTACTTTAAAGTGATGACATTAGATATATATTAGGGAAAGAACCAGGTGACATTCTAGAAACAGTTTACTTGATTTTGTTAAAAATAGTTTCATCTTATAACAAAAATTAGAATTACTAGATAGAAAAGAAAATGAATAAGTTTTGTATTTTTACTTGTTAGGTTTAATAATAAATACTCTAAATTTTATTTTTAATGTGATAACCTGATAAGGGGCCTGTTCATTTTCTTTAATTTGTAGAGTTCTTTATTGTCCTGAGTCTTTTGAGTACAGACTTCAGGATTCATGAGTCATCAAGGCAAAGAATCTACCTGCTCAATCCCCCATAAACCACCTAGAGGGCCTCTAGTTTAAACTGGAGTTTAATGAGGGGGTAATGAAAAAGAGAAGGGGACAGAAACTACAGAGACTAAGTTAAAGATGATGGGAAATACTATATAAGAATACTTATAGATGTATTATAACTGGCCAGAATTAAAACCCATCTGTATCCTATCATCAAGACATATTCTATATTCTTTGAAAGAGATTTGGAAGAAGAAATTACTCAAGAAATATCTTTAGACTCCAAAGGAACATTAAATTGGTAGGTCCAAATCATTTAAATTTGAAAATATTTTGTTTCAGTTTCACACTAATTATTATATATAGTTTCTTGTCTTTTTTTCAAGTGCCTTATGATTATTTGGTTTATATTACTTTTCACACACAAAGGATAAGTACCTTTTTATACTTTTAGGGTGTCAATTTACTTAATAGATAAGAGCATGAGTTTTTCTGACCTGAATTTGAAAGGTAACCCTAACACTTGTTAGCTAGCTTTGGGCAACTTATATAACTTCTCTGAGGCTTAGTTTGTTACTTCATCTGAAAAATAGAAATAATACTATCTCAAAAGTGTGATGTAAGAACTAAAATAAATCACATACTTAAAGTCCTTAGCACAGTGCTCTGTATATAATAATAGTGGTGTATATTATGTGACAGAGACCCTATGCAAAGGCACTTGAATCATCTTAGTTTAACTTCATAAAACTCTGTGGCGGGAAGTAATTGTTATTCCCATTTTGGAGATTAGAAAACTTAGGCTCAGAGAGATTTACTGGTTTGCTCAGGTTTCCGTAGCTGTTAAGTCTGACTCCAAAGGGTATACTTTTAACTAGGTTCTGCTGCCTATCCAGCATAGTAGGTACACAGTAAATGTAGGTTTTTATTTTACTGTTCTATCCAAATTAAGACATTAAAACTTAACATTATCACATGTTTATATCTAATAGTCCTCATTTGTTGTAGTTTTTTAATTATAATAAAGATCGTCAGTGGAGGTTCAAAGAGTACATGTTTTAAAGAATAAAAACTCTGAGTAAAAGCAAGACATGTCTCCATGTTTGATAGTGTTTTTACATGCCTAACAACCTGCTTTTTGTTTACAGGTTGGAGGTGCATTTGCTCCCCCATTGAAAGATTTATGTAGATTCTTGAAAGAAAATTCAGAGTATGGAGTAGCTCCTGAATGGGGAGATGTTGTTAAGCAGTCTGTGAGTATTTCATAAATGCCAAGTCCAACACCATTTTAAAATTAACACGTCATTTCATTATTTCTTGGATTGAATTTTAAGAATCAACAAAATATTGCATGAACATATGACGGTGCTTTGTAGTCCACAATTTTTATTTTGCATTACATGTTACAAATGACTCAGATGCTTGCCGAGTTAGAAGAATTGGTCTGTACTGATTTGTTTTAATTTTAATCTCTGAGATAGTATTCGAACAATGCCACAAAGAATAATTAAAGATGTGGGAAAAGGAATATATAAAAGGATATTCATCATAGTATAGTAGTAAAAAAAATGGGAAAATACTAATGGTCCGGCCTTATGTTGGAAAACTCTGCATCTGTTTTAAAAATTTATCTTAGAAGAACATCTGTGACAAGGGAGAAAGTTCACAGCATATAAATGGGGTAATAGTTAAACTCTTGAAATGTCGAAACCTAACCATGTGGTAAATGCTAAATAAATAATAGCTGTTATTTCTACAGGGTCCAAATGAAAAGGGCAGGTTATAAAACTGTTTTGTATGCTTATAGTTTTTATTTTAGAAAGAGAGGTAAGGGGAGTTTTAGAATTTGTATATGGTTAGCTCTGCTTGGTGAAATTACAGATGGATTTTTTTATTTGCATATTTTGTTGTCATATTTTCTGCAGTGAACCCTAATGTTTTTGGCTAAGAGAATAAGTTGATCGATTCAAACCAAAATTTAAGAACAGTTCTATGAGAATCTTCTAAACCACTGTCCAGAGCTGAACTGTCACAAACGGCAGCCACAGGCATGAGTGGCTACTGAGCACGTGCCACGTGGCCAGTCTGAGTCAAGGGTTGTGAGAGGAAAACATTGGCCTTGGATTTTGAAGACTTAGTTGGGAAAAAGAATGTAAAATCTCAGTTATTTTCATAGATTGCATATTGAACTGATAATAGTTTGCTTATATTCTGTTAAAAATAGAATATATTACTAAAATTAATGGTGTCTACTTCCATTTTACCTTTTTTAATGTGGCTACTAGAAAATCTTAAATTACATATGTAGCTTACATCATGTTTCTGCTGGACAATGCTGGTCTAACGGTTCTAAGCCCTTACACTTAACAGCTTCTACTTTTGAGCCCAAGAAAATCAAAGGAAAATAGCATGGTTTGTTTTCCATTTTCCTGGACTTGAGACTTCTCAGTCCGCAGGTGCCATTGCTATTCCAAGCCAGGTGATTCCTACCCACCACCAGCCCTGTCGAGTATCTTTTTGGCTTGGCCGTATCCCTTATTTCCAAAGTGGTTGTCATGAGATTCATATGAAACATCTCATTTTAATCATAACCTTTTACTTACTTCCTCTGTCCTTTCCTTTTGTTCTTCTAGATTAGCAGAAGGGCACTATTTTAGTCTTCTGGGGCATTTGTTGATATAAAGCATGTCAGGGTATGGGAGTAACTCTCATGAAAAAGTTTCTTTGGACCTTTTGTTTTCTAGAACTGTTCTACAAATGTGTCCCTCAACAGTATTGAGGAAAGCTAGTGTGACCTCTCTGCTCTCTATGATACAATGAGAAGTGGAAGAGCTGTTTCAAGCCACTCCTTAAAATGATGTGAAATTAGCTTCTCTCTTTTGTAATTTATTGTGTTTTATCATAAAGAAGAAATTTATGAGTAATTAGCTGTTTTTAATAGGTTGTTTGTGTCACAAGCTGGTAGCTAGTGATTTTAGTATGGCTATTATTAGTGTGTTTTTTTTTTTTTCTTTTTCTCAGGGCTTTCTTCCGGAAAGCATGTACGAACGAATTCTCACTGGTCCTGTGGTGAGAGAAGAAGCAGGCGGGGAAGACGGCCTAAAAGCGGAATCGTGAAGGCCGCGGCGGCGACATCTGCCACCAGCATCGCGGGCAGTCCCCTGTTAGCCAATGGATTACTTCCAGGTATGGATCTCACAACTCTTCAGGCCTTACAACAAAACCTCCAGAACTTGCAGTCTCTGCAGGTCACCGCGGGGTTGATGGGAGTGCCTGCCGGCCTTTCTTCTGGAGGAGAAGCTAAAAGCGTGGCTGCCCTGTTCCCCATGCTGCTGTCAGGAGTGACGGGATTACCAAACCTGTTGGGCATGGGAGGGCTCCTGACAAAGCCTACAGACTCTGGAACAGAAGAAAAAAAGGGAAAGGACTCTAAGGAGCTAGAAGGAAAAAAAGAAAGGACAGAGAGCCAAAACTCAGAGAATGGTGGAGAAAACTCTGTGTCAAGTTCTCCGTCCACATCCTCTACTGCTGCATTAAATACAGCTGCAGCTGCCAGCTCGTTAGCTCTTAACCCACTGTTACTATCTAATATACTTTATCCAGGGATGCTTCTCACTCCAGGCCTTAATCTTCATATTCCAACTTTATCCCAGTCCAATACTTTTGATGTACAGAAAAACAAAAACAGTGACTTAGGCTCATCTAAGTCTGTAGAAGTAAAGGAAGAAGATTTCAGAGGTAGAGATCAGGAGGACAAAGGGGGGACTGAACCAAGTCCTCTCCATGAAAACAGCACAGATGAGGGTTCAGAGAAAGCCGATGCTTCGTCTGGCTCTGACAGTACATCAGCGTCATCCGAGGATTCAGATTCTAGTAACGAAGACTGATTCCCGGACTACACTTAAATTATGAACTGATTTTGGATTTTTTTCTTTAATTATTAATTGTAAATACCCCAGTGTGGAGTGCATCAATAACTTACTGACCGAACATTTCAGTTATTTGTTTAGAAGTGCAAACTGCTTTCAGAGACGTTTTGCATGTAATATTTCTGAAGATTCATAAGGTTCTGAACTCGTATGTACTATCAGATACATAAAGGTGTACAACTACAACAAAAGGCATTATAATTTTGTTGGGGGTTAATTTTATGAAAATTAAGCTCAATAAGAGTTGTATATTTAATATATTTGCAGTGAACACAGAATCCTTTATGCATATTACTGATTTAATTTGAATATAGTTTTACAGCCTCCTTGACACCTATAATTTACAGATCAAAACTCAGCAATAATTTGGGCAGCTAATGAATGTCATGAAAGCTGTAGAATCTACATCACCATCCATTGCTTTAATTACACGAAAATGCTCTAGTGTTGCGATGCACTGCTGATGTTTCCGATTCAGGTACAAGTGTGTTTTCAAGAAGAAATAAGTTTCCCAATCAGCCAATTTAACTGGCTACCTGTTACCTCAGCTGAGTTAGTTTAGGAAGTTTACATTCGTTTCTAATTCTATACTTGTTTTCAGGGGTTTTTTAAACACATCCTATATATCATATTAATCTGGCAAGAAATATGACTTGCTTTTTGCTGAGCTTAACTGGTATCAGTAAAATTAAGTCATAAAGTAATCCTGTGTCATTTGACTTTGGCACCCTCTAGACATACTTAGTTTTAACTTTTCAAAGTCTGGCCTCCTATTAGAAATAATTATGTCTCAGATGAGTAATGTCTGTTTTTGGGTTTCAGAAAAGGCAAACTCATGAAATGCCACTGAAAAGAACTTCAGCATACTTCATGTAAAAAAAAAAATTGTTTGTTTGCTTTCTTTGTGTAGATTTCAATTTGTCTTTTATGTCATGGTAGTTTTCCAAAATTAACAGATAATAGTGGTAAAGTAATATGCAAACAGTCTAAATTCATCTTGAGTTTCTTCTAGGTGTAAGCAGACTTAATGTTGCCCAGAATCAGTGTTGGGCTATCAGTTTATATTAAATATACTGAGTTGCCCATTTTGAAAATGCACTTTGAATAATCTCAAAAAAATATACGAGTTATACCTGTAAACCACAAAATGAAGCCCAAGGCTTCTGATCAATTTCTTAGAGCTCTGTACCATGTAAAATTTGTCTGATATTTGATTTGTGATACGATTTCTCCTGCTAAAGCTGCTATTATTCTGACAAGGCAGAGGTCGAGGTTCACTTTCATATATATTTAAAACAATTAGAACTGAATTGGACATAAAATACCATTTATAACTTTAGGAGCGATAAATGATAGCATTCTTCTGGTACTTGAATAAGTCAGTGATAAAATTTGCAAGGGGATTCATTGGGGGAAGTACCCCACTTCTCTTCCACAGAAAAATTAACTTTCAGTATGTTTCGGTGATAGAACTCTGTTGCTTTGTCATGAATTAAGCAATTATAATGGATTTCCAAGGTATTTACCAGTTAATTATGTTTCTGTATGTAAAAAACTAACCCCTTATTAGGCAGACAGTGTTATATGCATTTACAAAATTATGTAAGTTCCATTGGGATGGTATTGATTTTTGTATTTTCTCAAAATGATACTTTGAATTGATAGTCCTTTATGCAATGTCTTAGCAATAGTCATTCTGATGCCCATCCTGGAGAAGTGGGTAGTAATTCTTCATCATGAAAATGATATATTACACATTTAGTATCTTCCCTTTGCAGTATTGCACTTTTCTTTAACTAGAATACACCTATGAGATAGCCAAAGTTTTTCAAACACAGTGAACTTAGGTTGCCGGTGGAGTATTTCAACACCATATTTTCATTCCTTCACTCTACTTCTACCCACATGACCTTTATCCCTTCCTTTCCCCAATTTAAAAAAAAAAAGGGAAAAAAAACCCTAGATCTTACCACTAAAATGTAATTTATATCAAATTTTATGAGATAAAATATTTTCCTAATTATGCTCAAGTGAAGTTGGTTAACATCTTAGTGATTATGTAATAAGGCAATTGCAGTTTTCGAAGTATTAAGGCTAATACTAAATGTAAATGTTCTCTTGGGTTTCAAGACACTTCTATTTATTATTGATTGGGGAAAGACCAGCTATCAGGTTAAAAAGAAAATTCCATGCGAATATGGTTGTGTAAAGTTAAGGGTTATAAGGGAAAAAAATCAGTAGAATTACATAATACTAAAGTTGCAGTGAAAGGATATCCAAGTATGTGTTGGTAGTTACGAAAAGAATTATAGCTGTTATTGCCTTGTATTTATAGCCCTTGTTTCAGGTTTCAGGATTCAAGTCTTAGTCCAATTTTTCTTTTGGACATTTGCAATATTTACCAGTTGTGTTTCGTGTAGTCTGAATTTGCTTTCTGTAGTTGAGCAAACGTCTTAAAAAGTCATTTGTAATTTATTAAATTACTTTCTATGATGTTCTATAGAGCAAATGGAAGTTTAATTATTTTTATTAAACATATTCTTTGACTACCCATGATGTCAGCCTCTGTACATGACAATACTTTTTTGTGATTGAATGTATCTTATTCCAGTTGTGAAAGAAACCATAGTCATAAATCTTTTAATGGAAAGTATACTTTGGAAGAATTTTTGAGAGAATTTGGCAATAATTCTATCCACAATGTTATTATTTCCTTAAGTTTTCTTCCCCTGGACTTTTAAAAAAAATCCAGAAAGACTCTGAAATATACCTAACCTCTTAAAGGAGTCCATTTGGAAGTCTGAAATCATTTTTCCCTTGGTCTTAAGAGTCTTTCCCAGTTCATTGCCATTGTTGGTAGTGTTTTTTGTAAACATGGAAATTTGTTTTTCTTCTAATTACAAAAGTAAAACAGTGAAGTCTCAGTATACACTCATTGAACTTGAACACACTTAACTATACTTTAATGCTTAGAAAACCTTTTTTTCTTTTTTCATACAATATAGCATGTAAACACAAGCCAACTACTTCATCTAGTGCCCACCCAGAAGAACAATAATCTACACCGATGCTGGAGGAAGAATTGGCAATGTTGGATGTTTTTGAGAGAAGATAATTTTATAAAATTATGTATTCTGTATCTTGTGAACTGTAGGAAGGAAAGACTGACATTTGACTGCAGATAATCTTCATCTTTACAATAAATCTAGAACTTAATCATACATAAATGTAACTTCAGTACATAAGCTATTTATTTTTGAGTGTAGAAAAAGACAAAGAAAAATATTTAAGTCATTCATAAACCCACCCTGAGAGAAACACTGTTGGTATGGATTCCCAACCTTTTTTGTCTGTTAGTTACATACATGTAGTGGGCGGCTTAGTGTCCTACAAAATTCCATGTCAACTGAGAACCTCAGAATATAACCGTATTTGGAAATAGGGTCTTGACAGATAGAATTAGTAAAGATACTGTCATACTAGATCAGGGTGGGTCCTTACTCCAGACTGGTGTCCTCATAAGAAGAGGAGAGGACACAGACACACAGGGAAGAAGGTCACATGACAGGCAGAGATTGAGTGATGCAGCTAGAAGCCAAGGACACCACGGGTTGCCAGCAACCAGGAGAAGCTAGACGAGAAGCCTGGAACAGTCTCTTTCAGAGCCTCCAGAAGGAACCACCTTACCAACACCTTGATTTGGGACTTCTCGCCTCCAGAACTGTGAGAGAATAAATTTCTGTTGTTTTTAAACCACCAGTTCACAGTATTGTTATGGTAGCCCTTAGGAAAAAGTAATGATTTTCATATTAAATCAGTAATATATGGGGCATAATGTTTACTCTTTCTGCCCTTGATATACTGACATATTTGTCGGTATGTATCCTGCAATGTGAATTTAATGCATAGTATTGGTCTACACATGTAATTTATTTAACCATGTACTGAAAAATAGACATTGGGTTATATATGTGCATTTTTTTTTGCATCTATCCATAATGATTTCTTTAATCCCTCGAAGTGAAAATACTTCCTCTAATATTTAAAATTTGTTGATTTGTGTTGCCAAGTTTATAATGCCATTAGTAGCAATTTATACTACCATTAGCAGCATACCGTTTTTGAATGCTCATTTACCCCAAATCCTTACCAATACTGTTATTGTCTTTGAAATAATCTTTGCCATATTAATAGGCAAAAATAACATCTTGATGAATTTTTAGATTCTTTTTCTTGGTAAAAAAATAAAATACATATTATAGAAAATTAGGGAGGGGGTGGGGTGTAGGGAAAGCACAAAGTAAAACAGCCCCATAACACTGAAGGCTCAGAGATAAATTGTTAACTTTCAGGTCAGTTTTGCATCTACGTACTATATATTTTAATAAGAATGGAGTTATACTGTATATATGATTTTTTTGCAGTTTTTTTTCATTTACAATGTAATAAACTTTCCATATCGCTAAAGAATCTTCTAAAACATTTTTAAGGACTTCATTTCATTCTAATATATGGGTACATTATAATTTAATACCCAGTTATTGAGCCCCTACACCACACACACACACACACACACACACACACACACACACACACACCCCCACCCCCCCACCCCCACCCCCAGTTAAGTCTCCTTGATGCACTCCAGTAGCTCTTAAATTTTTTCATATTTACATTTGATAATTACTTGTTCTGGGTCTGTTCTACCCATGAGATCACAAGCTCTGTGAGAGGAGAGATCATGCTTGTCTCATTCACAACTGTATCATTGCTTGGCAAAGTACTTGATATATAATAGGCACTGACTAGACATTTGTTGAATATTTGGATAGATGGTTAGTTCTCTGGCTGAATGAATGTACGAATGAGTGAGTGGATAATCAGACCCCAAGAACCAAACCTCTTACCCAATATTGATTTCTTTTTCTCTTGAGATATAATTGACATACTACATTGACTAGTTTTAGGTGTACGACATAATGATTTGATATATGTATATATTGTGAAATGATTATGCAATAAGTTTAGTTAACATCCATCACCACACAGTTACACATTTTTTCTTGTGATGAGAACTTAAGATCTCTCTCAGCAACTTTCAAATATACAACACAGTATTGTCAGCTGTAGTCACCATGCTGTATATTGCATTCCCAGGACTTATTTATCTTATAAGTTGGGAAGTTTGAACCTTTTGACCATCTTCACCCATTTTGCCCAACCCTGTCAACCACCAATCTGTTTTCTGTATGAGGGGTTATTTTTTGCTTATTTTTTTAGATTCCACATATGAAATCATACAGTATTTGTCTTTTTCTGAATTTCACTTACCATAATGCATTCAGTGTCCATCCATGTTGTCACAAATGGCAGGATTTCGTATTCTATGGCGAATCTCACACACACACACACCCCCGCATGTACCACAGTTTCTTTATACACTCATCTGTCAATGGACGCTTCGGTCGTTTCCATATCTTGGTTATTGTAAATAATGCTGCAATAAACAGAGGGACATCTTTTCAAGATAGTGATTTCGTTTCCTCTGGATAAATACCAGCCTTGCTGAATTATATAGGTGATGCTATTTTTAATTTTGTGAGGAACCTCCCTACTGTTTTCACAGTGGCTGCACCAATTTGCATCCCGCTAACAGCACACAGGGTTTTTCTTGTCTCCACATCCTCGCTAACATTTGTTATTTCTTGTATTTTTTATAATAGCCATTCTAACAGGTTTGAGGTGGTATTTTACCTTGGTTTTGATTTGCATTTCCCTGATGATTAATGATGTTGAATAACTTTTCATGTATCTGTTGGCCATTGTAATGTCTTTGGAAAAATGTCTGTTCAGATTGTCTGTCTGTTGTTTAATGAGGTGGTTTCGCTTTATTTTTTTTCTGTTGAGGTGTATGAATTATTTATATATTTTGTATAATAACCCCTTGTCAGATATATGATTTGTAAATATTTTCTCCCATTCTGTAGGTTGCCTTTTATTTTGTCGATGGTTTCCTTTGCTGTACAGAAGCTTTTTAGTTTGCTATAGTCCTAGTTGTTTATTTGAGCTTCTGTGGTCTTTGCTTTTGATGTCAAATCCAAAAATTAATTGTCAAGACCAATGTCAAGGAGCTTACCACCTATGTTCTAGGACTTTTATGGGTTTGGGTCTTATGTTCAAGTTTTAGTCCATTTTTAGTTTATTTTTGTGTATGGTGTAAGATAGGGGTCCAGTTTCATTCATTTGCCTGAGCTGTCCAGTTTTCTCAACACCATTTATTGAAGAGACTATCCTTTTCTCATTTTATATTCTTGGATTTTTTTTCTTGTAAATTAATTGACCACATATATGTGGGTTTATTTATCTGCCCTATTTTGTTGCATTGATCTATGTGTCTGTTTTTATGCCTGTACCATACTGGTTTGATTATTATTGCTTTGTAATATAGTTTGATATCAGGAAGTGTGATGCCTCCAGCTTTGTTCTTCTTTCTTAAGATTGCTTTGGCTATTTCAGTGTCTTTTTTTTTGTGGTCATGATTTATTGAAACTCAATCATTAACATCCATGCCCTCCACTCAAAGCAAGGCCCTCACTCATCACCTGTTGGGCTTTAACTTGATACGCATTTCCAGCCACCTCAGGTACTGAGTTTACAAGTATCCCTCACCCTAATAAGAGAAAGGAGAAAAAGAATTACCAACAGGTCATATGGTGACTCCAGTGTAAAGAAACATTTTATAGCCTGAATGCAGGAAGGAAAAGAAAAAAGGACAAAAATGTTTAAAAGCACAGCAGTAAAAAGCGGATTGGGGTATATAGCCCAATATCTACTTCAACAAGCCCCACAAGTATCACCAGGTCTTAATTGTTTATGATGACAGAAAAGGCTAAAAGGGCATATTCTTTTTATTCCCTGTGTATTAAATGTAGCTGATTGTGTTTTATACTGTTAATTGAATTTTTAGCAGGCAGATTCTCATTCAAAATAAGTAAAGCTGGTTCAAGGGGCAGACCTACTTGGCTCATAGCGTCAGTCCATAACTGGTAAGAATGCCTGACTGGAATTTATCGCAAAATGCCAGTTAACTTAGCTCCCAACAAGAGACTCTTCACATACTTGTTGAAATTGGCTTCAGCCCTGCCAAAGTAGATAGCCTCGTAAAGTGGAAGTTCAAACAAATGATCGGTTTTTGCTGGTAGCAGTGCACCTTTTTAGAAAATATTTTTTGGAGACATAAGCAAATTGTAAACACCCTTGAAGCCACAATCTAGTACCAGTCATATGATAACTCAATCTGAATGGAATTTAACACTTGCCTCACGATCACGGGCAATAAATTTAAATCTCGATATGGCTGGGAATACAAAGTGATAGAGCCACTTTAGAAAAAAATTTGGCAATGTCTTATAAAGGTTAACGTTTAATTTACCTTAAAACCAACAACACCTCTCTGTCTGAGTTTGGGCATCTTTGCTCTGTGTGCCCATATGGTCTTTTCTCAGTGCTGTGTGTGGCCTTCTTAGAAGGCTACCACTCCTATTGGATTAGGGCCTCACATTTAAGACCACATTTAACTTTAACTACCTAATTAAAGCCTTATCACTAAGTACAGTCACATTAGGGGTTAGGGTTTTAACATGAATTTGGGCAGGGGGGTTGTTTGGGGGGGGGGGAGGGATGACAAACATTCAGTCCAGAGTACACTCTTAGGTATCCATCCAAGAGTAATGAAAACTTGTATCCCACAAAAGCATACACATCAATGTTATAGTAGCTTTTCTCATCATCACAATCACCAAAACTGGAAACAACCCAGGTGTTTTTAACTAGTGCATGGATAAATGTGGGGATGTTCATGCAGTAGCTGTGACTAACCAATAAAAGACAAACAGCTGACACCATGCAGCAACGTGGATGAATCTGAAAGGCACGCTGAGTTGAATGAAGTCAGAATCAAAGTCTACATAGTGTATGACTACATTCACGTGACACTTTGGAAAAGGGGTGACTGGGGACAGAAAACTGATCAGTGGTTGCCAGGGGATGTGTGAGGAGGGGTTTATACTACAAAGGGACACTAGGAAATGGGGTGATGAAAATGTATATATTGATTGTGGTAGACATTACTTTTAAAAAATTCATAGACGTGTACACGTAAAATAGTTTTACTGCATGCAGATTTTACCTCCATCTGACAAAAACAGAAGGATACCTGAAAAAATTAATTCGCCACATACATTTTGATAACATACTAAATAGATCAAAAAAGGACTTTCAAGCACAAAACATAGGATAAAATTTTGTTGGGATAGAATGGGACTATGAGGTAAAGGAGAAAAAGGAATGATATAAAATTTCTAGTTAAAAGTTTTGTTAAGTATATTTTTAAAGTGGGTTACAGTGTCAAATTGCTAATATTTAGAGTGCCGACTTTGAAAATAGATATTAACAAGCAGAGCATATTTTAATAAAGTACATAGTTGATGTTTTATGACCATCAATTTTACTTCAGTTACATTGTTTTACTAAAAACAGTAAAGAGAATTTTATCTCAAAAACAATTCAAATTTTCTTGATGGAAACCAAAATAAGCAATACTATTTTAAAATTTAGTATTCCCCACCTAAGTACAGGGAATATCTTATAAACTTATTTACAAATACTTAAAAAGCAGTCGTAGTCAACTTCTCTTCTTGTCCTTCCTTAATCAACTTAAATCAGCACTTAAAGCAAATTCTACCCTAATTACTGTGCCTTCTTTTTTGCAGGGTTTACGAATAGGGTTTCATGGTCTCTCAGAATTGTTCCTGAGGCATCTTGTTATCTTCCCGCTGTTCCTTCTCTCCTACCTCCAGGTTTCCTCCCCAGCTTCCCTGCTCCTATTAAAGCTTCCCTACACTCTTGCTTTTGTCCTAATATTTCTTCTCGGAGTACAAGCCCCACTGAGCAATGCGTTTTAGCTTCCCAAGCATGAAAATATTTTATACTATACCTATTTATAAATCAGGGATTAGAGATAAAGTGATTCAAGCCTTTATATATGAAAAGAAAGCAAAATAAAAGAGTAAAGTTAAGCCCATTGGGTGACTGAGCATAATGCAAATAAAGACGCTGACACAATGTATACTGGCCCAACAGTGGGAAAAGAAATTACTGCTTAAAAAATCAATTACTATGTTAAAGGCGCAAACAAAATTTAACTTGGTAAAGAATTAGAAATTAGGAGCGACGCTGAAAATGAACTTTGGCAGACAGGCCCTTTGAAATCCCTATTTTGCTGAGTAACGCACAGGTGATGAGGATTCCTTCTAGGGACATCTTGGACATTCAACCTTCACATGAAACTAATGTGTTTTGGATGTTTTTCTTCACTAGAGCCTGGCCGGATGGTCTTAGGCCGGAGCGCTACTTAAAATGTAGAGAAGCCGCTTTTATTTCAGCCCGGGGAAGACTACACGAATTCATTTTTTAAATTATTTTTATTAATGATTTTTGACCTCCGTGGGCCTCCGGCCCGGACTACATTTCCCATCAGGCCGTGCTCAGAACTACGGGTACCTGCGTGAGACCAAGCGTTGTTAGCGGCAGCGCAGTCGCTGTATAAGCGGCCGACGGGCGGGCGCTTCGCGGTTTGAATGGCTCCGGGCCCGGGCCCTCAGCTCACCTGAGGACCGGCCGGCCAGGGGTGCGCTATGCCATCGGGAGGCGACCACTCGCCGCCGCCCCCGCCACCCCCTCCGGCGGCGGCAGCCTCTGAGGAGGAGGACGAGGACGGAGAGGCGGAGGACGCGGCGCAGCCGGCCCGGTCGCCGGCCCCGCAGACGCAGCAGCGGTTCGAGGAGCTGTGCAGCCGCCTTAACATGGACGAGGCGGCGCGGGCCGAGGCCTGGGACAGCTACCGGAGCATGAGCGAGAGCTATACGCTGGAGGTGCGCCCGGGGCGGGGCGACGGGCTTCCCGGCCTAGCCGCCCGCCCGCTGCGGGGCTGCGCCCCTCGGGGCCCGTCGGGCGCCGCCGCGCCGCGGGGCTGCAAGCCGGGAGGGGCGGGGGTCCTCTGGGCGCGCCGCGGCCCGGGAAACCCGGCTTTGGCGACGCTCCGCGCGGCCCCGGGGCCGGCCCGGTCTCGCTGCGCTTCCCTGGCGCGTTCCGAGCGGGGGACCCCTCTCGCCTTCACGCAGCACTACGAGGCTGGCTTCACGATGCCAAAATCGCCGCCACCTGGTCGGCAGAACAGGTGCAGGGGTCACGCCCTTACGGGAGGGGGAGGGGCCTGCCGCCCGCACCGGGATTAACACGGGTTCACGGGTACGGCCTTCTCGTCTGGTCCTTTCCCTCCTGCACCGCGTAGCCTCGTCCCCGCGTCGCATCTCTCTGCAGAAACGCGTCGTTAGGTGTCGGGCTGTGTTCACGTACGTGTGCACAAGAGGCATGTTTTCCAAGGCACATGAAATGGGCTTTTTGCCCAGCCGGTCATAGACACCCCCTGCTTGTCACTAGGATGTCAGGACCGCGATGACCTTGAGCACCTATTGGTTCCCCTCGATACTGCACAGGACTCTTATAATAAGTCTATGTCTTACAGGTATGCTACGTCCCTTTCTTCAGACGCGACTCGCAGATGGGAAAAAAAATGGTCTTTCTAGCCAGTGAGGCTCGGCTCTGTAGGCACCTCCCTTTCTGGGCCAATGGGAAGTGACACGGAAGTCTGGGTGGTTGTTTATCAGCTGTTTCGTTGCCCGTGTGTGTAGCATTTAAACAGGAAGCCACATGATTTTCTCAAGTTGTTTTACAGGTTATGGAAAGAGTGGGGCAGATAGGCTGAGGATGGGAAAAGCTAACCAAAGTATTTAACTATAATAGGGTGTTTTTGCCTATATGTCACTAAGATCATTTTTTTTTTTTTTAGTTATTCTTCCGTTAATAGGATTTTAATTCTGTTCCTTCATTGTTGCATCTGCACGGGGAAAATAAAAAGCTGGTACTCTACTGGCTTTAGAACCTGACAGACGTAGGTGACTTTGGATAATTATCCACCTCAAAACTCTGTTTTATGATATGTAGATTTGAGAGATTTGTAGCTACCCTCACAGAGTTGTTCTGAAGGTTAAATAAGGCAAAATGTGGTTCCTGGCATATAAAGCACACATACGAGCAGCGTGCAGAGTCTGCAAAGCTCTTTCTTATACTTAGGTGATCCAGCCGGATAGGCCATGTTCTTGTTTATTTTGCAGTGGTTCCTGTGGTCAGGCAAAGAGAAGGATTCTTTTTTGGTGATGGGCATATAAATGCCTGCAAATAAGCTCTTGTCTTACCCTCAGGATAATCCTGTAAATCAGATTACTGTACATCTGAGGTATTTCAACTCAGAGGTTAAGTCACATGACATCCAGTGTTACGTAAACAAGTGACAAATAACATGGTTAGTAAATTATTTTTGAAAACGTTCGTTTATTCAATTTCTGGCCTATGGAGCGTATAGGTAAATATGCTATAAGGTAATGCGATGTTTCGTGCCGAATACTGGTTGCAGTGTTTTATATCTTTTGATTTCTACTATTTTCTGTGTTGCATACTTGTAATTCATTCAGTTCTCACAGTCCTCAGATAAGAAAATCAAACCTCTGAGACTGTTAAGTATTTTGCTCAAGGTGTTCTACTCCCATGTTGGGACTCTCATGGCGCATGTCCTGAGAGAGAGCCAGGCGGAGTCTGTGTTGCCTTTTATGATCTTGGAAGTTAACACAGCATCATTTTTACTACCTGTGCTGTTGGTTGAGACATTTCAAAATGGAACACAGACTCTCTCCTCTCAGTGGCAGAATATCGAAGTCGAGTTATAAGATGAGCACGTGGGATAGGGCCATCTTTGAAAATACAATTTCCCACAAACATAAATATCACTTTCAATTTAAACATAAGAATTTTTTTATAGTGAAATGCATATAGCTCATTAGCTAAACATCAACTTTCTTTTATTTTACAGGGGAATGATCTTCATTGGTTAGCATGTGCCTTATATGTGGCTTGCAGAAAATCTGTGCCAACTGTAAGCAAAGGAACAGTTGAAGGAAACTATGTATCGTTAACTAGAATCTTGCGATGTTCAGAGCAGAGGTAACTATGTTAGAGTTTGAAAAGTAGAGTGTGACTGATATAAAAGCTCATAAATCATAGTGGTAGTAAGAATTCTCTTTGTTCATTTTCTGAGCATTTGTACCTATAGAGTGCCGAATTTTGAAGCTATGTCTTGGTTTTCCTTTGTCACATCTAAGTTAGTATCCATTATAGCTTACTTCTTTGGTGAAAAATATTTAAATTTTAATGTATTAGGCACTTGTATGAAGAGTTTACTGTTAAAAGTTGTGACTCATCTGTAATATTGGAGAATTCAAAAGAAGGGTATTAAAAACTTTAGGAAACATTCTAGATTGAAAAGATGGATAGACTATTACATGATATTAAATTCAGCACCATATGCACAGGACATATCTCAATATGTAGAATGTGTAAATACTTCTGAGTTTTCTGTTTGGAGTATAAGCACCACTATTATAATCAGTTCTAGAAAGGGTCAAATAATACTTTACATAAGAGGCAGAAATTGCTTTTACCATCTTTTGTGCAGTTGAATTGATTACATTTACTACTTGTGCCTCTTGTGTGAATTTTCTCTGACTTAAGAAAGATTGGTGGGAAAGGATCTTGGATCTTGGGCGTTTTGGAGGGTAAATACCTATGTCACAATTTATGGACCTAATGGTTTAAAAGATCACTATTAAAATAATTAACAAGAAATTTAATATTTCAGCTACAGTTTATTAACTTTGAACTCCATCCTGAGTTATTTTTAGGCCTAAGAGCAAGAGGCAGTGCATAAAGAGTTGAACACATGGTCTGTTAACCTGGAGAAGTGGACTTAAATAAGGTGCAACAGTGTAATCATTACAAAGACAAAAGTAGACGAAAGTAAAGGCAGAGTAATTCAGTTAAGTGACAAGGAACTTTAGAAATGAACGTCAACTTATGGAATCATTATGAACTATAGCAAATAAAATTTATCTAACATTTTAATGCAAGTAATACAATCCTAGGCTTCACTTTTATATCCATTTCAAAAACTCAATTTTTATCTTTAAATTTTTATCTATAGTTTCAGATTATTTACTTTTCTGCCATAATAGACTACATGGATTAAAAACAAAGAGCAGGTTGGGAGAAGATATTTACAATGCACATAACTGACATAAGATCAGTATCAAAATTATAAGGAACTACTAACAAATGGTTAAATAAATGACAAATGGTCACTGAAAAATGGGCAGCGAGTATGATTTCACAAAGGACAAAACTCACATAGCCAATACATATAGGCAAAGATGTTCAACCTCATTAGTAATCAAGGAAGTGCAAAGTAAAAACAAGATAACATTTTATTCTCATTGGATTGGGGAAATTTGAAGTCTGATAATACCAAGTTTGGTCATTATGTAAGCAAACAAGAACTCCATATTGCTGGTGTACGTTGGTAAGAGTATAAATTGGCACAACCACTTTAGTGGTAAATTTCGCCATGTCTAGTAAAGTTGAAAATGCATATTCTTTACTCAA
This sequence comes from Eonycteris spelaea, assembly GCA_003508835.1. Taxonomy (NCBI): domain Eukaryota; kingdom Metazoa; phylum Chordata; class Mammalia; order Chiroptera; family Pteropodidae; genus Eonycteris; species Eonycteris spelaea. The sequence goes on along the minus strand of PUFA01000071.1, from coordinate 3,564,179 downwards.
CAGTTCTTCTTGAGGTACTTCCTGAAGAAACTCTTACATACATGTATAAGAATGTGTTCATTACAGCATGTTTGGTTATAATCAGAAATTAGATACTTCAATTTCGATTAGTTGGGGAATGAATGCAAAAAATCATGGTAGTTCATGTGAAGGAATATTTTTAGCAATTAAAATGAATAAATTAGATTTGCTCGCATCAACGTTAATCTCAAAAACAAGAAGCAAGTTGTAGAATGCTACTTAGAGTGATACCATTTATTTAAAACTTTAAAATCACACATACAAAAGATAGTGCTTACTGGTTATGGATATATATATATATATCCATATAATAACTACAGTAAGTAGTTCTATATAAAAACATGGATGGGAAAGATTCGGACTAACTATAATGGTGGTTATTTTGGGGGAAGAGAGGAGTGGGGAGTGGAATTTGGGAGGAGTGCAGATGGAAACTTTGGCTGTTTCTGTAGAATCCGAAGCAAACATGGCTAAATTCAGTATTCGTTAGACCCGGCAATGGAGTACGTGAATGTTGGTTACATTACTCTGGTCGATTATTTTGTATTTTTAGACATTTCATAATTTTTTAAAAACCCTCAGGAAAGCTCAGAAAGAAGATTAGGAAGATACTGAAGAGGAATTTTTCACTCAAATGGCCTACCTCATAATCTGCTTTTTGTTCTGGTTCTACAGTTATGCTTGCCTCATAGGCCAAAGGGTAGGGTGACCTCGAGAGTAACTAAAGATTCATCCTCCCCCTTCTGCTTGTTCTGTCTAGATAACAGATGTATTGCCTAAGTTCCTGTTTGAAAATCTCATACCCTGTAACTGTCTATAGCCCATAGCAACTCCCGCACTCTATAACCACCTGAGGACAAATTAACCAGTCGGCCCATGACAGCTGTAATACTGTAACTCCGCAGATAAACCCTATAAGAGTAAAGTTGCCCCTGAGCTCGGGGCTCAGATCTTCAGAGCACTAGTTCTCTGAAACCGCTGGTATAATGAACCTGAGTTCTCCAACTTTCCAAGTGGTGCTTGGTTTCTCGCCAGTCTGATTATTCTGCAACAATATGAGAAATCAGTTTGTAAGAGATTAAGCTAATCAGAGGCATGAATTGTGATTTTATATCACTGTCTAAAAGTAATATGATTTAGTGAGTTAATTCTTATTTACTTTTAATTATCTATATTTGTGTACTTGTGTTAATTATGAAAAATCTCATTTTTTATTTTTAATGTCAGCCTAATTGAATTTTTTAACAAGATGAAGAAATGGGAAGAGATGGCAAATCTACCCCAACATTTCAGAGAACGTACTGAGAGATTAGAAAGAAACTTCACTGTTTCTGCTGTAATTTTTAAGAAATATGAACCCATTTTTCAGGACATTTTTAAATATCCTCAAGAGGAACCACCTCGTCAACAAAGAGGAAGAAAGCAACGGTACGTCTTTGTATTTGTTAGACAGGAATACACGTTTGTCCATCTGCTAGATTTTTGATCCCTCAGTTTTTTCCTTGAAGTTTATTTTGCTAGTCTTAAAAACCAAATGTGATTTCATAAATATATATATTTTTTCCTCCAAGAGCTTGCTTTTAATAATAATTTCTTACTTTTCATTGTATGTTAGCCATGAAAAGTTTGACTTTCGTATTGTAAAATGTATAGAATCTTTGTTTAGATAAACTTTCTTTTTTTTTATTTAACTAAACAAAATGTAAAAGTCAGACCTTAGATATTTTCACCAAATAGCAACCTTGGGTATAGAATTTGACTAATTGATTTTCTATTATTGACTGTATTGACTTTTTTCATTTTCTATGCATGGTAATTGTTATTAAATATTTCTATTATTTGACTTTTCTGTCAAACTGAGTGCTAAATAATTCTCCTCAAGTGGCTTCTTTATGTATTTTGATGTTTACAAACAATCAAAAGTAGAGCAACTGGATTAAGGAAAGAATAGAGGAGCTGAAACTATTATAAATTTGTTATTTCTGATCATGTCTGCAAAGTTGATAAACTTACTTTGACTCATTGCTTTCCATTTTTTTCTGATAAGGGCAATTATGGGAGACAAATTCTCTACCTTTATCACAAAACCTTTTTTATAAAGTAGAAATGGAAATTTGTTCCTAAAAGAGAACTAGAAAATGTTGACAAAAATGGGGGGAAAGGAGTATTATAATTGAATGAATAATGTTCTTTCAATATAAAAATTGTAAACGATGTTTACAGTAGTGAGTAGCTTTTAAGAACAAAACAAACCGTACATTTTTATATAGTTGACCCCCCTGAAACAGAAGCAGCTAGTCTAGTTTGCTTGCAGTTTTGGGGAACTGACCATTTACAATGAAGTATTCTAAAGTTTCGATGCAACTTTCTGCTGAGTCCCAGTGAGGCTGATGTGATCATTTACATAGAAAAACACAGTATCTTCTTTCTTTGGTATGTTGTAGAAAATCATTTCAGATTGTACTTGCTTTGATGTGTATTAGGGTGTATGTACTACCTAATCTAATTAAGAAAATGGTAAGAAAATTGTAAGAAAATTTATGTTTAGATCACCCTGTATACGCTTTATTAGTACTTTTGTTTGGCTAATAATAATAATGAATACCATTTATGGAGCATTTATGGGGCAGGGACTCTTCTAAGATTTAAACGTACATTACTTCATTTCATCTCTATGACAAATTCATGAGGGTTGATACTATTGTTACAGGTGGTTTGGGAAAATAAGCCCTTGACAGGTTAAGTAATTTGGCCAAGGTCACACAGCTAATTTGAAACTCAAGTAGTTTGCCTGTAGAACCCATATGCTTAACCATGACTCTATCATGTATCTCGTACACACCAGTTGGTGAAAGTTTGTCACTAAACATTTATTGAGAATTTACTGTGTAAAGTATTTTGGTAAAGATTATGTAGGATTCAAGTATTAAAAAAAGATCCATCGTCACTGTCTTTTGAGAGCTTAGGTATAGTAGGAAGAGGAGGCATATAGAAATGTAAAAGCTAATAGAAATGTGGGAATTATGAGGCAAAAATAAACACTGTATGAGCCAGTCAGATAAGCTTCTATGAAATATGTATAAATAAATAGGTCTTCAGTGATGGGTAGGAATTTGATAGGTGAATCTGGAGATACGGAGTCCTCCCCTTATCCAAAGTTTCATTTTCTGCAATTGCAGTTACCCACGGTCAGTAGTTACCCCAAAAATATTAAATGGGTCTATGACCATGCCACCTCAAACGTGCCAGATCTTGTTTGATCTCGGAAGCTAAGAAAGGTCAGGCCTGGGTAGTACTTGGATGGGAGACCACCTAGGAATACCAGATGCTGTAGCATAAAAAATACATACATATTAAATGGAAGATTCCAGAAATAAAGAATTCCTAAGTTTTAATTTCCATGCTGTTCTGAGCAGCATGATGAAATCATGCTCTGTCTCACTCAGGACATGAATTGTCCCTTTGGCTAGAATATCCATGCTGTATACGCTCCTTGTCCAGTAGTCTGTAATAGTGGTCTTGATTATCAGGTCGACCTTCAAGGTTTCAACAGTGCTTGTGTTCAAGTAATCCTTAACCCTGTTTTATTTAATAATGGCCACAAAGTGTAAGAGAAGTGATGCAGGCAATTTGGGTATGCCAAAGAGAAACCGTAAAGTGCCTTCATTAAGTCATAAGCTATGTATGTATAAGAAAAAACATAGTCTGTATGTAAGGTTATATAGAGAGAGCCTTCTCTGCAGATGATAAAGAATGAGACACTGAAGCAGCAGAGCAAGAGGAAATTGGGCCGAGTAGGTTAAGTTTGTTCTAGAGTGCTCACGTTATAGCGCCAGTGTGTAGAGTGGCTGGAGTGTTAAGCTAAAACAGTTTGACTTAATCTTGCAAGCAGGCATTGAAACTAGTTTATCGTGTGCCTATGGTAGGGAGTCTTCTTTTTAAAGCAAGGCGCTGACATTTACTTCTTGCTTGGACTGGTAAGAATAATCTTCCAGCAGATAAAGAGACGAAGGCACATTGAGAGCAAGAGCACCTAGCTAATCACAGCGCAGGCGCTAAGCCCCAGTCTCCTGCTTTCTTTTTTCAAAGCACCTGCTTAGAATAAGGCTGTTGGGCTGTGGAGACAACAGAGGTCTTATTTAAACTTCGGCAGAGGTTTTGTAGAAAATCCAAGCTTAAAACCGGTCCAGAACTCTCTCTAGTAGACAACGTGGCAAAATACAACAGGCACTCTTAATGAAAGAAGTATAAGGAATTATAGGAAGCTCAGAATTTACATTACAAGGTCCTTTTGTGACTTGGTATTATCCGAATGTTTTTAGAGAGGAAGGGTTTACAGTTCATTGGCTATGACAGAGGGCAAAAGAACTAGACTCTCGGTATGTGTCTTAAAGCAGCATTAACCTTGCTAAAGTCACCAAAAGAACTATTGTTAATTTTCTGCCTTACCTACCTTGACCTCAAAAGCCTTTTTTTTTTTTTTTTAAACGCCTGCAGCACCTGGTCTTCCTAGGTGGTCTCCCATCCAAGTACTAACCAAGCCCGACCCTGCGTAGCTTCCGTAGCTTCCGAGTCAAAAAGCTTTTGTATTTCTTCAGAATTTTCCTCTTTCCAAGATGAACTCTTTCCCTGGCCCCCAGCTCTTTCCTTACCAATATTTGGTTGGTGAAGAACTTGGACGTTTTCCATACGAAGTGAATGTGTTCTCCCTCTACCTAGGTTCTCTTTCTCACCTAATTTACAGTCATTTGTGATGTCTTTTTAAATCTTTCTGTTACCTCACGATTTCTTTTCTCCCCCGAAGGCGACAGCCCTGTACCGTGTCTGAAATTTTCCATTTTTGCTGGGTGCTTTTTATATATGCAAAAGGTAAGAAAAGAGTCATATTTATTTAGACATTAGTGTATTTAAATGTTTGAGTCCTCCTTCTGTCGACCATTAATGTGTTTCAGGAAAAGGTTCTCACTGAAAATTTCTGAAGGGTTTTAGTCTCCGATTCTTTTTTAAGTATTGCCTTTTCATAAAAGTCTTTTGAATTTCTTTACAATATCCAAAAGTTCTCTTATTAAATGGTAAATTTTTAATTTTCAATTTTAATTTTTAATTTTGTTCTCTTTTCCACTTAAAGCTATTCTTCTCAATTATAGGCGGAAAACACATTAGTATGTCTATGCTTATATCTTGAGCTGTGTTTTTCATGAGACAAGTCTTAGTTAAGTGGGACTGATCATTCTCAGAGTAGTTCAGATTACTTTTTGCATCTCATTCAGATAAATATACTTGATCAAGTGGCTTTAGATATAATTTATTTTCTCTCCCTTTTTGCTTATTTCATATAACATCCCCAAGGTCTGCATTCAACGAAATAAGATTTTTATTATTTTTTTGGTCTTCTCTGTATTCCATGTAGAATTGATTCTTAGTATTCTAAAGAAGAAAAAAAAGTACAGTTATGTAAGTTGCATAGCTTTTTCTAGAGACCGTATGGAATGCCTTTAAAGTTGAAATCAGTTATAGAGCTGGAAAGATTTTCATAAATATAAAAGATTCTCATTCTTAGAGCAACTAGTCCAATTTATGTACTTTAAAATTAGGTAGCCGAGGCCCAGAAACTAGCTGCTAGAAACAGCTAGGATTTGAACCCCGATCTCCTTGTTCTTAATTCCATGCTGGACATGGAGGCCTTCCAGCAAGCATATGTCACTCCATTGGCCTTGTCTCATTATAGCTAGCTAGTTGAGAGTTTATCCTTCCTTCCCTGAGCTGCATGCTTGATTGAAAAAAAAAAATCTGTCAAAAATATGCTGTTAGATATTTTGCTTTCCAATCACACTGGCATGTTTCTTAGTGGAGATAAAGGTTATCAGCGGTCCCCAACCTTTTTGGCACCAGGGACCGGTGCTCCTATGAGAATCTAATGCCTGATGATCTGAGATGGAGCTGAGGCGGTTGATGCTAGCGCTGGGGAGCGGCTGCAAATACAGATGAAGCTTGGCTTGTCCACCACTCACCTGCTTCGCGGCCTGGTTCCTAACAGGCTATGCATGGGTACTGTACTGTTCTGTGACCTGCGGATCGGGGACCCCATGATTAGTGGCAGGACATAAAGAAAGGTTTAGGAGCATATAAACTGTTTTCATAGTGACTGCTACACTTGCTGCTGCTTGTAACTTGCTATGGCTGGAATTATACATATATTGTCATTTGATTGTGGGAGGTATATTTGACTTCTAGGATTTTTATCTGTTTTGTATGTCTTTTATGATATGTGTAATTGGGAGTAAATGTGCCTTATAAATTATTATTTTATTGTCCTTATGTAGATTTTGGTCTCAAATGATCAACTGGGGTGGCATTTTTCTCTGCAGTTAACTTAGTGTTTGAGTGTTATTAATTCAGTCTGTAATGACTTGAAGAGCCTTTGTCCCCTCACAATCAAGCACTATAATTTTTTGTGATTCACTAGGATCTTTCTAATAGAGTAGTCTAATCGGTTTTATTCCGTTCTCAACTTAGTTTTCTGGGGGGAGGTGTACTCTAACCACCTTTCCCGTGATTTTCTGTGCAACATATGGGTATTCCTGGTAATTTATCATTTTATGAAATTTATCATTTTTTGTTTATTATCTTTGTTGACGTCGTAAGGCACGTACACACCAGTGACAAGTTTGGGCTTGTCCTTATGATGAGGGGCTTTGTGGCATGAAGACCAGTAGGTGCCACTCCCTGTTTTGTTTGAGATCCCAAATCTCTTTCTTCATAAATAAGCTAACTTTGGAGGTTAAACAGGCTATCTTTGTTGATTGAAAAATGAAATATCTCACAAAGTGAGATTTATTTCTAAGCTATGTTGGGACAGTCCTGGAATTTAAATTAGATTCTAAGTTTAGGGGCATTTCAGCTTTTTGTTAGAAGCTACAGTGCTGCAGGGGTTTTTTTCCTTCTAGGGCAAGTACATGCCAGAGACAAGTTTAGGCTTGTCAGTATGATGGGCTTTGTAGCCTGAAACCCTCCGGTGTACTTCCTGTTTTACACTTGAGGGACCGAGTATGTTTTTATACTAAATATCTTTATAGTAGAACCAAGCAAGTTAGTTTGCTTATATCAGTCAGTGCCAAATTTAACCTATTAATTATCATTTGCCTTTCTGGCAACAGAAAAATATTTTTTCTCTTTAATTCATTTAAGTTGACTTATTGAATGTTTCCACCTATGCAAAAAAAAAGAATTACTTATCCTGATATGCTGAGGTAAGTGGTAACTTTCTTTGGCTGAAAGGAGAGAGAAAAGCCTGAAACAGTGTGAGCGTATGTTTGTGTATGCATGCATTTGAGTAGGCATTAAGTGTGAAAATGTTTAGAAATAATTCTTTTGGATATATGTTAGCTGTTCAAGTTGAATTCATCTGACATTATAAGACTGCAAAGTCAATATGAAGCATAGAAATGCAGTGTTTAATGATAAAAGGGATATGCCTGAAGTTATAAAAATCTAGAAATATTTATTAATTTCTAAGAACAATAAAGCTTGTTTAACTGCCTGTAAAAATTGATTTTAGTGTTAGACTTAAAACAGCACTGCAGAAACGACATGTTTTTATAAGTTTAAGTTTTGGTTTCATTTTTCTTTGTTACGAAGCATCAACAATTCTTGGGATACTAACTCTGGAACTTAAATGTCTTTAATTTTGGTCCTATTGCATTAATTTGTATGAGCTTGTATTTGTATATAGAAAATTATTTAAAATGTTACTGTCAGGAGTCTAATTATAGGTTCTGGTCTTTTGAAAGTACTGACATGAAAAACTTACATGAATAATTTTTTCAGCTGTTTTCATGTAAGTGTTTCTACTAATTTCTTGACAAATATTTTCATATAAAGTTTCTTACAATTTGATATAAATTATGAAATTGTTTTCAGAATTTTCAAAGGAGAAACCAATGATAATAAAATTTTGGTTGACTTCATGGCATTTATTTAATAAATACTTATTTAATGAATACTGAGTGGACAGATAGCATTTTTAGTTAAGTATTAGTTTTCACTAAACTCTTAGAAATTTATTAAACTATAAGAATATTTCAAAATGTAAATTTACCAAAACATTTTATGTAACTCTTGAGTTAGCTTTGCGCATTGTTGTATATCATTTTAATTAAAGCAAGATATTATTTTTAAAATATTATAAAATTGTTGCATATTTAAATCTATAATTATCTATAATCCTGTAGGTAATTTCCCCATGATTAGTGATGATTTGGTCAATTCTTATCATCTTCTGCTGTGTGCTTTGGACTTAGTTTATGGAAATGCCCTTCAATGTTCCAATCGTAAAGAACTTGTAAACCCTAATTTTAAAGGTAAGTTTATAAATCAAAGATATTGAACAACTCACATTTCTACATTATGTTTACTCTTGGGAGTTTAATACATAGTATACGTTTCCTAGCATCAGAGAACATAAGAGCTTTGAAAAGCTCCATCATTATGGTTTCCCAGGGTACTTATAACTAGTAGGAGTCGAACTATTGCAAATATCACAAAATGTAAAGTATTAGATGACCACTGTAGAAGTTTCTGAAATATATACTCAACAAGAAGGAATTCAGAAATCCAGAGTAGCAAAGATGGCGTTAAAGCTGATGATATTTTTCACATTGGCGAGCTTCATGCCTAACACACTGTAGGGAGTCAGAACAGATTTATTGAAAGGACCTTCATTTCACATTTTTTTTTTTTACAGAGGAGTAGTTATGGTTCTAAAATATGGAAAATGTATTTTAAGCTCTTAAACTAAAAGATGTATGGAAATAATTTTGGCAATGTATTAAATAGACTTTATGTTGTTTCTATTAGTGATATACAATGAGGGACCAAATTATGATGTACAAAGCAAATATTAAAAATTATTTATAAGCTATAAATAAAGTATATAACGCTGCTGCTGTTTGAATAATACCATGGTAGGATTCTGAGTGATTATCAATTTTGGGGTGTAGGTTACAATTAGAATTTTAGCTTGTCTGACTCTCACAGTAGATTTTTAAGATCAGTGGAGTTAATTACTACACTTGCTCCTGGTTTGGTAAATTGAATGTTCTTTGTATTGTCTTTTCTCTCATTTCCCTCTTAGTTTTCTTTTATATTTCTATATGGCTGCTTCCCTTCATTTTTCCCATTATTATTATCATTATTATTATTATTATTTTCCCCTACTGAGTCTAGGGCAAAGATTTGCTATAAATTAATATGATAAACACATGTAATTTAATGAAAGTAATAAAACAACAATACATACTTTGAACAGTAATTTTTTTAAAGTGGCATTTTTTATTTGAATGTAAGGTTTATTTGCAAAGTTATAGATTTTTTTTAGATCTTACAGCAGTATACTAAATTAATTTTTTCAGTTTTTTTAAACCATCTCTAGATAGATAATTAAGTAACCAAATCTTATGAGCAGCAATACACTCTACCTCTATTTGCTATTTTTGAGGTACATTTAAATAGAGTCAAATTAGGTGCTTATACACGACTTCCCAGCATATGTTCATATGCTGATATGCTGAGTACTCTATTATTTATATTTTAGTTTATTACAGTTTAGTTTATTGAATACTACCTGACATCTCTGTGATTCTGTACGTCATAGGCCTATCTGAAGATTTTCATGCTAAGGATACTAAACCTTCCTCTGACCCACCTTGTGTCATTGAGAAACTCTGTTCCTTACATGATGGCCTAGTTTTGGAAGCAAAGGGAATAAAGGAACATTTCTGGAAACCCTATATTAGGAAACTTTATGAAAAAAAGGTTTGTAAGTAGTAAAGACGTAATGTGGAAATATTTTCTGGGTAAAGATTTGATTTAATATGTTGACTTAGGCTCTTTTCTTTCATCATAGCTCCTTAAGGGAAAAGAAGAAAATCTTACTGGGTTTTTAGAACCTGGAAACTTTGGAGAGAGTTTGTGAGTACTTCTATTATAAAACTGTTTTAACATTTAAAATTGTGTGCTTAGAAAAATCTCAGAGTTTAGTGTTTTAATTGTTTGTACCTTCGAAATTTAGAATATTTTATGGGAAAATATAGGGAAGCAATAAAAAATTTTATCAACTTTTACTCTAAGCACTTTTTAAAATTTATTAGAAATTATATTGCTGTTCTTGGAAGTTTTAATAGTTAAGCTTTTGGATAATTTTTAAAATCTTTTGGAACTATAGAGGTGAAAAATGATGTGGAAGTCTGGAGGTCTTCAGAGTTGCCTAGAGCAGCTAGAAAGAAAACTAAGCTTCTCACCAGAAGCTGCACTTTCCAGGCAGATCGGTCCAGTGCACCCACCCCGTCGGCAAAATACACATACTGCACAGTGGATCAGCAGAGTGCAGATACTCTCAGTTTTTATAATTAACAGTGACTCACTAAAATTTAACTTTCACAACCAAATTATTGGAACTTCTAGTAAATAAAAAAAAATGAAATAATTAAGCGGACTGAAACATTAACTGAAATGGCGGTTCTGTGAATATACGTTTTGCCTTTTTTTCCCTCTGTAGTAAAGCCATCAATAAGGCCTATGAGGAGTATGTTTTATCTGTTGGGAATTTAGATGAACGTATATTTCTTGGAGAGGATGCTGAAGAGGAAACAGGGATTCTGTCAAGGTGTCTGAACGCGGGTTCGGGAACAGAGACTGCTGAAAGGGTCCAGATGAAAAACATCTTGCAGCAGCACTTTGACAAGGTGAGTTCAGCCAGAAGAGTAGCTTTATGTTGGTAATTGTGTATGTGAGTTTCATTTGCTACCAGTGTGAAAAACATAATTCCCGTCATTACTTACCATAATTGAAAATGTTATCTCAAATTTTATTTGCTGATTTAGTTTTTGTTAACATCTACTTTCAAAGTTTTTGGTTAGACCTGAGTTAAGAGAATTTAATATAAATTTAAATGAATGTTTCATGCTGATGATTGTTAGTTTTGAAAGTATGAGCCAGTAATATACAGCCTTTACATGTTGAAAATAGTAGGCATTTAGAAAATGTTGATTGACCTAAGTTTGTGCCTTTATATAAGAGACTAGGGAAACTGAGAATCTGCAGTCTTTAAGAAAATTCTTTCAAACTGAGTTTTGATATCATGTGGTCTTATTTTATGCAAACACGTCGAATGATGGAGACTAAGAGTTTCCCTTATGTGTGTGGTGTTTGCAGAAAATGTACTTCTGACATGTGCCTCCAGGGGCAGTGTGGATGATTTCGAGGGATAGCTCACCTATAAACCAGAATTAAGACTGGTTTACTTATTTATTCAACAAATATTCTAAAGGTATTCTATATGCCAGATCGTGTCCTGCACACTGGGGATACATTAGTGAACAAAACCAAGAATATCCTGTTTTACATTCTAGTGTGGGGAGGTGGACAGTAGATAACCCAAAAAGGTAAATACAGAGTATGTCAGATGATGATATATGAGAAAAAGAAATCGAGTGGTAGTACAAAGTATTGGGGAGAAGGGAGAATGGGTCGGCCTTGGGCTCTTGTACATAGGATGGTTGGGGGAAGGCGTCTCTGAGGAGGTAACATTAACAGAGACCTGAAGTGAGGAAGCAAGTCACGTGATCTGCTGTGACATGTATTTGTAGCCAAGAGCACAGCGAATGCAAAGCCATGAGGTAGGAGGAATACAGTTGGCTATTTGAAGGAACAGTGGGAATGCCAGTGTGGCAGGAATGGAATGAGGGAAAGAGTGATTAGGATGTGTTGGGGCAGGGACAGGGGTCAGGCAGACCTCATAAGGCTTTAGAAGCCATGGTAAGGACTGCTGCTTTTGCTGTGATGGAGAGGAAAGTGTTAGAAAGGTGTTATGGAGAACAGTGACTGACAGAATCTGATTTACATGCTTACAGGCGTTGTTGGCAGGGGTGGGATGTGGGCAAAGGTAGAAGTAGGGAATTAAGAGGCTGTTGCAGTAATTCTGGTGATCATTCATGGTGCCTTGGATCAGGGAAATGGTTGTATTTGGGCTGTATTTTGGCAATAGCCCCCACAGGATTTACTGATGGTTTGGGTCTCAGGTGGAATAAAAAGAAAACAGTGATGACTTCAGTTGGGTAAATGGTATAAAAGCTAAGGTTTTTAGAAATGCCAATAAGGTCTTCAGTGACCTAGCCCGGCTACCTCTCTGAATTTATCTCCTACCATGTCCTCCTCGTCCCCTTCCACTCTTGTCACAATTAGCCTTCTTTTTCAGTCTTCAGATGTGCCAAGCATACCCCAACTCAGAGGCTTTGCCCATGCTATTTCCTTTGCTAAAACACTTTTCTTTGAGATATTCATGTGGTTTATTTCTTCATTTCATGCAGGTCTCTGATAACCTGACTTGTCTATAAAATGGTAACCACCAACATCCGCCCCAACCCTCAGGACTTCCTTTCTCCCTTACTCTTTGATTATCGTTTCTCTTACTATTTATCACTGTTTGGCGGTAGGTTAAGTTAGGAGAAGGAAAGAACTCTTTGTCTGATGGACAGACAGATGGACAGATGGATGGCTGATGGATGGATAGACACATATATACATGCAAAGAATTATTTATTATCTGTCTCCCTGCATTAGAACAGATGCTTCATGAGGGCTGTGACCAGAACTGTATTCAGGTGCTTAGCACAGAGTAGACATTTCATGAATATCTACTACTAACATTTATTGAGGGGGAAGAGCAAGTCTGGGGAAGAGATCAAGAGTTAGGGTTATGAGCATGTTAAATTTGAGATGTCTTTTAAGCACCTTAGTTGAGAAGTTGAGTAGGCAGTTTAGATACAAGACTGAAGGTCACAGCAGAGGTTGGGGCTATGTGTATGTATTTATTCCTGATTCGTCAGGATACAGATGGCTTTGATTACTCAGTGGCATTGATTGTTAGAGAATAAAAGAAGCTTAAGGACAGAGTCTGGGGCACTCCAAAATTTGAGTCTTTACTTGGAGAAGGAAAGTTTTAATAACTTTAAAATATCAACTTAATATTCATTCTTGTGTTAGAGAAAGACTCTCTTGATCAGAATTCATAGGAAGCTTTAAGCTGAGAACTTAAGTAATGCTACCAAGAAGCCAGTGCTGACCTTGAGAATTGTAAGCAGGAGGCTGTTTGTGGTCATCATACCTACTGCGTTTCCTCTGTGGAAGCACTGCTACCTGAAGGCAGTGTGGTAAGATGCGGCTTGCTGCTGTTGCTTGTCTTGTACAAGATGGTTTTCCCTCCCAGCAAGACAAGGTCAAATATAGGGAAGACGCTGACTTCCAGAAAAGCTATCTCAGGGAACAACCTTCTGAGTAGAGTTAATCTACTCAGATTATTTTATTGATCTAAAAATAATACAGACTTAATCTCTTTGAAACTAAGAAGTCCTGACTCTCCTGTCTCATAAACTTGAAATAGTTCTGTTGCCAGGTGAAAATCTTGCCAGATGTTTTTACATCTCTAGAATAAGTACATTTAATAAATGTATTTTTAGGGAAATATGGTTTATCTTCAATATGAAAAAACTCAAGCTATCTTAACCTTTAAGTTGGGTGGAAAAATGAGAAAAGATGCTACCATATCTATTCATGCTGAAATTCTTTGACATTAAATCATATCTTTTTCATGTTTATATTCAAGAATATTGACTTAAACATTGATGTGAAAACTTGTCTACGTCAGGGGGAAGACTGATAGATTCTAGTAACTAAAGGTGAAGGCAGGGCAAGAAGACTGTAGAACGTTAGTATGCATCAGGTTGTGTCCCGACCCGCGGGACCTAGTTATTTGTGGGGACGAGGAGGATCCGACCTGAAAGAAAATGGGGGCGAGAGAAGAGCGAAGGCAAGACAATACTCTGATCAAGCCTTCGAATTTTATTGTGAGACAGGGGTATATATACACTGGTGTTCAGGGGCGGAGTGGGCTATAGGATACATGTAGGCAGGGGATTGGCTGCGTAGCAGGGGTGGCAATAAGCTACATTCTGATTGGTATATGATAATGGGGAAGGAGGAGGAGAGAAGAGTATCTTTTGGCGCGCGCGGGCTTGCAGCTAATCTCCAGGAAGTGAAGCAGGAACCTCATGAACCGTGGCCATCTTTTTTTCTTTGTGTGGCTCCCGACAAGGTTGTATTCTGCACCTGGGAATGTTTGTTTAATCCTCTCTCCCTAGGGGAAAATTTGATAACTTAGGTGGCTTTTGTTAAACCATGGACTTCATTTGGGCCAGGTTTATTTCACAGCTTTCTTTTGTGAATCTTTGAGTATTTACAAAAATAGCAGTAGATGGGAGCTATGAAGTTGTTTCACAATGATATTAATTTTTTAATGCGTATTTTTGCCTTAAGCTTAAGTTTTGGAGGAAGGATAGTCGGGACATATAATTTATCTTAAAGATTGAATTTTTAAGAGAAAAACTTTTTAATTGGCCAAAATACAAATTTTCGTTTCACACATCTTTGCTTGGATTGTGCTAGCTTTTAGGGTGGTATTTTAAATTCCAAAAATGGTGATATTTGAATTACTAAAATTTGTTGATAACAGAAAGTAATTTGTGAAGTAATTGAGAGTCTTTCTGACCTAAAATAATATCCTTTTCCTTCTCTTTTAGTCTAAAGCACTTAGAACCTCCACACCACTGACTGGGGTTAGGTACATGAAGGACAACAGCCCTTGTGCGACTCCAGTTTCCACAGCTACACATAGCTTGAGTCGTCTTCACACCATGCTAACAGGCCTCAGGAATGCACCAAGCGAAAACCTGGAACAGATTCTAAGGTTAGTTTGAGCCCTTCTTGCATTCTAAGATTTGTTGAGCACTTTTCAGTTTTCCTATTTTAATTTTTCACTGTTAGTACCTTATACCCATTAATAATTTTATATCAGTTATGTACTTAGTCCTGTTGCTAGTCTGTAGAGGACATTGCAATATAAGATGTGTGACTAGAAGGTGATCATTTTTCCTCAGTATCTTAGTTTGTTTAGGCTGCTGTAACAGAATACCATAGCCTGGGTAACTTATAAACAACAGAAATTAATTTCTCATAGTCCTAGATGCTGGAAGTCCAAGATCAAGGTGTCAGCAGATTCAGTGTCTCCTGAGGACTGCTTCCTGGTTCAGACATCTGTCTTTTTTGCTATGTCTTCACATGGCCAAAGGAGGCAGAGAAGCTCTCTAGGGTCTCTTTTATAAGGGCACTAATCTCATTCATGAGGGCTCCACCCTCTCAACCTAATCACCTCCCAAAGACCCCACCTCCAGACACCATCACATTGGAGATTAGGTTTCAACGTGCGTTTGGGGGCAGGGAAACACATTCAGTCCCTACCACTCAGATTTCCTCAATGTAGCACAGGAGTTGGTAACAACACTAGACAGTGTAGAATAAAGCACCAAACTATCTGTCCCCAACTGTTCTATCAACATTTCAGGGAAGTGAGGATCAATAAAGGTGGTAGTTTAAAAAGATAGACAGTTACATTCATAACCAAAGTAAAACCACTGTAACTTTTGTAAACCCTATAAAACACTGTTGGCCTGAAAAAGAAGTTAGTCCTAAAAGTTTATGATTTGATGACATAAACTGTGTAGGAGCCCATTTTATTTCTGGTGGTGTAGTATAAAAGGGCCCTGAATACACGTATTAGTAGCTGGACTCGTTAAACAAAAGACTAATTTTCTTTTACATTTTCATGAAGTCACCTTTTTTCATAAACTTGATTATGATTAACACCCAACAGGCTCTGTCTATTGGTCTCCTCCTAAGTCAGGTTTCTCAAATGGACCTTGTTTACCTAGAATTCAGAAGCACAGTTTAAAAGCCTGGTTTAATCTCTAAATCTTCCAGATCTCTTTACAATCTCTAAATAGGTGTAGCAGCTTCTTTAGTATTAAATACTATTAGTGGTACTCAAATACCAGTAGATACTAGGTAAAACCAAAGGCTCCTGTTTTTGTATAAAAGGTACCTATGTGTGTTCATAAACAAAATTCTGCTTTCATATGATATTCAATAGCTATTTCAGCAGGATTATAACTGATTTTTCTTTATAATTTTCTAAACTTGCTACATTTTTATAACACATATGTACGTTTATGATCAAGATAAAAACATAGTTGTTATAAAAGCCCACATGGTGACAGTTCATACAGTGCTTCAGCATTGAACATATATTGCCTTTCTAGTAAAAAAAAAAAAAAATCAATGATTCAGAACCTTGTTTTGCAGGGAAAGGTATAGAATACCAGTAATAGTTTATATGAGTCTGTAGTGTAGGTTATATGCCCCTTCATTCTGTCTTCTTCCAGGAGTTGTAATGGGGATTGTATTGACCTCTGGAGAAATATTTGAGGGCATTTTTGTCTGTCATCGGTGATGGCAGATGTGTACCGTAGGTGGGGGCCTGTCATGGACATCAAACAGGCACTGGTTAAGATTAACAAACTTACTACAGTAAAAAGTATGGCTTTAAAGAAGAAAAAATTTTTTTGCCGCTCAAAATGGTAATACCACCACCTTTGATTTAAGGAAGTATGGGGTCTTTTGGATGAATTCGGGAATTGTACAGTTTCTGTTCAAAGTATTTTATATTTATAGGTTAGTAAAAATACGGAGTTATAAATAGTTTATCACTTTGTAACTTGGCAAGACCTTTAGATTAGATAATTTCTTATCATTTTTTTTAGGACATGTGCTAGAGATCCCACCCAGGCAATTGCCAACAGATTGAAAGAAATGTTTGAAATATATTCTCAGCATTCCCAGCCAGATGAGGATTTTAGTAACTGTGCTAAAGGTAAAGCTTAATATTGTCTATATTGTTCTCATCTTGAAGTTTAATTTCATGGAATCCTTTTTGGAGAACTGAGTTTGCTATATGAAGAAAAGATACCTTTTCTTTAGATTGAGGGCTAGAATATGGATGCCCAATTTTTCTGTCATCCAAGTGATTTCTTGGCCCTTCTCAGTGAGAGAAATTTTAGACCGATATCATGTTGGAATTCAGATACTTTGTTTGGGAAATCTTTAGTTTTCATTTGTAGACTGGATATTAAATACAGAAATATAGTGACTCCTCAAAAGTGTAAGAACCAGAACAGAAGGCATAGCCGTTTTCATGCCCAGACCTGGCATAGAGCTACTCTGTTCAAACATACCAAAAAAAAAAAAAAAAAGGTGTGAACCTTAATGGAATTCAGTCATAGTTTGTATGTGAATATTTCATTTCACAGTTTTAAAAAATTTGGGTGTTGCCATGAAATAAATTAAGGAATCTTAGGGGTGATCAAAACGGTAGGAAGTGCATATAGGTGAAGCGTTGTGTGGGTTTTTTAATTTTATTTTGTGGATGGAGGGTGGGATAGACCCTCATTTTCTACAATATTTATTTTCTTTGCGTGTGATTTTTGTGTTTTTTATTATTTGTGCAGAAATTGCCAGCAAACATTTTCGTTTTGCAGAGATGCTTTACTATAAAGTATTAGAATCTGTTATTGAGCAGGAACAAAAAAGACTGGGAGATACGGATTTATCTGTGAGTACATAACCAATGTATTGATCAGCACAATAAAGTATGGTTTATTTCAGCCCTACCTCCCCCCGCCAAAATAAAGCCATTCATGAATAAGTAATGTATGGCTTTGAAGAAATAGGGTTGGCACATAAGGAAACTTGTATTCTGAGTGCTTTCCCCTCCACTCCCCCACTTAGCATCTCACTGCAGTGGGCCATGTATTATAACTTACAGTTTCTGTAGGTAGTAAAACTCTGTAGTCAAGGATTAAAACATTCAGACCTAACCTTAATTGAGTTTTTAAATAACATAGTTTTTATACAAGCCTTATATAGCAAGAATAAATTGAGTACTGACTAGAAAGAACTTTAACACAAATATTCAGCTATTCCTCTTGGCTAAGGTAATTATTTTTCCTAAATTTTACTAGTTAAGATTTTTAAACAAGCGATATTTACTCCCCCCCACCTTCTTTAATTCTATCTCTATGAATATACCTTATTTTAGATACCTCATATAATCACACAATACTCTTTTGTGTCTGGCTCTTTTACTTAACATATTTTCAAGGTTCATCCATGTGTCAGAATTTCATTCCTTTTTAAGGCTCAATGATATTACACAGACATACACACCATATATATATATGTAGATGTCACGTTTTGTTTATCCATTCAACTGTTGATGGACGTTTGAGTTGTTTCCACCTTTTGGCTCTTCTGAACTGTGCTGTTATGAACATCGGCGTACACGTGTCTTTTAGATCCTTGCTTTCAGCTCTTCTTGGTTTGATGTTCCGGATATTCATCCCCTATCAGATACATGATTTGCAGATATTTTTCTCCCATTCTGTAGGTTTTTTTTCACTTTATTCGATAGTGTCCTTTGATACACAAAAGGTTTTGCTTTTATTGAAGTTTATCTGTTTTTTTCTATTGTTGCCTATACTTTTGGTGTCTACATAATTTTTTAATTCAAAAATAATAAATATGTACAATTTTGGATATATAATCAAAAAAAAGTAAATGAAAATCATCTGTAATTGTGTTACCATGAACAAACATGCTGACTTTTGGTCATTGACCATCTAGCCAAGTCACCGGCTTTCCTTCAAGCTATCTCTTTATGCCAGTGGCCCCTTACCATAAATACAGTAACATTTTTCCACATCATCATCCGTCTAAGCAACAAGATGTATGTGTATTTTGGTTAGGGATGTCATCTTTTTTATTTAGCTATATTTCATAATACGTAAGATTTCTGAAAGTTCTACCTTCCTTTGATATGTTTTTTGTTAAAAAAGGAACTGACTTATAAAGTTAAGAAACGTGTTGTAAGGAGATAAGCACATACTTCTAACTCAGAAAATAAGACTTTCTTTGGTATTTTTAGTTAACTTGACTGGGTATGAGATGTCTTATTAGAGTAAGTTAATGTTTAACATGTGTAACTTTGTTTTATAGGGCATTCTGGAACAAGACGCATTTCACAGATCGCTCTTGGCCTGCTGCCTTGAGGTCGTCACTTTTTCTTATAAGCCTCCTGGGAATTTTCCATTTATTACTGAAATATTTGATGTGCCACTTTATCATTTTTATAAGGTAATTTTAAAAATCTGATACTGATGAGACCAATTTCCTGTTGTTAGCCATATAGTTCATTTTAATATCTAAGTACATTTCTTCTATTTTTAATTACATATGTAATAATTTCTACTCTGGGAGCAGAGGAGAAATAGAGTCTTAACAACTATATTAATTATTTTACTGTAGTATAAAGACCTATTTTGGAAAAGCTTCATTTGATCTGTTTTAATTTCATAAAGGCTTAAAATTTTTTTTTCAATTACAGTTCATATTCAATATTTTATATTAGTTTCAAGTGTACAGCATAGCGGTTAGATATTTATATAATTTATGAAGTGATTCCCCCAGTTAATCTAGTACCTGCCTGAGACTATACGTAGTACAATATTGACTATATTCCCCTATGCTATACTTTACATTAAAGGCTTTTAGAATACTTTCATTTTGTGAGCTAAGAAGACTTCAGAAAACTAGCAAACATATCACTAGCTGATCTTATATACCAATCTCCTTTTTTTTATTTTGTGGAAATTAAATAAAATTGATTTTGTCTTTTTTAGAAACATAATTCTCTTTTACACATATAGAGGCACAGAATTATGGCATTAATTTGGTAGTTGATTTGGTAGTTTCTTAATATTGATTTAGTGTGTGAATTTATCTTAATTCAGATACAGCAGTCAAAACTCATGTTTCTAGTGACACATATAGAATGTTTAGAGTTGTTAAATATGAAATTTAAAGAGCAATGTTTTTGACCCACAATAGACAAGGCATGTTTTTTCATTTAAACATTTCTGAAATATTCACTATATCAAAGATTTGTATAAATTTATACATGCAGTTTAACATAAAGACAGTGAAACGGAGAGCAGCTGCTGCAAAGTTGGACTACTCTCTAAGCTTGTAATTTTTTATAAATTATCTTGTATTTATAAATAAGTAAAAAAAATCAAATTTAGCCATTTTGTTTTCACATATTAAATACATTTTTGTAAAAAAAATAAACCGGGGCATTTTTGTTTCAGGTGATAGAGGTTTTCATTAGAGCGGAAGATGGCCTTTGTAGAGAGGTGGTGAAACACCTTAATGAGATCGAAGAACAGATCTTGGATCATTTGGCATGGAAACCAGAGTCTCCACTCTGGGACAGGATCCGAGATAACGAAAACAGAGTTCCCACATGTGAGGAGGTTTGTGAAAATATGTTAACAGCTTTCTGGACAAAAGTACATCAATATCTAGTCTGTTCATAACTCTCTTTCACAGAGAGCAGTTAAATTTAGTGTGGAGGGGAGGGTGGCACCTGGGCTTGATATGGTACAATCACCTGATCATCTGAGAGGAAACACGCAGCAGAAATAATTTGTGATCACTCCAAGTTTTTAGTGACAGAGTATGAACTTAGTGTTCTGATTTCTTACGTTTCTGTACCTTACAATGGTTGATATTCTACTTCTCCAAATAAGTAAGGTTGATTCATATTTAATGTGGACTTAACTAGGTTTTGAATTTTTTAAGCCTGAAAGTGGAAAAGACAGCTGATAGATGGAATAACTGATGAGCCAAGATAATTTTCTTTTACCTTAGATTATAATGGTATTTTAAATTATAATGCATTTTTGAGTAATGGCTGTCTGTGTAAACAATTCTTTACAGGTCATGCCAGCCCAGAGCCTAGAAAGAGCAGATGAAATTTGTATTGCTGGCTCCCCTCTGACTCCCAGGAGGGTGAGTGAGGTCCGTGCTGATGCTGGAGGACTTGGAAGAAGTGAGTTGAAAATACTAGGGCAAATATTTGGAGGCTTATTATCTGGATTTAAATTTCATCTAAAACTACAAGAGAAGCTAATAGTATATATATAGAAGACAATATTCTGTGCTGTATAATGTCACATGGGTCACTTAAAGTAATACTTTCAAAGACTATTTAAGAACAGGAAAATGCATAATATAACAAGTGTCTTAAAAAAAGAGAGAATACTATATATATTAATGTGATTCTTGTTATTTAAATGTATATTTTACATATAAGCATATAAAAGGGCTGAAATGGAAAAACGGAACTACTTAGAATGATTATTATTGGGTGATAGAATTCCAGGTGATTTCTGTAAATTTTTGAAGATGAATTTAACTTTTAAAAGTAGAAGAAATAAGAAAGCTTCTTAAAGATAAAGCTGTATGATCCAGTTAGGTACAGACAAGCCAGCGAGTTCAGAGGCGTGAACGGCCTGAGCATGTTAGCCTTGACTGGCAGTCGAGCTGTGCTACCCTGGTTAACGTGCTGGCACGAGAAGTACAGAAAAGGGGAGCTTTATTACTCATCTGATTACATTTTGGGCAGCATTTTAGAACATCTGCCAAATGCAAGGTTTCAGTTTACGTACGTGAGATAAAACTACTTTTTAAAAAGTAGTGATTCCAGAGAGTTCTGAATCCTTGGATGCCATTAAGGAGGATGCTTTTAGATCTTTTCCGTTTTTGCATCCAAAAATATTCTTTACCGTCACTAGTATTGCACAGAGCAGATCACCTGGCTTCTCAGTCTGTGCTGAGTGTGGGGCATAAGACCACCTGGCTGCCCCACTTCTCCCAAAATGTTCACCCAGGGCAGTCCCCAGAAGTTCCATGCAGGGGAGAGGGCCACCCCAAGTGCCTTCCCTTGGAAGAAGGGTTGAGGGTGGTCTTGACCAACTTAATGTAACTGGTGAGCACTGGCTATGAAAGAAAGATCAGTGTTAAATTAGGAATCCCTCTGGTAGTGCATGCTCAGTGAATATGGATGAGCGAGCTGTATGAAAACCTCCTGTTGGGAGGGGGTTCGCCATAGTTTAACTATTTTTCTGCATATTATCCACTTAGACCCATCGATCTGACAGCTGGTTTTCCTCAGTCCTGTTTCTGTTGTTTTTCCTTCCCTGATCTTTGGATTAGGACTTGACCATAAACCTCATTTTCTTTGTACTTATCACTTCTCTGTTTTTATGAGGTCTCTTAATACTTTACAAGATAGTGATTATAATGCACTCTGACTCTGCATCTTTGTTCCAAATACAAATCTGGTTAAGTTAATTTGCTTTTGTATCATGAGGAAATTGAAATGTTAAGCTACAGTCAGGACGACTCCTGTCAATCTTCTTATGACCCCTCGACATATATTTTTAAACTAAAAAACCCACCGATGTATAGTTTTTACAGCTAGTTATGAAATAGGGAAAGGAATGCTTACTTCTCAAAAATTCAGACATTAGTGTGAATACTTAACAATAGACTAAGCCATAGTGTTTAATAGTGTTTCTGTTGGAGAAGTTTCGTAAACAGTGATGGTCGTTGCACAGCATTGTGAATGTAATTAATGCCAGTGGATTGTATACTTAAAAGTGGTTATAAAGGCACATTATATATATTTTACCATAATTAAAAAAAATGTGATATACCGAAAAACATTGAATTGTACAATTTTAAATAGGTGAAATATATGAGAATTATATTTCAATAAAGTTAAAAAAAATAATAAACTAAGCTTAATTGAATCCAAAAGACATTAAGTCCATTCTTGCTGAAGGACATTGAGTTTTAGTAATTTTCTATATTTGGAAAACAACAAAGATGAAGATCCATAAAACTAGGAGGACATGTTCCCAGATGTACTATAGTAATATCAAGTTCTCTTACTAAGTTGTAGCTTTATAGTGAAATCACATTTTACATGATGGTTAGGTAGAAACTCGGTATGGTCAAAATATCATGGAAAAAGAGAATAATTCTTTAAATTACCCCTAAATCATCAAGGCCCTGTAATAGTAGAGGGCAAAATCTAGTTTGATTTAGCAGGTGTAGTGAAGAAGGGAATACTGTGAGAGAAAGAGAAACTTTCTTTACATTTTGCCCATAATAGTGTTCAGCTGAGTTTTCATTAGGTGAATTGTAGCTATGATGTGACTCTGTAATTATTGTTTGTTTTTAAAATTATCAAGTATTCTAAACTCTTAATTAGTTTTGAACATAATAGCTTGGTTGGAAGTCAGATCTCAGTCTCCTTGAGTTAAACTATTTGATTTTTTTTCCGATCCTAGGTATAACATCTCCAACCACGTTATATGATAGGTACAGCTCCCCAGCAGCCAGCTCTACCAGAAGACGGCTGTTTGTTGAGAATGACAGCCCCCCTGATGGAGGAGCACCTGGGCGCATGCCCCCACAGCCCTTAGTCAGTGCTGTCCCTGTGCAGAATGTGTCTGGGGAGGCTGTTTCTGTCACGCCAGTTCCTGGACAGACTTTGGTCACCATGGCAACAGCCACTGTCACAGCCAATAATGGACAAACTGTGACCATTCCTGTACAAGGTAAGGAAGGCAGAGCTGGATACTGAGTTCTTTCTCTGTGGCATTTATTGGAAGGTTGCCTGAGATTTGGCTGGACTGGTGACGTGAGACAAAGGGTTAGGAGGGGAGAAATAGGAAACCTCTGCCCAGACAAACTCGTGTTATCAACATTTTCTCTGTGCTTTTTCTTTGTGAGAAACTGTAGGCATTGCCAATGAAAACGGAGGGATAACGTTCTTCCCAGTCCAAGTCAACGTTGCGGGGCAGGCACAGGCTGTCGCTGGCTCCATCCAGCCCCTCAGTGCTCAAGCCCTGGCTGGGAGTTTGAGCTCTCAGCCGGTCACAGGAACAACCTTGCAAGTCCCTGGTCAGGTGACCATTCAGCAGGTTTCCCCTGGTGGACAACAGCAAAAACAGGGCCCGCCATTATCCAGCAGCAGCAGTAGACCCAGGAAGACCAGCTCTTTATCTCTTTTCTTTAGAAAGGTAATGCTTCATGTCCCCTTAACAGGTCATGGACTTGGGAAATATGTGTTAGATACACAAGGTTTGAAATGTTTTTGTTTATCTACTAGGTTTACCACCTAGCAGGTGTCCGCCTTCGGGATCTTTGTGCTAAACTGGATATCTCAGATGAACTAAGGAAAAAAATCTGGACCTGTTTTGAGTTCTCCATAATTCAGTGTCCTGAACTGATGATGGACAGACATCTGGACCAGCTGTTAATGTGTGCCATTTACGTGATGGCAAAAGTGAGTACTTTGGAATATAAAAGGAAAAAAAGATGCCACTTCCCCTCAGAACTTAAAACTACTTTATCGAGCTATAATTCACATAGTGCATAATTCACTCATTTAAAATGCAAACTCAGTAGATTTTAATATATTCACAGATATATGCAACTATCACTATAGTCATACTTCATTGTATGAATATAGATTTTGTTCATTCATCAGTTGATGGACTATTTCCAATTTTTAGCTATTTATGAACATTTGTGCACAAGTTTTTGCATGTTTTCATTTCTCTTCGTTATATATCTATGCATGCGTTGCTGGGTCATATGGTAACTATGTTTACTATTTGAGGAACTGACAGATTGTTTTCAAAAGTCACTGCATTTTACTTTCCACCAGCAATAAGCGAAGGTTGTGATTTCTCCACGTTCTCATCATCACTTTTATTATCTTTGTTTTTAAAATAATTTATTGAAGTGAAAGTCACATAACACGAAATTAGCCATTTTTAAATGAACAATTGAATGGTTTTTAGTACATTCATAATGTTGTACACCCATCACTTCTATCTACTTCCAAAACGTATCCATATTACTAAATAGTTTCTCTCATCCCCATTAATTCCTGGTAACCACCATTTTGCTTTTTCTCTCTACGAATCTGTTCTGGCTGCCTCACATACGTGGAATTGTGCAATATTTGTATTTTGGGGACTGGTTTATTCAGTTAGTCCTCAAGATTCATCTATGTTTTAGTATAATTTCCTTCCTCTTAAAGGCTGAATGATGTTCCATTATATAGCTATACCACATTTTCTTTTATACATTCATCACTGATGGCCTCTTAGGTTGCTTCTATTTTGGCTATTGTGAATAATGCTACCATGAATGCGAGTACACAACTCTCTTCAAGATGTTGGTTTCAGTTCTTTTCTATATGCACCCCCAAGTAGAATTGCTGGATCGTATAATAATTCTCTGTTTAATTTTTTGAGGAATTTCCATATTTTTTTACACCAGCCATACCAGTACATCCCACAAGGAGTACACGAGAGTTCAGTTGTTTCTTTACATTCTTGCCAACTTATTTTTTTAATTTTAGCCATCCCAATGGGTACTGAACTGGTACCTTACCATGGCTTTGATTTGTATTTCCCTAATGAATAATGATGTCAGGCATTTTTTTCATTTGCTAACTGGTCATCTCTATGTCTTCTTTGGAGAAATACGTTTAAATCCTTGGCCCATTTTTGAAGTGATTGCTTGCTTTTTTATTTGTTGAGCTGTAGCAGTTATATGTTCTGGATGTAACTCTCTTCTTAAATATGTGATTTGCAAATATTTTTTCATCCTGTGTGGTATCTTTTTACTTACTTGATACATGTTAAAGCATAGAAATCTTTAATTTTGGTGAAGTCAATTTATCTTCTTTTGCTGCTTGTGCTTTTTGTGTCATATCTAAGAATACAATGCCAAATCCAAGGCTGTGCTTCTAAGAGTTTTATTGATTTTCGTATGTTAAACCAACGCTGCATTTCTGATGTCACTTGGTTATGGTGCAGAATTCTTTTTAGATGTTACTAGGTTGTGTTTGCTAGTACTTTGTTGAAGAATTCTGTCCTATTGTAAGAGATAATGGTCTGTAGTTTAAGAAGAAATCGGCTTGGTCTAGTTTTGTTATCAGGATTATATTGGATTCATAATGCATAGGAAAGGGTTCCTTTCTCTTCTGTGTTTTGGAAGAGTTTGGGAAAATTTGGTATTCTTAAATATTTGGTAGAATTGAACAGTGAAAGTATTGGGTCCTGTGCTTTTCATTACAGGTAGTTGATTGACGAATAATTTTTCTTATAAGTCTACTCAGGTCATCTATTTTTTCTAGACTTAGCTTTGGTAGTTTGTGTATTCCTAGAAATTGTCTATTTCCTTTGGATTGTCACTTTTTGGAACACAGTTGTGCATAACATTCCCTTATAGTCTTTTTTCTTGCCAAATTATTTCTTAGTAATTTGAGGCTTCTCTTTATCTTGGTCAGTCTAGTTAAAGGTTTGCCAGTGTTGCTGATTTTATCAGAGAACTAGCTTTTGCTTTCATTTATTAATACATGTTCTAATCTTGATTTCCCTGCTAGCTTTAGGCTTAATTTTTGCTCTTTTCAGTGTCTTAAGATGGATGGTTAGGTAACTGATTTAATGCTTTTTCACTTAATATAGGCATTAACAGCTATAAATTTCCCTTGAGGCACTGCTTTAGCTGCATCTCATAAATTTTGGCGTGTCATAGCTTCATTTTCACTCTTCTCAAAGTATTTTCTAATTTCTCTTTTGATCTGATTCATTGGTTATCTAGGTATGTTGTTTAATTTCTACATATTTGTGAGTTTCCCAAACTTCTGTTAATGATTTTTAGTTTCAATCATTGTGGTCAAACACATTTTGTATTACTTCAATCCCTTTAAATTAATCAAGGTTTTATAGCCTAGCATATGGTCTATCGTGGAGAATGTTCAATGTGCATTTGAGAAGAATGTATATTGTCGTCAGTGGGTGTAGTGTTCTATAGATGCCCATTAGATCTAATTGTTTTAGTTTTGTTAGTCTTCTGTTTCATTTTCTACTAGTTGTATCCATTATTGAAAGTAGGGTATTGAACTCTCCAAATAGTATCCATTTCTCCCTTAATTTGTTTTTACTTCTGTTTTTGGTGCTCTATTAGGTACATGTATGCTTATAAATGTTAGAGCTTCCCAGTGGACTGACCATTTTATCATCATGAAATGTCCCTTTTTAATAACTTTTTGTTTTATAGTCTGTTTCATAGTGTGACACTTCTAAGACTGAGCTTTTTGAGGGTTACAGTCTATCCTTTTCTTTCAAACCTATTTGTATTTTTTAATCTAAAGTGCCTTGCGGACATTATCCAGGCTTACAATTTTTGACTTTTGATTATGTTATTGCATCCATTCACATTTAATATTGTTATAACTGAATTTATGTCCTTTTTATTTATTTTTATATGCTTCATCTTGATTCTCTCTTCTTTATTGCTTTCATTTGCTTTAGGTAATACTTTCTCATGTGGTATTTTAATTTCAGTAATGACTCGCTTTTCTTACTGGTTACTAAGAATTGTGTAAGTATACAATGTGATGACTGCGATGTATATATTGCATTGTGATTACCACAGGTTAATTAACATTGTAGTGAGATTAACTTCCTTAACAACTTTCAAGTATATAATACTGTTTACTAGTCACAATATGCTGTATATCCCCAGAACTGTCCCCACTTCCACCAATTCCCATACACATATTCTCAAAATCAACTTCAGATTTATACTAACTTAATTCCAGTGAGATATAGAATGTTACTCATATATAGCTATTTCCTTTTCATCCTTTTTGTGGGAGTATCATTAGACAGTATATCTGTAAATGTTATAAATCCAGCAATACACATTTTATATAATTTTATGACTTTTAAAAGAGCTGAGTGAACATTTTTATTCTGTTGTTATATTTACCTTATGTATTTCCAGTTCTCTTTACTGGTTCCTGTTGTTTCAAGTTGTCATCTGGAGTCGTTTCCATCTGCCTTTCTTTGTGTTGTTTTTGGCAAATGGATCATTTCCGTATGTTTTAGGTCCAACAATACATTAATATACATATTGTTTTATAAAACTGCTTTTTAAACCAGTTAAGGGAAGAGAGATGTACATTTTATACTGTCTTTTTAGTTATCCAATTACCAGTGCTTTGTTTTTTTTTGTGTTTTACTATCTGGAATCACTTGCTTTTAGTTCAAAGAACTTTTAGTATTTTTATAAGATGGGTCTGTTAGCATCAAATTGTTTATCTGAGATTGTATTTTACCTTAATTTTTGAAAGATAACTTTGCTGGATACTGGATTCTTTAGTTTTTTTACTTTGGACACTTTGACATTATTCCACTGCCTTTTTGCCTTCATAGTTTCTGATAAGAAGTCGGCTGTTTTTTTATTGAGTTCCAAAGTGAAAAGTTGTTTCTCCTGATGCTTTCAAGATTTTCTCCCTTTCGCTTTTAGCATTTTTATATATGTCTGGATATGGATTTCTTTGTACTTACCCTACTAGAAATTTGTTGAGGTTCCTGGATGTAGACTGATGTTTAGTCAGTGTGGGAAGCTTTCAGCCTTTATGTCTTTGAACATTTTTCTTCTGCTCTCTCAACTCTGGTACTACTGTTACGTGTATCATGGGGTTCAACAGCTCTCTGAAGCTGTTAATTTTTCTTCATTCTTTTCCTTCTGTCTTTGGATTGCAGTTTGTCCTCAAGTTTGCTAATTTTTTATCAGTTCAAATCTACTGTTTTATCCCAGTGAATTTTTCATCTGTTACTGTATTTTTTATTCCAGGCCTTGGTTCAAATACCACTTCCTTCCTCTGTTGATGAACTTTAGTAGATTTTCTTGAATAGATAGTTTTTCATTTGTTGTATTTACTTAGGACCATTTCCAGAGACCTTAAGTGTCTATTTAATATATATTTTTACCAGTTTCACTGTGGAGCAAGTTTATGAAACTCCACACGTTATTTTGCTGGAAGTCAGTTTCCTTCACAGAATACTCTTATTCTTTTCCAGGTCACAAAAGACGACAGGTCCTTCCAGAATATTATGCGTTGTTACAGGACTCAGCCACAGGCCCGGAGCCAGGTAACTACATTTTCTCTCAGGGCTGAAAATAAAGCTAAGTCTTTAATGAACACAAAAAACAACCACTGTTAATTCTATAGACTTTTTGCGAAGTTAAACAACTAAGACTTTAAAGGAGATTAGAGTAAAAACTTCCTTTAATCATTGATGGACAACTTCACATCTTGATTAGTTTAAGTCCTCTTTTCTCCAGAAGATAATGATTTGAAAATCCCCTGAGGATAACTATTAGGGTTGCTGTGAGAATGTCAGTGTTATAGTCTAGGATGTATTCAATAAATGTGAATTTCTGTCCCTTTCTCATGATCTCTCTAAAGGTATATAGAAGTGTTTTGATAAAAGCAAAAAGGAGAAGAAGAAATTCTGGCAGCAGTGATAGCAGAAGCCATCAAAATTCTCCAACAGAACTAAGCAAAGATCGAAGTAAGTGGGATCTTTATGCACACTTTACAAAATAAAATTAGGAGCTTCTCTTATTTTTTAGGCTTAGAAAACTGAGGATGACTAAATGAAATTACTACTAAAGAAAGTATGAAGCTATTTTATTGGCAAAGGATTTGTTAGAACAATAGACAGAATTCTAAATTTGGTGGCAAAATTGTTTGTCCATCCCATAGCTTTGAGGCACACTGTGCATAACATTTTTCTCCAGGGGAATTAGAGAAGATTTCAGGCAGGAAATTGGTAGCCTGAGTTCCAGAAAAGTCTGGCACGTCAACTGAAACCACACTATGGAAATACGATCCCCAATTGTTTGTTTGCACCACGTAATACAGGGCTCAGGTCCTAGGAAACTCGGTGTGACTTACTAATGCCAGCTACTCAGTAGGCCCTTCCTTCAGTGCGGCCTGCAGGCGACGTTAGCGCTTATGCCTTGTCTGCGCTCTGCTGCCTGGTAAGAAGAGTAAAGGGCCCAGCTGCGGCCGTTCTGCAGCGGAGCAGGCCGCTCTTTGGGATAAAAGCGATTCGCGTTAGCAGCCTTTCTGTGTGACACCCTTTGTTCCACGCCGGCAGCCAGCAGAGACTCCAGTCCCGTCATGAGGTCGAGCAGCACCTTGCCTGTTCCACAGCCTGGCAGTGCCCCGCCGACACCCACTCGTCTCACAGGTGCCAGCAGCGACATGGAAGAGGAGGAGAGGGGGACCTCATTCAGTTCTACAACAACATCTACATAAAACAAATTCAAACATTTGCCATGAAATACTCGCAGGCAAACATAGTAAGTTTGATGGAGATTACTTCATACCTTTCTTTCACTTGTGAAAGACGAGGAGTCACTTATGTTTGAGTTGCTCTAGTTTTATAAATAATTCTCTTAAGTAAAACAGAAGACGTCTAACAGATAATTTCTATTGTTGTACAAGCATTAAACAATAAGATGGTATTTGGATTCCCTACAAAGTATAGCATCGAGAGAATGAATTGGGTTCAAATTGTCAAAGACTTAGCAGCTGTGGTGACCTTGCAAGTTGTTTGTACCTGTTTCCTCCTAGACAAAATAGGGATAAGAGTACTCCCTAGTTTATAAGGTGGCTGTGAAAATTAAATGACATACTGTATTAAAAATGCTTAAAACAATGACTGGTGCACAGTGAACAATTACACGTTTGCTATTTGTATGGTTTTCTTTAGGTTTCATTGTTGCCGTCACTGTTCACCATTCATAAAGCTACTGGTTTATTATATCTCTTGCCTCAACAAAAATAACCACTTTTTAAAAATGCCTCATTGGAAATTTTGTGTAGCTTTCTTAGAAATACTGATTTTTTTTTTTTTTTTTTTACACAGATGGATGCTCCTCCTCTGTCTCCCTATCCATTTGTAAGAACAGGCTCTCCTCGCCGAATACAGCTGTCTCAAATCATCCTGTCTACATTTCTCCACATAAAAATGAAACAATGCTTTCTCCTCGAGAAAAGATTTTCTACTACTTCAGCAACAGTCCTTCAAAGGTGAGCCTAACATATCTTGGCCTTCACTCCCAAACGCTTAGGATGCTAGAAACGGTCGATGGGGAGACCAGGGCACTCACACAAATGTTGGGAACTGCCAGAGAAAAGTGGCCAGTAAATCCCAGTGCAGCAGAACCAGGAAGAGGGTTTGGGGGAGAACTTTCAGGTTGGAAATCGAGTAAGGGATTTGGATTTATTTTTGTTCATTCCTTTTCCTATTTGTTGTGCATTTTTAACACTCAACTATAAATCTGGGCTTTTGTGGTTTTTATCCTATTTATAAAATTTTAAAGCTCCAAATTTCTGTTAGGGAAAGAAAATTTGGATCTCTAAACTGATTGCTTGTTTTTAGGACAGGCAGTGGATTCGTCTTCTAAGGGGAGAAAGGGACGTTTGTACAGTGCAGTGTGATAGTCATATTAGCACAGATTTGTGTGGCAGCATCGGCATTAAGCCTCAAAGTGTAGCTTGAGTCCGGCCTCAATGTACGAAAAGTCAGAAGTTGCTGAGGTGTAGATGGAAGGGTATCCAGGAAGAAGCGGGGAAGGAAACTGTCCTGGAGGCGATAAGGCTGGATCACTGGGAATCGTGCTATGTTAAGTGCAGCTGGAGCTTAAAGGCCCTTTTATGATGTGCCTTAAAGATTGTTAGAAAGAAACATACACATTTAACAACAAAAAGTTAATACCATGAAGAAATGGCAGATGGTGGGAAGGGTCCTATTATTAAGTAGTGCATATCTTTGATTGGATCCTACATAGAAAACCATACCTAAAAAGGACATTTTAGGGACAAGTGGGAAAATTTAATGTGGGCTCTAATATTAATATTTTGCCTTTAAATTCTCGTTAAATTTCTCTGTAGGAGAATATGCTTATTCAGAGGTGAAATTATCCCATGTCAGTAACTTACTTTCAAATGGTTCAACTAAAAAAAAAAATTATTGTGGGGAAAACAAATGTGGTGTTAAGTGGATGGTCAGGTGCATTTTTCTATAAAATAGAAAGATGGGGAAAACAAGTAAAGATAGCAAAAATCTCTTAGAAAATATAATGTAAAAACTTCTATAATACCAACAAAGTGTAACAGGCCTTGGAATAAACTTATCCCATGTAGAAAAATTATTTAACTTGTATTAGATATTTTTTAAAACTGGGATAAATGAAGACATACTAATGTTTCTGAATAGGAACATATATTGTATAATTTTCTCCAACCATTATATAGGTTTACTCTAATTCCAATGGTATTCCTAGTAAGATTGTGAAAGCGGGGAAAAAAATGGCAATAGCCCCAAAAAGCAATTGAGTTGGAGGAAATGGCTGATATTTCCTCTAATATTAGATTTTCACTCTATAACCAAATTCCAAGTGAATTAAAGTTAAATGAAAAAAATGAATCAAAATACTCAATTCAAAAGAAGGCCAAATAAGGAAGAAAAGGGAAAACATATGAGAAGATAGCAAATGAATAACAATTAAATGTAAATGGTCTAAATACAATTAAAAGGCAGAAATTAAGATTGGACAAAAAAGCTAACTCAATAACTTACTGCTTATATGTAATGCACTTTATAAAAACACAAATAGTTTAAAGTAAAAGGATTATAACCCAAATATCCCATTAACTGATGAATAAACTATCCATACAATGGACTATTACTCCGATAAAAAAGTAGTGATAAAATGCTGTGACATGGTGGACCTTGAAACATTATGTTAAGTGAAAGAAGCCAGTCACAAAAGAATAGTATATGATTCCATTTATATGAAATGTCTAGAAGGAGCAAATTTTTAGAGCAGAAAGATTAGTGGTTGCCTAAGTTTAGGGATACTGGAGTTTCTGCTAATGGCTAGAGTTTTTCTGAGGTGATGGAAAGCCAGGGAATATGGTGATGGTTGCACAATTCTGGGAACATACTAAAAGCCACAGATTTATACACTTCAGATGGTGGAATTATATGGTATGTGAATTATATCCCCATAAAGCTGTTTTTTAAAAAGTAAAAGAATGAAAAAGGTTATATATGCTGCTAACACTAATCAAAAGAAAGCTTGGAGTGCCACAATGTCAATATTAATATCTGAAAGTAGATTTCAGGGCAAAGAATATTTTCAGTGATAAACAAGGTTATTTCCTAATGACAGAAGATATACAATCCTAAATAGGAAAAAAAAAAAACATTTATAGTCAAGAGCTTTCAGAATTTATAGAACAAGTAGAGAAAATTGTAAGGATACTCAAGATGTGAACAGTATCATCTACCAAAGACTAAGTGACATTTGTAGAACTCCAAATGCACTCGGATCATTTAGATTACATTCTGGACCAGGAAATAAGTCTCAATTTTCTCTGACCACAGTGGAATTAAATCAGAAATCATTACCAAAGAGATCTGGAAAACCTTAGGAGTTTTAGAAACGAAATTGCATATTTCTGTGAGTTAAGAAAAAAAATTGGAAAGTATTTTGAACTAAAACCTAACATAGAAATTTGTGAAATGCGGCAAAAGCAGTGCTAAAAGAAAAACTGTCAGCACTAAAACACTATATTAGAAAAGAAAGGTTTCAAAATTTAGCGACCTAAGATTTCACCCTATGCAACTACAAAAAGAGCAGGAACCAATGAAATAAACAACTAAAAGGGGAAATTTTGGTCATTAAAAGCTAATTTTTGTGAGGATTAAAATAATTGATACATCTCTGTATAGACTAATTAGAAAAGACAGGTTACTACATCAGAAATGAGAGATCAGTATAGGTCCTACAGCCAAAAGTCTGATAGAGAAAAACTTTCGGCCAATAAATGTGATAATGTAGATGAAACAGACCAATTACTTGAAAGACAACTTCCAAAACATTCAAGAAGTAGCAGTCCTAATGGCCCCTGTTATTAATTAAGAAATCTAACATTCATTCATGATAAAACTCTGAGGGAACTTTCTCAACTTGATAAAGAACGCATATTTTAAAAATCTATAGCTGACATCATACTTAATGCTGAAAGACTGAATACCTTCCCTCTAAGGCAAGGATATCTGCTCTGTCCATGACCTATTCAGCACTGTAACTAACTATAGGTCCTAGCATAAACAATAAGGCAAGATAGAGAGGGCATACTCATTGAAAAACCATTCACAACATGATCTACATAGAAAAATCACAAGATCTATAGAAAGTTACTGGAACTAATAAGATTATAGCAAAGTTACATGATTAACATACAAAAATCAAATGTATTTCTATGTAACAGCAATGACTAATCAGAAGTTAATTTTCAAAACACTATTACAGCATTAAAAAATTACTTACAGATAAGTCTGATGAAAGATGTGCAAGATTCATATCCTGAAAACGAGAATCTTGGCGAAAGAAATTTTAGAAAATGGAGATTACCATGTTCATGAATTGGAAAACAATTCCAAAATGTACATTTTTTCCCACTTGATCTATAAAGTCAACCCAATTCCTCTCAAAATCCCAGCAGAATTATTTGTATAAATTAACAAACTGGTTCCAGAATTTATTGGAAAATGTAAAGGAACTAGAATTAAAACAATTTTGAGAAACTTGAAGGACTCACACTATCTGATTTTAAATATAAGCTATGGTACTCGAGGCACTGTGAAACTGGTGAAAGTACAGACACACAGACCAAAAGAACAGAAGAGACTCCAGAAACAGACCATACAGACGTGGCCAGCCGGTTTTCAAGGAAGGTGCAAAAGCAATTCAGTGGAGAAAGAAGAGCTTTTTCAACAGCTCGTACTGAAACAACTGGATAGCCATATATAAAAATTATAGTAAACCTGCACCCAGACTGCACCATATACAACGAACTCAAAATGGACCACAGACCTAAATGTAAATCTTATAACTATGAAACTTAGAATTTAAGTCATAGAAAATGTGAATATAGGTTATACAGATTTCTTAGATACGCATCAAAAGCATAATCCATAAAAGATGGATAAGTTGGATTTCATCAAAATTAAGAATTCTTGCTCTTAAAAAGATAGAAAAAATAAGCCAGACTGGGAGAAAATTTTACAAATCTTGTATCTGATAAAGGATTTGTATCTACAACATATAAAGGATTACCAAAACTGAAAGAAAACGAAGCAAATTTAAAAGTGCGTAAAAGATCTGAACTTCACCCATTATGTGCCTATGAGAATGGCTAAAGCTTAAAAAAAAAATGACAACTAATGCTTGCAATGATGTGCAGCAGTTGGAACTTTTATATATTGCTGGTAGGAATACAAAATGATCTAGCATAGCCATTGTACCTGGAAAATAGTTTAGCAGTTTCTCATAAAGTTAAACATACCTTTATCACACAACCAGTAATCTCACTCCTAGATATTGAGCCAAGTGGAATGAAAACAGGTTCAACAAAAACATGCTCATGAATGTTTATAATGACTTCATTCCTAATCGTCGGAAAGTAGAAAATAACCCAAATGTCCTTCAGCTAGTTAATGGATAAACAAACCTGTGGTAGACCCGGCAGATTACTACACTTTGCAATAAAAAGGCACAAACTACTGATACACTTAGCGACATAAATCTCAAGCACACTAATGCTTAAGCGAACGACATTAGATTCAGCAGGCCACGTACCGTGATGCCGTTTCTGTGACACTGAGGAAAGGGCTGCCTGGGGGTAGGTAAACTAGGAATGAAGGAACATTTTGGGGTGAAGGAACTGTTTTATATCTCCATTGCAGTGATTACATGACTATGTATTTGTCAAAACGTGTAGAACTGTATACTTACAAGGGTGCGTTTTACTGTACGTAAATCTTTTAAAAAGGTTAGGATAAGCATCGAGTCAGTGGCTTGCCTACATATCATCACAACCTGGGCAGGTCTCAAAAAAACTTCAGCACAGAATTGAGTTTCTCCAACTAATGAAAGCAATATTAGACTGCTGGTTGGAAAGAGTCATCCTCATAACTTAATAGGTCTAGCTGAGATCAAGGAAGGATGTTACAAAGTGAGAAGTACCTTGGGTCTAGAAGCAACCTGTAACATCACAGCATTTACCCTGCCATGAGAAAAGAATTAGCAAGTGACACAGTTTCAATTAAGATGACTGATCACTAGTGCTACTTGTCAGGGCAGATTCAGTGGCTTGGTACAGCTTCATGAATAATTATGGTAACATTGCTTACAGTATTAACTCGGAAGAAAGAACATATTAGTAGGAGACCAAACTATGAGAGACACACCATAGAATACTATATAGCAGGTAAAGAGATGTGATCCATATATACTGATGGGGAAAATCTAAGGCAACTTATTATCATAAAGGAATGTGAATATGCTTGACATGCTTTCCATAAGAAGAAATGGACAGTGAAGTAGCAAAACTTTTTTTTAAACCAACAAACTACCAGAAAATATGATAAACTGACTTTTGGGGCTTTGGTGAAACTTAATGCCAAAGGTACTATAAATAGATCCAGTCTCTAGAACTTTGGCAGTGTTCTTCTCCATAGGAGCTGAGAAAATAATTTGCCTAACTTTTCTCAATTCTCCAAGGATAATATATAACTAGTGCATTTGTATATCGTGCTAATAAATTACCTACAATGGATGCTTTAGGGAATTAAGGCTTACCTCTTGTGAAATTCCAGTTGAGAATGGCTGCTAAAAAATGAGTGACACTAGATAAAAAGGCACAATACTTTGTAAAATTATGCTGTTTTTTAAAAAAGGGAAATGGTGACATATAGAATTGACTAAATATGGCACTGCAATGTGATGCTCTATAGCTGTACATTAAAAAGTCACAAATTTGTAAACTCTTACATCGCGGAAAAGTGTACATCAAAATCACCTCTGGAATGCATTAAAAATAGAAATACTCATTCTCCAACCACGAGTCATGAGTCTTAGATATCTGAGAAGTGAAATTGGAAGTATAGTTAGTTATTTTCTCTACGAAAATGTTCAGACTCTTCAAGGTAAACCACTTAACTCATTTGAGGCTCTTTGCCTTAACACTGAATTATGGGTATAAGCATGTTAACGTTTTTTTATCTTTCCCCTACTCCAGAGACTTAGAGAAATTAACAGTATGATACGGACAGGAGAAACTCCAACCAAAAAGAGAGGGATTCTTTTGGAAGATGGAAGTGAATCACCTGCTAAAAGAATCTGCCCAGAAAACCATTCTGCCTTGTTACGCCGTCTCCAAGACGTAGCGAACGACCGCAGTTCTCACTGAGGTTAGTCTGCTATACCGAACCGTCTTTTCACAGACCGTTTAACGCATGCTACACTGTGGGGCACTTTCCCCAATCCTGAGTCTTTGGGGTATTTTCGCTCATCCCATCTGCCTTTTTCCCCCTACCAGTCAGCGCTTGCTAGCAAGAATCCAAACTGGGATTTTGTAACTCTTTGGCAGAGCTTTGACAAGTATGGCAGGACACAAAGCATGCTCAGATATGTGTGTGAGGTCTCAGCTGACATGCTCTGGAAGAGGAATTGTGTTGCAGTTCATCACTACCTGTTTTGTGGTCGGCTCTGGCCCTTGTGAACAGCAAAGCAAAAACTTGTGTGTTTGTCCTCAAACACTTGGTAGGAGTGTGAGATTTCTGCACCCCTGAAATAGAGCAAGGGAGAGAGCCCGGATTCAGATGTCCTAGCTTAGGAGTCTGAGCCCCCATTCCCTTTGTGTAATTCTTCCCTCTTCCCATTAGGTGTGGTGCAGCGTGACCAGTGCTGTGGTTGTTTGGCGTGCAATGTGTGAGGGAACTTGTATAAGAAGTGGCACTTTAGGGCTGTAAAAAGCATGATTTTGTAACCCAGATTTTGCTGTATATTTGTGATGGCACTTTCTACAATGTGAACTTTATTATCTTCTTTGATGCTTTTGTACTTTTTTAAACTGTTAAAACCCCCAGTAGCCACCTTCTGGGCATGTGTTTTAAATTTTCCAGTTTGTTAATAGGGATCAGCTGACTAAGTGAAGATTTAAAATCAAGTTGAATTAAGGGAATTAATATGAAAAATTATGACCTCTTTAGGAGGTAGTTATCCAAAAGACACGTATCTACTAAGGTGATATATTTTAAAATACCTTTGGGTGTGTTTCTGGCAGTTTAAAAAAATAGGTGTGAGAATTTAGGTTTTTATTAGTATATAATACCATTTATACAAATTAGAAAAGGTTATTTAACAGCTATTGAATTATCTATATATACCTTCATTAATCACTATTCCAGCAGTTTTCAAGTTGAATGAATAATCTTACTAGGGAGAAAATTCAATTGTAAATTGAATCGGTATAAACAGAGTTACCAGGTAACTTCATGTCGCTGAGAAAGATGGAACCCACACTGTTCAGTTAGAATAGTGTTCTGCAAAGTTATTTATAAAACCTCTCAAGATATTTACTGCTATTGTAATTTTATATGAAAATGAGTATTTTTCAATAAAGCATTTATAAATTAATCTGTTCAGTCATATTGAGAAAAGGGTAGTTTCCTGCACAAATGACAAAGAACCATCATTTATTGGTTTATTTTGTCTCTACAAAACACATTAGTCATTCATCACTTAAATATTTGACTTCATTAGAAACCGTTTTAACACTCTCCCCCTGCCATAAAAATACAGTAAGTAATTTGCTTTAAAAAAAAACTACGAACAGGTGTTCTGGTTTCCTCTCTCTCACCTAATATGCACCTCAGTGGTAGCAGTTTGTAAATCAGTAAGACAGTAGGCTGAAAACTGAGGTTCAAGTGACCTTCCCCTTAAAAAGTGCTAATACGCTACGAACCGGCTCTCTCTGCCGCTCCTCTCCATCTCCTAACGTATGTACAGGGAAACCACTGATTTAAAAATCATTAGATCGTGCTGAACTGGCTACTCTATTAGTTTAAATGAATGCCACTTACCTTTAGCATTCTATTCAGAAGAATACGTAAGCCTCAAGGTCCCCAATAATCTGGAGTACTGAACTAGATAACCACCCTAAAGACACTTCTGACAGAAGTAATGCATCACTTAAAGAGGTTTCCAAACCTTGCTGTTAGAACCTAAGCACACACGGACAACACTGTTCTCAGTCATCGTTCACACGGTTTTACTCTGCAGGCAGTCCTTTGCCATTGGTCAGCTTTAACTAGGCCCGAGTCCGGCAGCAAAGTGCATGGTGCACCAGATTCACCAGCTTACGTGGCTACTGTTTTCTCTTCTTTACTGAAAGGCTGTACTGAGCCAGGCTTTACCCATGACAGGCCAGCAACATGAACACTTTTATTGTGCTGTTCTTCAGGCTTCTTCTAGGCACAATCAAAAAGACATTTAAAAAATGACTGATGAGATTCCAGCAGTGTACAAACTCATTTCCCCAAAAGTTATTTGTATGTAATGAGTAGTCTACAATGAAGACAATTCAAAGGAAACTGAGTTAACTATTTCAAAAATGGTTATGTACTTACTTTCTGGGTCAGCATCTTCTCTCTGGCTTCATCATGTACAGAAGGATTCCATGGAGAAAAGCTTAAGGAAGAGAAAGCTTTGACTTACTGAATTTGTACAACATTCATTTGTAAGTACTTACGCCAATTCCTATAACAGAACTTAAGAAGGAACAAAGAGTATTCTTTAATTAGTTATCAACAAGTTTCGGAGGCACTCTAAATTATTTTCTCACTTGATAGCTATCCCTTACAGAGCGCTTTCCACGGGTTAGCTCATTTAAGCCTCACAACCACCCCTGCAGTACTGTTATTTAAAGGAAGAAAATGATGCACAGTAAAATCAGGTTATGGCTCTGGCTCTGAAGCCATCAAGTGCAGAGCCAACCGCATCTGTCTGCAGAGCCGAGCCCCTTACCAGTGTGACATGACACCTCCCCAGCATGCAGTGCTGCTGAAGGCCGGAGCCACCAATTCTTCAGTTCGCAGCGCTCCTCCAGACACCCTCCCCAAGGTCAAGCTCTTAGTGCTGAAGGAGCCCACTACTCACACCGTTCACGCTCACGCCATTCACTTTCTCTCCTTTCACCAAATCTGAATGTCGACACGGACATGGCGTTTAAGAGGGGGCTCCAGCTGAAACTGCCGACTAAAAAGTCCTGACACCTGGGGGTGCTCATTACATGGCTCTTTAGGAAACCAAGGTCACTAAATAGTCTGCTACAGGCATAATGTGCCAGTCGACATAAAGCTTTATAAGGAAAGAGCCCAAGAGGTATCAGGAATCAAGATGACAACAAGTAAGAAAGGTGGTAGGCTAACAGATTACATGCTCTCCCCATAAATCCCCATTTTAAGACCACCCAAAAAGTGAATGCACGGGACGGCAAAGTACGGTTTATCGAGAGAACGCCACTTACCTAATGGCGTAGGGGTCTTCTATTTTCGGCTGGTCAAACAAGCGAGCAGCGCACACCTTCACACTGTCGACCACTTTACTTTTGAAAAGCTGCACATCTTTTTCATACCTGTGTTAAAAGGTTAAAGCAAACGTTACCAGTAATCTACTTCACCGTGATTTCCAATTTATCTTAGACGACACAGAGGCACGTACAGCACCGCGGCCTCCGGGTTCAGGGCGCTGGCCGTGTCAATCTTGTAGAACACTCTCCGCGCGTACATCAGCACCTGCCAGATGTGGTTGTGGTTCCGCCTGGAGGGAAACACAGCGTGACCACCGAGGCTCCCTCTTGCTGACTTACGTCCCGACAGGAGGCGCTTCTTCACTGACCTCCATTTTGCAAACGCTCTCTTCACGTCCAGTTCACCGGAGGTGGGGTCCACCAGCGGGTGGAAGACGGGCATGTCAAACACCAGGCGCTGAATCGGAACAGAGACACCTCTGTACGGAGGCGGCGGAGGCGGTCAGGCTGTCGGGGCTGCCGCAAAAGGGGTACTTTCCGCTCACCACTTTCTTATCAAATTAGCTTTTGCAGCGAAGTGGGGCGGGGGTGGGGGGTCCCTCTTCTCCACTACAGCACAATGACAGTCAGTCAGTCAGTCAGTCACATACTAAGTGCTGTGGTGCAGCCTCCAGCCTCACTGCACACCCTGGGCAGAGAAACAGTAAAGCTGACGGCAGAGGCTGACGTGGCAAAGGATGCGATGGAGCACGGAAATGCCCTCAAAAGACTACTGAGTGGACAGACGTTTTGGGGAACTGAAATCATAAAAGCATTCGGTCAGGAAAAGGAACGAGAAATCCTTAACGCCCTTTCAGCCCTCCTCACTGACCAACAAATGAAGCCAGACTGTCCCCTACTTACTGGACAGTCACCATCGGGGTAGTTATCAGGGATGTAAACTGTAAACTTGAACACACCATCTTGATAAAGTCCATGCCGTATGAATATTACTCCAAACCACACTACAGGAAAAAATAAAAATAGTTAAGGCCTGTGTTCGTGTCGGAGGAAGCAAATATGCTATAAATATGTTATAAAAGGAGTGAATCCTTCTTACTTAATGCAGAGCGGTAAGATGGCTGCACGTAGACGCCTGGTAACCTTTGCTTCACCACCAAGGTACTGAGACAGAAGCGGCATAATGAAATTAGATGGATGTACACGACACATACCGATCGAACCACCCCGCAGGCACTTTCTGAGGAGGAGCAGTCTCCCGCAAGGGCCAGCTGTGCCCTAACGGCACAGGCCGAGTCATCACCACCTCTCACCCGGCCCTGACTGCTGCCCGCTCACCGGCTTCATGACATGAGCTCAGAGAAACACATGAGCCAAAGAAGGGGCCCAGGTTAAAAACTAAAACTGAACGGGGATACCCAAAATATCCAGTTTTCCTCCTAGAAAGCAGCTTCCTCAAAACATCATCTTAGAAATCACCCTGGAGGTAATGCTGAACAATGCAAAGTGATTTAAGCTGTGGACATTAAATTTGAAGTAAATGAGATATTTATAAAATTACGGCTTTTGTGACTGTGGAGCCCACCCACACATCCAAAACCCATTTTTAAACACCACTTTAGCTAACCAGGGACAGGAGTCCAGGGACTGGCCCGCACTTAGGTGTCACTTCAGGTCTGAACAGCAGTCTGTGCGGCACGGGCCACGCTCAGATCCATCCACGTGCTCCCGGCGAAGGCGGGCACCAGCGTGGGGCGCGGACACTCTCTGCTCCTGAGTCTGCCGCACAGCTCAGGCGCCTGGGCGCAAGTGTGAGAAACGGTGGGTGCTGACCCCAAGGGAGAAGACAAGCCACTGGCGCAAAGGCTCCCCTGACTCTTCTGGGACCTGGTCACCCGCCAACTACCATGCTGCCGTTTCTGAGCTATGAGCCTAAGTAAGTAAGGCCGTGAGCAGATGCTGAAAAAAGCAGTGTTGATCTAGGGCCTTAAAACACATCACCCTGCCCGTCCTGAATTTTATTTACTAAACAGCTTATTGGACCTTAGCTGGTAGTCTTTATCACCGACTTGCCATCGCACTTACTTTTAATCATTTTAAAGCAGTTATTCCAGTTTTTAAGCCACTAAAATTCAGCATGTCAACAGCAGCATGGTTGGCAGAACTATCCACTAAAGTAAAGTGTGCCAGAAAGGCAGTTCTGTGTTCTAACACAGACAGCAGATTTAACGCCACAATAGAAGCTTGTCCAGGTCACTGCTCAGCCTCAAACACAGGCCTCCATTATAAAGCTAATGGGACCACTGCTACCAGTCGCACTCGGCCCTTTACATGGGGGCGCGGGCCCTGTGGCTGTCACAGCGTTCGGACAGTGAGGGAAGGCTCAAGGGTGCTTTTAAAATAACTTCGTGTACAAAGGAATTTTGAAATAACTGAAATGAAGAATTCTGCGAACTTCCTGCCCTTGTAACCAATTATTAAATCAAATGCCATCTGCACTCATTCACTGTCGGAGCCCCTAATGCGCCAGGCTTGCTGTCATCACTGCAGCACTCAGCAGAAGTGCCCATCTGCTCACGCGATGACACGTGCAGCCTCACTCCAAATTTTGACTTCAGTGACTAGTCAAGTCCTCATTACACGGAGCCCAACTCTTTATAACATCCCTGTAATTGCCTAATTCTGCCTCTGGGGGCCACAGAGAATAAGTCGAAATCCCTTTTCTAGTGACAGACCTTCAAATACAAACATGAAGACAAGTACTTCCTAGGTTTCCTCCAAGTCAGCAGTTCCAGTTCCAAGGTCTGGCTTGTCCTACTGGGACTAGGTCCCCAGTCTGTCAGGGTGCCTCT
The DNA here is from genome assembly GCA_003508835.1 of Eonycteris spelaea. NCBI lineage: Eukaryota > Metazoa > Chordata > Mammalia > Chiroptera > Pteropodidae > Eonycteris > Eonycteris spelaea. Next base: position 3,521,120 of record PUFA01000071.1, on the reverse strand, counting down.
TACAAGATGATCACCAGAAAGGAGCACAAAGCCCCCCGCTGGGACGGTCACCCGGCACCTACGAGACGGCCAACCTCCCGCTGTCCTTCCACAACAGCCTCTTCGGGAGGTGAATTCCTCACTTCATGTTGAAGCAAAGCAAAATTAAGTGCTTAGTCTCCAAAATAGACATGGAAATTAAAGGACAGATTTGCCTTTAAGTCTTATTGACCCAGGCTCTGAGTAAGAATGACACTTAGGAGAGGATACTTATATAACAGCACCTAGGCCTTGGTGAAGAAAGATTACATCGCCAGCCATTGCCGCTACCATTCTATGAACACTGAGGCCGATATTGGCGGGGTATGGGTTTGAGCTTGAAGATTAAGTAGCCGCCGTTTACTGAGCCCAGTCCATGGGAATACCTGTCATTCTTTATCGTCGAGAGTCATTCAGAATGTAAGCAAACAGTCTGTTAAGAACTTACAATTCTGCGAGAAGAGAGTACTCCAGGTAGAAGGGCCCGTAAGAAGCATGTGTGCCGTTCGTTGACTGTGCTGCCGGGGCAGGAGACGTAGGCTTCGTGATGGGCAAGGCATTTTTGGGGATAGAGGGCAGCTGCTTCTTGGGGGCAGTGCGGGGAGGACTGGTGTTCCCGTCCCCGGTTAATGTCTTGTCTTCTCCATCGGATCGCTAGTCAGGACAGCGCGGTGAGAACATTTGTTAGGATGATTCTTCCCGTGCCCCGCCCCATTGTTTTTAAATTAGTTTCAAGTATACAGCACATTGGTTAGACATTTATATAGTTTATAAATAAACGATCCCCCTCATTGCTCCTTTTCTCATCTGGTTTTCCATCTAGCCAATATATTAATGCTAACTGCACTCCCTATGCCATGGCTCCCCATCCCTGTGACCATCAAGTACTAAATCTGTACTTCTTTAACCTGTTACCCTATTCTCCCAGCCTCCCAACTCCCCTCCCCTCTGTCCATCACCAAATTGTCCACTATATCTGTGAGTCTTGTTAGGATGATTCTTAAATCACGAGAGTACACGTGATGTATTTAGCCCTCGACCTAAAAGCTGCAGTTACTTTTACAAGGCCCATGCTCTAGACAATGCAGAAGTCCTCTGAGCAGGCAGGCCGTCAGAAAACATTAGAAACCTCATTTGTTAGCTGTAGCCTATAAAAACAAGGCCAATATTTAAAAGATTTAAGTGAAACAAAGGAAGAAATGGTTTCTCCTAGTGGCCCCAAAAGAGGGTGAGGGGTCACTAAACAATGAGACAACTGTACAAGATTAGAAAAGTCCCTGGGCACTTAGACGCTATCCAAGGTCAGGTGCTTGGCAGCTCAAAACAACAGGTGACCGGGGTTAGTCACCCCTTGATGTTAGCACCTGGGTTAGAAGCAAAGCATGAGGCTGTTCTCTTACTTGCAATGTGCCTGATTTCGATCTTGTCCCTAATGCATACGTTTCCACATCTGGACTATCGCCAGCATAAACTGTCACCCATAGTAGAGACAAAGTCTAAATGAGTCAGACTCAACTGCCATCTCATAGGTACCTGCTTGGCTTCAGCACAGCGAATGCTGTTTAATTAGCTGTATTAAAAATGTGTATCATGTGCACAGAAAAAAAAAAGATTATCAGAGGTGCTTTCATAGAGGTGGAATTATGGGTTATAGTCTTTGTCTGCCAATTTTCAGCTTTCCTAAAATGTATTATTTTTGCAGTTAAAAACAGATAATTTAGAAAAATTAAACCAGTAACTTCAAGACTTGACCACACTGGACTGACTCTTCCCACGGCTTTTCTGACTGTAAAATCTTGCCGGTTAGAAGAAAACTACTACAGTTATATGTCGCAAATTTCATCATGTGTAAATAAAACCTATTTGTCAAAATCTGACGTTCATCAACAAAATAATCATTTCTCAAAAGTAAAACCTGAACTAGAAAAACCAGGTGATCTTGTTAAGATTACAGGCAACCTCAGTATAATTTTGGCCTCTACTCTGATGCAAGTGGTTTTCTCACTAAATTTATCAATAGTACCTACTTTGCGTACAGAGCTTGTAGACATGCTCCAGAAAGGGTTCATAACGTGTACTCCACACAAAGAAATCCAGAAGTCTGTGACATTAAACTCTCCGTCTTCGGAATTCACATTACCTTAAAATGAAATGAGAAAACAGACATACCAATACCAAAAGTTAAGACTCCAGAAATAATTAAGAACTAAATACAACACTCGAAATAAAAATACAATATAATATTATGTAGTTATAAAAACCTAGGGGAAGAAAGTTGTCAGAAATAGTACCTTTCAGTACCCCACCAAAATCGTCTGACTCCCAGTTCTTTCCACCTTTAAGTGCCTATAAGAATCTGTGCCAAGTGCTCGCCAGGATTCAGCGTGTCTAGTGGACACAGTTCAGCTTTGGTGCCAGATATGCAGAAGATATGGACAATAACAGTCGCTACTAGCATGCTATCTAGGCATTTGACTATTGGGAGAGCCAGGTTCAGAATGCACTGTACCCACATAAAGCCTCAGTGTTCTCAGGGTTATGAGGAAATGAAGATCCAAGGAGGCTGATTTAAGTGTTTCTTAAAGGAGTTGTCTTAAGTACAAAATGATTCTCTCCAGTGAAAATAGTAGCCAAAGAAATAAGGGAAAACGTGGGAGGGAGAGCGTATAAGACAGAGAGGGATAACAGGGTCCAGTCGAGACCATCCCCCAGAATGACCTTTTCCAACTACTCCAAGTATGCAGAATTAAGCGTTTAAGGATTTGCCACGCAGTACATACAAATGCAACACAGAAGTGCAAACAAGACATTTCACAAACACGAATCCTCCACTAAAGCTTTAAGCAGTGGATAAAAAAGCATGTCTCAAAGGTCATAAAGTCAGTGGGTCATTTACTAAAAATACAAAGGAAGAGAGGCAAAGTTAAACCACGAGAACCCAGCACTAAGAGCAGGACTGCTCTGCCTAGCGGTTCCCGTTCCCCACCTGGGTCCCTTCAGAGCATGCGCCGCCTCTGAATTCCTGTCTGCACCAATCAGAAGGCTGAAGGTGAAAAGGGTCAAAACTTAGCAACGTTTTACTCAATTCATAAGAAAGCGAATCATTAGGGGATCATGTACATGTCCCTAATCAGCAAAATGTGTTTCCTGGCAAGCCTATGACCCACAGGTGGGCACCAGATCGCCCACACTCCACCAGTGCCAATTACTGCTGTTTTGCTTTCCAAGACACACTGCCACCTGGCAATTAAATCAAAGCAACGAGGATCCTGGTTCTTCCACGAACCTGTTGATTTAACATCCAATAAACAGCAATTTATCGCTGAGAGCTCCTTGCAAATCTGCTTTTCAAGGTGACTACGAAATGTGGAAATGGGTGCTACATCAGAAATGCAAGGGGGCATATTCCTGTAGGGCCCAAATGAAAACACAGGTTTTCAGATCCAGTCATGTGCAGCACCCCACTGGCATCCAGGACACACCTGGTTAACAGGGGGCCCCCTCCTCTTGGGACACAATGCTCATCACCAGTAAGTTTACTGGGGTGGATTAGTCATCTGTAAGGTCCCCTCCAACAGGTAATGATGCTGTAACTTTGCCATTAACGAATCAAATAAAACCTGCCCCCAGGTCCTACTATCTTTGGCAGGAGGCACTGTCTACTGCCTATGGTTCCAGCAGCATCGCCTGGAGAAATTAAGCATGCTTTTTGGGAATAACACCACCATTTATTAGATGTCTACCCAGGCACAGTGTAGCATTTTCCAACAGGAGACGCACAGATGGAAGGAAGAACACATCCCAGTCATTAGGAAGCAATTTTAGAATTTATGGTGAGGCCCTACAGACACATTTGACTATCTTCATGTCATACGGCTGAGAAGTCAGGGCTTAGACCCATATGAATGATCCGTACAGGGCATGAGCCACAACTGGAGGCGACCCCTGCTTTCCTACTATGTGCCATAGTCCCTGAACAGACACTACCTTAACACATTACCTCGAACAGCCTTTAATTCCACATTAAGAGGTGATGGAGCAGGGCCCAAAGAAAAGAGCAAACAACCTCGGTCCTGGCCCCAACTCACTAGGGACAGCCAGGACCGGCACCTTCGCCCGGGGCGGAAACCCATCTCTGCGCACGCTGAGAATCTGGACAAACCTGTCTCGAGGTGATGCAAGGCAGGGGCCACGTCCCGGCCTTACGGCTAGCTAGAGGCCGGCCCGGCACGCAAGCCCCTCGGAGGGGGCTGAGGGCCTCCGGAGCTCGGGGACGACCCCTACCCTTCAGCTGGGGCTCGGGGACGGGGCCGGGCGTGGAGTTGGCCAAAGAGGGCGGGACCTGGACGGGGCAAGTTGGCCGGGCCAGCCTCCTCTCGGCCAGCCTGGCCAATTCCCAGAAAACCTCCAGCGCCCGCCCGGAGCCCCTCGGCGGCCGGCACAGCAGGTGCCTGCAAACGCGAACAGGTGCCCAGCCCGACCCCCGTGTCCCAGTGCGGCCGCCGTCGTAGCTACGGACTCCAGAGCGCCCAGCAGGCAAACAAATGCCGAGGACGCTGGCGACCCGAGCTTAAGGACTCCATGGTCCTTGCGTACCTACCAGTCGGCCTGGCACTTCACCTTGTCCTGGTGCCTTCAACGCAGAGATCCCGTCCGCTGAGCGCCGTCGCGGCCCGACAGCATCTCTGGCTGCCGCGCCAGCCCAGCCCCTGCCTGCTCCCGGCCCCGCCCTGCTCTCGCCTCGGGCTCCACCCCCCGCCCCTCGCCCGGCCCAGACGCTTCCGCCCAGCCTCCTGGCAGCAAGTGGCTCCCACACCTGTCCGTCAAGGGCATTCTTCCGGGGCTTTGGGACGACAGCACTCCGTCCTGCCAATCAAATGTACTGCACTCGGGTGGGGCAGCACTTGACCCGCCCCTTACGTAACAGCGCCTGAGCGAACTGTCAGTCACGGAAATAGCCGCGATGGATGAGGCGGAGTCAAGCCAGCGCCTGTACGTAATTGGCCACCGCGTCTGCCGGTCACCATAAAGACCCGCCCACAGGTTTGTGCGTGGCCGACGCAGCCATTCAGGGAGGTTGTGACTGCGGGTTTTTGTAGCCAGGGTGGGGCCGGGGCTGGTTTGGGCCTGCTGTCCCCAAGAGAGACTTCGGGGGGCGACCGGCCACGCTGTGCTGACCACTTGGGGTCCGCCTCGTATGTCTTACTGCCCCCGGGGTTGCCGCTTGCCCCGAGGCGGCCACGTTGGGACCACCGCGGTGGGCGGCCGGGAATGAGACGGGCCGGCAGGTTGGGAGGACGGGAAGAACGCTTTACGTAATGTTGCGAAACACGCGTTTTCTTTGTCAAAGAGTGGAGCAGCTAATGGGTACTGATGATGGGGACAAAAATCCCGAGTCATCCCTTGGCGGTAGCGCTGCCAGAGGAGCTTTGGAAAAATGTACCTTCGGACCATCGGACCCAACCTATGGGACCCGATTCCGGGGCCGCGGGGGTGGGGCGAGCGCCCGGAATTTCCATTTGTCACAAGTTTCCTCGGTGATTCTGGTGCGCCCTGAACTTTGAGAACCTCTTCCATGGCACCACAGCTCCTGGTCCCCGATTCTTAACTTTCATTTTCACCTCACAAGCCCTCACACCTTGACCTGGAACACCTTTACCCACGCCAACACTGCTCAGAAGCCTGCCGCGGGAGCCATGTCAGGCCGAGTGAAGTCCAAACTCAGCCCGACTTACAAGGCACACCCCGTGCTGGCCCCGTTCCCATTCCCACGTCTGCCCCACGCCGGTCCTGCGGCTCCTGCCCTGGGCTTTCGCGCCTCCAAGCCTCCTGTTACCACGGTGCCTTTCTCGGGAGACCCCCTCCAACCTAACACTCATGAGAAATAGTCCTCTGACCACGTTGTTTCTTCACTTTGGGGTTGCCTTTGAAATTCTGGTAAAGCCGACCTTGTTAAATGGCAGGTGGCCAGACTCTGCTAGCGTTAATCCCAAGAGCTGGTTCTAAAGTCCAACTTCCTTCCCCAGCTGGAAACACTCTTAAGCCACTTCCTTTTGTCCAGTCTGAATACACGTCGGAATGTTGTAAGGCCCTTAATATCAGGCTCGATCAGTAGAAAAGGACAAGCAGGAACTCCTTCTGGCCACAGGTGGTCCTTGGCACCTCTCTGGGCCAATCCCTCACAACCGTGTTTGCAAGCTCATCATCCTCTCCCAGACTTGTTTCTGATCTCACCCTCTGCATCTCACCCCTTCCCCAAGCTTCACTGAGGGCTCCAGGTCAGACCACACCACCAGTGAGCCTCAACTACTCACTCGGCATTGACGCCTCAGACACACGTGGGTTAGAATCCTTATGGCTGTACGTACCAGGAAACCAAATTAAACTGCCTCACTTGGCAAAGGAACTTATCTCACACGGCAGGGCCGGCTCCTGGCTTCGGGCGCTGCTTTCCTTACAGTCCCTCGAATTACATTTGCATGCCGGTAGCGAGATGACCAGATGTGACACAGTCTAGCAGAAGAAGGACCCTTTGCTTTCAATGGTCTTTTTCAAAGAGCAAGAATAGCTTTCCCAGAAGCTCGCCAGAAGCAATGCCCACGTTTCAGTGACCTGAAATGAGCTGCTGGGTCTCTGCCCACAACTAAACCAATCCAGGGCAAGTGGAATACGTCCGCCATGACTGGCTCAAGCCAATCGAGATTGACCCTGAATCCCTGGACTTTAGGCAGAGGTGTGCCATATGACATCTGTATTTGGAAAAGGCCACTTTGTATGGAGAACAGATTGCAGAGCCGCAGGAATAGGACAGAAAGAAACCATCACACGGATTCGATGGTGGAGATGGAGAAGTGAATGACTTCCAGAAAAGTTAAGAAGTGGAATGGACAGGACTTGGCCATGGGTTAGATGTGAGGGTAGGGGAGTAAAGATGAGGCAGGTATCATGGACGACAGCTGGATGTGTGGCCTGAGCTACTGGGTGAATGGTGAGGCCATTCACTGAGATGAGAAACAGAAAGCCATACTGTTTATGGGAGAGTGGGAAATGGGGAAATAGTTCTGTTCTGGATGTTTCTATAAATATCGTGGCTGGTGTAACCGATACCCATTTATTTACCTCTTCATTGTCGACAGAACCTTGATTTTTCTTGAGTCCAACCCTTTAATGGTCCCCATCACTCTTAGAGCAAAGACCCAAGTCCTTATGGTGGCTGTGGGCCCAGCATGGCAGGGCCGACACCCGTGTAGCCCCACTTGTCCTAACTCCAGCTGCTCACACTCTCGGAACTCCTCGGAGGAGTGACGCTCTCCTGCCTGGCCCCGTGAGAGAGGGCCTTTGCACTGGAAGTACTTTTTGCCCGCAACATCCTTTTCTCCCCCCTCACGCAGATCTTAGCCCAAACACCACTTCCTCTGGGCCATTGTTTATTTGGGAGATGACTTATTAGTGTCTTTCCCCGACACTACACACTCCATGAGGCAGCAACCACATCTGTTTTGCGCTTCATGGTCTTCCCAGCACCCAGTCCGATGCCCGGTTATAGTAAGTGTGTGATGAGTATTTAACAAATGAAAGACAGAAGCAACTAGAATATATTTAAAACACCTACCTACCAAACGCCTGCCCCCAACTCAGCATGAAGATGAGGATGATTTACTCAAAGGGCAATGAGGCAGCCTTGAGGTACCATTTAAGACTGAAATAGAAAGTACTGAGGGGGGAAAAAAACCCTAACATTTTTTATCATTTTATATTACATTCATTATTCTAACTTTTTGGAGCATATCTGATATTTGTGTCAAAAGATGAATTCCTCTTGCATCAGGACTTAACAGATACGCATATTCAGGACTCCTGCTCCTATTCTAATCAGCAAAATAGTCGCTGAATCCATGCTTTCGGTTTGTGGGAAGTTAATTGTATAAAGCAGATCGCTGACTGAAGGGAGGCCTTAACAGGCAAAATGATGGTTAGCTGAAATGTGTATTTCAGACATGTGCATACACAGGAGCCAATATTAAGTTTCATCCATTGCCCCTAAGTTCCTCTCTGAAAGGAAGATTCCTATGTAGTGTGGTACTTGTGTCACTAGTTACACATACTGTTCAGATACATGAGATGATTTATAGAGGAATGCATTCAATACATCAGAAAAAATAACATCAAAACCATGATTTTATGGATAATAACGTTTAGGATGAGACCACAGTAGGCATTTAAGGTTTGTGTTTTTTTTTAAGTGAATGGATTTAAGGAAGGATCTTAAATCTAGTTAATAATAATCCTCATAGACACAGACGACATGAATTCCTGACCATGACTGAAGTTTGAGAAACACTGCTATAGAGGATAAAGTGGCTCCTGTCCTTTCCTCATCCTCACTGATCATTATCATTCCTGCTAATAGCATCCATCACGAGTATGCTTTCACTTTTTGGCTTCACCACATTTTCCTCCCTGCACTGTTCACTATAACTCCTGCCCTTGAGTAAATTAGTGGATGAACAGATGATTAGATAGATGATGAAGGGATGAATTTTACAGAATATAGCATTTCAAATCTAAATCGGAGTAGCTGATGGACTACTGTGAATATTTATGCCTTAAGGAAAAGCTACCAACACACCACATTGCGGCTCAGAGAGGGCTGGAAGAGAATCAGTTTCCTTTTATAATCAAACAGCGTTTTGAACGTTTCATGACACTGCAAATAACAGCCCGTTCCCTTAGCATGCTGCTGATGTGCCACCAGCCCCAAGAGCAATCTTCTCTTTGATTGGTGTTATCTTTGCAAAACCACCTCCCTCTGTGGTTTCAAAGCATTTAGAAAGAAGATAAAGGCTGAAGGTCAGTTCTAGCCAGAGTGGCAGATTCAGAAAAAAGGAAGCCAAAGAGAGAGAGAGAAAGCAATGTGCATCCATCGATAAAGAATTCAGGGCTCTGAATTCAGGGCTGTGGGCAGGGCACTGTTCCAGACGTAGACGCCTTCCTTTCTTACAACAGGTAAGCAGTAATTCGTGAAGGACAAGGCATCTCAGCGCTTTTGAGAGCCTGCCACCCAAAGCGAGTGACACTGTCACCATCATTCATTCCAGCTTTCAATTAGAACATTTCAGTGGTACAGAAAAGAGAAGTACAGCGCTGCTTGTACTCACCACCGAGGTTCAACAATGGGTAATGGTGTTGCCGTATTTCCTTTTCCTCCTGAATCATTTAAAAATAAGTGCAGTCATCATGACCTTCACTCCTACATACTTCAGCGTTGTACCTCCTAAGGGCAAGGACAGTCCCCTGCAGGACTGCAGCACCACAATCACACGAGAAAATTCTCTAAATGCCTAGCCTCGTTGCATACCCATACCTATTTAAATGGTCCTGATTGTCACCTATCATAAAAAAGCTTTTATGGTTATTATCTTCGTAAGCCAGGATCCAATCAAGATTCATTCATTGCATTGGGTTATGTCTCTTTGATTTCTTTATTCTAGAAGTCTTTCCACTTTACCCCTCTGTACCCCCTCCCAACTCAGACTGTCTGAACAGACCCGGATGTTGGTCACCTGGACCCTCTGTCTACTGGTAAACTGTGAGGTCTAAAGCGCTGGTGAGACTGGGCATTGCTGGCAGAAGTGCTTCCTGGGTGAGGAGCATATTGTGACCCCCCACCCCTGAACTATTGATTTAGTAGAACTGCCTCCCAATGATCACTCGTGAACAACTGAAAATGAATATGCTCTGTGCTAATTCGTTACTTGACTATCCGGGACTGTAAATACTGGTCAATTCTGAAGTTTTCGCTTGAGTCTTCTGGCTAGTCCTTCCCTCTCTTAAGGCTGACTTACTGTGATTTCTCACAACTATCAATGAGTCCATCAAGTGGACTTGCTCTCACGGCCCCCGGCTGAAATGCTTAGTCGAGCTGAATCCAGTTGAAAAAGAAACTGAACAGGGTTCAGGAGACACTAGGTGGCGAGCGGCGGTTGCCACACTAGTGAGAAGCAGCGGAATCTCAGGGAGGGGATCACGCTCATCACGCACGTCACGCGGAAGCCTCCGCCGCATCCCACCTGCAGCCGCGCCCGGGCCTCAGGTGCACTGTCCCTTTTAAGAACATTCACTATTTCTCTCTGACGTGACAAGGCACCAAACATTCCTTAATGTGTGGAGAGGAGAAAATAAAGATTTCTATAACCTGCAGCAGTTTCAAGGCCAGGGGCACTGTTGCTTCCTTCGGGAACGTGAGCACACGAAGGCGACGGCAGAGACCCTTATTGTATCTCCTAATGGGTTCCTACGAGTGTGTGTGTCTCCCTGGGAAACGGACCGCAGTTTCTTCCCCGGGCCTGGGCATGGCTCATCCTTTCCAATTGACAATACGAGGCAGACCTGGCCCCGCTCTGCGGAGGCGGCGGAGGCGCTGGGCGGGGCTCACGGACGCGGGGGCGCGGCCTGCGCGCCTCCCAGTGGGGGTGAGCGCCCTCTGCTGCGCGGCGGCGGGAACGCACCGGCCGGCGCCGGGCTTACCGGCGTGATGCTCGTCGGGGACAGCATCTCCGCCCTGCGAACACGTCGTGCCCTGAAAACCAAGCCTGATCCGCATTTGCCGCCTGAAAACATTCACACCGAGGGGTTTTAGATTCCGTCGGACAGAGTGCTCCCCGGCCTCGGGCATGGCAGCACCCTATCGGGGGCTCGTGTGCACCCCATCCGGGCTGGGGTGCACGGAGCCGCGGGATGGCGCCAAGGGGCGCATTTTGCTGGCCCTCCACCTACGGCGCCCTAAGCGGGCTGCGAGCGTCGCCTCAGCGCCCCCCTCAGGGCCGCCCCACTAGGAAGGGTCACCCTTTAGCCCCAGAGCCTCCCGCCGGCATCGCACTTGGCTTCCCCTCCACCACTGCATTCCTCCGTCGAAACCTGAACTTGGAGCCTTCGTCCCCCCAAAACGGAAATGAGTGATGACCACTCAACCCCTCCGCGCACACTAGGCTCAGAGCCTGAAAGGGGCGAAGCTCCAGCCGTGGAGTCTCCGGCCCAGGCCCAGGCGCGTGAGGGCTCTGTCCCCGTAGGAGATGGCCGGGGACTGAGGGGCCGGAGGGATTAGGAGAGGCTGGGGGTGCGAAGGCAATGGCAGCACCTCCTCCAAACGGCGCCACACTCACGCCACGTAGGAAGGCTGCGACACTGCCCAGTCGTCAGGCCGGCCTCCAATATGCCCACGCGAGGGAAGCCGAGGTTGACAGCTAGGCGTCTCTGAACCAAGCTTATGCTCAGGTCGAGATGTGGGGGCAGAGGTGTGAGTCCATGCGGGAGGTACCACACTCCTGGTGACACAAGTCACTCAAGAGTTAGCTCGTCACCCGAGGGTCCTGTGACCCAGTGTCTCAGGACAAACACATATTTTAAGCACTGACCAAGTCCGAGTTGTCCTGGTTGCACTGGTTTGGGGGCATCAGCACACGCCTGTCAGAAAGCGGACTAACCCAGGTGACACGCTCTCTGCGGTCCGCTGCGGAAACCCAATTACCAAGAGGGGTCGGGAGAAAAGTCACGACCCCATCCAGCCACATCCTCACACCTATACTGGGTTTCCTGGGGTCTTCCTACCGTAAATCACACCGCGTGGGGGCAGCGAGGTGCCCCGCATACCACCGCCTCACCCTTCTCTTCCCTTCTGGAATAGCCAGTCACCTAACGCGGCCACTGGTGCCAGAGGCCACTCGACAGGAAACTCGGGCTGATTAGAGGGTGTGTCACTATTGCTTCCTGACCAGAAATATCACTCAGCAATAAAATGCAAAGTCACACACAGAGAGGAAGGGGAGCAGGGAATATGTGGCAACTCAGACAATCCTGGATCGTTCAGACGCCTCCGCTGCCATGATCTGGTCCCAGCCACCACGACCCCTGACCTCTCACCTGGATAACACACCAGCCTCCCCGCGGGGCTCTGATTGTCCCCACCTCCTCCCAGTCTGTCCTCCGCACCACAGGGAGCACAGCAAGCCCCAGGGAAGGCCGTGCCACACTCTGCTCAGGTGCCGTGGCTTCCCATCGCATGCCAACTAAAGACCCACGGGAGCCCAGGCGGCCTGGCTGCTGCCACCCACTAACCTGTCCCCACTGCCCTCTGACCTCATCCCTTAGCACATTTCCGCTCCTCCGGCCACTCTCTAGCCTCGGTGGACTCTGCGGCCCCTGGAACATTCCAAGTGTGCTCCCGCCTTGGGGCCTTTGCACCTGCTGTCCCCACCACCTGGAATGCTCCCCACCCAGGTGTCCCACCGTCACCCTTCCACCACTTCAGGTTTTTCCCCCCAATCGATCCAGGGTGTGTATCACACTGCGGGCTTTCAATGCCGATACAAGAAAATGGCATGGCTAGTTATTTTGTTCTGAACTGTCTTAAAGAGTTATGCTGAAGTCCGCCCATCTCTGCTGGTGCCAGAAACACGATGACCGAAACACACTCGACAAAACACTGCAATTATTTTTGCAATACTGTTTCAGCTAGTCAAGACAGAACCGGATTTTTCTTTTTTTTTTTTATAGTGTAGGATTTCATTATATTGGAGAACTAGAACCTGTAAAAGTTCCATGAATACATGCAGTAAATGTAGTCTGTGATTTTTTTTGTTGTTGTTCCATAGCTTCTTTTTACACACACACACACGTTTTCTTCTTTTGCGTTTGGATATCCAGTTTTTCCCCACACCAGCTTTGAAGACCATCCTTTCCCGTTCTGCGTTCTTGGTATCTTGTCAAACATCGGCTGACTGTCCATCCGCGCACATTTATTCCTGAGCTCTAGTCCACCCTACCGGTGCGTACGTCAGTCTGTGTCAGTACCGTACTGTGTCGATTACGATAGCTTTGCAATGTATCGTGAAACCAGGAAACGTGGTGCCTCCAGCTTCCCTCTCAGGATTGCTTTGTCTCCTTGGGACCTTCTGTGGTTCCGCATGAATCTTATGGTTGTTTTTTTTCTATTCCTTATAAAATAGAAAATGCCTTCGGGGTTTTGATAGGTGTTGCACTGAATCTGTAGATCACTTTTTGAGTTTTTTTTTCTTATCAAAGAGACATTAAATTTATTAATGCTTTTTCTGCATTTGTTGAGATGATCACATGATTGTTATTCTTTGTTCTGTTAATGGGGTGTATCACACTGACTGATTCGACATATTGAACTATCTTTGCATCCCAAGGGTAAATCCCACACGGTAATGGTGCATATAATTCTTTTACTGTACGTTGGATTCAGCTTGCTCATATTTCGTTGAGGATTTTTGAATCTGTGTTCACCAACGCACTCCGTTTTCTGCTCAGATGCCCCCTTAGCAGTCATGTCTTGCCTGACACCCTGATTTAAAATAGCAACTCTTTCTAACCTTCTGGACCTGCTTCATTTTATTCCATAACATTCATCACCAAACCTACTAAATATTCACGTTTGCTAATGGTCTAGCTCCCCTTCTCCCGTCCCTGACCCGTGTAAAGCCAGCAAAGGCAGGGAATTTTAATTTTTGTCTGCTTTGGTTACTTTTATAGCCCTTTCACTTAAAAAAAAAAAAGTAAAAGTAGTGCACAGGAAGTGCATGTTATTAGCTGAATTATGTTCTTTCCAAGTTTATACTTGACGTTCTCACACCCAGAACCTCAGAATGCGACTAGCGGAGACGGGACCTCAGGAGAGGATTAAGTTAAGATGAGGTTATGTGGGATGGCCCTCATCTGACTGCTATCCTAGTAGAGAAGGAAATTTGGACAAAGACACCGAGAATTGACACTGAGAGGAAAAGGCTCTGGGAAGAGGCAGCAAGCGGCCACCTGTAAGCCGCGGAGAGAGGCCTCGGAGGAAACCGGCCCTGCCAGCACCTTGACCTTGGGTGTCCGGCCTCCACAGCTGTGGGACTATAACTCCCTGTTTAAGCCCCCGGGTCTGTGGCCCTGTCCCGGCGGCCCGAGCAGACCGATACGGCACATGTTTTGCTGACTGAGCTCTTGGCCCCAGGAAAGCCAGGTGCTCCTAGCGACATTTTAGCCAACGGCCGGCCCCTCGGGTCCTCAGAGCCGGCCGTCTCCTGTGACAGCTCTGACCTCACTGAGATCAGGAAACCTATAACCGGGTTGTTCGGATGGGACTGGTGTCACCCTTCAACTCCACTTCCAAGTGAACCACAACTGGCCAATCAGAATATCCCAGTTCTTCCCACTGTCCACCACCCCCATTGGTTCAAGGGTTGTCATGTGATTCAAATCGATCTAAAGTACCTCCGTCCTGGAGTTTTGGACTTCCGGCAGAAGCCTTGGGACCAAGGAACTCTCGTTACGAAGCCGAGAGGATGTCTGCCCCAGACACGACCTTCGGCAAGACGGAGTTCGTGCCTGTCAGCTGAGTGGTCCCAGTTCCCCGCAGGGGGGCCTGCTGGTCCCAGTGCAGGCCGGCCTCCTCCACATCAGCCATCTACGGCTAGGAGGGTGGGGTAGGGCACAAACCACCACTTAGCATCCACCACAGATGCTACAGGCAGTGATCAAATGCAGGTCCAAACTGACAGTCACAACCTCTCCTGGGTAAAAAAAAAAGGTCCCCAGTATCTCTCTCCCTTGACTCTGTGACCTGTCCTTGCCAACAAGGTGTCAACAGGCTTTTCCGTAAGCCCTGGGCACAAGCAGACGGGCCAGGGACGTGATAATCAAGCGACGACCTAAAACCCTGGTGCCGCGGCCAAGCCGCGCGCCTGCCTGGTCGTGTCGCTTCTCAAACACAGAGCAGAGAACAAATGACCACAAAATGTCCCCCTGGCTGCCAGGTTGCAGCCCCTGCCAAGCAGCCACACGTGCCCATCTACAGGGAACTCTGGGTACTTGATCAGTTTCTATATATTTGAGGCGTGGCATCAAGGAAGTGAACCTAGAAACATGGAGGAAAACCTGGAAAACACGTCCTTTTATGTGAAGGATCAAGAGTAGATACAGCATTTTTTTTTTCAAAAACCGTACAGTCTGGACAAAGAGAGGTCACAAATGCCAGAGAAAGCGGTTAAATGCACTGGCCCCTCCTTGGCTGGGCCCGGCTGGGCTCTGCCACGGTTCAGAGGTACCAGAGGCGGATGGCCACAGTGGCCACTCAAAGAATGACATTTGAGTTGTGCACTGGAGAGAAACCCAGGACAGGAGACAGGGGCATCTTTTCGACTCTGCAAAGCACTCTCCCCACAGTCCTCCGGCTTTGGCCGCGTGGCTCCCGAAGCCATCCGGGACTCTCTCCCGTCTGTTCAGATCTCTCACATTTTATCATCACCGAACGCTCTGCGAGCCCACGGGCAAAGCGCCAGTGTTCACAGCACAACACGGGAGAAGAGCCCAGCGAGAGGGGCTCCAGCCCGCATGGGGGCCATGGCGGCACCTGGGGGCGTCTGGGGGCGGCCCCCGCGTGCCCACGCGGTGTTCCTCTGGTCGGGCAGGTTCGGCGAGAGATGGGGTGGGTAGCCCATGGGGTGGAAGGGGAGCACGAAAGAGATGGATTTGGGCACAAAACGGTAAGAATCAGCCCCGGTGACACCATATTCGGTTCAACAGTCACGGGGACAACGTGAGGGAGATTCTCCAGTGACAGCCAATGCTTCTGCTCATCCCCCACCTCTTGAAAACGACACACCCAAGAAGTCCACCCGGAAGCTGGGGACCAGGCAGGGACCCGAGCCCGAGGAGCAGCCCTGAGGCAAGGCAGGGGCGTGACAGCTCACGCACATTCTGGCTCTGAGACCCAGGCTCCTAACTCCGGTTTGACTTAAACCATAGGTTTTGAAGGCACCGTTGTCCCTTCTCTGCCGGCACACTTCCGACCTGCCCTTGGTCTCCCCCTCCAGGCGATCGCTGACACTGGGGTGGCAGAAGACGGTCACCAGGTGCGAGCCCCGGGCAGGCCACAGACGCCGCCTCAGCCGAGGTGTTCCAGGCCAGCTCAGGGCGGAACGGCCCCCTTGGCCCTTGGACACTGGGGTGCCGACCTCGGAGCTGTATCAAGACCTGGCGGAATGATTACCGCACCTCGACGCGGACCCACCCGTTCCCAGGACGACCTGAACCCCTAACCCCCGGGGTCTTCGATTTTGCCCATGTCCCCATGTAACCTGTCACCTCCAGGCCACTGGGGAGGCGAGTCCTGTAGGGCACGAGCTCGCCCCGAACGCCTTCCTTCACTGCAAAGCCCTGATCCTGCGCAGTTTTTTTTTTGGCCAAAGCACGCAGGCAGAGGGGCTTGATTATTGGGGTTCAGCAACAGCTCCCCACGGGCAGGTGGGTTGTGACGATTTCCACATAGTTTGGTTCTTTCTTTGGCTGGACTGTTATCAACGAGGAGTAATCCTGCAGCTTGGACCTACCAAAAAGTGGGGGCTCTAGGCTCAGGGGGTTCACCTCCGGCACGCAGACGAGTGAAGGTCAGAGGGTCAACCTCGCACTGTGGTTCGGCATACTCCTCCTCGGGGCACCCCCATTCCCTGGTACCCCCCACTCCCAGCACCCCCACTCCCGGCACCCCTCGCTCCCTGGCCCCCCACGTCCAGGAGCTCCGGGGCAGCTGCGCTTCACATTCCTGCACGGAACACCCTGCCCGAGAGCGCACACAGCCACCTCCGTCCTCACGTCACCTGTGGTATTTTCCAAGACACTCTGCTGCTCACTCGCCTCTCCCCGCCCCCGTTGCTCCGGCAACTCCAGAATGACAGGTGCCGGAGGGCCCCTGGCCTGAGCGCCCCCAGACACAGGCCTCTGCTTCCACAACTTAGTCTTTCCTCCTGAGAAAGTCAGAAAAACAGCCCCAGGAAAGGGAGGTGTAGGGGGAGCCCCAGCTCCACGCGGCCATGGGAGGTGGGTCCCCCTCAGGGCCCTTCCCGCTCCCGACTTTTCTATCCAGGATCTCAGGGCAGGAGGGACTGTCGAGACGGAGACACCCGGTCCTGGGCCTTGCGGGAGAATCGGAAGCCTGGGCCGGCGGAGCGAGGCCCACGGGCTCACAGCTGGCCGGCCGCTCGCGTGGCGGTGTGCGGAGGGCGCTGGGGTGAGTGTGTGCACACGGCTGAGCGTGCACGCGGGTGTGCAGGGCGCAGCCGCCGCATGGGGGGGGGAGCGGGGCACAGAGAGCCCGTCTGTCCTTTCACAGATCGCCCCCGAGATCCCCTTGACTTCACAGGTGGAACTGAAGATAAATGGATTAGCCAGGTGAATAAACCCGTATTAAAAACTTTCTGAGAAATCAATTTGAGAGCGAAGGTTTGGGAAAATAAAATAGGATGAGCTGTGTCAGATGGCCTGAATGGATCGATGCCCGCCGGGCTGGAAAACGGGTTCTGATCTGGGGCTCCCGCGGCCGCCTCGGGGGCAGCCGCTGGGTAATCGGACCGTAGGATGAGGCCGGGCCAGAACGAAACGCATTAAAGATGATGTTTCTTCAAGTGAGAATTAATTTATTTGCTGACCAACAAAGACCAAAGTAATTTCAGAATTTTAAGGATGGTGAGACATCATGAAATTGTTTATACTCTTCAGGCCCGTCCCGACATTAGACACGGACCCTGAGAGAGACAGGGGCGTCTCTGCGCCCCACGCCTGGCCCGGCTGACGTTGAGAGGAGCAGGGTCCTCAGGGAGGGGCGGCGCGGGACCCGCAATGCACTGTGCCACCAGGGGGCCGACGCCCACCCCTGTGGCAGGAGGGAGTGACCGCAGCCCGGAGTCACTGCGTTTTCTTTTCTGCTCTGGACCCTGCCCACGAAAGGCGGCAGTTGGCCCTGGAATGACTCCGCCCCAGGATACAAAGTCCACTGTTTAAAAAAAAAACAATGAAGACCTAAGGCTGGGGGGCCCCTCGTCAGGAGAGGAAGGGGGCGGTGGACGGCTTAGGCGCCTGAAGGACTCGGAACGGGCCACGTGGTTGAACCGGGTGCGTGAAGCAAAGCCAGCTGGCGACACTTTGTTTTATAAAACGCCCTCGAAGGCACACAGGGCGAAGGTCTCTCCAGGGGCACCCTGTGAGGCCAGCCCTCCGTTTGCACCCGGCGGGGGTCTGCACGTGGGCTCAGTGACCTCGCCGCGCTCACTTGAAATCGGCCATGAGACTGTGTTGACCCCACCGACACTGGCTGCCCAGTCTGCCCAGCCCGGGCGGCCCACCTCCCAGCACACCCGGCCCTGAACCCTCAGGGCCTCCAACTGCGATGGCAGGCACCTCAGGCCTCTGCCAAAGCGTCGCCTCCCCAGGGCCTTCTCTGACCTCGCCCCTCAGTCCCTGTCACACGGTGCTATTTTCTTCGCAGGTCTTACTGTCCCCCAAAATCCCCATCTGTTGGCTGGGTTGTCGTCTGCCCCCTGCTAGGTCGTGGGCTTCCCGGAGCCTGGGGATCATAGCCGCTCACTCCTCACAGTGCAGCCGGGAGCCTGGCACCCGGGCCCTGGGTGCCCGCGGCGGGATGAACGAGTGAGTGGCCCAGAGCCTCGACTGCCATCGCGGACCCCCCCCCCCGCCCTGTGCGGTGAGTATTGACCCTCCATGTCTGTTCTCAAAGTAAACCATTTCAGGACGATCCCCCGTGGTGACCAAAGTCCTCAAGGGAAGAAGTCTCTCCCTTTCTCTCCTCCTGGACAATGGGGGCAAAGCAAAGGGCCCTGAACACAGACTTTGCTCATCTAATTCTTCAGCGAGTGACATGCCTCGGTGAAGTGTCAAGAGCCACAGGCCATCTACCTGTAGTGAGAGTAATGCACACTAAAACTCCATTTTTAAGAAAACTCTCAGATGGAAAGATCAAATCAGTTGGTAACGGACGATGCGTCAAAAAGACACTGTCACAGATGTCTCGCGCGAGCTAAACCGGGTGCCGCCTTCACGATATCTGTTAAAAACCCAGACGCCCGTGCCCTCCGACCTGGCCAGCCACAGCTGGGAATTTATCCAGCGGATGTACGCTCACGCAGGTGCGAAGCTGCAGGTCTACGAGGTTCTTCATTGTGGTAAAAGACCGAAAACAAAAGCCCCTCAGCGGGGGTCTGGTTAAGTGAATTACAGTGCAGCCAGAAAATGAAATACCACAGAGAAAAAGCCAGACTCGAAGAAGCTGTTTATGTGCTAAGACAGAACCATCTTCAAGACCTACCAAATAAACCACAGGCTAGGCTACCGCTGGGTAGAAGCCAGCGAAGGCGAAGTGTGGACACGCAGACATGCAGCTTACGCCTGGACGTGCTGGGGACATTCTGGAAGAAAGGCCGAGAACTTGGGGCCCTGGCGGACTCTGGTAAAGAGTCAGGTGACTGAGGAACAGGGGTAAAAAGACTTTACTGTGCTTTTGGAATTTGAACCATCCAGAGAGAACCATGCAGATTTATCTCCCGTGCAAAATAAATAAGTTAAAAAATTTAAGCTATAGATTTGGCATCAGAGCAGTTAAGAGAGAAAATTCTGTATTTTAGTCACGTTAATACGTCAGCAGAACTTGCCACTAGCCTGTCCTATCCGATCTTGGAAGCTAAGTGGGTCGGGCCTGGTCAGTACTTGGATGGGAGACCACCTAGGAAGACCAGGTGCTGTCGGCGCAAAAAAATAAAAAAACTAAGGGATTGTAAACTGATAAGGTCCTTGCAATCTGTGAGGTCAACCAAGGGTTGCCTCGCCAAAAAAAAACAAAAATGCAAACAAAAACTTGCCACGCAACTGCCCTCTGTGCCAAAGGTGAAAGGAACTGCTTCCAACCCTGGGTGGCCACTGGCCTGCTGCTTGTCCCCTCTGTGGCTTCTCCGTATGACCCGGGCCTCCGGCTGGGGACCTCCTTTGGCCGTCTGCACTCACTCGGTGGCCTCAACCAGCCCGCACACCGCTGGCTCCCAGTCTGAGTCTCCCCTGACCTCCCCTGAGACTCCTGCTAACTGCTTACTCAACATGTTCCTGCACCACGACCGTCTGCCTGCCGCACTGGTCCTGCCTCGCCGCCCCTCCTCTCATCCCCACATCTAACCTGCCGAGAAGTCTGGGTCACCCCTACTTCGGCCAGGTCCCGAATCCAGCCACCCGGGGCAGCTAATCGGCTCCCGTCCTGGCCCCCGGCGGGCTCGCCCAGGTCACCGTCAGGCCTCGTGGGTCTCGCCCTGTCTCCCGCGGCCGCAGCCAGTGTGACTCGTTGAAATGTAACTCGGGTCGTCTCTCTCCTCTGCTCAGAATCCCTTATGGATCCCGTCTCCGTGTAAGATCCAAACCCCCCGCGCCCCACGTCATCTCCCGTCCCTGCCCCTCCGCTCTGGCCGCAGGGCCGGCCTTTCTCCCTCGCTCAGCCTACGGGCCGCTCCTCGCTGCCCAACCATGCGGAGCGCAGGGCCTTGGCACACGCCATTCCCGCAGCGGAGAATTCCTCCGGGCGCCGGCGCGGCTGGGCTTCTCCCTCCCTCCAGGCCTCGACTCGGCAGCGCCCCCTGGTGGGTCTACCGCGGGCGTCCTACCTGCAGCCACGGCCCCCCCCCACCTGAACCAATGCCCCTTCGCCGGCTTCACTGTCCCCCTTGTCACCATGTAACGTATGCATCATGGATGTTATCAGTTTCCCTGCTCGAGGCAGGGCTGTCCGATGTCTTCACGGCTGAGTCCCCAGGATTTAGAGCAGTGCCTGGGGCGGAGAGGCTCAGCAGACACTGGTTGGGGGCACGAGTCCTCTGCCTGGCTGGCTCTTGGGGCGGTGGCCGCCGCCTCCCTGACTTTGTGTCTTACTGGCAATGGACAGAACCCTGGGCAGCGCCTTCGACAGGCTCAAGCTGCGTCTCTGCACATCGCTCTGTCTGCCGGTCCTCACCTTCAGCAAAGTCACCAGAGTCTAGGGCCCTGAGCTCACTCGGCGGGCAGAGTCCTGTGGTCCTGACATCTGCTCTTTCTGGGTGGCAGAGCACGACCGAGATCCGAATGCCCAGAGGCCCGCAGACCCGGGAGGCAGGCACGTGGGCCGGGCCCGGCGGGGTGAGGCCAGCCTGCCGAGCAGCCACCCTCAGCTCTAGCCCACTGGTGCCAGGCAAGGACGTGGCTCACTCAAGGCTGTCAGGTCTTCTGCTTTTCCAAAGGAAACTGGAAATCTGGATTTTCAAAATGCGAGACCCTAACTTTTAAAAGCAGAAACCTAACCAATGCTCAAGCACTGCGGGTTTAATCGAAGTCATCCTAAGGGTCACTAGTCAGAGACCTTGGCACGGAACTCAGACCTTGCAGAAGGCTGAAGAGGCGACCCCCCTCCCGGGGCCGGGCCTGTCAGCGGCTGTGACGGCTGGAAAGAATGACTGTTCTGCGGGCGGACCCCAGTAACTGGAGCGTCCCGTCTGCCGCGTTCGGGCTTATCCCTCTCGTCGTGCAGCCTTGTGGCCTTTCCTCTGCTTAAAGAGAGTATTAACAAGTATGCGAAGCTTAAGGAGCCGAGACTGAGCTACGGTGCCTACGAGAGGAGGAAAATGAGAGGAGACGGGGGCGGGGGAAGGGTCAGAGGGGCTGAGAGAAGAGGTGTCTATCCACCCAGGACTGCGGGTGTTCGAGACCCCTTCCCTGGGCTGTGCCCACGATCTTTAGGGAAACAGGCACGCCCAATGTGTTTGTGCCAACAGAACTGGTTTTTTGGAGGGAGGAGCTTGAAGAAAGAGGAAAGGAAATAACAGATATATGAGTCACTGTGGCCACAATTAGTTTTAAATAGTAATCACAAGTCGGTGGAAATGACCCAGCGATTTCACTCCTAGGAATATATACATATATATGTATATAATATAAACAAAATATATATAAACAAAAACTGTACACAGATGTTCAGAGTAGCACCATTCACAACAGCCAAAGGTGAGACCCACCTAAACGCCTATGAAGAAATGACGGGAGAAGCAGAACGTGGCACCTTCCTGCCGTGGGACTGTTTTCCCACAGACAGGAAGAAGGACCGACATGCTACAGGGACGAATCTTGAGAACCCTGAGCCAAGGCACAGACGCCAGACACAGAAGACCACACGTTCTACGATTCCATCTGTCGAAAATACCCAGAACACGTAAATCTACAGGAACAAGGTAAACCAGCGGTTGCTTAGGGCTAGGGGTGGGGTGGGCGGGGGGTGATCGCCAAAGGGTGTGAGGTCCTTTTTGAGATGACGAGGGTCTAAAATTGACTGTGACGGTTGCACGAGTCTGCCGAATTACACACTCTAGATGGAAGGGTTGCATGCTGCGTGAATGCTATCTCAATAAAGTTATTTGAAAATAAAGTTGGTGGTGCAGCCGTGGGAGATTCGCAATGCACCGGGTGCCGTGACTCAGCCACCAAACCCCACGGCCTGAGACACGGAGGGAGGGGACTGGATGCTCCCTTAAAGACCCCCCACTTCAACCCAGCTCGAGAGATCTGTGAGCTGTGGCAAGCACAGCAGCCTCTTTGCCATGGCAAGGAAGGGAAGGACGAGGGACGGAGGAGACGCCTTCAGCCCTCTGAGCTGGCGCGGCGAGAGTGCGGGCTCTGCTGAGCGTGGGCTGCGTGTCACACGCTCAGATCTGCACCCGAGACAACGCGTGCGTTTAGAATCAAGGGCCCTTTTCATGCTTGAGATTAGGGGGATCGACCAAAGGAGGAGGGACCTGAACGCTCCATGCCTTCCAGCATTGCAGTGTGGCTTGACTCCTGGAGACCGGTGTCACCGGCCTCTGGGATCGTGGTCTGTCTGGGTTGGCTCGGCTCAGCGGGCGGAGGTGGGCTGGGCCCTCCTGCTCTGTGCCCAGCAGACGCTTAGCCAAGGGGAAAAGCAGACATTAGCGTGCTACGGGCGGGTGGCGACATGAGCTCTCCGTGGGGCTCGTCTGTAACTTCCTTGAACACTGGACCTTTCTGGGGTGGAGGGGGAGTGGGGGAGTGGGGAGGGTGGGTAAAGAAAGCCCAGGTCCTGGTGGCAGCTTGGTGACAAGATGGTGGTGTCAGACCCGCTGCTGGCAGCCGCCTCGTTCTCCAGCCGCTCTTGCTCTTGGGCCTTCTCCTGACAAAGGCCCTTCTTCCCGCCCCCCACCCCGCTCTGGGCTAGACCTGGTGCTTGCAGGGCCTTCATCATCACAGCCTCCTCCTAGCTCGGCATCTTTGCCATCAGCTGCGCAGGCGCGTTGCTCCCCGCCGCTGGCGTCGTCACAGACCCGGACGAGCCGAGTCATTGAAGCCCGCCGCAGGCTGGGGACGGCTGTCCGTGGCGGGAGTGGCCCCTGGGGTCGCACCTGCCGGCGATCAGGCTGTCACTAAGCCGGCAAGAGACGACTTCCGCACGCTTGTCGGCTCCACGATAGGCGATGTCCTCTGTGTTCCCCAGCCCCACCCCGGGGGACCCTGCCTCCTCAGGGGTTACCCGGTGGCCCCCAGACTCGACGCCAAGCCCTCCCAGGCATCCTCTCTGCAGGCCTGTCGCCACCCCAGGGCCCGCGGCCCCCACCCGCTTCCCCCAAGGGCAGCAGGCACTCCGGGGCGGGTACCTGGGGGTCTGGTGTGGCCGGCAGGCCCCCCTGGATGACTGGCGCCACGGAGGTGACTGGCAAGTACTAAGGCTCTGCACTCTTCTCCCC
Organism: Eonycteris spelaea; assembly: GCA_003508835.1. Lineage (NCBI taxonomy): Eukaryota > Metazoa > Chordata > Mammalia > Chiroptera > Pteropodidae > Eonycteris > Eonycteris spelaea. The sequence goes on along the minus strand of PUFA01000071.1, from coordinate 3,497,490 downwards.
CCCCAAACAATCAGCGGCAGCCCCTTTGATTTGGGGGGGACATCGGGGCTTCTCGCTGCACTTCCTGTCAGGGCGCCCCTTTGAACGAGCTCACTCCATAATTAGAGTTGGAATCTCGTTTTAAATGGCAGTTAAAAATTGTACGTGGCACTTCGCAATGAAATTTAGCTTGACAGCTTGGACATAAAACTAAAAATAAATGATCACATCCAAATAATAAGTAATAACAATGTTAGCCTGCATAAGAATAGCAGGGCTGGATTCAAATACAATATTAATTTTAGGAATATGAGTGACTGGGAGAGACGGAGGCAAAGCAACAAACCCTTCATATAGCAATCGGCCCCTCTCATCCCCCAGGCAACTGGCTGCCTTCCTCGGCCGCCGCGCAGCAATTACGCGGTGTAATGGAGGCAGCGCGAATAAGCAGAAAGATTTTATTAAACCAAATGAGCAAATCATCTGCGTATTATTGCGATTTGATTGACACTGACAAGTGTCGAGCCGGCGCGGAGGTGAATATGATAAAGCAGCTTGCAGAAAAGCTCTTGATAACGTTACTCTTGATAAAGTTGCCGGCCACCCTCTCTGAGTAAATAAAGGGAAGAGGAGGGTGACGCATATTAATTTCCCCAGTTTGCAGCCTCCTGGCGGGCGAGGGAGGGGCAAAGTTGCCATGGGTTCAGCGAATGGCATTTTCTGTGAATACCGAAATTGCATCCATGATTCGCATAGACTTTACGATAATATATTAATATTAAAACTAAAGGTCATTCCACATAACAGTTAAGCTGCCTGAGCTCCAACCTTTATACCAATAACAGGCTCTGGAAAGTGAGAAATATTTGAATACTCTAAATTTTTTTTTTTTTTTACTTGGGAGGATGGCTGGCTCACGTGCGCTCAGGTGGCCCCTCACCCACCTGCGTTCTCCTGGGACAATGACGGGGCTACCTCAGGATGGCTGCGTCTGAGCGAGGGGAAGGTGATTAACTGTCACAGGCCTCGCAGCCCGCGCTCTGCTGCGTTTCGCTAATGACTCCCTTCCGAGCCACCTACGGCGCTACACGCGTCAGCACAAAACTTTGCTCGGCCGCTCGGGGTGCCCGGAGCCATGCGCTCGGCACCAGGCAGGCTCTGTCTAGGCCGATCAACCCGGAGACCTGCCTGGAAGCAGGGGGCCGGCCACCCTGACCTCTGGAGCCCCGATTCTGTCGGCCGGGCTGGTCCACCTGGGTGAGCAGGTGGACCGGGAAGTTTCTGGAAGGCGAGCTCAGAGGGGCGCACGGGGAGCCTGGGACATCCGCACTGGCCAGGGTGCCCTTTGCGCCCAGCAGGTCCCGGGTTCAGGGAGGGGGGCTTTTCTCGCTGGAAGGTTTGTGCCGTGGGCAGGTTCGGTCTGGCGTGCTCCAGGCAGCTGGGACAGGCAGGCTCGCCAGCTTCCTAACCCCGCAGGGACCTCACGGGGGCAGTCGCTGTGTGCACACGAGGACGCCCCTCCAGCAGACAGCTTTAAAACGGGGCACGCGGCGCTCGGGCAACACGTGGGCCAGTGAACGCGCCACGAGTGGCCGCGCTGTTGCTATGGTTACCAGCACAGTTCATTTGATCTAGAACTTACTAGTCTTCACGAACCCCCATGCGGTGTGAAGCAAGAGGGGAATAATAATAATAAAGCCTAGAGCAGGCCTAACCTAAATATAATAATTCTAACTTCTCTAGGCAAGTTTCTACCTGTTTTGAGAAAAGAATTTGGGCTCTGATTTCTGTCTTCGCCCTGCCCGGCCAGCCAGCCTCGCTCGGAGGTAGCAGCTGAGTAGAGGGGGCGGGTGGTGTGTGGCAGGTGTCTTGCGCGCCTGCGTCTCTCTGAAGGTGCCCCTTGATCCCTTGCTGCATTTCTAGAGGAATGTGTGACCTGGTCCGTCTGCCTGGCCCCGCCTCACCTTGGGCAGGCAGACGCCCCTCGCCCCCGGCAGGCCTCGCGCCCCTGCTGTGCAGTCCCCTACCCCGCCTGGAGAGGGAGCTCCCGGCTGCGTCTGCGCGCAGAGGGAGCAGAGTGGAGGGCAGCCCTGGGAGACGCGCCGCTCCCGTGGTGACCACGTACCCCCTCCTGGTCCGGCCAGCCAGGTTGGCACAGAGGCGGGGGATCTAGCTCCAGGGGCCTCAGGGGAGCTGGGGCAGAAATGCCTCTTCCTCGACCTCCCCTTCTTATTTTTTTGTCACACCTTCCCTTCTTGGGGTCAAAGTATGGAGCAGCAAAAGGACCACACCGGACTGCTCATCTCTCCTGCCTGCCTCCCCCACATCTGCCCCCGCCATTCCTCTTCCTGTTTTTTCAAACTGAATCCTCACCCAATGGTGGCAGACAAATAAAGCAGGTCATGCCCAGCATTAAAAAAACAGACAAAAAACCCAAACCTTTTTAAAGGGGAAAATGCCTCATACAACAAGGCTAAGAGCTGTTCTTTGAAATGTGTTTTTAATTATGTGTGTGTGTGTTTTGGTTAGAATGCGAAAAATTTCTGACGGGGTCACGAGGACACCTGTTGGAAAGCCACAATTCGCATCGTCTTCTCCTGCCCCAGTGCAAAGCCACACTTCCCAAAGGACAAGCTGCCCCACGGGACTGCCCCGCTGCGGCTTCTCTGCTTGGCTCCCGAGACGCAAACTGAGATATAAACGATCGAGCAATCTTCCCAGAACAAGGCTGGCTTGCCACACAAAACCCTGTTTCCAGTGTCAAATGCTGAGCGTGACGCTCCTGCCTTCTGTAAACAGCTGTGACCTCTCCTCCCTCGCCCAGGAAGACCGACGCCCCCGGCCCAGTGGGGAGAGGGTCACATTCAGGAAGACCAGAGGAAAAAGGTGATTAGTTTTATCCTTTTCAAGATTCTTCTCCTGTTACACACTAATTGTCTACCAGGTCGTCCCCTCACTTAGCGATGGGCCTGAGCACACAGTTTCTCCTAGAGCTAAACTGACCACTTGTGAGAAGCCTCGTTACGTACCCTGGTCACTGATGCCCACGTGAGCTACGCTTGGCTTTAACGAACAAGCCCAGAGAGGTGGTGAAGAAGCCAAACCAAACCAACCCCTCGGCGGTCCCTTCCACCAGGCTGGCGGGGGCAGTCCTCGCGACCCCTCCGGACTGTCAGCTTTAGGATGGCAGAGGCATATCTGCTCGGCTCATGACTCAGCCTCAGGCCCGGCATAGCACCTGGGCACGGGGTCGGCCCTGGATAAAACAGTGTGGCACGGAGTGAGTTGGGACTGAAGCGCCAACTTCCTACACTTCTTTCGAGCAGCTCCGTGCGGGGTTCGGGGAGTGCTGACAAATGCGGTGTCAGACCACGTCACACCGCTGTATCAAGTCCGTTCAAAAACCCTGTGTTCTTATACGTTTGCGATCAGGCAGAAACCTTAGAGACAAATTAAGTGATTGCTGCTTTGTCCACTGATCTTTTAATAAAACATCGCTTTGGTTTGTTGTTCTAGAAGAGCCTATTTGAAGAGCTCCTCATTTAAAGTACCTTTACAGCTCACGGCGTAATACGCTGGAGTACTGAATGCCCTTTGTGCCTCCACACAGGTACCTTCCCCACCAGTGAAGGTGCGATGCACACCCATCACGAATTTTATGCTCTTCTCTTCCAGAATACACAGTGATAGCATCATCCCCTATTCAACTATGAATACTGGTCTGAGGGAAAAACACACAGGGCTATATATTGTTTGGAATAATAGGTCTTTAAATTCTAGGACATTTCAAGGGATAAAGTCAGTCCGATCTCTCTTAAATGTGAACTGCTGTTCCCCTGTGTTCTTAAGAGAACTGGAAACCACAGACGTAGGAGAGTCGGGGTCTATAAGGCACATGTAGACTCATTCTTGCCGTCTTTATGGGCCACCAGACCCCAAACTTTATTTTGAATGAAGAGAACTTTCCCAGGTACCGTTTCAATACCGGTTTCCCATTGCCTATGCACACAAAGTGCTAACTTTGTAACCTCAACACGTCTTTGCACTCAGGACACATGCAGGCGAAACCCACACCACTTGCCCAATCGGTCCATCAGGAAACGCCCATCGAGGACGAGGATGTGCGCTGAGACCCTGAGAAGAGACAACGCGAAGCCTGTCCCCTTCTGGAACTGACGCCCCAGGAGAGAAAGCACACAGACCGTGGTGGCCGCTGTGAAGGAAGCGCACGGGGCGAGCGGATGGATGAGGCGGCTGGCGTCTGAGCGCCACTTCCGGGAGGGCTCAGGTAGAGGCCGAGAGGACGGGGTGCAAGGCCTCGGGGACAGAGCGCCTGGCCTCCTGACAGAGTAGGCGGGTGGGGGGAGGGGGCACCCCGAGAACAGGTGGCAGTGCTCCGTGGCAGCAGCCAGATCACACAAGGGTTTGAGGGTCATGGTAAGACATCCATTTAAAAAAACCCGTTTTATGTTAAAAGCAATTTCCAGTCAGACAGCACTCTGGATAGCGGCTTAATTCATAACTGCCAGGAAACGGGAAAAACCCAAATGCTCCTTAACTACTAAAGGGCTAAACTGATGCATTCGTTTAAAGCCATGCTGCTCGGCAATGCAAAGGACTTAGCCGTGCAGCAGTGGGGGTGCCCTTCGGATGCACTGAAGGTCACATGCATCAGCCATCGATGGTTGTGCAAAAAATCACCCCCAAATTCAGCATGGGCAGGGAAGCACGGCCTTGCCTACCCCGCATCTGAAAGGAAGGCTAGAAGTATTTCATGAGCAATACAACAGTCAGTTGTAGACATTGCAAACTAGGCTGTTGTCTTCTACAGAGAAAGTTCTAGCCTTCTTCACAGATGAGCCTCATCCGAGGAGCTCTGCAAAATGGTAGAGATGGAGCCATGCGATGCACGGTACCCGTGAATTGCATTCCTGAAAGCCAAACATGCTATGTGGTGGGGTCAGCTAGGAAGAGAGACTGTCCTATGACATGACACGGCCATGACATGTGTGAGATGGCGTGTGGCTGAGGTACGCAGCCAGGGAGCCCAGGGCTGGTCCCCCAGACACCTAGGTAGCCCCAGGCCCTCCACGCCTCAGAGCCTGTTTCCTTCACCGGCAGAGGCCGTAGCTAAGACCCCGTCTCTAAAGACCCTGCTATCTATAAATTACGGCCATCCTCCCGTGAGGTAATAACGGACAGCTTCCTGTGTGATGCTGTGTCCCCAGGCAGAGCTGGGGACTCCCTCGGCCCCCGAGCTCATCTACGAGGATTTCCCCAGGGCCATTAGGGTACCACCTGCACAATCTCTGTCACATCTGCTGGCCACCTGCTCTACATTTACTTGATCTTTTTTTTTTTTCAAATGAACTCACTTTAAAACTTAAGTACATTTGTTTTTAAAGTAAACTTCACGTCACATGATAAATGGAGAAAAAAAAATCAGTGAGACTAGTCAATTATAGCCAACTGTAGAATAAACACAACGAAAGCAAAGCAGTGTTGCCAACTGCGGCGGGGAGTCTATGTCTGCTGTTCTGTTTTGTTTTTTAAAGAAGGATCTATGCGCGACTTTTAAGATGGCTGGAGAGAGAAACCAAAGGCCTATTAGCAGCTAACGGAGACATTCTCCGTGCTTTCTCTGAAGGCTTAAAAGAAAGATAACTGGGAAGGGAACAACTTGGTCCTTCGGCGGCTCGGTGTCATTTCATGCCGTGTCTCCGTGCCGTCTCGTACCCCTGCCCCATGACACACACGAGTGTCCCTCCGCACCCTGTGGCGTGTGGACCTCGGCATGCGCTATGATTTACTTTGGATTCGGTTCCCTGCTTCTCCTAACTGAGCTTCCGGAGGCCAGGTGGGTTCTGGTTGTTCCGTCTCTGCATCCCTACCAGATAGATGTCCCTTGTCACCTCCTCCAGAGAGCGGGCTTCGTGGCACCTGGCACAGGTCAAGCTCTGAGGAGGTAGGAGAAAAGTGAGCAGAGGGAGTGAAATGAGCCACCGTCGCCAGCGAGGGGCGTGCTTCAGTGCTCCTTCTTGCCATCACTACGCAAAAGCCTTGAGCAGCCGAAGGAGGAGAGGAGTGCGCTAAGGGGGCGTCGGCCCCGGTTAGGGTGCTGCTTTGAGATGATTTTCAGAGATATTGAGTCTCTAAGGAGGGTTAAGGCTGCAAAGTAGCTACAGAGAACACTTAAAAGCAGTGACAATTTGGGAGTGGAGTATTTTTTTTTTGAAATGAAAAGACATGAGGTTTAGGATTTCCGATTTTTTTCTTCATGAAAAATGAGAACTGAGCCTCCCCTTAATGGGCTAAAACGAGTAAAGAGGTGCCTTACAAGGCCCGAAGGTCCACCCAGTGACCTGTGCATCCGCGTTCACGCAACACCGCTCACAAGGGCCAGAAAGTGGCTGTGATGACCATGGCCCGCTGACCGGGTTAACAAAACGGGGTGTTATCCAGACACTAGAATATTATTCAGCCGTCATGAGGAATGAAGCAGACGCCGACCCATGCTACAACAAGGACAAACCGCGAACACATTGCGCTCACTGAAGAAGCCAGACACAGAGCCCACATGTTATGAGATTCTGTTTATATGGAATGTCCAGAGCGGGGCCATCTAGAGAGACAGAAAGCAGATCAGGAATTGCCAGGGGCTGGGAGGAGGATAGGATTATGGGGGTGATGGCGAAAAGGCGTGGGGTTTTCTTTCAGGTGATGGAAATGTTCTGAGATTGATGTGGTATGTGAACGATATCGCAATAAAGCCATTACCAAAAAAACTTGGAGAGCGCGGCATCGTAAAGCAGTAGAGAGGGTGGCTGGTGATGCCTGAGGACGCGAGTCTGCCTGGAGCCGAGATGCCCGCCCCGGCCGCCCGTGGCAGTCCCTGGGGAGCCTGGAGAACCAGCCCCACCTGGACTGCTCACATCAGGTGGGGCCGGCCTTCGTCGTTTTAAAATCTCCCCAGGTGATTCTGAGGCAGCCGCCATCTGGGAACAGTGGCTCTCAGAAAAATCACCATTATGAGGTAGACTCGGCCCGGACCCAAGTCTCTGCTCATCACCAGACTGGGACAAAGGGGGCCAGATAACTCCCCGTTCCCCTCAAACACACCTTCTCCATTTTGTGACCTTTAAGAATAGGTCAGCAATATGAGAAGCTACATGCTCAACAGCATTAGTCATTAGGGAAACAAATCGAAACCACGATGAGATGCCACTTCATTACACAAAACGAAAAACAGTAAGCGTTGGCGAGGAGGATGTGGAGAAGCTGGAAGCCTCGTAAAATCGTGCAGCCACTGAGGAAACCAGTAGGACGGCTCTTCAAGACCCTTAGAGTCGCCGTGCGACCCCATCATTCCAATCCTAGGTATACATCCAAAATATTTGAAAACATTTACTCCAGCAAGCCCTTAACGTCGTCGATAGGTTCTTTGGAAATTTCACCCTTAAGTGAAATGCCATATAACGAAACCAATTTTACCATGTAAACAAGAATTAAGCTCCTAGGGCATATTTCTGGGCACAAAACCACTTCTAATAGTAAACACTCAAAACACTTCTAATAGTAAACACTCAAAAACACTTCTAATAGTAAACATTGAAATAAATGTGAGCTATTTGGACATTTAAGAAAGAGTAATAACAAGATTTTTAAATTTCAGTTCAAGGTCGAGGGTGGCCAAAGCCTCTCCCACAGCTCAGGGCACAAGGGGTGGGGCCTGCCCTGGACAGGACACCCTTCACCACAAGGCCACCCACAGACACGCCAGTTCACCTCACATGCACACCTCTGGGGTGTGGGAGGAAACTGGAGTCCCCGGAGAAACCCCCAGACATGATCACAAAGACATAAAAAGGGGCTGGGTGTGTAATCACGTCACTTTCCACGCTTACACCACCACGTGTAGGATGCACGTGGCTGCTGCGAGGCCAAGTCACGACCGCGACAGCACAGGAAGACCTGCGAGCTGCTGTTTCGTAGGACTTCCCCCCCCCCCCCCCCGCCCTGCCCCACGGAGTCAGTGACCAGCCAGGGCTGGGACCCCGGGACCCTCCGTCACCTCTGCTCTCTCAGGGGAATGAGAGGCCGCAGCCCGGACCGCCATCCTGGGACGCCTCTAATCCGCCCTGAGGGGGGGGCCGAACCCCCATTGAGCGCTAGATGCACCTGTTCGGCCGCTCGCGGGGCCGGTCCCTGTCACCACCGCCGCGGAGCCCGGGCAGCCTGCGCCTGCGGTCTCTCCCCGGGGGCCTGAGCGCCGCCAGCACCCAGTGCCCGCACCTGCCGGCTAGCAGGCCCCGCGAAACCCCGAGCCGGCCACGTCCCGCCAGGAGCCGGGGTGCGGGCCAGGCCTGGCTTAGCGACGCATGACCTGGCAGGGAGGAGTCCGGGCCCGCCCGCCGCCAACCCAAGGCAAATCCCCTGGGGAATGGCCAGTGCGGAGACTCAGGGTCACTGCACCCCAAACTCACAGTGTCCCCGCCTTCCTGGGCCACGCCTACTCCGGCAGCTCGCGGACGGTGTCCTTCCCGGGAGCTCTAACCCCGCAGGGCCAAGGGGACGCGGACGGCGGCCGCTCACCAGCTGTCCAGGCCTCAGCGCGCCCCGTGCGCGCGATGCTTAATGCTCGAGGCTCGCATTGGCTGCACCTGCTCCGCAGGGCCACGAGGCGCTGGGGGCGGGGCGTCCACACCTGGCGGCTGCCGGCTCCGCACCGCAGGCCGTACTTCCACCTGTGACGTTCGGCGGCCCAGCCTGGGGCCTGGGTCCGGGGTCCGAGAGGGGGCCCGGCCGGAGGGGCGCACAGAATGGAGCACGTGGCGCGCGGACGGGAGCGGAGCTGGGGTCGAAGGCGACTGTCAGGTTTTTCTCTCAAGCATCTGGGAGGCTCTGGAACCTTCGGAGCGGGTTCCAGGCTTCCCTTCGGGGCGGCGGGGACAGTGCGTGACTGTGATGAGCGTGCGACGAGGTGGAAGCCTAGCAACGCCCAGCCCGGCCCTGGCTGATGGAAACCGAGCAGGCCGCCGCGGCGGCGGTGGGTGTCCTGGTCTCAGCGGAGAGCGAGGGGGCTCAGGCGATGGCTCGGCCCGGAGGACGAACGCACCCGGGCCGGGGGACAGCTGCCCGAAACCACGAGAAGGTCCACGTTACTGTAAGGGTTAAGAAAGGCACAGAATGTACTTTAAATATCTCAATAAAGTGTTTGAACATAAAAAGGTGAGATACTGCGGATCACCCGAACCTAGCAGGCCTCATTCCCTCCTCCAAACGGGAAGGGCAGGGGTGAGCCCCAGAGAGGGGCCTAGGCTCGTGGAGCGTTTGCTGGAGGAATGAGGGGCTCAGGCCTCTGAGTCCAGCCCTGCGAAGTTTCCACAAATAGTTACGTGTCCGCTAGATGCTGAGGAAGACCCGGGGAAAATTATGGGCGGTGTAGGAGAGGGTTTCCATTTGGGATGTGCCCCCAACTCCCTGTGTAACTCTGACCGGCTGGCTCCTCTCTGGGCCTCAGTCCCCTCATCTGTAAAATGGGGCCAGGAGAGAGGGTCTCAGGAACACCTTTTTGCTCCTGGAACCCAATGGTGACTTGCGAATGGTTTTTGCTAATTCCAAAAACAAGGCGGCCTCTCCTTCCCACCCGTGTTGCGGAGAAAGGGGCGTTCATTTTCCAAGTTAAACAGCACGTTTTCCTTCTCCACGGAACTTCGATTCTGCTCTGAAATCAGCTTCCTCAAGTTCTCAGGACCCTCAAACTGTGTTTTCTAATTCCAATGTGTTTTAAAGAATTCGTGTATTTAAGTGTTAGCAAACTCTATTTTTAGGGATCAGAGCATCTTTTTGGCTCTAAGACTAAAAGGCTTGACTACCTGGTGGCTTTCTGGTTTTGTTTTTGTTTTCTTTTTTTCTTTTTCTTGAGAATAATGACAGATATCAGCCCCTAGAAAATCAGCCCACTCTGAGACCTCCCCGGCATGATTGCCTCCTTTAATATTGCTGACAGTCTCTTGCAAATGTATCACAAGTTGGCATTTATTAGTGCGAGGCACAAGTAAGGGGCATGTTATTTGATTTGAATAACAGCTCGGAGCTAGAGTTTGAGTCCAGAAATATATTAGTCAGAAACAATCTCATTTAATAACATAGAAACTAATAAAAGAAAAGTATTCCAACTGATTCAGAATTGAATTTATGAATATTGCTTTAGCAGGATTAATGATCAAAACCCCAACCTGTTTGTCACGTTATAACTGACTTTTCCATTTAAATGCAAAACCAGAAGTCAATGAGTCCGAAGGATTGTATATCGCTTTGAAGAAAACCAGTTCATTTTACATGTAAGCTTCCAAATTGGCAATAAACTTTAATTACAGGGTCAGATAATCAAATTATAATCAAATAGCCTCACATAAAAATCTATGTTTGAAATTAATGAGACACAAGCCTGCCACTTGGTATCAATGCACCTCTGTAACTTACTAACAGACATTTCATTTTCATTTAAAAGTCACCTTAAGGACTTTCTCAATTTCCACCGTGTAGCTTGATTCGATTTAGAAAACATTTCAATGTTCTTAGACCATACAGTCCCTTGGATGTTCGTGTTCATCTTGGCATTTCCCCTCCTGTCTCTTCGGGGAGGCCAGTCTTATAATTGGACAAGGGATTTCCAAATTGGCACGTTTGTCAACTTTCCAGCTGTGGGGAGAGTCCAGCCCTATCTGTGTCAGAAGGGTCCTTGAACTTGGTGTCAGGTGTCATCTGGCAGAGGCAGCACCCACACTGTGGTGCTGGGTGGCCGGGAAATTCTGCCAGCGAGGAAAAGTGGACGGCTTAGAGATGCTTAAATTATTTCGAAACCAACAAGTTCACTGGCAAGCGGACGGCGCCGACACTTACACCTGCTTCACCATCTCATTAGCCACGGACAAGCCGAACTCCAAGCTGTGCTCTGAAACCTCTGTGTGTTATCCTCAAAGACAGGGTCTTTGTCTTCTTCAGTAACACGCGCTCTGCTCGTTGGAGTGATGGAGGGGGCCAGCTGCCTGGCAAGCTGGGACCAAGCAAGACTGATGAGCTGCGAGGCTCAGAGAGAGAGGAATGCGGAATGGACACTCTTCTCTCCTGGACGTGTTTTCTTTTTCTAAGAACTGGACTTCCCTTGAGTTTTCCTATGTTATGCAATAAATGGGGTTCATAGCATCTGACACAGTTGCCGGATAAAAATAAATTTTTAGTATGAGTATATCCTGAATATTGCATGGGACATACTTATACTAAATGATAACTCCTTGTTTATCTGAAATTCAAATTTATTTGGATGCCCTGCATTTTTACTGGCTAAAGCTGGTGAGCGCAGTTTCCGGTCGCAATGATGACATGTTCTCCTCTGTGTCAGGGGCGTGGCGTCTTCTGACTCGTCAAGGGGTCCATGGTGATTTCCTCAGCGTTTTCCAAACGCTGTGAGCAGCTTTTTAAAACTACAGGAGCCCAGGCCCACCCTGGAACCGCTGACTCAAGTCCAGGTTTGGCCTCTGGGAGTTTGTTTATTGACAAGTTTCCCGGATGACTCTTGGCACTGGATGAGTTTGGAAAATAATGCAAACATTTCTTGTCAGTAACCCCCAAAATGACTCCTGCTGCTACCTTCCTGAGAAGCAGGTGGTAATGAAGAGCAGGAGGTAAGACAAAACGTTCATTGCCAGCCGGAAAAATCGTGGTCCAGAAAAGTATGGGGAGTTGCTCAGCTGTAATTCAGATCCTTTGGACCTGTTGAAATGCCAGCCTCAAACTATTTCATTTCATTCTTGTGTGAAGTGGAAGGTCGTCTGGCTTAGAGATGGACGTGGAAGGCTTGCGGCTGGCTGTGTCACTTACTCCTGTCAGCGTCTTTGTGATCACTGCTGTTTTGTCTGGCACACCCACGGCTCCTACCGTGAGCTACTCACGCCTGCCTCGGTTGTGTGGTCTGTAAGAAGGGGCAGCCCCGCCTCAAGCCTTCTGCACGGTTTTATCACTGGGGGCAGAAGCAGAGGCAGGTGAGCTGAAAACCTGCGAGAAGTTCCATCCATGAGGGGCAGGCCCCCAGGGTGAGGGTGGACGGAGTGGCGCAGGGGCCATGCTACCCCCCAAGACCCCCAGGGACGTATCGAAGATTCTGGCTGACCTCGAGGGGCAGGGAGAGCACCCTTTCAGTGTGAACCAGCACTGAGCCTCACCCCGCGCAGCATGACACTGCAGGGTGGGGAGGTGGTGAGAACGTGAAAGCCTGAAAGCCCAGGGGCCCCTGGGCCGCGGCCACACCTCCTGCGCTGCACAGGCCCCCCAGGGCAGGAACTGGGTTTGAAGTCAGCCATCCATCTTCGGCTCCCGGAGGCGTTCGCCTGCAGAAGTGTGGTCCGGACAGACAGGAGGGTGCGCTGGCTTCACGGGCACCCGTGTCCCGCGTCCCCCTGGCCAAGCACGCAGTGGGAAACGTGGCGGGAGGCTGTGTCCTCCTCGCACGGGACTCCAGCTCCTAGAAGGAGCCTCTGTCCGGGGCCCTGCCCCGTGGGGCATCTGCTCGCTCCCCAGCAGCTAACGCACTCTCCTTCCACGTCCATAGTAAAAGCACCCTCTTTCTCCTGTTCTCTGCATTTGACCCCCGGGGGAACATTCCAGCCAGTGAGGAGCGGCAGAGAAAGGGCTTCCGACGCGTCCACCATGGGACACACTCAGACCCAAGTCACTGGGCTCGTCACAGAGAGACGGACTGTGACAGGAGCGAGATCATATTTCCTTTTGTTCATGGGAAAACATTTAATTAGCTCCTTCCCTGGTTCAGTTGTTAAAACAGGAAAAAAAAAAAGTGGGGGTGGGGAACGCATTTAACTCAGTTCATAACAAACAGTGGTTTCAATAGAAACTGCAAACCAATTTTGGCTAAAAGAGTTCTGGCGCACTCCGAGCAGCTGCTGGTGTAGACAGCTGCCGGTGTAGACACACCGTGCGGTCAGCAGGGTCCGGCGCGGACCGGGACGAGCGCCTGGTTCGCGCCCATCGCTGCGGGCCGGGGCCGCTCCCTGCTCGGCCTGCAGGTGGCGCCCTGACCTTGCGGAACAGCCCCGGCCGGCGAGGGCGGGTTTCCCGCGGCACCGGCCGGTGTCAGCCCGTTTTTCCACTTGAGTTTCTGAGTGTGAACAACCAGAGAACTCAGACCTTCTTCTCTTCTTCTTCTTCTATTTTTTTTTCCCCGGAGCGGACGGGGCTGTGGAGGCCGAGATCCTGGCTGGGGAGGCCTGAGCGCCCCTCGCCCGGCGGTGTCGGCCTCCTCGCCCCGCGGGCCGTCAGCGGTGGACTCGGCGGGAAGTCGGGCCCTCGGTTGGCAAGGGGCCCCCGCGGCGAGGGGCCGGCTTGCAGCCCACGAGGCTCACGCCGACGAGGCTCACGGCGCGCACAGCCGCGCACGGGCCTCGTGAGCTGGGCCGGCAGCTCCTCGGTCCCGCGGAGGGGCCCAGACGTGCCCCGCTGGGGGAGCCCCGCGTGCCAGGCTTCCGAGCCTCCCTGCCTCGGCCGGCCTCTCTCCCCGCTCCTCTCTCTCTTCCCACACACAGGCCCTTGACGCTAGAGTCTTGAGACAAAGGCTATGCCACATGCACCCCACCAGCCTGTCATGCTAATCATCTCACTTCTTTCCTCCAAAATAGCCCGTGGCTCCCACCCCGTTGTCCCCTCCTGGCCAGTCCCCTCCTGGCCTGGCATTCCAGGGGAATGGATCTCTCTCCTCCTGCCCCCTGCCCCGGCGGGTGCCCCAAGTGTGGGCCAGGGGTGGTGAAGCCAGCCTGGGCCACCCTGATGCTGGTGCCTGCATGCACCCTCCACCTGCTGAGTCTCAGGCCACCCCCCCCTCAGGCCCAGGTCACAAGCCCAACCTCCTTCATGCAGTCCTCTTTGCTTGCCTCCCCTGGGAATCTCTCTCCCTCCTGAAGGACTTCAGTGGCACTCGCTCTATTCGCCTGGGTGCGCGTGTGTACGATGCGACAAGTGTTTGCAGGGCGCCCCACACCTCCTTGCACACCGTGGCCTTTCCCGGTCACTGGGAAAGGCTGTGCCCAGAGGAGGGAGGGAACTACATGCCAGGGACAGCGAGCTGCCAGAATGACTTCCTGAGCCCTGTGGGGGATGAGGGAGTCTGGCCAAAACGGTGGCTTCAGGTCAGCATGTGCTGGTGACAGAGGATGTCTTCACGTCACTGGTGCTCAGGCCCGGCCAGGGCAGGGCACAAGCGGAGGGGAGAAAGGTGCCAAGAGAGATGCAGGTGGCTCTGCCCTGGGCTGCGAAGTCACTGGCCCTCAGACGGCTTCGCGGGCTTGGGACAGGGAGGCTTAGACAGGTGACCGGAATCTTGTGACCCTTAGATATAGGGTGGGTCTGGGCAGAAAAGGCTTAGACAGCCTCCCCGCCTGGCACAGGACGGACTCGGGGGGAGGATCACAGCCTCCCACAGACCCGTGTCTCAGCATCAACGGTCGCCAGCTCACAGCCAGTCTTGTTTCTTCTGCATCCCTACCTGTCCCCCCCACCTTCTGTATTATTTTAAAGCACATCCGAGACATTATATCATTTCATTCGTGAAGCGTTTCACTTTTGTAATTAGAAAGAAGAATGACCTGACTCCTTCTGAAACTAAACACCCCAGATTCTGCTGTAGACGCACAGGAATAGGCTGGAAATAAAATGTAACTCTTATCTTTGGGGATTTAGAAAACAAATGTGTTCCCTACTCAGGGCTGCTAACAACGTTTAATCCAAAGGACAGAATCTCTAAGGGTGGAATCTCACGCGGCTGTGGGAGGGGCCGTCCAGGGCAGGGCAGAGGGGGGTGTTCGCTACTCCATGGGGCGTGCCGGTGGGAACATCGCTGTCATCTCCCCCAACGCTTCCTGCTCCTTACACACCGAACCCCGATCCCCGTCGTGAGCACCCAGGACACTGACGATCTCTCAGGGGTTCACTCTCCCTCGTCACACAACGGGAGGCTGTAGAGCCCCCGTGGCTACCGCCTGTCACACTGAGCTTACTAAATGCCCACTAGCGCTCACAGCCCCCTGCTGTCCACTGGGGTCCCCCCCTGCCTTGATTTCAGGGGTGAGCTGTTCATTTGGATTAGGAACCCCACCCTTGACTTTTGACCTGGCTTACAACTTCCTTTTTCTTCTTCAAAAACAATAGCATGGTTTTGGAGAGATTCTGGACTCCATTGTGACCATTTTCAGCCTTCATGTGAGACATGTGGAAAGACTCACCTCCCATTTACATTTTATTTCCCAGCGATGGTCAATGCTACAGAATGGAAGAGACCGTCCGGGCGGTCAGCATCCGAGCGCACTTACCTCCGTGTCCTGCACTGACCTTGGCTCAAGTCAGAACTCACGGGAACGCAGGGCTTTGACGAGGCTGGTTGGCCGGGAACTGTCAGTCCTGGGCTGTCTGCCTCCTCACTGCGGCCGGGTCCCCAAAACTCTGCAAAGTGAGGATGGGCCTGAATTTGGGGGTGGAGGTGGGTGGTCCGGGTGCTTTGTTTTCTCTGGGAGCAGGAGAAAGCCAGTGGGATCTGATCTATTTGGGGTGTGGCTTCCCCTTTGCCTACTTGCGTTAGTGGAGAAAAGTCATGAAACGCTGGCGACCAGGCGCGCGGTATTTTCCTTACACATGCGAACGTGAACTGCTCCAGTGCAGGGGGTTTTAATGGCGGAGTCCATGTCTGCCCTTCAGTGAGACTGCTGAATCGAGGGCTTTGGATCTTTTTGCATCCTTAGAAAACACGTGTGTGCATGTGACGAGTTATGGGGAGATGGAAATAAGCCAGGCAAGACCATTCACATACGATGGCCGTTGTGGGGTGGGGGGACCGCCCGCCATCACGGCTCCTGTGTGCGCGGGGATTGGGGTTCGCCGCAGAAGCCTGCAGTGGGGAGATTTTAAAGGAAGGGCTCTTTGGGTGGAATGAAAGATCGGGTCATCGAAAGCCGCTCCCGCTCTTGGCGAGGTCGGGCGAGGGGATCGGAGCATGTAGACAGAGGAGAGAGAAGAGACTCGAGGCTTCTTGGTGTGTGGCCGGGGGAGGCCGGGAGAGGGGTAAGAGGTGGAGGAGAGAAATTTCGCTGTGGATAAGGCTGGAATCTGTTTGGTCGTCTCCCAGAGACCGGGTGGGGGGTAGAGGGGGGTGTGGTTCGCTTTCTTCATCAGTTGCTACCCGGTTGCTGCGTTGTGGCACTGACTTGCCTGGACCTGAGCCGCCCGGTCAGCTGTGATGGAGCACCCTTCAAAGAGGAGGGGTAGGAAGGCCCCCCTGGGACTGCCCGGCAGCCCGGCTTCACGGAAAGTGGGCCGCGGCCTTTGGCTGGAAGGCTGACCCTTCTTTCCTCTCTGACGAGGACGGTTGCCTCTCGTCCCACCCGCCGGCCTTGCGGCCAGTGTGTGGGACCATGTCCGCGCAGCAGCTGTGGGGGGCAGGTTGCTGTGGGGAGCCCCACGGGTCTGGGGGTGGGTGGCCTGCCTCGTGAACTCCGCCTGCCCAGCCGACTTGGGGGGCACGGCGTGGCCAGCGGGGCGGGGCACGGGGCGACGGAGCAGAGAGGCACGTGTCAGCGAGTCCGCCCCGCAGTCCCGGGGCCTTGGCTGGCCGGGCTGACTTTCCTGGCTCGGGGTTCTGAGGTAGGTAAGGCCAGCTGGCGCCGGGGAGCTGTCTGAAGCTCATGTCCGCCTGCGTCTTGGGGTCTTGATTGCTGCCTGGGAGGTGCTGGTGCTGGCTGGCGAAGTCCCAGCTGTTCCTCTGGGGGCCGGTGTGGAGGTTCTGGACTGCGACAGGCTCTTTCAAGCCAGTAAAGGATGGGGGGGGGGTGGAAGGAGGGAGGGCTGGGGACCGGCCGCAGGCAGCTGGCAGCCAGAGCTGGTCTTCAGGGCTCGAGCAAGTCCTCCCAAGTCCTCCCGGCTGAAGCAAAGGATTCGTCCTCACCTGGAGGACAGAGGGAGGGGTCCTCCTGCCCTGCAGCTTTCTGTGTCCCCCCCCCGCCACGTGCCTCCACGCGGGCTGTGAGGCAGCTGTGAAAAGGCGTTCTGGGCCCAGCACACCCACGGGGCCCTCCCCGGGGCACAGAAATACGCTCTACGGCCCGAGTCTTCTGCAAACACCTACTTAGAAGACAGACGCTCTTCTCCTTTGCATCGTCATCGTTCCGGTTCTGCTTCCAGGCGAGCCCCGGGGAGGGGGCTGGGAGTCTGCGGCCGGTGACGTGCGTGCACTTGACAGCCACCTCTCAGGCCTTGCCGGCCACTCGCTCGGGACCCCCGACCCGCCGAGGCATCCCCCTCCCCAGGAGCCCGGGCAAAGCGGACCCCCGCAGTGACAGCGCCCTGGGGCGCTGCTCCTCACCAACCGCACTCTGCAGGGGCGGAAACAGGTGGAGACCCGAGGCCGGCGCCGGGCTTCACGCCGGGGAGTCGAACCCAGGTCCTTCTTGTGACGCCCCCCAACCCCCTCCCTCCCGCATAAACTCGGGGGCCCTGGTTTTGTGCTGTGGAACTGAGAGCCAAGCATCTTCTGGGGAGTCCTGGTGTTGCGGGGAGGGGCTGGGCACAGGGAGCTGGGAGTGAGTGGAGCGAGGCTCTTCCTGGGAGCCCCGGGGCCCCGGACCAAAGACCTTTAGACGAGCAGCAAGGAGCTGTGCGCGGCGCGTCCCACGCAGTCAGCAGCGCCCGTGCCCCACCGTCGCGTCCCAGCGAGATGCCTGTGGCGTCTTCGAGCATCTTTGCCAGCATTTGCCGCCAGGCCCAGCTTCTCAGAGCTGAGGACAGAGAGAAAAAGACGCAGCCCTTATTGCTGAGGATGCTAAGGCCTGTGCGCAGGAGATCAGCTCCTGCATAAGATGGAGCGGGGAAAAGGTTCCTGTAAAAGTTGCTGCGGTGACAGCCAGGTGGCCTCCTGGCAGGACTCCACAGAGAGGGAAAACGCTTCCTGGATTTGGGGAGACCGCGTGCAGGGGCCTGCTCCGCTGAAAAGGGCACATGCCCCAGGACATGACCTAGATGAAGGAGGCGGAGACAATGAAGAGTTCCATCGTGCGTCACGGCAAAGGGAAGGGACTTTTGGAGTTATCTGCTGAGGCCTTGAGAAGGAGTTTGGGGTCCTGGAAAAAGAGATAGGACTGAGGGGCCCCCAATTTTGTCTTTGTTGCTCGGACCCGTGCGGAGTCCGAGGCGGGCGATGTCTGATGGGATATATGAAGAGGGAGGATCAGAACCTTCCAGTGCAAAGTCGTTTCCTACCAGTGTAGTAGTTACTGACTGTCGTCACCTGCTGCCCCCTGGCCCGCGTCCCCGAGACCTTAGGCAAAGGTCGGTCACATACAGTCGTATGCGGGAGACGCCGAGCTGCAGTTCTAGGCGGTGACCTGCCCGAGAGCCCCGCGCCCAGTGGGAGAAGTACGAGGGGACGAGCGACAGCAGAGGGACAGGCTGTGGTGCCCCGCGGCCCAGGAGCAGGTTCCTACCGAGCCCTGTTCTTCCTCCCCGGCAGGAAAAATGGGTCCAGAGGGTATGGGAGGGAGAATGGGCGGCTGGGTCCCTCCTGCTGAGCTCAGGGCTCAGGCTGGGCAGGGTGACGCCCCCACACTCAGCCATCGAGAGAAACCACGTTCAACGCAAGATTACAAAAACAAAAATTAATACGAAAATCTGTGATGCACAAAATATCAAAATTTTGATAAAGTCAAGGTCAGTATTACTGACTTTTCCTTTGGCCTCGGGCTCCAATCTGGTTGAGCAAGTGTATTGTTATGGATCCTGCCTCTCTTCAAAGTCTTGATACTTTACACACTGTGGATTTTTTGCATTAATTTCGGCTTTTCAAATATCGTATTAAAATGTGGTTTTATCTTGGTGCCGCGTTTTGGGCGCACCCCGAAATGTGGTGCCTCACTCCCCCCACCCTGGCCCTGCAATGGCCATGGGACTCTTTATTTGCTTTTAAAGAAAAGAATCATCCGCGAACCTGTGGGTTCTCGGGAGGGCCGCTGCCTGGCGACACACACTCTCGCAGAATACCTTCCGAGACTCCGGCTCTCCGCTGACAGACGTCTCTCCTGCAGCCTGTTAGTGCTGTCAAATGACAAACAGCAATTCAGTAAGGAGTTTAATGTCCTTTACTAAAAAAAAAAAAAACCAAAAAACAAAAAAACAATTTACGGGCGGAGGGAGAACAGTGCCTCTCAAGCTGTGTGCGCTCATCCCGAGGGATCTGGGGCAAGACCGTGTTTTCTAGAATGTTAAAGAGGTGACATGGAAACGGGCAGGTTCCACCCGGAGGTCGGGGACATCCGTGTGAGGGCAGCGGGTCCTCTCTTCAAGGGTGAGGTAGCAGCGACAGCCAAGGTGGACTGTGATTCGTGCACGTGAGGTTTCCTTGACAGGTGCTTCCTGTGGGGGTAACGAGTTCAGATTTGCGGCATGGGCTGGGCCGCTGGGGGTGGCCTCTGTATTGTGGGCCCTGAGGTACGATTACCTTTATCTGTGTCCTGACGGGCACGAGTCCACGTCCACACATCCCTGGGCACAGATGTTGGACGCAGAGCCGAGGCCCACGGGTCCGGGAGGGGACGTGTTTCGGGGTGGGGGTGGGGGGTTGATCTAACTTTGTCTCAGTGGGGACTCTCGTTGCTTCTCTTCCCCTGACTTCACTGCACATTTCAAAACAACATTCTTTCATGAACAAGCGGCAGGACATGAAACACTTCCACACCCCGTGCTAGAAGTGCTTCAGGCCACGTTGTTCTTTTTCTTTTAAATAGTTCCATGTAAAATCAGATGTTAACTCTCGCTGAATAAACCCAAGTGGAAAGGCTTTTATTTTATTTTTTTTCTCTAATAACACCAATGACAATCAGAACAGGTGGAAAGAATATGTGCCCTGTCATGTCAAGTACAGAGCACAATGGCTTAGCAGGAAAAAACTAAGTTGTTACATATGTAACAAACAATTCTTATTTATCGATGGTGAGAAAAATGAACAACAAAGCTTCCAGGGAAAGTCCAGCAGGAAATATGCTAGCGGGAGGAATGATTTATGTCTTCGAATACGGCCCATTTCTTTTATAAATGAATTTTGTTTTGCATCTTGGCCAACACCAGCTTCACCTACTTTTTAAGTATTAAAGCTTGTGTTGGGGTCGATCATTTATTGCAGCTTTTGGAAACCTCTCTTTAGTCAGCAAACCATAAAACAGACAGTACGTTTCCAGGATTTGCCACTCAGGGGATGTGTGTGTACCCTCAGAATCCTCGGACTACAGAATGCTGGAGCGGGATGGGATCCTGGAGGTGCCTAGTCCAACGTTACGATCCCCGCCTTGGCCACCCCTACGCCTGCTCAGCGTCGCATGGTTGGCTGGTGGTGGAAATAGCTCATTTTTAAAGAGATGCTTTGTAGGGAGACTAGAGACCTAGAATTCTACACGTTTTTTTTTTTTTTTAAACTTTTCCTAATGTGCTGCATAAAGGAACGTCACTCTTGGGGTCGTGCTGCAATGCATTTTCCAACATGTGTCCTTCGCGCAGACGGCCGGAAGAGCCCCTTCGAGGATGCTAGGTTTTGCTAACGGTGATGAAACCGGATTTAAAACGCTGCACGGAGGGACCTGTCCGTCTGTAGACCTGGGCCCAACAGAGCTCCGAAAATGTTTCTCTTGAACGTGGGCAGATCTCGAAGGTTTCACGTGAAATGACGGCTCCTTGTCGTGATCACACGTTTTCTCCTCTCGGCGAAGACACAGGACCGGAGGAGGGTGTGTGTGTGATCACGAGCAGCAGCTACTTCGCGTGAAACCTTCACGATCTGACCTGAGTTTCCAGACCAGTCAGTTCCCTTCCCACGTTTGCTGTTGCTGTTAACACTTGTTCATTGATTTTGCTTTTAAAGCTTTATGTCACGAGTACTCTGCATTCATTTTTGAAGAATGAGAAAATACAGATAAAGAAAAGAAAAAAATTAAAAGAAATACAGATCACCCACAATCCTAGAGGAAGCCAACTGTTGACATTTTGGAGTAAGTATTTCTAGACTTTTTGTATATGCGTGGACACACTTAAGTGCATCTTCGTAACGACGACGACGGGTCACACTGCGTAGGCTGTTGTATTGCCTGTTCTTGTCACACGATGTATCAGCCTTAGAACCTGCCAGATTGGCGAAGACACTCCTCTCTGGACCAGGCTCTTACTTTTAAGTCTTTTCAATACAGACCGGAAGAAGTTTCAGGATGACGGAGGTGGAACCCAGCAAGTGGACTTCCTTCTGCTCTTCATTCTCTGTTCATGACAATTTTAAGTGCTGCTTTCCGCCTTTCGCTGGAAGTGGGATTATTTTCAACTTACAAGCAGCTGTGGCTGTTCCTGCAGCCCCGGGTCCCCCAGCCGCCTCCATACCCCATGAGCATGACGGGGCCAGTGACCCAAGGGGGCAGTCTCTTCCACCCCTGACACCCAGCACCAAAGCGGTCCACGTGTTACAGTCTGTGAACCACACGTCATTATCACCCGAAGTCCCTGGTCTACATTAAGGTTCACTCCGTGGGTTCAGATAGATGTATAATGAATGATACGTACAGCATCATATGGAATCATTTCACTGCCGTAAAAATCCTCTGTGCTCCCCTTAGTCATCCCTTCCGGCCCCCAACCCCTGGCAATCACTGATCTTTTTACGGTCTTCATAGTTTTGACTTTTATAGGCTGTCATATAGTTGGAATCATACAGTTTGTAGCCTTTTTCAGATGGGCCTCTTTTACTTAGTAACATGCATTTGTTTTCTGTCTTTTTAGGGCTTTCATGGCTCATTTCTTTTTCGTGCTGAGTAACAGTCCATCGTCTGAAGGTACCGCAGCTTATCCATTCACTTATTGAGGGACATCTTGGTGGTTCAGGTTTTGGTATTTATGAATAAAGCTGCTATGTACACATCTGTGTGCAGGTTTTTTTTTTCCCTGTAGACATGAGCTTTCAACTCATTTGGCAAGGAGCCTTATGGCTGGATTGGACGGCAAGAGCGTGTTTAGCTTTGCAAGTAACCAGCAAACTGTCTTTCGAAGCAGCTGTACCATCCTGCGTTCCCAGCATCCTCCTCACCAGCACGTGGTGGTGTCGGTGTTCCAGATGCTGGCTATTCTAATAGGCGCGCAGTGGTAGCTTGTCGTTTTAGTTTGCATTTCCCTGATGGCGCATGACGTTCAGCATCTTTTCATGTGCTCATTTACCATCTGCGTATCTTCTTTGGTGAGGTCTGTTTAAATCTTTTGCCGATTTTTAAATTGGGTTGTTCATTTTCTTATGGTTGGGTTTGAAGACGTCTTTGTGTGTTTTGGATAACTTTGTGTGTTTTTATCAGATGTCTCTTTTGCAAGTATTTTCTCCCAGTCTGTAGTTTATCGTCTCATTCTCTTGACAGTGTCTTGCGCAGAGCAGAAGTTTTAAATTTTAATGAAGTCCAGCTTGTCAATTATTTCTTTCATGGATCGTGCCTTTGATGTTGTATAGTTGGTTTTAATAACAAAAACAGTGACAATAACAAGACTAATCCAAAGTGAAATGTTAATTGCCATAAAAGCCATCATTTGGTATCAACTGGAGCTCAGTGGTAATGTTTTATTTGGCATTTAAGGATCCTTCCATGCAAATCACACGTAATGTGAAAACATAAATATTTACAATTGCTTTGTCACTGTAACTATTTCAAGTGAAACGTCTGCGGTAGAAACACGCCAGGCTGTCAGTCCTGACTGGGGACGAGCAGGCAGCCATCGGTCCCCGAGCTGCTGCTTCTGACATCCTGCTTGCACTCAAAGTCAGGCTTTATCAACAGAGGTGTTTTCCCACTCCCTGGGAAGCTGGCGATGGTGCTCCAAGGAAGAACGCCTCTCCTTACTGTTTCCAGCGGCGGAGACCCCGGCTGCTAATGACTGCACGGTGCAGGCATGTTCAGCATCAGCATTTGTGGCAGGAGCGGCTGTGCCGTGGCAAGAAGTGACAGTGAGAGTAACAAGACAGTCACATGCCGAGGAGCTGGACTCAAATGAAATATACGTCAGGCAGGCAGACGTCTGGGCAAAGTGCTCGGCAGCGCAGGCCTGAGAGACACTGTCACCTGTGTGTTTGTCAGCCGATGAGCTCGGATGGATGGATAACCCAAGAGGAACTCCTGGACGGACCGTCGCTAGCAGAGGACGCTGCAGCACGCGCACGGCCGCGTGAACCGCTGGTGTGCACGGCACGGCTCCGTGGAAGCCCCGGAGCAGACAGGAGAGCCCCCGGGCCGCACCGGGGGCAGCACGCTTGCTGTCCCAGGGCCGTGAGCTGAAGCCGTCACAGAACCACAGCTGGACTCTGAGATGCGACAGGGGACACGAGACGGGCCCCAGGGGCGGCGGCGGCCGCGGGGTTATGCCGAACTGACTTGGCTTCTCTGGCCCTGACTCTGTCCTGGAGAAAACGCAGCGGAGGGGCCCTGGTGGGCCTGCAGCCACCAAGGAGCCACGTGCCCCCTCGCACGCCCTCCCTGCTCAAACACTGCAGGTTTCGCTTTGTCTGTGGTCCCCTACTTTTGAGGCTTTTTTTTTCCTTCTGTACACATACGTATGATTTTATCCCTGTCTGTACTCCGGTCATTTGATTTGGGAGCTCCAAAGTGTGTCTGCAGGTCCGACTGAAGTTTTTACAACTGAGGAATCTGTTACAATCACTTCGTTAAGTCGTTTGAATGTTCTTCTCTGCGCATGTTCATGTCCTTGACTCATTTTTCCATGGCTTGTTGTTCTTTATCTTATTGTTTTTTCTTTAGGAGCCCTTGTTTATAAAGGAAATTAGCTGTTTGTCCCATTTTTAGCAAACATTTTTTCCAGGCTTTTCATCTGCTTTTTGAATTTTATTATTATTATTTTTTGCCATGAAAAGACTCTTATTTTTATGTAGTCAAATTTACCATTTTCTTTTACAGCTTCTGGATTTCATGTCATCTTTGTAGAGGCTAGACTCGGTTTAGATTGTAAAAATAATTGTTTACTTCTAGTGCATTTATCATTTCCTTTTTTACATGTAAATATGTATAGAATTTAAGTATCAGGAGAAATCCGATTAATTATTTTCTTGACGCCTTTTCAGCCCCAGCATCATTACTGAGTCTACTTCTCTCCACTTACTTGATACACCACCTTTGGTGTTCCAATTGCTTGATTTGGGCCTGTTTTTAGACATTCTGAGCCACTGCTTACCTGGAACAAATGCCTCCTGATCCGTGTGTATTATATTTTTATGTGGTGTTCAACTACATTTGCTAATATTTGACTTAGAATTTTCGATTCAATATTCATGAAGTGAAATTAGTCTATAATTTCCTTTTGTGTTTGTGTGTGCCTTATTTATCAGGTTTGAAAATCAATAACATAGTCACTTCTTTAAAGGATTATGAAAGTTTTTCTTTTTAAAAATATCTCTGGAACAGTTTGAATAGCACTAAAATTATCTAGTCTTTGAAGGCATATTAGAGTTCTGGTGCTTTTTTGGGATTAGCTCTTTAATAACTATTTTTTTTTCTATGTAAATTGACCTTTAAACTTTCTAGCTCTACTACAGTCAATTCTGGTAAGCTGTATTTTCTAGAAAATTATTCATTTAATGTAGGTTTTCAAATGTATCTGCATAAAACTATACAACTTAGATTCGTGATATATTAGAATAATCTGGTTCAATAATCTCCAACTGTCATGTTTTAATTTGTACTTGTGCTTTCTCTCTTTGCAATAATCAAATCTGTTTTGTTGATTTTTTCAAAGGAATCTTTTTATTAGTTCTACTTGGTTTTTAACTCAATTACTTCTGATTTTATCTTTATTATTTCCTTCTCTTGCACTAGATTAACTTTTTGCTCCTTTTCTAACTTTTGAGATAGATATTGCGTTACTTTTATTTTCATTCAAGCTGAAAATATCTTTTCTCACACGTTGGTAAGACCATTTACATTTATTGTTACAACTTAAATACTTGGTCTTAGTTCTATTATTTCATATTTGCTGTGCATATTTACCATGTGTTTCTCATTCCTTGGACTGTTTTCTTTGTTTTTTTTAGTTAAAAAAATGTTGGTGATTAGAATGATTTGTTTTTTGTTTCGTAATTGTCTTTCTACTCTATTTATACAATGTCTATGTTTTCTTCGTCTAGATTTCTATCTGGTTTGTCTGCTTTAAATGACATCATTAAATCTCACCTATAGTCTATGCGAAACCCATGAATTTATTCTACTTTATTTCTTTCCTCCCTTTCCTCTCATAAAAAAATTGTGTTACATCTACTTTGTCAGAGCACATGGCTTCTACATAGTGTCCTTCGGCCCATCCTATCTTTGGTTTATCTAAGATCTATAGTTACTACAGTCAGTGCTCATGGCCAATTCTTTTAAGTTTCCTAATTACCTCTTACTTGTATGAAGGTGGTCTTCTAGTAGATTCCTCAAGAAGGACTCATTAGTACAATATTCTCTGAATTCTTGCATGTCTAAAATTGTTTTTCTATTAACAAGCACATGGGAAGATGCTCAACATCATTAGTCATTAGAGAAATACAAATCAAAACCATAACGAGATACTATTTCGCATTCAAGAATAGCTGTTAAAAAGGAAAATAACAAGGGTTGCCAGTATGTGGAGAAATTGAACACTTGTACATTGTTAGTGGGACTTTAAAATGGTCCAAGTGTTGTCGAAAACAGGTTGGGAATTCCTCAAAAAATTAAGCACAGAATTGTCCCAGGACCCAGCAACTCCACACACACACACACACACACACACACACACACACACACACACACCCATGAGTTGAAAACAGCTACTCAAACAAATCCTTATAACAAAATGTTCATAGCAGTACTATTCACAATAGCAAAAGGCAGAAACAACCCAAATGTCTATCAATGGATGAATGGATACACAAACCGTGGTTCTTCATACAACGGAATGCTATTTAGCCATAAAAAGGAATGAAGCATTGACACATGCTACGACATGCTTGATTTTAGTAATACATTTCCTTTAAAATTAAAAAACAAAACAGAACATTATGCTTCAGCTCCTTACCAGTGGTTCCTGACGACTTCCTGAGTTACAGCCTCTGGTACCTCACTGTAAAAAAAGTACAAGAAGCAAAGATACAAAAATTAGCTTGTTTCCTCAGTTTCATCACAGCCGATTAGAGTGCCCCTGCCATGTTAGACTGAGAAAAGTCTTAACTCGAAGGAACAAGTTGGGAAGAATCCTGGAGCTGTTACGGATGCTAAAGGAGGCAGCTAAAGTCGTGGCTGTACCACTAAGAAAAGATGGGGGGAAAAGTGCTTTCATTAACTAAAAATGAGCAGGGGGACAGACAGGTGGGAGATGCTCCGTCGAATATAGGTGTGGACAGAAATATAAAGATCGAGATGGTGCATTTGATTCAAAAAGAAAACTAATGGTGTTCGGTGATGAGAGGTGATGCTGTTTCCGAGATGAGACAGGTGCATCTCAGTGGAGAGTGAGAAGGGGTAAAAAGCAGAAGAAACGCCAGAAGGCGTCTCCCTCGGGAAAGACGGCAGGATCTGAGAACCAGAGTTTACTTCAGAGAAACTGAAGCAGAAACGCGGTCAATGTCACATGGACAACGAAAGGGCAAGAACGGAAGCTGTCACGGTACCGGGAACATGGGTCCGGTCTCCCGGGAGGGTAGACTGCAGGGAGTCATCCACTGGCACTGCGCAACGGAAGTGAAAATTCTGTCTTGCAAGATAAAAGAGGTTAGGACGGGACGTTTTCTAATTCTATAGTTTCAGTTTTTAAAACACTTGCTCCTACAGCTTTGGTATTTTTTGCTCCCACTTGTGGATCTAATTAGGCACGTTGCCCAATCTCTAACAAAGCATGGGTTTACGTTTTCTTTGGGAAGGTAGTCAGGGGCCTTCAGGCACGAGTGACTTATGAAAACACACTCTCATGGTTGGAGATGAGTTACCATCTTGATACTGTCGATCACTTGACAGTTCTATACTCCCCAAAGCTCTCCCTTGGTTGTTCTATACTACACGAAGATGACATTTTATTGTCAAATTTGTTCACAGACATGATTCACATTTTGCTTTCTAGGCCATAAGGAAATCATTCTAAATTCAGCAATAGTTCCAGTTTGACTAAAAAAAAGTTATTTTCCATATCCACAAAAATGTTAATCAGATTCTTGTTAGAACATGTACAAGAAGTGGTTTTCATTGTCACAGCTCTTGATGTCAGATTACTAAGATGATTTATGTTTCGTCGTGGGAACATGGGTACGGGCAGAACCTCCCCAGTCACATGACCGCTTCTCCGTAACACATAGGAATCATCTGAGTTTTGTGGTAACGAACGAATGGCAGGAACAGCAGATTTCAATGTGGCTGTTCTTTATTTGATTAAATATATACTCTATTTATTCTTTAAAAAAACTAATTTAAGTTAAACGGCAATAAACCATAATAATTCAGAAAACATGTTGAAACTGAGAGTGAAGAGAAATGTTCTCTGTGTAAACCACACTGAAAACCGTAAAACTTATTTTTGTCAACTGCTTCTCATGACAGTGGCTGGGAATGTGACATTTCCACGACAGTAGGCAAAAAACCATGTAAACGACACTCTCGCCCATACCACAGCACCTCTCGACTTCTCTTCGCAGGCTGAAGGCGTTGCGGCCCCGTGAAGCGCTCAGTGGACTGAGTTCACACCGAGAGCCCTGCGGTCCTGCGAGCCGTTCCTTCAGCCAGCATGTCGTGTGGTGAGGCCTCTGCTGGCCCCGCCTGCCCCAGGCCCCCACTACATGGCTCAGGGTTGGCTCACCCAGGGAAAACCACTGCTCTGTAATCCAAAAGGTGGTGGATTTTTCAAGGAACTCCGGTGACACGAGACAAAACAAAAAAAACTGTTCTTGGACAGGTTATAAACCCCGACCGAAGGATCCATATGACAGCATTTAATGCCACTTGTCCACTTTGAACGTGTCAGCACCTAGTCAGTGACTGATGAAAATGGCCTTTGTGACACGTAGTTTGAAGGTGAGTATTTTAAAACTAGAGATGGAATACTTAATAACCCGTTATGGTCAACATAAGCGTGGCAGAAACATGGCTACTTCCCTGGTATCATCTGAGGTGTACACTCCACACAGCTGAATAGATCTCAGAAGCTTTCTAATAAAAACTTCCCCTCTCCCCTGAAAGATAAGAAGTCAGCGCAGTCCGGTTCTTCTCCCTGCAGAAAGGGTATTTAGTTTGGGATGTAATGTTTTAAAACAATAATACAAACCTCCTGGGAGAATACCACAATAAATGTCTCAAAAACCACTCGGTTAATCCCAGGGTATAATCCGGCTGTTTTAAATTACTGCAGGGAATATTACGGGCCTTAATGACACTGTAACTGCATCGAGCCAAAAAAAGCTAGAAAGCGAGGCCAAAAGGATGAGCTCAGAGCCAGCTGAAGTGACAACAAACATGTGGCTGTTTACTAGGGTTGGAGAGGTTTCATCTGCAGATGTTTGTGGTCTCTAGAAGGTTCCAGAGGAATGAGTTATTACGAAGATCTGCAGAGTTTGATGAGAGCAAGATTCTTCTTGGAGATGGCAGGCTCCAAACAGGGAGGCCCAATGGTAGAAACAGAATTTATAGATTTCTGTGGTCAGATCATACTCTACTGGTCCCACAATGTACATCAACAAATTAATATTGTACGGATGTCATTTCAAAGCCTCCTAAAGACGAGAGTCATTATTGAAGCCATTAGAGCACAGATGGTTCAAACTATATGCAGATATTCATACTTGCATTTTTGCATTATAGCTGCTCTTTTTTTCTCTGTTGAACTGTAATGAATTGTCTCATAATCTATTCCATCTTCTTGCCATTAGCGGGCTTTGAATGTTCACAAATAGGAGCAAAGAACTCATTTTCCAGAGCTTTAATCACACAAAGAGGGAAGGCCTAATTCTCTAAATGAAATGGTCTGTGATCGCTGAAGCAGAGATTTAATATATCACGGCAAATTAGGTAGATTTTAATAAATTACTTATCTCCCTGAATACTTTACATATGCTTAAGAAGGAACATAGCCTGTTTGCAAACAGTGAAAACCCGCAGCCTATAAAAATCCTTTGAAGAAAATGACAAATAAGAAAGTAAATTAAAAAATGAAATGTATTATACCCGAGACCTCTGGAGACAATTCCTTTGCAGCACTGATTCACAGCTCCATTAAAAATATCAATTAAATCCTTCAGTGAGATTGGGTAAAAGCTAGAAAATTAACTTTCTGAGCTGCTTTCTGAGGGTCTGGTTATCCAGATACACTCCAGCATTATATGAGCTTGATGTAAATTTAAAAAATGATAAAGATACTTCTTTCAGGTCTAACTAAGCATATAATCTTGAGCCATACTTTAAATAATTTCCTTCTATGTCATAAGCTAAGTTTTCAAAGTGTAAGTTTCATATATACCTGTATCTGTCTCCTCTTTATAGACACATTCCTGGATCCTATTATCAATATTGACATCGCAAATCCATGAAAATAATACAGATAGGAAGAACTGCAATTTTTAAGAAGGAAAAATAAAAAATTTGCAGTAATTTAATAAGTTGGTGCCAAGTCTCATTCTTTACATTTAATTTAAAGATAGAAACTGCATGCATCAAAGAAAATGCACACTGAGCTTTAATGTGCATAAAATGGATATTAGCATTTTAAAGAGGAAGATTAACACATTAATCCAAGTAATTTTCATATATTGCTTCTAATAAAATCTTCACAGTATAAAACTCTAAATGAGGCTAATCATAGGCATTCCATTTAGTGGGACAATTAGGGATAACAAAAAGTATTTCTTTTTCACAGGTTTTCCAAGATTTAAGCTATTTGCTTATCAAAAATAAAAATGGAAGCTGCATTTCAGTTCTTCGTAAGAAAATGTTATAAATGCAAATAGACTTTCTCATGCTATCGCGCAGGTATAAATTATTGAGAAGGCGTGGCCCATGTGGAGATCTGAAATCCTGAGGGGTGGCAGTCATGGGAAGGAGGGAATAGAAAAATAAACAAGTGGAAGAGTGTACAAAACTTGAACACTTCAAACCCAGGCCTCTCCCCATGAATTATAGATTACATACACCAGAGTAATTACAAAAGTCTCATCTAAGAGCTTTCATGCGAGTGTTTACTCAGGAGTAGGAGGTGTCTCGGGGTGGTTTCTTTCAAGCTTCCAAGTCATCTCTGCATTGCTCGTAGACAGACCGGAGGGCATGGAGAGCTTCGACTGTGACCCTGAGCCGGCCAATGCCTTCTCCACCTGCTCGCGCATCCAGCACTAGGGAGAAAAATAGCGGGAGGATGTTAATATCACTCAACAGAGTCTTCTTCAGGTACAAGAGCTGAAACAGTAGTTGAAAAGGTGAAAACACCTCTAATGAAAGTCCGACGTTCACTAGCATCTCATAAATCTAAGGATTAAAGCTGCCACGTGTGTATGAAGATACACATTTTAGAGGTCCTGCATGTCCACGTATATTTTGCTTGTGGAGCTAAAATTAATGACCTGATCGTAAAGTTTACCCAGTGGAAAGGCTGTAGGATAATGATTCCAACACAGAATCAGGATTTCTAAGCAACATTTCTAAGAAACAAAGTCCAAAAGGGATCGAGATACAATGAAGAAGACTTTGCTCTAACATAGTGTTGGTAACAAACTTCGGAATGGCACGCCACTGCAAAGAAGTGACATGCTCACAATTTGGATTGGTTGTCTCAGCAAAACGTTCCATTTAAAGTAGATTCAATGCAAAATTAGAAAACGTTCAAATGGCAGACTCAGGAGTATTGTCTGTGGACTGGCTTTGAGGGTCCATGCACTGATGATGCAAGGAAGTGGGTGTAAAGTTCGGGGTGCGTGTACTTTCCTTGAAAGAGGGGCCCCAGCTTTCGGTGGTGGACCGCTGGCGGAGGCAGCGGGCCTCCTCTGAGTTCAGCGGGGGCCTGATGGGCACTGACTCGGTACCGCCCCGGCCCTGGGCGCACACTGAGGCCTGTCGTGACTGGCGGCCACGGTCCTGACGCTGTACGTTGACAGCACCATGAGCCTATGCAGTTTCCTGTTCACTCCCTGTGGTTTTCCTCGAACTTTACAATGCGTGCGTGTGTTTAATTCCGAGAGAATCTGCAGGAAACCCTTCAAATGAAAGTGGTGGACGAAGACTCAGGAGGAGGAGCCGACAGGCAGGGAGAGAGCAGGGGCACAAGCAGTGGCCTGAGCATCCCCTGGGGATTTGCGGCTTCTTTGGGACTTCCCACTTGTGTCTGGCACAGAACAAAACATCAGCACCCTAAACTGACTGGTGCTTAATCTTTTGACTTTTCCCCCCAAACATGGCCAGTGTGGTCATATGTGGTCTTGCAGAATGAGAACATGGCCTGGAAAAAAGATGACGAACAGAAAGCATAGGTAATTTTGGTCATTGTCCCCAGATTCTCTTGGTCCTGAGTGTCTTAATAGGGTGGTTTAGGTATTTTGGTTCTCTCATCTTTTTCTTTTGCACTCCTGCCCAAAGTTGTGACCGCTGTGTAGTTCAATATGTATAGTTTATAAAAATTTCTCAGAAGGTTTCTAATTTGGTTACTTGGTCTAATTTGGTTAATTGTTTGGCTTGATCCTGACTTTTGAGCACTTGACACACATCCAGAACAAGCAGCTTGACATACGAACCATGACTGAACTGTGGTGTGAGCAGAGTTCCTGGCACGTAGGTGCTTAATTAAGTGCTCATGTAATGCGCGGATTAATGAGTAAACAAAACACATTCATTTTCCCAGAGATGACTCTGCCAACGTAAGAAATCAAACCAGGACTCAGCCTCATCTCTCCATATGCTGTATGCGGCCCAGGCCACCGCCGATTATGATTTGAAGAAGTCTGATTCATAAAGCACGATTCCTTCGGCATGTTCTAAATGTCATATGAGAACAGAGGGCAGAAGTTAAGCACTATTGGGACTCACACCTGGTGTAAGAAAACCCAAGAGATCACGTTTTGCTGGGAATCCTCCACTCCTCCCTGAATCCTGGTGGGAAACATGTGATCTAAACTACTCGGAGTTATTTTCAGTGACTATATCACTGGACTGTAACACTGGATCAAAGAGAAACCTTGCAAAAGACACTATAACGATCACTCAGAATGACGAGCCTTAGCAGAAATAAGGCTGGACAGCATGAGGCTTCCATAAACAACATGAAAAAAATCCAACTGCCAAACTTTTGTCAAACCTATCCCCAGTATTAACAAAGTGAATAACTCCTTGTGAAACACAACGAATTAGTTTTAAATTTCTGTTGATTCAAAGACAGGCAGAGGGGGAGGGCAGGGAAGCGAAACAGGGAGAGGCGTCCAGCTGCAACAAAAAGTCAGCTCAGTTGCAAAGGATTCAACGAATGTGTGACTCATCGCCCTCTCAGCCAGCAAAAAGAAGGTTTTAATAAAGAATTTGGATCTCAGCAATTGCTGGTTGAACAAACTGAGCAATACTCCCACCCATACCGTCAATGCTTTGCTCGATGATGTCTCTGCCTTCCTGAAACATGGCGGCGAGGTCGACGTGGGCGACGCCGACATCCTCACACTCCAGATCCTGCTCATCCTCTGGCGGGTCACTGACCACGGTGAAGCGCACACTGAGAAGGGAAAGAACAGAGAAAAGTCACCGCGGAGTGAGAACAAATCACCAGGAAGCAAAACTCCCCAATAGATCTTTATCACTAACTATGAAATCTTGAAATTTCCCAGTATTCCAATAAATGGACAATTACTTTAGCTTAGCTAAGTTATCATATGAACTATTACAATTATTATAGCACGCTCAGCCTTCGAATGAATGATACACTACTTTTCTAAGCACTGATGAACATCTATCTCTAGGATCTGAGGAAATTCCTGGGCCGAGAACCACCAGATGCTCGCTCTATTGCACACTATCTAATACTGTGCTACATCTACCTATAAGGCAGACGGGATCGAGTGAAAAAAGACCATGGAAATTAGGACAGCATTTTCAATAGAAACACAACATTTTCTACAGAAATGCACAGCTCTGGAGTTTCTACTAAGCAATTTAACCAACTGTGTGTGTTCTGTAAATGCAGAGATCATGCTCCCTGCATCGTGTTAGATACATGTTGTAGCTCTGCCCAACAGCGATACGAAATGTTTGTATTATTCAGCGATCTCTTAACTTACGATCAAGCATCCAAGTTTTATTTTACTTTTAGACACATAATTGTGGGGTTCTCAGGGAACTGATTTGAATTAGTGGCATGTGTGGAGGCCAAACACACTTGGACTGACTGGATGACAGGAATTTACAGTTAAGTGCTCTTTTGATATGTCTTGGCAGCATGGCTTAAACCATGGATGCTTGTAAACTACCATTTTAACCATTTTCAAAACGTATCCATCCCAAATAAGAAACAAAACAAGAAACTTGTTTCTCAGATAACATTCTGAGATAAAAATCTAAGTCTCCGAGAAATCATGCCTTGAAAAAGATGCATAAATAAAATCTTTTCCAAATGCTTATGGCTGAACATGACAGTATTTTCAACTAATTCGCTGAAAATAAGTATTCAACGTTTCATTCTTTCACTAAGTCTGTGTTTGATAGCAATACATTTTGATTAGAAAACAGAAATCCCTTAAGTTGAAACCAAAGATAATACCTATTAACACAATAATTGTCAGGCATGCAGATCC
This sequence comes from Eonycteris spelaea, assembly GCA_003508835.1. Taxonomy (NCBI): domain Eukaryota; kingdom Metazoa; phylum Chordata; class Mammalia; order Chiroptera; family Pteropodidae; genus Eonycteris; species Eonycteris spelaea. The sequence goes on along the minus strand of PUFA01000071.1, from coordinate 3,463,631 downwards.
TTCCGCAGATCCTTCCGGAGGAGAGATTAAGTATTTTGTATGTCACATAAAACAGAGGGATTAAGATGGAGAGGTTAAGGGCATCCATTCTGGATCCAAATTTCTGCTTCTTACCTGTGGGACCTTGGACAAACTCTTGACCTCTCTGACCTCAGTTTCCTTACCTGTAGAATGGAGATAATTACACCTATCTCATAGGGGCCCTGAGAGGATCAAATGAGATGACACATATAAACAGTGCCTGGGACACAGTAAGCACTAAGTTCCTTTTTTTTTCTTCTTCTTCTCCTCTATTTCTGTACTATTTGTGCTCTTTTATTACCATTTTTATTTTAATTTTTTATTTTTCAATTACAGTTGACATCCAGTATTACTTTACATTAGTTTCAGGCGTACAGCACAGTGGTTAGACATTTATGTAATTTACAAAGTGCTCCTCCCATGTCCCCACCTGGCATCAAACGTTGTAATGACCGTATTATTGACTATATTCCCTATGCTGCACTTCGCATCCCCGTGACAATTCTGTAACCACCAATTTGTACTTCTTAATCCCTTCACCTTTTTGAACCAGCCCAACACCCCTCCCGTCTGGCAATCACCACTTTGTTCTCTGTATCTGTGAGTCTGTTTCTGTTTTGTTTGTTCATTTATTTTGTTCTTTAGATTCCAGATATAAGTGAAATCATAAGGTACTTTGTCTTTCCCTGTCCGACTTATTTCACTTAGCATTATACCCTCTAAGTCCATCCATATCATTGTGAAAGGTAATATTTCATTTTTTTAATGACTAATATTCCATTGTATATATGTTCCATATCTTTTCCCAGTCATTTATCAATGGGCACTTAGATTACTTCCATATCTTGCCTATTGTGAATAGTGCTATATAGTGAACATAGGGGTGCATACATTTTTTCAAATTGGTGTTTTGGTTTTCTTTGGATAAATATCCAGAAGTAGAACTCCTGAGTCATAAGGCAGTTCTATTTTTAGTTTTTTGAGGAACCCCTAAACTGTTTTACATAGTGGCTGCAATCCCACCAACAGTGCACGAGGGTTCCTTTTCTCCACATCCTCGCTGACACTTGTTTTTTGATTTATTGATGATAGCCATTCTGAAAGGTGTGAGGTGGTAGCTCATTGTGGTTTTAATTTGCATTTCTCTGATAATTAGTGACGTTGAGCATCTTTTCATGTGTCTAATGGCCATCTGTATGTCCTCTTTGGAGAAATGCTCATTCAGGTCCTTTGCTCATTTTTTAATTGGTTTTTTTTTTGGTGCTGAGTTGCATGAGTTCATAAATTTTGGATATTAAGCCCTTATCACAGCATTGGCAAATATCTTCTCCCATTCAGTAGGCCGTCTTTTCATTTTGTCGATGGTTTCCTTTGTTGTGCAAAATCTTTTTAGTTTGACGTAGTCCCATTTATTTATTTTTTCTTTCTTTCTCTTGTCCGAGAAGATACATCAGAAAAAATATTATCAAGAGCAATGTCAGAGTTTACTGTCTGTTTTCTACAAAGAGTTTTGTGGTTTCAGGTCTTATATTTAAGTCTTTAATCATTTTGAATTTATTCTTACATACGGTGTAAGAAGGGAGCCCAGTTTCATTTTTTTTTTGCACGTATCTGCCTAGTTTTCCCCAAATCACTTATTGAATAGACTATCTTTACCCCATTGTATAGTCTTTCTTCTTTTGTCATACATTAAATAAATGACTGTATAGGTGCAGGCTCCCTATTCTGTTCTATTGATCTATGAGTGTTTTCATGCCAGTACCATGCTTTTGATTGCTATAGGCTTGTTGTATAGTTTGACATCAGGTGGTGTGATACCTCCAACTTTGTTCTTCTTTCTCAAGACTACTGTGGCTATTTGGGGTCTTTTGTGATTCCATATAAACACTGGAATTATTTAGGTTCTGTACAAATGCTGTTGGTATTTAGACAGGGATTGCATTGAATCTACAGATTGCTTTGGGTTGTATTGACATTTAAATGATGTTAATTCTTCCTATCCATGAGCACAGTGTATGCTTCCAATTATTTGTATATTCCTCAATTTCTTTCTTCGATGACATAATTTTCTGAGCAAAGGTCTTTTACTTCCTTGGTTAAATTTATTCTGAAATATTTTATTTTATTTTATTATTGATGCAACTGTAAGTAAGATTATTTTTTTAATTTCTCTTTCTGAAAGTTCATTATTGGTGTATAAAAATGCAACTGACTTCTGGGTATTAATTTTGTATCCTGCTATTTACTGAATTCATTTATCAGTTCTAACAGTTTTTTGGTGGAATCTTTAGGGTTCTCTCTATATGGTATATGTCATCTACAAACAATGACAGTTTTACTTCTTCCTTTCCAATCCGGATGCCTTTTCTTTCTTTTTCTTGTCTGACAGCTGTGACCAGGACTTCCAATACTAAGTTGAATAAAGGGTGGACATCCTTGTCTTGTTCCTGATCTTAAGAAAATGGCTTTTAGTTTTTCCCCATTGAGAATGATGTTAGCTGTGGGTTTTTCATACATGGCCTTTATTATACGGAGGTATGTTCCCTCTGTTCCCACTTTGCTGAGAGTTTTTATCATAAACAGTTGCTGGATTTTGTCAAACTCTTTATCTGCACCTGTTAACGTGATCAGATGATTTTCTATGTTCTTCGGGAGTATCATCGAATAATATTCTCTTTTTGTAATATTCTCTTAATGTCTTTGTTTGGTTTTGAACTCAGAGTAATGGTGGCTTCATAAAATAAGCTTGGGAGCCTTCTCTTCTCTTGAATTCTTGGAATAGTTTGAGAAGAATTGGTGTTAATTATTCTTTGGATGCTTAGTAAAATTTACCTGTGAAGCCAGCTTGTGCAGGACTTACGTTTGTTGGGAGGTTCTGGATTACTGATTTGATTTTATTAGTAGTAATCGGTCTTTTCAGATTTTCTGTTTCTTGCTGACTCAGTCTTGGAAGATTGTATGTTTCTAGGAATGTACCCTTTTCTTTCAGATTGTCCAATTTACCTGCATACTATTGCTCATATATCTTTTTATAATCCTTTGTATTTTTGTGGAGTCAGTTGTTGCTTTTCCTCTTTTGTTTGGATTTTTATTTGCATCCTCTCTCTTTTTTCTTGATGAATCTAGTTAAAGGTTTATCAATTTTGTTTATCTTTTCAAAGAACCAGCTATTGTTTTCATTGATCTTTTGTATTTTTTAAAGACTTTATTTCATTCATTTCTGCTCTGATTTTTATTATTTCCTCCTTTTTACTCACTTTGGGCTTTTTTTTTTTCTTTCTTTTTTCTAGTTCCTTTAGGTTTAAGATTAGATTGTTTATTTGAGATTTTTCTTGTCTCCCAAGGTATGCCTTTATTATTGCTATGAATTTCCCTCTTAGGACTGCTTTTGCTGTGACCCATAGGTTTTTGGGTTGCCGTGTTTTCATTTCCATTTGTCTCAAGGTACCTTTTGATCTCTTCCTTCATCTCATTGTTAACTCATTTATTGTTTTGTAGCATGTTATTTAGCCTCCATGTGTTTATTTCTTTTTCAGTTTTTTTTTCTTGTAATTGATTCCAGTTTCATAACGTTGTGGTCAGAGAAGACACTTAATGTGATTTCAATCTTCTTAAATTTACTGAGACTTGTTGCCTAACATGTGGTCTATGTTGGAAAATGTTCCATGCACGCTTGAGAAGAATGTATATTTTGCTGCTTTGGGGTGAAACTTATTACCACTATTTTTAATCTAGGTAGATCTGCTTAAACTGCTACATGTCCAAAGGGAGATAACAAGAAGGCACAGGAAAGGCTTGTTTCCACTGAAACTGAGATTCTCAAATTCTATAGTGACTATATCCTCAATTCAAAGAATGATGATGACATAAATTGTCCTAAAATGAATATGCTTGGAAGAGTAGAAATTGAGAATGATATCTGATGCATATATGAGAATTCTGAGACACACACCACCCCCCCCCGAAAAAAGGAAAAAAAACCCCAACTTCTAAATGCCAGAAAAAGGGCCAGAAGCAAAAAAAGTGCAATATTTCTGGCTTTTAATTCTATAGAGAGTAAAATGAGATGTCAAATACAAAATTAAGAAACTATAAAGTTAAGCTAAAAAGGAAGAAGATACACTAAACTTAAAACACCGCAGTTTGCTTGGGCTGAATCGTCCGTACACACTCGGATGCACCTTCTCTCTTACCTGTGAGTCCACCAAAACAAAGGGGTGCAGCCTCGTTGCCCGTCCTCAGCAGGCTGACAGTCTACTGAGTCTGGGCACATGCCGGGGGGACACCAAGTACCCGAGGGGGAAGCGGGTGGTGAAAGCAGGAAGAGCCCCGCGGGCTGCTCCTGGCTCCTCTGCCCACCTCCCCTCCCGGTGAGCCTCCTCTTTTCGCGAGACCTGGCCTCGCTGAGCGCCCCTGCCAGGGGTCCTAGAAACCTCCCCCACCCACGTTCCTTCGTGCCTGGAATTTTCTCTGCCTGGAATGATCTTCCTGGGGCTGCTCATGACTTGCCTGGGTCGTCTCGTCCTCCGCTAGCCAGGTTAAATGTCACCTCCTCAGGGCTGCTTTCACCGTCATCTTGTATTTTAGCACTCTGTTGAATGTTCTCTTAGCACGTACTGTAACGTATACTTGGTTTATTTGTTTACTTGCTGTCTGTCTCCTTTGGTGGGATGTAAGCTCCCCGAGTGCAGAGACTTCGCCTTGTACCTCATTTTAGCTCCCGATGCTTATGCAGGGGATCATCAATATTTGTCGCGTTACCACACGAACTGTGAAACGGAAGTCTCTCGAGGCCGGCTCCCTTGGGGAACGATTCCTGCACAAGGCAGGTCTGGGGCTGGGCCGCCAGGTCCACACCTCAAACGTCACCGCGGTCATTTAGGCAATCAAAGGGCACTAACACTCATCAAATCATTTAACATGACTTTTGACTTTTTCCTCATTCTGAAATAATTCATGTAAAACAGGACAGAGGAGTCTATGGGGCACCTCTGAGTTTTACATGCTGATGGTTCTGTTGGATCTGCTCAATAGAACAGTTAAAGAGAAGAAATAAAACCAAAAAGGAACCTTCAGTCAGAGTCAAAACTATGACTTCAAATAAATATTTGAAAGTCCCATTTCAATGTGCTGCCTCTCTTTTAAAGTGACATTTGCATATCTCCAAATGTAGCATGGGGCAGGAGGCAAAGGTACTACGTGTAACTCATTATACAATGCATATAATTTTACGCATGTCAGGGAAGATGGGCCAAATTTCTCCAACTGTGGCTTAGTAAGTTACCACCAATACTCCAGAGGGCTCTTGTCTGAGAAAATAAATTTCTGCAGATGAGGAAGTACTTTAGGTAAAGTAATGTGACCTCTGAGTAATTCCCGAAGGTGAGAATGTTCACTGGAATAATAACTATCCTTTGGCTGTAGAAAAACGTAAATGTAAACTCCCTTTTTTTTTCCCTTAAGAAAATGACAGTGTCACGGGAGAATTATTAAATGGTAGATAGTAGGATAAAAATTAGTCTGAAAGGCTGATGAGCTATTCAAACAATATTAACATCACTGCTTATAATGATTGCAGTTAATACCTACTGTGCGCTTAACTACGTCAGGTTCTAGTCAACCCATCGTACACATATCATCCCACTTAACCACTGTAACAATCCTGTAAGGAATTCCCATCTCCATTTCGCAGATGAAGAAAGTGAGGCACCGGGCGGGTACGTGAGTTGTCCGAGGTCAGACAGCTAGTGAGTGATGCAACAAGAGTTTACACTCAAGCCCCCTGACTCCAGAGCGCCCCCCTCCTCACAACCACTGTTAATGCTCCTTAGGGTCGTACTGGAAAGGTGATGGAATCCTTCATATGCACTGTACAGCCATTCGATTTTCAAAGTTCCATGGGAGCTAGACAGCTACCCTGTATGGTGGGCAGGGCTACTGTATTTCTAGGAGGGAAGAGACGCAGAGAGTCACGTGTTCTGATCCCTCACGCTGCGCTCTCTTCACACTGTGCTACAGCGATCTACTTCCCATAAACCATCCGATAATTCAGAATGCTTAAATGTACCTTCTGTTAGGCATCTCTTGTCTTTGTAGTATGGCTTTTAAGATGTCTCTCTTTGCTTGGTTGTTTTCTTTATCCACGTAGATCACTATACCAAAAAAAAAAAAATCCACAAAAGGAAGTCACTTAGGAATCTGCGACATTAAGTACCATTCTGTATTTGTATAAGTACCTGTTTTTAGAGACGCGAGGCATGCCGCCTCACTTGGACGCCTGGGACGAGCAGCTCTGGCAGCCAGAATCAAATCTGAATAGTCATGTGATCTAATGTCATGTCACTGGCAGGTTTATGTGCACACTGTCAGAAAAGATACAAGCAACATCTAAGAGTGCCACATCGCTGTCACTGCCTGTTAATGGCACTGGCAGTCATGACAGTAAGAGCCAGCGGTCTTTATTGCTTTGTATTTGAGGGATTTACTGCATTTTCTTTCACCCAAGGAGCAAGTGATAATGATAATGTATGGCAGAGAGCTTGTCCTTCCTGACAGCCTCAGTAATGTAATCCTTCTCTCCTGCCACAACATGCAATAAAAGAGGCATCGCGTGTGCTGGGCTGAGGAGACCCGCAGGCTGACGTCTGCTGGTGCTGGGGAGGGGGGTGCAGCAGAGAGACACAGAGGAAGGAAGAGGCTTTCCAGGGCGTGGAGTTTTCTCTGATTTTTAAAGGTACATGTTGGTATGCGGGAATGCGGCCAGACTTTACTTAGCTGAAATATGAGATTAGATAACTGATCTCAAGTCCCACCAGGAAGAAGCCGGTGAACACTCGAAACTGTAAATAAGCGTCTGCACTCTGGGAAAATGGCATCTCAGAGTGCTAACGTTCCAATTTTCATCCTGATTATTTTTTCTCAGCTCAGAGCTTTTCAGCCAGGCCTTAGCTTCTGAAGACATTTCTTTTTCAGATGCCATTTTGGAGGTAAAGGCTCCCTTGTGACCACATCTCAACGTAGAGATTATTCCTGATCAAAAAAGTTCACACGAGAGACAGATACCACGACAGTCCTAAAGCCAGGCTCCACGGGGGACAAACATACTTCACACTGAGAATGCTTCCCTCGACAATTTTCGTTCGATCTCAAATTATGATGCTATCAACCGACTTAACCGTTTGGCTCAGCTGAGCAGTTATTAACCCGGGAAGGCACATGAGGTGGGAGACACAAAGGCGTTCAGGGCTGGGTCAGTGATCTAAGAGGCGTCAGAACCAAAGTTAAACAGCGACTCTTAGCTTATTGTTCTTTGCATAATGCCATGTTAGTACCTGTGACTAATTACATACAGGTCACTCACTGAAGAGTTACAGGATCAAAAAAGACAAAGGGTTCGGAGCATTTTGCATATGTATTATTTTACTTATCAATGCTAAAAGTCTCGATGCTAATTGATGAGTTCCACTAATGCTGTGAGGTGTACCTCAATTTGACTACCAGTTCACCAAGCTAAATGGGAATATTTTTTTTTTTCCCAAATGGAAGTTTTTTTTGTTTTTGTGGTTAATCACCAAGTCAAGATGTGGTAGACCATGTCCTTTTGGCTTCAGTGTTCCAAAAGTTTTAAAAGCCATAATGGTCTATATTGTTATTTTGTGTGTGTGTGTGTGTGTGATAATTTAAAAAAATAATTGACATGTAATTAACACATGATTAAATATGATATATAACATAATGATTAAATACGTACATATATATTGTGAAATGATCACACAGTAAGTTTAGGAACCACCTCATATAGTTATAGATTTTCTTTTCTTGTGGTGAGAACTTTTAAGACTCTTTTAGCAACTTTCAAAGAGACAATGTAGTATCACTAACTACCCTCTTCTACATTGTTTGAAGACTGGTAGTCTCAGCGATTACTTACTGCGATCCCATGTGTCAGAACTGTGCTGACCCAGATCTTACGGGTGATTCAAGAGACTCGGAGAAGGTAAGTAACTTGCCTAAGGTCACCTAGTTAGAAAGTAGCAGAGCCAGAATTTGAATCCAGCAAGTCTGCCTCCAGGGGGTGCCTTCTTAACCTCGATGATATAACTTCTTCCACAGGAAGGCCCAACGTTTCCTGCCATTAAGCTGCAACCATTTTGTTAGCACAGACTGGAGTATGAGAGTGTTCCCTGACTATGAGAGCAGCCACTTCATTCTCCTTTCATCTTTCGGAAAGGGATATTGCGTAGAAACACCTGGTCCAGGTGCCTTCAACAGCTCTCTTGGTTGCACGCTTTTTAAAATTCCTTTTTGAAAAAAATGGGAGCAACTTACCAATAAGCTTAGTACCCCAAAGGTGTACCAAATTAGAACGGCAGCTCTCCTGCTTGCACTGACGAGGCCTAGACTGGGCTTGCTAACCCTGCCCAAGGATTCTTAGTCTTTAATGTGCGTCAGAATCCGCTGGAGGGCTTGCCACAATGCAGACTGTCGAGCTTGGCCCCGGGTTCTGATTCTGTAAGTGTGCGCAGGGCCTGAGAATCTGCGTCTCTAACATCTTCCCAGCTGCTGCTGCTGCTGCCGCTGGTCAGGACGCCATGCACTGAGAACCACTGCTGAGCCTGACACTCCTTTGCCCAATCTTTGAATAGGCTCAGAAACTAGCGAAAAACTTCTGTGTCGAATGTGTGGGAAATAGGGGCACAAGGGCCACTTCAAATTAGGTCATGGCATCCATTCTGTGTTTTCAAACTGGGTGTTAAAAAAAAAGGCCTATAATTTCAAAAATTAAAATACATCCTTTTAAAAGCAATTCTGGTGATTATGAAAAGTATCAAAATTCTCTAAAAGTTAACTTTCATTCTCATCAGAAATCACATTTGTTTAGGACTTGTTAGATTTGGACATAAACTTACTGAAAGCATGTCTCAAAAAAGACACAAACCAGTAGTCTAAATACTTGGATTGATTTTGAATTGTCTATCATTACAAACATATCCCTCACTTCTGCAGGTTGGAGAAATCCTTATATTCTCTATCAATGTCATTTGGCAAGTAAGAAATGCAGATGGTTTAATTATAAAGGGTTGATGACCTTGAATCTCAGACAATTTTTGTCTTAGAGTATTATCATCTCCCTAATCCTTATCTTTGTTAAATTTCTCCTCCCAATAGCAACAAAATCTGAAGTTCGATATCTTTTTCATATTCTGAATTAAACTTTGTTCCAAAAGTCATACTGTTACATGCTCAGAGACTAAGGGCCTAGATCTGTGTAAGTCTCATAAAAACTTTGGACAATTTCATTAATCTTTTTTCTTCTCGCTGTCAATTCCCTATGAGGCTTTATTCAGCCCAGACTACATTCTTCAGACCTATCATTAATCTTATCTTTTTCCAAACTATCTTTTTGCTTTCTCAGCAATTCTCTCAGCAAAATTTCCAAGCCCAATAAAATACAATTGTTTTATTCTTGCTATCAATATCTAGCAAGTGAATTCAACTTTTCCCCCCCTAGTGTTAAGAGCCCAAAGATATATATGTATATTTTTTGTGTATAGGTGAAACTGGTATTAATACCTCTTAATAAAGAGTGAATAATCTTAGGGCTTACTAGTCTACGCCTCTCATTTTATGTAGCTAATTTAGGCCTCAGCATACAACCTCCTTTAGAACAGATTCAAGCCATGATGTAGGCAAAGCGTCACGAGACTCAGTTAACCTGTCCACGGCCATGGTGTTTAAACGGGAGATGGCATGTCCTCAAGTGTCCCCCAGATGTTCCGCATGGATTAAAAAGTCATTTGGAAATAAAATTACTTTCATGAACATTTGATAAGATTTGGAAGATGTAAGGATACACCGTACTGACTTTTTATAGTGATTAACAAGTGAATGGTAAATCATGGCAGTAATTTGATGAAACAGTTACTTATTTACCAAAGATTCAAGGAGAGTCCCTTGCAATGAAGGAGATACAAACATAATAATTAAAAAAATATATTTTCATTATGTTGTATATAAGTGAAAAATTAAAAAAAACCCTACAAGGTTAATATTAATCATTTCTCAAATTTGATGATGACCTAGGACTTTATTTTTTCAGACAGCGTAGATATAAAAGAGCATTGTTTTGCTTCTAAGCACAAAGTACATTCCTCTCTCCTCTTCCCAGATTAAAATCCTTAAAATTATTTTCAATTCATCTTGAAAATTCTACAACAGTAAAATCTCATAGGTAGGAATACAAGCTGAAAAGAGGTATAGTAAACCCTTCTACTGAATTCATTTTTTAAGAGATTATTGATATTCTTGTTGCTACCAAGTGACTAGTTCATTAGAAATACAAGCAACTCTTAATATACCAATTAGACAGTAGGGTAACTTGTAGTAAAAAGGAAAAACGACAACAACAACAAAAATGCAAGCCGATGCCAACCAACGAACCACCAAAAAGCCCCAAACAAACTCAGATCACCCCTCGGAAGTGTACACAAGCGGCACACGTGGCTATGTACCACGGGTCTCATCCACAGAGTGAGGCGCATCGCTCCTCAGGCAAACAGAAACAGCTGTTCCGCGGCACGGCCAAGTTTCTCAACGCACAATCTCTAAAACACGATGCCTTTGCCAGTCCCACCGAACATTCGACTGCTGACCTTTACAAGGAATAATAACAAAGCCAGAAGAGTTGCCTCTTTTCTTGGGATATCTTCGTTACAATTAGTTGACTAAATAGTTCCTTCATTTCTAATAATATTTTGATAGGGTCTACTTTTCTGGGACTTTGCACTGACAAGACCTGTAGGAAGCTCGAGAACATATTTTTGGAAATGTTTCTGTTATAGCAAGTCAATGACGTGAAGGATGAGCGAGATTCTTGTCCTGGCCGCACTGCTTATTTCCCGTGTGCTTTTGCTACCCGACCGCTGTCACAGAAGCACAGAATCCAGGCTGGAAGGGATCTGAGCACCTTATTCAACAGATCAGAAAACAGGGAACCATAGAATTTAAACATCTTACCCAAGGTCCCGTAACTAGAAAGAGTTGTGGATACGGGGGTGACTAGACCAGATCTCTGGACACTCATGGTTACCGTCATTGCTGTCTCAAGCAATGGACACACTTCTAAGAATGCCGGCTTATAAAACAAGGACTAACGGAAATGTGTAATACTGCTGATACAATAGCACGATTACATATGTTGATTAAAATGGAATTTATAAAACTAGTGAGAAAAAAATTAGCGCTCGACTAGCATGGATGGGATTGCCTGCTTTGTTAAAAATAATGCCACACTCTATAGTTTGTTTTTTTTTTCCTTTGATGAAATACACATTTTTTCCCCAAATAGTTTGTTTTAATATAGACTTTAGGAGAGCTAATAAGCAGTTTTAACTTAAGGTCACAGCAGCATGATATATTTTTTTTACACCTCTCTAATATTCGCTGATACATACTATTTTAAAAACATTTACAGGCTGTCTATTGGGTCTGTACTGGTCCAATAGACTCACATATCAACCAACTGATAGGTAAAACCCTAAATTAAAAGAAAACTTGCCTGCTGCTAAAAATAGATATGTGGGCTAAATCAAGGGTCCCCAACCCTGGGGCCATGGACTGGTACCAGTCCGTGGTCTGTTAGGAACCAGGCCGCACAGCAGGACGTGAGTGGCAGGCCAGTGAGCAAAGCTCCATCTGTATCTGCAGCCGCCTCCCCAGCGCCAGCATCACCGCCTCAGCTCCGCCTCAGATCACCGAGCGTTAGATTCTCATAGGAGCACCGGTCCCTGGTGTCAAAAAGGTTGGGGACCACTGGTCACGATGAAAAGGTATTATAAGAACTTATGTCACTCAATTAAAATGCTGAACATCTAGACACCAAGAAAGATAAACATACATTGTAAAAATATCTATCTGATTCCATTAATCAAAATGTTGAAAAAAGTTAGGCCACTGAATCATGCAAATCATACGACTAAAAAATGAGTCCACTTTTCCCCTTCAAATATATTTTTTGATTAAATTCAATGGTAGACCTTGGTGGCATTTTTTGAACACCACTATGATACGGCAGGAACATCGAGAAACAGTGCTTTTCCAACGTTTCTGTTTTCTCCTAAGTTCAGTATTACTTCAAAATTTTCTTCAGTCCTACTTTAATTCCTTAATCCTCAAGCTACAGATCTGACCTTTATTAACCTATTCTGACAAGACTTCCGTGATGTTATATGGATAGAGACTGAGACTCTTCTCCTCGTTCCTTCAGCTTCCTTCACAGACAAGACAGACAGAACCACGACGGGCCACGCGTACCGTAGCTGTAGTTATAGTAGACCCACTGCCCGCCCCGGGGTTTCGGGAGCGACACGGGGGTCTCCTCGGCAGGAAGGCTGTAGAATCGGCATTCCACAAACAGCCGCTGGATGGTGTCGTCGGCGGTCACTCGGGAGTCACTGAGGCTCAGAGCTATGATCTCAATTCGAATTTTTTCTGATGTCTGTGTAAAGAGCAAAAAAATAAAAAAAAATAAACAACAAAGAAACAATTAAAACAAATGAACGGAAAACCCTTTCTTCTTTTTTCGCCATCAATTTTAAATAAAACATGAAGGCCAATGGGTTTCTTTTTCGGAACACACTGTACACCACTGGTTAGTGACACATGACAGATTATTCACGACAGAGAGAGAGAGAATGAGATTCTAATGCCCCAGGGTTTGAAGTTGACAGTGTCATGGCAGTAGTCTGCTGATTTACATTCGAGGCTATAAATACCCCGCTAGTAGTCTATCAGCAGTGAAGATTATGAGATCTTCATCTCCGATTGCTTTCAGAATGACAAGTATCAGTTGGCCTTGTTTCAAACTCTGTAATGAAGTACGTGTTTATCGCTACTTTTATTTAATCTACGGTACCTGAGAAAGTTTCAGTTATTCAGAGATCAAAGCCTGTTGAATACTTTATGGCTCTTATGATAATATATGCAGCTATATGAATCCATATTAACTAGCAGAAACTATAATTCATTTTCTTATATATTCTGCCATGACATATTTCATTCAATAAGCAGCGTTTTCAAAGAAACAAAATTTTAATTTAACACATATTTCCTTGCAATTTATTTTTATGTCACTTTTACAGAATTAAAAACCAAAATATGTATTTGGTTGATCATGTAATTTTCATTTCATTTCTTTTTTAACAAATATTGGTGTCACAGATATTATTTTATTATGAGGGTCACATATGTTTCCTTGAGTAATGATTTAAAACAAATAATACACTATGACTTAAAAATTAGATCACATCTACCTCCCCCTCCCCCCACCATTAACCAATGTCATCATAATAAAAAAAATTAGATCACACCAAGATAACAGTTAAATGTTTGTTTTTACAATTTTCAATTTGTTCTTTACTCCCCTGTACTAAATTCAAAGGTATGCTACTGTAAATTATGTAACCTCTACTGTAAATTATGTAACCTCAAATAATTAGAGAATCCTGAAAATAAGACCTTTTTATATGACCAACTTTTAGAAATTTATGGTTAAATATAAGTCAGTGTAAATTTACCATAACGATTCCTTAGATATTTCAAAGCACATAATATAATTAATCAAATTGAAAAGCATAAATATCCTATTGTAAAAATATCCCCATAAAGAACAATTTCCATTGCTGTCAAACCCCCTCAATATTTGATGAAGTAATTTTACCCCCTTCTTTCAAAAGACATTTTCTTTTATTATGTATTCTAAGACACTTTAACTAAAAACCCAAATCTGAATATTTCAATAAGGTTATTTTATTATTCAGTAGATTCATGGAAATTTTACTAGGATGACAGAGAAAATTCCACACCATTCTGTCTCCACTAATACAGGTACAAGGCTGCAGCTGGCAATATTACTAGGATTAGCATAGGATGATGAAATATTTAAAGGAAAATTTTTTCTAAAACCTAATAAATCAAATGACTGCCAAATGTCATTAAAGTGATGGTCTTTGACTTGAATATGCTTTTCATATTCAAATTTGAAAAGAAAGAGATGAAAGCCTGGAAAGGTTACTCGGTTTCAACTAATAACCTCAAGCCCTCTCCGTTCACGTGCATAAAAAATGAAGTTGGCTCCATTGTCTAATCTCACTTCAGAAAAGCCCTTCTCTGCTCGCTGAAGACTAATGTGGCAAAGAAAATATTTTAGATCATATTTTTTTTTCCTTAAAATATATTGTGGTTGTTAAAATACCACACACACATACATTTTATAATTCTGGTTTAAACGCAGCACAATGCACCGTGAAATCATGCACATAACTCGTAATTTGACAAACTTAGAATTGTCATTATGTCTTACAAAACCTTGCTTCTGCACAAAATAATAATAAAAAAAGCCAGCTATAAAAAAGCAAAAGAGGTATACACGGTTATTTCTACTACAATGCGAAGACAGGAATTTAAAAGTGTTTATCACGGAACCCAATGAAGAGACAAATGAACTTTTAAATAGCAGAGGAATCAAATTTATTTAAGTGGTTATTTTATTAATATATTAACTGCATAACCTCTATACGAAAGCTTGCATTATTATAAGAATAAATTTAAGCTGCCAAATAATAGGATACACAAGAATATAATTCCAAGTGAAAGTGGAAACTTGGATGGCCGCCAAACAAACAAATAAACCAATCAACCCACCAAATCAGAACCGAGAAAACCCACTGTATTATCCAACTAAATACGAGAGCTTTAAAATTCTTTTTAAGATGTCTATCTTCTTTCTGGTCCTGTTTTTTTTTTTTTTTTTAATTCCTCTCCTCGTCTCATTACCTCTATCATATGTCCTTTTTAATTCTCTAATATTACTGACAAAAGTTATTAGTTATCATTTCTTAGTTCCTTTGATGTTACATGAATCAACTTAAAATAAATCCAGAAGGGATAAGTTCCAAGTAGTATATATCTAGAGAAGTGTGCTCTGAATAAAGAATTTTCTAAACATTATAAATTTTGGCCCACGGGGCTAGCCAACTTATTTTTTCACATTGGAATGATTCTGGTTGTCTTCATGCCCCAGTAAAACAACAGTTCAACTAGATTGCACGTGGAGATTTTGAAGATTAAGCAGCGCATCAGCTATATAGCAGACAACTCCCACTTGGTGTCAGAAACGAACGCACTGTCTCTCCTCCCGGCTCTCCCCCAGGCTCCTCCATCCACTGACACTTCCCGTCTCAGGTGCTGAGGTCACCACCCACCTGATCACCTACAACCAGAAGATTCTGGAGCCCTTCTTGCCATCTCCATTTTTCACGCCTACCATATGCGATAGCTCACCCATTCCCGTTCATTTTAGTTCTTAAACATCTCAATGATTCATTGAATTATTAAAAACATGATATTTAAACCTTGTGTCAGCTATTGGAGATATAAAGACAGGACGAGATGTTTCTTTTCTCAGTTTTATTTCTAGAGAAACTCCTTTAGGTTCTCCTCTGATCTGAGGGAGGCACCAATACAGCAGCTTCTTATTACTAGAAAGCTGAAGTTTGATAGAATAAGGAGAGAGAAAAAAGAAGGAATCATAAAAGGTTAGTGGTACATAGAACTGTCAGCAGACAGATGGACAGTATGAGGCTATCGGCTCAGTGCCAGTGGGACAGTGATGGTGCTCAGGGCATCCGTGTTGTGGTGGGCAGTGTACATTCAGAAAGGCATGGGGTACTCTCACGGCTGACCGAGGGGCGTGCACTCCTGCCCCAACCCCTTACCTGCAGCCCCAACTATTCCTGTGGCAGAGTTCTCTCCATATAAAAACACATCAACATCACCTCTGTTTGACACCCTTTCTGTCACCCTACAATCTAGTAGTTTGCCAGACCTGTGGTGTGTCGTTCACACTGCTCGGCTTTTGCATGGGAATGTTCTTCTCTGTCAGGCAGAATCCTGCTTATGGGAGGCCCTGGGCCTCCTCTCACGAGAGCATTCCCGTCTCCAAGAGCGAGTCAGTGGCCCCTCTGGGCCCTCACTGCACTTGTCGGCCATAAACATACTGCATGGACTTGTTCATGTGTCTGCAGACTGAGCTCTTGGAGGCCTGGACCATATCTTAGTCATCTTCTGCTACTGAACACCCTCCCCAGGACCTGGTGCACAGTAGGCTCTCAATAAATACTTAATAATACAGAGTCGATGGAGGCTGAGTATCTTCTACATATTCAGAGTATATTATATATTGCCAGAAATATGTGAAGCTGCGGTCATTAGTGTCTTCTCCTTTAACAAACATTTATCCTGTCTACCATGTTTTGAGATGTTGGTGATTATTAACGGTGGAAAACACAGAGAAATCTTGTCGTTCTAGATTATAATTGAATAATACTCTCGAAAACAGAATCTAGCGAGTAGGGTACTATTATTTCGAATTTTCTGCATGCCTGAAAATTTTCATAAAAAAAATGAAAAATGAAGTTCAAAGAGGAGAGCACAGGCTTCTCAGACAGACGCGCGACGACTCCGGAATTCCCAGCACAAGGCGACGGGTCATGACTCTGCGGGGCATCAGTGTCCTTCACATACGGGCTTTTCTTGTTTTGTTTCTTTTCTGTGTGTGTGAACCTTTGTGACCAGGTATGATGCTACTTCTCAGGACTTTTTTGGTCTTGTTCACCAATTGCCCTATCAGCTTTCCTCGTTAGCAAGACGTCAACATCGGCATGTAAAGGCAGCATTTTAAAACTTTGATTGTGATGAACAGAATAGCAATCACTCAGATAAGAACGGCATGCAACTTAGTTTTAGTTGTCTGTATAGATGGAACTACACACTATGTGACTGAATGATCTAGAGAAGTGATGACAGCTTATATTATTCTCAGAGAAAAAAAGTTATAGTTCTCATGATCTTGGCTCAGTTCCACTATTGCTCCCTGACTGATGCTAATTCACATTTTAGGCCATATTTTTCCATAGTATTGGGCTCTTATTGGCATGCTTAAATTTTTTATGTTTTACTTCAGCGGATCATGCTGAATTCTTCCTCTGGTTTCAATTGTCACAGCAGTGACACTGGAGTTGGGTTGTTAGGCTTCTAAGAACTAATTCAACTTGACGGCCCTTAAACAGTGTTGCTTAAGTGAGAATGGCCTATGATAAAGGTTTTGCAAACTTGTTTCAGCCAGTTATGTTTAGATCTAACTATGGTGGGATTACATGGGAGTTTTTATTTCATTCTAAATTCCTACGATGAAGAAATAGTTCTTTGATTTTTTACATTATGAGGTATAGAAAATAATTTGGCATATCCGAGTACTCTACATCTTAAAGAGATGTGGCCATTTTGCTGTTATCTGATAAAAGCCATTTTGTTGTTATTGTTGAAGAAATACAATATTTCAGATCTAGGTAAAGCCCTCACCTCTCAATTCCTTCCCCTCCTTCTTTATTTCCCCAGAGGTAACCACTGACCTGAAGCTGGTGTGTCACATCCCCAAACACGCTTTTATGTTTTCTACTACCTGTGTATATACCCATAAACAATCTATAGTATTGTTTTTAGATTTTATGTTAGTGGTATCATCCTCTAGGAATCATTCAGCAATTTTTATTTTTCTACTTAATACCATATTTTGAGATTTACTCATATTTTTAATTAAAATCAAGTTCATATTAACTGTTATATAGAATTTCATTTATATTACATATGTAATCTATAGTCCTTTTATTTATTTCTGTACTGATGAAGAATTATGATTTTTTTTGCTATTACAAACAATGTTGCATTGAACATCCTTTTGTGTTTTCTTGTGCAACTTTTTTTCTTAGGAAAAGAAAGGTTGGGTGATAGATATTAGATTTGACTTCACAGGATTATCAAATTATTCCTACATAAATTTACGTATTATTTTTTATCACTATCGAAATGTGTGTGTGTGTGAATAAATCCAAACAAAGCCTACCTACAGGAGCCGCAGTATGTAGAAGTTGGGTACTTTATCACAAAACAATAGACGAAATGGAAATGGAAGGGGACGACCTATGTCTATGCTCTTTGAGAGCAAAATTTTAATAGGGGTAACTTCTAAGCTCAGAATAGTTGGTTCAGAAAATCAAATGTCATTGGTATTGGCAGAGCTGTACATAAGTAGGGTAGGGATATATGATGATTCATGATGATTCTTATGACTTCCCTTCTTTGCTTCAGGTTGGGGTGGGCAGAATCAAACCAAAGACTCAAAAACGGTCCCCTGGACCTTCACACTAGGCTCCAAAGCTTCCTCATATTAGGAATCATATCCACTCTTCATACAAGATTTTACTGAAAGTCTTTTAAAATAGTAGTAGTAGTAGTAGTAGTAGTATATAATAATAATAATAATAATAATAATAATAATAATAATAATAATAGCTCTTTGGAAGAAATAAGGGTAAAAGAAACTCAAACTGTCAAGGTCATCATTTTTTTTTTTTTACAAACAAAACACAACAAAACAAACCCAGTTCTCATCAGCGGCAGTAACCTATCTTTACTCATCTGTTCTGTAAAAGGTACTATATTGAAACGAATAACATAAATATTGAAAACTTCAGTGTCGGAGATCAAGATGGTGCTGGGGTTGAGAGCTTGTTTTAGAGGAGAGTCACTGTCTCCCTACACACCGTGCGAACCTCTGCATCTGTGATGGTCAGCGAATCACGGCGGCTTGTCGCCACATGTTCTAAAGCGATGGTCGGAATAGCTTTTCCTGTTCTAACACACCTGAGGGGCGTGACACATTTCCATCACTGACTGTGGCTTACATGGCAGTATAATGTGCAGGATGGACAGAAGTTTTTAAATTGCCCTCAATTTCAGTTGATTTCGCTAAGCGCGTCCATTCTCGCCATCATTGGAAACAGATGTCATAGTAGAGTGATTCTTCATTCTGGCTGCATGTTGGCATCACCAGGGGAGCTTTAAACAAAATTCTGATTGAACTGACCTGGGTGGAGCCTGGACCTCAGCATTTAAAAATGCTCCCGAGGTGATTTTAATGCACGGGGAGAAGCAGTGCATTTCTCTAATGCCCTGGTTCACAAGCATCAGCATACCCAGAAGGACCCGGAAGGCCTGATAACACACTCAGCATGGGGCGGCCTCAGAGCTTCCGATTCATTGGACCAGGGATGGGGCCCAGAATCTGGAGCTCTCATCAATTCTCAGGCAGTGCTCATGACCCTGGTCTGGGGACCACACTCAAGAACCACTGCCTGGAACCAAGAAAGATTCAGACTACCTTTGTTGACCCTTCCTTTAAATATGCTCATTAAACTGTTCTTTAGTTATCATTTAACATTTTAGTACAACATAGGCTAACAAATTATTTCCGTTTTAGAAGCAATCTACACTCATTATTGAAAATAATCCAACAATATCAATCATGAAAAGTAAGTATAAAAGTGCCTTGTTTCCCTCATTTCCTAACTCTGGGGTGGGCGGATTAAAGAGCCAGAGAATAACATTTTTCACATCACAGGTATATGCTTTCTGTTGCAAATACTTAATTCTGCTCCTGTAGAGTAGGAGCAGCCATGATGAGTGTGGCTGTGCTCCAATAAAACTTTATTTACCAAAACAGGCGGAGAGCTGATTTTTGGCACAGGGCCATAGTTTGCCAGCCCCTGCCCTGATCCATGTTCCCAGAGGTAGTCAATACTAACAGTGTTTGGATTATATGCTTGCAGACATACTCTTTGCTGACATAAACCTAAATGTTATGTCTGTATGCTCATGTAAAAAAAAGATATGTATGTGTATGAATGTACCTTTTTGTCTGCTTCCTTTTTAAATGGAATTATCAGTGAGGTATAATTTCCTACGCATTAGTTTGGCAAAGGGTGTGATGTGAGGAAACAGGAATTTTCATGTATTGTTATAAAAAACATATTAACTAGAAATGTTTGCATTCCCCTAAATAGGAAGAATCCTAACAGTCCATCAAAAGGAGCTTATTTAAATAAATACAGTATAGCGATA
This sequence comes from Eonycteris spelaea, assembly GCA_003508835.1. Classification (NCBI taxonomy): domain Eukaryota; kingdom Metazoa; phylum Chordata; class Mammalia; order Chiroptera; family Pteropodidae; genus Eonycteris; species Eonycteris spelaea. The sequence goes on along the minus strand of PUFA01000071.1, from coordinate 3,443,594 downwards.
CAATGGAATATTATATATATGTTAAAAAAATAGAGCATATTGGAAAGGAGTCCATGATAACTCAGTAAAAGAAAATGAAGTTGCAAAACATAAAAAATAGTTTTTGAAGCAATTAGTATCGGAAGAGTAATTCAACATTTACTTGAAATACATGTTGAAACCCATCCTCTCTAGCTTACGATGTGTGAACATTGGGAAGGGCTTATTTCATCCACTGACAGGACATATCATATTTGGTTCTGAAGTGATCTGCTATTTTTAACGCGTGGGCTCTGGAGGCTGCTTTATGCACTTTGCCTTTCGAAGCCCGAAAGCACAATCTGCCGAACGTCCCCGCCGCAGCCGCCTGGAAGTGCCAGCTCTCGCCACAGCAGGGATGCCGGAGCCCACGGGGGCCGGCAGGTTAGTCCCACCGAGCATGGCCGTTCCGACAAAACGGCTCGTAGCAGAAACAGAGAGAGAGCAGGCTGTAAACAGAAGAGCCCGCTGCTCGGACCCAGCCTGCCCTCCCATCCAACCGTGGGCACACTTTGAGAACTCCAAGTAGATGGCAGTGCATTTAGTTGTAACACTGAAAGCTGCCTTGCTTAAATGATAACATGAGAAATAACGTGAAAGAAAAAGACTGTTAATTTTTTTAATGCCATGACAGATGCAAATTTTCAGTTTTGATGTCTATTTTGAGGACCTGAAACAAGGCTTTTAATCAATGCATTATACATCAAATTGATACTGTTAACTTCTGATTATTCAAATTAATAAAATATTCATAGAGAAATGTCCAAAGTTTTACATTCCTCGCCATAACCGCCCCCCACCCCCCCATTCATTATCATGCCTAGAAGCCTTTCAGTAAAAGCACCAGACATCAGGCTGACAGAACCTGACAGGCCAGCAAGGCCCAATTACACTGGTGCTGTGGCACTTTGATGTCCTGGAAATGAAGAGAGAGAGGGGCAAATTGGGTAGCACATTATGTTAATGACTTGATTTAATCCAGCCACTAAACTTTATGTAGCCGGTTAAAAAAGATGCTAACACTAATTATGCCACTTTGGAAAGGAAAGGAGGGGACAAGCATTTCATTCTGACAAAGTGAAGCTCATAAATGTTGTAAATGAAATGAAACAAAATGAAGTAATCTATGATTAATTATACATCACAGAGGGAAGAAAAGAGGAAGAACCAAGTGACATGTCCAAGTCCTGGGAAATCTGTTAGATTCCTTTTAAGGATCAGCATCTCTAAGAAATAACTATGAGCTGTCAGATCCTGTAACATGAAAAAAAAAACCCTGAATGATCTTAAACTGCATACATAGTGTAGTAGATAACTCAAATTCATGGTTTAATTGGCATAAATGATATTTATCTAGGACACTGCTTCCAGTCTCAATTTTGTGACATTAGGATAGAAGCAATTTAAAAAATTCTATATAAAGTGGGGATAACTGGAGAGTTATCTAATTGCTTTTTAACTAGTCTCTGTGCCTCTACTCTACTCTTCGTCTTATTGATAGCGTGATCTTTTAAAGTGCAATTTAAGAGTGTCATCTCCATAAGAGCAAACGACTTATGTCTCTTGTTCACGCTACATTCTCAGCCTCTAAAACAAGGCTGGGCACACAATAAATGCTCATGAATATGTTTGACGAATGAGTGACCTTCTTCCCCCTGCCTTAAAAATCCTCACCGGCCGCTCACAGAGTTTCAGGATAGACTCCAACCTCCTCAATGCACAGAGGTCTCGCTGCTCTGGACAAGCCTGTCTTTTCAATATACCCTCCTGGGGCTCCCCATGTGACCGTAGGCTTAGCCCGTCCTAAAACGCATTGTCTCCAGAACAAGCCATGCTCCACATTCTCTCAAATTCTCATGCTTTGCCCCTTTGGCCTCTGATTATCCCTCCTCGGCTCTCCCTCGCTCCTAATCATCTTCAAAATTTGGTTCAAGCTTCGTGGGCTCTAGGAAGCCACCTTTGATGGGGCCCCTCAGGCTGAGCCAGGCGCCCCTGCTGAAATCGCCCACAGTGCCCTGTGCATGCCACTCTCTGCTGACCACCATGCGCTGTGACTGTTTCCCCTACAGGATGTGACTTGAGGCCAAGGATTGCTTCTTTTATGATGCCCAGTAGATGCTAATGAATGAATCGCCGTGAGAATTAAAAGAGGTATCACATACGGTGTGCTTCGCACATATAGCCATTCTGATGAAAGCTACGTATCTTTGCCCTGAGATTTCCACCTGAAGCGGTTCTTAAGGAAGAGACGAAGGAAGAAACTATTGAGCCATAAATCTTGTTAAGCTCAATGAAGGTTTCACCTTAAACACAATCCTCGACCAAAGGTAACATCATCAATGACCAAACAAAATGACGTCCTGCGCCTCCGACTACGCAGCACGGGGAGCAAGCCGCATTGCTTCTGCCCAACGAACGGCCTGGATCTAACGTGCAGAAACTTCACGCAGATCGCAGGGAACTCTGCAGTACAAACGGCCTGTGCCCTAAAAACACGTCAATGCTACGAAAGGCCAACACAAAGAGAGGCTGAGGAATCATCGCGGATTAGAAGAGAAATGAAAACTAACTGCAAAGTGGGATCTGGCTTGGATCTCGGACCAGATCAACAAAATGCTGTCAACGATACTACTGGGACCATTGAAAAATTTTAATGAGAACTGTAGATAAGATAATCGTAGTACGTTATTATTCTGAAGTACTTAGGGGTGAAAGGGCATGATTCCTGCATCTCTCAAATGTTCATTATAACCATGAAAGATGTGTGTATATAAATACACGTATGTACACATACACAAATATAGAAGAGCAGAAAGACAGAAAAACAAGTGCAGCAAAATATGTTAACAATTGGGGATCACGGGTAAGTACACGCGGGAGTTCTTTGTCTTGCTTTTGCAATCTTTAAAGAAAAACGTTCCATGACTCACTAAATGATTTGCTAAAGCAGCACAAAGAAACATGAGTCTAATCACTAGAAAATGCTGTATTTCACCATTATAATGATCTCTTGAGTTTTGTTCCTGTGTTCACAGACTATGTTGTTTCACTCTATTTCTTTATAATTTAACCTAAGTATTGGTCGGTGTCTTCTACTACAAGCAGAACTTTTCCAAGCACGTGGGAGCTGATCAATGGCCACTGAGGCATAAAGTCCTGCTTGGAGCAGTTGCTTGCTCTGAGTGGTGTGCACACAGTGGAGGAGATACCATCTAAAGCCATTATAAGAAATCACATTTTGGAATGATAGTGAAGGCTGTAGTAAGCTGTAGCAAAGTAACAGATTACTTTCCCAGAGTAAAAGGAAAAATCACCCCGTTTACTCTAAAGGAAAAATATCTGTATACATTAGAATTCGTTGACTATTTTTGGGAAACAGTTCTTTCTCTCGCTAAAGTTCTCCCTCAGATCGAAGTTTTCATCCTGCTGTAGCTAAGGGCAATGCACGCTTCCAGCGAGCTGCCTCAGTGCTGCCAACGGCTGCACGGTTCTGCCGTGGTTTAATACAGGATTTTTCCACCTCACTATTGACGTTTGGGGCCAGACGGTGCTTTGTTGTGGCTTCTGCGCACTGCAGCATGTTTAGCAGCAACCCTGACCTCTGTGCACCAGACGCCGGTAGCTGTCCCTCCCAGTGTGACCAACAAAAATGTCTCCAGACGCTGCCCAATGTCCCGTGGGGGACAAAATCGCCAGTCGCTGAGAATCACTGGTCTAAGGTGATATAATTAGATACCATTTTCCCGTATCTTGCAAGTTACTTTTAGGTAATAAATGCAATGTTTGTGAAATAAAATAAACTATTGCATTGCCTCTCTAGTATCTATAGGCTAAAACACAAAATGTATAGCTCTGCATTGTTAAAGGCCTGGTATCCCTTTATACAGAAAGGCTGCTCTAGTAGGTATATGCTTGACTTCTGAAACATGTAGTGTGCATCTCTGCCTGTTCTAGAAGTGCTCATGATTTTCTCCCTGCTGCAATATATCCCCATCTTTGAGATGTCACGGTTAAGGAAGGGTGACACACAAAGCAGGACACACCATTCTGCTGTGTGACTGGCCACAGCGAACGGACCTAGGATGCACAACTGACAAAAACAGACCCAGTCCAGAGGCTAGACACAGCTAATCAAATCTGTCTCCTTGGGGCTGGGAATTTGCGTGTGGCTATCTTTGGGCGAAGTCCACAGTCAGCTTAAAATGAGAAAAAGCAGACATGCAGCCCACAAGAAAGGGAAGGCGGGTGGGTGGGCCAGCTCATGGGCACAGCTTCCATGAAGTCTATTAAAATATCACTCTGAATTTCTTTTTTCTCTGAACTTCCTTTTAATGAGTGGCATGACTTTGAGCAAGTCACCTTATCTCTCAAGATCTCACTGTACTCCTTTGGTAAAAGAGGAAGGGCCAGAAATCAGCTAACTATCCTTTAACGCGAATATCTGATTCTGATAATAATTACTCGTGCTGTCTCCTGACACTGTTTTATGTTGTGATTTATTATGTTGCATTTATTATCAACCACAGAAAGAAAGAATTTCTCTATGGAGACATCTGTGATAACTGAAATACTCTGTTCTATGGGTTTGTTCTGCAGAGAGGTTAAGCTAAAAATTTTAAAAGTTGAAAGAAGTATTGTATTTATTACTAATAAAGTAGAGATTCTAAAGAAAAGTAAAATTAATCACTTCAGGAAAATTAATATAGCGAATAGAAAAAGCTAGCACTTTGTACTTCACTTACATTTACCTTATAAAACCATTATCCTCTCCTTACAATAAAAATGCTCTACTAAGTGGTACACTTTCCATATAAATTATATTTTTTCTTTTCAAAGTTTCAGTTTACATACTACTTTTCAGCAATTTGCTACAAAACAAACAAAATATACCTACATGAGATTAATGATCTTCTAAGAAGGTTTAATTTCTAGCAGAAATAACTTTAACAATTTAGTGGTAGACATCTTCAGACATGAAGAGTCAATAAATTCACATTCGCACATCTTTTATAATTTTAAATGCCATCTCACATTTTGAATTCTTTAAAGTTCAGAACTGATTTAATACTTCCTTGTACAATGGTTCTAAAAAAGACTCGGGGAAGTCAGCTGGTTTTAGCAAGCACCTACTGAAGCTACCGAATGTTATACTCTTAGCATGGAGGCAAAAATAATGCTCACGTGTTATAGTCCACTACAAAACAAAACTGTAAATAAACATTTCCTATACTAGATGATGACTTGAATTAGGATTATGGTGATAAATTAAATTTTTTTCCAGAAATATTTTTGCCTTAAGGTGTCCACGTATGGGGACTGATATACTAGGCATGAAAAGCGACTTTCTTTTAGAACATTCCTAGTTGTTACCAAGTTACTACTGACCTGTTTGAGGTTCTTGGAGGTAGAACATGAAATAACACATTCATCACTGTCAGAAGCTGATCTGTCTTCTTCATCTGTTAAAAAAAATAAAATTTTAGTGATTTAAATCTGTTAAACCAATTATATTTGTACCTTGTAAAATGAAGAGAAAAAAAGCACACAGTATAAGGAGGACCTTAAAAGGACAGCACGAAATCATGTCAACCTATTTTAGTAGCGAAGATATTTATATTTTACATTACATTTTAGAAAAGAGGAAAAATGACTGAAAATTCCAAGTTTAGTTTTTTAATAGAAACAAAAGGAATACAAATATAGCTTGTTCTAGTATGAACTTTAAAAAGAACTTAAAAAGGATCCTGAAGTAGATCCACTATTAAGTGAAGATGTTCTGAGAAGCATGCTCTTAACAGATTAAATAAAGCTAAGGGTTAAATAAATAATGTCGATTTTAAAACAAGGTCACCTTCTGGTTCCAATTCTTCAGTTATTTCTGTTTCATCTTCAGAAGAAGTCAAACTTTGTTCTGCAAGCTGACCCTCGGATAGCAAAGACCCATCGCCATCTTTTCCTTCCGGCATTTTCTCAGTGTCCTCTTTTGCCTTATCTACACCACTTTCTTGAGAAACCTGAAGAAATGAAAGCATGCTGGTGTATTTATCACTGATTAGACCACGTTTATAGCATTTTTGCTGAAGCACTTGAATAAGAAAGCATGTAAACCTGAGACTTAAATATACAGATATGCAAATGATTCATTAGAAAATAATCACTTAAATTTTACAAATGAAAACATGCAAATTTACAAATGAAAATCTAATTATAAACTAAGAATAAAAATATATTCATCTCAAAATGAATTTTATATTATTTACATAACTATTTGATATTATACTAAAATCAGCATAATGTTAGCTATTATATTCTTGACCTTTCTATTCCAAGAAGTCATAGATAAAAATACGATCAATGCTATGATTTCCTGATCTATATCAACACAAAGACCAAGTCTTTAAGAACCAAATGAAACCTTTCAAAATAATTTTAATACATATACACACCTCGAAAATACGTGCGACACTTGGCATGTTAATGTCTGTTTTTGGTGCATGTTCCACGCTGGTGAAATTTCCTTCCCATCTTCTGGAGAAGTAGAAGTCTCCTTGTATTAATGTAAAAACACATGCATATGTTATTTTGTATTGTTACTAAATCCCATTTCATCCTGAGGCTTTTACATATATATGTAAATAGACACATAAATATGTATATGTAAATATATATATTTATACACACACATAGATACACACACATAAAAACCTGAAACAAACATATTAACTACCCACAAGACAATGAAATAGTGCATTTCAGTAAAATGATTGATATTCTTCATAGTGTGTGTGTGTATATATATATATATGCACAATTTAAGAACTGCAAATATATTTCATTGAAACATTGTTTATAATCTCAAAAAAAGTGAAAACAATACAAATGTCCAACAACAGGGCATTATTAAATCAAATATGATACATCCAGATACCTGAATTTTATGTAACCACGAAAAACCTAATAATGTAGATCTGTACTTACTGATACTGAAGAGACTATACAATATTGTGTTGAGTAAAAAGCTATTTATAGAACAATGTAATATTTAGTCATAGATTGTTTTGTGAAAAAACAAACATACAAAAAAAAGAACGTGTGTGTACATTTCACGGGAAAAAGTATGAAAGAAAAATCACTAAAATTCAATCTCTATATATAGATTCTGGGAAATTTAATTTTGCTGTTTTCAATTTTTTTTTGCTTATTTTTATTTCCTAATAGTTTTATAATAATTATAAATTATTCATGTAATTAAAAATTTGCATATGCTAGAATAGGAATATACTTTCTAGGATCAACACTTTTTTTTACTGCATCCAGTATCAATTTATAGTCAACCATTTTTCCATGGTTCATAAACTGAAGTTTATTGTTAAAATATAGTTTATAATGTTTACTATTTTAAAAGTAAACATGCTCAACATCAAAAATGTGAAAGTTAAACAAGAAAACATAAATTAATACAAATCCATATTCCCATTACCCAATAATATATGTTAATAACCAGTTAGATTTCCATTTCTATATAATTAATTTCTAATGCAAATAAAAACTTTTTTGTTACATAGTGATACTTATATTGTAATTATAATATATCCTGTTATATTAAAAAACTAACAAAAATTTCTTCTGATACTGAAACTTTACATAAACATCATTTTCAATGACAACAGAAAATAAATATTACATTGAGTGGATGTATTATGATTTAATGAACCATTTCACTAGTGCTGGACATTTAACTAGTTCATGATTTTTAGCTACTGTGGCTAATGTTGCAACAAACATTTCCATGTATATGTCTTTTTAATATCAACAACCATTTACCTAGGAATTGGGCTACCTATGTTTGAATCAGATCTAATAGTTTGACCTTGACAAAGTTATTGATCTCTGAAGATATTACTTTCCTGATCTTTAAATAATCCTAGTATGAACAGCATCAGGTTCATAATGAAATGAGTTCACTGAAAATAAAGCATTAGTTCAGTACCTGACACTTAACAAACACTCAATAAATGCTGGCTGTAAAACACTGTCAGAATAATAATTATTGAATTCATTTATTTTGAACATATATATTAAATGCTTTATATATGTCAGGTACTATTTTAAGGCCCAGGGAGAAAGAATAGTTTGATCTGGGTGGTGGTTACACTGGTCTGTACACATGTAAAACTTCATTGAGCTTTGTGTTAAAGATTTGTGTCTTTTACTATATAGAAATCATATTGCAAAAAAGTATTTTTGAACAAAGTCCATGAGCAGTGATAGTAACTTGACTGGTAACAGTGAAAATGGCGTGAATGCAGGTTATACTTTGAAATGACTGCTCATAGGCTTTGTGGATGAACTGGATGTACGCTGTGAGAAAAAGAGGAGACAAAGGGATGTCTCCAAAATCGCATAACTGCCCAACCAGGTGAGCATTTACTGAGAATGGGGAAAAATGAACGGAAGAAAAATTCCGAAAGAGAGTTGGTGAAACCAGGTTTGCTTTTTGACAGTAAGTTAGAGTCCTATTAGACATCCAGGGTGTATGAAATAAGCAGTAAGAAAACAAATATGGAATTCGGCGATGAGATCAAGACTGAAGATTCTAAACATGGGCGTGCCAGCATGTAGCTGGGTTTTAGAACTAGGAGACTGGATAAGACCTCTTAATGTAGATACGGACTGAGAAAAGAGAGGTCGAGGTCTAAGTTGGACTGTTGAGGGCACTTCAACGTTCAGAGATACGGTCCAGGAGAGTGAGAAGAATAACTGGTAAAGCTGCAGAAAAATTAGGGAGGCGCAGCATCCCAGGGGCCAAGAAGAGGCGGAGCAAGTCTTCCACTGTGTGCAACGCTACTGGAAGGTGGAGATGGGGACTGAAAATTGACTACTGGATGTGACAAAATGAAGGTCATTGTGACCTAGCCAGGCGGGTTTAAAGAGGATCAAGTTTGACTAGAGTGAGTTCAAGAAACAGTACGAGGAAAGGGAGACAAAATAAAACAATTTTTGAAGAGTTCCTTCCTCCCTCCCTCCTCCCTCCTCCCTCCCTTCCTTTCTTTTTGGTAAATGGGCGGCAAAAGATTGGGGCAATCATGGAGAGAAACATGGGGCTCAAGGAAGGGTTAGATCAAAGAGTAAGATCAGTTATTACTTACATACAGTGCCAAATTACAAAACTACCCTTTTAACCCTTTTCCCTCTTAGAAAAAAAACGTGCAGCTGGCTGCCCGCGTTAGTTTAACGTCATGTGTAGGAATGCTACGTTTTCTAGGATTTGACACTTCAGCAATCGAGAATTACTATATTTTGGAAATGGAAATACCACTACTAAAACCAGAATGCTATACACAGAATGATGTCATTTGTTTCCATCAACTATTGATATACTTGAGTGATGCAAAACATAATAAAAGTGAGATGGTTCCGGAGAAACTCTGGGGGCGCGGTGAGATGGTTCGTGACGAACTTGGGGGCGCGGTGAGGACCGTAATCCGCGAGTTATCTGGGGATAAACACTATAGCTGCCAGCACCGCCTGTGAGTATTCTTGGGGCGACGGAGAATGAGTTGGAGGAAAAAGAAGAATTTTATTCACCCATTTTCATTTAAATCAGGTAGGGTATACCACACCTAGATCATTTGTTTCCGATATTGGTCATAGAAAAAAAAATCAGTGATTTGTGTGTTCGCTACTTACAGAAACCTCTCGCGGTGCGATATCCACGAAGGACACCTTCTTGTCCACCGGTGTCACACGCTGTCTCGGTTTAGGTGTCGGAGCCTAAGGCAAACCAATACGTCAAACTGGGTATGAAGAACATACATTTTTAGATAAGGCTTCAGCTATTGTTTCTTTTTGTGTCTATTTCTTAAGTTTTACAGGAAATTCAAAGTCACCGTTACTCACTATGACTAACGGGCTAACAGAGGTTGTTGGAGGCAGTCTTAGAACAGCTTCTGACTCTTCTTTGTGTATGAAATTTCCTAAGTCTTCAGTTGTTATGGCTCCACTGGGCGGAAGGTAGGCAAATTTCCATTTCAAGATAACATGAATGGTTCCTGCAGGATGCTTTTCATGATCTGTTAACTCAAATATTCCTGTCAAATCACAAAAATAATTTTAATTAATGCCAAAGTTTTATTACCATAATAATTAAAGAAGAACAAAGAGAACTACCCGTGACTTAAAGAATGAATTTGTCTTTTACTCACAACCCAAATGACAGAAAATAAAATAAAGACAAAAGGATCTATGATAGGTTCATCTCTCAAGTAGACTTCTTTCAGAAGTTAAGGCCTCAATGATAACACTGATTCAAAGATGAGAAAATTAACACAAATGTTGTAATTCACTGAAATAAAATTCAGAGATTAATCAAAATCCTCAACCTTCCTCTAAGACTTTATTTGGGTTATATTGCTCAAATATCCATCTTCATTTTGATTAGAATATTCTTGGAAGACTTGTCTCTATAGACCCAGCTTAAATTAAAACAAGAACAAAACAAACAAACAAACAGAAACTTAGCGGAGACATCAGTGGCTACAGTGAAGGGGAAAAGACTAGAATTAGTCTAGGCAAGTCACCAAACAAAAACAGTAACGATATTCACCCTGTGGAGTGGGGAAGTTGGAATCCAGAGTTGCTGCAATATAGTACCTTAAATGTACAATTTTAAGGGAAAAAAGAGAGAGAGAGATGAAAAGAAACCTTCTGAAGGTGTCCAGATGTTAAGATTTGGCACATAAAGACCTCACAGCAGCTATTATAAATATGTTCAAAGAACTAAAAGAAACTATATTTAAAGAATTAAAGGAAAGTGTGATGACACTGACTTATAAAACAGAGAATTTAATAAAGAGAAAGAAATTATAAAAAAAGAGAACTAAATAGAAATTCTGGAGCCGAAAAGTACTACTACTGAAATAAAAAAAATTCAATAGAGGGGCTCAATAGGAAATCTGAGCTGGCAGAAGAAACAATCAGTGAATTTGAAGATTGTTCAGTAGAGATTATTCAATTGGAAGATGAAAAATAAAGACAAATGAACAGAGCCTCAGAGACCTGTCGGACACCATGAAAAATACACATGTGTACAATGGGAGTCCAAGAAGAAGAAAGAAAGGGCAGCAGATAATTCAAGAAATGACAGCAGAAAGCTCCCAAAATTTGATACATAACAGTACCATACACATAAATAAACTCAACAAATTCCAAGAAGAGTAAGCACAAAGGCGGTCGTATCTAGACACATGAATTATTAAAAGTCACCCCCCCAAAAAAACCCCATCAAAACCAAAACCAAGACACAAAATCTTGATAACACTATCAAGTATGAGAACCATAAGATTAACAGAGGACTTCTCATCAGAAACAATTGATGCCAGAAGTCAGTTATCTGATATATTCAAACTGCTTAAAGAAAAAAAATAACCGATGACCAAGAATATTGTAACTAGCAAGACTGTCCTTCAAAAAAAAGTAAATTTAAAATAAATATATTCCCAGATAACAATGATTAAGAAAATGCATTATCTGACTGATAAGACATATTAAAAGAGGTTCTTCAGGTTGAAAAGAAGTGACATCAGATAGTAACTCAAATCAACACAAAGGAATTGAGGCCAAGAAACGTAATTATATAGGTAATTATAAAACATCGTATAAATACATATTTTTCCAAATTTCGTGACTGATTTAAAAGATAATTACATAAAACAATAATTGTAAAATTATATTGTTGGACTGATATGAAGACAAAAAATATAATAGCACAAAGCAGTGGGAGAAAATAAAGCTATACTGAGGTTAAGGAAGTGACATGAGGCAACAGAGGAAGGAATACAGAATACCAGAAATTGTACATATATAAGTTAACATAAAAGTCTCCTATGATTACATATATTCTTCCTTCTCTTAATTTCTCTAAAGGACGTGGGTTACAGAGACAAGCATACTATATACATATGTATGACAACAAGCACAAAGGAGGGAGGGAGGGAATGAAATTATATTAGAGCAGACCTTCCATATTTTCATGGAGTATTAATTTTAAGTAGACTGTGATAAGATGTATATTGTTAATTCCTTGAACAACAACTAAAAAAAATTTTAAAAACATAATATTATAGGGCCAGAGTTTAAGATTATCTGGGACAGTCAGGAAGACTAGTTATAATCAGAACGCATCCATAACGCTAAGGTATAAATTTAGGTTTGGTTTTAGAGTTTCATAGATTAAGAAATAGGCTTACCTGAGATACACCTGTCATGTGCCAATGAAATCAGAGGCACATTGGCTTTTCCTATGTAGATATTCTCTTGGGTATCACTATCGTCAAACACATAAAAGCTCAGAGACTGTGACTTAAGGTATCGATCCAAATCCATATTCATTGGCACTGGGAAACACATATGATCGTCAAACTCTGGATCATTGCTGCTGGGAATGATGGCTGTATCATGGTCTGCGAAATCAAAAACTTGTACACGACATATGGGTGGGGCTGGAGAGGGCTGGCTCGGGCCTGCAGGCGGCTGCAGCATCGTACTGTGACATGAAGTTCATTTAAGTCGCCATCTGCAGCGCTGGCAGAACTGGGCGGAGCAGTTCTGGGTGCTTGATGACTTACCTGGAAAAACACACACCTTTATGTTACGGCACTAATACCAGGAAAAGACAAACAGCAGCTGCCAACCCCAAAGCAACATGATTTTGTATATGGACAAAAAAACCTGCATATTTTCACTTCACAGTGAATTTCTCAGTAAAAGCCTTTTGATTCTTATTCAAAACCGGTATTCACTGGAACGTGTGTGAACAGATGATCCTATGCTATCAGCAACAAACCTAGAAGGCCGAACATACACGTAGAGACTGCTTTCAAAACCAACTAAAACCAAGAAAAAATTAATCGGATGCTCTTTAATTCTATTTAATAACTAACAAGTTAGCAAATGAGCCTGAAGACCAATAATGTTCTCTAGGTCACAATTTTATTAAGAGCTAACCCTTCAACCACCCAGCTATTAGATCGCATTCCATTCTTCACTGAGAATCCAATGATTTTGGTAAGCACCACTCAGAGAGATAATTTTGCTGTATTTGGGTCACCCTCATCCTGAGTCAGTAAGGTTATTGGTTAGGGAAGCAGATACCTGAGACCAAGATCAGTCAGTATATCAAAGTCCAACTGCTATAACAACAAGAGAATAGAATCCGAGATAAAACCTTAGGTAAGATAAAAAGCTAGGATGGGAGGACATTTCAGAGTAGAGATGATAAAAGACTTATTTGGCAGAACTAGAAACCACTCTATGGCCCCTGTGCTCAGGGAGCAAGTGCACAGGTATTCTGGCAAACAATTACACCGACTATTAACCCTACCGTAGCTGATGGGACCACTAGTGTTTCAGTGCCCTGTTTAGTTTAGTTGGAGAATTCTCTGCCTGCCACAAAGGGACCCTCCTTTCGCTGCATTTCTGAATCTGGACTGAGCATCTGGGACCTTTACAATAGAACCAGCGAGACTCTCCTCAGTGGGGGACACCTGGTGGCGTGCAGAGGGGAAATCCGAGAAGGGACCCCAGCACGGCTTTCCGAGGGCGAGTGTGTGTTCAGCCACAGAAGGCTGAGTGGAATACTTCACAGTACCCCTTTTGCTTCTTCCCCCAGGTCTCCCCACAAAAGCTGAAATTCTAACAGCAAATGACTCATTCAAACCAGAGGCTGGGAGTCTGAAAACCTTAAAACTACAAACTAAATAAGCAATCTGGTCTTTCTATTCCGATGCCGCTTGCCATCACGGCGTTTCCCAGAGTGCATCCTGAAGAACACCAGTCCAGAGAGGTGATCTCTGGGAAAGCGGTGCCGTCCTTTCTTACTTTGGGAACCGATGCTGTATTTAGTCATGGTTCTTTAATCAGAAGTAAAAAACTAATTCCATCGAGCAAATATAACAGAAAAGAGTCTTTAACATAAAGCCATAGGGCTATTTCATGGAACAGTGACAGGAGAAAGGCAGGTGGGCCTTGGGACGGTAACGGGACAGAAAAGCCAGTGGAGTTTTCTCTCCGGCCAGTTTCCGTTTTTCTCTGTCTGCATGCCCATTGCCTTCTCTCTCCAGACCCATTTTTTGGTTCCTTTTGTTTGCTCCCTAGCTCCTGATGTCACCCGTTCCGGGCATGGAGAGTCTTGCTTTCTCTTGATCTTAGAAAGCAGAATCTGATGGGCTCGACTGGGACCAGGAGGATATTCCCGAATCATTAGTTATAATTGGGTGGAGAGTGGGAGATAACGGGACCCTGCAACATAAAGCTCCTCGCTGGGGCCCAGCCCCACGGACTGGGAGAGAGGGCAGTGCCAAAGGAATGAAGATACTGTGACCTGCGCAGACATTCCAAAATGCTTCCACTATATTGTCCCTTTGTTTCTCAACGTAACCTGCGTACTTTATGATTCCTCTTGAGATTCACGTTGTAAACGAGAAGTCCTAGAGTCAAGAACTCTATTTAACTTTGCTCATTTCAGTGCTTTCTGCACTCATTCCTTGGATCATGGAATTCTTTTGGAAATATGGCCATTAGGCCCCATGAAACATAGTGTGGAAAATGCTACCCTGAGGAACTGCAGTTAAATGTCCAATTCTCAGTAAGAGAATATTCATTTTTTACTTTTGCATTTCAAAAATCTAACATGAAGAAACAGTCTGAAAGAAGCATAACTGATAGTCCAATAATAGCTGCTCAGTCCCTTAACAGTAGACAGTATAATGAAAGTCACTTGATGTGTGCTAATTGTACTGCAATTCCATTTCTTAAAAATGTCCTGGGTAGCAGCACAAGGGCGTTCCTCTGTGGCGATGGAAAAAATCTGTGTCTCGACTGTGGTGGTGGTTACATGAATATATGTACATGTGACAAAACTGCACAGAACTCTCCCTCCTCATCCACGCCTGAAACACCGAAAAAACCCGAATAAGGGCTGCGGCCTCATTAACAGCACTGTACCACTGCCCATCTCCCGGCTTTGATAGTGTGCACTGTTCTCCAGGTATGGAAGGCCTTACAACTGGGAGAAGCTGGGCGAACGGCACACACGACCTCTCTACTATATTTGCTACTTCTGGCAAGTCTATAATTATTTCAAAATAAAAAGTTAGAAAAAGCCACTTGATGGTCTGTGAAAGAAAATGGTTTCGGTTTCAAGCGTGACACATAAAAAAGTAGCATAACATTTCTGTGTCATAAAGGGTCTTAAAGCCAAACAAGCTTACCCACTGTGTTCGCTCTGGTCCCTTAAAATTGGATGTTATATACCCCAAAGCCTTTGCCCGTTCTCGGTAAAGTCGAATTGCTTGGTCCATGGGAACTCTTAATTGGAACCAGTAGTCCACTGTGCCAAAGTTTGGGATGTCTCCTTTAGTTCCTACAGGTCAATACATAACTCACTGTTAAAACAGTCCCATAAATCAAAATATATACCAGTAAAAACACATCAATAGTATTATACATTAAAACTATAAATTTTATACTGAGTAAAATAATATATGACTTGCACAAATGATGTGTGATTGGCAAATAACAGAGATGAAAAAAATCCAATGACTTCTGCAAGTATGAGTTTCACTGTATGTTAAATATTATTAAAGAACTATGTCAAGCTATGTTTCCACATTTGAGATCTTCCAATTTGTACTATTTCGACCCTTCCAAAATACAAAGAAAAATCTAAACATTGAATCAAATACTCCATAGATTCTTTTTGATGCCGCGATACATGTCTTAAACAAGTTACACAAGTTAAACAAGTAGCCTGGCAGATACAATATGAAATCTCAAATTTATAAATATGATACTCCACATGGTAATTCATCCCTCAAGAAATCAGGCCCCTTCCCACTGAACGATGCCACAAGAACAGGGGAAACGCCACAGCTATGCCAAGTCCACACCGCACGCGGCGGACCCTCGCGTGGCCTTGCCTGCCCGCCCTCAGGGCTCCCTTCAGCCCCGGCAGCTCTCAGCTCTCCTCCGCGGCTCCCGACAGGCTTAGGAGCTGCCGGCTCTGCCTCTTCCTTCATGGAAAGGAAGCCTCTGCCCTCGCTAGGGCCGGACGGCTCTGCCACGACTGTCTGTCCACCAGGCCCTGTCTCTAGCGCAATGTAAGTTTCTCGAGGGCAAGCAAGGGCTGTGTCTTCCACACAGTGAGTACTCGGTAACTGTTGAATAGAGAATACTCTATACATGCACTTTCCTGAACATAACACATTATTAAAAACAATACCCTGTCATCTCTCCTATTTCACCAATTTCTTCCTCACTAATGGATCATGCTCATCGACATACGCACATGATTCAAATCTGCCATTATTTAAAAACTTGTCCTAAGAGAAGAATAGGAACACATATACGTATTTGCTTGTATATGCATAAAATTTGGGGGGAAAAATTTGTAGCCGCTGGTGAGGGAACCCAGGGCAGCCGGGGGACAGGAGTGGGAGACTGACATTTTGTGGCTAAACTTGTGCCTTCTTGATTTTCGAATGACGAATGTAGTACCTGCGCAAGAAATTACTCAGTTAGCAAAATAACCCCGCCCCTAACCTCAGTCCCCCGCTCCCTCCTTCCCTCCAGGACACTGACACTCGTGGTGCCCCCACCTCAC
This sequence comes from Eonycteris spelaea, assembly GCA_003508835.1. Classification (NCBI taxonomy): domain Eukaryota; kingdom Metazoa; phylum Chordata; class Mammalia; order Chiroptera; family Pteropodidae; genus Eonycteris; species Eonycteris spelaea. Next base: position 3,426,916 of record PUFA01000071.1, on the reverse strand, counting down.
CGGCCACTCCTTAGGTCCCTGTGCTGGCTCTTCCTCTTCTCCTTCAACCCTAAAACTTGGAGTTTCCCAAGGCTCAGTCCTTTGCCACCTTCTCTTTGTTATGCACAGTCACTCTCCACGTGATATCATCTAGGCGCAAGGCTTGAAATATCTTCTACGTGCTAATGACTCCAACTTCACACCTCCAGCCATGGCCCTCTGCTTAGTGACTCCGACATGCCCACTTTGCAGGCCAATCTCACCTCATTCGAACACAGTTCTGACCTTCTTCCTCGGACTCTTTTCCTTTCCCAGGCCGATCTCACAGTGGCCTCCCCATTCTCCCGTGGCTCATGCCCGGGGACAGGGGTGAGGGGTGTGGGGAGGGAATCAAATCTAAACTCCTCACCATGACCTACAAGACTCCACAGCATGATCGGGTCCCTGCTTTTGTTTACAACTCATGTCCCTTCTAGCTGCCGCTTTCCTGCTGTTCCCCCACTACATGTCACGTTTGTTCCTCCCTCGGCCTTTCTGCGTTGCCGCTGCCTGGAACGTTCTTCCCCTCGGTCCTGACACGGACCTGCAGCCAGGTCTCGGCCAGTGTCGCCCCTCAGGGAAGCTCTCATCTGAATTAGCAGCCTGCTGGCTCTCTCTTCAGCCTCCTGCCCTCATCATTCTTCTTCATCTCTGAGGACATATAGGTTTGTCTTATGGCCTCTTTTCCCCTCTCGAATGTACGCTGTACAAGGATAGGGCCTTTGTCCGTCTTACTGACCACTGTGTTCCTAGTGCCTAGTGATAGTGGTAATGAGATAAGCTTAAAAAACCTCTGATGACTGCACTACATTCGATGTTGAAGCACGCACGAGTATCGATACGGCAAATAAACATTTGCATTTATAAGCTTTAAAGAAATTAGCAGCCATTGTACTGACAGCATCAGTGACATTTAGGAGAGTCCAAACAGCTGTGGGCCGCTAAACCAGAGAACGCTGCCCTTACCCCCAAGGTACCTTGAATCCGTCAGAGAAGATGCTGATGTGAAACAGAGTATTAGTGTATAAACCAGATCAGTGACTCACACATGCCAAGTTTATAAAAGTGAACTTACCAACCAAACTTGCTGTGCAAAATATTCGACCGCTTTTTTCTAGAATTTCATGGAATCTCAACTGACATGCTGCCATTGTTCATAATCCGTGCTGTACGCTTGGTGGACCTCAAGGGTGACAGTATTCTTCTGAATATATTGTAAAAAGAAGTCGTTAACATGAACAAGGTATTGAGAAGTAAAGTTATATTCTGGGTGAAGACCTCGCACTACGGGCGTTGTCTGTAGTTCAAAGTCATAGAAGGCGTAGGTGCAGAAAGTGACAGGCTCTTTGTCTCCAGATGCCTGTAAAACTTCAGAAGAAAAAGTGACTTTGCTGATATGGATTTCAAATAGGTTTTCGCCTCGTTCTAAGTGAATGGTTTCGTCAAATTCATCAACTGAGTCATCCGGCATGATTTCTGGTTTAAATTTGTACTGTTTGGTGCCATAGGCAATATCCTTTAATTGAGCTGCAAGAGAAGACACGCAGATTAGCGATTGTAAAATACTGACATATGAAGATCCAAACCGGCTTTTGAAGTGGTGGAAGTCTGAGTGCTTTTGGTGAATATTTTCGATCTTAAATTCTGTTGACTATACTGTTTTCCTGTAAATAATATTGTATTATACAGAGATTCGTCATTTGTTTTCACATCACTTATTAAACAACAAAATTATAACTTAAATGCAATACGGGCTATCAGGAAAAAGGAAAAAGAAAAACAAGGCTTTTGAATGAACAGTTGAGGTAAATATTTGGATTCCACCTGTCCTGCGCCTCTGCTCAGGTATCTTCTCTCCTATAAAGTCGATTTCTCTTTCCACTGGCTCCTTCCCTTTACCCTATTAAAATAAACATTTTCTATTTTGGGGGGTGATGGATACGTTTATTATCTTGATATGGGGATGGTTTTACCACAGGTGTAGACATAGGCCCAAGCTCACCAAACTGTATAATTTAAATTATGTGGTTTAAAATGTGTTAATTAGACGTCTATAAAGCTGCTTTGAAAAAAGAGAGAGCTCTGTCTAGATACACATTGCCCCCCATGTTATATCCAAACTTCTAGAAAGAATAATGTATACTTGTATCTCTCAACTCCTCATCTAACAGATACTCTTCAACCTAATGCACACAGTCTCTGCCTTACTTTTCTCGTTAAAATACTCCAGAAAAGGTCACCGATAACCAATTAATTGCTAGAGTGAATGGGCCTCGGTCCGTGTTATCGCTTGATTTGGGTGCTTCGCGCACGCTGAGGACCACGTTATCGGTTGTCAACTTCTGTCCAGCATCTGTCCTGCTTCTCCTCCAGCCTCTCCTGCCATTCTTTCATGGTTCCTTTTTCTTTTTTTGGCCAGTTTTTGGGGTTCTGTTTTTACTCTCTTCTTAGTCCATGTATTTTCAGGAGTCATCTCATCCCGGTTCATGGTTTCTGCTACTAACGACACGCAGAATGTAAATATACTCAGATTCCTATTTCGGATTCGGATTCCAGACCCACATAGCTAAAGGCTTGCTGAAGCCTCTACCCAGAAATCCCTGGGGCACATCAAACTCAGTCACCCGAGACGACATGTGCCACGTCTCTTCCAGTTACTTCTGCACTTGGCGTCTCGAGTGACGGTGTTCACGGTCACCACGTCGCCTAAGTTCGGCATCGCATGGCCATTCCAGTTCCCTCTTTTTCTTTTACTCTCCCCACATCTGCGGGGTCATATGCAACACGATTTCCTAAGTTTTTATCGAATTCGTCCCTGTCCCATGTCCACTGATGCCACCTGCTCATACAAGCAGTGCTGATCATGGAGCGTATTACGGAGCCGAACTGCTTATTTCCTTCTCACCTAACACTCGTTCTTCCCAACACCTAGAGCATAATCTCGAAAATGCGGTTCTGGGTGTGTTGCTCCCGACCTTAAAAACCCTTGCAGGGGCTCTAGGTTAACACGGCTGGACTCTTCGGGTAGGCAAACGCGGCCTGCGGGACTCGGTTCTTCCAGCCTCAGCTCCGGGGCCTCCTCCCTTTACTAACCTGAGTTCCCGTTACACGGTCTACGTGCAGTTTCTCAAACAAACGGCGGCGCTGCATGCTGAGGGCCTTCTGCCCCCCTCGTCGGCTGCCTGGAGTGCCTTTCGCTGCTTTGACCGAGTGGTGAGTTCTGTCCTCTTTAAAGACGCAAACCACGGTGTGGGGTCTCCCTGGTCTTCGTTCTTTCTCCCATGTTTCTTTGGTTCCTTTTGCGTTTTGCTGGTCTACACTCTTCGTGGAAAACTGTAACTGTCTCTTTCCTTGTTCACTTCTTACGAGGTCCGTGCATGGGTGCCCAAGCCCGCCCCGCATCTGTATTCTCACGGCCGAAGACTTCGCTTAGGACGCGGGAGGAGCCAGAGCACGTTCATGGACTGAATCAATGAACTTAGGGAGGGATAAAATCCGTTGGTAAAGACTTGGTATGACTTGAAAGAAATGAAAATCTCAAACTCTGTGACCTCCTTTTTATTCCGGAAAGTTCCATTAAGCAAATTTTTATTGAGTACTACTTGAAATAGAAGGTACACACTGCCCTGTGACTCCTGGAAAACTCTGTTCAGTCGGATGAAGATTCCCTGAGTGCTTCTGCCTAGGGCAGTGGTTCTCAAAGTGTGGTGTGGGAACTTCTGGTGCCCCTGAAACTGTTTCAGAGGTTTGTGAGATCGAAACTATTTTTTAAAAAAGAATATTAAGATATGATTTACCTTTTTCACTCTTATTCTCTCACAAGTATACAATGGAGTTTTCCAGAACCTACATAATGTGATATCATAACAGATTGAATGCAAAGCAGATATAAAAACCCAGCTGTTTTCCATTAAGCCAGACACTAAAAAGATTTTCAAAAATGTTAAACAATTAAAAAGATTAAAAAAGATTTAAAACAATGTCATTCTTTTCATGATTTCTTTTTGGCATGGAAAATAAAGCTTTTTAAAAATAAATACTATAATTTATGTTAACATGTAATGGGTTTATTACTATTATCTTAACATGACTTAAATATTTTAAAAACTTCTCACTTTTAATTGCTAATATGCTAGATATCATAAGCATTACCCATATAAACAAAGGGCTGTTGGGACTCTCGGTAATCTTTAAGAGTATAAAATTACTGCTGGCATAGATCATTGCATTAAGCATCGCACGGCAAGGGACATGAAAGAAAGATAAACTATTTCTCATTCTAGAACTTATATTGTAGACACAGAGAAGATGTAAAACTCCAACAGTGGAAGAACGCTTACGCAAGCCCTGGACGTGTTTTCTGAGTACGTGGGGGTAAAAGTGGCAGGTGTCGAGCCAGTTTTTTCGCAGAATCGTCTCGTCCCTGCATCTGCACCTTTCGGAGTCATTCCTAAATACACAGAGTCATGGGCCCCAGGTGGGGGAGGGTAGAGCCGAGGAAGCAACAACTGACAGACCTTCCTCACGTGACTGTCACACTTGCTGACATCTGAAAACCACTGCAGGGCCATGTCAAGTAGAGGGACGGCTACGTCTTCTGGGGGTTGGCTTCCTGGCCCGGGTGTGCATTTAGTTAGATTTTGAAGCAGAAAAGGTGGGTCCTGGGGTCAGGGTAGAAAGGAGGTTCATGTGGAGCAGAAGAAGGCACAGCGATGGGACTGAGCAAGAGGAATCTGGCAAAGAGCAGGCAGACTCGTCTGGGTAAGATGCGGAGCCTTCTTAGAAGAGAAATCAGAGACGAGGTGGTAAATTCAGTCTGAGATGCCTTATGAAGAGCTTTAAAATCCTGCCTGCAAACAATGCTGAATGCAAAAAGCAGTAGGGAGTGGCTACAAATTAGAAAAGAATCAGATAAAAACAGGCTTTCTGGTAAATTATTATTATAGTTATAAGTTGAAAAAAAACCAGAGCAAAGAGAAAGCTTGAGCGGAGCTTGGACGGCATTTTCAGCCGCCGCGCCGGCTGCCCCCGGCCACTCCGGGCGGACGCGTGCGCACCGTACCTTCCAGCTTCTGGATGCGAGCGGCCCTGATGTCCAGGAGGTGAACGTACTGGTCCACTTTGAGCTCATACTCCTGCTGCAGCTGCTCCATCTTCTGGGTCACTGCCTCAACTTCCATCTAAAAAATGAGAGAGAAGAGATTTCAATGCTTACGATGAGTTCCACTTTCATTTTTTAAAGCACACGTGATTACAGCGTTTTCCACATCCCGGGGATACCAGTAGCTTACTGTAAGCCACTGTTTTCTGACCTCAAATAGCTTGCAGTTTAGAAAACTATGTTTGGCAATGTTCGTAAATCAGAAGTAAAATGAACAAAACTCCAGATTTCTTTCTGTGGAGGTAGTTTTCCCATTCCTTTCAGGCTCTTGGTTGTGGGCGTGAGTGCAGGAATTCAGGAGAACTAGAATCCATTTGCATGATGTGCTAAACTAGTAAAGGTGAGTTCACGGCCATTTGATGTTCTCCCAAATCAGGGATGCAAAAAATTTATTTGTTTCTAAACGTTTATTTCGAGTACCTAGTTATAAGGCCAAATTCCAGGCATGTGACAAATTCCAGGCATGGTATAATAGGTTATACCGTGATAACACGTGATACTGCTCAGAAGAGCAAATCGTCAGCAGAATATCGTAGGAAACGTCCTCTCCTAATTTAGCGTATTACATTACCTGATAATCTTTATTAATTTTATGTTGCATAATCAGCATGTTTCTTGTCTTTTCGAGTTCTTGCACTGTTTCTGCATGAGTTGCTTGCAGCTCTCTCATGGAGCGTTCTAGATCTTTACTAATTTTATTGTCTACTTTCTCTAAAAAGGAAAGGTCTCCATTTTTTTGTGATCTTTGAGCCTAAAACAAAAACATGTTTTATTACTGAAACAAGAGTTTATAAAATGTAACCATGTGAACTGACATAGATATAGCAAGGAAAAATCATTAATTGAAAACAGATATGTTTCTATTTTCCATCAGGAAAGTAGTTTTGGTATAGAAAATATACTTGGATAGACATTTGGAACAATTATAGAGAAATCAAAAAACAGTTCATTACTTCATGACATGAAAAAGAAATCATGTACATTGATTTCTATTTCTTCATTTGATTAAAAGCTACACTGTGATGATCTAAAAGGAAAGAAATGCATTTCCTCGTGTCTTCTTGTAAATAACAGAATATTCTAGAACTGGAAAATATCTTCTGGTAACACTTATAATTTAATATTTGCCTTAAAATACTCATGTGTACCAAGGGCTCTTGGGACATAAAATTGTTGATTAGTTTTATAGTAAGTCATGTACAAGTAAAATGTTTGTTACAGTTGGAGAATGTGCTTTGAACAAGAGTTTTTAAGGTCTATTTTAATGTAATTTTGATGTAATCATGAAATATGTATATGCTGTAACCAAATGTCACCTGACCGCTTTCCTGAATAATTCATTCTCCAAGAATAAGGGTTACAGATAAGGGTCTTCATTATGCTCAAACAGTTATACATAGACATGAAATTCAAGGTGAAGTTTGGAAATTTACCTTTATAAGCAGGAGCGCTTCACTCAGTTCATCAGCATTAATATCGCTCTTCTGCAAAAGAGTAAGCAAAAGCTCACGAGACAATAATGGAAAGTACTAGAGACATTCCAACTACGTGGATTATCCTCATGGAACAGAAGATACCTGATATCCTGAATTAATAAACTATGCAATACATTTGGATTCTTTTGCTTTATTGCATAGGATTTTCTCAAGACATTGAATATTTAGATAAAAGTTTTGGAGTTTACTTCCCAAAGAAGAAAATAGTTCACCTGGTCGTAAAACTTCATGCGGTTTTTTAAGTTCATCAAGTTGCTGCTTTTGTTCCAGATACTGTAACTGTAGCTCTCTATTTTCTTGAATGAGTTTCTCATTTTGGTCTTAAAAAATAAAGTCAACACCATCAGAAAGGTAAGAGGGAATGAGGCATAAGAACACATTTTAAACGAGTGGAATTCCCGATACACACCAAGCTCCATCTAGCATTGCTCTGGTCAGAGAGGAAATTGAGCGCACGCCCAGACAGAGGCGGCGGGGGAAGGACCAACAAACAAAACCTCTCGTGTGTCTGCCATATGGCTCACTTGCTTATCAAAATCTGAAAGCTGAAGTGTGCAGTACTCATATAAGGAAATTGTGGCCTCGGGGACTTCAAAGGAACATTCTGTTGAAACTATCGAAGAAAATATGTTTCTAGATCTATAATTTTTACTTACTTATTAAGGGTCCTGAAAGGCATGCAAAAAAAAAAATTGTCTTTTAGTTTTTTAATTGAGCCCCTCGAATTTTCTTTTGGCAATTTAGCATCAAATCTTTTTCTTAAAACAAGATAATTTCTCTGGTAATAACTAAGTCTGTAATTTTAATCGACTAGACTTTTAACAAATCTGTTAAGATAGGAGAAGTGGCTTTTCAACCCGTGAGTGCATGGGAGTATCAACAATAATTCACGTGTGTTCTTTATGAGGTCACGCTATTAATTAGTAGGACATGGACTCAGAGCTATGGGTAAGGAGTGGAGGCAGGTTATATTGCTCATGGCCCATGACCCACAAACAGGGGTGCAGGGTAGAGCTGCAGAAGACAGTAAGTCCATAAAGAGACTAACTTTTCACTCCCTGCACTAAACATGCTATAAACTTAAAAAAAAAAAAAAAAAGCATAGTAGTTACCTAACAAATTTATTCTTTAGTCTCATGCTCAAGTGTACTCTTCAACAGAGTTCACTGTGGTGGTCAAGCATCCTCCTTTCTGGCTTACTGTGGACTAACTTTAAACCATGCCATCCAAACTGTTGCCACTAATTTCATCCTACTCCCAAAGATTTGTGTTTATCCTAAGTCCTCAATTTAAATTATACATTTTTGTTTCCATTTCTTAAAGAAAAAAGTCAACATTTGCCAAGAATTCTTTACATGAATACATTTGTACACATTTGTATATTTTATCCAAAAATATGTTTCTGACTTTTATAATGCTCTGTGTTCCCAAGCTAGAAACACATAAATAAAAATTATAAAATACACAAGAGGAAATGGAATAAATTTGGATATAAATTTTCATGTCACATATTTCCTAGTAAATCAAAAATTTTAAAAAAAGAACACTAAAAAACCTGTGACTCTAGGATATGCAGAGACATTTTAATATCAAATATATAAACGTTTTTATTTTATTGATGAAAGGTTAAAGGTTATCCTAGACTATAAAATGCTAATATTTAGTGAACTAAATGAAGAAATTTCCAAATGTGGACAATACCTGGAAATTTTGAAGGTAAAGGTCAAAACTTGTCATTAAATTAAAAATTAGGATTAATGATAAATATGAATTCTCAGGAGATAGACTTGCTTTTTGTTTAGAGAGTAGAATAAAAACATGGAATGCTTTATTTTATGTTGAGTAGGTTCAAACGACATCTAGACAGAATGATTAGGTAACAAAAAGAAGGTAAGTATAGTCAGAAGGATGTAAAACTAAAGGTCCCGAGGATAATATAACTTCCTCCTCCAGCTAGCAAAACTTTCAGGGATTCTGAGGATAAACCTAAGTGTAACGGACAAGACTGCCCTATCTTTATCCAGACACAATATAATTTGATTACTATTTCTAAGCTTTTGTTTTTCTATGGTTTCAATTTTTCAGAGCAGGGTCCTAAGAATGATATGCTGGTAGGTATAAATAAACTCATTCTACTGTTTCTTCTTTTACTGATTTTTGTTTCAACAACTATGTCCCCACATGTTCACTGAGATTTTTAAAACTTTGGCATTATTAGTAAGAAAATAACTTAGTGGGAGAAGAATTACTGAATATCAGTAACTTTCTACTGAATCGTATGTAGAATTATCCACTATGTTTTTCCTTTCTTAAGCTGTTTATTGGGGATATAACTCCTGGGTCTTTAAAAAGTACAGAGACGTTATAGTTCAAAGATGAAACAGACTTGCTGAATTATAATATGAAAAATCAAAGCACCCTTTACAAGATGAAAAATAACCTTATGATTTGACAAAAAGCAGGTTAAACTAAACAGCATTTTATTCAAATGAGATAACATTTCACTCTTTTAAAATTATGTTCTTCAAGCACACCATTAATAAGCAGAGTACAGAGAACAATTCAACTAAACAATTTTCAGAACTCCTTTGTGCTAATATCTTCAGCTGTGATCAATATAACCATATGCATTATGCTGAATTATGCATTTCAGCTAAAGATAGAAAGGAACTTTCAAAAGCAGGCCCTTAAACACATGCAGTTAATTTAAGCATTAACCAAATGCAAACTGCATTTACATATCCTTCCCCCACATATTCACACAATCTGAAACTAATTTGTACTCTGAATAAAGAGGTGAGTATTCTCTAAAAATAATTTGCCAGTTAGATGAATCACTACAAGAAGCCAGGGAACGTCTTCTGGCAAAGAACACTTGATACATGAAAAGGTAAATGTGTGAAGAGACTTCCAAGTAAAATCAAACAATTTCAAAATCTGTAATACGAAAAAAAAAAAACCTTTCTCAATCGTAAAAGATTTCCTTAAATAGACTATTTCGATTTTTTCGCTTAGTGTTTCCCTGGGGGGGGGGGGGAATGGTTAAAAGCTGTAATATTTTTCCTATAATCTAACATTTTCACAAAAAACCCCAAAACTTCAATCATTAAACATGTAAATTTCAGGTATTCAAGCAAAAGTAACTTAAAGTAACAGTTGCACTAAAAATCCAGGTTTACTTCTCACAATTTTTCTTAAGAAAATAACTGAATAAATGTACAAAGACTTTGTTTAGAAAGATGTTATGATACTTAAAAAATTAAATCTATTTAAAAATTCATCCATAGAAGACTGTTAAACATTCTATTCTACATTCTCACACTGGAAAACTATGATAGCTATTACAAATGATGACGATGCGAATTTATATTTATCCTCGAGGAATGATTTCACAATATAGTAAATAAAAAAATGTCATAAAACCATATTTATCTATTTATATAGAAAACTGTGGAAGGGCATACATAAAATTATTAATAGTGATTATCTTGAGGGTTGTGAAATTGAGTGATTTTCAGGATTTTTTTGTTTACTGGACTTTTTTTTACAGTGTATATGAGTTATTTTTTTAAAACTCCAAGAGACATAAGAACCCATTTTTAAAAAAATGAGAAATGGACTAGTTAAAATAAAATGACTTAGCAATTCAGTTTTAATAATTCATTAGAACCCTCAGAATTAATTCAACAACAAACAGGTTTTAAAAAAAAGACCACCAAGATTCTATCCCCTTAAGAGTTTCTTTCCAGAGATCAATTCTGATGTCTATAGATAAGAGTTTTGGAATTATTGATATGAAGGGAAATACAAAAAGTGCAGAAATAGGAAAAGTTTATTTCATTTCTCTTTCCTTTAAGAATAAGAAATTTATGTTTTCGGAAAAGACAAAGGGAATATAGAACACTTCCACATCCTCAGTGAACAAGAATTTATTGAGCAACTACTAAACAAAGCTCTCCATTAAGTACTCCATACTGCATATTAAAATCAGAAACTATGTATCTTTGACAAAAAACTGCTAAATATTTGCCTGGTCAGAAATTACGTCACCATTTTATTCTACTTACAATCTTCTAGAGAAAGATTCATAATTAATTTTTCATCAAATTTAATCACTTGGTGAATAAATATTATGTGTTTCATTGAAAACTACAATTATAAAACATGTTTCTGACTTAAAGTATTTTAAAAAGTCATATCATAATTTTTAAATGTTACCATTAATAAGATGTGTTTCAATTTCAAAAGTGTCAAATGGGGGAAAAATTCTTCTCATAGTTATGAAATATGGCATTGTGATTTCAGTCACCATATAGAGTACTGACTAGATGTGCAACTGTTTTTTTTTTAAACTGACCCGGCATTAAACTTTTAAATGTTCTCGTGCAATGAAACTGCCCATGTTCCAAGGGAGCAACCTTATCATCACACCGCTGGGTTTATCCAGCATATGTGCAAACATAGATGCATTTGAATCAAATAATTCAATCCTCCTGTTGTGCATTTGTGTGTGATGGATATGTGTACCACGCAGTCGGTCAAAGATCGACTGTGATTGTGATTATTTTACTTCTTTGAGGCAAGAAGGGTGAGATCCGTGACTCGCGACAGGAAACTTATCAATGCTTATTACTTAGCAGGGACCTGCTGGCAAGGCTTCCTGGTGTTTACGGTCACTGTCACAGAGAAGAATTAGGTATTGCGGCAGCAGAGGGAGCGTCCCTGCTGGACCGCGGGCAGCCGCGGGCGAGGACCCGGTCCCTGTCGTCTGGCCGCCTTGTTTTGACTCCGGTGTACCTGCCACCGGCCTGCGCGGCACCTACCGATTCCACCCCTGTCTGTGCCTCCTGGCTGACTTCATGCCGCCTGAGGGCAAGGCCTCTGTTTTAGTCACCGCTGTTCCCCCCGGAACTGAGAACAGTGCCTGGCAATCCTGGTGCTCAATAAACACTTGTCGACTGTTGAAGAAGGGCTCAAAATGGAGGAAAATTAAAGACAACCTGAATAAGAAAGACTCTGGAAGACGACGAGAACTTTGGCGTACGTGCTAGGATGAGTACAGGAAAAGTCTGAGCAACCAACACACACATGAAGGTGGGTGGCTGTTGACACGGGCTGTGTCCCCCCGACCGGAGCGAGGGGCCTGGTCCAACAGTAGGCCCCGCAGTGCCCAACAGTGCACGAAACAGATGTCTGCAATGAATAAGTCAGTAGTCATTTTATATGTACCTCTTTCAGTTTTTAATCTGTCAAGGATTTCGCTTTTGTCTGTTAAATCGGATTTTAAGGCAGTCTCGAGTTGAGCAATCTGAACTTGCAGCTGCTGCTCCTTTGACTTCCACTGCTCCTCGTGGGCAGCACTGAAGGCACTGCAAAACACACGCGACAGGCAAGGAGAGCTTGGGAGTCAGCTTCGACCGGAAATAATACAGAGCAAAGCTTCTAGTGGCACAGAGACCCCTGTCCTCATGTCTCAGGAATTAAGTAAACACATGCTGGTCCGCTGCTGCGGAAAGCGAGGCGCCTTTCTCAGGCTGCGGTTAGGGAACATGAAAGAGTCTGTGGGATGAGCAAAGGAACTGGCCTTAATTTAGAGCTCCAAAGCCAGAAAAGTTGGCAGCGTGCAGCTTTTGTGGGACTAGCGAAAGGAATTCCGATACTGTACACACTCCAGAGGAATCCACGATTCCAAACCTCGGCGATCGGCCTCGGACGAAACCAAGCTCCCTCACACACAAAACCCTCCTCTCGCAGAGAAAAGGGACCCTCCACCTGATCCTTAATTCTAGAGTCTGTGATGATAACATTCGCAAAATGCTTGCCTCAAAGTGAAATTAACATCGGTAATTCCGATGTTAAGAAGTAGTGATAATGCAGTTTTTGTCCTAAAAACAAAAGGCGACAGACTTCAGAACAGTTTCACTTGTAACACATGATGCGGATGATAGCCCAGTAAACACCCTGGTAAGAATGATGAAGACAGAATTATTATTCCTTAATAAAAGCGGAGCAGTTTAAACAACCATTAAAATCTGCTAGTGATCAAGGCCCAGCATACTGGAAGAACTAGCTGAAAATGAGTAAGTGTACACAGAAGGCATACACTACACTTTCGTTTAGGCCAGCGGTTCCCCAGTGCTGGCCTCGGGTAAACTCTGGTGCTAGACCGGCCACTCTGAGAACACTTAGGGAGACTTAAAAACTGAAGATCGTGGGGCCCAGAGATTCTTATTTTTATAAAGCTCTCCAGGTGAGAGCCAGGTCTTGGAAAAAGTGATCTTGAGCTGTATTTCAGCAGAAAACTATTATCTGTGAAGCTTGATATGACTGGATAATTATCAGCAGCTTTGACCTTTCTACTTATTTTAAACTCAGTAAATGAAACAAAAATTTACAAAATCTGGTTCTGTACCGATGATGAAGTAAATGGAAAAGAAACTTATTACTGAAAATTGCCCTCCATGCTGCCGCCAGCTAGTCTCGGGGTTTTATACCAAAGGAGATACTTTTCTGGGAGGCATGGCTTTTGAAAAAAAAAAAAAATTGTGTGTTCGTTTTACATTTTGAATGTTTTTATTCCATTTAAAATAACATGATCTTAAAAATAAATAAAGTTCTAGAAGTTTCTCTAAATAGGACACGTGTTTCATCTATTAATGCTCTCGTTTCACATATGGAACCTTAAAAAAAACCATGGATCTGACAAACCAATATTTTAAATTAATTTTAAAAAGGCTATAATTATTTAGATTTAAATGAAATCCAAATACAATGTGTACTTTAAAGTAAATAATATTCCTTTGCATTTTAATTTTTAAATAAAAAACAAATATAATTTCTGAGCCTGGTCAAATTATATATACCAAACACACATATATATGCATGTATGTGAGTGAGTGAGTGTGTGTGTGTGTGTGTGTGTGTGTGTGTGTGTGGTATTATTAAAAACATGTACTACCCGGAAAAAAAATTAGCATGATGAAATGGGCACAACTATACATTGTATCAGACGCCAAAAATTAGAAACAGTAGTGTTCCAATAGCATTAGTACCAGCAAGAAGATCACCAACAGTTAATCTGGCAGAAACATCAGAAGCTGTATGTGTTTAAATTAAGAACAATTTAGCAGCCTGGTTTTTCCAAACCCACAAAATACTAGCGTAAATCAGCATAAGTCAATCTGAATTTAGCCCGCTGCTATCTTCCCTCTAAATTTAGGATTACATTCCACTGGAGTTTCACGAGGAATTCCTCTTGGATTTACTGTGCTCCCCCACGCTTGGGGCCATCTGTGTGTGACTGTGCGTGGCGAGGCCCATCTGGCTCCATTTTCTCTGTGGAGGCTCTGCGCATGATTAAATCTGCACACGGGAACAGCCTCTGAGAACCTTTAATTCACGAAAACGTTTCTGTGCAGGGCCTGCGGTGGTGACCCAGGGGAGCAGCAGTGGGTCTTTGTGCACATCTCGCTGCTACACTCTGCGGCAGGAGGGACAGAAGGTCAACCTGCAGCGGAGTGCCCACCGGTGCCTGCGGGTGCGGGCGCGCCCACGGCAGCCCTGGTCAGCACGGTGTACACACACACCCTCCACCAACAGCCTGATCAGACAGAAGGAAGAGCTGAAGAACTCATCTCTACCCCGGGGTCTTTTTTTCTTACAGGAGAAATTCCATCTATTCCAGCATTCGAGGGCGTCCGAATGCAAGAGACAGGGAAGTTTAAGTCTAAATCACCCGTCATGAAATCCACAGGTGCTTCAGTGAGGGCCTAATGGAAAGCAAGTAGATATTTACATCAGGGTATTTCACTTCCTGAAGGAGGAGTGAGGGCCCGAATGGACTCAGTTCGACTCTGGGAAGCTAGAGTGCTCACATTTGATTACATGAGCTTTCATGGCTCCTGGAAGATCACAGGGGACAGGTGTTCACTGTCTGGAAACGGGGCACAGAGAGTCTAGGGGTGCTCAGCACTGCTCCTCTACATCCTGGTGATCAGATGACTATTACATTATCAAAACCTGATTCATCCAATTCTTAAAACAGTTAATATCATCCTCAAAAAAATGCAACTCCTTCCTTTTAACAGGCATTATTAGTGTCTCTCAGAAAGTCAGTACCTTGAAATCACCTTGACCACATTCTCTGGATCTGGTCTCGAACTGACTGAATAGGACGTGGTGGGGGGAGTGAGGAGGGCAGGTGGGAGGGTGGCAAAACCTCCATGTTTTGTTTTTCAGGTTATTCATATACATGATAGCTGAAGGACTATGGCATTCATCACTTACATCACCTTAAAACTACACCAACTCTGAAGATGAGATGCAGCTTTACTCTGTTAGAGTTTCTCTCTGACCAAGTAGAAAGATTTAATTGAAAAAACTTTATACTCTATATTTTTAAATTGACGTTTTTTAAAGTTATACTTATTCTTGGCATTGCATCCAAATGTTTTAGCATATTAAAAAAGGCTCATACTGAATACCGACATGAGGGTTTTATCTTACCAGATGACTCTCTAATATGTCATATGTCAAGTAATAAACACATTCAAAATTTCATTTGAAAAAGGAAGATGGGAATGCAATCTGCAAATCACATTTTCCTCCTGAAAACTAGCCAATTTTGGATAACAAACAAATGCTCTCCTTTTAAAAACATGCTATCACTATGACTAACCAAACGGGGAGTATATGTCGTTTCTGATGAGCATTAGTTGCCGGCAATGATGAATAACGGTGCCATGAAGCACAAGAGCTGTAAAGAATCTTAGGAACGATGTTGATTTTGAATGAGTCTTGAGTTTTTGTTGAGTTTTGTAGCCTGTACGACTTCTAGAAAGGTATATTTAGAAAAATCATATTGGAGAATGTTATAGTTCTATCTACTATCATGTATACTTGCTGGGATTTTTGTTTAACTGATATGACTTTTTTTTTTTACAGAAAATGTTTTGATGCTCATTATACACATTTACTTCCACACACGTCGCACAAAATTCAAGTGTAAGCAGCATAACGAACTGTTTTAACGTGACAGGGAAAAAATGTAGCTCAAGCACAAAACAAAAAAAAAAAACATTCAACGTCTGATTTGCACTCTTAGATCATCTTCTAATAGGAAAAGATGAAGTTTCACAGTGATAAAATAAGTATGCGAAGAACATGTCTTTCTCGAAATTCCATTCATGCATTATTCCCAGATAAGTTTTTTATTCCAAGAAAGTATGTTCAGTAAATCCTCTATTTGGGGGGAAGTAAAACATGTATAAGTTATGGCCAAATGGCACTTATTTTCTTGTATTAAGACTATGCTAAACGATTTGAAATTACAAGATGTTGAAGATAAATATAAATCAATAAAAATTTCTGAATGTATGACAGTTCTGTTACTCCAAGAACATTTCCCTTTTGAATACACAATTTTCCAATGTAATTAAAATCAGAGAGATAGTGAAGCACAAGGGGAAAAAAAAAAAAAACAAGTTTAGAGCCAAAAGAATTAGGTTTTAGTCCTGTACTGGAGTCTCAACAATGCTGTGTGAGTCTGTATGTCTCACTTTTCCTTGAGTCTTAACTCCCTCGGATAGAAAACACAAGGATAACATTTTTTTCTACCAAGAGATGGCTGTGTGATCCGTGTATCAAAACGTGAATTTTTCAAACCCATCACTATTCAATGTTTAGATATATATCAATATAAACTTATGTACTGTTCTATAGAGATGGAAATATAAAACAGGAAATATAGTAAAATGCTTTAGGTAAAATTAATCCGGGCTGATGAGAGAAACCAGAACAGAGCACAAGGGCCAAATGATCCGAAAGCGGATTGAAGGCAAATCCCACATACGGATTCTCGGCCAGCCTACCCTTGCTGTGGAGCCCCAGACGGGGCTGTAACTGGTGTCTGTGCCTGCTCTTGGGGACCCTCACTGTGAGGAGCCACTGTGCGAAGACAACCAACCAACAGTAGCCGGCAAACAGCACAGATGGCACGTGCCGCTGGCACGATGCCTAACATTAACTTAGAGTATTTCCACAGTAAAAATAAATAAAAACACATACCTGAGTCTTTAGTTATGATTTGCTTAATTTTCAAAATGTAAATTTAGTTCAGAGGACATAAAACATACAGTTAAAAAGTTAAAGATACAGTGGCAGATCAGGCGGCTCTTTTCTGATGTTTCAGAGATTAATAAAGGTAATTGTTGACTGTCAGTTTTAACACATACATAAAATTGACTTTCATGTAAACTTGTATTTATTAATCAGTATCATATACTAAAAAGATGTAAACACACACATATCTGTATCACTTTAGTATGGAGTAGAATTCTATTTCTAACATTACCAGAATGGATTAATTTTTAAAATATTATAATTATGAAGCAGATTAAATAACAAAATTGAAACTGCTCTCTAAATGTATCTTGAGATAAAGATGCTTGTATTTCTCTTTATAAGGAACAGAGAGAATTGTAAGTGAACACTTTTGCTTTGACCAAAAGAATCGGTCTCAGCTAATAGGCTGGGTGGCCCAGTGGAAGGCAAAAGGCTTTGGAGAGGCCAAGAGGTTCAAGTACAAGCTCTATATATTTCATAGCTCTAAGAACACAGGCAAAGTTACTTAATTCTGTTTTACCGTCATAATCTGCAAAATGGGCATTTACAATACCTATGTTTCCAGGTTGTTGTAAGGATTTTATAATAATGTACGTAGAGTATTTAGCACAGTGCCTGCTTGTTTATAGTCTGTTCTATAAATGATAGTAGTTATTACTGCTAACAAAGCAATGTGGTTTTCTTAGTAACAGACTATCACTCAGGTTAAATAACTAATTACCAATGCCTACAAAAGCTTATTTTTCTTTCATAACATATATATATTTCTTGCAATCATCCCCTGCTAATTATTTAATAAATATTAGATGGTCTGACATACAATGCTTTAATATAAGAGATCTCAAACAAGAGAATGAGAGAACACATAAAATCATGATTTACCTGTTATAAAGTTTATCATAGTTTTCCTTTAAAAGTTCCCGTTCCTTTTCTAAATCATTAATTCTATCTTGCAGCTAAAATGAAAAGAAAATTATACAGTAGGCAATTATAATATAAAACCACATGGAGGTAAAAAAAACACAAGAGCAGAATAACATGTTTCAGTCTTGATTTCTAAATTGCAGTTGCTAACTAGTCCACTTATATTGTCTGTAGTTAATTTAGCATTGATTTTTTTCCAAGTTGTTAAGTAAACATGAAATTAATATTTCTGTTTTAATTTAGTAGAAACGTATGCATTGCTTTATGGCAACCTCTGCCAAAACTCAATAAAGAAAGTGTTAAAAGCTTGCTGTTAAGTCTGGGGAAACATAATATTTTTTACTTTCCTCCCCGATGAATTCCATGATTATATTCATTTTGTATTAATTTCCAATTGGCCCATAAAAATAAAAGGATTAACTTTTCTTTTAGTTCATGGTTCAAACAAATTGTGTCAATCATCTTTACTCTGAAGACACGATTTCTCATGTCACCTGGAATTTACAAAGAGCCAGTAGCACATCTTTTAAGTAAATGAACGAAAAAAATTAAATTGCATGCATTGTTTTATCCCAATGAACACTTTTAGAAATTAACTTGGGGTAATAATTATATCTTTATGACTAAAATGGAGCTTTCTGTATTTATTTCATGTACTTATGTTTAAGTTTCATTCAGTGGTATATTTTGTAGTTATGACCTTTTCCCATGAATTAGAGTACTCTTAAAATTCATTTTCATTCTCAAAATTCTCTTTTGATGCTAGCATGAGACACAGTAACGGATTCTCCCGAGATCAGAAGAGAATATAGGCATCTTACTTCATTTCCATTCTGTTCTAGAACAAATTGAACAGAATACAGAAAAAGACTGTGCGAGCTGGGACACACGAGTAGCAACAATAATAGGAAGAGGAGTTTTCAAACTTCTTAGAAAAAATTTAAATAATTTCACAAAATTGTTAATGTTACAAGATAGAACATCCATCTCCTCAGAAATGGATATGTTTCTATAAATTTGTGTGGGTGTCTCAAATGACTAAATAAGCTGTTAGAACTGAGAGAAGTTCCACAGGTGACCTGGCATCAATATCAAAATATTTTTTTCCTCGAAGATCTCAATTCTTTAGGTAAACAGTTGACCTTAGCACATTTGCACATATTTTTAAGCACCAATGTGCCATGCACATAAAGGTGTGCTCGAAGTGCCATGCATGTAGCTTCGGAATTTTAAATACATATATTCGAAATGTCTCTACTTCACTTTTTCAAAACCATCACAGAGAGGTTTTAATGTTACAAATGGCTACCCTCTTCGGAAGCTTACCTCTTCTATTCTTCTTTCAGAAAACGTCACGGAATGTAGTTGCTTCTCGAGTCGGCAGCATTTTAAACGCTGTTCTTTAAGTTGCTTATTTAGCTCATCTCCATTCGCCATCATGGCATCGTGGCTGATCCTGAGCGTTCTTTGCTTCTGAAAACCACAAGGAAAATCTCCTCAAAATTATTGATTACATGTGGATTCTGATTTGGATAAATGATTACAATTCTACAAATGACTTTACTCCCGAAGTTCATGTTTCCACTGTTTATTCCTCACCTCACACAACGTTTACGTGCTACTTGTCCACAAGAGACACTCTCAACCTAAGTTTATCACGAGGAAGGAAACACAGGGTTCACTAAGCACAGTCACATCACGCAAACAGTTTTTTATCCTTTTTAAAAAATCCTGTCAAGGTTTTGACTTGTTGATAGTGACTAGTGAGTAAATTAGTTTTAGCAAAAAAAATTTTTTTTTGTTATGATTACAGTGGTTGGATCTGCTGTCTTAAAATACTGCTTGCTTGAGTCAAAAATCAGAGCTGACCACTGAGAGTCAAACTGAAAGAATTTGTCACAATATGTAAACAGCCTTGGAAAGTTAGCTTTTAATTTTAATATAATTAAGTTAAAATTTTTAATTCGGTAAAATAGTTACTGAAGTCGCCTTAAATTTAAAAATGGTCTGTTTATGAATGTTTTAAATTCAATTTTGCATGCTTAAATGCCACATACTTCTTTTATAAATAAAAAAAGTGATGAGACTAAAGTCTCTTCAGAGGGACCCTATGACCACAACATGCACGCCTTATGTGCTAGTTAATATCACTCAAGTTCCAGTGAAGGTCTCCTTCAATCATTTAAAAGAAACGTGGGGATTGAGCTGCTTCAGTCCAATTTCTGTTAATCTTGGTATTATCACAGAACACCATCTCTAACCAGCTTTCTCTCGGCTTCCTACCTCTCAAATCTCTATCCAACATCAGTCCCCAAAACCTGTGTTAGAGCAGACACTTGTTAGTGTCGGTATTTAAATAAACACCTGGCATCACTGGTGAATGGAAATCGAAATAGCCAGTAATGAAAGAAATCACTTTTTAATTCCTTTCTTAACTCCTCATTTTAGAAATGGGTTTCAACTACATGGATTTTTAATTTCCTTCTTCTATCTATGTGCAGATAGCACTATCATTCTTTACTCCCTAATTAGCCTCTTCTCTTTCATAAACTCTCTTATTAAATAAAAGGTAGTTATTACCTGACATTTAAGGAGGCTCCTCTTGCAGGATAGAAAATACTACCCAGAATAGGGTTTTAAAATATTGAATTATATAAATTCGATAGTGAATTTAGGATTCAGATGACCCTATGCTTTGCCTCGCTTTACTGCTTTCCTTGTCTCAGTACTTCAAAGAAGTACAGCAGGGCCCCAGTGGACTCCTGGGCAGTACTGAATTCCAGCTATACTGTTTTTTTCTTATACATACATATACATAAAGTTCAACTTATCAATTAGGCACAGTAAGATATTAACATAATAAAAAGTAGAATAATTATAATAATATTCTGTAATAAAAGTTATGTGAATGAAGGGTCTCTCTTTTTCTCTGATAATGGAGATGGCTACTAGTGACTAACAGGCAGGCAAGGAATACAGTGTGGGGACGCTGGACAAAGGGATGATTCCCGGGCGGGACAGAGCAGGACGACCCAAGATGTTATCACGCTGCTCAGAATAGTATGCAATTTATAACCTACGAACTGTTTAGTTCTAGGATTTCCTGCCTAATATTTTCAGACTGTGGTTCACCGTGGATAACTGAAACCACAAAAAGTGAAACCACAGATAAGAGGGGGCTACTGTACTGCGTACTATAAATTCTGCTCATCTGGAATGTTCTGGAGTTCATTAATTCCAGAACCTATGTGAATCATGCAGTGCCTACAAACTGGAGCCCTCTGATGGCACTCACGTGGGGCCAAAGCCCTCGTTAAAACAATTATGGGGATGAAGAGTCCAAATGACTGTCAACCTGAATGGTTAAGATTTAAAATAAATACACTGGTAGTTGATGTGATGGATACTCAAACATTTCTGACAATGGTAGAGACAAAACAAAGCAAAATACCACGTCAAAGAAAGACTTGACAAAACCTGGTTATTGGCCTATTCATAACTTTGGTCTATCTTGGACATTTCATAAATGCTTAGAACTGAAGGTATATGCAAATACATCTAAATCTTCAGTGTTATGTACCCACAGAAATTCAGATAAAAGAAGTTAAATATAAATTTTCTTGGCATGAGATGATTTATGATAAATATTTATTATTTTAAGATGACACAGATATTTATGAAAAGTCCAAAAAGTTAGTTATTTCTTTAGTTATTAAGTTACAAATAACAAATAATATATGAAATGAAATGATACACACGAGAATAATGGGAAATCTTTAAAAATTATTTTTAGTGTTATGACCACCCTACTTAAACAAAATACAACTTGAACACTACTTTTGAACATTTGTATCTATGTATCACATAATAAATCATCACAGTACCTCTTGAAGCTGAATGAATTTTCCTTCCATCACTGAAAGAGCATTGCTTTTCTCCACTAGTTGCTTATGAAGCTTAATCATTTCTACATTGTCCCGAATGTTTGACCTTTAATGATGTGCATAAGAAAAAGACAAGATCAAAAATGTAAGGCGAGAGAATTATTCACTTAGGATAGAGTTATCGTTTAAAACCGACAATCATTCTTGAACTTTCATAAACTCAGACTCTCAGGATTTGAAAGAAGCCCCAAATATAATGACTTGTGTCACCTACACAATGACTCATGACATGGACTTAAAATAATTTTTGAGTGTCCTGAAAATGGTGCAAAAGGACATCAGCCTTTAGCACAGAAATGATCCCATCAGCAAACTGCAGACTTATTCGGAAGGACTATCGTACTGCTCTTCCCTAAATGAAAAATCTGCAGTTCAGCCCCTCATCTTCCCACCTCTCCCTCGAAACAAATGGTATCATAAGATTACCATTTATTGGAGTTTCCTCCTGGAGTTTGAACTTTTCAAAATATTTCCAAAAAAAGTGACTTAGCGTTTTATACTAATAATACCCAAAGCTGGCATTTAAATATGTTGCAGATGTGCCTTTAGCTGTAAGAGATCATTTAACGTCCACAGGGTATATAGAAACTCTATATGCTGCAATACTAGTTTGTATTTTTCCTGCCGAGATTAAAGCAAATGTAGAATTTAACAGGAAGATCTTATTAAAGGTTAATCATAGATCTAAATGAATACCTGTTTTCAAAAGGCATTTATTTTCCTGACAGAGAAAGGTTCCTTAATTTAATACATTCTACATTCAAAAGTATCTCAAGATTGTGAAGCTCGGTTTTAGGCTTCATTTTTTAAGAAAAACAAACACAAAAATTTGAAATGCAGAAAATCATTTTAGTATTTAAAGTAAGTAGTTTTGCTTCCAAAACTTATCTAGTGTACACATATTGGAAAAATTGTCACAATGCCCTACTGGAACGAGAAATTGGACTACAAAGCTCACACATCTGTAAACCAGCTGAGGACTTGAAATACTGAATTTTCCTCTTTGATATTTGAAAGTTCATTGTATTTTGGCACTGGACAGTTGGTTGTCCTCACACAGAAGATAAACAAGTCCAAGAACCTGGACCTTGCCCAGGGCACAGTCTTAACACAATGTTAAAATAATTATGTGTCTAAAACATGTTATCTAGTAGTTCTGAGCACTCATGCAATAGCACGCTTACTATTATTCCCCTTAGTATTGTCTTTACTCACTAAAAAAAATTATAATATGGAAAAATATTTTAAACAGATCTACAGAAAACATTCCTTCATTTTCATATTTAGAAGTCAAAATCTAATTTGTCTCTTTTCCCCAAAATTACTTGGTTTGACCATTCAACAATGAATGATATTTATTTACATGGAAGGAAAGAATATTATTCAAATAATTTCAAATCTCTTCTTGTATTTTCAGTTGTTCCTGATATTTTATTTTTATTATTATGTTAATATTTTTGAGAAGATCTATATGTCAGATATATCTAAATAATAACTTATTTAATGATATTAATAAAGAATTAAGTCCCTAAAACTCAAGTCCCCACCATATGGGATCATAGAAATAACAGGTTTTAATTTTGAATTTTCTTTGTATGGCAAAAGGCCAGTAAATATCTTTCAAAAACTTTCAGAGGTTTAATTGGTGGATTTTTCTTGACTATTTTCCTAAACTTCCTTGGAGTTTAAACTTCTCAAAAGACTGCCAGGAAAAATGAGTATTTTATTCTAATAACGCCCAACAAATGGACACAAATATAACACAGGTAGTATTTAGAAATCAGCAATAATAATGTGGTACTTTAAATAAAAAGTCAGTTTGCTAAAGAGGACAAATATTCTGAGACAATACACAACACCTACAAGTCTTTAATAATTATTTTTAAGTGTCAGTTTTAGGGGCTTTCTACATAATAGTCATTATTATGATTGGATATTTTTGAGGGGTGACGATGAGAAAGAAGCCTGACTCGCTGTCAAGCTGAAAGTGCTGAGTCAATCATACGAAGTGTATACAAGTTAAAATTAACAATGTGACAAATGTGGCCTGGCCTTTAGGGAGGTGTCTAGTGCAGAATCATCTCAAACATGAAAACCAACTCAACTTTTTTAACATAGATGAAATATGGAAAAAGGATAAGGGTAGAAGTGAGAGAGAAAAGACGGAAAGCCATGTCACCACAAGGTGACAAGGGATGTGAGAAAGACGTTGGCGGTAAGAGGCAGCTAAGAGTCTTTGGGATGTGGCCTGTCCCAGACCTCTGACTGCGGACAAGGGCCTCGGTCTGGTTCCTCTGAGGAACGGAGACAGGGCTAATTTAATGAGCAAGTTTAAGCCACTTCCACATTATGTTTTCCGCCCCACTCCATGCGGTGTGATGGGAAAGGCAAACCTTCCGGGAGATGACACTCTAAGAGAAAGGTCAATGCGCAGCGAAGACATTCGGATGAACTCCGACAGCCGTGCACCAACCGAAACACGTGTTACACGAGGTGAGATGGTTTGAAAACAGGTATCGAGCACATTAATTAAATGTTTTGTAAAAATAAATTTCTCAAATTTTTCAACAAGGATTTTGAAAAAGCTATGAACAATTAAGTTGGAAAAGACAGTTTCTTTTTTCCTTTTTAAAAAATAGACATTGTTTAGAATTATGATTAAATCTTCTAAAACTATGAAGAGAGTTGTTGGCCCATCTCTAGATTAAAAACAAACTGAAATAAATTAGACTTTATGTTGAAAAAGTAATGCAGTTCAACAACCTATGTGCCAAGTTTCTCTCATAATTTGAAACAGTCAAGCAATAAACTCTGAAAAAGGAATTTCTAATGGAAGCCTTGAAAACACTTGACTCCAGCTTTGCTACTGGGTGCCATAATAAATCCAGAAACCTAAAACCTCAGATACACTGCAGAAGGAAAATCTTTCAGTGGAGCTATGTAATGTATAGTCTAATATGAAAGCTTAAGAAGCAAAACTCTCTGCTCCAGTGAGTTTCTTATACTTCATTTCCCAGGCACACAACTCCCCCACCCCCACCCCCAACCCCTACTGACATTTCATTCTTTGCTGCAGTAAGGATTATGAATGCTAAAAAAAAGCCTCTTGGTTTTTTTTGTTTTTGAAGCAAAAATGTTATAGTATTTAACACCATTTAGAGGAGTAAGCTTTAGAGTACAGAAGCTAGGCTATGAGATTCTGGAAAGTAGTCAGGTCAAATGTTTATAAGAAAGAATAGAGAGGCTCTTTTTGAGTAATAGTTTTAGGCTGTCTAAATTTGGAAGACAAAGCTGAAAAAACCTTAGGATTAAAAAAAAAAAAAACCTCTACAGTTAAAAAAAAAAAACAGTGGCAGACATTCTGTAAGTGCATTGTTGAAAGAAATGTAGGTCATTCATAGCTCTTATTAGGGACACGAGATAACAGCACTAGCAAGATACCCCTTCTGAAGAGGATTACAGAAGGTCGCTAGTAAAGTAAATGGAATAAGCGTCACTAAAAGCGCGGAGAGAAGTCTATCTGAAAGGTAATGGTTTTGCTCAAAATTGCTACTTGAAAATAATGCTCCTTGATTTAAGACTGCATAGAGGAAAATCTTTGTCTGTGTATGTTTATTTGCCTCTAGATCGTATCTTTCTTTTGGTATTGGGTCCACATATAAATCAGAACTCAGTATGTTCTTCCTCTCAACGCCGGCAAGGGATGGCGGGGGACATGTATATAATCAAACTCTTCTGAAGATGGGGTGGGTATCCTCCCAGGGGCTGGGTGGGGAGAGGAAGAACCCAAATCCTGACTCATCTCCAAACGGGGTCCGTTTTGAGGATCAAGTTTAATGCATTCCAGTTAGTAATGGGAAACTGAGAATTATATTCAATATATTAAAAAAGCCCAATGGGAATTGTAGATTTATTGGTGATTCAGTTACAAACATGAACTAAAGTTCTTGTACTGTTTTTACTTTTTGATAGAATTACACTAAGTCAGTAACAACACAGGTTATTTCACAATTATCAGAAGAACTGGTATGATATTGTTTCTGACGAATAAAAAAAAAAGAGTTAATTAAATTACTAAACAGTGCTTATTCAGTAGATGAAATCTTCCAGAAACACGAAGTCCCCAGGAATAAAAGTGGCTGTTGTTTAAACGGCAGGGAACCACTCATTGTGCTGACCTTCGTTTCCCAGTTGAGGCAGTGAACTGAGGCGGAGAGGGCTCTGACCTGGCCCGAGTCCGTGAGTGAGGGAGCCGGAGCTCAGACCCAGTTCTAGAAGAGAAATTCCTGCTGCTCTCCTGGGTTGCTCCCTCCCCCTGAGATGCTCCTGGGTTCTGGCTTTCCCCCCACTCTGATGCATGTACACACCAACATGTTATTTACTATTAATTATGACAACTGCTGTGGTTTATATAAAGTGCTATGCAAATATGTCAAGCTGCTATCACAGAAAATCTTATGTAATACTAATAATAAAAAGCACAGGGATAAAATATGGTATTTGAATGATGCTTCTTACTGGGCACATTTTACGGTATTCATAACAGTAAGAGCTTAGTGAATATAATTTTTTTAAAAAGACAGATCACCTCCCTGTGTAATAATAATGTTTGCATGGTTATCCCTGGCCCGAGTTACCCTTCCACCCGAGAACCAGATGTGCCCTCTAAATTAGGGGGCTGGGCAATCTGACAAACCCAAATTGAGGGACATTCTGTAAATAGCAATCAGTAGGCTGGAAAAGACTGGGGAATCACTTTAGAATAAAGGAAACCTAAAAGACATGACAGTTAAATACAATACACGAGCCTCGATGGGATACCAGATCAAAGCAAAGCAAAACGAAAGAAAAACAGCTAATTAAACAAAACTGTAAAGGACATTATTGGGGCAAAAGGGAACTCTGAATACGGACTGAGTGTTTGATGATGCTCCTGTGTCATGCACGGGTAAAGGTCCTGAACGTGACGGCTGCACTGCAGCTATATAGGAGGATGACCCTGTTCCTAGAGGAGACTGAGAAGGGTCCACAGGGGGAAGTGACACTCACACTCAACTCTCAGATAGGCGCGGGGGGTGGGGAAAGGAGGGAGAAGGTGAAGGGCTCGCCAAGGACCTTGCGGAACGCAGAACAGGCTTGCGTCACCTACAAATATGCAAAGGGGCGAAAGGTATGTGAGTGTTCACACTACTATTCTCACAACTTTTCTGGAGGTTTGCAATTTTTCAAAAAAAAAACGTTAGGGCGGAACGTAAGTGTCCCACGTCTGTGCAGAGAGGAAAGATGGAGCCCCCAAGCCAAGCTTCCCTCTGTCGGAAAAGGCCTGTGTGAGGGTTTGACAGTTGCTGTCAACCAAAGGGAAGAGGGCAGGTCAGAATGTCTGAAACGTTTACGGCTTAAATTTCCTCCACGGAGACATTACAGCACTTAACATGATTTTTAATTAAGAAGGTAAACACCCCAACATATACTTAAAAAAACATGGTACAAACTACTTACACATTTGGTAAGAGTATAAATATTTTTGGAGTTGAAAAAGTCAATAAAAGGTAAAATCATTTTGATTTTAATGTTCATGTACATGTGTTCACTGGTTACTGCTTTGCATTTAATTTAAGACGGCCTTTTTAATAAGCAGAAAATGTGCATTTTTATATTGTTTAAATTTTAATATGGATTTTTGTTCAAAACAACACAGACATTCAGGCTACTTGTAAATGATACAAGATTTTTTGCTAATGAGGCATTATGTAGAACATATGCAAAAATCACAACTCAGTCTTCCAAAATAGACCACAATAACAGGAAAAAACATGATTTTAATAAAAAGGAGCAGCACTGGGTTTTCACTTCAAAGCAATTAAGGGCTTTGGATAACCAAAAGTGTATGTCAAACCGATGCCAAACCAAACTGGTCTATTAAACACATACTATGAAGAGTTTCTATAATATTCTATGAAAAGGCTCTTTGCCATAAATATCAAGCACTGTACTCTGAAGATTACAACTATGTTAGGTTCATGTTTGAGAACAAGGAGTCCAACATTCAGATCAGACTTCTAGAATTTCAAATCTGAAATAATGTATCCGTGAAAGACAAGTTTAAATATGTTTTCCATTTTTGTGATTTTTCTCTACAGTAAATTATACGAAGTTTTATATTCTCCCCAACATCTTTTTCAAAAGTTTTCCATTAGTCTCAAAAAAACTGCTGTTACACATAAAACTTTGAGCTATGTGTAAACATATAAGAAAAAAAAAAGACCTAAAGCCCCTTACTTGAAGCCATTTCTTCAGTTTTCAACAACTGCATTTCAAGAAACAATATGCCATTCACTACAGGTACCCTTCCTCCCAAGCAAATAACATGCAATTTTCAATTTTATACAATCAGTGAGGTAGAGTACAAATTGGTTTATTTCCTTGAGCTCTGCAACAGAAATGCCTTTACCTGTAATTCTTATTTTGTCTCTACTTCTGATTTTTGATGTGAGCAAAAACCCACCACAACATATACACAGAGTGAACGCCATGGAGTGAATGATACAGGCCCCTTAGTTTCTGAAGCAAACTCTCCTATGTGTATATGTTGGTGTCTCTGGCTGACCCTATTTACAGTAGAAAATGCATATAGCTGACTGCTACTGCTTCCTGTGCTGTTCTAGTCTCAGGATTGAAGGACGTTTGGATTTCCCTTTCAATGAACATCGAGTGCTCTAGTTCCCAGATGATCACATCCCCCTTGGAAGAGCGGACAGCACACACAGTGCCCATGCCGCTCTTTGGGGACTTCAGAAATGCCAGGGAGGAAATGAAGCTGATAGGGATGGGCTCCAAGGTGGGGCTTGGTCTAAGGGTACAATTCTTATACACAGATGACTTCTTAAATACGCCTGTGGGCAATTTGCTAAGATCACCATATTCGGGCTTGAGGTCTGGTCCTTTAGCAGTTTCTCACAGGAGCCATTTCTTGGATTTCCAAGAAGGCTAAGTCTACATCAGTTCTTCCTAGGGGACCATGGTAACTCCTAGATATTCTAGCTGGTTCCAAGCCATGGTTCAAATTACATTCCCTAAATAAACATATAATTCTCAAAAATATTCATGTTTCTTTTGCCCTGCACTAAGAAGCATAAATAAATGTCACTAAATATACTGAATTTCATTATATGATTTAATTTTACACATAACTTTTTAGGCACAGAAATTATTAGAGATAATACTAATCTTTTAAATCTCTGAAATATAAAGTTTTTCATATACTTTTAGCCCACTTTATTTTTTTTTTAAACTATTCTCACATCATGCATCATTTTGTAGCTTTTTCAAATATTACCATGTCAGGTTAATTTGTTAAAGGAGAATTAAGCTCTGAATCTGAAATGAAAAACTAGAAAAATCACACTTGATTTCTCTAAATGAGAACTTAGCCACATAAGCATGATATTACTTAAACTGGAAAGGGGAAAAACAAACAGAGGCTCTAAGTCGGTTTAAAGAAACATTCGAAGAGATAAATAAAAGAGATATACCGGTCATACCTAACGTGTACACCTCGGCTGGACTCCAGTGCAAACAAACCACAGAAACACATCTACCTAACACACCGGTTATTAGATAATATCAAGGAATTGCCCTTAACTTTGTTAGGTGTGATAATGGCATGGTGGTTATATTAAAGGAAAATTCCTTAGCGGGCAGAGGTATACAGTGAGGTATTTACAGGGGAGATGGCAGGATGTCTGGCTGGGGCTACGTGACTGAAGGAAGCACAGTGAAGGGACAGAGGGGACTGCGGTGCTCACACACTGAGACTGTTGAAGCCGGGTGTGGGTGCGTGGGGGTTCAATGCGCTGCTCCCTCTACTTTTAGGTATGCTTGGTCCAAAAAAATGAACATCAAGAAAAAAGAAAAGAAATGAAAAAGAGAAAAGCCATAAAAAGAAGAAAACAATTCAAGAAAAAATACGTTGGAAGCAAAATGTGGAAGATGAGAGAAAAGGCTTTAGGAACGAAATAATAACAAAGGAGGATGGGGAAGAAAATATTGCACATTATAAAACGTCAAATATGAGGAGGCAGCAAGGAGACTAATAAAGGGCCCCTCTTTCATCCGTAATAACCAAGAGATTTTCACGCAAACTTTGAATACTGGGAGAGGTGACACCTTTTTGAAATAAAAAAATTGGTACCATTTTATGAAATTTACTACCTTTTAAAGTTGAAAAAAACTTAAAGCTGGACTTATTCACAAGGTACGCCACCAGCTGAGTCCTTGCCACACATACTTCTCTTGGTAGATATAGTTAAATAGTGTCAGAACTTTCTACGGTCTTGGGAAATGGGGCAAATGAGTGGTGTCAACAAGACGAGGCAGAGTTACACAGCCCTCAGCCTGGAATGTTGATGGCAGTTAGTAGGTCTAGAGCAGGCTTATATGAAGAAGGTTAAGTCAAAACTGTAATCCTGGTCTATTTTAAAAGAGACTAGACTTACCCTTCTGTGGCACATTATAAAGTATTTTAAACGACTTTCGACCTTATCAAAGTGATGCAGGAAGCCTGAACATACCTTTGATCTGTAGCCTGCTGTTCACGGAGCTGAAGAACAGATAACTCAATTTCATTTTCTTTTCTCCGCAACTGAGTTTTCAGGATGTCAGCCAACTGCTCTAACTCTTCTATTTGGCCTCTTTGCGACTCAATAACATTTTCTCTGAAATACAGAATCTTTACATTAATTTGTAGTTTGAGGAAATAGCCTTGGTATTTAAGATCAGCACAAAGAAAGTTAAAAATTTCAGCTTAAGTGCCTCTGCACGCAGGAACGTAGAAGTAGCTTAAACGGGGCGATCTAAAGGTACACTCGCAACAATTCAAGATAACCTTTTTATAAGGTGACGTCCCAGACAGTGGATTGCACTTGGGTTCAATTCAATTTGTAAGTATTTAGTGGTCACTCCGCAGTCTGGTCCTCTTCAGCTAATTCATGTCCCTTTGCTCTTTCCTGTGCAGATCCACCCCATCACCCCAATCAACCCTTCAGAAAGAGATGGCAACAATTTCACGAAACTTAATTTCGCAGTCTCTAGCACATATCCACCTCCGCCTCGTCTCATGGCATCCCAGTGTAAGGACCAGGCTTATCAGCTGACTGACTGGTTAACGAGACTAGGTCTAGTCTTTGAGCTTTATCCTCTCACAGTAGAATCATTACTGTAACTGGTATTTCAAATATTCAAAGGAAAAAATTTTCAGCCCATATTATTCGTAAGCAACTATATAAAGTATGATATTATTTGCCTCATGTTTTCTTTCCTCATTCAGAAGTGCCACTTTTTGATGATCCAGGTGAGGGACTGCAGACGAGGTGGAACCTTATCTTCACTTGTGTGACCCACAGACACTGAAACCATGAGGCTTTGATTAACTGAAAAAGTAAGTCGAACGTGGCAGAAGGAACTTTTTTGAAACCATAGTATGATGAAGAATGCAGTACTGCAGAATTACAGTGAAACAAAATCTGAAATCCATATGTATTTGATAACTCCAAACTTTTAAGCTACTCCCTCCAAATTTTTTTTTAACCACAAAAAGGCTAATTCAGGATTAAAAAAAAAATACCTGTAATTTCTCTGAGAATGAAAATGTTGCTTCTAAAGCTTATACTATTTTAAATGAATGGACTTTGAGCCATCCCTTTGGGGGGAAATTACACTAAAGAGGACTATTCTATAAATCCTTTCATTGATTCAGTTGGTTAAGTTGTTCATTTCCCTCATTTTAATGGAAATGTGTTTAATAATATATTTTACTCCACAGATCTCACTGTATTGTAGTGGAGCAAATTATTTGTAATGTGAACCAATTTTGTTTAAAATAAAGGGAAGGATCGGGGGAAAAAATCAATAAAGTTCTAAAATGACCACGAAAAGAATACATACAAATTTCTTATTTCTCCTCTGGCTTCTTCAAGTAAACTATTGCCGTATTTCGTAACCATGGGTTGTACCGTTTCTGCTACATCTGCATCTTGGAATCTAATACCTAGAAAGAAATGAATAAGATCACCGAAGTTAGAAACGAGGACCCTTGATTTGCTATCATAAAGAAATCTGGAATATAATAAAATGACCTAAGTACTGAGAGACATATGCTAATGGTACAGAGAACTGGAAATCCATCGCCAAAGGAACTATCAGCTCTCAGCCACCAGTGGGCATTAAATAAAACACAGCAGAAAGTACAGCCCATTTGACAACGACTATGGAAACCAAACCGCCTAGAAATCATTTGATTCAACTTAGATTTAAAACTCCTGAAGTAATTTCTGAAAGAATCAAAGTCT
This sequence comes from Eonycteris spelaea, assembly GCA_003508835.1. Lineage (NCBI taxonomy): Eukaryota > Metazoa > Chordata > Mammalia > Chiroptera > Pteropodidae > Eonycteris > Eonycteris spelaea. The sequence continues at coordinate 3,394,905 of PUFA01000071.1, read as the reverse complement.
TCAGTTCAGGTCTTTACAATATAAACTATAGTATGAAAGCAAGGGTTTCAAAAACTTGACTTTAGTATTTTTGATAATGGTTTTCTGACATTTAAGTTAGTTGTTCACATTCCTTGACCTTATATTTGTACCTTATCTTCATTTATGTGACTCATAGATACTATAAGTCAAAATGTTTCCTGTACTTTGATTCCACATCTCAATAGAAAATCCATATTTAAACAACGATAATTTGAAGAGGGATCATCAATAAGATTTCTTTGAATAAAACAGTTTGCTGCTGCATTTAAAACTTTTCTTATAAAACTAGTTATATGCAATTTTATAAGCCTGGTACTATTAAAAATGAGACATACTTTTAATTATATGCATTACTTTATATACAATAATTAAATTATTAGAGTTTAAGGTGAATAAAATGACACAAAATGTTATTAGAGTTTAAGGTAGATAAATTATGATGAACAATTTAGTTTTTAATGGAGCATAGTTCCAGACATAAAGGTATAAAAAAAAATTCCTTCTCTTTAGAAAAGTTTAGGTTTTAAAAAATATGAATTTTAATGAAAAAAACTATTTCGAAGTTTTCACATCTATTGCTGTAATCCACACTAAAGAATGGAAAAGGCTCTGCCTAAAACATTAAAATGGCTTACTGTGTTAAAATTTCCTAATTACATTATTTAGGCAGTAATGCTAATTCTTAAGCATCTCCTCCATAAATCATGGAAAACTAAACATCACTAGTGGAATGAAAAAAACCCCATTATTACTCAAAATATATCTTAAAAGCTTATAGTCTCATGGTGATTTACTAGTGATTATATTTTAAAACATATACACTTCATGAAAGTCTTTCTTTTTCACAATAAGAATTGTTTCTACATTATACCGATCACGACTTAAGCTGGTACTTTCCTCCTTCATCCTGACGAGGCAGAAATAGAATGATGATATTGGTACAGCAGCTTGCGGGGAAGGCTGCTTGTGGCCAGAGAGGCTCGCTCCAGGCTGAGCTATCTCAGACAAGCCTGGCCCATGTCCCAGCCCCAAAGGTGGGACTGAAGGGTCTATCGAGGTCACTAAAGCACCAGCCTGGACAATTATGCCTCAGGTTTACTCAGAAAGATAGTGGCTGAGACAGTTCTTACTCATCATTCTTTAATTCTTTGTTTAGCTTCTATGTCTTGAACTCTATTGATTAGTGAAAAAGTTCAGAATTACGGAGTGTGAACACAAGGAGCGATCTGAACTATGGAGTCATATTTTCAAAAGACTGCTGGCTCAAATAAACTCTAATAAAACTCTAAGAAAACTCTAGGGAGCAACTTCCACCTAACTCTTCTATTTCAACAGCAATTCACAGCACTAGATTAGCTTGCCGTGTGAATCTAAAATTTGGGCCTCTGTTCCCTTAGGATGAAAGACCTTGCAGACCTTAGAGATCACCTCGCCCCGCTACAGTCACGGATGACAAAACTAAGGTTCGGAGAGGACAGGTGGCTTTTTAAAGGTGAAACGCATTGCTGTGGCGCTACCATCCCCTGACCCTTTTCTTCTCATCGGGTGTTATCGCTCCATTTTGCAGATGGGGACAGCGAGGCCCTGGGAGGACGAGTCCTCTCTTCCACGCAAAAGGTTAATTAGCGGCAGAACGTATTTTCTCATGTATAATTCATCGCGATGGCTTTGGTTATATTCAAAGTCTCCTGCCAACCTCACATAGCGAGGGGTACCCACGCTCTTTCATCCTGCAGCTGCCTCCTGCCTGTGTGGGGGCCTTCCTGACTTCAAAGGCACTCCGGCTAGGGAACAGGCAGTGTTAACGTTTCGGCTTGGAGGAAAAAAAAAAATAGAACACGTTTTTCTCCCTTTCTGTTCATATGGTGTTTTCTTCTTCCTCAATACATTGAGATAAAGATTTTACATCATTTTTTATTATATCCCTAAAAATGTTTGGTCTTGATGTGAATTCCAAACAAAGATCAATTAAAGCTAGAATTTTATTTCCTGCGCTAGTAGCTGAAACTAAAACATGTTACCTAAAATACTGATTTTTGCTTCATTATAAATAAAATTTGTCTGTGGGTGGAGAGAATTGGGATTTTACTAGAAATATTTAGGTTCTTTTGCTATGGAAGATTCTCTATGCAACTGAATTATTTTGTAACTCTGGTAGGTTTTAGGTAATTCATTTTCAAAATGAGGAAAGTGATCATCAGCTTATGATCATTTTTGGATAGGAGAGACCCTTATGCTTAAACCCTTTTATTTTACATGTAAAGATAACTCAAGTTCAGAATGACTAGAAGATTTGTCCAAGGTCACCAGATAGTAAGTAGAGGAGTAAGAATCCAACTTTTCAAACTCCTAGTTATGTGCACATTCCACTGTCACGCTGTCTCCACAGGATGAGAAAGATTTAAGCAATTTTGCAAATGTTATCAAAGGTTTTTCCACAAAGAGCTTAAGCGTGATCATTCAAAACCAAAAGTGTGATCACATACAAGCAAAGTAACTGGTTTCCCCATTTGCCTGAGCCAATGTGATTAGCTTCCATAATATAAAAAATCCTGCAAACTAAACTCATATTTTATGAAGTTTCATACATGTCTCATTTCAAGTAGAATGGTTATTTTCAGTGTTTTACTAAATTTTGAGTGTGATCTGGTGATTCTTAAATAAAATGATCTTCATGTGAACATTAACGATTTTATCAAAAAGAAACTATTTTTTTCTTTTTAAAGACACTTAAAGACATGCATACAGAAATGAAACTGTGTGTGTAAAACGACCTTTTAAAAGACTTACGTTTAGGATTTAATGTAAGTTTTATTTTACCTTTCCTGGGGCATTCCTTTAAGCCTGCATTTTCATTCGCTTTTCTACGCCCAGTGTGAACACGAGATTGTACGTAATTGTATGGCGTTTGCCTGTGACCCTGGATTTGAAGTTGCTGTTTGGCTGCAATTAGTCTGTTTTTGAGGACTTCATTTTGTCTTTCAAGCTCATGAACTTTCTCTTGCAGCTGCTCAATCATTTCTTCCATTTCCACATCTCGTCCCAGCCGCTTGGGGCCGCCACCAACCCGCTCATATCTTTTCTTGTCATTAACTAGTCGTATTAACTTGGTGGCCATTCTAGGGAAATAATAAAAAGATGAAAAGGAATGTGAGAAGTCAGCATAAAATGCATTCTGTTGAAAGGAACATAATCACTGTGAAGACTGCAGTGCAGAACCTGAATAATAAATTTCAGGTTTTGATGTAACTATTACTGCCTGTGAAGAATCCTTTGATGCTAATTGAAACCACTGGGCAACAATCTGCTTTATAGCACTGACAAATAACAGTTTCCTAAGGCTTATCATTTAAGGTTAGTAAAGAGAGGACACATATTTACTCCATATGTTCCTCAAATGCAATTTTTAACGCATGACCTTATGTAGGAATGCTGTGTGCACTCAAATGTAGCTACGGATTGTGGATGTGGTGGGTTATATCTGCAAGCCACAGTAAGTTAAAACTTTTGAAAAGTGTGTTAAGCCTATGCAGCATTTAGGTGATATACTGTTTTCGGTTTCTCTAGGATTAAGACATACTACAGATATAAAAGTGTTAGAATGTAGAGATACACACAATAAAAAGCGCAATGAAAAAGTCCAAAGAAACCAAAATGCACCATTAAAGGTTGCTTAGTGCTCAAGAAACATGCATGTTTAATGGCGGAAAATAGTTAGATGTGAAAGTATTATTTTAATGCCACCTTTAAGTTGAGGCATAAATCGTGCTTCTGACATCTCAGGAGTTTATACTTCTGATTCTTTTAAGTTTTGATAAAAACTGGTTAGACAGAACAAAAGACAGAAAGGGCACATGGGGGTGATGTAATATACACGTACGGAAAACATGCCTGGCAGTGAATGGAAAAATCTTGGCAGGACAAGAAAGAAAAGGTGGCTTTGATGAGAGACACAAGTTCAAGACTTTACAAAATTGGTCGCACATCTTCAATAGCTGATTCTAGTTTATAGTGAATCTATTTTTATAAAGACTCAGACAGGAGATTGAAAATAAAAACTCACTTCATTTTTCTTTAAACGGGTTTCGCTTTATTTTAGCATGGTTATGGACAGAAGCTTTTACTTAAGAGAACAAAAGTGAAATAAAAAAAAAATCCTTAATAGCTTTGGGATGTCACAGAACAACCTTTTCTTGCCCTAAGCAGAGTCCTCTGTAAAAGCGGTAGTAATACATGTCTCTCTACACTTCTGGCTCCTCTGGCCTCCAGCATGTGGCATTGGGGAGAGCTATGCAGAACATAATCAGTTAAGATTGTTTTCTCTTTCCCTTGAGGCACATCCATTAAACATGCTTTATGAGGGATAGAGCATAATAAAAACCAAGATCCAAGAGTACTACAAACACCCTAGTAAAATAATCAATGGATTAGTTCCTTTTCCACCTAACCGGGAGAATGATGGATCAGTGGGAAATCTGGGCAGGTTATCACAGCCGAACAGAGACACACACTCTTCCTAGGCCTTTAATGAGTTTAGGATCCTGAGCCCCATGCCACTGGCTTATCCATAGAAATATGGTAGCCAACTAAGTGAGACGTCAACCTGAATATCTGAATCTTCTATTACAGAAGAGATGTGGACACTGATTGCGATTACATTCAAAAGAAAGATACAGATTTAATACAAAAAAGCAGTCAAAATCTAGAGAAAAATAAATGACCTCAAATTTTAAGGCAAAGAAAGCACATATCGATACTGCCTTTAAATTCCTTCAAAGATGTTCAAGTGAACTTTGTCAAGAGTCATAGATTGCATCTCTTTCTCCAGTAATAGCAATAAATGTCACGTTTGATTTCATTATTGCATGATGTTAAAAACTCGTTAAGTGATCTGTTGAGTCTTACTTATAAATGCGGCTTATCAAATCTACATTTATACCGAAGTAAGTGATATTACTTACACCTTAAGGATAAATTTAAAGGCAGCTCTACCCAGGTATCTAGGTAGTGTCAGTGGTGTGAAATTGAGGAGTTGAGAGCTTTGGGTCACCGTGGTCATGAGATCACCACTCTCAAGTCTGAGTAAAATAAAATCCCAGGAGGTTGAACGTTTGAACACACTATAGGCTAGTGGAAGAGAGATAATAGAACACATGCACACAACTTGACTCCTAGCCCAGTCCTTTTTCCATTAAACTACATGGCTTATTAAGTTGTTTTATATTTTCTGGCTAGGACAAATTACTAATGAGGTCAAGGCTGTGAATTCAATTCTTTTACTGACCAATTAGGCTAACAAAGAAAAAAGAATTGTTTTGTGGTTATAGGCTACATCCCTCATTCTGACAGGCTGACATGTGTGTCACTGGTCAGAAGAGAAATCAGGCAAGTGAGCCACATGTCTTGAAAAAAAAAAAAGACATCATGACTCAAGGACCAACTCAAAGTAAAAGCCCCGCACACAGCTGCTCAGTAGGACATTAAAATAAAAGTCCACAGAGTAAAACTGAACTTGACTCACCCCTTTAGGATAAATTCTAAGCAGAAAAAACCCTATCTTCTTTCTTGGAAGTCTCATCTTTTCATTAAACCTAGAACATGAATATGAATACAGACCTGTTCATGATGCTAGATGTGAATGCACTTTTTTGTTTTTAATGCCACCTATTCAGAAGATAGTCATAGTGTTTCTGAAGAAGAAAAAATTAAATAGCTATTCTTAAGAAATCATCTCTGCAGAAAATTTTGCACGTAAATCAAGAGCGACGATGTTTTTTCAGAAATAGCCGAGACTCTTTGAAATAAATATAGATTCTAGCCTAACTCAAGCAAAGTTAAATATGTTCCAGATATTGAAGTAATGTTTTCATTAGTAAACCCTAAATTTTAAGGAAACATGCATTCTAACAAGTTAAACTAGCTAATTACTTTTTAAAACTTTCATTTTAAAATCAAGACATTTAAAAACAGATGCTTTGGCCATTTGCTTATTAAACTGTAAATATTAAACTGAAAGTTATTTATAGATATGATACACTCATGGCACTTAGCTATTAGTGTCTTTCTTTCAAATACACACTTCATAGTCAGACATGAGAACCATCACAGTCATTTTGGTTTATTACTCTAGTTTGTAAGAGTTTCCATTTTTAAAAATTGTATTATATTTACAACCTGCCTCGCTCCAAAAAAAGATTCAAGGTGGGGTTTTCAATTAAGTATATAAAAAAAGCATATCTTCCAAACTTTACAGAGTCAGGAAAAAAAGCTAAAAGCTTTTTATCATAACCTTTTAATTTTATCCTCTTGCTTGCGGGCATGCTGTTTAAGCAAAATGTTCTCATCGTGCAGACGCAAAAATCTGTCTTCCAGCTCCTCACGACTGATACGTGACACTGCCTGGCGTGACTTCATTGTCCGTGTTGTTGAAGTTTCTGCAAAAATGGCAAGGTCATTCACGGTGGGGTTACTTCAAATAGTCTCGAAAAATGATAACTGTTGATCTTTACATAAAGTCTGATGCACTCATCTCAGACTTTTTTCTTTGTGACCTACAATTAAGATTGCTTTAGAATATGTTATAGCATTGTTCACACTGGAGGTGAAAATTAAAAACTTCACCATTAATACTTTACATATGACATGAAGGATTTGAACAAAAGTGGTATCTACTCAAAAATATATTCAAATAACTGCTCTTTAAGAATATAAGCTGGCACTTTGATTCAATAAAAACTTTTTTCAATTTACATTCTGACTGTTGAAAAAAACTAAAAGTCTACGTATCAGAAAGTATTTTTTTTTTTTGCAAAGGCAAGAGTTATAACAATAATTTGGTGAAACAATATGACTGTGATTTTTCTGAGCTATGAGTGTTGAGTAATAGAAAATAAACTATAAAATTTGTAAGACCAAACTAAAAAAAAAAATTCACAGATTATTAATAAGCTACCTTAAGTATTATTAAAAAACTTTTATACCTTTTAGCAAGTGCATGATATTTTTTACTTAAGCTTAAATTTGGTATTTTTCATATCACTGTGAAATAGGTAGATTTTCAAAAATCCCCCAAAAGGAAAAAAGAACAAATGAACCAAGATTAAAGCTTTATTTACTGAGAGGCGGAATTAAACTTAGGGTACCAAATCCCAATAAAGAACTTTGCACACTTAAAATGTATTTGTATTTGCATTCCTGATACTCTGCCAGAAATCTAAATCAAAGCTTATACATACTTTTAACATTAAAGCTATACAAATTTATCTTTTTCAATGGACAAGTCACAGACCACCTTTCCGTGGCAGTTCAAGGTGGCCACTCGCATCATTCCTGATTAGCAGGTGTATGAAGATGTCTCAGTGGAATACATTATACACCACAGCCTTCTCAATGACAAATGCCTTGGCATGACATTGTGGCCAGGACATAGCACAGGCAAATAAAAATATAGCTAGCTCTACACTCTAAATTGTTCCTTAATGAGGTGCTTTTCTTTCTCGATTTGAAAGTGCTTTTTAGCTCTATAGCAACCGCTAAGATATAAGAGGATAAAGAAAACCTTTAATGTATATTAATTTGATAAAACAAACTCAATATTGCTTGAATAAACAAACCATTTTGAGATACTCTACTTAAAAGACAAAAAATTTTAAATATGGCATTTCCTCCCATATAAAATTTAAACATAAAGAAACATTTTAATGGTGAATGTGATTTAAGCCAGGCAATTTGGTTTGGAGGCTTGATACTCTGTAGTTTCTACTGATGTGTGGAATTTTAAAAAGATGATTTATAACAATTCTTTATCAGAACAGAGGGGGATTTTACATTTTCTATGAGCTGTTGATAATTGATGCATGCAGTAAAATACCATATGTTGTTCGACACACTCCATCCTCTTGTTTAGTCCAATCAAGAGCTATATAGTTACTTAAATGGCTTCGTTTGTATGAATATCAAAAATACTTTAAATTAAAAGTAAAGAAATTACTGATCAAAGTTCATAACTGTAATAAATAACAGCTGGCCATACCTTGTAACCCTCCCATTCCACAGAAGTTTAGACCTGTATCTTTCACAGGCAGGTCTCCTGCAGTCTCATCGGCTGGACCAGACATGGCCTATCTGTGGAGAAAAGAAAATTCAAATAAAATCTTTCCAAGTTATAACATTAACTATGCAATGGAATGAACCAAATAAAATGAATAAGGCACTAGAACTTTAATGGACATCTTATTGCCCACATGTGTAGCTTTAGGAAGATGAAAGCTTCTATTTTAAAAGTAATACTACATTCAATCTTGGAGACAGTGTTCCTTTCAACAGTATATTTCCTATAGTTTGCTTAGGAAATGAGGTAAGATTATCATTCCTCCTTCTCTCTTTTTCTTATCCTCTGGGGGCAGGGGGAAACTTCACTCAAATTTAAGAAATACCTCCTTTCTACCTCCTACCCTTTTTCTGCCTCCAAAAGGAAGCAGATATCTCAGAAAAAACTCAAGTCAGGAACTTGATTCAAATGATTGTTATATTACTTACTAGCTGGTCAAGTCACCTAATCTCACTGAGTTTCAGTTCCTTAATTTAAAAATGGGAAAAAAACAATACCTATCTCACAATGATTATAAGGGTATGTGAGATGGTACATTAAAAGGATTTAGTAAATTTGTCTGGGAGGTCAGTATTACTTGAACATTAATTTTAAGCTTGGTGCACAAAATGGGTAGTTCTTCTAAGTGCTGTGAAAGAGGTTTTATAAATTCACCAACTGAGTTTGTTTTTGTTGTGTCCTGCCTTTGTTGCCATGAGGCCTAAGTCTCAGGGCTCCCAACTTCAACATACAGGATGTCCAGCTAATTCTAGCATTTTTAGATAATTTCACTTCTTTACAGAGATGCAGGACAGTTTTTGTATATGGAAGTGAGTGGTTCATGCAATGTCTAGTATGTCAATTAAAAAATTTTTTGTTTTCATTTTGATCTTCGCAGCAAACCAAATGCAAACTGTCAATTAAGATGCTCTGAGACAGAGATTCTCAATCTCTAGAATGTTGGTTCTAGAATGCAAAGTCCAAGAGAGTAGCAAGCTTATTTGTCTTGTTCATCTCTGTATCCTCAGAGACTGGCACAGAGCTGGGCACATAGCAGGCATTCACTCAATAGTTGTTAGATGAATGAATGGAGTCCATGGGGCATCAGGGTCTGTGGACCCAGAGATGGTTTACAAAATCTTACATGCCCATGTGTCTATGAAATACCTTTTAGAGAGAGGGTTAATAACTTTTATTGCAACTCATCAAAGGTTGAGAACTGCTGCATTTTGCTGTGACATAAATAGTTCACAGACATATGCCTGGGTGGTCATCTTCTTTTGGAAACAGTGCTATAGAAACAGTCAATTTTAGGAACCAAATTATCAAGAAGTTTAAACACAGGACACTTGTAAAAAGGGTAACTTTTCCATGACAGAGCATGGTAGCTTTTATAATGGTAACAATAATGATGATGATGGTGTTAACAGTTACTGCTGACTCAAATGTGCCAGGCACTTTTCTAAGTGCTCTACATACATGAAATACTTAAATATCTCACAATATCCTTGAGTTTCTTCCTCAAATGAGTCCTACTTTACAAATGAAGAAACTGAGACACAATTTAGGTAACTTGCCCGAGGTCACACCTCTCAGAAGCAGTTGTCTTGTTATAGTTTTGATTGTCACTACTGGGAAGTGGGGTGTGTTACTGGCATCTAGAACTCAGAGAGGATGCTAAACACCTCACAGCGCACTGGAACCACAACAAAGGATTATCTGGCCAAAAATGTTAATGAGGGTGAGAAACGCACCTCATGCTATCCCTCTTTGCTCACCATTCTGCATTCACACTGTTGTTTTTTAGGTTCATCAAAGCCACAGTATCCTTGTCTTGCTGAAGGCCTTTGCTGGCTCCTTATACTTTGGGGCTCAGCTCAAATGTCACTTCCTCAGAGAGGCCTTCCCTGATTATGTTACTTTTCCTCCCAATTTCACCACTGTTTATCTGTTATAGCAATCATCTCTGCTTGAAATTTTTTTGTTTACTAGTCCATTACTAGTTTGTCTTCGCTAATAACGTATAAATAAGCACCTGGAGACGGGTTTCTGTCCTTTTCACAGCTGCTCGGGAACCCTGCCGGGCACAATGTGGGCACCAACATTAATATTTATTGAATAAATGAATATCTGGCAGTGAAATTGAAATGGTAAACAAAGTTCCCCGCCTTTATGTAGTTATTAGGCCATGGGATAATAAGACGATCAACAGATAATTACAAATAATTAAGCAAACAGCAGGCCATTCAGGAGGTTTAAGGGTGTACCAACCAATTCCTAACCCAGGTCAAATAAGCGAACTGTGTTTATATCACCTTCTGTTTGAATAAGGACTTGGACAAACACTGCAATTGGCATCAACTCTCACCAGCCGGGGTTTAGATCTGGGATATAAAGTCTCACGCCGGCACCGGCCCTGGGGGGTATTGGGCCGGCTGTGTGATTCAGGCCCGAGGGTGTAGAGGTGTCTCGTGCTGGGCTACTTTTTCACGCGAGCAGAACTCCAGGGCCTTCTCCAGGCCGTAGAGCAGACCCCAGGACCCCGTCCGTGCTGCAGGTAGGGGGTGGGCCACCTCCATCCCGCTCTGCTCCCCCCAGAGTACTCACCGCCACTCTCTCCCCGCAGCTAGCTAACCGTTGCTATGGCGCCGACGGCGTATCCGAGGGAAGCATGGGAAAAACATGGCAGGCCCCCGTGGCCTCCTGGGAAATGAAGTTTTCTTCGGGGCCCGGCCCACCTGCTCGCTGCGTAGCGGGCTACGCTCGGCCAGCTGTCGGACCTCGGAAAGTCTAGCGCGCCACGTCTCCGCCTTGCATCCTGGGAGTGGTAGTTCTCGCGGCTTTGGGGGAGAATGGCACTGGACGGAAAGCAGGAATGCCCGAAGAGGAACTACACGCAGGAGGCGGGGTCCAGAGCTAGGGCTTCTACAAGAGTAGCTGAGGCGAAGGAGGCTGTAGCGGCAGCATGAAGCGGACCCCGACCGCCGAGGAACGAGAACGCGAAGCTAAGGTATGTGGGGCTCTCCGGAATCGGGGATCATTCGTGCACTGCGAGCTTGGGGCAGGGAACCAGAAGGGTTTGGCTGGATGCGAGCGGACGCACGAGCTTAAGCCAAGGCACGAAAGGGCCTTGTCAGCAAGGGAGCCAGAGACTCTGGGGTTATAAATTTCATGCTGCTCCGGATGCAGGCCTAGTCCCTCTGGATCAACTCACAGATGAGAAGACACTCATTTACTAGTTCTGCTTCTGCACCCAATTCCTTGGGTATTTTTGTAGCTACCCTCGTGCCTCAGTTTACCGGACTCTCAGGTAACTGTGATCATACCAGCTGTGCTTTCTCTTTGGTAATGGTTTCTGAGGACTGAGATCAAGTTTAGGTGAAGTACCGTGCACTCAGGTGTGTTCATTTGGAACGGTTGCCTCAGTGGCCGGCTGATGGGCTCTACGTCTTCAGCACAGCGGATGTGAAAATCTGACTACGATTCTATTATCTCCTTTTGGGGTTCAGCCTCTGGTAGTTGCCATTCCATGGGATGAAAATAATAATAGCAATAGCGATTTTTAAGAATATTTATTACATGTCAGGCTCTGCATTAAGTTCATGATATTTATATTATCTCATATTCTTACCACAGCAGATTGCAAGATAGATATTATACAGATGGAGTATCAACAGTCCTGTCTTACAGATGAAGACTTGAGGCTCGGAAGAATTGAGTGTTTTCCTTTCTCTTGTTCCCCAAATCAAGTCCTGTTTATTTGTCTAAGTATATTGGTAATCTGTCCATTTTTTTTCATCTCCACCCCTTGGACCAAGCTACCATCATCTCTGATGGATTATTACAGTACTCTCCTTATTGATTTAACACTCACTCTACACCCTAATACGTTGTCCTCTTTCCCTCCTCCGACATCAACAGTCTCTTCTTCACACTGTGGAGTGTGATCTTTTCAAAATGCAAATCTAATCATGTCCATTTCCCTCCTCTCTGTCAATCACCTGTTTAAAAATCTTCCATGACTTTCTGTTGCTCTTAGGATAAAGACAAAACTTCACATGGCCTACAATGTCCTGCATGGTGTGGACTCTACTTGCTTCTGCGGTCTCATTGGACGTGACACTTTGCTTAGCCCATCGGCCAGTTTGGCCTAATTTAAAGTCCTTCTTTTTTAATTCAAGGGTTTCCCTGCTTGGGGTGTTCTGTTCAAGAACAAGAGGCGGTCATCTTTCGATAGTTTTATTTATTTGCAGCAAGTAAAGTAGATGGGATTCACATCCAAAGCTCGCTCTCTCTGAAGGGAGGCTTAGGCATTGCTCTTATACACTATTAGGTTAATTACATGCTGATTTCTTCTTTGCAGATGGCTAAACTTACTTGGATTTGGTTAATTACCTGTGGATTTCCTCTTTGCCTAATGTTGAGTTCCTGATCAAGCTCATCCAGTTATAGCTGCGTCCGTAAGATACTGTGCTACATGTTTAGCAAGAATAACATTTACTCAGAACTGCCCAAAAGAACAGCCCAAACCCAACGTATCTAACAATTCCTTCTGCAGATCTTTCATTCCTCATTCTTGAGGGAATGAAGCGAAGGGTCACACTTCTGTAACGGCTTCCTCCTGAATATGGATGGAATACATCTTTGAGTTAGAGGAGTGAAATTCTCTAGCTGCCTGACTTATGGAAATCTTGGGGTCCCCTAGGTTCTGGGATTCCTGAGAACAGGAGTGCATAAAGAGACAAAATATAGAAAAAAACCATTAGGAGTAAGAGCAGACATGTTGACATTTAATCTTGTAGCAGCTTGAAGTCAGATGGGTTCTCAGGAGTACTGTGGATCCTGTTCCTTTTTCTCACTGAGTGGTATGGCTGGCTTCACTTGAGACTGATGTATTCAGGAAGCTATATCTTGCAGTATAAGAAAAGAATGAGTTGTTAATAATACCACATGAAGAGCTGTCCATATAGGGTTCTGCTGATCTTGTAGGGAATCCTGATTTCCAGGTTTTTAAATATACCCAGTTCCCTAGGTTATAAGGGTGTAGTTTAGTATCTATTGGTGTGGGTAAAATCAGATTGGCATATTGATTTAAGTTTTCAGTTATCTTTCCTAAGTGGATACCAACAATCAGAAGTAAGATTATAGCTGTGAGGGGTCCTAGGAATGGGACAAACCAAGTTATGTTGGGGAGGACTGATTTTACTGAGTTCTTCCTGTCGCCTCCTAAATCATCCCCATGATTGAAACCTTTCAGCGGTTATAAATCCTTTTCCTCTTTTAACATTATGTGTAAGGCAGTTCCTCTGGTATGGCAGCTTTTCTATTTTAAAGAAGCTCCATTTATATTATTGTTTATATTTTCCCTTTTTTGATCAATATCTTTCCTGGAAAGCATTCCTGATCAGTTATCAGGAAGCAACACTGATCAGTTATTGAAAGCATCATTGGTCCTCCGTTGTCAGGTGCTCATTTTGAGTATGTCATGCCATTGTCGGTCCCTTGTCGCCAGGAAGGCTCATTCCCAATATATCATGTTCCACAGGAGAGAAAATAGTTCTTTCCTTAGGAGCCTCAGGCAACGAGAAGCAGAACACAGGAAGGCTTTATTGTCATGTTTCTTTAAGAGCAGGGTCTGGGTTATATTTAATTCTAACTTATATTTAATTCCAACTTCATTTTGTAAGAGGTGTTTTATCCGAGTACAACAAGAGGTATTAACAACAGAGCAAACCCCACCTTGCTTAGCTAGAATGTTTTCAAGAGCATTTCTGTTGTCCAGTAATGCTGTGGTGGGCATTCTGATACCTGTCCAAAGGAACATGTGCTTAAGTATCGGTAGTTTCTTGAGGTTTCTTATGTGAACAATGTATGGACCTTAGTAAGCATTTAAAACATCGAGCAACCATTATCAGTGATGTCTTTATAATATCGAGTTATGCAAAACAAAGATTTATCATAGCAAAAATTTTTATAATAACAAACGAAATGTTAAGTTCAGTTTAAAGAACAGATCTGAACCAACAGGCAATACCTGTGGACAAGTAGCTGAAGATAATAAATAACCATGAGGTGTTAGTGGGCACTGTGTTTAATCGTTTGGCTTCTGCTAAATCTGGTACCTTTATTGGGGCTGACATCACCACTAAATATCCAAGAGTTAATATCTTTAAATTTAGTCACACATAGATTAGTTAAGAGTACCCAAAGTTTTGTGTTTTAGAGTGTCAGAGTCTTCGTGAATGTCTCTAAGATGAAACATCTTTGTAGAAACATTTTTGTAAAAGCGTCAGAGTAGAACAGTAATTGTCTGTAAATGACAAAAGACTTAAAAATGGCCATGGTTAGAGTTCGTTCCCATACATCTTAAGATCCCTCCTCTATGAACCTTTTGGGGTATGCAGGGACTTTCTGTAACTTACACATATGTTTCCGATTTTGTCCTATCTTTTCTCTCATTTTGAAACAATCATTTTATTCTGGGGTAAAATTATTTTTCCTTTTCTCTACCAATAAAACCCATGTCTTTTATGTCCTTCCTTATCATTTATTCTCTATTCCTTCAACAAAAGTGTATCTCTATTTCCCATACCTTTTTCTACCAAAAAATATACAGCCTATTCTAAATATAATTAAAGGTTTAGTATCATTGATTTGACAATGTTTCCCGTGTGATTTAACATACAAAATCTGCCTAATTATTTTAATGTCCTCCATTTTTTAAAGAGAAGAAACAAATCTTTGAGGCATTTCGTGGATCCATTTGAAAAACTCCAAAGTTCTTAAAAATCTCAGAGATTGGGAAAATGGCTCCTTAAATTTTGAATCTTGTAAAGTCCGTCAAACATATCAAAAGTTTTAAAACATTTTTCTATATAAAATCATAGGTAACAATACTTAAAAGTTATTCATTTAACCAAAGCGACAGATTTTTCAGGCAAATACAGAAAATCAAATATTTGTTAAAATTTTAGCTTTTCCAATATTAAGATTGATAATTGATAAAGACTTGATGATAAAGAGTATACCTTTGCTTTCTCTGTAATCTGTCCTTAAAAGCATACCAATAATACTGGAGACGTAACCTTTAGTTTGCCTGTAAGTACACCATTATACTAAAGCTTAATTTCTTTAAAAAAACCTTTATAATAATTTAATTTCAGCTTGCTTCACATAAGAGGCAAAATTATTCTTTTTTCCTATTTTTTATTCTGCATTTTAACCCTTATAAACCTTAATTTTAGTGACAATCAAAAGTAAAATTTGTGAATCATTTTATAACCTCTAGAAATTATAGGCTCTTTGGCAAGTATATTGTATAATTTTTAGAAACATGTATTTCCTTAATATAGCATAAGACATTTTTATTAACAGACCTGAATGTCTTTAGTTTCTCTATTAAGCCAAAAGCAGGTATATAGTCATGAACTTATTTTTGTAAACCCAGATAAAATCTAAAAACTTTAAATCAGTTTTTCATATTAAATAATGTCCTATACCATGTGATCCTAAAAAGCATGTTATATTTCTTAATTTATATAAGGGCTTAATTTCTTTAAGTCAGAGCTCTTTTTATATATAAAAAAATAACTTAAATAATTTTCTCTGAAGGTAGACAAACATACACACATATAGATAAACAAAACCAGAGACCTGACATTTCATATTGAAGTTCCTTTAACCATGAGATGGGTATGGGAAAAAACCCTGAATTTCTAGTCATTAATCAGATCTAGTGGCCGGCTCTAAATCAAGGCAAAGCAAGCTTCAGATGTAACCAAGAGACCCTCTCAAAGCCTAAGACAACCAAAAGGAGAAATCCCCCAGCCAAGTGAACCTTACACTCATAATGGGAAACTTCTTTGGGGTCCATGGTCCAGATCTGGAGACTGTACCCCAAGGGGCTGCATTCAGTGATTGCATTTGAGTTTCCCATAGCTGTCACGTTTACATAGAAGACAAGGCAAACACAAATGTACACACAAAGAACAAAACCCAACTCCTGCAGGACAGAAACCAAAGGCTGGTAGACACTGGTCCCATAACCTCCAGCCCACCAAAGATGCTGTTGTTGACCCAGGGTTCCCTGGCAACCAGACAGCCTGACCAGAGGTCATCGGCGGAGGATGTTTTGGATTGCCCTGTAGATGTTTCCAACGCTTCAGACCTAGGTCAGGCCCTGAATCCCAGGTCCTGGAGACAGTCCCTGCCGGACAACCTGTGCACACCAGAAATGAAACTACCCTCCGACAACCCCGTACCCCCAAACGGGAGTGAACACTAAAGTGACCACAGGCCGACCTACCTGCCTCCCATCTGAAGCGCTGGACGAAACAGGGTCCGGTGGTCGCCCTGCTTTGCTGTGGACGTGGGACGGGCAGCCGTTCGAGTTCTTACTAAGCTGGCGTCTCCTCCAACCAGTGGAGACGCAGGCGAGTGAGCTCCGACGAGCCGCCACTGCTGACAGCTTCACCCAACGTTCACACCTGGCTGAGAGGGTGTGCCTTTAGGAGGGTCCCACCTGAGTCGCCAGATGTGTTACCAAACTTGGGGGTGGCTGCGTGGGGTGTTTCACTTAAGGAATAGATGTGGTTGCCATTAGGTGGTTTTATTTACTTGCAGTAAGTAAAGGAGAAAGGGTTCACATCCAAAGCTCCATCTCCCCAAAGAGAGGCTTAGCCATTGCTTACATACACTGGTTAATTGCATGTTGACTTCCTCTTTTGCATCGGGTCAGGTTCAGGGTCAAGCTTACTTGGTTAGTTAACATGTTGATTTCTTTGCATCAAGTTGGGTTCCTGGTCGAACTAATTAATGCAGCTGCATCTGCAAACTACTGTGCTAGTTTTTAACATTTAGCAAGGATGGCATTTAGTAAGAACTGCCCAGACCTTGAGAGCCTTGCCCTATTAACATTTCCTGTGTTTTATCTGGTTGCATGGCCTTTACATATACTCTTTGTTGCCTACTCTGTTTTAGGAAAATATTGGAAGTGAGGATCAAGGGTAAATAAAACACACAATTCTTGCTGTCAGAATTTAGAGTCAAGCAAGTGTGTCTTAGGAAAATACTTCTATGGATTTAAAATATAAAATCTGCCTTATAATGACCTAATTTATAGCAGGGTTTCACCAGGGACCTGAAGTCTCCATGCTTGAATCTGCATGTGATATGAACAGTAGACTCCAGACGGGTTCCGTGGGAAGGTCCTGCATTCATCTGCATCAGTGCACAAGGAAACAAACAAATGTCACCCAATGGCACTGTGCATGACGTCTTACCTTTTGGGCTTACATTTGAAGTTATTCATTCTGTAAAGATCTTTTTTAGCACCTGTTATCTGCCAGACACTGGGATTATCATTTTAGTTTAGATAGACTCCCTGCACGAGGGAGCTTTTCCTCTATTGAAACCGTAACCATTGCCTGCGAGGTAATTTTTAATGCCACCCACATTTTACGATGTGGAAACCCAGGCGTGGCAAAGACAGGACTTGCCCAAGGCCACGTGGTCGCTGTGTGGAACTAGGGATCAGAGTCAGGTCTTTTGACTCCAAAGCTTTTTTCCATTTTCTGCTTGTGAAACATGTTAATTACTAGAGGAAGTTGTTTTCCCATTTACTTAAAATTTTTCT
Source organism: Eonycteris spelaea (assembly GCA_003508835.1). Taxonomy (NCBI): domain Eukaryota; kingdom Metazoa; phylum Chordata; class Mammalia; order Chiroptera; family Pteropodidae; genus Eonycteris; species Eonycteris spelaea. The sequence continues at coordinate 3,377,161 of PUFA01000071.1, read as the reverse complement.
TTGATTTTTTTTAAAAAAAGTTTATTTATAAAATATTGCTGGTTAGAACAAAGTGTAAGCAATTAAGTTTTAAATCTGAAATGGAAAATGTTCAATGACTCATGAAACAGCTCATTTTCTCATTGACTTCATCAGGTATAATTTCCATATAATAATTTGCCCCCATTTATAGTGTATAATCTGATGAGTTTTGACAGATGTGTACACGTGAGAAACCACCACCAGAGTTGACAGAGAACATTTCAGTCCTGTCCGGAAATTTTCTATTGCTGATTTGCTCGCGAGCAACCACTGATATGTTTCCTGTCGCTGTAGACGAGTCTGTGTTTTCTAGAATTTCATATAAAGGGAAGCATACTCCATGCGTTCTTGGATTTATCTGCTTTCACTTAGTGTAATTGTTTCTGAGATTTATTCATGTTGTCGTGCGTATTAATAGTTTGTTCCTTTTTATTGCCAAATGATAGTCTGTTGTGCGAATCTACCACATATTGTTTGTTTATTCAGCTGTTGTTGAACATTGGGCTTTGTTTCTGGTTTGGGGCTATTATAAAAAAAACCTGCCATGACCATTCCTGTGTAGGTTTTTGTTTTCCTTTCTGTTGGGGTCCAGTTGCTGAGTCATATGGCGCTTCTTTGTTTGGTCTTATAAGAAACTGCTAAACAATTTTCCCAAGCGAGTCTACCATTTGTGCTGGTCTCCGGGCTGCTGGAAACTTGGTGTCTTAAAACAACCGAAATTATTCTCCCACAGTTCCGGAGCCAGAAAGCAAGGTTTTGATGGGCTCACTCTCCCTCCGAAGGCTCTAGTGGAGAACCCTTCCTGCCCCCTCCAGCTTCTGGTGACTCCTGGCATTTCTTGGTTTGGGCAGCAGAACTGTGGTCTCTGTTTCTGCCACCTTCTCAGGTTTCTGTGTCTCAGATCTCTCTTGCCTTTCTCTTATAAGGACACCAACCTTTGCATTTAGGGCCTACCCCAAATCCAGGATGATCTTTATCTCAAGATTCCCAAGGTCCTTCAATTAATTAGATCTGCGAAGGCCCTTTTCCCCAAATAAGATCACATTTCCAGGCTCCCGGGGATGAGACTTGGTCATATTTTGGGGGACTCTATTCAAACTCACTACATTATTACATTTCCATCAGCTGTGTATGAAAGTTCCAGTTGCTCCATGTCCTTACCAGTACTTGGTATTGTCAGTGTTTTAAATTTCGCCAATCTAGTCGGTGTGTAGTGGTGTCTCAGTGTGGTTTTAATTTGCATTTCGTCGATGACTACTGAGGTTGAGTACTCTTTTTAAAAGCGTTTTTGAGTATAATTTTGGGGTAAATGCTATAAAACTCACCTGTTTTAAGCATATAGTGCAATGATTTGTAGTATATTTATGGAGTTGGGCAGCAATCACCACAATTTTATTTTAGAATATATCCATCATCTCCAAAAGAAACCTTGTGTTAACATTCCATTCCCACCCTCGCATCCCTAGGCAACCACTAATCTATTCTTTGTTCTCAAGATTTGTCTTTTCTGGAGATTTCAAGTAAATGAATCACAGTATGTGGTCTTTGGTGCTTGGCTTCCTTCACCCAGCATAATGTTTTTGATTTTCATCCATGTCTTAGCATGGATCAATACTTTGTTTCTTTTTACTACTGAATAATATAGTATTCTAACGTCTGAATATACCACATTTTATTTAATCCATTCAACAGTTGATGGATATTTGGGTTGTTTCCACTTTTTGGCTATTATGGAAAATGCTGCTGTGAATATTTGCATTCTGTTTTTATATGGACAGATGTTTTCATTTCTTTAGGGTAGATACCTAGGAATACCATTGCTGGGTCATGTGGTAAATCTATGCTTAACATTTTAAGAAACTGCTATACTGTTTTTTTACGGGCTGAACGTTTTCACCCCCACCAGATTTTAATGTTGAAATCCTGACCCCCAAGGTGATGATGGTATTAGGGGCGAAGCCGTTGGGAGGTGATTCGGTGGTTAGGGATTAGTGCCCTTATAAAAGTGACCGGAGAGAGCTCCCTCACCCTTTCTGCCGTGGGAGATAGAAAAGAATTTGGGAGTCTGCCACCAGGGAGGGAGAGGGTCCTCCCCGGAACAGGACCATGTTGGCGCCAACACCTTGAACCCCAGGCTCTGGAACTGTAAGTAACGCATTTCTGCCATTTATAAGATACCCAATGTGTGGTGTCTTGTTTTCTCGGCTCGCCGGGACTAAAACATTGTTTTCTGGTATGGAGGTACCATTTTAAATTCCCACCAGCAATGTATGAGGGATGTTTTGATTGCCTTCTCTGGATAGAAGGGTTAGTTTAACTCATTAGCTAACCCAGTAACAGTGAGTTCTTGTCACTTTCTGTTATTTCCGGGTCTGTTTCTTAACCATCTTAGTGTCAGTTTTGAAAACGGCACTTGCTATTTGAACAAAGTCTTGAGACGCCTTTTAAAACATGTTTACCACTCAGACACTTGAACAACCATTGGCTTCTTGGAAGACAGCATTGGTGTCTAATTCATCCTTTCACCTCTCCCGTGTGCCTAGCCGAGTGCCTTGCAAGTAGGCGACACTTATGAGTCTCCGTTGAAACAAGATTGAGTGGTAGCAAGCCTCCAGCATCTGATACATGTTACACTTGACCCTGTTCACACAGGCTCCCTGGCTGCTGACTGGACCTATCATGGTGGAGTGTAGCAGTGCAGATTTGGGCACACTGTGTGCTTCAAGAAAGCAGAGACTTCGTCTGTTTTGTTCTGTTACGTCACCATTCTACCCCTGGCACTTAACATTATGCCAAGTCCATAGTGAACATTCCACAAATATTTATTAAATAAATGAATGAATTTCCAAGAGCATCACCTGTTATTGATCATTAGCTTTTCTGTTAGTGAGAGTTGGGACTGGAACCTGAAAAGAATAATGGAAAATGGTGAAATCCTTTATGGGTTATAAATTGTTCAGTGTACCAGAGGAATAGGTATTAATTTTGAGAAACAAGACACTTCAACGCATGCTTTAGCAACTATCCACGATTGTTTTCTGGCGTTCTCTTTCAAATTTAAAATAAAATGCTAGTTTACCCTCTGTGTTTTTAGTTTCTGTTGATTGTTCCTTAATTGTGGTAGAGTCTTAAAGTGTGACTTTGTAACTTCCAGAAGAAAAGGGACTTTGTAGTTGAGATGGTATCTTGGAACCTTAAAAAGGCACTGTTTGGAGAAGATGAATTAGAGTTCTGCTAACATCGTTCACGTCAACCTTCTGTTACATGAAATGATTTTGTCTCACTTTACAGAATTGTCTCACTGGCCAGGGCATGTTTGAAAGCTGATCTTTGCATGGCTGCTCTAGGCTTGCGTTTTTGTTTATGCTACAGGCATTGCCCTGTTGCCACGCTAATCATTTATTTCGCTCTGTAGTTCTTGAAATGACCTGCTTGCAAAGAGACCATGCCTTCCTTTATGTAAAAGAACTGCCGTGTGGAGAAGCGGAAGTTGAGACCTTTGCAGCTGGCGGAGACCGAGAAAGCAGTTTGAAGGACCCAATTATGGTGCCTCTGGTCTGAGGGCGAGATGTGCTGCCAGCGCAAGACTGTTTTCCTAACTGTTTGTGATCAGAAAATTCAGGACTCTGATTTCTGCATTAGCCCTAAGTCTGCCCTTTGGCGTCTTCATTTAGTGACTGGATCATTCAAGGCTGAGCCTCAAGGGCCCGCATTTCTCCAATAATAACATGAAGCGGGCTGATGTGGCAGCCTTAACTCACTCTGCCGAATTGGGCATGATTCAAGGCTCAAGGCTGTCCTATATATGGATTTTCTATTTCTATGTTCAGCATCCATTATCTCACTGTTTTCCAGTTTGCCATATTTTGAAAACAGAGGTGGAAAATTTTGCTGATGAATTTTTTTTTCTCCCCCTGTCAGCATGAACATTCTTGCTGGTTTTTTTTTTTTTTTTTTCCTGCTTGAGAACAGCACCGAGCAAACGAATGCAAACATTACCGCGTATGTGGACTCTAGCCTGTTGTCAAGTCAATCTTGTTATTTAGGTAAATAGTGTGCAATTTTTCGCCGAATCAGCAGCCAATATTGCTGCGAGCGATTTTTTGTTTTAGTCACAGTATTGGCTGGTAACACTATTAATGAGACAATAATTGGGCAGTCACAGTCATTGTTCTCATAAAACACGATCCTGGTATTGGAACCCATCCGGGCAGAGGAGTTGCATATGCAGACTGAGAGGCAGGGAAGGGATGCGTGGCTGGGGTGCCCAGCTTTTAAATTCATCAGTCCCCTGCTGCTTAAATTGCCCCAGCTGTTAACGCTGGCACCATTACAGTAATGGACTCAGCAAATGGAGGGGAACGGAGACACGCGCTCTTTATTACCAGAGGGGCAATTTTCTCTTCATCTGTAATAGCGGCCGTGCCTCATATCGATCAGACCATCAAGATACTAATCCTCTGTAAAATTACTTGTTATAACCGAAAATGTGTTAATCCAAATCAGCCTGTGTCCTGACTGTCTACTCACTATTGAGGACAGACTATTAGATGGTTTATTTTTCATGATTTAAAGCCTTCGCCCTGAAAATGGGTGGCGTTTCCCTCGCAACACTGAGTGCTTAATCTTAGCGATAGCCCAGGGTTGTCTTTTTGTTTTAAACAGAACATCACCCACTTAATTAAGGAGCGAGTGTCTGTCTTGCCGTCTGAGTTATGCCGGTGTTTTATGGCCGTCTAGATTTATTCAGCATCTTGTTTTACATTCAGCCTGTGGTTTGTGTGCTGTAAATAAAAATAGGCCCGTCTTGCCCATATTAGAAATTTGCAGGTAGCAAATGTCAATAAGTACCAGGGATGTGCGGGTCTTTGATTTATATTTCAGGCGCCAGGTTGCGCTTTGTCGATTGTACCCATAGGCAGGACGCATCCTAGTGTCTTCTGTGCGGCAGATGGGTTTTGCATCGTTGTCTGAGAAAGTTTATGGTTATTTCTGCATCCTTGGTTCAGTAGATTGCTTTTTAGACAATGAGGCGTATCTACTCTCCCCTTGTGTCTTATGAGTAATGACTACAGCTAGATATTATTATACTATAAGAAGACCTGTTAAAAACTGAGTTCTTTCTTCCTTAATATTTAGGATTTTACGAATTATTCCTTAGATTTTCCATTTTCCTTCGTTATAGTCACCATATCCATTATGTGTTTATTTGTGCACAAACTCAGACGCCCTCTTGGCAATATTTTCTTTGCTCTAATATATCCTCAACTCTTAAAGCGTTTGTGTGGCATCCTCTGTCGAGTCCATTCAGTAATAATTAGTCCTCTTTGTGGGCCAGGCATTGTGGTAGGGGCTGCAGACTCACGGATGGATTACGTACAGTCTTTGCCATTGAAGACCTCAGCCCAGTAGGAAGATAGGCATGGGAACGAGCGATTATACTAATGCAGTGTAGGAAATGTTAAAATCCACTTGTGAATGTAGTTCCTGGGAGCAGATACCTGTTCTGATCACAGTGGTAAAATCAGCGTCATCACATTTTCTTGCCTGGTTATCAAAAGCAGACATGTGCAGTTTAATCACACCTCCAGACTCACATCCGAATGATTCCTAGCTGTTTGACAGAAATCTCATTTTTCCCTCACGGCAGGCTTGTTTACTGCCCCCTGGAGACAGTCAAAGGAAGGGTTTCTAAAAATGTTTTGATCAGTGACCATGTCTTTGGGTACGTATGGAGTTTCCCACCGAGACTGCTTTAAAGGAGATAGTGCCTATTTGATTGTTTATGTTCTAGCATTTATCCTATAAATCAGTCTCGTTGCTTTAGAGTACCGTTTATCTAGAGAGACAGCGACCTGTACGTGGTTAAGAGATGGATTTCGGAGTCAGGCTGCCTTGTTTCCCCACCCCCAAGCTCTCCTATGTGCTTACTGTGTGATCTTGGGCAAGTCCCCTGATCTCCTTGAGTCTCAGTCTTCATCCGTAAAGTGGGGATAATAATAGTTGTGAGGATTAAATGATTTGACGTACGTGACGTGTTTAGAATAGTGATGTGCATAGCTATGTGCTCTATAACTGTTCCCATGGTCGTAGCTGTAGGTATTGAAATGAAGTGTGATAACTGCTGTTACTTATATACATATTGGTATATTTTGTAGAATATTATTATTATGCCAGTTATATGTACAATATATCCAGTATGATCCCAATTTTATCTAAAATATATTTGACACATTTATATAAGAAATATGTTAAGCAAAACTTGGAATAATAATGTGCATCTTTTGTACGTTTGCTCTTTACTGTGAATATTTTTTCCATGTCATTACAATTATACAGTATTTCATCATATGGATTTTTTCCTGCTGTTATAAATTTTCCTTCAGTGACCATTATTGCACATAAATCTCTGTGCAAATCTCTGGTATTTTCCATAGGATAAATTAAAAGAAGGCGAATTGTTGGGTTAACATGTGTAAAGATTTGTGGTTTGCATTATCCAGTGCCACCCACAGTAGTGACCCAAGTTGCCACTCTAACAAGCAGCGCACGAGAATGTGTGTTTGCTACATCCTCTTCAACTCTGGGAATTGCCATAAAATGTGGAAGAGCTGAAGTAGGAGCTCATTGGAGAAAGATTTGTATTTCCTTAATTGCTAAGTTTATGGTTGACTTCCTTTCTACCATGTTTATTGGCCAAATATAGTTCTTTTGTGATTGATTTATTCATATAGCCTTCCTTCATTTTGTTGATAATGTTTATCATTTCTTATTGATTTGTAAGAACACTTCGTAGATTAGTGACATTATTATTTGTTAATTGTGGATCAGTGATGGAAATATTTTTCCTAGTTTATTTATTGCCTATCTTTAGTTTTTATATTTTTGTTATTCAAAAGTTTTTCTTTGTTTATGTATAGGGAAACTTTTCCCTCCTACCATATCAGATTAATGGTCAATTATATATCCTTCTAGTTATTTTATGTTTTTCTTTTTTTCATAAAATTCTCATAATGCATCTAGAATTTAGTTGGTGTATGATATGGAGTAGTTGTCTGACTTTTGGTTAATAACTTATCCTAAGTGCATTTATTAACTAATATGAATGCTGAAGTACTCAGATCTGCTTTTTTTATTGTTTTTTTTTTTTTTTTTGTCTTATTCTTGATACACCATTTTAATTACCGGAGTTTTATGATACCTTTCAGTATGTGGCAGTACCAGGCCCCATCATTTTTTTTTTCTTTCTTTTTCAGAAGTTCCTTGGCTCTTGCGCAAGGAGACAAAATTTTTTCCAGATAAACTTACAGGTCACTTTTTCAAGGTCTCTTGTGTATCCCACTAATCCTTTGGTATTTTAATCTTTATTACATTAAATTGATAACTTAATTTGGAAAGAACCGAAGTATTTATGATAAATACTTTTTCTTATTCAACAACATTTCGCCACATTTAGTTACTATTTCTCGCCTTTTGAGTTTATTCCTGGGTATTATACATATTAGATCACTATTTTGGTTACTATTGCAAATGGGATATATTTTTATATTGTATTTTAGGTGATACATGAGAAAACTTTTTTGTGTGTGTGTGATATTTTTGTAATTGGCCACATTACAGAATGCATCCTTACCATTCTAACACTTTTTGGTTGATTTTCTTGGGTTTTCTAAGTATATGCTAGGTATAATAAGAATGTCTTCCTTTTAGTAATTACACTGTCTCTCCTTTTTTCCCACCTGTTTTATTACATTCTCTAGAACCTCTAAATAGTGGTGGTAGCAGGTAGTTATGCCTTTAATAGTCATACTTTGGGGTTCTAGAATAAAATATAATAGTCGCTGGTATTAATCTTTGCTTCTTTGTTCATTCTTTTCCCCCTAGAGACTGAAGTTCAATTTTTATTGAATATTTCTTCGACATGTGTTTAGATGGTTATGTCTTTACTTCTACTGACAGAATATAATCTATTAATATAGTTTCTAATATTCTTTGGGATAAATCCTGCTTGGTCACATTACATTGCCTTTTAACATAGTGCTGAATTCAACCTTTTTGTATTTCAATTCGGAAAGTAAGATGGATCTGCATCTGTGATTATCAGCGAAGCTGGAGGGTGGTAGGTACCCCCACGGGGTACTTCAGAACCTTCAGTGATGTAAATATAACCTATTTAATATACATATCATAGTCACAATTCAAGCCACAGTTAGTAAAACTTTATACAGCTCTTTCGCTGATGAGGATAAACTAACAGTAGATGGAGGTAAAATAGGGAAAGAGATTGAAAAAACATTCCTTTTTGTACACTTTTGTCACGTTTCGATACCGTAGCTGAGCCTGTGTCTTAAAATGAATCCCACCGTTTTTCCTTCCGTACTCCAGAGCCATTTACAGAGCGTCAGAGTGATTTGTCTCTCAGAAGTCGGAGCCAAATTCCTTGCAAAACTCTTCATGTGATGTTGAGGAAGACAGTTTTTGGATAAGTTTTCCAATATGTTTCCTAGTTCTTGTTTATTTAATTTTCTTCTTCTTGAGTAAATTTTGATCATTCTGTTTTCTCGGCAATTGAGGCTTCAGATTTCTTGGTATGGCATGGAGCATAACATTCTCTGGTTTACTAAGACTCGTTCATGGTTTTATAATGAAAAAATTCCGTATTCACTTTTTTATATTTCTTTTTTAATTATAACTTTGTGTATTCATGTGTTCTACTCCAAAATTGATTATATTTGCCTATGTGGTCTATTTTTTTTTTAAAAACTAGCTCTTCAGTCTGTTTATGCTAATTAATTAATTTCTACCCATCTTTATTGTTTCTTTGCTTCTGCTTTGCTTACGCTTCTTTTGTTTTTATTTTGCGAAATTCTCGAGATGAGTACTTAATTCATTTCATTCTTTTTTAATATGGAAAGCATTTCAAAATCTTCAAAACATTTTTTCTTATGTGTTCCTGTAGCAATTTGTGCCAATGTTTGTAGCTCTTATCACTCAGTAATGTAACGATTTTTTTTTAATGTCTTTCTCATCACCTTAGTTATACAGACCATTTATCTTTTGATTCCAGTGCATTCCAAGTCTTGAACCCAGTAGGCACTAAACAGTTAATTCATTCTTGAATGACCATCAGTTCCTCCCATCACATTCGTACCCACCCACCCCACAGAGGAACTAACCACGTCCAGAACTTTTCACTGCGTTGTGTAGGCATCTGTGCTTTCTTTTTTATTATCACGACCGAAGTATAGTTGGCATACAATATTTTATTAGTTTCAGTGCACAAAAGAGTGATTCGACATTTATATATCTTACCACGTGACCAGCACACCACACCTAGTGACCATCTGTCACTGTGCAGAGTTATCACACTGTTTTTGACTGTATTCCCCTTCCTCTTTTTACCCATCCCTCTCCTCTGGCAGCCATCAGTTTATCCTTTGTTTCTATGAGTCTGTATTGTGTTGTTTCGTCTGTTTGTTTCTCCTGGGTCTTCACTCTAGCAGCTGCTGTAGGGGAGGAGCACTTCCCTGGTAGTTAGGGGGCTAACCTTTGAGTATACCTGTCATTTTTGGCTTTTGCTGGTCTTGTTTCTTTATCAGTAAAATGGGGACAGTCCTCAGCTCTCCTCTCTGTTTCATCAGAGATGTTGGCAAAAGGTAACGTAAAAGAGCTTTGAACACTAAACACGTTATGTAGATACACGTATGATTCGAAGTAGAAGGCGTTTAGTATTGTCTTAGGTGCCACCCCCCAGCCCCACTCCCCAGAGTACAAGCGATCAAGTTCTTTGGAGCAGAGACTCTGAAAATACATGCTGTACTTACTGTAGACATCTGTCCTCTGAACTGTCTAGCAGAGGACTTTGTTGACAGATGCACAGTATATATTTGTCGGTTGAATGTTTTCTGAGACTCACTTTTTAACACTCATTAGGGACCGATCTGTAGGTGTGCTAAGACCTCAGAGCCCTTCACCCAGCAGTGGAGCTTTCTAGTTGACCATGAAAAAAAAAAAAACAACTTCTAGTTTGCTTGGGGTGACTTAGACAGCGGCTCAACACCCAGTTACTGAAATGGCTGTGCGTTGCTTGAGGACATAAACCTTTGGATTCAATCCCATTTTCTCTGCGGAAGAAAGCTGGGGACATACTACCCTCTGCCCAAAACACAGGCTAAAGAGCTAGTGTAATTTGCATAAATTGATAATAGATTATAAAATCGATAAAAATTCTTTTCCATTTTCATAAGTCTCAGCAGTTTTTTTTTTTTTAATCTTGTTTGGAGAAAAAATAAATCCATGATTATTTCTTCTCTTTCAGTTACAGTTACAGCACAATGTCATCGTTCCTTTTGCACTGAGATTTATTTTTTATTTTTAACTTACTGTGTTTATTGCTATGGGTGGGGGGTGACATTGTATCACTGGCTCTTTTACCTAAGATTCCCCATGTTCCTTGGGACATGAATACCACCTGATAAGTCAGCCTTAGATCCACAAGTTGTTTGTAAATTGCTAAGCCCATCTAAATGCAGAGTGATAGTATTTTTCCATGTAATTATTCAATATTGTCTTCTAGAATAGCATTCACTGAAGAACTTCATAAACCCACAGACATTTCAGTATTATGGCTCTAGTCGAGCATGTGAGGGTTCAGTAGGCCTCCCGTACCCCCCCCCCCACCTTTTTTTTTTTTTTTTTAATAGTTCATTGCAGCTGGAAAAAGTAGACATAACTTTTTGAAAACAAGGATACCCCTTTTAGGCTTCTTTGAAAGATTCCGATGAAGCTTTATATCTCAGATAATTGATGGTAAATTCTGTTTGGTTGTTTTTGCTCAGACTATGGGGATTTACAAAAAAAGTTTCATCTCAGAAATAAAAACTAATTTGATGATGTTGTATCAGATTCACCAATCCCTGAGGAGTTGTCTCGAGTTTCTTCTCTTTCATGAAGCTTTTGAGGATTATTCCTTTCATCTCTTTCCTTACTGAACTTATTTCTTACGTCAAAATGGATAGTAACAGTGGTTAAGTGTGCATGTGGTACACTTCTTGGTCTGTGGTACATATCAAATTTGGCGTTTCATTATTGCTTATACTTCTTTTATGTAACTCTCTTTTCCCTAGGTGGATGTATGCTCTCTCTGGCTCAGAATCATAATATAAATTTGTTTTCTATATCTAATAGGGTGCTAACGACATCATTGGCTCTTAACATGTCTTGTGAGATGGAAGCTTATGTAGACTGAATGTTGAGTTTTTTGATTTTTATTTTCGTTTTGTTTGTTTTTTTCTTACTATACAGAGCATTTATTATCCTCATCTCTCAATTCTTTTTTCATCAACATCAGAATATATTTTGTTTAGCAATGTCTCGTGTAAAACCATATGGTTGAATAGATCTCAGGAAACTCTGTGGACCCTAGGAAAATCTCAGGTTTTGGTGGCCTTTTACTTATCACTGCGTGTTTTAAAAGAGTTATATCTAAACCATCTGTGTGTCCCGATACATTCTGCCAGTTCATCTACTGCTCTTCCTCCTGTTTTTATTTAAGACTATAAAGTTACTTTAGTGTAACTGCTGCTGTCACCTTTGCCCTTAGCTAATCAAATAGTTTACCTTGAGGGAAGCATTTATCTCCCACTTTCATTATTATTATTTTTGTAGCTGTAAAGATATATATTTTATGTCTGCAGAAGGCTGTAACAGTGAAACGAGGTATTGATCTGCTGTATTTAGCAATTTCTTTCCACCTCGCCATCAATAGTATGTCAGCATCTGTCTGTACCGTGGTTGACCTCACAAATAGCTCTTTATGCTCCCATTGGATTCAAATGATATAGTATGCTGAAAACTAAATCAATGAATGATTATAAAGTTTTTAGTATGATTTCATGACCTGGAGGCAACTGGTACTGCTGGCACTGAACAGGTCAGTGTACAATGCATAAGAGTAAATAAAATGAGAGTGTCGGGCTTTTGTTCAGCGGGAGGAGGAGAACAGGGTGCCTGCTCGGGTCGGCTCAGACCTCTGGACCAACGATCTCAAAGCGCTTCAGTGAGACACCTCGCTTTGCAGACTCTAACGGGGAGAAGAGCAATCCTTCCGTTGAGCTTTACGCCCCGCTCCCACCACCGTGAGCAGGCGGTGGTGTTTCTAAAGCATCTAGGCTTCTGGGCTCATGTGCTAACGAAGGATAAACAAATTAGGTGCTGCGTCATTATACCACTGAGGACCTGAGAAAAAGGCACATAGTAAGAGGAGGAATGAGTACCTTTGTCTCGGTCCGATGGGATCCTTGGCTACTGTCAGCAGCGGGAGAATGTCGGGGTGTTGAGGCCGCGCTCCCCAACCCTCCTCCCCCTCGTGGGAGTTCTGCTCCCCTGGGCTGAGCTATGGAACATTGAACTGGAAGGTCACCAGTTTGCTCGTGGATTGCTGAATCCAACATTTTATTTTTATAATCTTGCAGAGTCTTTTATATCTGTATATGAAAGGACCTTTTAGATATTGAAATTTGGGACACGTGGAGAGTTTTGGAGGAGGTGACAGTGGGTGAGCGGGGAAAGCAGAGCACAGCCATTATCCGATCTCGTGAGGGTCTGAATCACATGTATCTCTCTCTGTGAAATGCCGGGGTTCGGTGTAGGCCTTTGTCCGTCAGCGCAGTTCAGAGTTTGACAAGGAGTGCTGAGGAATTCATTTATTGGTTCATTCCTCAGACTTTTATTGAGAATGCAGTATGTCCTGCGTGAGAGAGGCGATGAGGGCTAGTGTCTCCTCTGGAATGTTCATGGAAAAACCGTCATCTTCAGCTTTCACAAACCTGAAAAGTGTCTGCTTATCCCTTATTCCTGCCAGCTCCCCCCCCGCCCTTTCAGATTTTCGAAGAGGAGGAATAAAGGATGGGTTTTATTAGCTTGGGTTGATGTCCAGCCACCTTCTCCTCCCGTATGTTACCTGCATGAAAGGAGGAAGGGGGTACCCCTTCACGCAAAGTCACATAGCAGGAAGGCCCGAGGAGGGACCGTGGCCCAGCCCTTTGTATCTGGGGATGACAGGAGATGCAGGCACCACACCCTCTTCCCTTTTTCCTATAGTATAGACCACACTGATGTTTTAATAATTTGAACATTGGACTTATCCGTGGGAAGTTTTTTTTTTTTTGGGGGGGGGAGCTGTTCAGGGATCTGCCTCTCCTAAATTAATGGTTGACTTTTGTTACTCATTATGAATCTGTGATTGATTAATAAGCTAATCTATTCTAGAAGTCATTTAAATTTTTGTTCCGTATTGTCCCTTATGAGTATGAGTGCCATTAGTTGACCCCATGGTGTCTAACAGAGTACTTATTTTTATTTGTCATGTATCTGGTCACATTAAACTTTGAGGTTTGCAACCCAGGTCTAAAATAAAAGGATTTGGGGGAAAAGTCCTTTTGTCTGTGTTTATGTTGTGATTTTTGTGTACCGTGTATGCCTGAATATGAAGTTAGGAATTTTCCCCCTAAAATTATCCATCCCTCAGGCAAAAGATGTCGTTTCATATTCAGATTCTTATCAAGTGTCTTGTTTTGCAGAACGCTCACTTAGTTACTTAATTTTGAAGAATAACATGTAGCTGTCCCAATGCTGTGTGAATAGGACTTGTGACAATTTTTTCTTGATCAGAACTACATATAGTAATCTGGGTTTATACACCATAATTTTCGGCTTTGCCTGATATCCGAAGCTTGATAAATGCTCATACATTACTTAAAATAACTTATGTTTGGTTATCCGCAGCTCTGTATTAGAAACTAGCTGTGTTCTTATTGCGACAGCATAGGGCAATTAGTTGACCTCTGTCTGTACAAGCTTTAATAATGGGGTGTCTTAGCTTCATTCCTTATAGTTGATAGCTTATCTCCTCTCCCAGGCTTACTTAAGAAGGGTGGATGATAGCGATCAGGGCTTAACGAGTGACTTTAGTGCTGCAGTTGATGTAGACCAACACCTTTATATGAGGTTCATTTTCAAGTTCAGACCACTAAAAGCTGTCTCTGATGAGGGCCACTTACGGCTCTGTTTGTGGATAGAAAGCCTATTGTTGGTGAAAGGGTATAAGAAGATCTGTCCAACTTAATTCTTGATCCTAGGCAGTTACTTTTAGTGACAATCATGGCTTCTAAATAAGAGGAGGCCTTTCTTTTTACTCAAGATAAAGAAGAAATCTCTTTGTTAATGTATGTTAATACACACGTCTGAGTGGGATCATGTAATTTCACTTCATAGAAAAGGAAGAAGAGCTCAAGCTTGGAATTGTAGATGTATACATTTGTGTCACATGCTAAACTCTGAACCTGCTGGAACTATATTCTTGTAAAAAACAAAAAATGTATACATGTATTGATAAATTACTGTATACGTAAAATTATACTGCTTTCAGTAAATAAAATATATGTACATACGGTTGTATTCTTGTGCTGTCATAGCAAAATGATAACATTAAGACAAAATGATTTTATTTTCAGATTATTTTCTACCGTAGACACTTGTAAACATTCCTAGAAAACTGACATCGGTGGCGGTGCATTTTTAATTGTAGACTTTATTAGAAACTCCCTAAAGAAGAATAAATTCATTTTGAATTTTCTTTCCTTTTTTTTTTTTCCAGGATCTGAGAATACGTAGGCGTCTGAGGCTATGTATGTGTCTGAAAGAGTAGCATGCTTAAACCATGGCTGAAGAGTTATGCTTAGCGGTGTACTTTGCATGCATTTGTGATTTGAAATAGGAAAGAAAGTCAAATCGGAGACAGCTTGAATGGCATGCTGTCAGTTTGGGGCTTCATGAATTGGCAATGGTCTCATTTAGGACCTTCAGATGTGTCTCTGCCTGGACAGAATGAGAACGTTTTGCATGTTCTGGAGGAGACAGCCACTCCTTGCTGCCTCACAGTAGGCAGTGGTGCATGACAGTTGCCCTTCATTGCTGGCTTCTTGGAGCTTAACCTCTGACCCTCCGCTTAGTCGAGGCACAGCAGTTGGAGCGGGCTGGAGATGCTGGTGAATGACGGGCACTGGCCTGCAACGTGCTTGTCATTATTTGACTGTCAAAGGAGCCTGCCATTGGTTTCGATCAAGGTTTGAAACCTCTGTGCAGCAGTCCATATTACATAACTTCCAAGGCTGTCAACAGCGTGATCAAATGTGCATAAGAAATCAGAGTCCTGACTACATCTTCAATCAGAGGAGAGGAAGATTTTCTCTCTTCTTTCTTTCTCTCTCTCTTTTTTTTTTTTCCATTTTTCTTTTGGTTAAGTATATTCCGATGACTTTCACGGGGCCAAGAGGTTGAATCTCTTGCCACGGTGAGAAAAGTGAACTGTTGTCTGCCGTGGTCTGAGTTTCAAATAGCAAAGCGTAGATGTGAGCCACTCTGCCGGTTCACCTCGCAGACTTGCCTCGCGTGATTCCATCAGCTTTCGGCCATCGGGTTAAGGGCCTAGAGGCTAGCCCAGCGGCACCTGGGCTGAGCTGACAGGGCGAGACTTCCACTTTGGTCTTGAATGTTGCAGAGGGATGGAGAGGTCAGAGTATGTGAATTGTGAAACAGGGATGAAAATGTAAAACAACGGAGGTGGGATATTAGTGGTGTATGATTCTCATCTCATTCAAAGCTTTCCTCCTCCCTCTCATGGTAAAGACGTTTAGACACAAGGACTTTAATTGGCTGTGACCAAGTCTTAGAGATTTCCGAGGTCGGTCTTCGCACATGTTTCTAAATACAGACACGCATGGCCGTGAAAGCCATCTTTTCTTATACATATATGAGACTCCGCACAAAAAAGCGTCTTGAAGTGGAGGAGGATGAAGGAAAGCCTGACAAAATTTTTAAAGTATTTGAAAAGTCCCAGTAACTAAACTTGGCATGCGTCTAGTATTACGGAGTAGGTGGGGCGGGAATCTGGAGACTCGACTTTTAGTTTTCCTTCCGCCATTTCCAGCTAAGTCCCCCCGGGTTAAGTCCCCCGGGTAAGTCAGTTAATGCCGCAGTCTGAGTTTCTTCAAATGCAGAAACAGGGATGCCGCTTGTGGTGAGGGTGGAAGGAGCCTCTTTCTGTAAAGGCCTTGCCTCGTGGACACCGCTGGCCCTCCATAGCCACTTCCTGTTCTCCTCCTCGTCCTTTTCTTACCAGGAGAGAATTATTACAGAGTCATAAGGCAATGCTTGGGCAGAGAAAATACTCTAGAACTCAAAAACAACTCATCTTTGTGTTTCAATACCCTGCCCCCCTGCCTCCGCCCGCCCCCACCACATAGGACTGATTTTAGTCAATAATACCACATTTTAGTCAAACACTCAAACCACACATCTGAGTGGCCTTTGTGGGGGAGAAACAAACTTTCCTTTACCCCCAAGGTCCTTCTGGCGGGTCTAATCATTCAGTAGACACAAGACAGATTAGCAAGAGAAAATAACGGAATTTGACAGATGTACGTACAGGAGAGTCAGAGATCCTACGCTCAGGAGTGCCTCAGAGGTAGAGGACATGGCTATTTAAGACATCCTGAGCTAGGGATGAAGTAAAGAAAAGCAAATGTTAGTAAACAGAAGGTTGTCCTGCCCTATAGATAGGTCCAAGGGAGTTATCGCTGAAAATCTCTTATGGGCAAAGCCCATAATTCAGGGTCTTCTGGGTGGTTAAAAAGGAAGGGCAGAAGCTAGAAGCTAAAATTGCCCTTAGTTCAAAACAGCCCTCATACCACAGAAGCACATCTTCCTCGCTGTTTTAAAAAAAACAAAGCGGCCATGTCACTCTACTCTTGAAAATGTCTCCGAGGTTTGCCACTGGCTACATGGTAAAATTCAGACCCCCAGGCTTGCCTTATGAGGTTCCCATAGCCTCAGTCGCATTTATTATCTGGGCCAGCCCCCAACCCCACCCTCCCCTTTCCACAACTTCACACCTGACACTCCTGCCGTAAGGAAGTGCTTTGACACAGGCCTTCCTCTCCCTGGGCTGTTCTCTTCCCACCTCTCTGGCACCTAGGAAGTGAGAAAATGACGTATCTTTCAACAACCTCCTCAAATGCTGCTTGTGCTGAGCCGTCCCGGGTGCCGCGGTCCTCGGCGCTTCATGGGCTCACTTCCTTGGCGTTTAGCTCCCTGAACCTGTGAATCCGTTTGCCCGGCTGGCCCTGTGAGCTCCTTCAACTCAAGGGCTGTGTTTTCATTTGTCCCTTGTATTTTCAGTGTCTGGCTTAGTGTCTGGAACAAAACAGACACTTAGGAAACTGTCATCGATTGTGGCATAATCTACGGAAATATTTAGGGGCAGATTTACCATGGATTTGAAGTGGAATGAGAGTGGGTATCTGCCTTTTGAAGAGCATCGCAGTGACAATACTCCCTTATTGTTAGCGAGACGCCTTAGGCCTCGACCTCAAACAACCTACATCATATTGAAAGGGAAGGGGGTACAATGTTAGCACTTTAGAAAATAGAAATATTATATCAATTACCCAATAATTATAGTACTACCAGCATATAGTGTCATCAACGAAAATATTAGCTCCGGATAAACTTTCCCATTGCTGTTTTATAATCCAATATGTTATGTGTCTTTTGCCAGAAAAGATGGTACTAAATTTAGTATTCCAATTCAGTTCATAAGTAAATTTTGTGATTTATCTATCTAGTTATCTTTACATTCTCCAGATGATACTCTATGGACTTGTCATGATGTTTTTGCATTTTATTGTTATATTAGAAGCATTTTAGTGCCAAAGCACAGTAGACCCATCATAGGGATATAATGATTTATTTAGACAGTTTCCTATTGTTGACTCTTTGGCTTATTTCATTTTTATTAGCTTAAACAATGCTGCGTTGAACCAGTTTGTTCGGGCATCTTTATGTGCATTATTTATTTATTTATGAAGAAATCCCTAGAAATAGAATAATTAGGTCAGAATAGAGGGCTGCTTTTTCCAGGCCCTTTGAGGCACATCGCCAGATTACCTTCTGAAGACGGTGTGTAAATCTCCGTCAAGGTAGGCTGTAAAAAGTTTCCCGTTCTATAGGGCATTTCTTAGGTTACCCGTAAGCCGTGGGGATTTTAAATGTAAGAGGTGACCTGGAGGAGAGTAATGCCTCTTCGGAGAGGAAAGAAGACAGGACGAGAGGAGGAGCAACAGAGCCCCACGTGTTGCTGCTCATCTTGGGGTGTGTGCGGGCCCTGGTGCCCCGATTTGTCAGCTGTCCCGGGAACTCCTGGGACTCTGCTGCTTGAGGTCGGGGCCTGGGAACGGCTTGGCTTCTTTTGATGTAGTTCATATTTCTTTCCCTTTGGGTACGATTTCTTTCAAATTAATGGTTTACAACTTGAGAAGTTTGAAAGCCGCCGATGAGTAGGTTCTTAAGTTCCCTAGTGCTATTTTTCAGACATGTGATTCAATACGGACCTTGTTCCTAGTTCTGCCGTGTATTGGAGAGGTCAGTGTCCTAGGTCACTGTCGCCTTCTTAAAGGAACCATCTTGCTAGCTGAAATGAGAGAGGGGTACCCTCCTGAGTGAGGCATCCCCACTGGCTTTTACAGGCGTCCTGTTACCTGGTTGGGATCTGTGTGGGGGACACAGTGTGCTTGCTGTCAAATTATTTTCCGGTTCCAACCCCAGAATTGGAACTCTGAAGCTGTTTCAGGCCAGGTGGAGGTTAAGGCACCTTAAGGGCAGAGACTTCTTATCTTGCTTTTATTAGCAGTGGTGTCAACAGTGCAGTAAAAATGCTGGGACCTACTCTTCTTTCTGATAAAAGAAAAATGGCCTGCCTGGCAACCGGATGGAGAGAGAGGAGCCTGAGGCAGATTACATTGTCACCTCTCATAATAGCACCGGGCATTAAAAGAAAAACCCAAAGGCCAGCAGATTTCTGTTTATCCCTGGAAAAGGTTGACATTTTTGGCTTCTGCTGAGAAGTGCTGGGTGAGGGGAAGAGGGAGCATCGTAAAGGTGGAAGGAATGAATAAAGGCAAAGCGGGACAGCGTCTGGCTTACGAGAGAGATTTGAGGACATCTAAGGGGCTTAAATCACACCCCCAGAACAGTCTGTTGGCAGGGTCCTTATGCTCCAAACCCTGGGGGTGGGGAGCTCCTCTTTCTGCCTGTTTTTTATTTAATCTACATGTATTTGGAGCCAAGATCTGTAACATGGCTTGGCTGACTTCTTGCTAAAGGTGAACTAAATACAGGGCCACCTGTAGCGTTTATGGCCTCTGAGGAGACGCCAGCGTGGAAAATTAGAGAATTATCCACTCTTCAACAAAGGAGGATTTTTTTTCTTCAGTTAAATGTGTTTGTTTACTTGAAGACAGAGACTGAGAACTCTTGGAAAAAGTTGTAGTTATTTTGAGATGTTTGGTGTAATTTAAGTCTTTTTTGAGACAGTAATCGTTCGTCTTAACCTGTCATCTTGAAATATGAATCATATGGAAGTAACATAAAAAAAGAGTTGTATGTGACACTTTTAGGTGTCTCAAAAAAAAGGCTTGAGGCTGTCCCATGTCTACCATGGCAACTCTTAGGTTATTATAAAGAATATTATATAAGGTTTTCCTCTAGAATTTTAACTCTTAAAATGTAACTTAGCTTAGCCAGAAGAGTAGAATTATATATTAATGGCAAACCGATTGGAAAGAAGTAGAAAACACACAGCAATAGTAATAACAACAAAACAACATAAACAGTACTTATGCCACATAATATAAGCACACAGATTTGACGTTGAAGGTATTTTTGGAAATTTAACTCCCTCATTTGAACCAACTTAGGACAAACCATTTTTTAAAAAGTGTGCAGAATGGAAATATACTAAAAAAGCATTTCTTGGTTTAGTGGTATTACCGGGTCAGATCTGACTACGGTTTCCTGCCAGACTTTTTTTCTGTCCTTAAGGTGTGATGTTTTGTGCTTGTTAACATAATTCGCAAGTGGTAAAAATGCTGGATAGTACCCCACCTTCAGATTCTGGATTAATGTCTGTTATTTGGGTTTATTATGAAAAAGAGATTCAATTTCTCAGTTTTTAAAGGATATAATTTGTATTCCTAGCACTGTCCAGTCCGTTCTGCATGTTATGAATTCTCCGTAGAAAAGTTGAGAGGGAGAGCCATTCTGCGGTGATGTAGGGACTCTTTAAGGTTTCCAAAATGACGGTTTTCTTGTCCCTCGCATAGAAGAGTAGAGTGTTCGCTTGACTGCAATCCCAGATCTCTGTGTCACCAAAATCTTGTTGGTGTACCCAACGCTTTGAAAGGCCAAAGCGTAAAACATCAGAGTTCGGAGTAAGGAAAGGCTAATTGATCTAGAAGGTGCTACCTGAAACGATGGGAGCCCAAATAGTGCCTGAAATCCATCTTGCTTGCTGGACTAGGTGAAGAGTTTTTAAGAGTTAATGGGGTACAGTATGCGGAAGCTCTGGGGGTCAAGTTTCCGTTGGAGGACTTGGAACGTGGCCATTTCCTGGACAATGATGGCTCTTTGCTTCTGAAGGGTTTCCGGTGTTCAAGTGCCAGTTACATCCCATTCACATGTGTGTGTGTTTTGAGATTTTGGTTCCGGGGCAGTTAGGGGTCAAAGTTCTCTCCTCTGCACCTGCTCTGGTAGTCTGTTGTCTCTGAAAAGCAGCTCAGTATCTTGTTAAACGGGATAGGACCAGTTTGATCTGGTTCTGCGGTTGCATCTGCAGCAACCAGGTTGGGTGGCCCATTTCACATTAAGTAGACGTGCATTTAAAGTGTTTGTGCATTGGGTCGATACGAAGTTCAAACGCATTGGCTGCAAGTAACAGAATCTCCGTCTAACCGCGAAGTAAACGTGAGCTTCTCATGTGAGCTGTCTGGCAGAAGGAAATTGATCTGTAGCAGTGGCTTAATGATGTAATCCAGGACGCTGGCACTCTCTGGTTTTTTGCTCTGCCATCTTGAGCACATGGACTTTTTGGTCTGTTGGCTTGTAGCCTAGTGACCAAGACGGCCATCACAAGATGGTTACAATAGTGCTGAGCATCCTGTCCCCATGTGTGTGTTAAAGACAGGAAGAAGAGGGTGGGAAGATACGATATTGTGATTTATAGAAAATATCTATTTGTTCATGCAGATGATCAAAATATATTTCACATGTACGTTTGGTCTTCTTCCCTGGCTTCTGGCTCACAGCTCCCAAACCTTTGGAATTTCCTAAGTGTCTAGAGTGCTAACAGCGTCTTTTGTTATGTTAATGAAGTGACCTTTGGAAAGCCCTGGAGGATTGGGCTAGTGGCCAGTGGGGCCAACCACAGGATTAGGGAGTTGGAACTCCCACCCTCTACCTCCAGGGTGGAGACAGGGGCTGGAGATGGAGTTCAGTCCCCAATGACTTAATCAGTCATGCCTATGTGATGAAGCCTCCATAAAAACCCTGAAAGACTGGATTCAGGGCGCTTTCAGGGTGATGAACACATGGGGATTTGGGGAGTGTCTCTCAGAGAGATGGAGGGAGCCCTGCAGCCCTTCACCCTTAGGCACCTCCCCTGCTGCTCCTGAGTTACATCCTATTACATGGAACTGGTGAACTCCTGGGTAAAATGAGTTCTGTGAGCTGCTCTAGCAAATTAACCAAACCTGAGGAGGAGGTTGTGGGAACTTCTGATTTATAGATGCTTGGTCAGAAGCACAGATGACAAGCCCAAGGAAGGGGTTGTTGGAACGCCCAGTCTATAGCCACCTGGCCAGAAGCATGGGTAAATGGTGAAATATTGGGGGAGAGTCTTGTAGGATGGACCCCTTAATCTGTAGGATCTGATGCAATCTCCTGGTAGATAGTGTCAGAATTGGGTTGAACTCTTGCTTCCCATCGCTGGTGTCTGGAGAATTACTTAGTGGTGTGGGAATCTCACCGTGCCCCCTACCGAGGAATTGGTATCAGAGCCAAAAGAGAAGATAAAAGGGAGTTTATATTAGGAGGCAAATATTTCCCACAAGGCTGCCAGCAAAGTCCTCATTATGTCCCATCGCCAGATCTGAGTGGCTTGGCCATTCTTAGGTGCAAGGGATGCTGGGAAATCTGGTGAAAGGGAATAAGATTTACCTGTGTTATGGGCTCAATGTTTGTGTCCCCTCGAGATTTATGTGTTGAAGCCCTAACCCCCAATGTGATGGTATTTGGAGATGGGTATTTGGGGAGATAATTAGGTGAGGCAGGCCGTGGAGGTGGGCCCTCGTGATGGGATTAGTGCCCTTTTAAGAGAGACATTGGAGACTCTTTCTCTACGTGTACGCATAGGGGTCATGTGAGCATATGGTGAGTTGCGGCTGCTTTTAAACCGCAGGAAGAAACGTCAGAATGAGACCTGTCCGATCAAGACCTGTCTTGATCTCAGACTTCCCAGCCTCCAGAACTCTGAGAGTAAATTTCTGTTGTCTAAGCCCCCAGTCTGTGGTATTTTGTCCCAGTAACCTGAGCTGACCGAGATGCCCTGCCTCGCACAGGGCTCTCACCTGAGCCATCCCTCGGATCTGTGCTTGTGGCTGCCCTGTTAGCAGGGAAGAAGGAAGGACCGGTGAGTCAGCGCCCCCTGGTTTCTGCCACACTCACTGGGCGACTGGAAGTAGGACTTTTATCTTTGATTCCAGAACCATCGAGGAGTGGCTTTGTTGCCAGGTAATAGAGCCTTTGGAGACAAATACATTTAAAAACCAGGATTGGCCCTTTGAGGCATTCATCAGCGCGTTTAATTAGCTCTCGCGGGGTTCCAGGTGTTGCTGAAGCCGAGGATGTTGCAGTAGGCAGGACGGGCAGCCCCTGAGCTCGTCGGGTTTAGAGACTCGTAGGGCAGGAAGATTAAATAGTGGTTTCCGAACAATGGCGTGAGCACTTAGAACGTGTGAAAGCTCAGTCCGCTATGCGGAGTGGCAGTGAGCCAGGATAGACTTTGGGGGGTCGGGGAACCCGCCCGGAGGAGGTCACGCCCCAGTCCTGAGACAGGGCAACCTGAGAATTTCATGTACTTCTTGGAGCACGTGATTGAATTAGCCCCTCAGGAAGCAGCATTGCACAGTGTAAATACTGTCACCTTCGGAGCCACACAGATAAAAGTTTCTGCTTCTAACTGACTGTGTAAGAAATGGTTTCCCTGAGCCTCAGTTTCTTATCCTGCAAAATGGAGCTAATCCATCCCAGCGTAGATGCCATAGTTGGAAAAGCAAACACCGATGTGGCCCTTGCTATATGCAAAGCGCTGTCTGTTCGCTTATCTCATTTGATACACACGTCATCCCTACACAGTAGGTCCTCTTCTTATCTCTGTTTTACAGATGAAGGAGCTGGGGCTGGAGAGGTTAAAGAATGTACTGGGAGATCTCTCGCTGCAAGCTGGTAGGGCTGGGTTTGAACTCAGGCCATCTGGCTGCCGAGTCGTTGGTCTACACGGACTGAAAAAAGCCGATTGCACTTCTGTGTTCTCTGCTGCACTGGGACAGATCAAGTCAGACTCCCAGCTTAGCGCCTTTGAAGTACTCCGCCACCAATTCATAATCTCTTCCCTTGCTGAGCCGGTGTCGATTTCCTTTCTGCAAATCTTGGGGTCTTTCTTCCTTTCTCTCAGCCGTCAGCGGCTCTAAAATCTGATCCCTCCTCGTTCATATTGCCTCTACTGTCATTTAGATGATCTCCAAATACCTCCTCCCAGCAAAATTGCAGTAGCCTCTACTGGCTTCTTCTCCCCTTCTCCCCAGCATCCCGTCTCACAGTACGTCTTTTACTTAGCTAACAAAATGGTTCTTCTTATTTGACTCTGGTCTTAATTCATTGCAGGTCTTAGTTAAACGTGTTCCTGTGGCCTGTAGGGTAAAGTCCAAGAGCACAGGTGCCTGTGTGTCCTCTTATTTCCAGGCCACCCTCTGCCTTCACCTTCCCCTCCCAGCTCTGCCCCTTCCGACCTCCCTGCTTGCAGCCCAACTCTTACTAGGTATTTTATCATTATAATATATCGATATATATTATATATCAGTATATGTTATATCCCTTTCACCTCATTTCATCACTCCAACCCACCGTCTTCCTCTCTCCCCCTGGTTCATCTTGGAGAGAATCCAGCTCCTTCTCAAGATTTAGCTCTAAAATTTCCGCCTCCACAGATCCTTCCATCACGGTGTCTGTATCTGCTCAGTTTCTGATCGCTTTGTACGTCCAGCGGCCCTGGCGGGCTTGGGCTCCCTGTGATGGCGGCTCCTCGGATGGCGGGGGCCTTTCAGCCTCCGTTCTACAGGCACAGTGCAGTTTTTGCCGACAGGAGGCCTGTCACGATGGTGTTTTTAACTTTGCAGGATGGGTGCGTGTGACTCATTTCTCTGTGAGGGAGAGTCACATGTGTAGGTGCACGCACACACGTACGGATGATGGGGGCTGCTTGGTACCCCGCAGCAGGGTGAGTCTTCATTTCTTTTGCCGTGCGGTACCCGCTAAGGGAACGTATGTCAGTTCTCTTAGACTGACTTTATGAGGGCAGAATGTGCGCGCAGTGATGTCCGTCCAGTTTGCACATACTTTTTGCCATAGTTATTTTTGTTCATCTTATTAACATTCGTGTGTGAAAAATAATCGCATTGTACAGAGAGATTATAATGGAAAATAACTCTCCCCCTTATTCCTCCCAGCTACTCCAGTGGGGATGGCTATTCTTTTTCTTCTTCTTTTTTTTAAAAAAACAAATTTATTGAGATATAATTTACATACATAGTTGATCCATTTAAAGTATATACTTCAATGTTTTGTGTGTGTGTGTGTGTTTTTTTTTGTATATTTCAGGGTTGTGCAATCATCCCCAATGAAATCTAATTTTATAATGTCTTCTCTAAAAGAAACCCAGTACTCATTAGCTGTCATTCCTTATTCACTGTCACCCATACCCAGCCCTAAGCAACTACTAATCTGCTTCCTGTGTATTAGATTTGCCTATAATACATATTTCATATAAGTGGAATCATAATATATAGTCTCTTGTGACTGGCTTCTTATATTTAGCATAATCTATATGTTTTTAAGGTTCATCCATCTTGTAGACTATGTAAGTCCTCCCTTTTTATGGCTGAATAATATTCCATTACATGGGTATACCACATTTTATTTACCATTCATCACTTGATGGACATTTGAGTGGTTTCCATTTTTTGGCATTATGAATAATGCTGCTATAAACATCTGTGAGCAAGTTTGCATGTAGACATGTTTTTATTTCTCTGGGGTATGTACCCAGGAGTAGAACTGCTGGGTTATACGATAACTCTATGTTTAGCTTTTTGAGGAGCTACTAAAACTGTTTTTGCAAAGCAATACTTCCATGTTATATCCCACAAGCAATGTAACACGGGCTCCAGTTCTTTACATCCTTGCCAGCACTTGCTATTGTCCATCTTTCTACCTCTCATTCAATTCTCATAATTCTGCAAGTTAGCCAAAGGAAAATATTCTTACTGTTATTTTATAGATGAAAAGTCCAAGTCAACAGGCGGATGAGATGTCTGTGTGTGAATAGGGGGAAAGAGGCATCCGTGGTTTGAAACAACACATCATTCAAAAATGCTTTGAAAGCTTTGAATTGGATACTTAGAGCTATGTTGGAGATCATATTTCCCGCCCCACGTTTTTTCTTTCATAAGATTGTGTTTCTTTTGCCTGCGTTAAAAAAAATCAAAGAACAATTCACATAACAAAATCAATGATTTTAAAGTTCATGAGATGACAACTCTTGTCCATGTATAGTTCTTAGTGCTTCTAATAGTTATATTGTCTTTAAAAATATTTGCATGTGATTAAAACTACCTCTTTGGTTTTTTTTTTAAAAAAGAGGGACAAATCCAGAGTTTGATCTTCAGGGATCCATCATAGATGGACACGGGGAACAAGAATATAAGGACCAGGAGGCACTTGTTTTGAAAAAATTAAGACGATTATGTTGATTTTCTCTCATACTTTAGATATAGCGTTTTCAAAGTTAGAAAGATATGCCTGCCTTGTATTCTGACATGAATATTTAGCAGCAGCATCTCTAACCCTAGGATCACAAGGTAAATGTTAACAAGAAACACCAGAACTTGTGTTTTCCTGTCTTACTGTTTTTCTACAGGAATGGTGACAGCTAGAATGGCTTTATGACATTGTGCCTACGAGGTGAATATTACATGTGTAGTTAGTTACCTGGGTAGGAGTAGAGTGGGTTTTTTTTTTTTTTTAAAGAGCTGGACATAGTGACTGGATGTCATCGTTACACCTGTTTTATAATGCTGAAGAACGTTGCATATATTTTGACCACTTTGCAAATAAGAATTTTGTAAGGAATGATATTGCCATGTTCCGTTTCTGCTGAGTGAATAGACTATTTTCTGAAAATGCAAAACTTCTAATGTAATACAGAATCGAAGACATGCTTTATATAATAGTTTCAGGCTTCTCTTGCGATTCCGCTCAGTGTGGCATAGTTTCATTTTATTTATTTATTTTTTTTGAGAGATCATGCGCGTTTCACTGTAGGCCCTCCCAGCATTCATCCCCGGGGTCCGTCCAGTTTGGAGACTCGGCGTTGGGCCTCTGACAATGCTGTCTCTGACTTGGCTGGCAGTTTCCACTGCCGATCGGTGGGGACCGGATCTCTTCCTTTCCCGGTGCTTTTCACCATCCCCGTGTCTCACAAGAAACTCGTCCCTCCTTCCCCTGCCCACCGCGGACGAACGGAACCCCACCGTGTATCGTAATGATAACGTATGTGATCACATATTCGGACAATGCCGAAGGGTTTAAGAAAGAAAGTAAAAGTCAGCCTTAGCCTTACTCCCCAGACAAAACATCATCATTGTGAACATCGTGGCCCATTACAGGGGTTAGTCACTTACAGCCTGTGGACCACACCTGTTTCTGTGTGGCCCATGCACTAAGAATGGTATTTACATTTTCAAGTGGTTGAAAAAAAATAAGAGGAGGAATAGTTCATGACACGTGAAAATAATCTGAAATTTAAAATTTAGTTTCCATAAGTAGAATCGCATTGGAATACGACCACGCTCGCTCATGTACACGTTGTATATGCCTGCCTCCATGATCCAATGGCAGAGGTGGGTAATTGTGACAGACCGATGGCCTCCAAAGCCTGAAATACTTGCTCTCTGCCCTTTCCAGAAAATACTTTGCTGACCCATAGACGATAACCTTTAAGACATTTTTCCTGTGCATTTGTGTGAATATATGTGTGTGTATTTTTTAAACAATGGTGTTATCCTATGTGCTATTGCAGTCCATCCTTTTTATGGAATATTACATTTACCAGTAACTTCCATGGAATTCTTTTTCTCTCTGTTCATTTATTCCATTGAATTAAAAGCTGAGAACCACTATTTCTCTTTCTATGTAAAAACCCAGTAGATGTTACCAGGGAATAGTAATAATAATGGTATTTACGGTATCACTTAGAATTGATTTTAATTGTTAAATGAAATAAAAGTTCATTTTTCTCACCTGACTCACGGATGGGTAGTGGTAGACCTGTCCAAGAGTTCGCGAGGATCCCAGATCCTTTCGGCATCCTGTCTGCCATTCTCAGCACGTAATTTCATCGAAAGATGGCGAATAGACTCTGTCATTTCTTTGTGACAAATTACCACAAAACTAAATGACTTGAAGCAACACATATTTATTCTCTCACAGTTTCTGTGGGTCAGGAAGCCAGACACAGCTTAGCAAGGTGCCTTCGGCTAAGGGTTTCTCGTAAGGATGCACTCAAGATGTTGGCCGAAGCTGCTGTTATTTCAAGACTTGACTCCTGGAGGAGGGGTCTGTGTCCAAGCTCACTCTGTGGCTGTTGGTGGGCTGCACACCCTCGCTGGCTGTTGGCTGGAGGAGACATCTGACCCTAGCCACATGGGCCTCTCCATGTAGGGTAGCTTACAGCATGGCAGTTAACTTCCCACAGTGTGTCGAAGAGAGAGAGAGGGTGGAAGGGGAGAGAGAGAGAGGCAGAGAGACAGACAGAGACAGACAGAGAGAAGGAGGGAGAGAGAAAAGGGAGAGAGAAAGAGAGAGAGAGAGGCAGAGAGACAGACAGAGACAGACAGAAGGAGGGAGAGAGAGAGAGAGAGGGAGAGATGGATTTGCAGTCTTTTTGTAACCTAATCTTGGAAGTAATATCCCCTGACTTCTGTAGTATTCTGTTTGTTAGAAGTGTCGCTAGGCCCACCTTCACTCAAGAGGAAGAATTACACGAGCATGTGAATACCAGCAAGCTGGATTATTGGGGGCCTTCTTAGAGGTCGCTTCTCTCAGCATGAGATGTTATTTAAAGGTGCTGGATAGACTCAGGCATTTTTGGGAGACCAAGGCAGGAAGAGGAGGGGAGAAATGCTTTTTAAATTTATTTTATTTTTTTTTAGGAAAGTAATAGCCAACTTGCCAACTTGCACTTCTATTTCATCAGCTAGAACTGTGTCACGTGGCCACTCCCACTGCCGGGAAGTCTGGGAAAGCAAGCCTTTTGGGTGGGTCCGTTGTTGCCCATGTCAAAATTAGCATTTTGTTGACAAGAAAAAAATGTCAGAATAGATACTGGTGGGTAACAGGTGGCATCTGTTGTACCCGCCTTCCGAGGTGGCTGTAAGGGTTCAGGGAGGTAGCACCTCGCCCTTGCCTGGTTTATAACATGCACTCAGACAATAGCTATGATTAATTTGTTATTATTTTAAATTATATTATGTAGCTTGAAACTTAGCTCATTGCTATAAAAGGATTCCTATGCACTGATGCTGAGAGAAGGAACAAAGAAAGAAAAGAAACATTTATTTATTGAGTGCCTACTGTGTGCCAGGCATTTTATTAACATAAGCTATCTGATTAATCCACATAAGAACCTGTGAAGTAGGTAGTATTTGCCCCAGTTTACATACGAAGAAGCTAAGGCCCGATGAGATTAAGTAGATTGTTTAAGGAGCACATCCCACTGCTGTCCCTTGAATGGGTCATGTAGGTTGTGAGATGTTGGTCCCCTTAGCTCTTGGAGTGAGCAGGCGGGGACGGGCCGCTGGGTCCCTCTGCACCCTCCACCTCCTGCGGGAGCAGCATCTTCTCTTTATTCCAACGCGCCTTGGCCGAGTCATGTTTTCCGCGTGCTTCACGACGTGGGAAAGGTCAGAGAGTTCTGCTCCATCCATGAGAAGGTAGAAGAGCTAGAGTTTGGACCCAGGTGTGTGTGAGCCCAGAAGGCGGGCCTCCCCTCCGTGACGGGCCCTTTCCAGGGACTTTTAGTTAGGTTGAAACCAGATTTAAACACAGCTTTGTTTAACACGCACAGTACTATATATTCCATTTAAATGTTTGTTTCTGTCTTTCTTGCTTTTAACGACTTATCACATGGATTATCAAGTTCTCTTAAGTTCACATTATTTGCTCTTTCGCTGTCGTCTGAATAGAAACTCACTTGGCCACTAGGTGTCTCCTTTCGGTTCTCGCCCTTTCTCCTGTGCCCTGTACTCTGGGAAGAACCCCAAGGTGGATGAGATAAGGAAGAGGAGGTAACAGCGAGGTTAAAAAATCGATGGCACTTGCACTCTGGTGACTCCAGTTGCCCTGTTTGTCCTTTACTCTCTACTTCTGTTCCTCCTGGCTCGCAGGCTGGTATTTAGGCAATCGATTAATCCTCTGGAAATGAGATGAGGGTTCGATGCCTCTTTCTCATTCGTAACAGTAGTAAAGCGGGGTGAAGAACTTCTGTGCTCATCTAGATATGTTAGGTAATAAAATACTTGTGACATGTTTACAGAGAATTTTAGCAACAATTTTAATACAGGTTATTATCGTGGGAATACTTGTGTTACTAGGTAAATGATGATTACTTTATTAATATTAATTTCGCTGTTCGTTAACAATGCTGGCTGTAACTAACGTGTCTTATCTTCTGTAATCCTCACAGAAGCCCTATGTGGTTGCCTTTTTTCTCCCTGATTTTCAAGTTGAGGAAATTGAAAGCTTAGAGAGATGGTTAATTTGCTCCCAGTTTAATAGAGCTTGGTCGCTTTCAGATTTTTTTCCCCCTCCATTTGAAAAGTGTTGTGTCCTTATAGTGATGGGGAGAGTTTGACTTAAAGTCAATAAGATTTAAAGTTCCTGTAAACTGATTCAGCAGAGAGCACTTGTGCAGGGAGCATGGCCTGGCCATGAGTACAGAAATCCGTTTTCTGCACCTGTCTCGTAGGCGTGATCAGGATGCTCTGGATGTGGGCTCCCTTCAGGAAGGCTACAGGTTCTTTGCAGAATTACAAATTGTGTACACCCAGAGATCACGTCTTTTCACGTGCCTACAAAGGCAGCCTCCGTCGTCACAGAAACAGCGGGACATTTGACAGCTCCGGCTCAGACCCGGAATTTCATAGAACGGAACATTCTTCTTATTCAATTAGGGTGCATTACAAAGATGGGAACGCAGCTTGGCCCAGGGTTTTCTTTGAGACTGCTGGCTGATAGATATGTTTCTTTTCCCTGAATTTCGAGTCTGCATTCATTTCCAGATTTCTCCAATCGTCTTTAAAAAAAAAAAAAATCAGCTTGTTCTAGGTTCTCTTTCGTCGTGAATACTTTAATTGTGCTTAGTTTCTCTCCCGTTGACTCCCTCAGTCGTGAGATGGTGATTTCTGCGGACCACAGGAAAATGTATAACAAATGCGAGATGAGAGGGCTTTGTCAGGCAGCACTTTCCCTGGCGAGATGGTGCTGGGAGTGGGAGCAGCCCCCAGCGCGCACGGCGCACCCCCAAGATCTGCCTCCAACGCTGTCAGCTCTCTTTCTTTGTTCCCCTTCCCAACTCACTTCCTGCCAGGGGTTTGTGACATATTTCGGAGCAGATCAAATGAGCCCCTGACACCTGATTGCCGTGTGCTTCTTGTTTACAGTTGCTTTCCAAGGACACTTAGACAAGATGGAAAGCTTAACGTGCAGTAATTAAATTTGCATCTGCTCCGTGACAGGACTCAAAGGAGTTTTCTTCCTCTCCACATCTGAATCTCATTGTGCAGCTCTTCCTGTCTTTGACCACAGGCACCTACAAAGGCAAGATGTGGACAGGTAAACAAACAGTGGTTCAGGCTGTACTGCCCGTCATTATAATGAGGAATATTAAATGAGAACGCTGATGCGTCCTTCTCACTTGGCTTTCTGCTCTTCACCTACTTGTTTAGCCAGATTTATAACCGGTCTTAAATAGAAGAACTGTAGCTTGGAGGTGATCTTTTTTTTTAATTTTTTTTTTATTCTTTTAAATCTTTTGAAAGCAAAACAAACGTTGCCAAACAATCTGGATCGGTTTAACACCCTTCAGATTGTACATTTCTCACAAACGCTAATGAATAATTCAGCAAAGCCAAACACAGTCTGCTGGTGGTATCTGGCGTTATTCACACTCGCTAATGAATAATTCCCTTTGGCTTTTATGGGGCCCGCGCTAAGGAGGGACTTCTGAGACTCAGATGGGTTATTATTGGGCCGTTTGTCAGTGCCCTTGGGGCAGTACGAGCCAAAGTCCAACTGGGCTGCCCACTCCGCATACCTTCTGCGAGGCTTCCGGGAAACCTGCAGCTCTATCTGTTCCCCCCGCTTCAGGTGTCACTGTGAAGGAGGCAGTGCTCTGACGGGACTCGGGCTCCCTTGTCGTTTCCTCGGGTCACTTCCTTCATCGTTTCCTTCAAATAAGGGAGTGCTTGTTGAGCACCTTAGTAGGCGCAAAGTACTGAGCACAGCATTCTGGATGTAAGGAGGATAGGTAGGTTTCACGCGACACGTCCTCAAAGGAAGTGTAGGGCATAGAGGGAGGCATGGGGTCCGCCTACAGGAAGATGCTCAGGGTCTTTCTGTCAAAATGATCAGTTACCGGTTCCTCATTATGTTCTCTGGGTTGCATTTCACTGCATATTTGCTGTTAATGGTGTTGTATTACTTTAGATAAAGTAATACCACCGTTTAGGTAATGGTGGAATTACTTTAGATAAGCCTAAAATTTGATTAGCCTTGGAGCTGCTTCTAGGGTAAGCCCGATAACTTAATCCCAGAGGCGAGTGGCTAAGGGACCCTGTTCATTTCCGCTGCACTGAGGTCAGGAACATGTGGTGTGAGGACCTGGCTTTCCCAGCCTGGAGAGGCTAAGGGTGGCGCAGGTGGATTTATTTGTGCCCGAGCAGTCTGCGTACGGTACTGTACTCATGCATCATGTATGACCGTGAGATCGGCGAGGCACGCCCAGCCTTGCCGCGGTCGTTTCTGGCATCCTGTATCTATTTCAGCTTTTCTGTCCGACCCCTAGCGTTTGCTCTTCTTTCTGAGCATCTGGGAAGATTACAGTTCCCACCTTCCTTGCAGTTAGGTAGGGTCATGTGATTAGTTCTGACCAATGAGACATAAGTGGAAGCGCTGGGTCTCGTTTCCTGGCTACGGTATCTAAGAGCTACCCTGCCACTGCATGCTTCTCCCTTCTCAGCCACCGCGACCTTCGGGGCTCTGTGTCCAGGAGTCGGGGTCTCCATGAGCCTGGGTCTGTGAGCGACTGAGGAGCAGAGCCCACCCCCTCCGCGCACTGGCTCATGTTGGACAGGGGACTTGAGCAAGGGCGACCTTTGTTGTATTAAGCCCTTGAGATTTGGGAGTTTATTCACAGTGTAGCCCAGACCATTCTCAATACAGAGGGATTAGTACAGGAAGAGATTGTGTGTGTGTGCGTGTGCTCACGTGCGCTTGTGTGTGTGTGTATGATCGAGGGCCTAGTATTCAGGATTTCAGCTAGCTTTGCAGAATGTTGTATCCATTGGGAATCGAAGGGGAGACATAATTTAGGAGCAGAAAAAGAGTTCGTTTCATCAATTATCAAGGCATCTAAGAGAGAAACAATGTTGGTATAAACAGGGTCATGGAAATAAGCGAAAAAGTAGTAAGAAGAGCCAGAATTGAGTTGAGGCTACTTTAACTCATATTAGTGAATTTAAGTTGTATGCAGCATGTTTAATTGGTAAGATTAAACCTGTAATTTTTCTCTTGTATAGTTTATACAGGAGGCTGGCCTTTGAGCTAAGAATGGTTTTTGCATTTCTAAAAGATTGTTTTTTAAAAAAGGAGAATATCCAGTAGGGACCACACGTGGCCTACAAAGCCTAAGATATTTACTGTCTTGCTCTGTATAGGAAAAAGTTTGCTGTCCCTTCTTTTGCACCCTTCACGTCTCCATGTACTATTATCAGAAAGTATTCACGTGCTCTAAAATGTGGGTTCCTTGAGAACAGGAATGCAAGGGTTTTTATTAATTTCTGTGTTTTTCTGCTAGCATGGTGCATGGAACAGAGTACAAGTTCAGAGCAAGTTTGTAGTGAATTGCACACAGAAAGTGGGAGATAAGACACGTCAGAGAATGAGAACTGAGAAGAAATCATAGAAAGCCACAGGTCGGAGCAAATAGAAAGTTTCCCCTTCTGTTGGCTGGTGACAGTTCTGGATTTGTTTAAACCTAGTAACCATGGACATTTATTTAACTTTCATGTTCACTTTTGTTATCAAATAAATGTCATGTTTTGGAAGGTCTTAAAAATATTAGCGTATTCTGGCCTCAGAATACGTAAGTGTTGCTAAAGTCTTCTTGTTCATCTCTGTGGTGTCGATGTTCTGTTTTCTCTTTTTCCCTGGTGACACTCATTTTTGAAAAAAAATTTCTATGCGAGTTTCTGTCGGTTCACTCCCTCGCGCACTCATAGAAACATACCCACAAGAAATGGAAACATGGCCACACAAACACTTGCACACGAATGCTCATAATAGCATTATTCATAAGCCAAACAACAGAAACAACCCCGAATGGCCATCAACTGATGAATGGATACACAAAATGTCACGTAGCCATGTGATGGAATATGATACTTCGCTGAAGCACGAAGTACCGATACATGCTCCAACATGAATGACCTTGACAGCGTTATGCTAAAGTGAAAGCCGAACACAGAAGACCACGCATTGTGTGAATCCACTGATACAAAAGGTAATAAGCAAATCTGTAGAGACAGAGAGCAGAGTCGTGACTGCCTAGGGCTGGCCGTGGGGTGAGGTGGGGACTGAGAGTGACCGATAATGGGTTTGGGGGTTTCTTTTGCTGTGATGACAGAGTTCTAAACTTAGATTGGGCTGACTGCTGCCCAACTCTGTGCGTGTACTAAAAACCATTGCCTCGCGCATTCTAAATGGGTGAATGTTATGGGAATGATATCTCAATAAATATATTAACCAAAGTTGTGCATGGGAAAGCTCGTTTGCTGGGATACAGCTGATTATAAGCCTTCTTATTTAAGCAATGGTCAGGATTCAAATCTTGTATATTATACCTTCTCGTATTAAACTCTCCCGGACACAAATTCGATTGCCATTCCAATCCCCTTTGACCAAGCTCTTTTACTTAAATGAGTTGATTCCACTTGTTATACTGGTGCGTGCATACAAAGTCGTGTACGAGAATTTCACCGTGGCATTGTTCGTAGTGGCAAAGCATAAGACACAACCTAAATGTCCGTCATTAAGGGACACGTTCAAAAAATAGAGGGAGGCGTAGCCAGTTAGCTCCTCCTGTACCATTAAGAAGAGACTGTTGTTCTCTGTGTTCAACTATGGAACAATCTTCAAGATATTTAAATTAAAAAAGCAAGGTACAGAATTCCTGTCTCACTATTTGTGTAAAATGCTTATTACATAAAGATAGAATATTTCTGCAAAGATTCACAGACGGTTTGGGTGGGTCAAGCAATGGGAGAAAGACAGCCTTTTGTGGGGTCAGACCATTTTAATACACTTTTTGTTTTTGGTCCATAGCAGCGTTATTCATAATAGCCAGAAAATGGAAACAGCACAAATGTTTATCAGCTGCAGAACCAAATGCGGCATATGCGAAGGGGCCTGTGAGTAGAATAGCTGGGTCAGTGGGGATTTGAATATAAATCACTTTTATTTTTCAGGAATTTTAACTCAAGAGGGTAGTTAATGTTCAAATATCATCTTAAAAACTTTTTTCCAGTTGATTTCTATACTACAGCTCAGCATCCAATCGCATGTGTTTGCGCGTACCCTTTCTCAGCCCATGTGGAATAATTTGTTTTAAGACTCGTCCCCAGCCCCCAACCGCTAATGATGGAGCAATTATGTGGTTCCACAGTAATTTTTACACTGTCTCCTAACCCAGCTGTGTGGTAGCAGAGTATCTGCAGGGCAGGAATGTGGCTTGCAGGAAACTATATCGGATTGCCCTCAATTATTTTAATGTCTCCTGTGATATGATAAATGAAGTTTATAGTTATAATAAAAGTAAACCCATTTTCCCCAAGGTATAAAGAGTTTGCAAGTAAAATTCACATTGTCAGATGTGACTTTTTTTTTTTTTTTTAAAGAACCCTATATTGAGGTTTTTGAAAAAATCCAGGGATAGGTTTTCAGTGTGGGTTTTTATTTCATCAAGCTCGATAAGGATGAATAAAGCATGAAAATGTCATAGATTTATAGCTGCTCTTCTAGGAACTTAAACTTTTTATTGGTGGCGTAATTGAAAATATTCTTCCGAGTTTTGCATCGGTGTGCCTGCTTCCTGCAACTTACCAAAAATTCTTTACCGAGAATTTTTCCTGGTGCTAGGCGGTCCTGTGATTTGGTCATTATTTGGTGCCACTTAGGTGCGTGTCTTTCCTAATCGCTACAAATCCCCGAGCATGTCCCCGTCGTAGGTGAGACTTCCCGCCTTGAGAGGTGAGCAGTTTCTGCTCGCAGTAGTGGACACAGTGGCCCCTGCCGTCATTTAGATGTCTCTTTGAAATTGGGTGGAATCTCGCCATTCCCGCAGCTGGGAAGTGTGGGATTGTAGAAACAGCTCCTTTCCCCTCCTGCATTTGAAGCTTTCTGCTGTCATTTGAAGCTAGGATCACCATGCCGTCTGTCCAACTGCGGGAGATCTGGTGGCTACGTTTTCACTGAAAAGATATTCCACTTTCTCCCTGTTCCTGCTGCTTGCTGCCCACTGACCCACAGTCAGAGCTGCTTCTGCTCTAGTTTATCCGTTTGTGTGACAGGGCTCCTCGCTTTATGCAATCGATGTCTTCGTTCAAGTTTTATATCTTATGTGTATTGTTAGCGAACTGGGTTTGGAAGGGTCCGTTGACTTAAACCCTGCTGTGAATCCTCTTATAATCCCTTTTTCTGGTTCTTTTACAAATTTGACAAGTTTAGATGGATTATTATTATTACAGTTGTTATTAAGTGATACCCCTTGTACCATGAAATCGGGGAAGAACCTTGTGGCTTCTTTGAGGCAGACTTCCCTAGTACAGCTGGGGCATGGCGAAGCCCAGAGAGCTCGTCGGCTTCTTCAAGACGACACAGCTGCTCGATTACAGAGCTGAGCCCATAATTTAGAATTCCAGGTCCAGAGCTTTTTCCATAAACTAACATACAAGTTCAAAGATACCTTGAATTTAAGGGGAGTTAGAAATTAGTGGTAAATTAAGACAAACAGCACTCCATTAAAATACTTCAAAGATGCGCTACTTTGGGAAAAAAAATGATGCTTAAGTATTTATTTTGCCTTCGTTATAAATCAGAGGAAGTAACAACTCTTCTTGTGAAGTATCGCTGATCGTCTTTAAGTATTCTTCGGGTACTTCTGCAACTTCGGGATAGCATGACGGTATTGCCGACGGTGGTTCTTCCTTTCAGCATCAGTGTTAGATAAGATGGAAGAGGGACTTGTGCTAGGACAACTGTACGAACACCATTCCACATGGCTGTAGGCAAGCCGGAAGCCACGTCTTTCCTAGGTAAGAGGCCCGACCTGTTACCGTTTGCCAGTTGCTGTGTACAACATGTGTTAGGAGAAGTAATTATTTTTAGCCGACTGACTATGACCAAGATTAATAGCTCTTGAAAGGGCTATAATGAAAGGCGGCCCCAACTGGCTTCTACATTATTCTTTATTTATCCTGCTCTCATCCCTGTCACCTTTGGGCATCAGCCACATGTCATTTGTGTGAGATTTGCCCCTTGGATGTGAAAGGCCTCTCTTTTAATGATGGGAGGCGATTGGGCTGCAGGGCTGAGGACCTTGGACAGTTGACCTGACCCAAAGGCGAGTCCCTCAGGTCTGTGGGAGTCATAGGAACAGGACAGTCACTCCTGAGGGAGAAAGACCATGAGAACATTGATGGCTGTTCCAGGGCATCGAGGTGTACCTGAAGGATTATGGGGACAAGTTCAGGGCC
Source organism: Eonycteris spelaea (assembly GCA_003508835.1). Classification (NCBI taxonomy): domain Eukaryota; kingdom Metazoa; phylum Chordata; class Mammalia; order Chiroptera; family Pteropodidae; genus Eonycteris; species Eonycteris spelaea. The sequence goes on along the minus strand of PUFA01000071.1, from coordinate 3,339,824 downwards.
TCCATCTTTAAGTCCATATATTTCAGTGGCTCTTCTGTTTGAAGCATTTGCAAGTTTCTTATCTTGGGGAGGATTTTTTTTTGACTCTAATCATCAACTATTTCTCCTTTTATGAAACTTGGAAACCTGCTTGTGGTAGAGACTGCAAGTTAGCTCCCATATCCTTTCTCACCTCCTTCTAGTGTGGAATTTCCAGGGCAGTAGCTGCACAGAATGCAGACTGCACTTTCCAGCCTCCCCTGCAGCTGGGTGTGGCCATGTGACCGAGGAAGAGGATGTCACCTATGGCGTGTCTTCCGGGATGTTGCCTTAGGTGGAAGCTGGTGTGCGTCCCTTTGCCATTTCCTTCTCAGGCCCTTCCTCTCCTCCTGCCCCCTGGAGTGGAAATGCTGCATGTGCATCTTGCGGGGGAGGGCCAGGGGTAGCAGAGTGGTGAGCTGGAAGGGGTCCGAAAAACCACCCTGTCAGCCTGCTGAGGCCACTGTCATTTTGGATTTTCTGTCCACTTGCAGCCACACATCATCCTAGGTGATGCGTGGTTTCTACACTCTGTGGAAGCAGAAGAAGAAAAACCTTAAGCCCTTAGATTTCCCTCTCTCATCTTAAATGTTAATATCAAAATTGAGACATTTCTCACTCTGCCTTCTTTCAACTCCTCCGAATTAAAACAGTCTACAAAAAAGATCATGCATTAAAAGTATTTAAGAACTAAAGAGCTATGTTAGTATGAGAGGTACATAGCAGCTGGATGACCGACCAAGAGGGCTGGGGCAGAAAATGACTCATTTAGGAACATGATCATCAGGGCCGACCTTCAGGTACGTGTCTGGCCGGGGCGTCCTACCTAGGACCTCCCTTCTTACGGGGCCTCAGGAATTTAAGTTCATCTGCTTTCTTAAGGACTAGGGCAGCTTTTTAAAATTTCAGGTTTCAAATGTCATGCCGATTCAGTGCTTTCTGTTCCCTTGCGTGACACCCGCTTTATAGTTCGCCACTCATTGGTTTCCGTCCAATGTTTACGTGTGGCCGTCCTTCCTGTAATTTATCTACGCTCGATACTATGGACTGTCTTAGCCATAATTGTGATTATCAACACAACCCTTTTCAAAGAGATACTTTTTTTTTTTTCCACGATTTTTAAAAACTTTGAAAGAGAAAAGCAGTTACTTGGTTCACTTGTTCTCATTAGCATTTGTAAAGTGAACCAAGAATAAGAGTATAGGTATTTAGTACTGGTTGCAGCTGCATGTTTTTCCTTGCTGTTTCTTGCCTTTTAATTTGAAGAATGGTCCGAGCTTGTCTTTTGTTCACGGGAGTATATGTCCGTTCAGCTGGAAAGCGGGACAGTGCTCTCTTTGTGTGCTCGGAGCATTCAAATGCGGCCGGTCACACACTAGTTGCTGTTTAACTACAATAAAATTGTGACCAAAAGAGATAAACATTTAAAGGATAAATGACAGGGCTGTTAATCCCAAAGCAGGTTTGGTAGCCTTGTTGTTTTTAGCAAATAGGTATATAGCCCCGAGTCACGGCGAGGACTTTCAAGTCTGAGTAAAATCTCTGTTTCCAACCAGTAAAAAAAAAAAAAAAAAAAATTGTGTTACTGGTTGTTTTTGATGGCTGATTATTTTGTGTTTTAAAAAGTTATCTGAACACATCTAGACTGCCTTTGGAAACTTCTAGGAATTTCCCTGATGTGTTTGCTAAGCTTGGCCATGTCATTCACATATATAGATGTATCTGTGTATATAAATACCAAGAACATTATCTAAGAAAAGAGCCTTTACGGCTTTTATAAGTCTATGAATTCAGAACTTGATCCGTCTTTATCCCCATAAAGTGTTATGATTTTCCTGCCCTTTGGTGGAGGAAAAGCATTTTTGAGAATTTCCTTTCTCTTTAGGGACGCAAAGGCCACATCTCTGTTCCTTTTTCTCCCTCCTTTCTCTTCTCCCCCTCCCAGCCCCCACTCCCCAACCTTTACAGCCGAAATGACCTTTGAGAGAGCTGATGACTATTGCGCTGAGGGGGGTGGGGGGAGCGGGGCTCAGGGTTTGAAGTGCTTGTTTATTTTCTGTCGTTGCCGAGTGCTGGGGTGTATTTTGTCTTTCCTTACTCTTTCGTTGGATTCTTCTGTCTTTTTCCACAATAAAACAAATGAAAGTTTATTTTACCAACGTCTTTTTCTTTTATGCAGTCATGTCTCATTTTAGCAGGAACCTTAAACTCCTCCTGCCCACGGGGGTAAGATGATTCATGAAACCTGCATCTCCAGCTCCATGTGGGAGGGACAGCAGGACTAGGAGCCGGTGGGGAAACAGAAAGCGCAGATACTGCCCCAGGGGCCCAGCCGAAACTTAGCTTCAGTGAGCCGATGTGTTTGCAGATACTCCCGGTGTTTTGAAAGAGGCTGCAAATATTCGCGAGTTCTTTATTTTAAAGAGCGATGGACAAATTGAAAGCTAAAACCCCATGTGGTCCAGACAGACCATATTTACTTCCCCGGCTGGAAGCAGCTGAGGGCCTGCCCTTTGTGATGTTATTTAGAGAGGTTATATAGCCAATGAAACCAGAGGCGATATGACCAGCCCAAAGAGAAGTATCCAGGTTGAAACGTGGGGATGTCTGTAGAAAAGACCAGGCCTCCATCGTACTGCCGTCCAGCGCGAGCCCAGCAGTTGACAGAGGCAGTTTCTGCACATACAGCTTCCAGTCCCATTTGTACGGCTTCCGTTGAAATTGTGAACTGACAGGCAAGGATCATCAAACACCGAGGAATGCCTCCAACAAGAATGACAGAACACAAAGTCAAAACCAGAAGAAAAGGAACCCAGAGAAATAAGACACGGTGGAAAGCAGAAGGCAAACTTCAAAACAAAGAATAATTCATTTTCTTAGACGAGGGGAGATTATGAACATGAAACAGGAACAAGATGTTAATAAAAAGGAACATTCATTTTGTTAATTTATTAATTGTGATAATGATTGTGATTGTAACTTTTCAGAAGAGAGTCCTCGTATATTAGATACATGCCAAAAAACTATAGTCTAAATATTATGATGTCTGAGGTATATACTTTACAATAATTCAGAAAAAAAAAAAGGTAGTATGAGGGAATAGATTAGCAAAAAGGTGAAGGGATTAAGAAGTGCAAATTGCCAGTTGTAAAAATAGTCCCGGGTGTAAAATATAGCATTGGGAATATAGTCAATAATATTGTAATAACTAGGTATGGTGTCTTATCGAGGTGATCACTTTGTGAGGTGTATAAATGTCTAATTACTATATCATACACCTGAACTAATATAATATTGTATGTCAACTGTAATTGAGAAATAAGATTAGTCAAGTATTGATAATTGTTAAAGTTATGTGATGAGGACATGAAAGCTTATTATACAGATCTTTCTACTTTCATATGTTTGAAATTTTCCCCTTAACATGTTTTTTAAAAAGGGAACATTTAGAGAACAAGAGAGCTATTGGAAATTAAAAATATGACAGCAAAAAAAAAAATTTCAATAAGATTAGAAAGTAAAGTAGAACTCAGAAACTAGAACAAAAAACACAAAGTGATAGAAAATAAGAAAAATAATTAGAGGATCAGTTCAAGTTGTCTAATATCTAACTCCAGGGGTTGTAGAGTGTGAACCAAAATATCAGAAGAGAAGAGCTTATCAAGAAGTAATAGGAGGTAATTTCCTTGATCTAAAAGATATGAGTTCGAAATTAAAAGGGCCCACTGAGTTCTCAGCACAAGGGGTAAAAAATGATCCTGCTGAGGTACTTTATGAAATTATAGAACGACAGAGAAAGAGACAGTCCTAATGGCTGACACGCAGCTCCCACTTCTGCCCTCCGCTGGGCCGCTGCCGTAGGGGCCAGATCTCCCTGGGCCAAGTGCTTCCTGGCAGTCAGCTCTCTCTCGCTTGCTCAGGGCTGTGCTGGTTGCCTGGTTATTGGGATTGAAGAAAGGACGTGGGCTTTAACCTCTGTTCGTAGACTTCTTAACTGGGCATCTTGTTTTCAGCTCCACTTCTGAAATACAGCTGCCTTTAGGGGTACCTGGTCCCTGAGCCTTTCTGTAGATGGAGGTGTGAATCAGCTCACTAAACTGATGTTCGCCTTTTCTCCTGACACCCCTGCCCTGCCAGGAGGCTGCAGCGTTTCCTGTCTCACCTTACTTCACACTCCCTGTGCATCTTCCAGACCGGGGGTTGGCATCTTTCAACTGCTGGGATCACTCTCATTCTCTTTGTCCTTGAAGGTTTGAGGGTTTTTTGTTTGTTTGTTTGTTTCATTTTCATTTCTTTAGAGGCATTTCATTTAGGTTTTGGGAGGGAGCTAAGTACTTGATTTGTATCTGCCATGTTTAAACGGAAGTTAACTTGCTGTGTTGTCAATTTGGGTACCAGAGGTTCGTTTCCTAAGGTTTATTTAGAAATAAGATTAAGAAAACAAAATTTAATGTTGAGAACAGTTTGTTCCTTACCTTGACTACCGTCACTCAGATTGGCTTGTTTCTACCTTCTCTGAAATGCCAAGGTTCTTGAAGACTCCTGTTCAGTTCAGCAGTGAATTCTGTGCTGTTTGGGGATACTTTGTCACCCAATGCTATTTTGTGGGCTGTGAACATCAGGTGATGTCTCAGCCTGCTTAGTCTCTCTCCTGTGGCTCCTGACAAATCTAAGTTCAACAACTTGCTGATAAAAGTATACGACCCCAATTTTTATCACTTTGCTTTTGTATGTATTATAAGTGATTCTTTCTCAGTTCAGCCCACTGCTCAGTGATCAGTAAGAAGGAGTAAGTATAATGAGTCGACTTTGGGAACAATATCATTAAGTTAAAAATGTCATCAGTCTACAGCTTTGAAAGTATTTAGAAAGAGGCACAATGCAGACCTGACTAGATATTATAGTGAGGCAGGGGAAGTCCGGGACTGGAGTTCTGATTTTAGGCTTCTGTAGATGGCCTATTTTACTGTCTATTTGCTTTTAATGACTGTTAACTGTAACCAGGTACTTCCGTTTATCTAAGCTCCTGCCTTTTGGCATAGGATAGCTTCAATAGTTCTGAGTCTGCCTCTCTAGTATAAATAGCAATGCTGTCATTTTATTTAAAGTCATCTTTCTTTTATTTTTATTAAAGAAACTCTTTAATAGTGCCACATATTCCTTAGTTATGCATTTCTATGAGTGCTTACCGACCCCAGCATGGTGTTTAATAAATTATTGAACTTTGAAGAACCTTTGAGAAGCAAGGGCTTTATGTGACTGAGCAGCAGACATGAAAAAACGCTATTCTCTAGAGTATCTAACAGACAGAAATAGAGGCTTGATCAGACAATATAAGCACCGAGTGAATGATGGTAATACCATGAAATATTTACACCCATAGAGCGTGCTAGGGAGGGGAAGAGAGTGTGTGGGTTTTTGTCATTTGGGGTCGAACCTGATGCCATACAACTCTCTACTCTATGATCTTACAAACAAAACAAAATAAAAAAGAGGGAAAGAAAGGAAGGAAGGAAACGGAAAATAATAAGGGAAAGAAGAATATTGATTTGGTGACATTTTGTTGTTTGTGGTAGCTTTTCACAAACGCAAGGCTCCTTTTGTAGGCAACTACGAGCCAAGCTGAAATCAGTCCTTAAAAGAGACTAGAAAGTTATAGTTTCTTGCCATTACAAGTTTCAATTTGAGCAAGGCCTCATGATTTAACATGCCTTAAAAGTCATCATTTTATTATTTGTAAAAATAGATTCTTGAATAGCTAAGAATCAAATAGCCTAACGAATTCTTACTTTCAAACGAAGTTTGCGATTTATTTTTCATGCAATGTGATTTTAATTGGCTTGCAGTGAGTTTATTTAATAATGATCCACAGAGAAAATTATTATAAGGAAGAAGTGTCTGGATTACTTAGAAAAGATTTGAAAGATATCTATCTGAGCCAATGTATTTAGAGAATTTCTAGTATCTTCCAGAAGCTACTTGCCAGACCAATTTGCGTTGCCCCGCTGACCCTTTATTTTTGTATGTAATTTTTTCTCATAGTGATAAACCTTTTTAGACTTCATGGTATTATGTAGTATTGAAAATATTCAATGTTGATGTTGAATAAAGGTAGACAATAAATAATTTGATTTTTTAAATTTAATTTTATTTATGATTTGTGTAAAAAAAAAAATCCCACAGATTGTGTTCACGTGGCGTTTTAATGTAATGTTCTTGATTTTGCTTTATAGTAGTAGTAGAAAGAATCGGATCATGAGTTAATCAGGAAGTTGAGGTCGACCAGGGATATTGTGCTGTCAGAGGGATCTTCTGGCTTGGTGGCTTTTGGTATCTGTCATGAGCCTCCTGGATGTTTGGTATGTGTTACGCTACACCAGATTATTTGTCCCCATGACCACACTGACCTAAATTGACAAGTTTCTGTCACTTATAAAGTTAAGATAATAACGTCGGAAGGGAAACTGGCGAGACTCTCCTTTGTGGCTGTAATGTTTTGTCTGCAGAGTCCAAGTCAGGGACCTTTGAAAGGAGTTTACTACCTGTGACGCAGGAACCCACTGCATACACAGAAGTTCATCTCGAAGGACCCAGTATCAATGAAATGTAACACAGATCTATTCGTGAAAGGATGCATTGCTCCAATTAATTCCCCAAATTAAACAGTAGAAGTAAGATAATACTGGTATGTTTATTCTTCTTGTTGCTAAAATGACTCGAAAAGAATTGGGATTTTAGAGTTTGAATGATGTGGTTTTAAGTCCTGCCTCTCCCTCTTGAGTGGCTTCTGGCAGGTTATGGGGCTGTTAGGCTGTTGAGGAGGGAGAACCCGGAGGCCAGGCTGGAGATACCAGTTTTGAGAGCCATCAGCGCAGAGATCCTTAGGTTGTAAAGAATGTTTCAGCCCCCGCTCCCCTGAGCTAAAGCGTTATTCCTTTTCCTTTCCTGTCCCTGGGTTGCAGGGCCAGACTCTCTCCGGGCCCCACACACGTGTTCCTTCCACGCAAAAAAAGAGAAGATGGCACACACCATGAGCCAGAGCTTTCCATGACAGACTTGTAAGGAGCAAGATAATCTCATTGCTCCTCTGCTACTTAAAATAAAGGTAATATTGATCTTATAGTGGCAGTTCAGGTCCTAAGGTGTGATATCGATTCAGCGTCTGCTGAGAATTTGCAGGGTAGCCTTCTAGACCTGCAGCTACAGGGCGCGTCCCTGCCAGGCCAGGCCTCTGTGCTGACCGCTGCTGTCATAAGTGGTGTTTTCCTTAGGAATTCTTGGCCCTGTTTAGTCTGGGCACTGTCCAGACGCATTTATTTTACCTGATGGATGGCTCAATCCGGCCTGTTACCTGCAGGTGACCTTAAAGATGGGAACTCTTTTGTTCTTAGTGAAGATGAGGACTAATTATGACACTGTTTAGAATTATTTTCTTATCAGTAGTAGTGGGTTTTATGTTGAATCTTTTGCTGGGAAACTTCCGATTAAAATGCTGTAATCTGACATTCCTTTGTTACTTTTTCTAGTGCTGCTTTGGAGCCAAGATCACATTATGGATTTTTTTAGTTTTAGTTTTAGGTTTTTTTTTTTTTAAACAGGAAAGGTACCTCTTTTAAAGGTGCCACTAAACCCATGGGACTCCTGAATTTTAATGCTGCATCAAGGAAAGTAATTTCCTTGTGGTTATTGTGATCTGATGCATTCAACATACTCCATTTACAAGTTAGGGATCCTAACATTTATAAGTCAGGTTCAGAGGATATTTTGAACCATTTAACAACAATCAAGGGATAAATTGTTTCCCGCCCTAAAGTACATAAAGAATCCCCAGAAATCATTCAAAAATAATAGTTTCATATAAAAGTTTGACTTTCTATTGTAATAATTCATGTATTTTCCCTGCGTGCCTGGGAATTCTGGCTGGACTGATCGTGGGGTGGATTCGAGGTTTAAATGAGTTAGTAGGGGCTAAGGCGCTTGGTGTATAGTACCTGATACCTGGGAGATGCTGGGCCGATGTTGGCTACTGTTGGTTGCTATGACAACATTAGCCGCAAACGCCCTTTCTGCAGCCGCAACACCCAGCACGGGTCTAGGCGCTGCATACTGTTTAGGTCGCTGCTCGGGGACTGCTCGATGTCTCCAGCATTTGGGATTTCCTCCCACGCTTGTTATAGCGCCAGTTTTCTGTCTTTTCTAAAATGGTCTCAGGACTTGACATCCTTCACACGGTTACGCTCAAAAGAGGCCCTAGAATTTTGACCATTTCCGCATCTGCCTGTCTTCTTCATCAGTTGCCAGGTGGGGCTCAGGTTTTAACTTCTTCGCAGTCCGAAGAGGTGATAAATGTCAATGTTCCTGGTCAGTGGCGGGCACGGAAGCGGTAAAGGCCGTCTGACTCAGCATGGCGACTGCCAGTCGGTGCTGCCTTGAGGGACGATGCCGGGAAATGGGCTTGTGGCTCTTTTGCTATAGAAGGTGAAATACTTATTTCTCATTCTAGTCGATGATGCAAGGGGATCTTACGCTTCCTGCAGGTTCACCGGTTGTCGCACAGAGGGACAGCTCGGTGTGGCAGGACCTTGGAGGAATGGCTAGGCCGCTTCGTAAGTGGAGAAATGGCCTCCGTTTAGACCCACAGGCACAGGGTCATTTTGGGGGTGGTTTATGAGTCATGTGAAATATGCATTTAATCTAGACTTGTGGCCTGTTGGTGAGGCTGCTGCTTTTTTATGATCTCAAATGTCTTGTCCATGTCAAAACTTGCCTTGTTTCTTTGTTTATTTTGAATCAGGAAAACGTTCGTGACCACATTTGGAATTCATCCTCAAGTGTGCATTTGGCCACATCACCCCTGGCTCCCACCAGTCCGTGACTGTTTGTTTTGGATGTCCTCATCCGATATTCAGCTCCTTTAACCCACGAGGAAGTTAATCTGTGCTTCTCTGGAAAAGTACAGATTTACTGATTAGCCGCCTTCAGAGGCGTTGGCATTTTCGTGAAAGCGAGGCTGTAATTCCACTGACTTTTGGACCTGTCTACCCACATGGGGGGTGGTGGGGGGCTGCCTTTTCAAAGTCAGGATTTCATCGGAACATCGTAACTGTCCCGAGTTAGCGAGATTCTCTTTAATCATTGCACAACCGTGGGGCAATTAGTACGAATGTTCTATTATGTCCATTTATCTGGTCTTCTTCTGGACAAGAAAGAAGAACACCAGGCTCTTCTGGAATTCAAGTTTTTCGTCTTTGTCCACATTTGTAGCATAGTGACAGAGGTACAGATGCGGCATCTCTATTGCTTAGGCTCAAGTCCTGGCGCTGCCACTTAGGAGTTGTGTAACTTTGGACAGGTTACTTAATTTCTTTGTACCTCAGTTTTATTATCTGTCAAGTGAAGAGAATTATAGTAACTCCCACTGAGGAGTCTCATGAGGATTAAATGAGTTAATTTATGTCAAGCATTTGAACCGAACCTTGTATAGTAACTGTTATACACTGTTATTTTTATTAAGAATTAGTAATTGCACACATAAAAAAGTGAAGGTGTAAAATCATTGATCAGGGCCATTTATTTAGGAGACACTATAGACTTTGCGGGTTTTATATGAAGGTAGGTTCCCACTGTAGCAAACATCATGTCAAAGTCTTGTATACTGCCTCGAAAATAAGAAAAATTTCTTTTTCGGCGAGTTAACATAACAAGTAGGTAAGCAGATTGGTGGGATTGCATTGCTCCATGCATTCATTTATGGAAGCAAGCCCAAAGAGGCTCTGCCACCCCAGTACCCTAAGGTCACCTTAGGTTACCTGTATTCCAGCCAGTTCCCACAGGCAGAAACACGTTTAGGACTTTCGTAAGGGCCAGATTTGGAAGTGGCTCTCGTCACTTCTGTTCACTTTCCACTGGCCAGAACTCAGCAGCTACCAGTCTCGGCCAGAGTTTTTTTTCAGGAGTCTATGAAAATGGACGAGGTGTGAAAAAAAAATGTGTTGACTCCAAATTCCAACCCTAAAATTGTAGAACTTAAATGCATAAACGTGTAATTAAATGTTTATAAACTGTAGCTTGACATACATTGAAACATCTAGTATTCATGAAATCTTATTACGTTCGGGATTCAGTTAGAAGTTGGATTTTCGGATTTCTCAAGATTTCGCGAGTACGTCCGGCGATTGCTGAGAAATTACGGTCCACCAGCAATGTGTTTCTTAAAGCCAAATGAAATCAAATGCAAAATGATAAAAATCCACTCATTTTTTTTCCATTGCAGAAACTTTTTATTGTGAAATGTGGGTACAATTTAATATGTTTGTTTTGATGTCGAGTGAGGCCTCCAAGTGGAGCAGTGGTCACAGCTTACAAAGGCCACGCTGTCGCTGAGCGTTCGTGCACGTAGACACGTTTTAGCTGCTTTGAAAAGGTGTGCGATGGGGTGATGGAACACATTTTGTGTGTCGAGCCCAGCTGTCTCCCCAACTCAGGCTCCTCTTTTTTTTCTCTTCCGCCTTCTTAGCTTCTGATAAAATATGTGCCACTGCGATGGCTAAGGCTGTACATTACACCACGTTTAATGTGGTCTGGAGGAGAAAGTGCCCTCTCTTTTCCCCCATCATGTTCGAAGGGTCCGGTTTGGTCGGCCTCCTGGACCACGGCTCCCTCTTCTCCTAAACTGAGGCACTTCTGAATGCGCACCTGGCAGACATGGTTGCAAAAACCACTTCTACGATGGATCTTGTCAAGAGTTATTTCATTACCATAGCTTTTGGTTCTTTTTTTTTTTTTTTCCCCTCTTGCCAGTTGGAATTCGATTTGTCGATTACCAAAGCAAAATGTCCAGAATAGCTCCGAAGGGACTTTGATGGAGGTTGGGGCGATGGCACAGACTGTTTTGAAAGGGACAGGCAAGTCAAGGAATATGGTAGTGGTTTCTGAGCATGCATTGCAGGGACGTAGGGTGTGGGGGAACCTCCAGAGGGCGCGGGGGGGGGGCGCGGGACTAATATTTATCATTCCTCCTCCAAGTCATCCCTACCTTGGTATATGGCAACTTCATCCTTTCAGGTGCTCGGGCCAGATTCTTAAGGATATCCCTCACCCTTCTTTCATATTGTACATGTAATCCATTAGCAGATTCTGGTGCCTCGTCTTCAGAGTATATTTAGAATCCAACTTCTCACGAGCCCCACTTCTGCCATTCATCTCTAGGCTACCAGCATCTCTGTCCTCGATCATTGCAATTTCTTCCTAACCCGTCTTCCTGCATCTTCCCTTGCCTCTGTCTACATGAAAGTAACCAAAGTGACACTCAGACACAAACAAACAAACAAACAAATTCAGATCATGCCACTCCTCTGTGCAAACCTTCCTGTGGGTCTTCAAAATGGTAAACGGAGTTGCCGTGTAATTCAGCCATTCTACTTTTAGTTACTCAAGAGAAATGAAACTCCAGCCCACACAAAACATGCACATGAATGCTTGCAGCAGTGTTATTAATAATGGCCCCCCAAGTGGAAACAACCCGAACGTCCATCCAGTGATGACTAGATGATCACAACCTGGTCTGTCCTTACAATGGAATATTACTCGGCAAGGAAAAGGACGCATAGTGATACATACTGCAACATGGGTGAGTTTGGAAAACGTGCTGAATGCGAGAGGCCAGTGACAGAAGGCCACATATCATGTGGCTCCACATCCAGGATGAGCAAAACCCGAGAGAGGTAGAGGGCGATGAGTGGTTCCCAGCAGCTGGGGAGGGGAGCGGGGAGGAATGCCTGCCGACGGTTCAGGGCTGCTTTTTTGGAGTCTGAAGTGAAGTTGTGATGATTGCACAACTGTGAACATCCACGCTGCATCGTACGCTTTAAAAGGGCCAATTGCGGGGCATATAAATTACATCTCAATAAAGCTGCTACTGTGAAACAGACCTTTCTGTCTTTCTCTCGGACTTCCTCCTCCTTTCTAACGCCCCCCCAAACTGGCCTCCCTCGTTTTCCTCGAACAAGGCAAGCGCTTCCTGCCTCGGGGCCTTCGTACTTGCTGTTCTTCTCTCTTGGAACTTTCTTCCACAGATATTTGCATGGCTGGTCCCCTCCCTTCCTTTAGGTCTCCGCTTAAACATTACATTCTCGAGAGGCTTCCTCTGATTTCCCTAAAGCGACACCCTCCAGCTCATTGCCCACTGACGTTCTCCATTGCTTTCTCCCTGTTTCGATTTTCCCTGTCACTTGCCATCATCGGATACGTACGCTTTTCGCCTGCCTTCCTCCGTCGGAGTCTGCGTATGGCTCCGCGAGGCTGTGACTTTGCACGAGAAGGACACGGGTTTCTGCGGCACGAGTGCTGTTTCGGGGAGGCACTGCACGTGTGTGGAATATTCCGTGTGCGCATCTGATGCGACATTAGGAGGGAGCAGCCTGGCAGTGGCCTCGCTGGGCACAACAGTCATTTTGGTGCAGAGGGTGGGATGCAGCTTCTCAGAGTCACTGTCAGGAAGCTCTTGCTCTAGATTGGTATGTTTCCCTACGTTTGTTCCATCCACTGGCATCATGCTAATACATTATATGCAGTTTGCTAATTTTCAGAATGTGCCTTCTGGGCTCCAAGACTCGACTTCTACTTCGTCTTCATTTACTACCCTGCCCCTCCTTTTTCTTTTTCCACCTGGACGTCCTTAAGGTTTAATTTGGAAGACGTTTTCTGCAGGAAGATGATTGGTAAAATAAAATACATTTCTGGTAAGCAGTTGATTAGTTTGGGCCTTTGAGGAGACCTACCTGTTTTGTGGCTATTCGGGAATGCACAGGTGGGGGAAATAAAGAAAAGAAACTCTAAGTATGCCTGGAAAAGCAAGTATTTAGTTTGAGGAGCCTTCGTCATTCTTCCATCCGTTTCCTTTTCCTGCTTCGAAGCTTGGGTTCCAGGTCTTGTCAGTCGCCCGACCTCTGTTAAGTGCAAACGCAGAAGTCACCACGTGCAAGTCACTAGGTGGCACTGAAGCCTCATCTTCCACACAGAGGAGCCGAGGAACACTTCTGTCATCTGGCTCCGGCCTACTACTGGGCTTCTCGGTGTCAGGGAGATTGTTTTATTGGTAGAGGGCATAGTGTAATTTATTCATCTCCACCCTAGGCAGCGATGCAGCGCCCTGAAACATGCCCTTCTCGTGGCCATGACCTGTTAACTGTGCTGATTTGGTGTAATAATTAGCAGAACTTCTCACTAACAGGGGTACTTACCAACACCTCACATCTTCACTGTGCTTTTCGTACGTGATGGATTGTACATTCTGTGGAAAAAGTTGAGAAGGTCAAACCTTAACCTCTGTCTAACAGGGCTCCTTTCTGCACGTTTGTTCAGACCAGGTTTATATTAACTGGCTGTTGAGCTTCTTCGAACTGGAGTTGTGTGTAACACAAACAGATTTGAGCTTTTATGTCATGGCCCAGTGAAGGTTTGCAAACACAACACTGTTAATTTTCCAACTCTTAGAATGATAGAAAAATAAATGAATAGCTGCCTAAATAATTGGATGACACTTGCTTCTCGGACCGTGTGTGTTGGAAGCATGTCACAGGCACGGCAGGCCCGCCACAGGCACCGCGTTTTAGGTTCAAATCGGAGGAGAAAATCACACATGGAATTTTTATTTTTTTCCATGGTTGTTAAGTCAGGCCCCATTTAATTCCTTGTGGCTTTACAAGTCCGCTTAGGCTCCTAAGATTTCTACACTAACAATTTTAACATTTACTTTAGAACATAGTTACAGTGAACTGACAGAAGACCAAACAGGGGAAAATAGGTTTAAAGCAGGAAATACTTTAGTTGGACCGCTGAGTTATCCTCTGTGACCTTAGGCAAATTATTGACCACCTTCGTGCTTGGGTTCTCTCATTTCTTAAAATTAAGATTGTGATACCCGCACTTTTGGTATCCTGTGCCAAGTGCAGAATGAAGTGAGAATGCTTCAAGATGCCTCGCGCACATTCAAAGCTCTAGTAAATGTAAGATGTCGTTACAGTTACTTAAGAAACCGAAGAGGATTTGTGTGTGTGTGTGTGTGTGTGTGTGTGTGTGTGTGTGTGTGTGGATTCCAAGATGAGTTGTGGAAGTTTTGTCTCCAAGTCTTAGTTGTATTCTTTTAACGATGTATCTACTATTTTCACTTGGTTTCCTGCCTGTATTTAAACCCACATATATTTCTGGATTTAGTTGGCAGGAAACAGAAACTATGGAAGACAGGGAAATGGAACCTTCTAGTCCCAGGGAGGAGGGGAGAAATGGGCTCAAGGCTGAGCGCCTCGAGGCGGCCTTTGAAACAGTTCTGCAAGACCGGCCGGCTTGGCAGTGGGCTGCCAGTCCGTCACGCTCAAGAAGGCCAGGAACCAGAAGCCATCACGAGACTGCTGCTTTTCAAGGAAGTGCCACCCCATCTGCAGTCGGGGACTAGGAAGGTCACTGGCTTTACAACTGGCGGTTGATAACCTCGAAGCTCGTGCCGGGATCCTGGGATCTTGTTGCACAACCTCCCCGCCCGCCCCCCGCCCCCCCCCCCCCGCATTTCCACGGCCTCCGTTTCTTGTCACCTTCTAAATCTCACAGGAAGCCGTTTAACGGGCAGAGTCTTAATTCTCATCCAGCACCCTAGCTGCAGAGGGGTCTGGGAAATGTAGTTTAATCTGTCCGTCCTCTGTGTAGCACAGGAAGGCGTAGTCATAGATCGGAAGGATGCGGAGGGCCAGTCCCTCAGAATCCAGCCCTCTCTCTCTCGAGATGTTTAAAATCACATGTCACATCCTCCCAGTCAGTCTTTCGTGTGTTGCCTAGCACGGCAACGAGCTTAGTAGGCCCTTGGTGATGTGCCGTTAATGACCTTGACGCCTTAGTCTCTGCGTTGGTCCCATCTTTTTTGCAGTCCGACCCCACGTTAGATTCCAGACCTGTCTTTCCCAGTGTCGCTCCTGATTCTTCTCCGTCGCCATCTCCCTGTTCAGGCCCAGCTCATCTCTTGGGCTTCTTAATGGCCGTACCCGGCCGCCTGGCCTCTAGGCTTGGTTTCTTTGGTCTCAACCATATTATTAATAGATTAGCGTTGAATAAAACAAAACAGCAATACGACAGCACACTTCCTCTGTGCTCCTGACCTTCTCGAAAGCCTTTTGTGTCTCCTCGTCGGGTCTAGGATGGAATCTAGACTACTTAGCTTACTTCTAGACCCGCTACGGTCTGGGTATGATCTCCCCAATCTCGTATCATCTTCCGTTTGCCCCCCGTAGGAACCGAATTTTAGCCAAACTGTCTAATCACTGATGTCTGAGAGTGGCTTGTCCTTGACTAATTGTTGAGCTTTACTACCCTTAACCACCCGTGTTTAATTTTCCGCCTCCCCCCACCCCCGCCCCGTATTCATGCCCTGGGTCACGTCGGTGCCTGGTTTTCTCCTCCTTTCTTCACACTTCCATAGCACTGTTTACGCGGACATTTTTTTTTTATTACCTGTATTGTTAGTTTTCTTTTTATGACTGCGTATGCTCTTTTTTCATGTAGACAGTCTAAATATTTGTTATGGGTTTGATTGACTTGTTGATTCTTCATGGTTTAGACATTTACTTACTTGGAAAAAGGGGATGGCGGAGGGTCAGCGTGGGGGCTGATGCAATACTCTTGCTGTGTGATTTCGTCCTTTTGATTTCTAGTGAAAGGACAAATTAACTATTTGCTTTGAGCAAGCTAATGCTGTGTTTTGTGGATTTAGTGTTTGAAAAGGGCTCTTGGCTGGAAAACTCTACAGCTGAGCTCCTTATCCCTGTTTGCTGGGCTGCGTGAGCTCCGTGTCTATACCACGGCATTGCAGTTTGCTTAAGAGCGAGTTGTGAAATGGTAATGGAATCTGTCTGTGGTTGCTTGCCAGAGAGGAGAAGGAAGAAAGGGTTCTGAGTAAATCAGACATGCAAATTAGCAAGGCCCATGGGCCTTAAGTAAATTACACAAAAGAGTCAGGGCAGAGAAATTCAGTTTGTCTTTTTTCGTTCGTGCAGGGTGTGTGTGTGTGAGAAAGGCAGCTGTTATATATTTGCTTTAAACCAAAAGTCCCAACTTACTGGCTTCTGGATCCTTTTATACCTACACTGCTAAAAATTGTGGAGGACCCCCAAAAAGCTTTTGTTTATATGAGCTGTCGCTATCGATATTTACCATATTAGGAGTTAAAATTGAGGAATTCAAAAACATTCATGAAGTCATTTAAAAATAGCAAAACAATCCACACATGTTAACATAAATAATTTTTTAATGAAAAGGAACTATTTCCAATACACACACACACACACACACACACACACACACAAAACTAGCAAGAAGAATGACGTTGTTTTTGTATTTTTGCAAATCTCTTTAATGTCTAGCTTAATAGAAGCTGGCTTATTTTACCTACTTTGCCATCCAGTTGTTGCAATATCTTGGTTTGGCTGAAGTTTATGAACAAAATCCAGCCTTATATAGACACTGATGGAAGAGAGGGGTATTTTAATTGCTTCTTCAGCTATTAAATGTGGATCTTCTTTGATGTTACACCAAATTTGACAAGTCAGGAGTTTCATAACGGCTCATTTGAAGTGTAGAAGGTGAAACCATAATAGTGATCTTTTCTGACTCTGTTATATTATTATCTATTGATCTGTTTTGCATTTTGAATGGATCCCTCACTCATGCATGATTTTGTAACATCATGCTTTTAGCCGTTTGGAAATTAGTTCATCGAGTAAGGCAGATCTTCCAAATGTTGACACATTGCATTATACAGTGTCAAAAATCACACTTAACATCACCACTGATCTTATCAGAAAAGTTTTGAAGTACGAGGAAGCTGTCCAGTGCAAGATGGAAAATATAAATTTTCCAAATTTCTAATTTTTTGCTTGAAAATTCAAGTTTTATCATTAGTAGCAAATATGGTCGAGTCGAAGAGATAGCCCAGCTTCATTAATTTTTGAGA
This sequence comes from Eonycteris spelaea, assembly GCA_003508835.1. Classification (NCBI taxonomy): domain Eukaryota; kingdom Metazoa; phylum Chordata; class Mammalia; order Chiroptera; family Pteropodidae; genus Eonycteris; species Eonycteris spelaea. The sequence goes on along the minus strand of PUFA01000071.1, from coordinate 3,322,810 downwards.
GCATGTCTGCCGAATACGAAGTCTGATTGACCATATTTGTTTGTCAGTCATTTTCTTGAGTTTTACCTATGTTGGGCAACACGGGAAACCTGTTCTATCAGTCGGCCTCGTTGACGCGCCTTTGATTATTTTATTAGCCTGTCTGTTTGGTGTTCCATGAAGAAAGTGGCTAGTTCAGCCCACAGCTCCGTCACGCAAGCGCTCTCCTTTGAGACAGGTGTGTTGTTTTGATATTTATCAGGTGTACTTGATGCACACCCCCCATTTCGTCACCCAGAATAGTGAAAAGACAGCTTCTTAACATTCAAGAGATTTAATAGCATTAACCCTTTTTACTGTTTTGTCAAGGGCACTTTCCCCCCTTTTTTCTTTTTTCTTTTACTGGAATGCAGGGTGCGAAGAATACAGTGACTTCTGGTGCAGCGCTGTGAGACCGGCTTGATTTGGGCCAAGACACCTGCCGATTTACCCACCTTTGCTTTGAAACCGTCAGTCCACATGTCAGCACAGTGAAAAAAGAGCAAATAATGGTATTATTATGAAAAAAAAACCAAAACAAAACGAAACGGTGTGATCTTGCAGATTTTTTGCTGCGTGAGAGCCATGAGGCAGATGTGACCGGTTGAAAATTCTAAGGACGGAGTCTGAGTTTCATTGGTTACGTCTCCCCGGCCAGTCTCCTCTTCGCCCTGGAATTCTGAGTGACGCATCCCATGGGCACAGAGGTCTCTCCCATCCTGGGCCTGCCCTCAGCCGAGGGTCGCGCTCCTGCGGCTCGCCTTTTTGCCTTTGGTAATTATTAACGTTTCCGTTAGACCCACTGATGGCGGTTTTGTTGGTGTTAGAAACGAATGACGAATGCTACTGGTGAGAGGGCTGAGGTCAGCACAGGACCACCTGTCTGGGACATCCGTGAGGAAAGGGCTTCTCTAAAAAGAACCTGTTTTGGGCAACACGCAAAACCTGTTCTATCCGTCGGCCTCATTTACGCGCCTGTTTATTTTATTAGTCTGTTTGTTTGCTTATTTATTTTTTTTCCTATTTCAAAGGGAACCTTTCCATTCCCCAAATCACCATGGGGCTGTCGGATCTCCCCCCGAAGCATCGTTCCTGCTCTGGTGTGAACATACCCTGGACTCGAGGCAGCAGTTAACCGATCGTGTAATAGAAGAATCCCAATTTTCCAGTTTTTTTTTTTTTTAAACTTCTTGGGTGGTTGGGGCCCATTATTGAAACAATTATTACATTTACTCAAGAGTTTGTCTTTTCTATTAAAAAAAAATTCCATCTAAGTGCCTCACTGTGGAGAGAAGGAGATTGTGTAACCTGAGTCTCCTCGTAACTGGTCTTCATTGTTGAAGAAGACTGGTCCCTTTGTGTGTCAGCTTGGCCCACAGAAACGGTTTTAATTTAACAGTCCGGCTCCTTTAATAGATCAATTCTCCATTGTGTTGCGAATTTGGTGCGTTCCCAGTTTACTTACTCTCCAAGCTCTGGGCTGCTTTGGAGAAAAGTAGAGCGGGGGTGTCAGAGAGGCTGAGTCATCTGGGGTATGATTTATAGTTGTATCTCAAGCTTCTCATTAATGCGTGTTGGACAGGGACGGTCGTTACCACCTGCGAGTGCCCGTGCTGCGCCAGACGCTCTTCTGGTCGCCTTGGTCATCCTCATCCAGGCCCCATGTCCGGAGCCAGTGTAACTCCCTCCACCTCTGTGACCGCGGCAGAGGCCGGGTCACCATTATCTCTTGCCTGCGTTTCTGCACCCTCAAATGGGTCTCCGAACTACAACTTTTCACAGCCCCCCCCCCCCGCCGCGCACCCCGATAATTCATTCTGTGCGCATCAGGTGGACTCCTGTTTTAAACAGGTAAATCAGCACGCGTTTTGGGTCACGTCCCCCCGAAGGCGCGTCAGTGGCTGCGTCACCCGCAGAGTGAAACCCTTGCTCCGGCCGGCAGGGCCCCGCGCGGTCTGCACCTGCCTGCACCTGAGGGCTCATCTGCCCGAGCTCGTCCGCGGTGCGCCGGGCCCGCCGCCTTCTTTCGTCCCGGCAAGCCACCCGGCTGGTTCTTCCTGAGGGCCTTTGTCCTCACGGTGCGTCCTGCTTGGAGCACTCTCCCTGGGTCCTTATTCTGGGCCTGGCTGCTCCTTGTGATTTGTGTGTCTCACCTGCTCAGGGTGGCTTTCCCGACCAGCCAGATTACAGCAGTCTCTTCCTATTATGGCATGACTTTCATTTTCATTAAACTCCTCCATCCAGTGTCGAGAGCGAGGTTCTCTTGTCAGATGGTCTGGGTTTCAACCTTGGCCCTGTGACTTGCTGGCTGTGTGACTTTGGGTGAGTTCCTTAACCTTTCTGGGTGTTAGTTTTCTCCTCTATAAAATGGATATAATAGTAATAATATATCCCTCCATTGTGAGAATTAAATAAGTGAATACTTATGTCTTATATAATAGTTCCTGACACATTAGGTATGCTCAAAACGGTCAGCTGTTATTATTTTAAGGCAATTAGTCTTACTAAAAGTGTTTTATTTTTTTCTTGTTTAGATGGCTACTTGTCTTTCGCACCTAGAGCCTAGAACAGCGCTTAACATAAGTAGACACTTGGTAAAAATGGGTCTGTTATACAATATGCATGTCATTATCCCTATTTGAGAAGTGGTGTAACCGGGCTTCAGGGAGGGGAAGTCACTTACCCACTGTCACACAGCCACTAAGTCGTAGCCCTGGCTCTAGATCGAATCTCGATTCCAGAGACCCTGTTCTTTTCATGACCCCACAGTATGTAAGTGGCATTTCTTGACTTCAGATTTTGTCATGTTTGACACACGATTTTCAGATTGCCTTTTTATATAAATCCCGATGTGACTCATGAAATGGAGTCACACAGCCATTTGTGGATTATAAGGGGTCCAGGCCAAGAGTTAGACCCAGGGGAAAGTTCAGAAATTGAGATTTATGCAAACCCACCAAATTTAAGGTGTGGAATTAAGTCACCCTGACCTCTGCCTTGGCGTCGGGCCGCCATGTGCTTTTGACTTCTGCATGGAAAAGCTCCTTGAAGTCATGAGCCCCTGGTCTGGGCTCCTGCACGACTTCTGTCTTATTTTCGTGGGGTGGAGGCAGAAGTAGAGAAATTGATGTGTGCCCTTGCAGCGTCTAGGAAACAGTAGGCTTGACTCTACCTTTGTCGTTGACGACACGTGATAAAATGGTCCTTGGTCCGTGGGGGCTTCACTGACTCGCTCTGTTAAATGCCCCGCCCCCTGCTACTTTTTTTTTTTTTTTTTTTTTTCACTGAGCTGTGAAAACTGTGAGAATGCATGGCACAGGAAAAACACGAACTTTGGGGATTGGTAGATCTGGGTTCAGATTTCTGTGGTGACACTTCCTCGTTGCATCTCAGCACTTAGCTTCTTTAATTCTGTTTCCTTATTTATACAACGTGGATTTGTATAAAAAGTAAAAGAGAGACCTTGGCTGAAGTGTGATGTCGTGTCTCTAATTTGGATCGTTGACCTCTCGAGAATTTAATAAACGCTGTGGACCCGTTCCCCAGAAACACGCCCATAACAACTCAAACTTGGTATTTAATTTTGTGGGATTCGTGGAGCCTCTGAAAGCCGGGTGAAGAATCTTTGCGTTGGACCAGGGTCCTTGTGGGAAGAGCTGTGTTGTGTGTGTGTGTGTGTGTGTGTGTGTGTGTGTGTGTGTTTTCCTTGAGAACTAGATTAGTGCTTGGCTTCTTGCAGTCTCTTATTAATGTTTGTTGAATGAGGGAATTTAACTAATTTCAGGATTCCTTAATCACCTTGAACTTGATATTTGGTTTCCTTTGCCCTAGGGCGTGTGTGACAGACAGTGCCAGTTTTATAACTTAGTCTGGGCACGCCAGTAGACATTGCACTGTGGCAATAAATATCTGAGCCTGTGGTTTTGCCTTAGGTAAACTGTAGAGGTGGACTCATGAAATGCTTGGAAAATATTTTCAGTTTACAATAATGTGTAAATGTCAAGAGCCAACCCTTGAGGGATGGGACCGCAAGTATTTGGACACTGGATTGGGCATGGCCGTCGCTGTGTGTGAAATTTTGCTATTGCATCTTTACTATAGAATATAAGAATCTTAGGGCTAGAAAGTCTTCGAGATCATTTAATCTCCTTCCTCCAGATGGATTAAGTGAATTTGTCCAAGGTCACTCAGCTGGTATAGAGCTCAGGGCATGGAGCTCTCAGCCTCGACAACCCTTCCGTCCCCCAGCAAGCGAATGTTCTTCAGCTCCTCGGAGTCCAGGAACTTCCACTGACTTCTGTGTGGTTTAACAACCTGCGAGCGCAATGCGGCCGTGTTCGTGCCGAACAACATCACTGTCCGAAATCGACTGATTTATTTACGAATGTTTATTCCCTGCCTCTTCCTCCATCCTCTCCCGATGGAGAGCCCCTGTGGGCAGGAATCCTGCCTATTTTATTCAAGTCAGTATCCTGAGAGCCTTCTGCATAGCGGGTGTGTCATAAGTGGTGGTCGCGTCAACGAATGAGGCGGCGGCATTCCCCTGGCAGTTCTCTTAACAGTGTCAGAAGGGTGGGCCTTTCACCTTGTTTTTATCAGGGGTTTGGCAAACGCTGGTTAAAGCTCCTGTACTTCAGATGCATTACATGGCACAGAAATGGACGAGACGCGGTGCCGGGCTTCCGGAAGTTAGAGTCTAATTCAAAAATAGCAAAATCCAGAGCAGGGGACCGGATTTGACCTGCAGTTTTTTTGTTGTTTGTTTGTTTGTTTGTTTTTTCGTTTCTCTCTTTAATTTGAATGCCTGCTGCCTTACTTCCTCTGCCTTTTCTTCACCTGCTTTGCTCATTTAACTGTCTGGCTTCTAATGGCATTGGTTTTAGGTTCCGGAGATCAGTGGTTTCTAAATACGGTTGACCGCTTCATCTCAGGGGCTCTAGAAGGGATGTACACGCAGGCGTCCAGACCCCACTCTTGGCGGTTCTGAATCAGCCGGGCTTGGGTGGGCGTTGGAAGTTGGACTGAAAAACAGCAACTCCGCAGGCAGTTGCAGTGAGCGGCCCGAGCCGGCTAGATACCTCTGCTTTGTGAGTGTCAAGCATGGGCACTTGGTGGAGAAACCGGACCTCCCTCTTCTTCAAAGATTTTTATGTTCTTTTCAGTACATGGTTTCCGTTCCAGGGAGCTCTGCACATTGAAATTGTGTGTTTACTGTCTGTATTACTTACACTCTGAAAACTCCTTGAAGTCATGTAGAGAAATGCACGTGAACCATCAAACAAATAACCCTTGAACCGCTAAGAGCCCCCATTTGGCTCTCCTCCTGTCCTTCCTGTGTGTGGATTAGCTCTTTGACTAGATTCAGCATGTACCTTGAGTATGGGTTTGGCCTACACAGTGATTTTCAAGAGTGCATAATTTTCTGTGGCACCAGGGATATGGGTTTGTTTGTGGTTTTCCAGGATTCCTCTTTCTCGACGTGGCAGAAAGACAGGCATATGTGAGCGGATCTGAAGATAGGTGAAGCTGTCAAGTCGTTGGTGCGATAGGCTCCTCTGGGTGGGACTCGGGGCACCTACCAGCAAAAAAGAGAGGACGCTTAAATGATTTCACATTTGGGCTTTCCTGACACAGTTTCTTGAAGTGCTAAATTGGGTGTGACAAATTTAACAGGTAATTGCCCAGTAGGTTTCATTACCAGCCATTGACTTGATAAATGATGTTCCTTATGTTAAAAAAGAAAAAAAAAAAAAAACCCAACAAACCAAACTAAAGGAAAAAAAAAGCGGGACTATATATGGAGTTAGAATTCAGATATTACAGATATGTTCACACATATTAAAACTGTTTCAAAACTGTGGCAGTGAACTCAGTTACCTCTGTCAGGGTGGGGGCTGTAGAATGGGGAGACGTGGGGAGGGGTTATAATTGATGAGAAATTGTAACAGAGGTTAGCAAAGTGTTTTTCTGATAGGAACGATACATATCGAGTAGACTTTGGACAATACTCGGCTCTGAATACTTGTGTTAGAGCTATGGTTTTTGACATTATCGGAGACTCTGTATTACTTATGTGTGTGTGGCTGGTCTCAATCCATTTCACTCATTAGTAACTTGATTGGTCTCATGAAATCATTTTAAAAAGGCTTGTTGAAGCACAGCAGTAAAACTTGAGGGTCACATCCTCGCTGCAGAGTCTCATTCATTCAGTAAGTATCTGTCGAGAAGCTACTGTGTACTGGGGATTCAGTGATGAACAGAGCAGGATGGCCCTACACCGGGAAAGGAATTTCGTGTCACTGGCTTAATAATTAATCGTAGTAACTAGAATTATGCCTTGCACAGAGTAGACGCAAAATCATTACCGAATGAAAGAAGAAAGGAAGATGTACTTGATCTCTGCTTTCACGGGGCTTACAGTCTAGAGGGAGAGACAGACAAACACAAGACAAATAAATAAACCACTTTTGGTAGAGGGTAACGGAGTGCGTGTGTGGGTTCTGATGGGATGGCCAGGATTGGGCTGGTTTGGGAGTAAATCGATGAGCAAGAGACCTTCTTGCGAAGCCGGAGGGAAAAATCTTATTTAAGGAGCAGAAAGAACGTGAGTGGAGGATGGTGAATCATGGGGAGACTTGCTGTGACTTGGCAAGGTAGGCAGAGACTGGCTCGTGAGAAGGGGCTGGATTTTACTGCGTGTGCACGCGGGGAGCCGTTAAGAAGGTAGAAGGTTTTAGGCAAGGCGATGACACACTCTGATCTACTTTTTAAAAAGAGGTTGCTCCGAGTGCTTTGGAAAATAAACCCTAGCAGGGGGCTGGAGGAGGACCAGAAGAAGGCCGTTGGGGCGCCGCAGGCAGGAGGTGATGGTGGCTTGCCCCAAGCGGGTAGCAGTGGAGGTGGAGAGAAGTGGATGGATTTGCAAGGTCTTTTGGAGTAGAAAAAATTGTCAAGAGGGCCCAAAGAGTTGCAGGAGAAAGTTGACACACACACAGTCTCTTTTCCCCGTCTCCCACCCCCGACTCTCCTTGCAAGATGAACCTTTTTTGAAAAGTGTTTGTTGGATTATGAGATTTGGGGCCATGACTGAGAAAACTCCTGGTTTTGGAGTACGCGGCGTCCGAGGAGAGGAGAAGGCGGCTGCGGGTGCTGCCCGGGGTGCTGCGTCTCTGTGGGTCCAGGCGTTTTTTGACCGTGTGCATTTAAGGCAGAATGGCAGGGCACACTGTGTATCTTGTGGCAGATCAGATGATGGAAAAAATAAAAAAATAAGTCAGAAAATTCAACTCTGGCTCTTGAACGAAATAGGATTCAGAAGAGATTATCTCAAATCTAGTTTATGAGATAATATGCTTTCTTATAAACACAAGTCTCAATTATGCATTTAGAATGTCTGCCTTCTTATTCTGTATTCTTTCTGGCTGTGGTGCATTCGGCGATCCACTTGGAGTCTCTGTTACTGGGAATTTTTAATAGGTAACAGTCGGAAACAGAGTGAGAGAACGTAACAGCAAACTGCAGCGCTAAGAACGGGGTCCCTGCATCTGTTCACTTTAAGCCAGTTATTCCCGGACCTGACGTGGGAACAAGATGCAGGGGAGGCCGCGTGGGACTTGAGCCCTGCTTCTGTAGCAACGTCATCGGACACGGTCTACACGTTCCGTCTCCAGGCAGGTGTTCCTTTCAACCCGCGTCTCTGGGGGGAGCTCGCCCCCCCTCCATCACCCTGGATCAGAGGCGGAAAGTCGGGCGAAACAGCGCTGATGCTGTTGGAAGAGGCAAAGCGGGACAAGGGCTTCGTCTTAGTGGAAAATGCAGCCGATATTTTCTAGTTCATTTTGACCTCGGCAGTCCTAAGATCACCCTGGAAGCGACCCCGGATAGAGGTCATTGACGACTACACATTCCATATATAAAAAGCAACTTGGGTTTGCCGGGCGTTAAACATTAAGTAGACCTGTGCCTGTTGGCCCAAGGAAAATCGAGCAACTGTAATTAAAAATAATTTTTACTTTCTGTTGCGTTCGTTTCAGAGGAATTGCTGTCAGCAGGAGAAAACTGGCTGACTCCTACGGTTTCGGCAGATTAAGTTTGAGACAGTGTTGAACAGAAAGGGGAATGATGGTGGTAAGAACGGATGAGATTAATACGATGTTGGCAGGTGAATTTTTTTCCTAAGCTTTTGAGGCTCTCCCCCTGCCTTGGCACCCCCCCCCCCGCCGCCCCATTTTATCTCATCTGCAAGTCTGGTATATTAAACTAATCGTATAAACATCTTTCATCTTAGACCGTGTAGCGTGTCCCTAGCAGACTAGGTGAGTCAAGTGAAATTATAGTTAAATCCAGCCAAAAAATGTGATATCAGAGAGAAGGCAAATGAGAGCAGACTCGTGGTGGGTGGTGGTGGTTCAGGCCAGCCAAGGACGCTGAATTATTCATTGCTGCCGGTTTATGACAGAGCAGATCCCCGGACCTTTATGCTGATTTCATGTTGATTGGGTAATTCCAGAGCTGGCTCCTTCGCTTCCTGTCCCGCCCAAGTCTCCCTCCTTCACTTAAATGCAAAAAGTTGTGTGTGTTCAGCAATGCCACGCTCTTGTTTCGCACAAGGGGTGTGAAGATCACCGAGGAAGCGTGATGGGGCCACACTTCTTTCTCATGGAGCGACGTCATGTCCTGGCATTTATAGGACGTATGCGCTGAAAATTAGGCGTGAACTGTCCTGGTTCCTGAGAACTTAGAATCTGATGGGTCTTCTTCAGATCTGCATCTTAACTAAAGTCTCTGAATTCTTTCTCTTCCATCTTCGCTCTTTCTTTACTTTACGTCCTTTACACCTTTACTTACATGCCGTTCTGCTTTTGATACAGAATTCATCTTCTTCTGCTCAACCTCTACCTCTGTTTCCCTGTCTCCTTGGAAAATACTTGGTGCCGGTACTTCATGCGTTTCCTGGGGAGCGGGGAGGCCGCGGGGATGTGTCTTTTACCTGGACATACACGGCGCTCTGTCAGTAAGTGTGCCGATGCGTTGTCTTTTCCCATCCGAACCTAGCGTGTGAGTAATAAGAACCAGGTGTTCGAATGAATTCATCACACGCCAGCTTCCATTTTGGAAATGAAATATTTTAGTTTAACAGTGTAGTACATTCGTAAAGCTGTACTACGTTGCGGCGGTGAAAGCTTTGTAAAGTTTCTGGTATTGCGCGCCTTAAAACTATTAGTGCCTGTGTTCGGTCTGTTTGCATGCGCTCGTTTCGATACGTACAGATCTATGAGTGCATGTGTGCCCACTTACGCACACACAGACGCACAGGTATGCTCTAAGCCAGGGCTTGGCGTGCCAGAGCCTAGCTCGAACGGAATTTTACGGACGAGAGAGGCAGCCTTGCAAGGGGGGCCCCTGGCACAGCCTCGCCTGTAATCTAGCTAGCAAGCAGAGCTGTGATGATGTGCAACGTGACCCCAAGAGCTACAGGATCCCCACCGGACACAGGCAAAAGCGTTTTTTATCCCCCCCCCTGCCCCCCGCCCACGAGCTAGGTTGTTCTCCAAAAGCAACAAGTCCTACTTGTCTTTTCGGAGTCGTGGAGCCCCACGACTCTGTGGTTTAAACTTACTGTGCGTGAGATTCCTCTGCAGCCTCAGCCTAGAAAAACTTCACAGTTCCCTCGGCGCTTGATGAGAGTTTCCTGACTTGGAAGCTGGGGAGGAGTCTCATTTCTGATGAGGCCACTGTTAACGTTTTTTTTCTGGTCTAATTCCACGATGCCAAAAAATCACACACGGTTGCTGTGTTTGGAGAACGGTCCAGGGCCTCAGACACCTAAGGTCACATCTTGTTTAGACGCACGTCAGCTGCGTGTGTGTGTGTGTGTGTGTGTGGTCTTTTCTCCCCAGACTCCCTACACTTTGGAATTTCTTCAGATTCTCTATCCTCTTTTTTGCTTTCTGACTTTCACGTGTACTCTTGATAGAGTCTGGACTGCATTTTTGTTTTTTGAATTGTAGTAAAATACACAGAACGTGAAATGTACCATCTTAACTGTGTACATTTCAGTGGCTGAGGACGTCCACGCCCTTGTGCACCCATCACCACCGTCCAGCTCCAGAACGTTTTTATCATCTTACGTGGACACTCTGCACCCATGAAACGCTGACTCCCCAATGTCCCCCATTTCCCGCCCCTGGAACCGCCTTTCTCCTTTGTCTCTATGAATTGAGCCGTTCTTGATTCCTCACGTAAGTGGAATCAGGCACTTTGTCCTTTCGTGACTGACTGATTTCACCCAGAATAGCGTCCAGGCTTGATTCATGTTGTGGTGTGTGTCGGGGTTTCCTTTCTAAGAGTCCATCTGTTCTGTCGTACGCGTGTACCACGTTTTGTTTCATCCGTTCATTCGTTGGCGGGCGCTTGGGTTGCTTCCGCCTTTTGGCTGTTGTGAATAATGTTGCTATGAAAATGTGTGTGCACTTATCTCTTTGAGACCCACTTTTCAGTTCTTTTGGGTGTATACCTAGAAGTGGAATTGCTGGATAATATGGTTATTTTATGTTGAAGAGTGGCCATACGGTCTTCCATAGTGACTACGTCGTTTCACATTCTCATCAATAATATGCAGGTCCTGGTTTCTCCACATTCATGCCAACACTTTTTTCTTTCTTTCTTTTCTTTCTTTTCTTTTCTTTTCTTTTCTTCTTTTCTTTTCTTTTCTTTCTTTTCTCTTTCTTTCTTCCTTTCTTCCTTTCTTTCATCTTTCTTTTTTTTAATATCCCTCCTCATGGCTGTGAAATAGTAACTCTGGATCACTTTGACCACCTTTCCCTCTGCTTGGCTAGCACCTACCTACTGATGTTAGTTCCCAGCTCAGAAGTCATCTCTTCTGCCATCTGAAAGCCTTCGAGAGCTCCCTATCCTATCTTTTACGTTAGGTGCTGTAGAACTATTCTTTGCTTCTTATATCATAGAACTTGCTGTGTTTGATTATAGTTTGCTTGTTTAATTTGTCTGACACTTCTACCATGTGTCAAGTGCCGTGAAGGCAGGAATATCTGTCTTGATGTACCTACCTGTCATGGTCACCGTTGTCTCCTTGAGACCGGGCTCTAAGAGAGGCCGTGGCTGGAATACGCAGGCTTGCAGACATTCCCCGTGTATTGTCACGAGCAGCCTGGGCTTTGTAGATAAAACACGTGACTTCTAATCCCAACTCTGACATTTACTAGCTCCACGATCCTGAACCAGGCTTTTTGTCTGTATAAGTCTTGGCTTCTTTTCATTCAAATGGGAATAATGATTTCTGCCTCATCCTCATAAGATCTTGGTAATGATTAAAAGAGTTCGCATAGATAAAAGTGCCTCTTACAGTCAGTAAACATGAATGAAATGCGTGAGAAGCAGCAGGGGAACAGAACTCTAACATTGTTAGTCCGGCTGGTGACATTAAAGGTTAAAAGCAGAAGAAACAGACTTCGGGAAGTTAGGAAAGGGAGATGTTAACTTTGATTTGGGGCTTATTGAATCTCAGGTGCTGGCGGGGACTTTCATGCTGTAATGTCCTGGAGACCGTGGTAAATGGAGGTTTGGGCTGGAGATGAGGATTTGAGTGGTACCTGTAAGGAACTCATCTTAAGAAGATGAGATTGCCTGGAGGAAGACTGTTTCATAGAGAGGAGTGGAAAAAAGGTAGGGAATATCTGTCAGTAAAGGCAGAGAAGAGAGACCTGAAGCAGACAGAGGAGGCCGGAGCACAGGCTAGAAGCAGAAAAGGAAGCGGATGTTTTAGAAACCCAGGGAAAAGAGGATCCTCACTGAAAGCAATGCAGGGAGCTGTCCAGTTCTTTCCCAATGACCAAAGGATGGTAGCAGTAGAGTAAGAAAATCCAAGGAAGGGTTTAATTAATGAATTAATTAACTAACAATCTTTAAGGCGGCAGGACTAAAGGATGAAGAGAACGTACTTAGGGAGAGGAAGAGCTTGCTCGCTGATGTTAACGTATAACTGTGGTGACTGGCACATGGCCTCAGGAAGGCGGGAAGAAGTGGGACAGACAAAATTGTTCGTTTTTTTAGTCTATTTTAAAACTTTATTAATACATATACTGAAATAAAGTGTTTTAAACACACATATATGGTGTTTGTTTTATAACAGGAATTGCATACCCAATTGTCTCTTTACTCCAAATATAATTTAATCTTCGTAACAGCCCTGTAAGGTAAGTATGATTTCTGTCTGTTTTACAGATGGGAAACCCAAGGCACGGGAGGTTTGTACTCAAGGTTACACTGCTGGTAATGAGGAGAGGCATTATTTGAACCTATAAGGTGTGATTCTAGGGCCTAACATTTTAGGCTCTGTTGTCCTGCTTTTTCCCCTTGCAGTTGGAGGCCACTTAAAGAGGTATCTCTACATTGGCAGTTAAAATCTGAATAGCTAAGTGGAAAGCCTGGTCCTCTGGTTATTGTATCACAGATTGGAGTGTTCGTATTTCCCAGCGTAATGAAATTATACATGTGATAGATTAGTTGCAAGCTTTGGCATATTCGAAGAAGAATAACTGTTAATATTATTATTCACTTTGTTTCAGCATTTTATTTTATTTTCTTATTAGTTTCAGGTATACATTGATTAGACATTTATATAGTTTGTGAAATGATCCCCCTGATCACTCTGTGTTCCCTCTGGCTCTCCACATAGCCATTACGTTACTGCTGACCGCGTTCCCTATGCTGTGCCTCTCCATCTCTGTGACCATCTATCAGCTACTAATTTTTACTTCTTTAATTATTATTCACTTTTTTATGAGACAAGCCAGCAATGGTAATTTTTCATGAGTGATATAATTAGAAGAGGGAACTTGAGAACATAAAATGCACCTATTGAAATAAGATTAAATACATGCTGATGAAGTGATAGAGTTTTATGCAATGCCTCAATCAAGAAGTTGTGATAATAAAGAGTGTGTATTGACTTTCTGGAATCCTGGGAAAGGGTAAATGAAAACAAAAAGAAATATCTCCTCTGTATTATAAACCTCTAAAAGAGTTTTAAATCGCGTATTCACCTAGGTATTTTTCTTGCACTTTCATTATAGTTAAGCAAAACTAATAGGTGTCAGCAGTGAAGGAATTTTTCTTGTCTTGAAAGTATCATCTCATGCCTTGTATAATTCAGTCATAGCTACACAAGGGGAAGCATTTAATGTCTGATTATGCAGCCCTTGCTGTGGGAGCAGCAGAGAGCCGGGGAGGGACAGTAGAGGGCTGAGGGTGAGTAAATGGACAGCCACTGAGGTCACTTACTGATGTCTTAGCTGCCACACCGTCTACATCTGCCTTCCCGTGGCAGCTTGTTTGATCATGGTGTAATGCTTCAAGCTTTGTAAAATTACAAAGAAGTCAAATCCTACTGGTCTCAAGTGTTACTATTCACGATTGGCCCAGTAGCAGGAAAGTACAGCTTGGTGCGATCACAGTAACGCTGAGCTGGGCAAGACACACGGTGACATCTCATGGAGCTCTGTTCTCTGACCTTCAGGTAGGCTACTAAGGCGTAACATTTCAGGGTGGAAAGTTCCCGGAAGATTGGAGTCTGGTTGAGAGAATCTGACTTTTTCTTCTCACCAGGTGTGGACAAGAGGCGAATTTTTCACCTCTCGGAAAGTATCAGGCATGTGTTATCGGGTTCCTGGAGCTAGAACACAGGTACAAGGGTGAAGGAGTTTCAGTGGATCGATTCTCCCTCCTTCATGCTTTAGAATGGTGTCGTCCTTGCCCTTGTGTTCACTTACAAAACTATGGGTAGCGTTTTGATGATGAAGAAGGATCTTGGGTACGTGATGGTTACCTGTGTTTTCAGTCGAATCCTTGGAGGTGGCTCAAGGAAATTCTAGTTTGCGAGCAGTTACTCCAAAGGAAATCAAAAGAAGTTAGAAATTCTAAGTCATTATCCCTGAGTAAAGAATCCAACATTTCATTTTGTTAAAGGGACTTACCTGCTTTGGGGCTAAAGAATATCCTTCCGATGTGGAAACTGCCCTTCTCCCAAAGTGTCCGTCCCTTTCACAGTCAACCCCCAACCAACCTTTACTTCTTTTTAGATCCTGTTTACCTGCTTTCATCATAGAAAAATTTCAGGAATCTTTCTTTTCCTTTTGAAACTTGGACTGTAGTCTTAAACTTGAGTATTGTAGGTGGGAACTTAAGATCAAGTTGGCGAGACAAATAGGTTGTAATACTCAAGTTATCATCTGAAGAGCTAAAGTATATATTTTGTATCATCACTGTGATTTTTCTTATTTGAAAAAATTTCCATTGAAATAGTAATTTATGGGATCAAGGGATGCTATGGCTAACTTTGTGGAAATCTTGGGAAAGTATGAACTGTAGTGAAAGGTGATGTCTTAGGGGGGACATTTTATAAGTGCTGGAAAATATAGCGTTGATCCAGCTTCACGCAAGAGACATGAGCTCCACCAGGAACTAATTAATTTGTCAGAAAGCTGCTCGTAATAAAAGAGATTCATTGTCTTCCCATGGGCACAAAGTGTAGATTCTTAGATTTAAATCTGGAAAAGATAGATACCTCAGCAAAAAGTGGACTGAAGATATGAACAGAAATTTCACAGAAGAGCGCCTGCAAGTGACAGTTAATGTATGAAAAGTTACTCAACCTGATTAACAGTTAAAGAAGTGTAGATTAGAATGAACTCGTTTTTTCCCCCCATTTAACAACTTGCCAAAGATTTAAACATTTGATAACAACTGGTGTGTGAGTATATGAAGAAATGGGTATTGTCTATTGATGGGCACGAATGGATACCGTTTTCCTGGAGGGCAATTTTCACAATATGGATCAAGAGTCTTAATAGAATATACCTTTGACCTAGAGACTCTCCTGCAGAGAATTTTTATCACAAAGAAATCATCTGTGCCTTCTTGTCAGATGGTGCAATAAGCTCACAATTGTGTATGCCTTCTACTCCAAACACGTATCAGTGACTGATAATACATTAAAGGAATAGAAGATAAGAAAAGAGTCATAGTTGGGCTTACAGACAAGATGTTGTTGTGGGCCAAAGAGGGAATTGTGAAGGCAATGCTGGATTGAAACTGTGGTCCTGCCAAGTGTGGAAAGAGAGAGAGAGAGAGAGAGAAGAGAGAGAGAGAGAGAGAGAGAGAGGGAGAGAGAGAGAAAAAAAATAGCAACGTGAGTTTAGGTCCTATGGGATAATGGAGAGTGACAGCTTACACTTGGAACGGGATGAGAACTAGGCCAAAGGCCGAGGTGAAGTTGTACTTCTCATTAAAGGAGACTGAAAAAAGATAACTGTGTTGGGGAAATAGCTTCATATGGATTTTGAGGGACAGAATCATATAGATAAAGCTTCACGAATAGGCACTGAAGCAGTCTGAGTGTGGAGGAGTGTGTGTGTGTGGGGGGGGTATGGCAATGCTGTGAATCACCACTGTATGAGGCTGTGTCCTAGCCTGGCAGTATGAGGATCCTGGTGGAGGCACCTGCTGAAACGCTGGAGGAAATGGTGAGCACAGATGGAGCGAGAGGAGGGGGTAGAAACAAAGACAAAAAAGTTGTCCGCTCAGAATGAACCTTCAAAACAAAATATCAAAATGCTTGAAGAAAGTAAATGCTAATAAAGATAGCTAACACCATCATCAGTGAAAGCAAAATTCATTCCAGATGAGATTTTTACAGAAAAGTCAGTCAATGACTAAAATAAGCATGTGCAGGAAAATTCAAAGGGATAAATGACGGCATCACAGTGATAAAAATGAAATGTAAAAATGTCCCCAAATGTGCAGAAATGGAACAGGAACATCTAGCTATACATGAAAAAGAGCCATTTACAAAATTTGGGAATAAAACATCTAGTCATAGAAAAAAAACTCAATCGATGGGATGAATTTTAGACCTGATACAGTTAAAAAGAGAGTTGGTGAAGTGGAAGGGTACTGAGGAAGTCACTCTGGATGCAGCATAAAGAGACTCAAGATTTCACAAAAGGAGCGAGAGAACACTAAAGAGACTTGGAGGATAGTTTGAGAGGTTCCCACATATGTCTTAACGGAGTTTCAGCAAAGAGGATGAAGGTCATCATGGACAAGCAAAGGTTGCAGAGCTAAGAGTTGAGAATTTTCCTCATTCAAAGACGGAGTCCTCGGGTTCCTCTGGGCACTTGCGAGCAGCTCGATGTATTTGACACGAGGGTCGCGGCGGAGACGCGCGTGAGCAGAGCAGTGTTCTGCAGGGCCCAGCCGTGTGGGCCGAGCCGCGCTGCAGGCTGGAAGCCCCGCCGCCCAGCCCCGAGCAGCAGCCACTGGCCGCAGCTACCTCCGCTGCCGAGGACATCGTGATGTGTGTGCTTACCCGCTGGTTGGCGCTGGACGGAAAAATGGTCAGAGCTGTTTCTTTCCCTCTTCACTCTTTAGTGTGCCCCTCAGATACATCATTGTACATCACAAAAGTATACAATTTCTTAAAGCCCAGGAATCGTCTTCATTTTATAACTGAATTCCACGTTAAGAATTAATGGGTAATATGTTCGAGTTGATAGTAAGTAATATGTTAAATAGGCAATATGTTTACATAGTTCAAAATCAAAACCATGTGAAATGGGGTATTTTAGATAGTCCGGTTCCACCCCTGTCACCTTCTAGTCATTTGCCACCTCTACCCCTGATAGATGACCACATGAATAGTTTGTCACCTTCCCTTATGTTTCTGTATGCAAATACAAGCAGATGTTCTGTCCCTTGGCTTTTACATCCCGATAAGTCCCAGAGAGCTTTTTTTATTTCACTAACAGGAGCTTCCTCGTTCTTGTTTGGTATACATTAGATCGTGTGGACATACCATGGTTTATTACCCCTCCTCTGTGGATGAACACTTGAATTGCTTCTCATCTTTTTGTTTAGTTAACATACAATTTACATCTCATAAAATCTACCCTTTTAAAGTGTGCAGTTAAGTGGTTTTTCGTATGTCTCCAAGCTTTAGTGCTATAAATGCGATCCAGTGAGTTGGCTTGTGCACGCATTCTCCTGCACATGGTACAGTATACCTGTAGAAAAAATCCGTGGAAGTAGGAGTTCTGGATCAAAGGGGAAACACATTTGAATTTTGATAGGAATTGCCCGTTGCCCTCCCTTGGTATTATACTATTTTGTACTCCTGAGTACGAGAGGGCTTGCTTCTTCTCCATAGCTGGGCCCAGGGGGACTTTGCCTTTTTATAAAGCATCTTAATTTTTAAGAAATGTGTGATGTTCACGAACTGCTAATTCAATCTAATATTGATTCCTGATTGCTTTCGCCAAAGTAAATATAACCAAAAGTCTTTTCTGAAGGGATAAATATGGTTACCTATTGTTGGTCTTGTTATTTAATTGGTAACATTGCTGTCGTGAGTGCTGGCATGCCAACCAGATGCCACCCGTGCTCAAGCTGAGCGATTTCCTGACCCTCCACGCTCTCCTCTGCTATGGATATACTGATGCTTACAGTACTAAAAGTTAAAATTCCCAATGGAGGAAAACCATTAAATTCTGCTTGCGCTGTGGTAGGAATATTCTTGTAGAATTTCATCCTTTCGGTGGAGTTTTCCAAATTCCAGTGTTTTATCTGTTTGGTACCCTGGACCTCAACTGAGCCGAGAAGTGGTTGGTTTCATGATACTTTAGCTAAAGTATTAATTATAAACAAAATTTCAGCCTCGCCGGTGCTTGTTGATTTGTAGGACAGGTCCATTGCTTTTTAATCCGATCAAAGTGGAGTATGTAATCCTTATGGAATCTACCTTTGGGAATCTCCTTCTGATACGCAGATTAGCATTACGGACCTCTGATGAGATTTTAAGGTGGTGTGTAAGGCGGAGGCATTTCAGGATTTGAGATGCCCTGTGCATTTGAGTTATTTGAGGCTTTAGCAATGGGTGAAATTCTGGTGGAAGGGCTTTCACATATTCTGTCTGTCAAAATGACCGGTAAAGATTCATAGGAAAATATGGGCTTTCCTGAGCTTGAAGTAAAAATTGGAGTATAGATTTTGATTAAATTTGTGATGGAGTGCATGAATGTGCAGGTATATGCATGGAAATATCATCAGTTCGTTCTATGTCCTAAATAATGGCTGATGTTGAAAACAGATAAACCACTTCATCAGTGATTTATCAAAACTAATGGTTTGTGTTAGTATTTATAGGTCCTTCATAGAGGAAACTTGATTATAGTTTAACTGATAAGTCAGTCTTATTATAGATGAGAAAATTCCTATAGTCACAGCAGAAAGCTTTCATTCAAGAAACGGACTAGAATATTGTAAGAGTAGAATTGACTGTCTTGTCTCTCTTAGTTTGGCTGCTTGCTGGGGTTGTGTTCCTATTTTCTTTATTCACTGTTGATGATTATACAAAAGATCCAGAAAGAATTTGAGTTCGGCCCAAAGGTTGCTCTGGGCTACTCCGGGCTGGTTTAGTGGGGGACGCCCGCTTTCCCGGGTGGGGGAGGACGTGCTCGGGGCCGCCGCGTCTGGTCGAGCAGGTGGTTCACCGCATGATGCCGGCGCTCTTTGGAGCAGGTGGGGCTGAAATCCAGTCGTGTTCACTGCGCCGTGTCCTCCGGACCAGGGCTGCCTCAGCCCAGAACGAGGCACACCCTTTTCTCATCCTCTCCAAGGTCTGCTAGTGGCTGCCAGCAACCCGAGTACGCATTTGATTGCAGTTTTACTGGAGAATCACTTGTTTCTGCCTTTTCCATTTTTCTTTCAGAAAATTCTTATGCTATGTCATTTCTATGTGTATGTGTGTCTGTGTACACACACATATGTCATTTAGAGACCATGTTTACTCACATAGTATATATGTATTCGAACAGAAGGTCAGATAGCCTTTGAAAAATAATCCTTCGTGTGTTCGACTCCTTATAACGTACTTTGTAGTGTGGGGACCTCGCTTACTGTGTGAGCAGCATGGCAGTGCAGGTTTGCCCGCTGTCTGAAAGTAGAGCTTTTCTATGAAAACTCAAGCTGAAATAGCGTAAAGGGAATGGACAGTTACCATTAACTTATGTAGAACAATCTTTGAGCGTTCTTAGACCCTCCAAATAACCTACCAAGTCATACCAAATAACACATGCAAGCTAAAATAACGCTGACGTATAGTAAAAGCAGGGATGATGTGATAAACACACAGCCTGTGTAAAGCAGAAATAATGTAAGTATAGTAAAGTTTCACTTATTAAAAAGACTGATGTCTCCTTAAATGTAAGATAATGAAACATGACGCCTTGTACACCCATCAATCTACTCGAGCAACATTCTTTCCATTTCATCCATTTCTGGGTACCGACTGGAAGAGACCACTTTGCTACTTCACCAAACGAACAGAAACTTCAGCAGCCTTCAAGAATCTTTCTTGCAGTGTGTCAATAGCACACTGGTGGATGCAGGCAGATTCATTGCACACACAATGTCATTATTTCGTTCATGATCAAAACGCTAAGTCCATTCAGTTCTCTGCGAAGCGTAACACTTATAGCTGTCCTAGGCTTTTCTGATAGCTTAGGCTCATCTTGCTAATGGATGCACAAGGTAGATTGAGACAAAGCACAGATGCTCACAGCCAGTTCAAGGCCAGGGTGGCTGGATGCTGAGATGATGAGTGTGGTTTCTGGGAAGGAGCTGGGCGGGGCTGCTCCCGCTGCTGGGGTGCCATGGCCTCTAAACAGCTCATGCAAACAAACTCTGAACAGTATTTTTGCTTTTTGCCTTATTTTCTTAAAGGCAAAAACCCTCTTTGGATTTCTTGTGGTTCACGAAAACAGGTACTAAGGTAGGTCATTTCAGAAGTGAAGTGATGTAATGTGAACTTTTAGAAAGCAGGGAAGATCTGTATTCGGGAAGACAGTATCTTTAAATGGCCTCAGACAGTGCTAGCTGTGGATGGTTAAAAAGTTTTCTTCATAAAATTGAAAAAGAAAAGAAACAAAGATGATTATCACAGATTTAATAAGTATTCTAGCAACAAAAGATCACTTCAGAAAAGTAATAATGTAAGTGAATATGGTCTCAAATAAAGGTTTACGGGATGAATAAATATTCCACACATCCTGATGTTATGTGCATGGGTGCTTATAGCTTGGTTTGGTGTTTCTAGTGATGGTATCACGGAAGTATTCAAAACCTGCTCCATCTCCAGCAAATCCCACAGACAGGAAGCTTTGCTCCGAAAACTGTATTGGATGGCTCAAAGGTGGTTCTAGTGATGGAAAAAGTCCCCGATGTTAAAGATACGTTTAAGAGTGAATCATATTGTTTCAGGAAATGAGAGGGAATAAAATCATTATTTCTATAATACATAGTTTAATGCATCTAATTAAATTAATACATTTTATGGTTGACCATTTGACTAATTTCTATCTCTGAAAGTTATACATCCAAGTTGGCTAGATTTTTGTTCTGTTATTCTTTTATTGGAAAAATAAGGGATTGTCTTATATTTTGGGTCACTTTATAGTCAGTCACCTATAATTATTATTTTAAAACAGAAACGGAGGCTTCTTGAAGAGCTCGAAGACACTTGGCTTCCTTATCTGACCCCCAAAGATGATGAATTCTATCAGCAGGTAAGGTCTTTGAATACTTTGACCAATTTGTAGTGATGTGTTCTGATCTACCCTCCGTTTACCTGTGAAGCAGCTGTGGTCTGGAGAGGTTAGGTGAGAAGGGAAATGGTCTCATCACCCACAGAACATCTCAGTTCTTCAGTCTGCCTTCTGCTGTGCACTCAGTGCTTCTCCACAGCAGACTGTCCTCCCATCACCCCTAAACCTTCCACGCTCTTCCCTACTTCCTTGCTTCTGCTCACTCTGTTTCTTCTGCGTAGAGTATCCTGTTGCCAGACAAGCTAATTCTTTAAGATTCACTTAAACATCGGGGCCTGTGCAAGTTTCCTCGACTTACCTACGAGGAGCGCTGCCCTCCCCTCTGTGCCACTGGGGCCTTACAGGTACCTCCACTGTCCCTGTCACCTTGTGTTGCACTTACGGGGCTTCTGCGTGCCTCTCTCTGAAGTAGCTGGCACCCTTTCCATTACAAGTGACAAAACCCAAAGAAGCGCTGTGGGAAAGGGGGAGTTTATTGACTTAACTTAGATGTCTGGGAGCACTTGGCTGACTCCAGCTTCTCGAAAGATGTCGTCTGATCACTGTTTTTCTCTGCTTCCTGGCTTGGCTGTCCTGTGTGTGACATCATACTGGATGGGCCCTCGCCTGGTAGCCCCGGAGGGGCCCGACAGCCCAGGGGTATGTGGTCTCGAAGACCATGTGGCTCTTAGAAGGAGGCAGTGGTTTCTTCCTTCCTTCCTTCCTTCCTTCTTCCTTCCTTCCTTCCTTCCTTCCTTCTTCCTTCCTTCCGTTCATATTTCTCTCTTTCCTATTAAACTACAAGGTGCTACGAAACAGGACCTGATTTGTTTTTATCATTGTATTTATAACACTTTATACAGTGTCTAGTACATAGTGGATATTGTTTAAATTTTAAATACACCACGAAAAAGAGCTACTGAATGAATAAATGAACAAACATCTTTGTATTGCTTTGTAGTAAGCCATATGTTACCACAAGACTCAGGGGCCAAATAAATATATAGCCCATTTGTCTGGGGGTGGCTGCCAAGTCATAAGCATTTTACAGTGAAAATTATGTAGAAAATATGACTAAAATAGTGCAGATTTCGATAGAGTGCAAAATATAAAATGTTACCAGCAAAATCTGTTAAAAGCCATATTAGACATAGATTCCTTTGAAATCAGAGTATCCCAACACTTATAAATAAAGGACGTTTCCCAGCCCATTTGAAGATTTTAAATTTTATTTCGCTCTACTGAAAGTTGAGATCCATTGGGCTTCATCGCTGTGAGCCTCCTATAAACTGGTATTTTATTCATTCAACACCATGTCTGACTTCTCTGTGTGATGAAATCCTTTTAGAAGAAGCATCCCTTGGTATGAGAGGAAGAGGTAGGATTTTTATATAATGGTTTAAAATAGGTGGAAAATAAAGCCTATACTCCAGAGAACCTAGCATCCCACATCTTTCAGCCATTGATAAAGGCCTGGCATGTTGGCCGTTTACATCTAAAATACCTTTCCAAATGCTTATTAAACTATATAATCGTCATTTATGTCAGAGAATCTTTTATAGATCTCAAGAAATATATTATGTGACCAGACAACTAGTAATATAATTGCCTAACTGTATACTCCGTGGAAAAACTTTAATGGGATTAAATGAAAAAAAATTTTTTAACATATTTGGAAATCTGCCAACGGCTGTTACAAATTATTGTGCGATATCTGATGTTCTGCATGTACCTGTCCAAAGTGGAAAGTGAACTTATTTGTTTGACAGAGTGAGTTCATATTAAATTATTTAATGTTCAGCTCTTTTCCAGAGCTTACGTGCTGTTCTCTTTAAAGAAAAATCTAACAAACTCTACCTGGCCTTTTATGAATCTGGCACGAATCTAATTACTTAATAAATAATAAGAGAGGGCATTTAGGTTTGGGTTTTCTCTTGCACTTTTTTTGACATAGTGACAAAATTAGCCAATTATTATTATTTGTATTCATTGTGGTCAAATCAAAATTTCCTAGAGCGTTGAGCAACATCCCAAGTCAGATTTCAATAGTACCAGAGCAGAAAAATGGAAAATTTTTGCAAATTTAGGGTCATCAAAAAGAGTGTCCTGGCAAACATGAGAAATGCCATGAAATGAACTTAAATCCTTGAATGCGATCTCTTTTTCCTGATTTAAAAAATATTACACATTTATTTTTGAGAATTTGAAAAACATACAGATCTCTCAAGAAGGAAATTGAAATTATACCCAAGTTCACTACTCAAAGACCCATAAACTTTTGGCCTTCTTTTTCTTCCACTCATTTTTTTCTCTGAATATTTACATATCTACATTTTTTTCGTTTTATGAAACTAAGATCCTGTTGTCTCAATCTCTTGTTACTAATTTCTCATATAATAGTAATTTTTTACTTACATTTTTCATAAAACTATGAAAATTCTAATGCGTGTTACTCTATCTAGTGCTTTATCACATACGGACTAGTTTCCCCTCTGATCTCCTGTCGAGTGTCTTGGTGGTTCTTAGTTTCTATAAATTATTATAAATAATAGTATGATGAATATCCTTATAATCTTGACAAATTTCTCAGTTTCCCTATGATGAAGTCTTAGGAGTAGAATAACTAGACGAAAAGATATGAACATATTAGGTTTTGATAGATTTTGTCCAGTTGGCCTTAAGCAGAGTTATAATAATTGGCATTTCTAATTGCAGACTATCAGAATATTTGATTTTGTATTATTATGATAAATTTTTTTGCAAATTTAAGAGACAAAACTAAATTAACTATAACTTAATATAAATTATATT
This sequence comes from Eonycteris spelaea, assembly GCA_003508835.1. Taxonomy (NCBI): domain Eukaryota; kingdom Metazoa; phylum Chordata; class Mammalia; order Chiroptera; family Pteropodidae; genus Eonycteris; species Eonycteris spelaea. Next base: position 3,299,324 of record PUFA01000071.1, on the reverse strand, counting down.
TATATATATTCTTGACTTTGGTGCAGTTAAAGTGTTTCTATATTGAAGAGCCTTCATTATTAATTTAAGTGTGAATTCTTCTATTGGTGTGTATATATATAATATATATATATATATACACACACACATATAGATTTATGTGTGTATATGTATTTAAATTTGGAATGTTTTTCTAATTAAGAATATTAAGCCCATATCTGCCATATAGATAGCAAATATTTTTTTCATTTAGTGTTTGCCTTTTATTATAATTCTTTTTATGTAAAAGTTTAAAATTTTGTGTGTTCAAATGTATCAGTCTTCCTTGTTAAAGCAGTTTACTGATAATCTGTATGTATGTATGATTTATATGCCATAAATGCAACTTATAAAACTGTACAATTCAGTAATTTTTGGTAAATTTGCAGTTGCACAACCATCACCATAGCGGTTTTAGAATAGCACCCCAAAAAGATTCCTCGTGCCTCTGCAGTCAGTTTTATTTCCCACCCCAGCCCAGACACTTGCTAATCTGTTTCCATCAGCATTAAAGCTTTTAAAAAATATTTTTATAAAGAAATCTCGAGCCGGTTATACTGGAGCCAAGTGCTGGGGTATAATGGAGAATAAAAAAAGCTAACTTCTTTTAGGAGATTGCAGACTCGTAGGAGAGATTATGAAACACATAATAGTTCCAACAACTCTATAGTTACAGGTTGATAAGCGCTATGAAGGAGAAGTGAGATGTGTGATGAATGACAACAGGGGCTTCCTAGGGAGTGTGGAGACTCGGGGAAGGATTCTTTGAGAAAGAGACCTGGAGGATGAGGAGGCCCTGCCGGGTAGAGGGTGGGGGGAAAAGCCTGCCTTGCGTGTGAACGCTAGGCCCATGAGGCCTGCAGGTGAAGGAGCAGGTGAGGTTAGTCAGTGGGAAAAGGGCCATGAGTTAGTGAAAAAAAATTTTTTTGAATGCTTTCCCGTGTCATTATTACTGTTTGATTTTTAGAATGCTGTTTTTGATAGCTAGGTGTTTACGCGTGATGCTCACGTGGTTACGTGCATTCCCCAGGCCTTAGCGTCACAGGTCCCCATGTTAAACACATTCTCTGTAGTCTCCAGCCCCAGGAGATACTGAACAGTAGCAGCAGGAGTCGTATGAGTACGTGTATGCACGCGTGTGTTACTTCCTGTTGTGTATGCACGCATGTATTACTTCCTGCCTTCTGCCTCTCTGTGCCCCAGAAGGAGTATGTTCTAAAACAAAGTTCCTGGGAATTAACCTTACTTCTCCTTACTGTATTATACTGAAGACTATATATTACATTAAACTAACACTGAATTGTTAAGAAAGTATGGAGAAATTTCCTTCTTCATTATCGCTACTAGTTAGATGTGCTTCAGGTTATACTGAGGCCTTGGGGGCTTGCTCAGAGAATACATTTTTATTATTTTAGTGATAAAATTAGTTAACCACTCATGGCTCCAGAATGTTCCCTTCTCTTGCTCACTAGAGTCTATTGCTTCATGAGCTACGTAAACAGAAAGTGGGGTGTTTCTGTTTTTGTTTTCCAATTGGGGTAAATGAGGTATAGAAGTTACAAATTCGAAACAGCTCTCTTACAGTCTCTATAACAGTCTGTAGTGGTATGCCACATAACTCTGCTCTGTCACTCTAAATTTTTATTCTATCTATCTATCCATCCATCCATCCATCTATTTATTTATTTTTAGGGGAGGCAACCCTTGGTTGATCTCACAGATTGCAAAGGACCTTGTCAGTTTACAGTCCCTTTTTTTTTTTTTTTACAGCCACAGCACCTGGTCTTCCTAAGTAGTCTCCCATCCAAGTACTAACCAGGCCCAACCCTGCTCAGCTTCTGAGATCAGATGGGATCGGACTTGTTCAGGGTGGCATGGCTGTAGACTGTCACTTTAAATTTATGATCACACACCTCAGATGAGATCTCTGAGAAGCAAGGCAGTCCTACTATGCTTTCCTGGTAAATTCATTTTCCCGCATTCAGACTTGACTCAAATTTACTTTTCTTCTGCATACTTCCTCAAACTTTCTTCTTACCTTCTCTTTCCTGCATTCTGGATCAGCCAGAATAGGCCAGATGTTGCTGTAGTAACAAACAACCCTCAGATCTCAGTGGCTTCACCCAACAATATTTCCTGTGCATTTTCCATATCATTTGTGGGTCGGCAAGAGAAGTCAAGTTGCCACCAGCCGGTTACCAAAGGGGACCAAAGTGTTCTGGAGGGCCTGGCACTGAAATGAAACGCTCCAGGCTAGAAGTGACAGCCATCGTTTCTCATTGACCGGAAGCGGCCAGACATTTCATCCAACAGGCGGGGACCAGGAAGGTAGTTCTCCATGGGGCCCTAAAAGCTTCTGGGCGATGGCGGAGGAATCCAGAACTCTTTGGCGATCAGCCCCAAGGACCAGCACATCTTCTGAGCTAGTGATTCGTTTTACGTTTTCACTGAGAAACACTGAGTGCCCCTCTCCCTGCCCCGCCGGAACCCTGACACTCTGTCCACCTGCCCGTTTCAGATTTACAGACCTGCGTGAACGTGTCTCTTCTTTCTCCTTCTAGCCGGTTCCAATACAGGGAGAATCATTTCTGCTTTCCAGCCGTTTCTGATCACAGACTTCTGGCAGGAACAGATTCTGAGCATCTGCAGGAGTGGTCCCACTCAATGTTTAACGGTTGCTTCTTTGGGGGGAGAGAAACAGCCTTGATCTTCAGAATTTCCTGATCTCTGTGGTGTAAATTCTCCACCGTGGCCCATTGCACTGTCCCAACGTGGCGTTGCCGAACGTGCGGTGGGGCCGTGCATGTACACAGCAGGCTTGCCCGAGGTGATACGCAGTCACTCCAGCATGCAGCACACGTGCTGGAGACCCCTGTGTCTGCACACAACTGTTTTAGTGAAGCTTGATTTCCTTCTTTCTTTTTTAAGTTAAAAATAAAACACTTCTACTTAGCCGTCCCTCCCACCCCCAACTCTAGTGGATTCACTACAGATTTCCCGGGGCGTACCTACCTCGCTTGGGAGGCCACTGTTCTAGACACTCGAGGACTTCGCGCCTGCGGTCAGTCACCCCCTCCTCTGCCACAGCAAGGTCTTCCTCTCGCGTCATCCCCCCGAGTACACTGACAGACTCCAGTGTGCTCTGCTGCTCCTGCCGTTAAACCGTCCCTGGGTCGAGCATCCCCTTCATCGGCAGCTCCATTTCCCCTTCTTCTTCAGAGTAAAATCGCTCTGGTCCTCTCCACTTCCCTCTCTTTCCATCATCGGCCTCCTCTCGGCTGACTTTCATCCCCGTCCTCTACAGAAATCGCTCTTGTCACTGTCACCAGCGATTTCCAGGCTGCCACACCTAGTGATAATTTCTGTCTTCATCTCACTTCACCTGGCAGGGGCCGTTGACATAGTCAACTGTCCCGTCCTTCTTTTGGCTTCTGCATGAATTTACTCTCCTGGTTTTTCTCCTTGGTCTCCTCTGCTAAGCCTTCTTCTGTGACCCAGGGAATGGGTTCCGGCTTCCTTCTGCATTAGTGGCGTTTCCCTAGGAGATCTTATTAATTTCCAGGTCTTTAAAGACCAGTCGTGGGCTGACAACTCCCACCTCGATTCCCCCAGCTCCATGGTCTCCTCTGAGCTGTGGATGTTCCCTTGTCCCCTTGCTATTTCCCCCTGAAGATTTCATCGGCATCAACGGCTGCAGCTCCAAAGTGGGATTCCTCCTTCCTCTCTGTTCTTCTACCTGCCACTTCTGTTTTGCCCCAGTCTTTCTTATTTCAAAAGACAGTAAAGCATTTATTCATTTATGAACTCCAGAAATTTGGAAGTCACTCAGAACTTTTCCTTTCTTTATCCCTCACGTCTAATCCGTAAGCACATGCTTTCGCTCTGCCTATGAAGTGTGTGTGTTCCCTGTTCGTTGGTCTCTGTCTCTCACCCAGACCATCATCACTTTCCTCCTGGACGGCTGGAATAGCCCCTAACAGGACAGTCTGCTTTCGCATTCGCCTCTCTCCAGTCCCTGCCCGGAATTTTAACTAAGAGTGATTCGGGTCAGTGAAAACCACATCACTCTTCCCTGAAAGCCCTCCAGTGCACTCCCAGGCAAATCCGCAGCCCTGGCTCGGACCTCCCAGGTTCGGTGGCGTCCAGCCTCCGCCTTCCCCTTCGTCCTCACGTCACGCCACTCTGCCTTTGGCTGTTTTGCTCTTGTAAAACTGGCCTCCTTTTGGTCTCTGGAATAGGCCGGTCTCCGTTCTCAGGGCCTTTGTCTCTTTAGTCCCTAGTTTGTCACATGGCTGATGCCTTTTTTTATTTCCCTGAAGATCTCGGCTTAAATGCCAGCTCCTCAGAGAGTCTGCCCTACGCTAATGACAGCTTGCCTCCTGATTCGTTTCTGCCTTAGTACTTAAGGCAATTTGGGATTACTTTTCCTTATTTATTTACCTGATTTGGTAGCAAGTTCCTTGAGGGCAGGAACCTACTCTCTGTCTAGTGTTTCGTAGGTGCTCTGTAGACATTTGTTTGGAAGAATAAATGGTCTCGCTCTGTTTATCATGGGGATAGTAATTATCGAATGAAGATATAGAAGGAATGTATGTCAAAAATGATGGCAACGCAATACTAAGACGCAACCAGTTGGATTAAAGTTTATGGGGTGAAGGTAAAATCCCGTGCTTTGATTTGAAAAGAAAGTCAGTTGCATCGTATGGAATCAGGGAACCCTGGCTTGATATTGATTCATATGTCAGGTCCCAGGAGCCAGACGTGGTGGCCGAAAGGTTGAGGCAGCCCTTAACTGCATCAGTGAATCCACGTGTTTCCGTATAGATTTATTGTGCAGTGCTCTCTCCCACAGGGACACCAGTGGGGTTGTTACAACTTTCCGAATTGCAGGAGACGACCCCCTCCCTCCCTCCCTCCCTCCCTTCCTAAAATTCAGTGAGTATATTCTAGACACTAGTATAGTTGTGAACAAAATTGTCATGGCTGTTGTGTTCATGGAGCTTAGTGTCTGTCTCCCAAAGAGCAGTGATTCTCTTTCAGTGGAAGCATTGGAGGGGAAACCAATTTGTCCAGAGGCAGTGCCGTCTGGTGGTTCAAGATCCATGCTCTGGAGCTTTTTTTGTTTTTTGTGGTTTTTTTTTTTTTTTTTTTCCTGGAGCCCGGTGGCTTCGGCTTCCAGCTCCAATATTTATCAGCTGTGACTTTGGGTACGTTTTCCTCAGTATTCTCCTCTATCAACGAGACCAGAGTAGTACCACCATATAAAGTTGTGAGCCGTGAATGAGTCAAGTGTGTAGCGGACACTTAGAATAGAACAAGACACATAGTACGTACTTGATACGAAGATAGCAAGCAGTCTGCTAATCAAATTGTGTTTTCTGGAGGGTCAAAGGTCGAGAGACAGATTCAGGGTGGGGAGAAGTGGCCGCAGAGGGAGGCTGAGAAATCAAAGCCCACATTATTGTTATTAAGTTCCATTAATTGAGCTTGGCCTTGAAAATCCAGCCAGGAGAGTTGATGACATTTGTTTTATTTGGTCTCCTATTTTAGGCTGGAGAGAGATGACTCCTTTTAAGAAATACCACCGGCCAGTTGTATATTTTGTTTTGTTTTAATTTTTTTTTCCCTAATACTCACACAGATGCATACTTTTGGAAAGGATAAAATTAACGCCATCCGTAAACACACATTTTGCTCTGGTTCTGTTTCAGTGGCAGCTGAAATACCCTAAGCTGATCCTGCGCGAGGCCGGCCGCGTGCCCGAGGCGCTCCACGAGGAGGTGCGGGCCGCCTTCCGCAGCCTGCACACGCGCGGCTGCCTGTTTCGCGACCTGGTACGGGTCCAAGGCAAAGATGTGCTCACTCCGGTGTCTCGCCTCCTCATCGGGGACCCCGGCTGCACCTACAAGTACCTGAACACCAGGCTCTTTACGGTGCCCTGGCCCGTGAAGGGTTCCGAGGCCAACTACCGCGAGGCCGAAATAGCGGCCGCGTGCCAGACCTTCCTGAAGCTCAACGGCCACCTGCAGGCCGAGACGGTGCAGGCGTGGGAGCAGCTCGTGGCCCGAGAGAAGGCGGACGTGGACGCGGTGCCCGTGTGCATAGGCCCGGACTTCCCCAGGATCGGCCTGGGGGCTTTCGACGCGCAGGACGAGGCGGACATCAAGAACCGATCTGCGTACAACGTGACGCTGCTGAATTTCATGGACCCGCAGAAAATGCCGTACCTGAAGGAGGAGCCCTATTTCGGCATGGGGAAGATGGCCGTGAGCTGGCACCACGACGAAAACCTGGTGGAGAGGTCCGCGGTGGCCGTGTACAGCCACAGCTTCGCAGGTACCGTGCGCCCCCTCGGAGCAGCGGCCCCGAGCGCGACCTGGCCAGGGCCGTGCGGGCCCCGTGCGCGCTGCGTGGCGCGCGCGCGCGTCTCGGAGGCTGTGTCTGTGCGCACGGGTGTCGCGTGTCCCCGTCCGCTTTGCCACCGCCGCATCGCTGTGCGGAGACTGATGTGGTCACGTGCAAGTGCTCTGTCCTTCTGTCTGTCTACCCCCCCGCCCCCCGCCCCGGGCCCGGACGCGGCACCTCGAGGGCCGAAGGGGGCGGGGGGCTGGTGTGGGCAGAGTCAGGGGACCCCCCCTCCCCGCGCGTGGGCTCTGCGCCCTCAGGCCTTACGGGTGTGCAGTGGGGGACTGCTTCTCGACCTGTCTGAAATCCGATCCCTTTGGAACAGCGGTCACAGGCTCCCTTTCTTTAGGGCCCACTCAAATGTTCCTGCTTCTGTCGTCCCATTTCTGTGCGTACAGGATCCCCATTGTTTTTCAGAATTGGCACATGAAAAAGAGAGGTGAAAATACAGAGGACGGCAGTGAGCACTGCTGACTTCTTTTTTTGCCTGATCCTTTGATAACGGGATGAGTGCCAGACACAGGACTGTGTCTCCTGCCCGCTGTCTCATCTGCTTGTTTATTAAAAGTGCTCAGAAAACCAGAGTATCTCCTTTCCCATCAGAAAACGAACTGGAACTTTCAAGGGTGACTGTTGTCCAACAACTAGTTTTTTAATTGGATTTTTTTTTTGTTGTCGTTATTCGTTTCTCGTGATTAAAACGACTGTTTAGAAAAGGGATTTTAAAAAAAGAAATTTACAACGTTCTCTTTGAAACTTCTTACCATTTCCCGGGTCAGAACATTTCCCCAAGGTAGCTGAGATATTTTCTGACGTCTGTCTTCTGCCCGAAACGGGGAAGGAGTTCCCTGCCTGGAAATTTCACCGGTTTCTCTGGCATCTCAGATACCGCCGCTGACCTCGGAAAATTGCTTCAAGGAGATTTGATGCTGTCCTAATGGAAAGAACCGAGATCCTCTGATCTTTTAATAAAGTCTTGCCAGGGTTTAAGAATGATCACACCCCAGAACTCTGATGGGAGCCCACAGTGGAGTTCGTTGGTTTCTCTCTTAAGGAGGCGACACTCTGAGACCCGGGCGGCGGGTATGTGACAGCCAAGGCCGCTACAAAGATGTCTTTGTGCTCGCAGGTTCTCTGGGCCCTGCAGTTTAATAGTCCTATTGTCCTCCCAGAGAGCGGCGAGCAAGTAGTTTTCGAAATCTAGAATATCTTTCTGAAAGGAATTAAAAATTTTAACCAGTAGTTTCTGTGGTCAGGGTAGTTAAGACTGATAAAGGGTACAAATACACATAATAGATGTAAGGGTTGAGCCTTGCAATTATCACCTGGCCGGGGGGGGGGGAGGCGGGGAGGGCGGAATGCAGGATTCGAATCTGGAAGAGGGGTATAAGTCCTGTGTTTTCTTAGCCCCCGATAGTCCCAGAAGTCTGGCTAATAATAATAGCGGTACTGTGAGCTGTCCTGTATTGAACACCTACTATGTGCCAGCCACTGACATAAGCATTTTATACATATTAAGTTATTTAACTTTTCAAAAAGCCCACGAATACAATGCCACTGTCATCCTTGTTTTACATGTGAGGAATCTGAGGCACAGAAGGGTGATGAGCCTTTCCACAGTTCTACAGCTGTTCGTTAGTGGAGCTAGGATTCGAACCCAGACATTCTGGGCTCTGAGTCCTAAAAGTTAAGGCCGAATGCCTCATGAGCTGTTACCTCCTCTGCCCGCGGTATAGCCACCTGTGACTGGGGATTTTTAAACGTCCAGAGGCGTAAGGGAACATTCTGCTTACTCTCCTTGCAGATCCTGAGCCCCTCGCTTCTCCCCGCCACCTCACTTCTCCCCAGGGCATCTGCTATAGCTGTCTGTACATCCCCACAGACTCTCCGATGACGGGAACGCATTAGCTTAGCTTGTTCTATGAAATGGAACCTTTCTCTCGGTCTCTGGCTACGTGCGTGATGTTGGGTCGAGGGTTTCCTTACAAAGCGTGTCCCTTGAAACTTTTTGGTGCGTGCGTTGTTTTCCAAGGGCCTTCTTCCAGGTGACAAATTACATGTTTAGTTCTCTGGCTCCCTTATATTCCCGCAAGAGGTATGGTAAAGGTGGACACGAGAGAGCCCTTTGGGTTAAAATCATGTTTGGACTTAAAATGGAGCAAAGAGTGGACATTTCAGACAACTGTACTGTTGTTTGTGTCCGTGAACGTGTTTGTTGGGCTTTGCTAAGCGAAGTTCAATTAGTTGTTCTCGATAGTATGGAGCTTCCAAAGGTAAATCAAATAGACACCGTTTTTGCCTTGAGAGCACAGGTGAAGTGAGGTGTGTTCTCATGGTCGTGATGATGAAACGATGAAACGTCACGTCGGGGACTTTTAAATCATCTCGTTCAAGCCTCCCGTTTCACAGATGGAAACATGAGGTGCGGAGAAGGGAAGTGACTTATCCAAGGTCACACAGTTCCTTAGTGACAGGGGAGGGTTACGTGCCACAGGAAAGGTTTATGCACGACGCATCGAGAGTTCAGAAGAGAAGCGATGACTTCCTGCCGAAATTAAAGTCGGGTGAAGCTGAAGAGCTTTCGAGACTTGGCTCTCAGTACCTTTTCCCAGTGAAATAAATCTTCATGTAGATTTATGAGTCAGTCATCCCTCTTTGGCTTATTTCTGTGAGCAGAGGTCATCGAGAAGTAATCTGTATAGGATATGTGTCACTATGTACTAAACTCATTGGCTTCACAAGCAGTTCTAGTTAAATAGATCTCTCTGGGAAGATCGAAATGGGACACTTTTTAATCAGGAATGGCTTTGGAGAACCATGGGTAAATAGAGTCGTTGATCTTCCTCTTCTGGTTCCGCCGGCAATTGCTCTTTACTCCAGGACATATATAATATATATCAACAACAACAAATGTTAGCAGGGATTCCCACTTATGTCTTAGACTTGGGAAGAAGGGAATTCACTTAAGGATGGAGATTTCTCCCCACAGGTGTTAAATCTTTATTTTGAAATGAGTAGCTTGATACCTAGATTGTGATTGCAGCTTAGATAGCTTTACTGAGGTGTAATTTCCATACAGCAAACCGCAGATATTTGAAGTTTCTAGTTTCATACATTTTAGCACATCTGGGAAACTGTCAATCAAGATAGTGAGCATGTATATCCATTACCCGAGAAGTCTCCTTGGGCCCCTTGGTCACCCCTCTTTCTGACCCCCACTTGCCTCTTCCTCTTCTTCCCTCAGGCAGCACCTAATCTGCTTTCTGTCACTCTAGATTAGAATGGATTTTCTAGAAGTTTAGGTAAATTTGAAATTATACAAAATGGACTGTTTTTGGGGGGAAAGAAATGGGCTTCATCCACTTAACATAATTCTTTGGAGATTCGTCCATATCATTGTGTATATCAATGGTTTATTCTTTTTTTTTTTTCATCTCTTTTTTATTGTGGTAAAATATACCATTTTAACCATTTTTAAATGTACAGTTCAGTGGCATTAAATACCTTCACGTCATGCAATATTATATCCATCTTCAGAACTTTTTCATCTTCACAAATTGTCACTGTCCCCATTGAATACTCTCTGTTCCCCTCCCCCAGCCCCTGGTGTAAGCCCTGTACTACCTTCTGCGTCTATGTATTTGCCTGCTTCAGGTACCTCATGTAAGGGAATTACAAGGTGTTTGTCCTTTTCTGTAGGTTTATTTCACTTAATGTCTTTGAGGTCATTCCACATTGTAGCGTATATCAGAATAAAATTCCACTCTATGCATATATCCATGTTTTGTCTATCCATTTGTCCATCATGGACATTTGGTTTGTTTCTCTCTCGTGGCTATTATGAATGATGCTGTGATGAAACTGTACAAATATCTACTGGAGCCCCTGGTTTTAATTCTTTTGAGTATGTGCCCTGAAGTGAGATTGCTCAATCAAGCGGTAATTATATGTTTACTTTTTTGAGTAAAAAAAGTAAACTATTCTGTTTTCTATGATTGTTTCATTTTACATTTCCACCGACATGCACAGGGTCCAGTTACTCCATATCTGTGCCAACACTTGTTTTCTGTGTGTGTGTGTGTGTGTGTGTGTGTGTGTGTGTGCATGTGTGTTAGTAAATAATAGCTATGCTAATGGGTGTGAAGTTGTTTCTCTTTGCAGTTCCTTAATGATTACTGATTTCGAGCATGTTTTCATGTGCTTATTGGTCATTTGTGTATTTTCTTCGGAGAAACATCTATTCAAGTCCTTTGCCCACTTTTGAATTTTTTTTTGTCACTGAATTATAGGATTCTTTATATGTTGTGGATATTAATCTCTTATCAGATATATGATTTGCAAATATTTTCTCCAAGAACGGCTGAATTTTTTAACGACGTATTTGATGAGCAGGAGATATGAGGACAAATTGGAGCAGAACAAGCTTGATCGCCTGTGACATAAGTTGGGCAATTTAATTCTGTACTGTTGAATGACATCTTTCATATTGATACTAATTAGCTGTGGGACCTTAGGCCGATTAAATTCTTCCTTCCTCAGTTTTCTCATTTGTAAATAGTGATAAGAACCAGGTGAATCCCACCTTGGGATTGTGAGGATTAAATACATGTGAAGTGCTAAGAACCTAACAGTGCTTAGCACGTAGTGAGTATTCAGTAAACATTATTTTTAGTTTTTATTAAAGCTACACATTCATCTGATTTTTAAAAGTCAACTATTTCTATGAGGTCTGTTAAGAAAAAACAGTATTATCTATGCCTTTTCCCCCCATTTCATGCCCCCAGAGGCAATCAGTTTTACTCTTTCAGGTCATGCTTCGAGAGTTAATAACATACTACGTTGTTTGGGGCTTTATTTATTGGCGTCCTCCTATGGAAAGCGAGGACTTGCTTGGCTCTCCCCTCTCCCGGTTGGCCAGGCAGGCACGCTCTTTAGATTCCCCTCAGTCCTTGATAGGTATGTTGTGATTCGGGTTATGTCAGCATTAGCCTTTAGAGTTATCATGGCTGTGAAAACGTCTTCAGAGGCTTGTCATAGACTTCGATGACAGCTTTTTAGAACTTTTTATTTTTTCCTTAATAATGCTCTCGTTTTTTTGTTTGAGTAGCGTTCTGTACCGTCATAGCCAGTTAAATCCTATGCTCTCCAATTACCTAAATCTCTCAAGAGCGTCAGGACCATCAGATCTTCTGTTGATTTCTTTTTCTTGGAAACATAGCTTCTAGAGCCTTCAGAGCTGCTCCAATCTGGACTGGCTACCTTCTACGCCTTTTTTGGTTGTGGGATTTGAAGTCTAGGGTGGCTCGTCAGGGAAGACAGGCACAATGTCCCATTTTGTGGTATCCAGTTGATTCCCTTCATCTGCTTTATTGGTGATTCAGGTCCTTGCTTCCCATCTCTCTTTCCTGACTTATTTCTTTATTTTGATGGAGCATACCCTATCATCGTTTTTTGGTTTTGTTTGTTTGTTTTTTTTTTTTGAGAAAGGGTGCTTAGGTGCTTACATTTTGAGACTTTGAATATCTTAAATTATTTTTATTCTGTCTTAACATGCATCGACACTTTAGGTATAGAAATCTTGACAGGAAATAAGTTTTCTTTCAAATTTTCTTCAGAGGGTATTGCACCAAAGTCTTTCCTCTTCCAGTGTTTATGTTGAGCGTTCTGAGTTTTTTCTTATCCTTTATGTGACTATTTTTTGTTAGATTTTTTCCCCCTAATGTTTCATAACTTCACAGTGATGTTTTTTCGTTCTTTATACTGGCATGTGGTAGGTCCTTTCAGTCCAAAACCCCATGTCCTTCAGTGTGGGGCATTTTCTTGAATTACTTTGTTTATTATTTCTTCCTCTCTTGTTTTCTCTCTAGAATCTCTGTGGTTTGGTTGTTGAATCATGGACTATTCCTCTAATTTTCTTTTTTATTCTCTTATTTTCAATATTTTCGTATTTTTAAATTTTCTCGAGAGATATCCGTAACATTATCTCCAGCTGGTCTATTGACATTTTTTTAAGTACTGAAATATAATATAGATATTAACGTTCAGCTTGACGAATTGTCACGACGTGAACATATTTGTGTAACCAGCACTCAGATTGATAAGCAAAACATTAACACCCCAGAAATGCTTCCTTCCAACGTATTCTTTCCCCCAGCAGAAACCATTCTCTTGACCTCTGAGGTCATACGTTAGTTTTACACATATGTGAGTTAGAATTGTAAGCTCTTTGAAGGCGTGCTTTCTGACTCACTCTTTCTTTATGTCAGCATCTAATGGAAAATCAGTATTTGTTGCCCTGACTCTGTGAGTGTCGTTTGTTGTTGGGTCGTGTGTGCTGTTCGGCTGTTGTGGTCACTGTCCAGTAACTGGTTTCTGTGACGACAGTCTCTGCTTAGAGTTAGGACCCTTTTGATTTCAGATAGCCAATATCTGACCTAAACAGGCTCAATGTAAAAAGATGAGGAATTGTTTCACTTAATACTAAGACCAGAGGTCTTGGTGGCTTCACGTGGACCTCGTTTGAATAGTAGTGCTGTGATCCGTGTCCAGTTCCTTGCGCTTCATCTTTGGCTCTGCTCGAGTGGTCGCTTTCCTCTCTTGAGGCAGACCAACTTGGCATGGGCTCTGAATGACGTCCCCCTGGCTTCTACGGCCACCCTCTTCCTTTTTCACGAGTTTTAGGAAGAGAAACTAGACATGTGCTCTGAAGTCTGGATAAAGCTTTGCCCGAAGCTGATGAATAAATACCTTCTTCTGAAGAGCCCCGTCGGGTTCTGGTCTTCTCTGTCATTTACGACATCATAAAGGTTTCTGTAGGTGCCGTGACCGTCTTTCCTGAGGGTGGCCAAGGACCCGCGGCCTCCATTGTTAGAAGCTCTGCTTTGGAGGATGTATCGTTTGAGAAGTATTTCTGCTTCCTTCCCTCATTTCGTATTTTACTTTAGATAATGTAGTGGTTTTGAAGCTTCAGCTGAGCGCCCCCAGAGCAATTTTTCTCTCCTTTCTCACTTTCATTTTTTTCTACCAAGTGCTTGAAACATGGTGTAATGAGGTTCTCCTGTGTATATGAATATTTATATCTTAAACCCATTTTTTTTTTTTCAAAATGCTTAATCTGAAAGCTGACAGAGCAAGACGTCATGTTGAAGGGCTTTAGATTTTTCGGTGAGGAGTTTTCAGTATTTCTCCTGAAATCCCAGAAAACTTATAATTAATTCTACAATTATTTTTCTCTGTCAAGGGATGACGTTTGTCCTGCGTTGCTTGCTTTGAGGCATCTGAGAGCAGCTTCTTGTTATGGATTCTGAGCTGGGACTGATGAGGTTTTCCTTTTCCCCTTCAGATTGTCTGAATCCTCCATTTTTTCAGACCATTTATTCCTCCTGGCCGAGAAGGAAGACGGCCGATGTCAGCAGCAGCTTGGCTCCTTGTTCCTCACGGCCAGCAAGGAGAGCGTTTCTGCCTTGTAGGACACGGAGGCTTCCCTTGCCTGAGCATTCATTCTGAAGGACACGGTCCCTCAGGAGTGTCTTTGGCTTCCACCATTTTCCCATTACTTTGGAAACCTGTCCAGAAAAATGAAGCAAAGTCCGCACGTAGAAGCTTCTACCTTCCAGAGGGACCATCTGAACCGCAGGTCTGACCTATGAAAAAGGCTTGAGTATCCATCACTGCCCTCAGTAGAAGTCTGGATGCCTTCTGTGGTCCACAGAGCTCTCTGTGTTCTGGCCTCTGCCCACCTCTCTACCTCTTGTAAATCCACGCCATTCATGTGATACTGTTGCAACTCAGAAACCTTCTTGTTCTTATACACCCGCCAGCCTTTCCCTCCTGGACTCTGTGTCTTCTCAGCCTCATTACCTTCCCCTTTCACCTTCTGTCTCCCTCCGATTTTAAAAACAGATTCCCACCCCAGACACCGCAATGTCAGGCACGGATCAGTGCTGGACAGAGGAAGAAGCAGCGCTGGCCTTCGTAGACCTGCCGACCGTCTGCCACTTCTGGGTTTTTCCTGCCTCAAGATCTGTGACTTAGAAAGGAAGGGACCTGGTGCTGAAACCTCTCTAGGTCTGGGGTTAAGGGAGCAGGGAAAATAATTTGCAGGCCAGAGTCTTAGAAATCTTAGCACTCGGCCAAAGAAAAGGGGCTTTTTTTTTTTTTTTTTTTTTTTTTTTAAATTTGGTGGTGATGATGCATATGGACTCAACATTTCAGGAAAATTATCGACATACAATATTAATGGCGTTTATGATTAAATATGACACAAAATTTCAAGCGATATGTTTTATTAGATTAGAACTGCCATCTCTTCCTTCGTGCTCAGGCTTGTATCTCTGTTTCCTATGTAACAGTGGTTGCACGTTGCTCTACAAATGTGAACAAAACGTTTCTTTTCATTAAATGGAATAAATTTTTTTCTAAAACGATTTAGCATAAAAATCAAACTGGCTAATTTGGGGGGTGGGGAGAGTTTTAGACATTTGAAAGTTACGTTTACACTTTGTCACCTGTTTTAACAGTTTGGTGAGAGGGAGCTGGGAACGCACCGAGCACGCGGAGACTCTTAAAATCCTTCGACTGTTACTGAGGGTCAAAGGCAAGTAGGAGCCCATCGCCTCTGCTTGTTTCCCAAATAACACAGGGCGAGAGCAGCCACTCACCGTTGCTGTAGATAATTACAAGTTGATTTTATTGAGAGAGTGAGCAACACTATACTTAGGCAATAAAACATTTATCAGACCTACAGCTTCTCTCTCCTCCCTACCCAGCCCAAGGGGGAAACAAACCTTCAGCAAAAACATTATTTTAATGAGCACATTTCAAAGGCGCGGGATTTATGGGAGACATCAGGAAACACTGATCGCAATTACTGTCTCCGTTTGTCGTTCCGGACGTTATTGGTGCCTCGTCGAGAAGCGTGCTGGGCTGAAAGTCGGAGGGGGAGACAGTCAGAGCGGCCTGTTAGCCCGTGAAGAGGACCGCCGTTGGAATGACCACGCTCAGCAGTACCGAAGCCTCCTGCAAACTGTTCTTTGTAGCTTAAAATCATTCCTAAAAAAGTTAAGTTGATTTGACCAGCGAGGGACACAGGAAAAAAAACTTCTCAAAATATTTCTGGTCTTTTTTTTTTTTTTTTAATGGGCCACGCGCTACGTCTTTGTCACTTGGGTCCACTGGTGGGAAGCACCCTGAAACGTTGGGGTATCATGACTATAAACGTGTGATTTCTCAGATCGGTATTCTTTTGCGAGGTTGATCTGGGTATCAGGTAATTTCGCATTATTGTGGCGCATGCTAGCATTGATCGCATCACAGGAGCAAGTGTTTGTCATGTTACATCACTTCTTTTAGTCAGCACTTGGCTGCTTTTCTAATACATGCAGTAGACGTCACCATCAGATGACAAATATCCAGACTCTAGAACCCGGGTTGGCAGGCGTTTTTCTTTAAAGGGCCAGATAATAAATATTTTCGGGTTTGCAGATCTTAATGGTCAGCGTTTTCGCTACTCAGCCCTGCTGTTCAGCATGAAAGCGGCCATGGACGGTATGGGTGAGAGTGTGTCCCCGTTAAACTGTATAAAAACCAGGCGATAGGCCTGATTTGACTGTGGGCTAGAGCCAAGTCCACAGACGTCCATGCCTGTAGGGGCCAGGCCGGTCCCCCAGATGAAGGACGTGCCACTAGCAGAGAGCACACGACATGCCTTGCGTAAAAGGGGCAGCTACTTCGGACTCGTAGGCACTCGTGACTGGCTCAGTGATACCAGATATGATCATTGAAGAGCAGCTGGAAATGGGTGATTTTATGCAAAGTCCTTTTATCAGTTGGCAGCTAATTCAGATTTGTGAAGGAAACACAGTGCAGCTCAAGCCGTGCACCTTCGCGAGCTCCCGCTGATTCTTGGAACCTGGTTTTGCACATTCCGAGGTGTAGCTGTGTATTAGGTCTACATAAGAACCGCCTGGCCGGTCATCAGACCTGGAAAGCAAATAACGGAGCTCCGATGTCGATGTCGCTAACTAACCCTTCGAGTGCCTCCGACTGCCATCAGTCATCGGTGGTATTCTTTCCTGCGGAGCCTGGAGGCAATTGCAGAATTCCCCACCAGGGCTCAAAAAAGCCACAGCCAATAAACTAGCCCTGTCCCCTGGTGTGTGAGGTATCTGTCATCCCCGTTTGAGAGGATTCTCCTTAAAATGTTTTTGGGATTAACCTAGAAAATGGCTTTGGGCTTTTTACTGTATAATTTTATCCTAGCTAAAAGTTGCTCTTAACAAGAGTATTTGAGAAAACATGTATCAGAAATAACAGCTATGAAAAAAGATAAGATTCTGATCATATGGCAGTATCAGATTTTAGATTCAAACTCAGGGAATTAAAGACTATCCACGGTTGGACGTGTCCTTAAAGGTCATTCAGTAGCATTCTTTCCTTAAAGAGACCATGAACGTGGATTTCTGGTTTGATTTTTTTCACCATGCCTATGCATAGTAATGTTAATGAATAGTTATAAAGGGATGTTCCTTCCCCCCGACTTCTCTTTTACTAACTGTAACCCTTGTTCCATAGTTACTGCAGAGTAAGATGTCCAGAATTTAGGGGTTCTGTGTGTTGGGTGTATGCCATCTGCAATGCATGCATTTCTGGATTGTGGGTGTGGCAGCCTGAGTAAAACATGCTTTATTGTTCACTTCGATCACATAAAACTTAACATCTTGTCTTCTCTCTTCTTACTCTGCTTTCTAAGCGAGTCTAAACCCTACTTGTTTTTCGAATTTGATCTCTAAGAATTCTCTGATTGTTTGAACCCCCATTGAACCTGTCTCTTCTCTAAATTTCTTTAGCATCGAGAACTGTACTAATCTAGCAGCGTTATGTCTTTTACGTTATTTTATTTAATTTGCTTGCGTTTTCGTCTCTTCCTGAATTAACGTTTCCTTTCCCTGCCATCCAGCACTGCAAGGACTGTGAATGTCGTGACCTGGAAGAACATTTTGTCTTTAAGCAGTTAGCACAGACGCTCCTTGAATGTTTTCTGTGTGCCAGTTTCTAGTGTCCGTTTCTAGGGCTCTAATTGTAGACGAAACAGAAAAACGGACCCTGCCTGCCCTTGAAGACTGGCGCCTTAGTGGATGAAAGTCTCACAGAAGTTAACCTGTCCCCTTACTAGGCATTCGTGACAAACACTCCAGCTACACTGGAAAGGAATTTCCACTGGGACCCAGCTCTCGGTTCCGTTCGCCGATAGATCCCTATTCCCTATAGCAAGTGCTCAGTAGATGTGTCTTAAATGAACTTCTACAGTTTTTATATGGGGCTGTCCCTGCAGGATGTGGCGTAGGCAGATTCTAGTGTGTGCCTTCTCCTTTATGGGCCTCTCTCACTCCTGTGCCTCAGGCACGTTCTCTTCTCAGAAAAATCAGTTGTGAGTGTGAGTATCCTTCCTGAAATACTATAGGTGAGTGTGTGCGTGCACACACACACACACACACACATATATGTTTGTATCTTTCACACAAACTATAGCCTGTTAGTTTTTTCCTCTTAAAAATGTATCTTAAAAATATATCATAGTTTGGTGCATAAGCTTTCAGTGGCTACATAATATTTTATTGCCTGGACATTTCATAATTTAGTTCACCAGAAAACTTTTTGATGGACATTTAGGTTCTTTGTGACCTTTTGGTCTTCTAAACAGTGCTACAATACATATCTTTGCTCAATGTCATCTTACAGCCTCTGCAAGTAGGGATTTTAGCATACATTCATAAAAGTGGCATTGTGGAATTCTCTAAGTTCAGAGGTTTATGCATTTGGAATTTTGATAAGTATTGTGGAATTGGCTTCTACAGAGTTTTTGAGCATGCCATTTTGCTAATACCATATTTTATCAAAATGTTTGCTCTTTTCTGATCTGATAGGTGAAAACTCTCTATTGGGGCTTTAATTTGAATTTCTCTTGTATGAAAAGTTTGAATGAACATCTTTTTATATGTTTACAAACTCGTTTCCTTTTGTGTGTTTTGTCTTCATAACTTTTGCTCATTTTTTAATTTGATTATTGGTGTTTATCTCATCGATGTGTAAGAGCTCTTTGTATATTAAAAAAATCTCCTAGCTATGCTTGCTTGTTTATGTTTTTATGTGAATTGTATAATGAGCTCGCCTAGTTACCAACCCCATTCACCAAAAAAAATCAGTCCTATAAATGAATTTAGAGAGAACTACCATTTCCATGATGTTCAGTTTTATTTCCCAATAGCATAATAAGTCACTATTTTGTTTAAATATTCTTTTGTGTTCTTCAATAGTATTTTTAAGTTTTTCTTTATATAGAGAATTCGTGTGTAAAAACCTTACTAGATATTTTTATGTGCACCCTTT
Organism: Eonycteris spelaea; assembly: GCA_003508835.1. Lineage (NCBI taxonomy): Eukaryota > Metazoa > Chordata > Mammalia > Chiroptera > Pteropodidae > Eonycteris > Eonycteris spelaea. The sequence goes on along the minus strand of PUFA01000071.1, from coordinate 3,280,514 downwards.
TATAGCTAGCATTTTCTTACTTTGTTTATTGCTTGGGATATATTTTTTCTAGTTGATTTGCAGATAAATAATCATGTAATTTGCAAAAAATAATATTTTTTCCTTTTAAAAAATTGTGCCTGTTTTCGTGTCTAAACGGGACATCTCTGTTATGCAACTCCAAAGGGCACCATTGTGTTGGCCATGATGGTCATTGTGGTGATAAATGGCATCATTTTCTAATTCTTAACTTTGGGAACGTTTCTGATGTTTCTCTTAAAATATGATGCCGGCATTGGGCATGAGGTAGATCAGTATCCTGTCAAGGAACTAGCCACCTATTTCTATCTTATTGGGTTTTTTAATCATGAAAAGATGTATTTTGTTGAATACTTTTATGTATCTTTGGTGACTTGTGATTTTTTTTTCATCTACAAATACGATTAATTTTTGCTTATTGAACTAGCCTTGTATTCCTGTCATAAGTTGCACTTGGTCTTGAGCCGTTATTCTTTTAACATGCTGCTGGATTTGGATTCTTTTTTTTATGTTGTTCTTAGGAATTTTGTGTTGACTTTCAGATGTGAGAGGTGTGTGTGTGTGTGTGTGTGTGTGTGTGTGTGTGTTTTGCACTTTGATACACATTATTCTATCTTCCTGAAAAGAATTTGGAAACTTTTTCTTCTCTGATCATAAACAATTTCAAGTATACCGGTTACCCACTCCTTAACTGTGGTAGAATTCTCCTTTGAAAGTCTGTACGCCTGTATTTTTGTGAGTGATAGTTCTTTGACAACATCTATACCTTTTATATCTTGTTTTAGCTTTTCTATCTCTGCTGGTGTCGATTTGAGTAATTACTATATTCCTAAAAACGAACCATTTAATCTAGATTTTCTAATTTCTTTGCAAAGAATTGAACAAAACCTTTTGTTTCCTCAGTATCCATGGTTATTTCCTCACCATTTTAAGGTTTTTTTTAGTTAAAAATAAATGACGTATTAAAACTAGTCTAAAGAATGTGTTTCAAAATATATACATGAGGAATTTTTAAAAATTAAAATTCAATTATTCCTAAGATAACCATTATAAAACTCAGAACTTTAGCTGAAGCATTTCTTTCTGATCTCGCCCTTCTCTTCCAACAGACCCTGAAGAAGAAAGCGAGGATGACCCTCAGCTTGAAGGCAGAGACCCCGATATCTGGCATGTTGGTTTCAAGATCTCATGGGACATGAGACACCTGGCTTGGCGATACCCCTTCACCAAGGAGACTGCTATTTTATGCTTGGTAACTAGACTATCGCTGCCCTATTGCCTAAGTTTTAGATTATTGGCTAATATTTTGAATATGTCATTTGACATGAACTTTTCAAGTATTTTATAGTAATAATGAAATTTCTACATCTTTACTGGGTTGGTTTTTTTGTTCGTTTGTTTTTGTTTTTGTTTTTTTGAGATAATGCTAATTTTTCAGCATTGCTTTTCTTTTCATTCTCAGTGTTTATGGAGTTTCCTAAATGTGCTAAACAATTTTCAGGAGTCTTCATCAGAGCCACGAAGTCATCTAGATCAGCTTATCAGTGTGACGTTTGAAAAACATTTCCCTGTCTATGTAGGGTCTTAGTGAGGAAGATGTTTCCAGTTTTTGAATTTAGTGTCTGCGTGAGAGCAGCAGACCTGCGGCAGGGGCCTTTCTCCCCTCTTGTCATTTAGGTTTTGGGAAGCAATTTTTCAGCTGTGGGTAAGCTAACCGAAGCTGTGGAGTTGGTGGACCTCTGTTTTTCTTTATTTGCTCTAAGTTTTCTGTTTTGGGACTTTCTTACCTGCGTTTTGATGCACAGTGTACCAATCATATCCTTTCTGACTCATTAAGCAATCTCAGGTGTATTCTCTCCTTGGCTGGGGCTCCAGATGGTTCTGACTCTTACCTGCCTGGGGAAACCCGCTCATGTGTTGGTTTTAGAGCCGAGAAGCACCAAGACTCGAACCCGATCTTTATTATAAGAATGATTTCCCAATTGATTGAGTGTTTGTAGAGGACCCGCCGTGTTCCACACGCTGTGTAAGGCTCTGGAGGAGATACTGGGGATGGATCAGACTGGGTCCCTGACTTCTAGAGAGTCAAAGTCGCAACAGCTCTTTCGGCATCACTTCTTCCGGTACTTTCCAGATTTTAGCCATTCGTTGAGGAGCTTCGAGGTTCTTGCTGTATCCTTATGCGACGTTACTGTCGCTGGCACAGTATTCCTCTCTAAATTCCCTTTTCCTTTTACCAAAATGCACTTATTTTAGCAGGAGATTTCATATCACTGTATTAAATGGAAAACCAGCATCACTTGGCCTTATTTTTTGCCGAAGATCCCGAGTCCGAGTCTGTTCTGTCTCTGTGATTAAGAAAAGCAGCTGAGCAGCCATGGGAGAGGTGTTCGTGTGGCACCTGAGACATCCTCCTGGATGCCGGCGGGGAGGCGGGAGGATCACTTTGTAGGGAGTGACTCTCTCACAGTGTGGTCCCCGGGTACTGACTGCTGTGTCTCTTTACCTCTTCAGTTCCTCTCATGGGCTGATCCCTGCATCTGCTGAACGCAGAGCTCGGTAAGCCCCGAATCTCCCGCCGTCCTTGTACGTGGCTTTACCGTTTTACAAGTCAGTTTCCCATAAGCAGCCTCATCCAGTCTCCAAACGACCTTTGGGCGAGGTGAGTGGAGATTGTTATTGGAGTCACTCGGCCCCCTGAGGCAGCACAGGGGCCAGGGTGGGTTTCAGGTTTTATACATGCGTGATTCCCGACTTCGGATCGTTCGACTCACGATCTTTTGACCTTACGGTGGTGCTAAAGTGATGCGCATGCAGTAGAAACCGATCTTCAGATTTCAAAGTCTGATCTTTTTCCAGGCTAGCGGTGTGCAGCACAGAGCTTGCCCTCTGGTGATGCGGGACAGTGACAATGAGCCACACCCGGGTCGACGGCCAGCACCGTACAGTGTGTGTGCGCATTGTGTTAGATGACTGTGCTCACCTGCGGCTGACGTTGTGTTGAGCAGGCTGGTGGTACGCCAGGCTAAGCTCTGACCTTTGGTAGGCTGGGTGTAGTAAATGCATTTTCAGCTTATGATTCGTTTATTGCTTCGTGACCCCATCGTAAGTCGAGGAACCTCTGTACCGTGTTTTTCCACTCTAGAAGGGACCACGTAGACTTGATCGCTGTCCACAGAAATCTCAGCATGGGATGTGTTCAGGGTTCAGTTCATACCTCCCCCTGCCTCTCCCCTGCCTGCTCGGCAGCTGAGTTTCTGTTCTGAAGCCTCCGCCCCATCATTGAGCATCATTTGTAGGTAAAACAGATCATTACTTCATTTTTTAATGTACTGCCTAGATTTGGATGTTTACCTCGAGTATCAATGGGTGTTAACTTTAGCCAATAAACTGCTTTCCTTTGGAAAATGAGTTCAGGAGTTTCTGTCAGCAATTTGTATCGTTAAAAGAAATGAGAGTCGGAGTGGTGCCATCTTCCTTTATTTTCTGTGTCTAAAACTAGTAAACACACGTCGTAAAAGTTTGGCTACCTTCCATTGTTAGTAACATCTCATTGCAAGAGTAACCTGTCCTCACCGTTGAGAAAGAAACTGAAAAGTATAAATGAAAGAATGTAAAAATCAGGTTCACGCCTGTTTTAGTATATCTCTTTTCAGCCTTTTTTGTATATATGTATACGTGTCTGGAATGATAGTAGTATATGAATTACAACTACATTTATTGGGGGCTAACGAGAAGTCAAGCGTTTTTTCACCTTCTCGATCATCCTCAAAGTAGGCATTAGCTATCATTGCAAAAATAAAAATCAAGGTTAGGTCGATGTCGTTTCGTAGCCATGGTTACACAGCGGGTGAGAGGCATGGACCGGAACTCGTCATTTTGTCCCGCCTGGGCGCGGATCCCACCGTGGGCTCCGCCCTCCCCCAGCACGAGGCCCCCGCCACACGGGAAGCCTCCCGCACTCTGTTGTTCAGGAAGGGAGGAAAAGAAGAAACACGACAGTGGTTTGTGGGCTGCTACTTTTTCATTTCTTTTTAAAATTAAGGTTTTTCTTGTCTCAGAAATAGAATAATAATGGAAATATGAAATAATTACATTGTCCTTTAAAATTTTTAAAAATGTTTTGAACATTTATCTTTTGAATATTGTATTGTATATGCACATACATCTTAAAATAGACATTGGGTCCCTTTAGCTGTTGTAAGCGATAAACAGAGAAGTGTTATTATTTTGTTGGAGCCGATATCCGAGACGTAATAACTGCTTTCTCAGCTCCCGCCTTCAGATGTAGGTGAACCAGCTGGTACCTCACTGACCTGGGCCACGCACAGCACAGTGTTCCCGAAGTTTGTATTTAAAATGTGTTTTTTTTAAAAAAAATTTTTTAATGAAGATATATGGGATTTCTAAAATGAATTTTATCCAAGTCCTCTTAAACAAAATAAAACAAACAATAAATGCAGCCAGGGTCAAATGCTCCATTTTTCCTTTACTTTTGAAAATTCAGATGCAATAAGGAGCCCGATGGAGAGACGTCAGCCTCGTGCCGATATCTGAAATTGAACTTCATAGCACGTACGAAAAGGAAACAGTTTAGCTCAATTTATAATAATATATTGGTCTGCAGAGGAAGTGCAGGCTGAGCGCTGCTGTCTCAGGCGAGTGCTCCAGGGGCGTCTGATGGAGAGCGAGTCGGGTGCTTGTCATAAATCCACGGCCCGTGGAAGCCAGCGGAGGCCCAGCCGGCTTCGCCTGCGGACACGCCTAACCGGGGTTGTCACGCTTCTGCTTTTAAATTGGAATCTTTGCCCTAATCTCAAAGTTAGACATGACCAGATTTGCAAACAGATTTACAGTTTTCACTAATTTTCCAACCAGGACTTCAAAACACACTTAGAGGGGGGAAAAATATCCTCTGGTCTTTTTCAGAGCAGGGTGATTTACTTTGCCCCAGATGTTTTCCATAGACTGAATGTAACCTGGGCGTTAGGGACTTAAAAGTGGCTTGGAGAAAAACGTTTTATTTTTTATTTTTTTTTTTGGTGGAACAGATTATACAGTTCAAGGGACACCAACCACATTATGTTTATTAACCAGGAGTAGGGTGTGGAGGTGGGTGTTTCAGGACAAAGGTGAGCGCTAGGAAAATAATTGGGGCAACCCCTTCCCCCTTAACGTATTATTATTATTATTATTATTATTATTATTGTTATTATTACTTTTTACATGCCACTATTTGTGATGTCGTTCTATCTGGTCTCTTTATTTCCTTAAATCCAACCGAATCGCGAATACCTATCGTTGCTATAACAATCAGTTATTTCAAAGCTTTTGGTTGCCCAGTAAAAATTCCCCTGCAGAAAAAGAAAAAATAATATGAAATGAGATGCCTAGTCTTTTGTCTTTCTTTTTGGGATTTACTTTAGCTCCGCAACCCTTTGGGGTAAAATAACGAGCAGGCTGTGGGGTTTTCCGCCTGGAGACCGGGTTCTGGACGCGATCGCGGCCTGCTGGGGTGGGGTCGTTAGCGCCCCGAGTCTGTGCCTCACCGTCGAACTAGTGGTAATGACATTTGCTTCCCAGGGTCCTCGTGAGGCCAAATAAGAAAACGAATGGGAACGTGCTTTGCGAACTGCGACCCCGGGTCGTGGGGCCCGGGCCATGGCCACTGGCGAGCAGATGCCCGAGGTGACGCGAGAGAGCGAAGCTGGTGGCCTCACCCTGCTCCGTGCCCGGAGTGTTGCAGCTTTGCCCCGAACTATTTCGTACAGATGATTCCGTCGCCCATAAAGCGACTTCGGGGACTCCCATTCTTCGCAGCCGACTCTGGAGGGCGAGGAGATGCGCACGTGGCCACATCTCAGCTCGGCTGGGGCCGAGTTGCCTTACAAAGCCTGGCCCCCGATTTTTTTGTGTTTTGTTTTTTTTTACAGCTCAGGTTCATCGTCTAGAAATATCTGTGGTGAGAGTGGCCAGACCAGGGTCCCTGAACGTTTGATGTTCTCTCACCTGGAAGTAAGGCGCGCCTCTGTTTTGGGGGGCCACGTGGGCGCCCCGGCAGGAAGACCGAGGCCTCTAGGAGTTTAAAGTCTCTTACCCGGGGCGTCTCAGGGCCTTGACTTTGAGACTGTGGTATCTTAGCAAATCCTCCGGTGTCCCTAAATCAGTCCTGCCCTGATTTAGACGTTTTAGTCAAAGGAAAAAAAGGCTTTTGTTGTCCCTCCCGTCCCCCACCCCCGCTGACCCCATTCCCTCCCCCACCCCCCAGACCTCTGACTGACCAACTGAAGTAAAAAGCGCCTGTAATTTATGGCTTAATCATAAATTCTCCATAATTATACTTTATTACCTCTCATGGGCCTTGAAACGTAGGTGCCATGTTCTGCTTTCTGCCGAGGGGGGGAATAGCGCAGAAACGGCAATAAATTAGGACTCGAGGCTGCAGTCGGTGAGCTCGAGGAATTGCCGTTTAAGGGGAAAGTGCTCCAGCAGCCAGACGAGCACCTGTCCTGTTTGTTTTCACGTCGAAAAGGAGAAACGTGACAGCGTAGCTTCCACCGCTCGTCCGACGTGACCTCACGGCGTCCGTCACCTTCTCACTGAGGTGTTCGCTTCCTGCCGCTCGCTTTTTGCAGAGCTGAGGACGTGTCTCTCCTCCTGAAACTTTCTCTCTAAAATATGTCCCCAAATGCTGACGTTTTCAGATTTGTGCTCTTTGACTGGATACCTGACTTTTTTTTTTGTATTCAGTAGAATTAGGGAGAGGGCATAGCTTGTGGGCTATGCCCCGAGGACAGGCACCTGAGCCCCGAGGACAGGCCTGGAGAGGATCTGCCCACCTCTCCCACTTCCTTATCACACCCAGGCCTTTTGCTTATTTCTGCACCATTTTGTCTTGAACTTTACTCGAAATGCATGGGATGAGTGTACGTGCTGGGGACCACCCACTGTGCTGGTTTTGATACATTTTATTTCTTTCTTTTAACCAGGCTGTCAGGTGCTCCAACTCCCACTGATCCCCATTTTTTTTTCCCAGGAAAGAAAATTTACGGGGTTGTCTGTTGATGGGTATGCGGTTTCTTTTATGGGTATGAAAATGCTCCCACGTTGGTTTGTGGTAATGGTTGCACAATCCTGTGAACATACTACGACAATACAGGCAATTGTATACTTAAAATGAGGGGATTCTTTGGTGTGTGAATTATATCCCAATAAAGCTCCTTTAAAACAAGGAAATTGAGGCTTAGAGAGGCAAAATGACTTGTTCACGATAACATACCTAGGGCAGCTTGTGTGTGAATCCAGGTTTTTCTGAGACCAAAGCTGTTTTTCCTTCCATTGGGCCATGCTGTCCTTGCTCTAAGTCCTGAAATTTTTTTTCTTTAAAAATGTGGGGAAAAAATTTGAACAATTAATTAGAGGAATGCAAATCTATTTTCGCTGTAAAGGATTAAAAAAGTGAAAGCAAATAGAATAAAATGTGGAAGTGTTCTTTTATCTTCTAGCTGGTCGTTCTGTAAACATTAACATAAATCTAGTTATGCTAATTTCTGTACACGTCGACTGCTGCTACTTTTAAATAACACAAAAGGGACTTTATTGTATATGTTTATAGTAGTTGCTTTTTCTTTTTCTTTTTTTTTTTCACCTAATAAAATGCCCTGGAGACTTTTGTTCATGTCTGTATCTCATTCATCTTATTTTTAGTATTATAAAAATAATATATTAACTAGGAAATAAAAATTCAAATAGTTGAGAAGGATCTAATATAGAAAGTGAAAAACGCTTTGCCATCTACCCCAACTTGTATTTCTTAAATGTAATTTCTTTTCACTGTATTTGTACTTTATTCTTCAAATGGTTACCTCCTTCACTTTTAAGGACATAGTTAATTCTTCTGTTTCTTTATCCAACAGCTGTAAGCATAGTCCGTTTCTCCATTAAGAAAAATGGAATCGGCTGTCTCACACTGTCTCTCACTCTTGCTAATTTTTGTTAATGTTTACTTAGAGGTTTTTTTTTCTTGACCGATTAACCTTATAACCAATATATATAGATACTCTCTTGACTTTTAGTCGTAAGATGGGGGAAGGTCAAGTTCTCTTCGGCCTCATCGTTACTTTCGCATTTTTGAAGTTTGTAACATTCACACGGCAATTTGTAATTTGGATAGGGCCGCCGTGCTTTCACTGGGCGTGGATTCTGAAATTTGAAAGCTGGCGCGTCACAGTGCGTGTGTGTGTGTGTTGTTTAGTGCAGGACCAAACAGAATACCTGGATCGATCCATACCTAGAGGACACAGCCCGCCGTGATCACTAAGCCTGTGTCCGCGCAGCGGGAATGTTGTCAGTGTCAGGCTGAGACTCTCTTTCGTCAGAGGCTCAGAATCCGGCCACGTTTTCGCCAGCCGTGTGTTTGTGGAGCGCTCCCTCTGCCCCGGGAGTTCAGACGGGCCCTTCTTTATTCTTATCGACGGCAGAATCACGCCACTGCGATCGCTCCATGCTGCTCGATGTCTCGTCAGACTGCTCATTTACTGTTTTCAGGAGTATTGGGTCCTTCACGCCCACCCGGCACAGTTATCAGACTGAGATTTCTTCTCATTTCGCTCCTTTGCTAGTTTTCCGTTTTGACTTGGGTTCCCTGGGTTCCTATCTCTTGGAATTTTCTAAAGATGCCTTCTATCTGCTGTATTTTCTATTCTTAAAAATTAATCACCTCTTCAGTATCTAACAGTACTTCAAACATGATAGGTACTTTATAAATACTTATTGAATTAATGAGTAAATGAATGAACCAAAGATTGGACTTTTTTTTTTTTTTAATTTCATGGCAATATGTGTCGGCCATGCAGGCAAAAGGAAATATTTGCCTGTCTTTGAAAGCTCCTGGCTGAAAAGGTTTTGAAGCCCCTCCCCCGAACAGCCAGCCATTCATTCACCTAATGCTCGGGACTCTCCAGAGATGCCTTTTAGAATCTTCCATGGCACTCTGTTCCTTCGGTGACCCATTCTTTACTTCATTATGTCTAGTCCAAATACCCGTGTGGCATCCCAGAATTTTCCAAAATTGACGCAGTGTCCAGATCAATCTGTACATTCTCTTCCAAATGTTTTAGAAGAAAACCACCGCAGGTAACAAAAATGCGTTCGTTTCTTTCAAGCCAAGGATGGACGCGTGACTATGAATTGTGAGACCCTTTCATTCTTCTGTGCTTCATTCATTCAGAACCCTGCCGTACTGGGATAACTCTGCATCTGGGTTGGCTGGGTGGAATTTTTCCTTTTTGGCAGGCAGTCTTCATATGCCCTCTTTGGCTCTCTGTCTATATAAAGTAATTCCTAAAAGCGTCAGCCGTGGAAAAGAATTTTTTCAGGCTTTTAATTTGGTTGCACATCCTGCGTGTATTCTTTGCCGTGTCTCTAAAGACCCTGGAAGAATGACCATGAATGGAGCCCTGTTTTTTTTTGTTGTTGTTGTTTTTTTTAAATTGATCCTTGTTGAAGGTTTGAGCCCAGGACTAAGACAAGGAATGACTTTGTCTTTGCTGAATTAGTCAGTCCCTACAGCAGATGTCAAGGCCAGACCGTATGCCCCATGATGGAAGATTCACTAAACTCTTCCTGTGGAATAATGCTTCCGGGCTCAATAAACATTAGTGAAAAACTTTTTAAAAGATATAAATTATACTCCTTCGTCAATTCATTATAGTGGCTTTGTTCTAAAGTTCTGTCCCAGAATCGGTCCAGGCACACTTTTTCCTTGTCTGTATGCACACTCTTCCCTCCGCCATGTCTGGATATTTTTAGGTAGGTATATATGTATAACTCACTTATTACAGGGTGACAGTGACAAAAAAAAAACAACGGTATACCCACAGTGGCAGGGCCACCAACCCATCAGCGTGGATGCCGGTGCTCCCCTTCCCCTCAGGATGACAGTGACCGATGTAGAAGGGTGTCACCTCCTCGCAGCGCTAAGCTTTTCGGGAGCGGTACTACTTTGTGTGTGTTCTCTGTGGTCTCCCACCTCACACAGCACTTAGCGCCTCGTGCGGAATACGAAGGTACCGCATCTTGGCAAAGAAGGTCCTGGTTTCCCCTCCCCAGGTGTTAGCTAGAAACCATCGTCATCTTCCTCACTTGCCAGCGGAAAACTAGACGTGCGGGAGGAGGGAATAAAGCGGGGAGTCCCAAGTTGTAGGAGAGGACAGAACTCAGAGGCTTAGGTGGCCGCGTCTTGTTTCATTCATTAACGTTATCTGGAAAGTTTTGGGGCCCCACAGTGCCCTGGAGTGGCAGGCGGGAGTGATGGCTCTGCGTGCAGGAAGGGGAGAGGGAGGAAAGTACTTCATTCACGCCATCTGGCAGCCTGACCTCTGCCCTTGTCCTCCTCCCTTGCCCAGCCCCCTCTGCCCTGTCTCTTGGGAAGAGTCTCATCCCGGAGAAGGAAGAGGCCAGCCCTTGCCAAAGTGAGATTAACGTTCTTTTTGCATATTTAGAAAGCAAAGCAAAACAAAACAAAACAAAAAACACAACAAATGATTAACCTCAGGCATCCATTCTCTTTACAACCCAGCAACAAACTAAGCATTCCATAAAAGTTAATTTATAAAAAAGAGGGGAGAAGCTCTGTGCCCTGAGGTCATCTTGACCTAGGCTGCTGGTGCCTTCGCTGTGGCTGTGCCCTCGTTGTTATGTGGGGAGCGAACCTCTTTTCTGAGGACCTCGTCACTGAACCTTTCCCTCTAGATCATTCCATAATAATGACACTTGTCATTTTATCTTTCCTTGTTAAGTACGGAAGTAGGAATCTTATGTCATCCAGTCCAGGATGCCATCGGTTTAGAGATGTAGTTCGATTTCAGAGATGTGAAATAGGAAGAAAAAATGTGGACCTTGGAATCGATAAAATGGGGATACGTGCTCTTTGTTGAGAATTTACTAAGTTTAGGAAGCGTAAAGTAGTTCATAAAAGACATGATGGTATCACCTGCACAGAGGTGACGTCATTCGTAACTATTTGGTCTAATGTTTCTGTACATGGGAATATATATTTCTTTCTTTTCAGAAATTGTCAGATATAATATTTTGTATCTTTTTTCTTTCAATACTCATAGCTTAAACATTTTTCTTATTAAATATTCCTTGAAAATGGGTTTTTAAAATGTGGGTTAAATAGTAATCTTTTACTTTTAGTCACTTAATTCATTTCACTTGTATGTATATTGCTCCAGTGAACATCTTTGTATATGTGTCTTCATCTGCATCTGTAATTATTTCTTTAGGACAAATCACTAGAAGTGGAATACCTGGGCGAGGGATGAGAATCTGGATATTTTAAAACTACATATTATTATATTGTCAGACTGTAACGTAGACAGATTGTTGAATTTACATTCCCACTCGCAGTGTGTGAAATGCAGTTATCAGTTTTTCTACCAGCCTCCTTTACCTCTAGACAATTCTGGGCATTACAACTCAACAATTATTTTTTGCCTGTTTAATGGGTGACAGTAATGTGCTGTTGCTTTAAATTGCATTTCTATATATATTGATGAGATTGCTCATTTTCCATGTTGGCCGTTTGTATATTTCTTCCTATTCCTATTCTTTGGCTGATCATCTTTTGCCCATTTTTCTGTTGAGGTATGAGTATTTTTCCTGATATTTACCTTATTCAGCTCTTCTCACTTCCCAGGCGTTTTTAAAGATACTCTTCTGGATTTTTGACAGATTTTTAATATATTATTTTTTTTTAGGTAAAGCATCTTTACTTTCAAATTTCATTTTTTTTATACTTGCATTAACTTAAATGACCACGTCCGAAATTATTTAACCTTTAGGCTCATCGACAGTCTTTTCATGCTGTGGTTTTCATTGCTCTGGGAGGTCTCGGTCAGCTAACGTGTAGGCTCTGACAGTTTTTTTGGGAAGGCTGACGGCCGGGAAGTGGCAGCAGCGTGCTCTCCGAGCACTCGCGTTGTCCGAGTGGCTTCCTGTGCCTTCACGTGTCAAGGTCTCCTTGAACAGCTGCAGGATTCTTGACTGACGAACTTGAACACTATAGATGTTATTCCCTTCCCTGCTGATGTCTGAAGCCAGGGAGATGCTTGAGGCCGTCTTTATTTTGATTCTGTCGTGATGGACGATGCGTGTTCCCTTTGGACATTTGTAGTCCACGTTTAATTTTGGACAGAATACCGTTTTTGTACTTGGGAACCACTTTGTGGTGCATGCTCAGGCCTTTTCCCAACTTTGGAAACTATTCTCTTCTTTCTTTGCTCGTTCTTTCTAAGGTTCCTGTTACCTCTCTTTCGGTTTCCAGAATCTGTCCCTCATGTCTTGTCTTTCCTTTCACTGACTTTCCGTTTCCCTTTGAGTTCTAGGAGAACCGTTTTGAGTTTAGCCCCGTTTCAGTAATTCGAGTCTCTGCAGCCTGCGTTCTGTTGTCACCTGTCATCATCCTTTGAAATGAAGCAATGCTATGAGAAAACAGGCCACTTTAAGCGATGTTTTTTTTTCTCATACTGTTCCGTCTTCATGTCTGATTGCCTCATTTTCGGAGCGTGCCTTCTTGAATCCAGCCTCTTCTTGAAATATTGAGAGTTGAGTAAAACAAATTTTTTTCTGCCGTTTTGAGTAAGACTTTTCATGAGAGATGGGTTTCAGTCCCAGGGGTCCCTTTCTGTTGAACTACAGCATTTTCGTGGGAGTCGGGTGATCTGTCCTCGTCCGTGTCTCTTTAGAGAAAGAGGGACAGTCCTGGCTTTTAGTCAAACAGGTGTTGAGATGGTTTCTGTGGAGACTGAGCGCGGCTTCCTGGCCACATGTTTCACTTAGTAGGAAGGAAGAGAAACGCATCCTCACAGCGCCAGGTAGACGTGATAAACGCGAGTGCCTGACTCGGCCCCGTCTGCGCGGCGTAGGTGACTGCAGCGTGAGCAGCTGCGGCCCACCCCTGGCTACCTGCTTGCCTCACGCTCTTACCTCGGCAGCGCCTGGTTCGCTTCTCAAAGTGGCGGCGTGTGCCAGCAACACGTCCTGAGGTCTTGAGTGGCACAGGTTGCGTGCGCTGCGGGCTGCCCCTCCAGAGGCCAGAGGCCTGCCCCGTGGGTGCCCCGGAGCCCGGCATGCCCTCCTGATGGTCCCCTCTGCGTTAGCCGGTGAGCGCGCCTCTCGGGATTCCCCTGATACGTTTGTCAGGATGCTGCCCTTTCCGCCCCATGTCAGCCTCCTTTCTCATCTTCCTTGAGCCTCGACCCACCTGGATGGCATCCAGCACAATTCCTTTGCCGTTTCTGGCGGATTGAGCCCCTTTGCCCGATAGTTAGTGCTGGAAGAAGTGTGGCTCTCTCTGACTGTTCCTTCGGTGTCTCCCTGGGCGGCCAGGACTGGAGCCGGTAGAGGCCTGAGTCTGTGCCGCCATCTGGCCAGGAAGCTCCCCTTCCCCCCTCTTTCACTGGCTGTGAGATTCTGAAAACGTTCTCCGTCATGGATGTCCCCACGTCTAGGAAAAAGAAGGGCATGAATATTAAGATTGAGCGATGAGCATGGACAGGTGAGTAAGAATGCAAAGCTTCAGTGACCGCGTGAGGCCGGGGAGATTGGGTTTCAATACTGGGCTTATTTACCTCAGCGGTGCCTTTCGCGAAGCTCTTGATTGTTACTTTAAGAAATCTGGGATGAAATAGCCCTAGGGACACACACTGGATGACAAAACCCGGGAAGCAGGGGGCGGGTTAAGCTGAGAGGGGCCGACCGTTCCGGTTGTCTGCGGGGAGGGCTGGGCTTTGCCTGCCCTTGGGCGTTTATCATTCACACGGGCACAGACTTGAAGGAACCTTTATGCACATGTCCACTTCTCTCTCTCTTTTTGCAGGGCCTTCTATTCCAGTGGTCTGCCGTACCAATCCTTGCCGGTCGACCTTCCCAAACTCCAGTCTCTGTCTTCACAACTCATCAAGAAAGCAAACTGAAAACTGGGGCTTCTGTCTGACTTTCCCATTTTTACTCTGTGGCATTGAACCTGTTTTCAGGCAGTGCGTTAGGGCAGTTGTAGGGCTCACCTGTTTTGTTTCTCTTACCTTTGGGACCGTACCTTGCTCTGTTTGCCAGTGTCACAACCTTCGCTTGCTGTTTTTCGGTCCGTTGTATAGTCGTTTAAGGTTGGAGGGTAAACCTTGTCACCGTCAGCCCAGAGTGTCCAGAAGCAGGAGCCCTGCAGTTGGCATTGTGCATTTCCTTTCTTGTGTTCAGAGGTAATATCGTAGGTGGTTTTTCTGACACGTAAGGTCTTTTCTTCACACGTAAGGGGTGAGTGGTCTTTGCCTCTTAGTTTAAGTCGTCTTTCTCGGCATTTTGGTAGGAAGCTTCTGGTGCCTGTGTAGGAACTCACGTGTTGCTGGGGTCAGACTCTTCGGTTCTCTTCTTCGTAATGCAGGAAGTGATGTCCTAAGTGGAGGTGGGACGGACTTTGCCTGACATGTGGCATCGTTTCTGAGAAGACACAACAACTTGGCCATTGGCATTCCTCTTGCCGCAAGCGGTTTTAGGCATATTCGTCAGCTGATGAACTCACCACCTACTCCATTCTTGGGTTATGAATCCATAGGCTTGAATTCTATTCTGAGAGCCAGAGCTTTGCAACATGCTGAGTTGGTTGGTTTGTTGCCTGGAAAATTGTTAGGACAAAATTGATACTTTGGGGAGAAAGAGATTTTCAGATGAAAGATGTTCAACCTCAAATAACATGAAAGAATTTTGGCTTATTCTAAAGGCGTGGGTAGAATTAGATATATCATGAAAGAGAAAGACGTTCAATCTACAAATAGTAAACTGTGTCATGAGTGGGTATCATAAGATTACAAGTAAGTAAAGTAACCTACATCTGTTTCCTGCTTTATACCTGTCGTCCTGGAATCATTATTAATAACATCCCTTTTCATTCTTGAAAGTGTCTTGGTTTTGATGGTCATTTATTTATAAAGAATGGTTTAAAGGATACAAAGTAAGTATTTTTTGGTCGTCATAAATGATGGATTTACTGTTTATATTATAGTTAAATGGTGTATAGTGACTAATAAGTGTTAAGTATGTGTGTCTGGTTTTCTTTTTCTTTCCTTTCTTTTCTTTTTCTTAATTTTTGTTATTTTTCCTGCAGATGATCTCAATGCCACCCACCAACACTGTGTTTTGGCTGGTTTACCACCTCGATTTAGTTCCACCCACAGAGTGGCAGAGGTAAGTGTAAATAAAAACGCGATCCAGACGTGATTGGACGTGACAGCATCGGTCGACGAGCCGTGCATCAGAGAACTTTGGAGTCGTGCTCGATAGGAAAATCGCTTCCACTCAACGTGACTCGAGCCCCTGTTTACTTGCTCTTTTCACTCTGAGTCATATTGGATGGTTCTTTAAAGTGTATTCACAGCGTGGGATAAGTATATTTTGCTTCTTTGGGATATGTTTCTTGGATAAGGTAAACGCTGTTGGCAGGTGTTGCTAGTTAGAGACTTTCTAAGGCGTTTGTATCTGTCAAGGTCAAGGGCAGGAGATGGCCCGAAGGAAATGGGGCGGATTTGTGTGCTCGCGCATGTGTTAGCTGTGATTGGGCTCAGATGGCTGAGAATTTACATTTCCCTTCACTTTTGGTCAGGCTTCTGGGCATGCGAATGTACATGGGGGAAAGTTACCTCGCTGCCAAGGCAGTTCCGAGCTCCCCAGTTGTGTTCATAAGCCAAGCTTTATTGCTAAATCCTGCCACCGCTTGGAGTGGCCGATGGTCGGCCGATTAGCCTAGTTCAGGATGGAGACTTAAGAGATGAGAAAACCCTAGTAGTCACCCTGGGGTACTGTGTGCTCAGTTCGGAAGGGTCCAGAGATCAGGGGAATCATCATGAAAAAAGAGGACAAGTTGACCTCTTTCCAAGCTTGGTATCGGTGTTCTGCTCTGTAGTTTGACTTCTTATCATACCCCAGGGGTCCAGCGTGAGACAGTTGGGCAGAAGGAATACAGCGAAGTGGCAGGAAAGTGTGAGCTCAAGAGCTTTCCGGTCCTGAGACTGTGCGCGTCTGTAAGGCCGGTCATTCGTGTCCTTGGGTCATTAAGTAGCGTTTCCGGTGGGCTGGGCTTGCTGCTGTTGGGGCAGAGAGGGCGTGAGTGTCTATTTCAGTAAGATGCTGCGAGCCCATCAGGCATTCCTTCCTTCCTCCCGTTTTCCTTATCGTCTTTTCTTTCTTCCTTCACTCATTCATCTACATATTTGAGTGTCTGTTACGTGTCCAGCAGCACTATAGGCGAGAGGGAGAGAGAGAGAGAGAGAGAGAGAGAGAGAGAGAGAGAGAGCACACGCCCGCGAGTGAGCCATCAATTTGATGATATGGCTTCTACCTTTGTCGAACTTGCATTTTTGTTGGGGAGACACAGATTAAACAAATAAATACAGAGATAATTATCTTAGAGACATAAAAGTGAGTTCTGATAGGAAGTCAGGGAAGTCAGGAAGGAAGGAAAGTGTGAGTAAGCATTTGTCGAGCATGTGTGCTCTGTAGTGTATAAAAAAGACTTCATTTTTATATAAGGTGTTACAGGCATCTGTCTTTCTGGCTCTAACCCTCTCAACAGCCCTTTGCTCCTGGATCAGTTTGAGTGGGTGGCTACTTGAGCATATTCTTCGTACATCTTTTAAAATCTGATCTGGGAGATAGACAAGTTGATTACTTCTGTACTCAGGGGGTGGCTGGTACAAAATGATGGCCACAAACTTTGGGAAAAGGTGTTGGATGAGGATGACAGTCATACCTGGGTTCATAGGGTTCTCGTGAGGATGGAATGAGGTAATACATGTAAGTCTTTGAGAACGGTGGTTGGTATAGAGGAGGCATTCAGAGAATGTCAGTCACTCCTGCTATGTTAAGTTACTACTACTGTTAATGCTACTACTACTGCTGCTGCTACTACTACTACTACTACTACTACTACTACTACTACTACTGCTACTGTTTTTGCTAAAAAGCTAATAGGAGACGGGAACAACCAATGCTCTTTGTGAGGAATGTTATTCTCTCTCCCTTTATACACTAGATTGTACACAATAAAGCAAAAGACATTAAGTCATCAATGAGTCTTGACTGTAAACATTGCTGTTGATTGAAATGACTATTCGAAAGAAAGGAAGTAGCTTTAGTTCATTCATCCGTTCTGCAAACTACTGTTGAGCTTCCCGGTGCTCAAGGTGTTCGGTTAGGCACTTGTGAACAGGGACGGTTGACGTTTGGGGTCTTCAAGCTGCTTATAGACTATGAGCAAATATAGTGCAGAATAGAGAGTAGCAGACAGCATGAGGGTTCATGGGTGACGTGGCACGGAAGACTTCAACACGTAGGGGCTGGGGGATTTCAGGATATTTTGGGACCGCTAATGGGGTGAAGAATCTTGTGATTGGAATGGGATGCAGATACATGGGGAACGTTTAGTGGCAGTACCTTAACTGGATGTTGGGATGCCTTAAAGGGGGTGTTGGCAGTTACGGCTGATTCCTGAATGGACCAAATTGGGAAAGGTCTGAGCTAGCGGTAGCAGCAGGAAAAAAGCAGAAATTCCCATGACTGATGCAGGAGACATAGTGTCAGACCTGGCAACTGACGGAAGTGGAGAGAGCAATGCGAGAATGAATGAACTGATGAACAAACGGACAGACGAATGTGTGAACCCTACCGGACGCTTTCCACATGCGAGGCTCTGGGATGACACTGAGGTTTCAAGCCTGGGTGACTCGAAGGTGACGTTATCGGTAGCAGAAATGGGATCTAAGACATGAGGGAAGGCAATAGTTTATTTAGTTTCGATGTGAGGGATCAGGAAACTTCTCTTCCTCTCTCCACCCCCTGCAATAAATCTCCACATCCTCAGAAGCCCCCAGAGGAGCACAGTTTGAAATGGTCTCCTCTGGTCTTGGTTTTTTTTTTTTTTCTTTCTTTCCCTGGTGGTCCAATTCTAGTGCTTTCAGCATCTCCTGAGGTTACCTTTTTTTTTTCTTTCTTTTTTTTTGCTTGGTCATAGCTGAATTTGTATATTCTAATTTTCAGGCAGAATTTTGAGCATTAATCACCTTTTGATAAAGAGGTGGGTACGGATTTTGATGCGTTGGGAGAAAACAACATGCCAAATCTGTGTTTTTAATATTCTCTGTTACTTCAGTTCATGCTACATGATATTTTACTAATTTGACGCATGTAACGTGGGCAATGTGACTGTCCTGCTCTCTCTATTACACTTCAGAGTCAGCAGACTCTGGCCCGTGAGCCAGCCGGCTGCTTTGCAAATAAATTTCTAATTGGAACCACGGCCTCACTCATTGTTTACATATTGTTTGTGACTGCTTTGGAGTTACGTGGCGGAGCTGAGAGGTTGCAACACAGATCCTATAGCCTGCACGTCTAAAATGTTTACTATTTGGTCTTTTAAGAAAAAGTTTGTGGGAGCAATTGAGATCTTAGTCCCCGGCATATGTTGTCAGTTTGGCTCAAATAAACTTAAAAATGTTTGCTGGCTGTTATATGTGATCCTCATGCAAGCTTTAAAAATCACCTTAAAGTTAAAATAATTTTTTAAAAAATCACCATCTTAAGGTACCTTTTTATTTCTACCAAAAGTTAAAAATGATACAGTTCAGTGTTGCTGAAGTTACAGAAGTCATATACTTCCCGTAGTTTTTTAGTTGGTATACTTTTTGGAACCCTACATGGGGGTATGTATAAAGCACCATAAAACTATTCATATCTTTGATCCCAGCACACTGGGATCTTCATACTTAAATATGTATCAGCCGAGCTTCTGGCTTTTTTCCCAGGCTCGTCCATGTCACATTGTATCAAATGGCAGTAACTTTGCAAAGAATTTTTGTACCGGGAGCTTGGCCTTCAATGTGATTTCTAAGGGATCCATTTCAATGACAAATATTAAAATAAAAAATACTTTAGGTTACATTTCCTCCTTGGGTCTAAAGGATATTTCTAGCTTGCTTTTTTTTTTTTTTATCATTCTAGGAAATCATGTCATTATCAAAACAAACGGATGCATCTTCCACCTGCATCCTCTCCTTTCTGACACATGATCAGTCAAAGCAGGGATATGTCTGCGTGACCGCATGGCTCGCACAGACGGGGAGAGGGATGAACTCGTTGTGACACCCAGGTTCTAAGCATGCCTTTGAACGTGCCTTGAGGGCGCACGCCACATAGTCTCCATTATCTGCAGAATCTATTCTGCCAGGGACTGCGCTTGCCTGGCGTATGCTTTTTGCAGAAAAGGAAAATGAGTTCTCTGCCCTGTGTTTATAACTTCATTTTTCCCCGTGCCATAACTGTTCTGTTTCATGTACTTTGAATCGGTTCTGGAGTTCGGTCACCTTTCTTTCCCATTGTTGGGTTCGGGGCACTCGAGGGAGGAAGTCAGTGTCCTGACTTCTTAGTTAATTAGGTATTATCCCCAAACTACTTGATACGTTCCTTTTACAGTTAGGGCTCAGTTCTCAGGCGCGTGTGCATGTATATTCTGCATATAAATGATGGGGCTTAGACGGAGGGAGCCTACCGTTCAGTTAGAGACATGAGGCCGGTATGACAATGGAGCACTGGGGCCGAGTGGCCCCGGGAGGTGAGGCCACACCCACAGCACAGAGCCCAGTGGCAGGCTGCTGCAGTAATTCCTAAGGAGTATCGGCTGAGCTGTGCGGGTGACAGGCGAGTGTACGGAAAGGGGACGGATGTGAACAGCCCTAGGAGGGGAGGCGTGGTGAACTTGGATCCCGCTTGTAACCTTGACCGCTGGTCTGTCCCTGCAGTGCTCCACGGGAACCTTGGACTACATCTTACAGCGCTGCCACTTGGCTCTGCAGAATGTCCGCCATGAGGCAGACAACGGCGAAGTCTCTCTGAAATCCTTGGAGCCCGCGGTTTTGAAACAAGGAGAGGAAGTCCACAATGAGGTGAGGCGTTTGAAGAACTGTGAAGAGTCTGAGATCCTAGCCTACTTGCAAGCTTACAAGTTAATCTGCTGTAGTTCCATATGGGTATAAGACACGGGACCCCTAGTCAGAGACAAAGGATAGTCTGTACTTACAACGATAGCCAGAGTTTCCGCACGTCCATGCCAGCTCTCCAAGCCTCTGTTTCCATGGGGCGGTGCACAGTGAGCCAGCTAACACGGGTACATGGAAGGGGTGCAGTGTGGGAGGGGAACCTCACCTAAAGGACCCCAAATCTTCTGTAGTGGGCAGTAAGCAAGCCCGTCCTTTGCCCCAAATCACGACATGGTCTCTATCCTCTAAGTCTGTGAGCAATCCTGCCCTTTTTCTAGAAGGAGGAACTATACCTTCCAGGGCTGTTCACTCTACAGACGTCCTTGCAATGAGAGTCTGAAACAAAGGGCCGTCCGTGCCTTGCTTATAAGACGTGCAGAAATGTAAGAGACCCATGAAGAATAGTCTCCCAACAGATCCGATGGGAATTGAGGGTGGACCCTAGGGGCCAGTGTCAGTGCCTCTAGTTTCTTTATTGTCGAAGTTCTGCGGTCTGTGGGACCAGCAGATCTGCCTCCCATGAGTCAATGTTTCACAAACTTTGCTGTTCTCATTAACGTCTTTCCATTTGGCTACCTTTTTGGACTCCATATATTTGGATCTGTTTAATGCATTTTTTAAAATCGACTCCTTTTTACTAAATCAATTTCTTTAAAAATGAAGCTTTACATGTCCACTTGTAAGTGGAAAGCCAGCATCACTCGCCAAAAGACTAACCAGAAAGGCACAGCCAGCGAAAGGAGAGCGATGTCAGTTATTAAATAGCAGCAGATGCTGTTGCCGGGAGAGGCCCTGAGCCTAAGGTCTTCCTTCTTCATGTTGAGAAGGGAGATTAGCACCCAACTTCATAAATTTTCTGAAGGCCATTGAATTCTACCCGTAAAATGGGTGAATTTTATAGTGGATGCATTACGCCGCAAAAGAAAACTATTCCAAAGAGAAAAAAGTTTACCAAGTGGTTAGAGATTCGTTGAAGATTATGGATCTGAGACTTTCTCTTTGGTGTAATTGGGACTTAGGACTGATGGAGCATTTGGAATTCAAAATAGTCTCTTTCATCCTTTCGCTAAATAAGTACTGAGCATGTGCCGGACGTTTTCCTCTGTTCTTCGGGATCGATCAGTAAAGAAAATAGACGTTCTGGTTTATTATTTACGTAACACCTCGGTCCATCGTATAGTATGTTCGAGATGGACAAGCGCTCGGAAAACCAAACAGAGCGAGGCTGTGGAGCTGGAGAGAACTGGGAACACGCGCCCGGAGAAGATGCCCTTTGCGCGGGGACCCGAAGGAGCTGAGGGCGTGAGCCGGGTGGCTGTGTGAGGGACAGTGTTTTGGGCAGAGGGAACAACCCCTGCGGAGAGAGAGAGGGGTGGGAGAGAGCCTGGTGTTCGGGGACGAGTGAGGGGACTAGTTAAGGGCGGTCTGAGTTGAGTGGCAGGACGGAGGCTGGCGGGACAGGAGACGGGGTCCCAGAGACGGCGCCGTGAAGGTTTGAAGGTCCCGTGAAGGACAAGGACTTTCCTGTGTGCTCTGCAGGGGATGGGGAGTCCTTAAGGAACTTGGAGCCGAGGAGAAACGTCTGCTTCCACGGAGTCATGCGATACCTTTAAAGAGGTATTTAATACAGGTTGTGAAACATTGCCGTCATCTTCAGACCCAAAGGCTAAGGACTTCTGCCCTTCAGGGGAATTATAACCACTGCCCGTGCTGGGTTGAGCCCAGGACTGACTTTCTTTCCTCGATCTGCCTGATCCGTGTCCTACCTTCTCTCCCATCAGTCTCGGCTGGAGACACTGCTGATAGCTAGAACTTCGGAAAGATAAGCATTTATGGGCCTGGCGACCTCCCTGAATTAGACTTGGGAGCAATTATGTCTTTCTCCACAGTCGTGGTGAAGAAATTCTGATCTGGAAATGCAGGTATTTCCTCCTCTGAAAACCTTGCCATTTTAGGAGTCAGGCTAGCAGGACGGGTGCTCGCGTATAACGTGCCTGTGAGCCGTTTTTTGGTTTTCCCCCTTGTCCTTGCCGGTCTTCGTCTGTGACGGACTGTGATGTTTTGTCCTCGGTGGGAGGGAGAAGTCCGTAAAATCACGCTGTTCTGGATGTCGTCATCTGAACGCGTCGGCTTCGGAAGGTGGCTGGCCGCTTTTGACATTGTGTGTGTGAGGAAGGCGGAGGTGTGTGGGAAACCTCAGCCCCTGGAGGCTCGCCTCGGGTCGAAGGGACACAGAGACCCCGAACCTCAGGAGCACGTGTCCTCGTCTTCTCCGTCCTTCAGTCTCTGATTCGCCAAGGTCCTCTCCTTACTGTAAGGATCAGCTCCGGATGGCAGGGCACGTCGTCATCAGATCCTGTCCTGCCGCCGTCCATGTTGGCCTGGGACCAGGCGCTCACAGCCTCCCTGGTGTGTTCTGTTGTTCAGAGGAAGCGTGAATGGCCATAATAGTTACCCCGGGTTCTTATTGTTTGCTTTCCTCTTTCTGAAAGGCCATGTGCCTTTCTAGACTAATTATAGGGCGAAGTCCTCGGTTTCATACACTGCAGGCTTTCAGGCTGCGTGGGTTTAGAAGTGGCTTGTTGTCCTCGTCTTAGGTGGTTTCTAACTAAGCCGTTTGGGATCTTTGGTGTTGGAACCGAACACATGAGATCTTTTTTTTCCAGTTTAAGATGCTTAGAAAAGATGTGTGTTATAAGCAGAATCTTCCTCTGCATTATTAAACAGTTTGTTTTCTTTCTTAAAGATGTAAAATGCGAATTGGATTATGTCAAACTAAAAAGCTTCGCACAGCAAAAGAAACCATCAGTAAAACAAAGAGGTAACCCACTGAATGGGAGAACATATTTGCAAATAACACCTCCAGTAAGGGGTTAATATCCAAAATATATAAAGAACTCAAACAACTCAACAACAAAAACAATCCAGTTGAAAAACAGGCAGAGGACCTGAACAGATTCTTCTCCCAAGAAGACATACAAATGGCCAACAGACGTACAAGAAGGTGATCGACTTCACTAGCCACTAGGGAACTCCAAATCAAAACCACAATGAGATACCACCTCACACCTGTCACAATGGCTGTTATCAACAGGACACGTAACAACAAGTGCTGGAGAGGTGGTAGAGAAAGAGGAACCCTCATACACTGCTGGCGGGAGTGCAGATTGGTACAGCCACTATGGAGGACAGTATGGAGGCTCCTCACAAAACTGAGAATGGATCTATCATACGACCCATCAATCCCTCTTCTGGGTATCTGCCCCCCCCCAATTTAAAAACGTTTATCCACAAAGATACATGCACCCCCATGTTCACTGTGACATCATTCATGGTGGCCAAGCCAACTGAAGTGTCCTTTGATAGGGGATTGGGTAGAGGGGATGTGTACGTATATACCATGGAGCACTACTCAGCCGTAAGAGGAGGTGACATACCGCCGTTTGGATCTTGAGATAAGTAGGCTACGCGAAATAAGTGAGAGGGGAAAAGTCGAGAGCCGTCTGATTTCATTCATATGTGGGATTTAGAACGGAAAGCAGCAAATGAACAAGACAAAAACTCATAGACACAGGCAACGGTTTAGGAGTTACCCGAGGGAAGGGGGGGAGGTAGATGAAAGGGGTCAAATATATGGCGATGGAAGGAGCCTTGACTCTGGGTGGCGAGCACACGGTGTAACATACCATGATGTGTTGTCGAGTTGCGTTTGAAACCTGTGTAATGTTATTACCAATGCCACCCTGATCAGTTTGATTAAAAAAATGTAAAATGCGGAACTCAGTGTCGTCACCTAGCACATTCCCCTTGGGAGCGTGTACTGTTTGACGGTGTTCCTTGGGTATCATTTTATCCTGATCGGGCCTCCGTAAGGTAGCTCTTCGTAGATTGGACGCTAGCATCTCTCCCTGGTCACATGTCTTTCCCAGGGAAATAACGTCTTCCAGTTATTCCAGTGAGACGGCAAGCCCCGCGGGCACGTTCGCCCGTCTCATGCAGGGGCAGAGCTGACCTGGGACCCAACCCAGAGCTCAGAGTAACTTGGCCGGAGAAAAGCAGGTGGCTTTCGCTCGCCCGTGAGAGCGATGGAGACGATTGGCAGATGATATGGTGACGTCGTGGCTCAGAAAGAAAGACTTTGGAATCTTATGGCCTTCTCTGTCCAGTGCGCAGGAGACCAGTGATGACGAAGGTTCAGGGAGGCAGGTGAGGGATTCTGCTGCTTCCTCCCCTTCAGACTTTTCCTGGACATTTCTAGGAAAAAAAAGCTTTTTTTTGATGGTTTTTTGGGTCACAGTTATGCAACTGTTATGCACATGTTTTCCTTCTTCTCTGGGGACTCAGAGGGCCCTTCGAGACCTTGCAAGGCCTGTTGGCTGTCAATGTGCCTCCTGCGACTGATCTTTGTATTGCAGCTGCTTAAAAGATTGACGAATATAGTGAATTTCCCGTGAAGCGCAAATCAGGAATCTGGGAGTCTGGTTTATCAGCATCACGAACTCCGGGAGAACCTCAGGAGAGCTGCTGGGCCTTGTCTGCCTGCCGCCTACGTCTTCGTCTTCGGGGATCGGCGTCACCCGCGGGAGGGTCCTTGGCCACAGGCAGCTGCTCCCCTGCTGCCTGCCGGCTTGTCTTGCAACTTCTGCTCTGGTAGCCATGAGCCTCCTGGAGGATCTACGGATCTATGCTCTGGAGAAGGGACAAAGACCCTTCTTCTGTCGTGGCTCAAACTTTACTAGTCAGTATGGTTAGACTGTTTTTTTTTTTTTCCTTTTAGCCCTGAGGTAATAAGGCTTCAGTTCTATTCTGAGTCAGCGTCTACCCTGCAGCTTTCCCTTCTCATTCCCAGAGTTTGTGGCGGAGTGGGGAAATAGCAAGTTTTTTTTTTTTTTTTTGAAACTCAAACTCTGAATCAAGGAGCTGGCAATTTCTTTTTGCTTTCTTAATTAATTTTCAGAAAGGAGCCAAGTACTTCTTTTGGCAGCGAGGGGATGGGTGAGGGTGGCATTTGGTTACAATCCCGTCATATTTTTGCCCACCACTTCGAAATGAAAAAGTCAGGTTACAGAGATGAATAAAATCCGCGCCAGGGGATCCGATGCCCCCGCAAAGATCGTATCTCATGGACAATACTTTCACTCAGAATAAAATTCGGTTAGGCCCTCGGTTTTGCACTTTCCTGCCTGGCTTCAGCGGCAGAGGGGTGGGCATGAACTGAGGTGAGCCTTAGGACTTTTCCTGCTCAGAAAACGTCGTAAGATTGCGAGATCCGCAGAGACAAGTCCTAGGCCTTGTGGCCTCGTTCGGTTCCCGCTCAGCATCTGGCAAGTGCCTGGCATCCAGGAGGCCATTGATTATTAACCCACGTAATCCTCACCACACCCCTGCGTGCTTGTTGCGTGGTCTTCATACAGACGACATGGCCATTCAGCGTGGAGCCCACCGAGTGACTCAGAACCCCTGCTCTTAAGTGTGCTCCGACTTGTCGCCTCCAAAGATAGCGGGGCATCTGAGGAGAAAGAAAATCATTATTCGCTGATGATTATCACTTCATCATTCGTCAGGGCAGGACATTCTCGCAGCAGAGTTATCAGGTCTGCCCCTCTCTTTGCTTCTGGGATTTCATTTCCCCAAATCCAGATTCTAGCGTCCCCCGATGGTCGACCGAATTATACAATCATTTGATTTCCTGGGGTACCGTGGTTGCCAAGCCTTATGCGTTTTGTCTTCATCGATGGAAATAACCTGCCCAAAGATAGAAAAACTTAAAAAACCTTTTCAGCTCTCTCTAACATGGAGCTTGACACTTTGCTGACAGGCTGTTCTGTCGTGTGAACCAAGTTCATGTGAAATCTATTAAAAAGAGCTTTTTATTATATATAATAAGTCACGTTGTGAAACCTCTGTCCTCGGAGAGGTTGAACTACATGCTCTTGTGGTTATTCTGCTTTCAAAGCAGTCAGGTTCGCTTTTGTTAACCACTATCTTAATTCCACAGATAAGGTTTAGCAGCTCTTGTCTTAAAATTGTCTGCATTCCTTTTCTTGTTTGTTTGTTTAAACAGCTTTAACTGAAAATCAGTTCTGCATCTCAAACACACATTTAGGTAATGTAAACGGAAAACTTTCATATGACTTCGCGTTTCTCAGGTTAGTTATTTGAGCCATTTTGACCATTGTTAAATCTTCACAAGTCGCTTTTATTTGCCTTATGAAAATTCAATATGGATACACACAAAAAATTCTTTGTGGTCACAAGTGAAGATCATAATAGCCCTGCGTCTGTGTATGGAACTTGATTACCTTGGCAAAGCCAGGCGACCCGATGTTAACTTGTGAAAGGTCTGCATTTCTTCAGAGGGTGGAGGTAAAAAGAGTTTCGGGGGGTGAATGGAGTTGTACTTTGCTGGCAAACTTTGACTTTCAAGTTGAAGGTAAATAATAGAAGACTCGATAACGGTAGGAAACAATTTCTTACCCTTTCAAAGCTTTGCGCGTCCTCTGGTCTCCACACGTGGAGATAATTTCAACTGCACAGCCCCGAACTGGTTTCAGCAAAAACGCCCTCAGGAATGGCTTGATCAGGAATCGCTTGATGTCACCAGGACCTCGTTTCTGTCTGTCCGTCCTGCAGCCGCTTCCTCCTGGATCTTCTCACAGTCTGCAGTCTCGAGACTTACTCTGATTGGACATGTGCCTCTGCCCCCCAAACCCAGCTCCGCAACTGGAGAAATGGGAGGGCTGGTGGGCTCGGCCCCGGAAGGCACACGCCATACCTGGAATCAGGGCTGGAGCTCCACCCAGGCCACGTGCCCTGAGGCTCGGGGAGGGCATGGGTTTGCAAATGAATAGTGGGGTTTGGCCGGAGTAGAAGGAGGGGTGCTCAGGGGGCAGAAAATAGAAGTTGGCCATAGCATGTTCATGGGAAGAAAAAGAAATGATTCGGTATTTTTACTGCTCTTTGTACCTATTGTCATTTGCCCTAAGTTGAAAAGTGACAACTTGAGCGTCTCCATAGAATTACTGTATGTGCGCTCCACAATTAACTATGTTGTTTAGTTAGATGGGTTGACATTATCACCAGCTTCTCCCGGCCCCCGGGTGAATTTTTTTTTTGGCTCCTTCCTTCCTTCCTTCCTTCCTTCCTTCTTCCTTCTTCCTTCCTTCTCTCTCTCCCTTCCTCCTCTTCCCTCCCTCCTTCCTTCCTTCCTTTCTTCTTCTTCTTCTCTTCTTTCTTCTTCTTCTTCTTCTTCTTCTTTCTTCCTTCTCTTCTTCTTCTCTTCTTCTCTTTCTCTTCTCTTCTCTTCTCTCTCTCTCTCTCTCTCTCTCTCTCTCTCTCTCTCTCTCTCTCTTCCTTCTTCCTTCCTTCCTTCCTTTTAAAATATAGTTGGGTACATTCTTTATTTTAAATCTAAGAAACTTACCCCCTAATATGTGTCTGTGTTTTGCTCTTAATGCTGGTTTTGATGTCTAATAAAAACACACTTTGTTTGATTATATCTTTCCCATCTCACGTAGTGCAGGCCGCTGTATACTTTAGGATCTGAGTGTTGTTGACTGACTTCAGTTTCCTCGAGTCTGACTGACGAATGTGATTGAAAATCCCTCCCCAGCCTGACCTGGCTCGTCTTCCTGAGCTTTAAGACGACGTTTTCCTTGGCTTTGCGGGAAGGCTCTGGAGACCCCAGAGTTTTTTGGGAACTGGTAGGCTAAGCTTTTCTCACCTTTTCTCACTCTGTGGCTATTCAGTTCCTGGAGGAAAATTGAGTGACGAAGTGATCGCCCTTGATCGTCCATCACAAGGGCATTGGAACCACTGTCTTGTCTTTCTGATCCGCAGGTCGAGTTCGAGTGGCTGAGACAGTTCTGGTTCCAAGGCAACCGGTACAAGAAGTGCACCGACTGGTGGCATGGGCCCGTGGCGCAGCTGGAGGGGCTGTGGAAGAAGATGGAGTTCGTGGTGAGTGCGTGAGGTGTGACTCCATGTTTTCCAGGATGTCGTGCTTTATAAACCCTCCGCTGCCTCATTCGCATAGGTAAATGCGTATTTAATTATTCTAAACGACGAGCGAGGTTACTTCGGGTGAGGTATTGGGGCAGCCAGGGTGTTGTCAGTGAACCTCAGTTCGGTTCAGTGAACAGTTTTGAGCGTTTCCTACACCGAGGGCTCTGTCTTAGACGTAGGCCGCGCAGTGGCGATGAGGGGAGAACCAGCAACCGTCGCATCTAAAATGCATTTCCCTGTTTTACGCGTCAGGCCCTGTGCTCAGGGGTTCCCCTCTGTTACGTTGTGAAATTCTTCACCGCAGTCCTATGCGTTGTAGAAACTCTGAAGAGCCTTAGTTGATAGATGTGAAAACCAAGGCGTAGGGAAATCAGCGCGTCGTCCCAGCTCCCCGCGTGAGTGGCCGAGCGAGACGGAGACCCAGGCCGTCGGACTCTCCAGCTTGTGCTCGGAGCTGCTGCATCTCGTTTTACAAGGAGAGAGACATGAGCACAGCCAGTTACGTGAGCTGAGATGAAATCCCGTAATAGAGAGATATTAAAAAAAAAAAAAAGAAAAAGAAAAAGAAATCACAGTCCGGAGGAGGGAGTGTTAAATTCAGACCACTGGGACCAGGACTGTGGCTTTTGGGGACCTTGGGTGGGGAGGAGTAGGGTCGGATAGGGCATTCGGGTGGGAATTTTCGGCTCCAGGAACTGTGAAAGCAGGGTCAGAGGTGGGGGCGCGCCGTGTGACTGGAGCAGGGGGTTCAGGGGACGTAGGGAGAATGATAACGGGAAGGCAAGCGGAGGCCACACGGAGCTCTTGAATTAAGCCTTCGTTTAATAACAGTCTCAATAGCAGATACTTACAGGATGCTCATTAAGTCCCGGGCACTGTTCTAAATGCCTCAGATATAACTTCTTTAACTTTTATGACAACCCCATAAAGGGGTATTCTTGTTCCCCACTCGCCAGCGAGGAGACCGCGCGCAGAAGGTCCACATCATTTCCTGAAGGTCAGCGGCTCTTAGTGGGGGGCTGGGATGTGAACTCAGGAAGGCTGGCCCGAGGGTCATGCCCTTCACCGCCTCCGAATAATTGAATTTGGAATGTAGCGGAAAAGCGCTAAAAGCCTGCTAAACTCTGGAGATCCGCCACTGCACATCCTCTGAAATGGGCTGGAAACAACGTGTTGTCGCTCGCTCTTTTACAATAAGGAGAACATCAGATTGCCACCCTGGGGTGGGGGGGGGACCCCAGTCGAAAGTCTGGGTCCGAACCCAGAAGTCCCTGCTGTCCGACGTCTCCTCACATCTTCAAGCCATGCCTTTTCACGGGTCTGTGTCCGGGCGGGGGGGGGGCAGTGTTATACTCTTTTGAATATACTAAGAGCCTCAGAAAAATAGAGCTTCCCCAAGAGACGGATCAGTGCAAAAGCGAGCACCGTGAACCGAGCCGGAGGTAATGAAAGGCCCCGCCTGTCTCCTCGGCCACCTCTCCTAGCATCAGGCCTTGCAGAGGGTGCTCCCTGTTTACAGCGCGGATCTACGAAGGCAGCCTCGGGTTCAGGCCCGTTTGTCTTTCATTCCGGCTTCGTCCGTCTCCCGCTGCGCTAGAACTTCTCGTACGGTAGCCTCGGCCCGAGACGCCAGCGTGCCTTCGGGCCTGGGATTCCACGGCTCATGCATGAAGCGCGCATCGCCGATTTTGTTAAAAATCCTTTTTTTTTTTTTTCAGTTGCTTTTGTTCAAGCTTTTTGTGTTCTAAAGTGAAAGCGTGAGCTTACCGATGATGTTCGTTAAGAATTCTTTTAAAAGATGTCCTTATCGTGTCTGTTAAACTTGGGGGCGATAACACGTTCGACCATCCCCTGTTTACTTTGTAACACTCATGTGAAAAATGCTAAAAGAAGAGCAGTCTTGGGAATTCTCCAGGGCCCCGGGTTTTTTTTTTTTTTTTTTTTTTTTTTTTGCTTTTTTTTTTTTTGCGGGCGGTGTGGCGTTACTTAAGTGTTCTGAGTGATGAATGGCCTCAGTGTCTCAGCGAGTCTCAGGATGATCATTATCAGCAGAGCGGTGGCTTGGGCCAAGATAAAAGGGATGGTCCTTCTAAATTAAATCCGAGCATGGCTTCAAGCCTTTTTAAGGACTTTTAACAAATTCATAATAATTTCCTTTTGCTATTGGAGGAGACAGAAGAGAATAATCGCGGGGGGGGGGTTGGGGGGGAAGTCTGCAGGGCTGTGGCTCTGTGTGCCGGGCCATCTGAATTTGCGTGCTCAGGGTTACGTTCCTGCTTTGGCACCGAGCCCGCCGCATGTTTTTCTCAGTGGCAAGCAGTAGGGGGCAATGTTGAGCTACCAGTCGGAGGCCCCCGGATGTGAGCCTTACAGGAAAATACATACAAATGTACCATTAACTGTCAAGAATGATCCCTGTTGCTTCAAGTTCGCTGTAATCTCCGAGATTCCATAACACAGGAAATCAGTTGTGGGTTAACAAATTCAACAGCAATTTAACATAAAAAGTGCAGTGTTTGGTGCACATTTGGATTCTATAGAATTAGGCTAATCTAAACGGTATTTCTGAATGTACTTACTTTGCTTCCAGGGAATATATTACTCAAAATTATTAGCCTTTTAGACAGATGATTCTTTTTTATCTTTATGCCTTGTTTAAAAAATGTAGAATCACATGTGCGTTGTGGAAAAAGACTTCTCTAATTAATGTATTTTGTCTGTTCTGCGACATGGGATCGATCTCTCTGGGCGAGAAAATAAAACAGAAAACCTCGGGCACTATGTACATTACTTTTCACCTTTTGCTTATGAGTCAAGCGTTCGTGTTGAAATTTCTGTGTTCTTTTTTTTTTTTTTTTTCCCCCACTTCGTGGTTGGAAGATGTAGTCTCAGGGAGGATGCGGGAAGAAGGATGGCAAATGAGCTTTGAAATCGCGTTTCTTCCATTAATGGTAATTGCCTCACGTGCCGTAACCAGTCACGTATCTCAGAAAGTTGAGTCAGCCGTCTTTAAAACTCCCCCAGCCTCCACTGCCATCCCCCGTTTCAGCACACACCCGTTTTTGTGTGTGTGTGTGTGTGTTTTTTATCACGCTGTTTGTTCTTGCCATTTCTCTCCCCGAGGAGAGTTTTACTCTGTGCCGCTCTTGTGATGTAAATGTTAAACCTTATATTCGAATGACATTCAGATAAAATATCACGTTTTCCCTGAATATTACCTCATGAATTAAATCCAAAGCAGCATAACCCTTTCTTATGTGTAGCCCAGAAATGGAGCCTTAACCTTTCCTCTCACGTTCCTCTCTATTCAGGGAGGGAGGTATTATAACACTGTAATACTATCGAAGTGTTTGTATTTGCATTTTATTTTATTTTTTAAAACCAACCCACAACTCCACATTTAAGATTACTGTATTATGAGGAGACGCTACAGGATAAGAGAGAGTTGCCATTTGAAAGAAAACGATACAAGCCTTGCTTTCTGGGTAAAGAGAAATATGAAAAGCCGAAATCTCCCGTGAGGTGAGCAAGGCTTGCTGTGGCCAGAGATGCAGTGGATAGGCCACCTTGTCTCTCAGGGTCTGATATCACGCCTTGCAAAACTGACATTTATTTCACTTATAAAATGTTTTAACGCTATCAAATTCACAGTGACACAGAAAAGACTGCTAGGTGTGATGTCCTCTAAATTGATGACATTTATTCATTTCTTTTTTGACCTGAAGGAAAAAAAAAAAAAAGGTCAATTTGGTCTAATCCAACGGCAATATTCTAGAAGTTTCCAGAGTAAACATTTGCACAAGGACCGCTGGTGTATATCCTGGAGAGAGATGTCCTCATGCTTTTCTTCATTGCTTTTTTCCTTTGCTGGGAGAAGAGTAGACCCTGATGCTTTGAATGTTTTGAATTGCATTTCCTCGGGCTGGGATCGCAAAGCATTTATGTGGCAGTTGGCCTTAATAACCTTTATTGACTTTTAATGGGCAGGAGCCAAGACTGGATTATTTTAATGTATCCGTTTTTCCAACAGTGTAAAACCCAACATATAATTATCTTAGGGAAGCCATAGGCTACATTTAATTTTACCTACCCCTTTACGTTACAATTTGGCACAGGAGAGCCGGGAGATGTGGAAAACGAGTAGGTGTTTTATGTAATACTATTACCCGTTTCTTGTTGTTAAAAGTTTTAAGAGAGAAATGTACTGAAGAAGGCGAAGGTTGTCCTTTGCACGTTAGTTATAATTTCAAGATGAGTCATGCCTTCTTTCCTTCATTCCGACCTGTGTAAATCATCCGGGAAAGCTCCTGACAGGGGCCTGTCCACGGGTGTCACGTGGAGCCCTCCTTCCTGTAGGTTAGTCACAGGAATGGCTGAGCTGAGGGGCACTTCGTTGGGGGAGATTAATGGAGCTATCACCACCGTGCTTGAGACTGAGATCTTGGAAGCCCAGTGGAGGACGAGGGCTGCTTTTTCATACACTGAAATACGTACCGACTACAGCGGCATGAGCTATCGCAATGCAGTTAGCCAAGTTCATTTTAAACTTTCCCCTGAGATTAAAGATTTCTGGGGGTATGAAGAAGAAAGTGATATAAATAAATACTAATTGTTTTGGTCCATATTAATGGTGAAGTCACCAACTTACATATATGTGTGTGTGTGTGTGTGTGTGTGTGTATACATTTAAATATTTACATTTCTCTCTATTTCGCTATATCTTCCCTTTAGTGATAATGTATAGTAAATTATATTTGCTAACATAATCCCGCCTTTCATTTTCAGAGGTAGCTTTTCTGACGTAGGAGCAGGAATAGGCTGCAGTAATTTAGGACCTGGTGTGAGATGTCTGGCGGTTTTAAATGAAAATGAAAATTCTCTTCTCCCCTTCTGGCAGTGCTCAGAAAGCGCAGCTCGGAGGCGGGCACCCAGTCACAAGCACCCAGTAACTCAAATAATGTACACAAACACTGAGTTTGGGGACTTCTAGGTTTCACTTTGGAAATTTGGGGGTGGGGGAAAGAAAAAAAAAGTCCCTTTTCACTACAGTGGCTTCAAATCCTTGACTCACGTTTTTTATTATCTCACGTGTGTTCACTGAGGGTTGGTCTCTCCATTCTCCTTCCTCCCACCCACTGCCATTCCCCACAGCCGCATTGTTCTATTAAGAATAAACTCTCCGGGAGGAAATCATACATGTAATTTAGCAATGAATTTTTAACACGTTTTGATTCCTTCTTTGATTGCCTTCTGGATTTCTCTAGTTTTTGCTTTAGTTGCTACAGACTTAGCCAGGCTTTTTTTTTTTTTTTTTTTTTAAAGTGTTGTGTATCCTGCCTTTTTGGGAAGAAATTTACAATTCCAAGAGAATTCAGGCTTAAGCCTTCGAAACAGAATGTGCATGGAACACACAAAGGACTATGTTTATGATTCTCTTTGAAGTCTTTTTGCAACTGGATAAGGAAAATTTTAGAAATCGTCTGATAGTGTTCAGGGTAAATACTTAAACCCCTTTAGAGAATTTCACACACAGATACTGTGCAGCAGAAAAAAGGGATACTTATGTTTTTTAAAGCTGCTACAGCCTACAGCTTTGTACTTAAAGACAGAGGTGTTGAATGAAATTCTACTGAGGATACATCCAGCGACA
This sequence comes from Eonycteris spelaea, assembly GCA_003508835.1. NCBI lineage: Eukaryota > Metazoa > Chordata > Mammalia > Chiroptera > Pteropodidae > Eonycteris > Eonycteris spelaea. The sequence continues at coordinate 3,246,758 of PUFA01000071.1, read as the reverse complement.
ATATCGCCAAGAACATCAGAGCAGCCAGTGGGTAGGACTTTCTGCTTTTAACCCTTATGTGGGCTGCGTGAGGGTTGAGCCTCATTGGTACTGAGTGCCGGGACGTGTCTGTTACGTCCCAGGCATGCTGAGAGGGTCCTCGGTGCCTCCGCTCCGCACACAATGGGAACGAGGCTGAGGAACACCAGAGATGGTGAAGCGAAGTGACAGGAGCTAAGCAGTGCCGGCGAAAGCGTTGCCATCCCTCTTAATTCTCGTCAGTGTTTGGAAAGGAAAACTGGAATAAACAGCCAAGGTTTCTATTTTCACCTTGGTTTCATGGGCTTCAGCTCAATTTTGCTAGCCTTTGTGAAACACACACGCACACATTTACACACATTCTAAATACATATATTTAGAACATGCATATATTTAGAACATATGTATATTTAGAACACACACACACACACACACACACACACACACACACGGATTCCGTTTTAAATAATTTTAACTGCCCTGGAATTCAGATGGATGGAAAGGTGTGAAGATTCTGCTGCTTTTCCTTGGGTGCTTCTGAAGCCTTGGCTGCTGAGGTTTACTTTGGATGGCTGTGACCAGCAGATCACCATAGCATTTCACAGGCGAATTCAGGAACCCAGGTGCCAGATTGGGGTGTCAGGAATTTCTGGGTTTGTTTTTGTTTTGTTTTTGTTTTTGTTTTCTGGAAAAGATACGGCATGAAACAAATGTAGACTTTATTTCTTCTTATTTTTTTTCCCCAGGGGGTGGGTATTTGGGTGGGGTGTGGGGGCATTAAGTTCAACTCCAATCTGTCATCTGTCGCATTAGAAATAGTTTTGGAACATTCTAGAAGAATCTCAATCTAGAAAAATGAAGTTATGTTTTAAAAAATTGGCAGACCTACAGTTTTAAAAGGGAAGCAAGATCTCTGAAGGCTGTGTGCCTGTTTGGGGGAATATTAGCAAGACTTAAGGATCCTTTTTTTCCCCACGTTGGTTAATTGTACGGTCTCTAAAACCGTTATTTCTGAAGAAAATTGTTATGACGATCACATGAGGAAGCTTGAAAGATCCAACAGAATCTACACCGTCGAGGCAGCACCAGTCGTGAGTTTAGAAGGCAGCGTGACCAGTCCTTGCTTCGAGGTCATTGACCGAGTTTCCGTAGTGACAGTGTCCCGCCCCTTTTCTCGTTTCCTTTCCTCGAGCCCCGAGGTCAGTCGTGGAACTGAGGGGACACAGAGGGCCCCGGAGCACGGTGCTGCTCTGGTCACGTTGCTGCCCCACTGTGGGCTCAGCCCTGGGAGAGGCTGGGCTGGGAATCTCTCCGTGTTTTGCGGACACGTCGCCGGGGAGACGTGTGTTCCCAGCGCCCACACCCGGCCTTCCGAGGGGCGCCGGGAGCGCGTTAAGTTGGCTTTTGCGTGCGTTAGGGCCACGCGGCCATCGTCCTGCTCCTCCTCGTTTGACATCTGCACAAGAAGGACCTTTTTATTTTTTTTAAACTCAAGAAAACTGTGATACGTTGCCTTTCCAGTGTCCCTGAAAGGATCTCTGTGATCGTCTGCAGATGATAGTTTGAACACCGTCTTGTCCCTAACGCGTAAGTTATGATTGATTTTTTTTTTTTTAATTTCCGCTACGTGATCTCAGCCGATCTGGAAGCACCGGTGGCCATCTCACCCGTAAATTTTTCCTTGATGGATATAAAAATCTCAGCTAATCACCAACTTGGTTTTGCTCAGTTGACAAAATTAGCTTTCAAACAAAAATGCTGGAGTATTATGACGATATTCAAAGTGATGTCCAGTGTCTCAGAGACATCTGCGTTGGTTATAAAGACTTGGAACAGGTGGTAGCTTGAGCGTATATGTGCCTCTTACTTAAATATTATTAAATGAACAATTATAAAGTACCCAGAATTATGCATCTGACTTTCTTTAACGGCAGTTGGGGGATTAGCAGGGCTTGCATTTTATTTGATGCCACTAACTTTTCAGGTAGTTACAGTGAATTTTTTAATAGACGGAAATGATGAGATATGCCGGTGCCTGTAACAAATCAATATTTTCTTGGTACCGGGGTCTATGTTTTGAGGCACCTGAACAGTAATTGGAAAAGGTTGGCCGTAGTCAGCCATCGAGTCATAAATATCTCACATGTAACATATCCAAAACCAAACTCTTGATTCCCATAGTCCCCCGAGCCTTTCTCCCAGTATCGCACAGTTTAATAGTTTGCACCGCCCAGTCGCCCAGCCTAAAACCTTGGAGCTGTCGTCATTTGTTGACGAATTGAGTTAGCTCTGCTTCCGTGAGACATCCATGGTCTGACTCCCCTTCACCGCCCCCTTTGCTGCCATCTTGGTAAGAACTAGAAATCGCCTCCTGCTTCAGCCACCCTGCGTCCACCCACCCCAGTCGGCGTGTTCCTTTGAAGCGTGTCCGGTTATCCCACTCCCCTGGCCCCAGCTTAACCATCATGCTGAGAAGCCCGACTTCTCAGCCCTCCAGCGGCCTCCTCACGGTCTTTAGAACAGAGCTGGCGTCCTCCTGCCTCAGGGCACTGCATTCGCGGGGGGCCTCTGCCTGGAGTTTTCTTCCCTCTGTTCTTTGCGTGGCTCATCGCCTTGCCTCGTTCAGGTCTCTCTGCTCATGTCACTCCCGAGAGCTCCCCCGACCAAGCTCTCTCCTCGCGTGTCCCGCTCCACTGCGTCCCGTGTCGCTTTCCTCTGCTGGCCGCGACACTGTTTTTCTGCCTCTGCCTAGCAGAATCCTCAGAAGGCGGGGGCTTTGTTCTGTGGGCCGTCATTTCCCCACCTCCTGGGACAGTGTCTGACACGTAGTAGGTACTTCTGCTGGGACAGTGTCTGACACGTAGTAGGTACTTCTGCTGGGACAGTGTCTGACACGTAGTAGGTACTTTTGCTGGGACAGTGACACGTAGTAGGTACTTCTGCTGGGACAGTGTCTGACACGTAGTAGGTACTTTTGCTGGGACAGTGACACGTAGTAGGTACTTCTGCTGGGACAGTGTGTGACACGTAGTAGGTACTTCTGCTGGGACAGTGTCTGACACGTAGTAGGTACTTCTGCTGGGACCGTGTCTGACACATAGTAGGTACTTCTGCTGGGACCGTGTCTGACACGTAGTAGCTACTTGACACCTGTCATTGCCTCACACCCGGGCTCACCATGTTAATCTTTAGTAAATTCTTTTTCACTCTGTACTTTTTCCTAAAATGTTAGGTCCTGTTTAACAGGACTATTTTTGGGGTTCATTTTTATTTTGCACCAAACATAGTCCCCCCCTCTCCCAACAATACACCAAAACGTCTTAAACGTTAAAAAAATACATACGGAGAGGACAGAGGGTGCACGAGAGTGCCCTGTTTTAAGCCTCTGGCATTCACACTGTGAAGATTTAGCAATCCCTGGCAAATAACTTATGCAAATATGAAAAACTTTTTTTTTTTTCTTAAATGAGAAACATAAGTAAGTAATTATTTTCCCTGAGTAGCAGTGCTGCTAAGACTTAGCTTAGTGGTGATTTGTCTTGTTCGTTGGTGTCCTTCGTATTTTAGGTTTCCCTGTTCTTGAAAAACGTAGTAGAGTAAAATTGTCATAGAATGAAATGAGTTTTCCGACGAAGCTTGGCCTTTCAGTACGAATTTCCGGAGTTCTGTAGGGAAGGCGACATGTACTGGACAGATTTTGGGCATAGAACTAGGGAAATCTCCGAGGAGTAAACTGACTTCCGCTAGACAAGCTGAAAACTGATTAAAATATTTATCATCCTTTGGGTATGCAATAGCGTTTGATGATGGAAGGCATATTAATATTCATCTTTGCTGCTTGTCTACACTTCAGACAGATCCCAGGAAAGGATGTTCCGATGACCAGCTTTCTTTCCTCACCAGGAGTCCTCGAGACCCGACACCGCTTGGAACCAGGCGATGCCTTGTGATGTGATGGCGCTTTTCCCCTGGGAGATGGGGACGGGGGCGTGTGAACCAGGAGGGACTTTTGGGCTGGAGAGCTTTAAAGGATTACTGCTTTCTCACAGGAAGTCTTTTGCTGGAACAAAGGGAGACGTTCGGTCATAATTTTATGAGCAGCAGAATGCCTTTGCTGTCTGAGTCCACGAGGCAGACTTGGCTCCTTGGGTGGGTGGGAGGGGTCTACGCCTCACCCAGGGTTTTGGTGTAAACGCCCCCGGAGGCTCAAGAGTCTCCTCTCTTTCTCCCTTCTTTGTCGAGGAAGGGGAGAGAAGTCTGTTGTGTTTGCTGCTGACTACTTGTTCTGGAGTGTTCCATCTCTGTTTTGTCTTGAGACAGGGTGAATATATTTGGTGTCCACATAGCCAGGCATAAGTAGCATCACGTGGCCTTCTGGGGTTCTCAGGATCTTAAATTTTTTTCCCCCCCTTTTAATAAGAGAAAGGATCTGGCTTAATTAGTGTAGTTAATTAAGCAGTGTTGTTTTCTGTCAAAATGGAAATAACCTCGATTACATTTTGAGAGCAAGGAAGAGCTTTGAAAGAACCTGACCTTTGTATTGAATCCTGTGAAAAATCTGGAAACTGCATACAATATTCTTATAACAGCGGCAATGTTTTAAGACGCTGCGTTTCTGTTTCTTAAATCGGAAAATTCCGGGTCCTCCCATCCCCCCATTTGCATTTTAGCTTTTGCTATTCCACACTGAGGTATTTTTTATGAAAGTTACCTTAGGCGTGGACAATAATTATATTTGAAACCTATTTTAATAGAGTGAACCCAGAAGGAAATATCTTTTCTTCATCCTAGTCATCTCGTCATTTGTCTGCTCCTCTGGGCGCAGGTGAGTGTAAAGTTATACAAAAAGCTATGACTTCTGTCTCCCGGGTCGATAAGGCACAAGGCAGGAAGTAACTCCGAGGAAGGAAATAAGAGAAAAGTGGTTTATGACAGGCCTTTGGGAATATGAAGGATTTTGATAGATGGAGGTAGGTGGGGGACATTCAAAGATAGCCAAATCAGTCGTAAACACCAGCTCTGCTTGCCCATTCATAGACCGGAGGAGTCCAGCAGTGTGCGAGAAGATGAGGACCTTCTTTTCTGACGCGTTTCTTTGCGGGGTACAGTGCTTTCACGCCTCGAGGACTGGCTTTCTCTCAAAAGTCAAGGGAACCAGAGTGGTAAACATTTGCAACTGAAAATAAAGTGAAAACCATTATCTTGCATCTGTGAAGGTTTGCCTTGGGAGACAAGTCAAAATTATATTATTTGTATGAATTTTAAGACCTACTACACACCCTGGAGATAGCAAGCTAGCAACCCTGTACATTTTGAGAAGAATTACAAGCGAGTTGAGGTGTTTACCTGTCAGGTCGCCTACCCGCCCCCGCCCCTCCCATCCCCCAAATTGAATACCAGCCAGATAATTTGGGACTTGGGTCAGAGGCAGGCCTTCCCACATGGGAACCACTTGGGACGCCTTCCTTGTTTGGGAAACTCAGGTCTCTTTCTTTTCCTTTGACGTTGGACTTGCGGCTGGGCGGACACGACATCTGCACTGCCTCTCGTAGAGGGGACAGTCGCGAGGACTTTAAGTAGTCACCTGAAAGCGTACAGCCAAAGCGTTATTCACGAGTGATTTGATCTGGTTCGGCATGGCCGGTGAGGCAATCTGTCGTTTCCACTGTTTCTTTCCCACGCCTGTCACCCCATTCTCTGGCGGACACCCCCCACCCCCGTGGCTGTGCATGCCGTCCTGTATTTGCCATTGCACTTTGGCGTGCCAGTCACACCACCTGAAGGACTGAGTCAGTGTTTAGAGTGTAAATGGGGGTGGCTCACTCCGGCCTCTCCCAGCTTCGTATATAGATTTCTGCCAGACTCTCATTTTTTTTTCTATTGATGTGATGTTCTTATGTTCTAGTGACTGGTTTTTATGACTTCTGAGGCACAAGGTGTTAATTCTTGAGTGATTAATAACTCTCGTGAGTTCGTTCTTCAGACTCGGGCTTCCGCAAGATTGCCTTTACGTCGACGTTGAGTTAAATGAGAGGCCTCCTTATATAAGTGACATGGAGAAATGATATTACGGGCTACTGTTTCCTGTTACCAGCCAACCTGATGGGGACAGTCCCACCCACGTGGCGCTTCCCTGGAGAACAAATGCCTTTGTGCCTTTTGGTGGCTTCTCTTCTGTGAGATCTCTTCAGTGCTCACACTGCCCGAGAAACCAGTAGCAGAGATATGGTCATGTTTGTCATTGCATAATTTCTGTCCAGGCCTGGATGATTCGTCCTAGGGTCTTTATTGACTGTCCTGGTGACGCCCCACTGCTGGGCTCTGACAAGCTGAGGCCCAATGCCAGGGAACCCTAGAATGTCAGAGTTGGAAGGGGCCTGAGGCGATCTCCCCGCCCTCTTTGTTTGGGAACAGGAAGGGCTCAGAGGTCTAGAGGCTTGTCTGAGGCATCAGAGCCAGACCTTGGTGGGCACAGAACCCAAATGTCCCACGTCTCCTACTGCCCGTGCCTTCTCTGATGCCTTTACCGACTTTCGGCTGGATGCTAGTAGCAAAACACGGATGTTTCTCTGGAGCTTTTCTTCTGCCTTGGGTTTGGGCCGTGGCGTGTTAGGCTCTTTGATGTGATGTTGAGGCGGACTTTCGTTTTTGCTCTTGCAACGTTTGTTCCTCCTCTGACAGCACCTGGATGTTACCTCGTGGGCCCTCTTTCTTCAGTGGTTGTAGGTGGGGGTGCATTGCCTTAGTCTGGCCACTCCACGAGCACGTGACCTGAGCTCGGCTTTTCAGCTGAGCTCTCCCAGGACTGTTTGCCGAGGAAGAAACGGAGGCTCAGAGAGATGAAGCGACCTGGCCTAGGTCACAGAAGTAGTGAGTAAAGAGGGCTGTTAGCAGACGCAGTCTGCCTCCAGAGTCCCTTCTCTGCACCACTGGGATAATCTCGGCGAAAAGCTCCTTTCTGTTGCTTGTGACCCAAGAGTTTTGATATGTGGGCAGCTTCTAGCAAGGAACACTCTGTCTTCTTGGCTGTTTTCAAATGCAGATCTAACCTCACCCCTCCCTGTGTCAAGTCATTAATGGCTTCCGCTTGCTCTCTCAGGATAAAGACTAAAGTTTTTTATTCTTAGCCTGCGTCTCTACCTCGCCCGCTCCAGCCTCTTCACTCCCGGCCTTCCTGCCGTGCTGGCATCTTCTCTGGCATTTGCTCCGGCGTTTTCTTCTCCGTGACTCTAGCACTTCGTTCTTCAAGGCCTTGGCACGTGTCATTTCCTCTTCCTGGGCTGTCTTCTCCCACCAAAGCATAGACAGAGATGATTTCTACTTATTTTTCAGACGGGAGAGCTCCCTTTGTCCCTCCTTGGGACAAAGACGCCCCTTGACCTGTGCTCTGTGTCCCTGCTGTTGCCCTCAGGGAAGCCGTGCCAGGGAGCTCCGGCTTTATCCTGGAGGCATCGAGTATTCGTGGCTGACAAATCCTGGGACCCCGTGCTGCCAGAGACATGAAAATGACGGACATGATTTCCGGGTGTTAATTCGTGAGTCTCACGAACACTCTCCCTTGACAGACAACTGGGGATTATCGTCCTATTGCAAAATGGAATGTGGCTGCCACGCAGGTTCTTCGATTATATCCTTCCAAGTTACGGACTGCAGGCCGGTCCCGTAGAGTCGATCCGGGCACCGTTACCTGCAGCGAGACGGCCCTCATCAGACGTGTGAGAGGCGAGTCCAGAACGCACAGCCATGCCATGCCGACCCGTGGCGAGGTCCATGGGCCAGTTCTTCACACATTACGAGCAGACGAGTGGCTCGATGAAGGTCAGCTGCCTCTGCGGAAGGCACTTCAGTCACACCCTTCGTAAGATTCCTTGTCTATTTTCAGTATCTTCCAAACATCACTCATCACAGACTTTAAGGGAGGCCGGGGTTCCTGGCGGGTACTCATATTTTCCTTCCAATAGCTACAAGCAACCCCGGGAACCTCGGCCACCAGTCGCTTTGCTGCCGGAAAGGTCCGCAGCCGTTGTCTTTGACAGTGCACCATGCCTGTCTAGGTCGGGAGTCAGTGCGGCAAGCAGGGACCTGTCAAGCGCCCGCGCGGAATCTGGGTGGTGCTTTCAGAAGCGTCGTTCAGATCCCATTCGCTCCTATTCTTCCTGTGTTGGCGTCCAGGATCGCCATCCAGTCTGAGGGGACCCGGAGGTTTCCTGGCCCAGGCCACCCTTGGCACGTGCACAAGAATCCCTTGTGCTCACCGAGTTGGACTCTCCTGGTGAGAAGTGATTTGTTGTCCTGATTAGAATGTAAACACTTGCCGAAGTTGAGTTTTGTCTCTCATGTGCGTTTTATTATAGCCTTCTGTGTTTATAAACATGTCTCGAGCATGAGGGAGAAACGTGATAACCTCGGAGTCCCCGGGAGAGTATCCATCTGTTCTCTCTGTGGGCTGAAGTGAGCAGAACTCAGCATCCTTCTCCGAGAGTCCCGTAGCCTTCTCACGCGTGCGAGCCGCCCTGGGACCGTGTCCAGAATGCCGCCTCCCGATTGTTCCATCCTCTTCTAATAGCGTCCCTAAGGTCTTTTGACAAAGTGTGTTTCCTGTTCTGCTGGAATCTCCTAGAAGGATGCAAAGTCCAGGTAAGGCTTCCGTTCTACCCAGCAAACAGTTATTGATTAAAAAAATAAAAATTCAAAGTGTCAGGCGTCGGTAAAAGCGAAGGGTCGCGTGTATCTGGAGCCCGCATGCAGGTTAAGGAAAGAGACACACACGTGAGTAAGACGTGACATGGAATGTCACGTGAGGGAGACAAAACACGAGAGTGTCCCGGAGACCCTACGTCGGGTTGAGGAAACTGGGGACGGCTTCGTGGAAGAGGAGGTGCTTTTTGACTCTCTACCCCAGAGAGTGAACTGACTTTCAGATGGCGGAGTTTTCGCAGGTGTGGCAGAGAAGGCTGCTTTTAGGCAGGGCACACAGGATGCGCAGGCGTGTGCACCGAAGTAACGTGGTTCCTGTGCCCAGTGCTTCGGGGGCCTGTGTGGGGTGGAGTGGCAGAGAAGGGGGCGGGCGCCTGGGGACTAGGGAACAAGCGGAAAGAGGGGAACGCGCCGGCTTCTCAAGAGCCTCGGATGGCGTGCTTAGAGGTTCGGTCTTTCTGGAGGGGGTGGTGGTGGGAGTTGGTTTTGGAGATTTTTACGTCGGAAAGTGGCCCAGGCAGATTCATTTTTCAAGATCGTAACCGGCAGCGACGTAGTGGGTAGATGGCAGCGAGGAGAGGCTGGGGGCGGGGGACCTGTTGCAGATATTCTGGTGAGAAAAATGAGGTTCTGAAAACGGGGCAGTGATGGAGGGAAGAAAAAGGGGGGTCGGGCTGTGTTTTTAAAATGGTCCATAAGGGGGGAGGCAGATGGGTAAAAGGGGTCAAATATGTGCTGACAGAAAGAAATCGAACTGTGGGAGGCGAACACACAATGTACATATGTATACGCCTTACCGGATTTTGTTAACCAGTGTCACCATAAACAAATACAAATGAAGAAAAATAAGATAAAAATAAATAAAAATAAAATAAAATGGTACCGGGAGCTTCCCTATGAGTCGGAAGTTAGGGAACAGCGATGGGGGAAGTCACAGGCAATTTTACAAGATTTTTAGTCTCCACTGCTGGCTGGATGGGGACGTTTACCAAGGTGAAGGACAGAAGAGGAGGAAGTCTGGGTGCTCATCGAGCTTGAGGAGCCAGGAGAGCATCTCAGGAGATCGGGGAGCACTGATCTGGAGCTCGCTCAATTTGGGAGTTTCATACACGTCTTCAGGAGGCATTCCTGAGGCGCCTGGCACGTGCCAGGCACTGTTCTCCCAGACGTTGACCCATGCTTGAAAGCACCTGACCCAGGGCGGTCGTCTGCATAATTGGCATGAGAGGGGATGCAGATAGAAGAGTGAAGAGCATCGAAGGGAGACTGGGGGGTGACCCCGTATAGCAGACCAGCACAGGAGAGCCCGTGGGACACCCCGAGATGGCAGGAGAGAGAGGTTCGGAGAAAACCAAGAGAAGATGGTGGAATCGGGGAGGCGAGTCATGTCAAACCCTGCAGAGAAGTCCGTAGGGTCAAGAGCGAGCCTGCTGGTGGTTCGCACAGAAGGGGTTCCAGCGGAAGGTGCCGGCAGAGGATAAGGGGAGAAGGTGGGTGAGCCCGTCTCTGCATTTCTGAGATGCGATCTGAGAGATTTCTCAGAACAGCTCTGTCTGCTAGGTGTGTTCAGAGGTCAGCCCCAGGCGCCTGAGGAGAAGCACATTTTAGCCAGAGGGGTGTCGCAGTCAGCTCCCTTCCGAGCTCCTCCAGGAGTTCGTCTGTAGACATTCAGTGACTCAGTGGCTGACTACATAAAGGGTGACCTAAAGCGGTAAACGTTTTAATTTGCAAAACCGTCGTTGTAAATCACCAAATGGGAGGCAATTTAGCCATGCATCTCCAAAACTGCACCCGGCCCCGGCTGTGGTTCTGCAATTTATGTCGAAAACTAAAATTGAACTTCGTGGCATAAAAACAGATTGTTGATTTTGTGATTAATTGGGTCTCTGAGGCCAAGGAAACTGTTAATGGTGTAGACCAGTTACACAGGTGTGGTAGTATTTGTGGAGCAAAATGAAAAATCAATACTGTAACCACAGGATAGCTCTCCTAAAAACCGAGGTGTGTTTTGTTGCAAATTGCATGGAAGAAACCTACCCCCGAAGGGACAAACATACCTTCGTTATTGCACAAGCGTGTGTCTATTTGTGGAAAAGGCAGGAAACTGGTTGGGTATTATTATAATGTAGCTGGGGGTACTAGGCTAAGGATCAGATTGTTGCAATTTTGAGTCCAACTTCACTTACAGTTATGTGTGTCCTAAGGCAACCTCGGCCAGTAATCTCGAGAAGGGTTGTGCGGTCAGAAGCCAGGATACCTGGGTGATGCCTCAGCCTCTGCTAATCACATCCTGGTGTCAGACAGGTCTATTCATGACCTCCCCCCCCTCCCCCCCCATCCACGTGCGTTTTGAGGTTTTCTGTGTTAGTACCTCATAGATTCATTGGCACACTTGAGTGAAAAAGTGTGGCTGACGCCTTCCATTAGCATCATTAGGAATAAGACGCACAAGGGGCCGTTTACATTTCTTCCATCCCTAGAAGTGGGGATTATACTTCTTTTAAGCCTGTGCATTTAGAGGGGCGCGTGGGGAATTCCTTTCTTGGTGCGTCTTTTGTTTTGGCAAACGCGCACGATTCCTGCTTGCCACGGCAGGAGAATGATCTTAGCAGACTGCGTTAGACACAGAATGTCCTTCGGAGATAGAATGTTTACAGACAGGAGTGCTGGGAACCAGGAAGTGGCTTGCTCACAGGTCCCTTTGAGTGGGCCCCAGCACCAAGGTGTGAGAAGCAGGCATCTCAACATCCAGGCAGAGAGAGTCACACTGGGACCCTCTCTGCCATTTTCCTAAGTCATTACGATCCACGATCCAGGTGAAATTTGCTACCCTCTTCTTAGCCTAGCACGTTATAAAGTTCTGCCTTACAGGTCAGGCCTCACGCTGAGGTCCGAAAAAGAAGATCTGGCTTAAAGAGAGGCGTGTTAGTGGACATGCTGTGAGCTCTTTGCAATGAACTGTGCCTCACGTGGCCCTTTGAAACCGCTTCCGTTCGGTGCGATTTAAAACTCCTTGCGTGCTAGGGTTTGCGGCGGGTTGCGCTGGACAGGCGGGCAGAGGTGGCGATTCATCCCTTTCTTTCCCCGTCTATTTTGCTTCTCCTCATTGCAACTTAAGACATGAATCGTGTGGTCCTTGGCAACCTAGAGATGAGCGCGGCCGTTTTAAAGTCCCTTCCTCGTGATCTCTCTTGGGAGCCGACCCTTAGCGCAAGGAACACCCCCGTCTTGTGAGAATGACAGTGAGAACCCCACAGTTTGGGTCACCTCCAGCAGCCTGGTTCCCCGCAAAGCAAACTAGATTTGATGAATAGAAGTTGGGTGCATTTGATGAGTCCGAGGTCAGGAAAATGTCCTTGTCTCTGACGAGGCGCTTACATTCAGGCACACTGAATATCAGGGGCGGGTAACATCAGCCTTCATCTCCAAGGGGAAAACCCCAGAGCATGAAACCGTGCCCGCCATAAATGCCGTAAATCTTGCAAACCATGTAGGTTTTCCGTTTGGGGGCAACATCAAAGCCCAGCGACTCAAGAGATGAAAGCATGTTCGACAAGCAAAACTTTCCCCGAGTCCGCTCTGTACGAGATCTGGCCTGCCTTTCGCCCTTGTTTCACCTCGGTATGACTTCCTCTCGTCCCAAGAAGTGGGAAGGCTCACCTTCTCCAATCTGGAGCAGGCTGCGATGGTTTCTTTTCTTCTCTCTCTCTCTTTTTTTTTTAAAGTGGGTCCCTCATCCTTCCAGCATCGTCCTGCCCCCGTGGTGCACAGCACCTTCTCACGGTCACTTCCCAGGGACCCTTTTATTTGTGGGAGAGTTTCAGAGCCTTTGGCTCACCGTAAGCTCAAACAGCAGGAAGACATTGGTTCCCTTCAGCTGAGACAAAGGAGTTAGTCTTTTACCTTAGGGCCTCCTTTTCTTTTCAAACCATCTTCTCTGCTGTTCCAGAAGAGATGCTTGATGTTTTGTTTTTTGTTTGCTTTTTTGTTTGGGGTGCCTCAGTGCTTTCTTTTTAGCAGATTGGGAACAAGTGACTGTATTTCTGCTCTCATCAGGAAAAATACTTTTCAGATAAACCAAATTATGGTTTCACAGAGTAAAAACTTTTCTTCAGTAGTTTTTTTTTTTTTTTTTTTTTTTTGGAAAGTAAGATGCGATAAGATGTTGCTTTGAAATAAAACCCAACTGTTCTAAAGGAATTGTATTCTCTAAAGTCAAACATTCCTGCCTCCTGCTGGGTTCCTGGAAGCCCCGGGTCTGGCCGCCCCTCGGGGTGGTCAGACAGCAAGTGGACGACAGCCAGGGCGGGGAATGGCTTTTCAGGGGAAAGCCCACCGCGGCAAATCTCATTACCGGAAAAGCGCTTGGGTGTCTGAGGATAGGTATTCCCAAGCGGAAGGCCGGCGGTGGGGAATGGCGAAGGGGCTCACTAAACTACCTTAAATCGTCTCCGTCGAACATGTAGCATCGTTCGAGGTCAGACAGAGCTGAAACTTGAACAGCTGTACAACAAGCATCCGAGATTGTTTTTAATTGTGTCCCCTTTCTCTAACAGCAGTAATTCTTGTTTATATTGTCAAGAACCTTTCCACCGAGCACAAGCACACCATACTTGAAGGTCAAATGCTTAACCCTTCTGCATGGTTACAAGGAAAACGGGCCCTTTTGTTTTCATTAATGTATACCCCAGCCTCCTCGACGGGGAGATCGGGGGCCTCAGGCGCTCACCAGGCTGAAGTAACTTATTGTCACAGAGCCACAAAGAGAGCATATTTTCGCTTCCATACAACAGTTGCTTAGCTTTTGCCTGTGCACCCGACCACAAGGCGGTCTGGCCATTTATCAACAGGCAGACGCTTTGGGTACCATTTTGTTCCTTTGACCTGTGTTACTTTTAAGTGACCCGACCAAATTGCTTAAAAATTTTTCCCTTTCTGCTGTCACTGTTGAAAGCTGCTTAATGTCTCTGCGGTGACCCTCCCCCGTCCCCTTTAACACTTTATATCCCTGTTTATCACAGCACCTGTTACTGTAGCGAACCATGAAATCTCAAACGCTGTGCGGCTCTTAGTGCCGATAATGCTTTATTACATGGACGCGGAGCCTCTCCGGACGCGGGGACGGCCCGTGAAGGTCAGCGGGCGGGTGCGCGTGTGTCCACGGACCCACGCGCATTTATTTTTTTTTTTGGGGGGGCCCGTCAGGAAAGGGCCTTGGCGTAGTTACTTGTTGGTCAGGACGGAGGTGTTTCTCATTCTGCTCCGTAAGAGTTAACGAAAGGGGGCCAGTTCGGCAGGCATCACATATGAGCCTCCGCCGTGAAGGCTTCTTTGTGACCGAAACAAGAATGCCGCGGCAGGTGGTGGGCTCGAGCCCAGGAGGGAGGGGGAGGCTCAGTTGCTGCCCATTTTTCTCATCCTTTCAGAATGGCCATTGTCTAACCCCGAAGTTAAAGAGCCGCCGCCCGGGCTCATGGAGATGGTTCCCGCGTGGAAGGGCTGTCCCTGTCCCTGGTTTCCTCCAGCGGTTTCATCTCTGAGTTGCAACGTCCAACCTCGAAGCAAGGCAGGAGAGGCAGGTCTCCTGATGAGATGCTATCAGCCCATCGAAACACAAAACGGGCCTGACCGTGGCCAGCTGAGCCACGTAGGGGTTCGAGCTGGCAGCAGGCTTGTGTGGCAGGTTTTAGATCGTCGTGGGCAAGGCAGAAGCGGGGCTTTTGTAGTCCTTGGGGCTCTCAAAGCGATTTGTGGTGACCACAGTACCGTTTTCAAGCTAAGATGGGACTCCGCCGTCTGTACCTGTTTCTGTCAAGGTGTTTCTTTGGGGGTGTAGCTTTGAAAAGGAATAATTATCGAAGTGGGAAGAATTGCTTTCTTTCCCTAAAAAATGAATGAAATGTAGTTTATAACTCTAGAACATAGAGTACCAGAAGTGGGAAAGATTAAAAGATGGGTCAAAGGGCCAGGCGGACTACTGGGCAGATTCCCAGTACTGCCTCTGCTGAAAGGGCCACCAGGTGGCCCTTTCCTGCCAGTCCTTCTGTGTGCTCGTTGAGTTATCCTAATTGTTCTGTTTATTCCAAATCACGGTTGAGATGATTTAAGACAAGGAATGCAGTGTCGTGATCGTTCTCTTTTATAAATTCCTGAGAAGTCTGGAGTTGAAAACCTTATGTCCATGAATTTGGACATTATTAATTGTGATCGGTATATGGACGCTCCTTCGATCTCATTCTCTCGTACACTAATCGCTCACGTGAGCCTTGGCTATATTCCTAACGGGGGAGAAACTGCATTTCTGTGGCTGAAGACACACGGGTGATCTAACGACAGCTGCCCTCAGTGGCACTAAACAAACAGGTAAACAGGCTGGCGTCTGGCGAACTCAGGGACTTCTGTGACTTTCTGGATAACACTAGCATTCGGGAGTTGGGGATTCCATCTGACCACTCAGAGGCCTTTCATGTGTCATGTTCACACGTGTGAGAAAGGGCGAAAAGAAAATCCTAAATGATGATGTCACTTTCAGCCTTGATTTGGGCACATTATGGCTTCGAAGGGTCTGCGATGCCTGGAGTGGACCTAGGTGGAAGGATGGTTTGGTAGGTAGGAGGCGTGGCAACCATCTGCTTCTTGTCTCGCGTATTCGAGGAATGATGCAATGATGCTATTCCCTGTGACCCCAGGTCCGCCGTCCGCGTGCCCAAGGGGAACTCTGGACAGTCAGGGCGTGAGCCTCTGTCTCTTCCACAGTAGAAACTGATCTCCGAGCCCTCGTCTATTCCTGAGTTCATTGTCAAGAACTGAGCATCATGCTTCCAGTTCCGCTCACCTCCCTTCCTCTGTCGCACAGAGTCAAGCCGTGAGGTCCTGGGCCAATTGTTAAACACTCGTAAAACAAGTTTGCACGGGATACCACCAACCTTGTCGGTTTGTTAGAAGGATTAAATGAGATGCCGTGTCCCGTCTCAGAAAAAGTGCTCCCTATGTTCTTAGTCTTTTCATAGTCCAGTGGGTAAGAAAGTGAACTCTGCTACCTAGACCGCCTCGGTTCAAGCCCTGCCCTACCACTTACCAGTTGTGTGATCAAAGGCAAGTTTCTTAGCTATAAATTAATCATAACACTGATTTCATTGAGATTGTTACGACGATTTAACGAGGAATACGTGAAAAGTGATTAGGCACGAGGAGCTTTGGCATAGGAAATAAAATTCAAACAAGTGGAGAGTTTTGTCACTGATTTGTTGTTTCATACCTTCCTGATGTATTTTATATAGCTGCTGAAAAAGTGTTTTTCTTTTCATAGTTACCGTTAATGCATCATTAGTAACATGTACTTACACTGCTAATTCAATAGTCACTTAAAGAGGTCCTGAATTCCAGTTTGAGAACTGTATACCCAGATTGTGTGTGTGTGTGTGGCTCTGTCTGTCTGCCTGTTTGTCTGTCTCCTCAGAATAGATGTGTGCCCGTAGCAAGTGATAATGGCGTAGAGGACTTTGTAGACCGTAGTGTTTACGGAGAGCGACCTGCGCGGGACAGCATCGGTCTCAGGTGGGCGGTATCTGAGGACAAGTGCACCAACCGCTCACGCGATCTTCACTGAATTCTCTTCCCTACCAGAGCGTTACTTCAGTCAGAGTCTGATAGTCACATTGTCAGTAGCATGAGCTGTTTCATTATAGTGAGACGTGGCTCTGACCTCAAGAATCTTAAGAAAAGTAAGATTTCTTTTTTAAAGGGTAGGCAGGTGTATGCCATGAAAGTTATTAGTTATATCGTTGTTCTTCCAGGTCTACATTTCCGTTTGCATTGCCTCGAAATGAAAAGGGGAGGAATACTGAGCAGATCAGCGTGAAATGATTCTGTTAAGGTTCTAACAGACAATGAACGGGGCCTTCTGGTAGAGTAACTGTTTTATGCATGATTTTTAAAAATCAAAATCAATTCTGAGCGCTTTATGGAATCCACCAGTTATTTTACGTGGCCCCCTTGGTCACCCTTCACCCCGTGTGTATATTTTCTTACCTCGATCATCCGCTCCTGGTGGCCAGGTCCTGTGACTTCATGGGTGTCCAGCAGATAGCAGAGACTCAAATCGATTGATGCGTGGGGTGCGCATTTGCCTCCAGCGCACGCTGCTTGCTCTGTGTGTCCAGTTCGAACGTGCTGGGCCTGGAGTCAGAACAGCGGGTTTCTAGTCGGAGCTCGGCCCCCGCACTAATTCGGACGTCGCATGAGCCGTTCTGTTTCGCTGAGCCTCAGACTCCTGAGCTGTAATAACGTGGTTAATAATCTCTGCTCTACCTGACCCATATAGTTTTTATGGGGATTGAATGAGATAATGCTCAGGAAAGCGCTTTGCAAAGTGTAACTCCTTTTACACATATGTTAGCTTCGGTGACTGGAGTCTGATGGCCTGGGTCAGATTTGGCTCTGTTTACTAATGGTGTCAAAATTGGGCAAGTGGCTTCACCTCTCTGCATCTCTGTTTTTTTCATCTGCAAAAGGTGGAGATGGTGATGCTTTCTCTCACAGACTCGGTTTCAGGGGTCGGCGATGTCACGCACGCGAGCAGCGCCCAGCACGTCGTCAGCGCTCGGTGATGTTCGCTGCTGCCCCCTCATCAGCACCCTCGTCGTCGTCCGCACCCAGCAGGCAGCCAGGCTGGAGCTGACCGGCTCAGCTGGTATAGCTGGGCGGCCCTGAACGGGGGCTTACGTGGTATAAAAATGACAGTCGATTTTAGTAGCTCTGCTGGGGCTCTGAGTGATGAGTCCTCGAACGGAGCTGACACTTACTGGCTGTGTATCACGTGTCGGGCACCGTTCATTTCTAAGGCCCTTAGGTGTACCAGGTTGAGTCCTGTCCACCCTCCGAAGTGGGTGCCATACATATCTTCACGTCACAGGTGAGGAAACGGAGGTCCAGAGAGGGCGAGCCACTTGCCCATGGCCAACGCAGCCGCTCAGTCACGCCCCAGAGCCCACGTCCCCGACCCTGCTAAAACCCAGGAGGACCAGGGACCCCAGGACTCAGCAGCCGTGGTCTTGTCCCCACAGCAGCCGGGGCGAGAGTCCTGTCCAGCAGCTGGCCTTCAGTTTCAGTTCCGTTCCTTCCGGTCCCCAGCCCAGATACGGTGACATTTAACGTGCAGAACGGTGTGTTCGTGCGTGTCACTTTCCCCACTCTCCGAGCCCTGCGTAGACGTTTCCTCATTCTTCACCCCGCTCCCCCCGGGCCCCCCGTCTGCGGCATGTCCCACATGAACTCCTCGTGTCAACACCTGGACTCCGCCCCTGTGGCTTTGGGGAGTCATCGGCTCTCGCTGTGCCTCGGTCTCTTCCTCTTTGCTCTGGCGAAGCCTCGTATGCGGCCATTGCTGGGTTAAGGGGGACGGGGCTGGCTCGACGCCCTTGTGGCACCCGGCACGTCGTAAGCACCAACTCGATGTCTCTGCTGCTGTCTTTGCCGCCGTGGGGGGAGCAGCTCTCTGGGCCTGGGGACAGTCGGAGGGTGTCACCTAGGCGTCCCGGCTTCACCCTCCGGTGCAGTTTAAAATTTCCACTGGGGCCGTGGTTCGGAGAGAGAGGGTGGGCAGAAGGGGGGTGGGGAGCAGAGAGATACAAAGGAGCGCCTTCCAACAAAGGGCCTTTTCTGCTTCGGCTCCTGTGTAGAAAACATATGTTCAGTGATGCAGGCAGCAGTTGGGTTAAAGACACACTGTAGGGCCGCAGACAAAAGGCGCATACTCTCCCTGCATCCACAATGCTTTTAAACATACTCACTTGTCTCACTTGTTAGGGACTGAGCTGTCAGCTGGATCCTCTTGCAAGTGTGATTTCTTTTTCTCGTTCCCTTTCAAAGGCCTCCCCGCCTTCCCCTCTTCCCCCAATGTTTTACACTTCATATAATCTAGTGTGCATGATAGGCCACTTCGGCCTGCGGGCCGCCGATGCGTGGGGGAGGAAGGGCCCGGCCGATGCGTGGGGGGGTGGAAGGACCCGGCCTGGTGGCAAGTTAGGACAACTTTTCCCTCACCCGCGGATCGCAAGGCGCCGAGCCAGTTTTAGGCCAAACGGCGTCACTGGCTCAGTTGTTTGGTGCGTGGTGTAGCTGGCCATGCTGCGCCTTCGGTTAACAGGCCCGCAAACGGATGAGGACAGCGAGAGTCTCAGAAGTGGCGGCTGGGAACGGGGGGCGGGGGGGTGGTGCATCTCCGCGTGTTGCGGGGTTGGCGGAGTTCTCGCTCTCATTTGCAGGGCAGGTAGCTTTGGATGAAAAGACCAAGAGAAGGCAGGGCGCCGGCGAGTTATTTGGGGAGAGGTCGGCTGTCATTTTAGTATTTCACCCTGCGCAGGGCACACGGATGCCTGTACGTCACGTCCGGGACCGGGCCGTGTTGCTCCGGGCCGTGTCTGTACTTTGCAGCCTCTTTGTGTTCTGGATGGATGGAAGGCTTTGCAGCTATGGTAGGTTTGTTTTCATGACCGAGACTTAGGGAGATAATTCTACACATATACCTTTTGAATTATGTATGTGTACACAGTCTAAAAGGGCTACATAGTACTTTCCTGTGTAATCTGTCGGCGCTTCCGTTGCAATAAACAGTCAACGAGCAATGGAAAAAAAAACCCCTCAGGCTCGTCCTTCTGCCAGGGACGCGTCTTGCCCTTGGCCGTTTTGCCCCGCCCCGGCCCGCCTCCGTTTGCCCGTCTGCAACACAAGAATTCCGTGACCACCGCACCTTGTAGCGTAATCAGACAAAAATACGTGCCTGTAAGACGGTGGTCGACGAAAACTCTCCAGCCCCTTTGTGGAAACCCCGTGTTCCGTCTTCATCATCGAGCTGGTGTCAGTGCTTGTGTTTCTTCCTCCTCCTCTCTTGCTCACGCTCTCGGTTTCACGGTGCCCTTCATTGGTTGAATCGCTCCTTTCGGAAGGCACCGGCACGTTCCGGGGAAGGAGAGGCTGCGGGGAGCAGGGACTCTCCCCTTGGCTTAGCGCTCGAATGGGTCGTTAGCTCATCTCCGCAGCGGAGGAGTATTACCACCCTGCTCGTGAACAGGCAGTCGGGCGGAACTCCCCCGTGTGGTGTCTTCCGGTGCGAGGATAATTTCAACACCGAGAAATCCTCAGACGTACAACATCGTATAAATATTTTCTCATGACAAGTACCCACACATGTCAGAACTGACAAAGGAAACTACCGATGGCGTTACCAGTTTTAGCGCTGTCATTTGAAAAAGCCTTGAAAGGAAAACATTGCGGAAATGTGTACATAGTCCCCTCACGCTGAAAAGAAGCCTGCAGAGATTTCAGTAACGGGCGAAGCTCAGAGACCACAAGCTGGGATGGAATCGCACCTGGTGGCACCTTCTTCCGTGCCCGGACTGGAGTGTCACCCAAAGCCAGTGAGGGCAGTGAGAGTGTGTCGGTGAGGCTTTTCCTCCTAGCGTATAGGGTTTTTTCCTTGTTGTTTTTTTTCTTCTTCTTGTTTTTTTTAAAGAAAGCTGATGCTTCAAAAGTTAGAATGATTCCTGGGTTTTCTTGGTAAGAATAATTATGCTGTTTCTTTCACCTCTCTGTGAATCAGCTCTATTATACAGACCGCATGTGATCGTAAGAGGAGACGTTACTAAAACAAACAGATCTATCAGGCTTCTTGGAAAACAGAGGAGGGAAAAAAGAACAATGGTTTTGTAAACTCCGTAAAGGTCGAAAAAAAAGGCTTTCGGTAAGTATGCAGAGACTCAAAATCAAATCCCATTTCCTATCATAAGAAGCCCGTTGTTTTAGCCACAGTGGTTAATGTACTGTATGTGAAAGATTTAAGACTAGTTGGAAAGCTTGGCTTCTGTTTTATTAGGCTGCTATTGAAAAGCCAACAGCCTAACTTCGACTAGGTGCTTTGAGATTTCTTAATGGGCTGTCAGGGGCAAGACACCAGGGCTGTGCTATGCTAGGTCTTTCCTGTACATTAAAACAACAGGGGCCAAGCGATCACATACAGAAGTATGAATTACTTGATGCGTTCTCTGTTCCATATGGCCAGCCATGTCTTTGGCAATTAATCATGTGCAAAATCAGTCAAGTGCTTTCTGAAGCAATTGAAGTCAACATGTAGTTTTGTACCTGTTGCCAGGGGGGGGCAGCGGGGTCGCAAGCGTAAAATAGCGGGGCGAGGGGCTGCTGGCGCCAGGGCCCCCGCAGCTGGCTTCCATAAACAACACTTTTTTTTCCTTTTCACCTCCCCCCTTTCCTTCTCCCTCCCTCCCTCCCTCCCTTTCTCTCTCTCTCTCTCTCTCTCTCTCTCTCTCTCTCTCTCTCCCCCCCCCACCTCTCCTTCCCTCTCTCCCTCCCTCTCTCTCCCTTCCTTGGCAAACACATGGACTGTTTTAACTAGCCGGAGCTCTGGGAGCCAGTGCCCACCCCCTGCCCGGACACCCCAGGTTAAGCAAGCGTGTCGGGGCAGGCCATCTTCCCCTCCACAGCCCGGGCCTGCCAGCCGTCACCCGCAGGACTGCCCCGGGAGTTCCTCCAACCCCAGGCGGGCTGCCGTGAAGCCATAGCTTTTACTGAAACACATGAGGTCTAGTGATTTCTGTACCGGTAGCCGGGAGAAAACTGGGAGGGGCTATGAAAGTAGCAATTATTCAAATTCATGGTTGTGGTATTTTAGGATTAAAAAAAAAAATCAGTGGCCATATTATCTTCTGTGATCTACACCCCCCAATGTTTTACCCATAGTACAACTGGAGCTGGTAATAATAACAATTTGTAATACTCATTGGGCGTTTCGTACGAGCCGAGCCTGGCGCGAAGCGCTCTCCGTGGGTTACCGCGTGTAAGCATCCCACGAGCTGGAGGCGCTGTTGCCTCAGCCCCGTCCCAGGGGTGGAAACTGGTCAACGAGACATTTTCCCTGAATTCTTTCCCCACATTCTCGATTCCTCTTAGCTCAAGAGCGCACGACGGGAAAACGCTGAGGTACGTCATTGGGTAAACTCCTGAGCGGGCCGTTTCAAAAGAGCGGGTCGTAGGGATGAACCCCACCACGCGCGTTTTTAGGTGAGAAGACAGGCCGCTTTGTCGGCAGGCTCTGGGAGACGTCAGCCTCTGCGCCTTCTTTCGGGACAGTCTCGTTTATCTCTGGCTTTCCTCGGCAAGGAGGCGCGGGGGGCGGGGGACGGGTGAGGACAGCAGCCTTAAGTGGTGTAGTGGACGTGGCACCCAGGAGTGACTTGGTGTTATCTCTTAGCCGAGGTCATGCACGATGTGTTTTCTCAAATTCCGGAAACGGGGGGAAAGAAAGTTTCAGCGTCGTGTAAACACGAGCACCCCCCCCCCAAATAAAATCTCCCGCTCTCGGAGAAGGAGATAAAGTAGGCAAAAAGGCGGAGAGGAATGTTTATTTGTTCTGCTGGGCTGTGGATCCAGGCATGCTGGGAATCCGTCGCGGTGCCCAGTCCAGTTTAGAAAACGTGGAGGCATCACTCAGCCCGGAGCTCCAGCGGCCTCACCAAAGAGCCATCTCAAACGGACAATCAGTCAATGAAGGAAGACCCGGGATCGACCTTTCTTTGATGGGACTCAGGCTATCTCTGTGGGTTCTGTGCCTTTCTTCTTAAAGGAAAAAAAAAAAAAAAAGGAAAGAAAGGGGGAAAAAAAAAGTGCTCCTGGACTTTTGAAGAGGGGTGCTCTGGCTGGGGTTTTTGACAGCCCATGGCCATGCCAATGGGAGGAAATAGCTTTCCCAGCTGATAACATCTTATACCGAGTTTCTTCACAAGTCGAACCTTTAGCCCTCATTATCAGTCCCAGCAGATCTCTGTAATTTGTGTGTGCAGAGGGGAACCACAGCCCTACCAGGGGGCAGATGTGAGGAAGAAAAGTGTTAGGGTCGGCGGTGAGGGTATGGGGATGGGAAGGCAGGAAAGGTATGCACAACCACCCTGACGTTTGTACGCCTTTTAAAACCGGAAAGCCAGCAGCAGAATTGTTTTGCATTTTAATGAACTAAGCAGAGGGATCGCCAGCCACAGTGGTGGAAAGTCTCCTGTTTCCCTGCATTTCCTTAGAGTTCACTCACTGATTTGGAAGGAGGATGGGTGAAATCTTGAGTTTTAGAGTGAAAGGCCTGTGAGACGCTGTTATCCCGTATCAGAAAGAAACCCGAAGACTTAAGGACTTACGTAGAATTATTAGTAAGGAATAGATGGTGTGTAATTCTGTTAAAATCTCAAGAGTGTCTGAAAATCGCACACAGGTCCCCGTGTGCATTCTTTACAACATACTGGACGTTACCGAAGGTAAAAATGTGTCCATCGAGAGATAGGTAAAATGCTCAGTGTTCATGGAATAACTTCAGAATTTTCCAAGAGGGATGTGAAAGTTAAGCTCAAAATTCACGGCTGCTTCGAGTTTTGGCTTCTCCTTTCTCCTTCTCAGTTATCTCTCCCCTCCTTTTTGCTTGTGAATTTTTCCCTGAGGTGTTAACGTGTAAAGCTTTGAGCCGGGAGAAACTGAAAACAGGAGGGAATTCT
Organism: Eonycteris spelaea; assembly: GCA_003508835.1. Classification (NCBI taxonomy): domain Eukaryota; kingdom Metazoa; phylum Chordata; class Mammalia; order Chiroptera; family Pteropodidae; genus Eonycteris; species Eonycteris spelaea. The sequence continues at coordinate 3,223,494 of PUFA01000071.1, read as the reverse complement.
TGGAGGTCCTTCGGATGCTGTGGGTTGCCAGCATCTAAGGCGAGTTTTCGCTCCTGAAATGGAGACTTCCTCCTTTGGCTCACTTATGGGGAAGGTCTGCGCAGATTACGGGTGATCTTAGTATCGCAAAACTCTGTGTTTTCAGACATGTCCATCCGAGTGGGTCTTGACCTTCTAAGTGGTCCCGTAAGGATCGCATGTCTTTTTCTTAATGCTATTGCTTAAAAATAGTTTCACAACTTTTCCTCTTAGAATTATCGTTCGGAAGAGCGTGGCTCGCCACCAGAACGCATTTCCCGGGTTGTGTTGGATCTCGAACAACGCCCTCTGCCTCGTCTTGTTCGCCAGCCGTGCTCCGGCCCGCCACGTGGCTCCGTTCATTCCGCAGGCATCTGTCAGGAGCCACTTTCTTGACATGGTGCCATCCTAGGCACCTTGGGGGCATTCCTAAGAAACGGGTATGGGCCCCGTCTGTCCTAACAGAGCTCAAACGCTGGAGGAGGAAGTGTCGCGTGAATAAATGGGTGCGGTGGAGTATGGCGTCATTTGTGCGATGCTCAGGGCCGGCACGTGAGAAGGGGTGATCAGCTCTGCTTAATTTGGTAGAAGGGTGTGGTTCATGGAAGGCTCACCAGAGGAGGGGTTATTTAAGACATTTCTTAAAGAATTAGTAGTTGGTAAGCTATACAGCTAGGTACGAATCAACATATAGTATAGAACAGCCATGTATTTTCAGGGAACTGCATTTAGTTTTATACGAAATAGAAGATGATAGGAGATAGATGAATTTTGAGAGGTAAGCAGGGACCTTTATTAGGAAGAGTTTTCTTTCTTTTCTTTTTTTTTTTGTATTTTTGTACTTTTTTGTCAGGTGAAGGAATTTGGACTTTTAACAAAAGTGTCATTATTCTTCGTATCCCTCAATGTCAAGAACCGAAGCGTATATATGAACAGCCGCTCTGGTGTAGCTGGGTTTTGGCGGCTGAGTCCCCTCGTCGGCTCTGACCCCGGGATACCTCCGCGAAACCCCAGGCCTTCGTGAAGACAGCTCTAAAGCCGCTGCCGTCCGTAATGCCAGGTTCGAATTGGAAAGGAATTAACACGTCCAGACTTGCCCTTTCAAAAGATCATTCTTCTGGGAAAAAGAAGTCATGAAAGGGGCGGGATTGACACAGAGGGACCAGTGTGGGTGGCACATGGTCCAGGTGAGAGGCGGTTCGCCCGAAGCCTCTGGCAGAGAGGACGAGCTGGGTTTCAGTCCTGCGGCACGGCGCAGAGTGACCAGATTTCACGTCCAGGAATGGGGAGAGCAGGCGAGGGGGAGGGCGGAGGGCAAGGGTTCAGGTGACTAGTCTGGATAACCACGCGGAGAGTGGCATCCGTGGATAGGAGGGCGTTTCCGTAGGTTTCTGTTGAAAAAGAATTGCTAATGAGATGAAATCCAACCTCCAGGGCGTGAGCCCTGAGAGCTGTGGCGTCCTTTCCCTAGGGGAGAGGAGGAAGAACGTGTTCTTGGTAATAGGAGACTGTTTAAAAATGGGTGCTTGTTTGAAGACAGTTCTGTGTTGCCGCCGACGGGAAAATGGGCTATTTACATGTCTCTCGTATCGTCAGCTCTCTCTTGTAAGGAGAAAAATCCCACTGTTCCTGCTGCAATAGGGCTACTCTTGGACGCTCTGAAATTTCCTTTCGTGCAGTAACTTCTTTTCTCTCTAAATTTTATGAAATACTATATTTTAGGGTCTGAAGGCTCAATCGAAGTTCACCCATCCTTTTCCCGTATCGTAAAAGAAAAAGAATTTTTTTTTTGTAACGGAATTTGTTTTATCATTCAAATATATTTCTCTGTATTTTTACTACTTCTTTATAAGACGTATTTATATGTAAATATGTTCTCTGTGTTCTTTCTTGTCCTAAAAATGTGGTGAAAATGAATTTTAAAAAATAAATTTTATCAAGTTTTCATGTGATCAAACAGTACAGTTCTGTGAGTTTTCACATACGTATAAACTCATGTAAGCACCACCACAAATATCTAAAAATCCCCTCATACTGCCCGTATGTAATAAACGCTCGCCCGCCCTGGTCACCGGGAACCACCGACTCGCTCTCCGTCCCTATAATTTGCCTCCCCAGAATGTCAAATAAATGGGATTGTTCAGTGTCCAGCCTCCTGCTACCGGCCCCTCTCACACAGTGTGACGCCTCTGACCCTCACCCCGCTGGATGTGTGCATCAGTTGCTCACCCCTTGTAATTTCTGTGCAGACTCTTGATTGCACGTGGATGTACCATGGTGTGTTTATCCATTTACCCGCTGAAGGACATTTCGGTGGTTTCCAGTTTGGGGCCATTATGACTAACGCTGTTGGGAACGTTCGTGTCCATGTTTTGGTATGAACATGAGTTTTTATGCCTTCAGATAAATCCCTAGAAATCGGATTCCGGCTCATGGGTAAACTGTGTGTGTGTAACTGTAAGAAACCGCTGAGCTGTTTACCAGAATGGCGTGTTTTGCATTCCCACCAGCGAGGTATAAATTTTTTAAAAAACATGAATGCTATTTTTAACGCTCTTGGGTCGAGGTTGGCAAATGGTGTTCCACAGTCCCTCAGTATTTCACAGAGATGCCCTGGGACAAGGGGAAAGCCTCTGGGTCCCCAAGAGGTCTCAGAGAACCCCTCTGGTTTTCGCCGTTGTTATGCTGAGTTCCATGCGAGACCACGTTTGAGGAGAAAAGAGGTTCCTGTGTGGGGAGTTCAAAGGCCCCTGCAGCAGGGCAGTGTGTCCAGAGTGTGGTGTGGCCCGTGAGTGTCCCCCAGGGAAGTGCTGGGTGGGCTCCAGGGCTGACCACACTGGGAGGAAGTGGCCCCCGCTTCTGCGTCTTTTGCGTCCGTGTGATCATGCCAAGGGAGGCTTCGTTTAAACTCATTTGCCCTGAGGTTGCCCAACGCTTGCCATGCCCGCTTTCGTGAAGAGGGAGCAGGCTTCAGTCCCAGCCTTCAGCAAGCAGTGACACCTGTCCGGGATGAAATAAACTCACCGCTTGGTATTTAATATGTTCTTTTTTGTGGCCACCTTCTTTTGTATGACAGGTGCCAGTGGTGTTCCATTTTTCTTTGGAAACAAATTCGGAATGTGAGCCAACTTATAGAAAAACCTTACCTGTTATATACCTTATACACAAACCTGGCAAGAAGTAGGAGAATGTGCTAGAACGATGGAGTTTGGGAAACTGAACCATGGGATCTAGTCATGTAGGTGGACTTTGAAGGGAACCCTTTTGTGACGAGAGCTCCGTATGTAATAGTACTTTCTTAAAAAGGAGCAGCCACCCGTTGCTTTTGCTTTTTTTTTTTTTTATTGCAGTACTTGTTTTTCAAGTTCCTTCTTTAGTCACCGATTTGACACATATTTATGAAAAGTCATTAGGCACGTAGGGATGAAGTAGTGAGCTAAGCAGACACGGTTCCCTGCCCTCGTGAAACTTCCTTTCTTCAGTCCTTCCTCCTTCCTGTCTGTTCAGGATCCTGGAGAATAAGGGCCTCTGGATAACGTTTAAATGATGGGAAAGCAAAGAAGAGATAAATAACTTTTTTTAAAAAAAGCTTTTTAAAGACAGTCGATTGAGAAAGAATTTTATTTCCATCCTGTCTTTGGAGCCATCTAGGTGTGTCCCTTGTCTTCTCTTTGAAGCGTTTTGCATTTGGGGGAAATAGCGCGTGCCTGCAGGCATAGCGATGAGCTACATGGCTTTCTGAAGTCCTGACCAGCTCTACGTACGCGAGGTCGGACGTGGAGACCAGGAGCAGCGCAGTGCTGGGAGAAGACCCTCTGAGGCCAGGACCCCTCTGAAATGGACATCGTTTATGCTAGACGTCACAGATTGACAGCTGTCTGAGTTCTAGTGTTTCTTGTTTAGCCCACATGATATTTAATTTTTTTAAAAAAATAATTCGTTTCCCATTTAAAAATCAGGAATTTTCAAAAACAAAAAATAACAGAACAAAACAAAAAACAACCTATACAGATTTCGTGTTTCTTTTGAAAATTCATGAATCCAGCACCCGCAAACCAGCTTTTCTGAATGGCGGCGTTGGCTGCCGCTTGGAGTGGCTGCCCTGTTAGACAGAGCTTATGCTGCCTTCAGGTCACCCCTGCGTAACCCGTTCACGGTGCCTTCAAGGCCCTAGTGGGTATTTGAATTTGCACCCTGTGCTTTAGGCCTTTGGAGCCCGGGCTTCTTGCAGTAGAATTGCCTAGAGAAACTGAGCATCCTCCCCTTGCAGGAAGGCTGAAACGCTGTTGCCCTGGAGACTCATTGAGCATCTAGTTGCATGTATCGCCAGTGCAGGAGACGTAATTCCGGACCTAGGAGGTGGGGGTCAGGCCCCTTTTCCTGGTTACTGCCAGTCAGGTTAATTTTGAACCCTTCACAGTGGAGATTATTTCCTGTTCGACTCTCTTTGTCTTAATTTCTTTGTATCAACTCTCTTAATCCTTTTGTCGGGGTTTTGATCGTAAGCAACAGAAACAGATTCTGGTGCATTTGAACAAAGTGTAGGGCTTTATTGAGAGGATAACTCAAGGTATCAAAAGAAAGGAAAATGACCTGGACTCGTAAACTTCAGCCTCCAAATATTTTCCCATTCTTTGTCATTCTTCCTAAGTGGAAAAGAGAATTGGGTCGGCCTGGCTCACGTCCTTGACTGGGGATAGCGGGACATTTGTTTTGGTTGACAGTCCCTCTGAGACGACATGCAATAAAAGACTTCCTCAGAAGGAGCACTGGGTGCTGCAACAGGACAGGGGACTGGGTGTGGATGGAAGGCAACCAGAAGGACCAGTGGTCACCGCACCTCTTCTCAAGGTTGTCGAGAAGGTATCAGATGAACACCGTGACATGCTGCAGAGGAGCAAGGACGTACGTGTATTTCATGTTACGTGAGAGCCAGATTGTGAACGTACCCGGAAGGGAAGGTGTTGGCATCCGTCGGATAAGGAGTACGTTGAGTAACTAGAGCAAAGGAGGTGACAGTTGCCTTCCTTTCAGCCGTTGCTTTGGCGATGCCATCTCCGAAGAAGCCACGCTAACTTTGAATGGCACACAGCATTTATCGATTCTAAACTCCGGTTGCGTGGAAGGTAAAATCCACGTGATGCAAAGTTCCACGATTAAAACTTGAAAGACATCTGCTCATGCGAATTTCCATATCAGTAGGACACTTTTCATTGTTTTCTCACTCGTTCTCGGAGTGTGCGTAATGGTGCACGCTCGGAGTATGTACGTAACAAAGAGTTGTCGATAAAATGGAAACGGCAGTTTCACACGTGCGTTTTGAGATGATGCTGCTTGCCGAGTGGGCAGGGGGCGATGTGCTTGGGTTTCAGCTGCTTCTCAAAGCAGCTTCTGACATTTCCCAGCGCTGGGTGGAGGTCCGAGTGTTTTATACTCACCTGTGAGCCTTTTTTTTTTTTAAGGGCCTTGGTCATGACCATAGAATAAGTGATTCTTCCCCAAATCACAAGTCTATGTGCATAAGCAACCTTGTAGGTATTATTTGAAATATGTAGTGGATCTTCAAAGCCGGAACGATAGTCACTGAGCTACATATAGCTTTTTTTATTTTCGTGTTCTTATTCTTTCTTTCTTTGCAAGATTGTGATTTGCAACCAGCAATGACAATGAGGGGACCAAAAAACAATAACGACAACAACAACAAAAACCCAAAAAGCAAATTACGGGCCTGGCTGGAAAAGGAAATTCATGATTCATATAAGAAAGCAGTGCAGAAAGCCTCAGCCAGGCGGCAGGCCGCAGAGACAGGGAAAGTCAGAGACTGCTCTTTTTTAAAAGGCAAAACAAACAACTCGCAGTGAAGGGTACGTGAAAATCATTTCTAATAATAGCTCATGGTAGGCAATTCCCAGGGGAAAAAAAAAATCATTGGTGTGCTGAGGAAATGAGAATGAGGACGCCCAGGATCTTGATGTGTTACTTAAGGCAGTGGGGCTTTAGAGTTTACCTCTGTGCCATGTACATTGATTAAATACAAACTATAGGCCGGCCATTTTTGACCATCATTTACTGTATTGATTTGTTAGCAGGGGAACTGTAATAAAGAAGCCATTGATTTACTGTCCTTATTTGCTTATGGGCTTTTTTTTTATTATTATTATTATGAATTTTTCACTCTTTCTTTCTCCTTTCTCTGGGTCCTTTCTCCTAGACAAATGCAGTGCTTCGCGAAGTGAGACGCGAGGAGGCCCCCCTGGAGCAAAGGCGCGAGACCGCGGCCGCCGTCCTCACCGTGCTCACGACACGCCAGAACCTGAGGCAGGAGTGGCGTGCCAGGTCAGGTCCCTCACGAAACGCGGGGGGGGTGGGGGGAGGGTCGCGCGTCTGCTGACCAGGAAGAACAAGGGCCGTCTCTGGCTACGTCCTTCCTCGTGGCCCGTCTCGTCCTGCTCATTCGCGCGGACAAAGCAGCACGGTGCAGATGATTCCCGCGCACGCCGCGTCGCCCCCGCCGGTTCCTCCATCCGTCGGAGCGGCGCCTGGTGCCGTCTGTATGTGCACATGAGGTATCCCCGAGTCTAACGCTCAGCCTCAGGGCTGGCATCTCGAGCATCGGGTGATCCAAGCGCCCGATGTCGAGAGAGCCCTTCTGATCGACACCTGAAAGGCGAGCCTTGCCGTTTAGCGAGGGCGATGTCAGGGGGGCCCACGCCGCGCCTTCACATCAGCGACGAGAGGCGCATTGCTTGTCGACCAACCGCGTTTTTAGAATTGACCCAGTAGGCATTCCTTGGGCTTCGGCATAATTTCTTCGCACACAGACGTGCCTATAGTTCGAAAGCTGTGATTGGTAGATATAGTCTTTGCAAAGAAATCATCAGGTTTCACAGGGTGGATGCTTGCGTACTAAATATCATGTTATCCTGCTCTTATTTGAACAATAATTGATGGGCGGAAGCCTGGAAGTAGTTTGCCCACGTGTTAGGGTTCTCCTTTAGATCTGTAGTCTGTAAAAATTGTTGAATTATCATCTGTCTCTAAGCAAGAGGGAGAGGAGTTGGGAGGATCATGCTATATTTTGTCTCAGAGTCTTATCTGATGCTTAAAAACTCTGTGCGCCTGGAGTCAAGAACACTTATCGATAACCATAATATACTCCAAATGAGTTCATGCAACAGAATTTACAGCAATTGATGGCTTTACTAGTAACAGTTACCATAAAATAGATGTGTCTCAATAAGGCTGAAGATGAGCATTTTCCAAGAAAGAAGACAGGGATGAGCGTGAGCTCTCCATTCTGACTGGGCACCAGAAAGCAGCGTTTTCAAATACGCGCATTCCCTATAAATTCAGACTTGCGTTGACACAATAATTTAAAAGTTCCCAGTGATTGATTGTCTCTCTGCCTCTCTTATAATAATAAGTAAATGCCAGTTTCAGCTACAGTCATTAAATGATGTCCAGTTCAAGTTTTAATAATTAATTTTACAATTCTCTTTGTGTTACAGTGTAAGTGTGTGTATTCAGTAAAGTCCGCATATGAAATGATTAGTGTGGGGACATCTAAGAGGTTTTTGTCTCTCTTTTATCTCTGTTTATCTGGTGATTCTTATTAAATAGGAAAGGGAGAAAGAGGAGAGAGAGAGAGAGAGGGAGGAGAGAAGGAGGAAGAGAAAGAGAGGTGGAGGGAGGGAAGGAGAATGAGAGAGAGAGAGAGAAGACAGAGGAAAGAAAGAATTCCCCTCTAATCTCTCCTCCACCACCCCAATTCCTCCAAAGATAGCACAGCTCAGAGACCAAATGTTGAGAACGGACGACTTCTATTGAGTGCATTTGGTTTGTTAACAAAAGTTTCCTAATTCCCCCAAATCATCCGACAACGTGGCCGAAACGGCCTGTTTAAGAGGAGTCTGGTTTCAGTGCTTCTGGCCCTTACCACGAGCAGCTTAATCAGGGGCTGGAGCCAGCGCTGAAGTGGATGTAGTCTAGCATCTGAAACAAAGCCTCTCAAGCCCGCGGGGCGGAGGGGCGCGGGGGCCACCGAGCCGCTGACGCTGCGCAGGCCTCCTCAAAACTAAACACCTGAAAGGAACTTCCAAGAGGGTGCTGTCTGGAGGGCTCCGAAGGAAAGCTCCCGAGTATTAAATAACCCTCCCGCCCCCGCTCCAGCCCCGTCTGATCTTTCCCAGCCCGGGGCCCGCCCGAAAGACTCGTCCACGTGATCCGGACACACAGCCCGTCACCGGGCACCTTCCCTTCCCTCGTCGAAGCTTCCTCGGGCTTCCAGGCGTCGGCCATTGCCTCACGTGGAGGTGAAAGTCGTGCCGCGTCCCCCGTGACACTCAGCCAGCCGCCTGTGCCCGAGAGGGTCCCGCCGAAAAACGTGCTCCCACGGAAGATCGTTCACGCTCACCCAAGGCCAGCGACAGGCTGCGGTATCATCCTTTCGTCAGAGCTATCGGGGATCCGTTAGATTAGATACGAGAAATTTTCCCCGCTGCATGTTAAACACAGGTGACGGTCATCACCTTGTGGGGCACGTGAGGGCATGCGCCTCCAGCAGCACGGCTTCGGGAACTCGGAGCCCGCGGAGCCCCCGCGGTTGCAGTGGCTCCCCATCTCCCCCGTCAGCAGGTTCATCTGTAGGAATGATATTGGGGGGGGTGGGATTTTAAGAGAAATTTTATAACTTGGCCTTAGAATAGTTCGTATCTCTCAGGCCAGGAGCCAAGCCATTGTTTGGGGCTCGCACAGTCCCTTAAACTGAAAGCATATGTTCCCTGTAATTTAGCTTTTGGGGAAAGTGTCAGGGCCGCATGACTCGGGGTAACCGAGTCTGTCACCGCGTCCCACAACCCCGCGATTCCAGAGGCCCATCTGAGTGCTGTGGGTTTCCTGCCCCACGCCCCGTAATCCCATAAACAACCCTCTCCAAATAGGCTTATTAGGGCTGTCTGTTCACTTCCCCGGAGCTGAATGATCCGAAATACGCCGGGAGAACTGTGTGAATGCAGGGTAAGTGTTAACAGAAGTGGTACAGAATTTCTGAAGATTCGGCTTTGTTTATACAGTCCACTCTGCCTGATGGACAGCTTGTTATAGCTTTTAAAGAACTGGGCAAGCCCTCTGATCTGACCCCTTCTTGACCTCTGCAGCCCAAAGGTCAGTCTGCAGCTAATAAACTCCGAGGGTCTTAGGGTCTACTGTAGGAAAAGGCAGGAAAAAAAAAAAAGGCAGAAAAAGAGCAGCTGCGAGGACGGGTAGCCCCGGATCGGCTGCTTTAAGGTCACTCTCCGATAATGAAAATGATTACCAAATTATATGGAAGTTTAACCGCAGTAGTGAGTGAGAGGAGGGTGGAGCCCAGCGTATTAGGTTTGATAAATGAACTGTGAAGAGGCCCATCTGGCTCTCAGCATCTTTTCTCCCCCTCTCTCCCGACCAACGGGAAACACTTTAAAATAACAGCAGTACATATAGACTCAATGACCCATGCAAGGAGCTGGAATGGATTAAGATTTAATGGTGACAGTGGAAGAAATTATCATTTGAAAAGTGTGCTGGAGAAAGGTACAGTTCAGTGTCCACGCCCGAGTTGTTTTTCTAAATAAAATAGAGTAAAAATCGGGCGCTTTTGTTTATCTTACACAAATCCCCAGTGTCTTTCCTAGGTTGCTGACGATTTTGAGGGCGTGTTTGTTATGGAATAATTGTTTGTCGTCAGCTTAAGGAAAGGAATGGGCTTCCTTTGCCTCGACTTTATCAGAGTGAGAGTCACATATTTTATTTCCGTCTGCTCGCTCAGTTCAGAGAATATGGGTAAATCAAGTGCTAGAGAAAATGCTTTTCCAGGAAAAGTTGCGATCCATTTCAAAGTCTTGCCACTGAACATTATGCCTTTTTTTGATAATATGCGTGTGATTCTTGTACACTGTTTGATTCTTACAACCTAGCAGGCTTTTTTTTTTTTTCTGTAAAAATTAGAAGAAAACACATAATCGAGGAGATATGTTTGTTCCTGTCTTTATTCCTTTTTCAAAGAACGACCATCGTGCTGCTAATTAGTGCCAGCCACGGGTCGGTCACCAGCTTTGTGTTCACTTACTGTTAATTGATGAGAGTGATCTATTTAAGGCTCTCGCCCCGCTTCCGGGGAACTGAGCGTCCTGGCCTGTGACCGGTGACGCCGGGGCTCACAGGGGTCTGTACTCCTCTTCACAGGCAGTGGGCGCATCCCACGACTCTGCTTTCTCAAGCAAGAATGATTTAATAAGCGTTTCGCATAGTGCGCATCCCTACCGTTTACAAAAGGCTGCGGTAGACGCCCGTGCACGAGAGGCTCACTCAGCGGCCAACGTGAGAAGGTTTCCGGGGACAGGAGGGTAGCAGGATCCCAGGAAGAGGCTGTGGAAGGCCAGGTGTTCGGAGAAGACAGGAAGTGGTGGCCATTGTCACTGCAGCAGAGTGGCAGGTTGTGCTGACACCCCCAGGGAAGTGTTTAATGACAGGCGGCTTTGAAGACGGCTGGACTGTTGACATCCTCAGCGCGAACTGCGTTGTCTACGAAATGCAAGCCTCACCCAGACAATAATTTTGTTTAAGGTAGAAAAAAGAGAAAAAGAACGCCTCTAAATATTATCCGGGGTCGTCAGCGTACCTTTCGTCTCTGGTTTTGACTTGACCGTGTGTGTCCCTGGGTGTTTCCGAGTGAGTGGGCAGTTACGGGGCGGGTAAGGCAGAGCGATGTGGACCTCTTTTAGGGTAAACTGTGCTTTTTAACTTTGATGCCTTTGATGCTATGCAAAGTCAGGTATGAATACAAAAAAAGAAGACAAAACCCAGGCCATTGCAGTTTTTAAAAATTGAGATCTACTCACAGAATATGCAGTCTCCCATGACATAAACGAATGGGCTTTTTTGGGGGGTGTTCACAGTGGCGTGGGGTCACCGGCATTAGCAATCCCAGCTGCTCACAGCTGCTCCCAGTGCCCCTCCCCTCCCCCTGCCAGCCGCTTTCTGTCTCTACCGATTTCCCTGTCCCGCACATTTCACATAAATGGAACCGTCAGCGGCCTTTCGTGTCTGGCTGCTTTCATTAGCTCAGCGTTTTCAGAGTTCATCCATGTTGTGGCGTGGAAGTACTGCATTCCTTTTTATTTGCCTAGTAGTATTCCGCGGCGTGGACATACCGCATGTTCATTCGTCATTATTCCTTCATCGGTTGACGGGCATCTGGGCCGTTCCCACTTTTTGGCGGTTACGAAGAAGGATGCTCTGAACACTCCCCTGCGGGTTTCCGCCCCTCCGAGTGTTGCCCCAGGAACGGAGTGGCAGAGTCACATGGTGTCGACGCGTTCAACTTTTGAGGAGCCGCCAGGCCGTTTTCTGCGTCCGCCGCACCAGTTCACATTCCGACCCGCCGTTCACAGAGATTCCAATATTTCCATAGCCTCGGCAACGCTTATTGTTTTTTTTTTTTATATTATTACGTACATCCCAGTGGTACCATTGTGGTTTTGATTTGCATTCCTCTGATGACTAGCGAGGCTGAGCACCTTTTCATGTGCTTACTGAAGACCATTCGTTTTCTATTAGGAGATTTCCAAACGTGGCGACTCGTACTCGGCTTGCTGGACCGACGGAGTTCCAAATGGCTTTGTCGTGAGAATGCAGCTGTGCCCTCTATTTCTTCGCGTGTGGCCCAGCCGATTTGTTTCTGGAGATCCCTCACATATGTCTTCTGCACTCTCTTACACGTCTTCCATGGCAGCATCTCCAGGCATTGCACGCGAGCCAGGAACATAGCCCGATTAAATGGAACGTCTGTCGACTTGCAGCTCCTCGGTTTCTAGGCGCAAACGGGACTTACCCCGATTCCCGTAGTCGACAACTTCGTTCGGGTCTGGTGAACCGTAAAATGGTGCTGAGCACCGTTTCAAGAAATGTTTATGGCAGCTTCTTAAAAAGCGTGTAGAACTGCTTCCTTCCAGGTATAAGTAGCTGTCTAGACCTGGATAGCACTGGAAAGAAAAGGAAGAACGGGGGAGGAGAAGGCCTCCTTAGGGTCCTTCCTCTGAACAAGGGGGTGGGTCTCAGCCCGGGAGGGGCAAAGCTGGGGCTCATCAGTGTGGCTTCAAGTCCCTGTTTAACCTGCTCCAGGCACCGCCTCTTCGCCGGTCACCTGCTCTTGTCCCGATGTGGCTTTAATGATATCCATGCCGCGATGAGCATCCATCAGCCTTGGTGACTCGGCATTTGGGCCCAAATTTGATTTCCGTCCTGGGGACTTGTGATCACAAAAAGTAGAATCCCCGGCCTGAAGAATGGGTCGTGAGACGATGAGGCTGAGGTAATTATCTTCTGAGACCACATGTGACTGAGTCATCTGCCGTCACTTAGGCTAGAGAGAGTGGCTGCTTCTCCTGACAGAGGCGTGGGGAGCGAGGCGTTGTGGCACGCACGGTTCAGTAGCTGCCCATTGCTCCCGGCCGGGTTTGTCTGCAGCGTTGGGGTGAGCCTGAGGAGGAAGCGAAGGCGCGTCTGGGGAGGCACGGGCCTGCTGGCTGCCGCCGATGCCTTTCATCTTTAACGCATCTGACCCATGTCCTCTACTAACTGTCGTCTCTGCTTTCTGCTGCCCTGAGCAGAAGAGTATCCTCTGTGTCTCCGAACCAGATTACTCCATAAAACCCGGTAACTCCATAAAACCTCCTCATAAATGTGTAGGAATCGAAACATTGTATACATTCAGAGCAAGGATTAAATGAGTCTCGAGATGGGGTTACCCGTCTTCCCCAAGATATAGCAATTGTATCTTAAGGAGTCAAGCGCTATTAATGTGTGATCATCGTTGTTACTGTCACTGTTCGAACGATTTTATGTGGGGCAGAAGCCACTGGACTTGTGCGCATCTTATTTATAAAATCAGCCCACAGGCTTCAGTGCGAGCTCTGCTCCTGGCACGTGGCTGGCTGTTTCTGACGGGCAGTGCTTCTTCCACTTTTGGCGAAAACCCCCATTTACTCATTTACTTATTCGATAAATACGGAGTAGGTGCCCGCCCTTTGCCAAGCACTGTCCCGGGCACCAGGAAACCCAGCGGTGAAGAAAATGGATGAAGATTCTTCTTTCGTGGACCTCACGCTCCGGCAGAATGACAGCCCGGAGCTCTCCACACACTTTCTTTGAAAGAAACACACGTCGTTGCCACGTCCTGCCTCCCCACAGTACTCAGCGGAGCCAAAGCACAGACGCTCGGCCCAGATACAGATACACCGTTTTCTCTTCCGACCCTCGTCGTGGAGCGGCCACTCGTGAGGACGCTCGCGCTTGTACTTGCCGGTGTTCGGGAGTTGTTTGTGGGACACCGCCGTCCCGGGGACACCGCCCTCCCGGGGACACCGTCCTCGGGAGTCGACACCATTCAGTTCTCCTGAGGCAATCTGCACCCTGGTTCCCAGGAACTTAAAAATAAATAAATAAGTGAATGAATGAAGTGTCGCCTGAAAGGCCTTCACTTTCAGGAAAGCCGAAATCCAGGTCACAGCTGTCCCTCCAGAGGGAGCCGGAGACGCCCTGCCTGCCTCGTAGGTGGTGTGATGCGCTCACGTGTATTGCACGCGATCGTGTACTCCAGCCTTTCGTAAATGAGGGTTATGGTTACGAGGGGTGAGCAGTCAGTCACGTGTTGATTAGGCAGACGCTTACGGAGGGCCTGCCCGGTACCAGGCACGACCGTGGTCCATGAGTTTATAGAAATGAGGAACACTTGACGAGGGGAAATGTATTATACGATGCGGTACAATAAATGCCGCGCACAGGATTCCGTGCGAACCCTCATTCTGGGGAAGACCGTGGCGGGTTCTCTGGAGGTGTTCTTGTGTGAGTCCCGTTATGTGGGCCCAGCCATTTGCTGCACTGGGGACAAGTGGGTAGCTCCTCTTTGTCTCTAACTATGAGTGATAAAGAAGGGGGAAATCTGTATGTGATTGTGGCTTACAGGATAAGGTCTGGGCTCCCCTCTCTCTGGGGGCCCAGTTCCCATTGTTAAATGGCGGGAGGGAGATTTTTTTCTTCAGGATTTTCTGCAAAGCAGTTTCATTAATATGGCGGAGAGGTTGGGAGCATGAGTCCGGTTGCCTGCGTCTGAATCTCGGACCCCCTTCTGTAACTTCAAGCAAGTTACAGTTATAGGTTGTCACAGGAGATGCTACCTAACCCTTCCGAACCTCAGCTTTCTCATTCGTAGCTTGCCTGGGGATAACCACGGAACCGAGTTCATAGGGCCGATTAAGGGGTTGCACGTCGCACACCTAGAGCAGTTACCTGTTACATACCAGATGTTCAATGAAAACAGTTCTCTGTCTTCAGATCAAAACAAAAAAGTCAGGAATAAAGCCAACCCCGTCACCAGACTGGCCTCTCTTTTGAGAGCGTGCCCGCCTCACGGCAGGGGCATGTTGCTACTGCACTGGGCAGGCACTCGACGCAGCTGGATTTCACCCTCTGCCAGGCCCTGCGCTAGGCACTGTCACAGAGAAGTGACCGACAGGGGCCTGGACTCCAGTTCGCATCCTGTCGCCAGCTGGCTGTAGATGCTGGGCATGACGCAGACACTGGCCCTCAGCGACGTCATCTCAGACAGAGTCGGCTTGATCCAGGTGGCCCGGAAGACGCCTTCCAGCTCTGACAAGGTGCAGCCCTGTGGGTGAGGTCCCAGGTTGCCACCGAAGGTGGGGTAGGTGTTCCTCCCTGCGGCTTCTGCCTCCGCTGCCCTTGTACTGATTTTTGTGATAATAGCTGCTAACATTTATTGAGAACTCATCTAAGTGCCAGAGTTTTTAACACTTCATGAGATAAGAATAACTCGCTCAAAACAACACAACCAGTAAGGAGTGGAGATGGAATTTGAGCCGGGATAGCCCAGCCCAGACCTCCCCTGTGTGGCCTCCAGCGGGACGATGACAAGCCACATGTTCACTGGGTGCTTTGCCTCGGTCTCACGGTATCGGGCTCAGAGCCCTCCCAGAATCCTTCCCAGGGTGCATGCAGACAGGCGGGCGTGGACCTTGAGAGATTTATCTCCTCTGGCACCTACACATGTTTCACACTGTTTAGTTGTGGGGGCATCTCTCTCTAAAGGAAAGAATTTCCAGGTCCTGCTTTATAAATAAATGTCCCTTACCGTAAGTCTTCTAAAGGAAAGTTATTACCTTCATAGCTAGCTATGCCATTTCTTTTATATTGGTTGCAATCTTTTAGAAGATGGGAGAGTGAAGGTGCAGGGGAGAGCATCAAAGTTTAGTCTCCAAGAATGTCTAAATCCCAAATGGAGTCCTTTGGGGCTGGGTTTAGTCAAGGCTGAGCTGAGAAGAAGAAGGGGTGGCATTTATCTCCTCCGTGATGGGTTCCTCCCCAGCTGCCTGTGTCGAGGAAACAGTTCACCACACATGAACAGTAGTCATTTTATTCTGTCTTGGGGTGTCCCACGTGCATTTTGCAAATTCGCTCTGTAACGTGTATTCCAGATTCCACGTCGGAGTTTAACTTAGGCTTTCAGTTGAGGCAGTAATGGGGGGCGGTGGGGAGGGGCTAAGGAACAGCTCTCCTGGCCTGTAGGGGACACTGTTGTATCATTTATCAGAACAATCTTCAGTATCTTGTCCCAGGACAAAACAAAACAAAACAAATCAAACAAATCAAAACACAAAAACAGGCCAATCACCTTAACATTGCTTACCAGAATTATCTGAGTGAGTCCCGCGTGTTTAGAATATTTGGTATTTTGGGAGGGCATCATTCAAACTGTTTAGTATCCATGCACGAAAGGGATAGTTGAGTGTTTTAAGATGGGAGTGGTCGGCACGACTGTCCAGATGTTTTCTTCCGCAGTCACCTCTGGACGGGGTGCTCAGATGGACGCTCTGTTGTTTCATAAGCCTTGAGGGTTAGCGGACCGTCTTAAGTTGTTAGGCACGACCCACCTGGGTTAGGTCGAGATGCTCGCAGCCTGCTGTGTTCTCAGAGAACATCATCACCCTTCGAAGGGCATTTGGGCTCCGATTGTCTGTGTTTCTTCCATATCTTTTTCTCCCTGAGAAAGACGCTGTTTTCTGAGCACATGAAGTCGCGCCTACAAGGCAGGCTTGCGGAGGGCTGGGCGTGAACTGCGGGACGCACGATGCCGGATGCTCGGCCGGCTCTTGGTCCAGCCTGCCTTTCTCTCCAGACTGGCGACAGTCTCTGGATCCGTCCAGGTGCTCCGTGGCCTTGCCAGCAAAATCTCCACCACCTCTCACCCCCGCTCAGCTCTGGCCTCTTCCCTACCAGAACTCAGGCCCTGAAAGGCGCTGGTAATTAACCCTCAGAAAGCATCGGTTTTGCTAAGGCGGCGTGCACAGGAATGATATTGTTAGCTCGCTTCATTTCCAGTTTCACCATCAATTATACCTGTGTTTCATCTAGTCGGTGCTACCCTCCCAGTGTTAATTATAACCTACAAGACTGTTACAGTTAATTTTATGGCAAGCATATTGTCTCTTCAAGCTCCGGAGCAGCTCATAAATTATCTTGAAGGTAAAATGTAACTTGGGGAACTAGTTATGAAATTCCATCCATCTCGCTTAGGAGCTGCAGCTGCTACTGTCAGCTGCCTGGCGGCCTGCACTGCGAAGGAATTACGGTGGGTCAAGTTTAAGAGGCGAGGCCCAGGCTGTCACCGAGGAGAAAGTCTGTCCTGGCCCTGTCAGCCCGGTAGCTTCTGCCAGTCCCTGGTGGTTTCGCTTTGCAGGCGGGAGAGGCAGGCAGCGCAGGTGGATGGTCCCCAAGCATGTCCGTATTTCATTACTTTACCGAGACTTGCTTGTTTGTAGGTAGGCAGATCCGGAGACCTCCCCCTCCTGCTGGCGTGCGCGTTCGGCGGGCGTCCGCGGGGTGTGGGAGAGATGACTCTATAACTAACCCTTTCCGGTCCGGAGGCCACGAGGGCAGGAGGGCCAGCGTGGCGCGTTGGTGGCCGATTCCTGTCGTCAAGATGCCTGGCTCAAACGGTCTATTCTTATTTGTGGTGCCCTAATTTTTCATATAATCTGATCAGGCGAGAGAGTTTCACATTTGCTGTGAATCACAGCGCACTCTTCAGATTGCCCGCTAAATAAATCTGAGCAGGTCATCTTCCTGGGGTGGATGAACACACGCTCCTTTTTTCTGTTTCTTCACGGCGAAGGAGACGCGTTGCATTCCACCTTACGGGCCCTTGAGCATTAATATTTTTAAACGACTGAACACACGTCTTCCATTTAGCTTTGTTTGCATAGTGACTGTAAACGCTCATTTCTGCCGTGGGTTCTTCATTTGCAATTCCACCGTTAACGCTCGCTTTAAAAGCTTTGAGGGGCCTCTGAGAATTGGGAGCTGTGCTAAGCGCGGCGTCTTCTAGAAGCGTCGGAAACAGGCGGTGGTAGACAAGTCCGAGAGGGTGCCTCAAGTATGCCTGCTCGCACGAGTCCCAGTGCAAGGCTGAGCGACGTGCACACGGAAGGTGCCGGCCGTTACTGCTCAGAGCGTGTTCGTGCGCATTTGCACACAGAGTAGCCTTTTGTACCGAGGGCACACCCAAGACCGTCACACCCGGGCTGCGTCACGAGGCTGAGACTGGGTTCGGAGGGGTGAGCAGGCCCCTGGAGCGGTAAAATGTTGCGCACAGGGGCACCGGGCTTTCTCAAGGAAGTGTTCTCCTGAGCCTTCGATGATAACAGCATGCTACTTGGATCTTTTTGATTTTTCTAGTGAATTCAGACAAGAGGTTACAAACTCAGGTGTCCGCAGGTAACCTCGCACTGCTCGGGAATAGAGGCAGTAGTGACCTGGGCGAGAGAGCAGAGTGCAGTCTGGGTCCTGCCTTCGGGGACCTGGTGGCTCTGTTCTGCTCTCGGGGGGTTCTTGCTTGGAGGAAATGTTCGTGTGTATTTTTTTTTTTTTTTTTTGCCTTTCACTGGGCAGTTTTTCGTTTTCCTTTTACAGAGAAAACACATGAGCGTTTTGAAAAAGCGAATGAGGTTGCGTGCACGGTACTCATCATCACCATGAAAAGGGCGTCTGCAAACATGTTGGCGGTTTCGAATCTGAGGAAGGGTTTGCTTCTCAGGAGGGAGAAGCAGGGGCACCACGGATAGTGGTCACCAGTTCTTGTCCCACCCTTGAGTCTGCGGCTTATTCCCAGGCCCCCTGTGGGGGAACCCAGCTCTCCTCCTATGTAGTGTGGTCAGGATGATGTTCTCGTCTTACCGGCCCAGAGCAGTGGCCTCATGGGGGTGCTGTGGTCGGGGAGGTTGTTAAACACACGTGGGTTTGCCCTTCCGATGAAGAGGAAACATAAAAACGATTCCTTTCCTTTAATAAAAAGAAAAAGGTAAGCCTAAATGTTGGCTGCTGCCAAAGTCCGCTGTTAGTGTGCGCGGTTAAATTTCGTGGTAAATATTTCATAAGGATTATTAGAGGGACCCAGGTTGCCATCGCAGCCCCAACGGTACCAACGGAACTGTTTCACCAAAATAAGCCAGCATTTCTAAAGAAACGTGAATTTCTAATGTAAAGTTAGCGTCGGGTCAGAAAAACCCTCTGGAAGAAAGGTCTGTATCAATGTTGATAATCTCTGCGTTTATGGATTTGCAGTTTGTGCAAAGAACTCCCAAGAGACTTTATTTGGGTTAAAAAAAGACTTGCTTGTGAGATAGTCTGTATCCAAATCCATCCTAACCCAACGCGCTGGCAGCCTTTTGTATAAATAATGTCTTTTCCAAAATGCATGTTTGAAAAAGGAGAGGAAAATTAAGTGGCAAACTGTGTCTCCGGGTTGCCATAACAACTCAGAAATACTCCTAGAAACAGAGCAAAAGACAGACAGTTCATTCCTTCTTTGAGCAAATTACAGAGCTGTACGTTAATTTGATGATTTTATTGATGCGTTGGAAGGTTGCAGCGAAGAGCAAATGTCTACCCTACTTTCATTTTCTTTTCTGAGAGGGGCGTAAAAGTTTATTTAAGCTTTTTTTTTTTTTTGATATGTCACACAAAATATGTATGAGGTTTAGAAGCATTTGACAGGAAAAAAAAAAAAAGGAATATTCACGTTTTGTAAAGACTTACCTCGGCTCCACAGATGGTCCTGTTCAGGTGCTATTTTAATTATGAGGTAGAGAACAGCCTCACACAGTGGGGAGTCGTCTGAGTAGATGGAGAGGGGCTTTTGTCTTCTAGCCTCACAAAGCCTCGTGACTGAGAGACCTTAATACTTTATGTTACAGGGGAGAGTCTCCAAATGACCAGGACACGATGGACCCCTCTAAAGATCACATGAGGACAGTGGAAATGTTTTACAAGTGCGCGCGGCTTTGAGCATCCCTAAGATTAGTCATTCTGGCGATGTCTTTTCCAGTGACAAACGTCCGCCATAGATTCGTTCGTGTGACCAGAGGGACAATAAACAGAACAAAGCGCACATACGTTTTTAAAATCTTAATCCCAAATGGAAGTCATCCTCTCCGGCTCTTAAGCTCCGAGGGCTGCTTTGCCCTTCGAGTGATAGAATGCTCGCAAGGAGGCATAATAATTCACATGCTGCTGTAACTCACAGCTCACGTTAATAACACACAAATAGAACAGTCTTTTTATTAAATATTAGTAATACATTATAATAATGTTTTACTGTCTTTCCCTTAGTGGGGAATTATGAGGACCTCATGTTAGGACCTCAGCGTCCTGACACAGTTAATTATCCATGGATAATGGTCTTCAGCCATCACTGTGCCGAGTGACGCAGCTTTGTTGTGGGGGGTTGTTAAGTGCCTGCAGGCTCAGGTGCAGTGCACCTATGCACTTGCCTACAGAAGCAAACAGCTGTGTTTTCTTTACCATATTATACATCACACAGAGGGTCTCATTTATTATAGCTGAGCTAATGATGCACGCACAAACCTTTATGTCCTGTTCTATACAGCGATAATATATTTGCTGTAGAGATGTTAGCTTGTTTTTCATAAGTAATTAATCTTTTCTTGTACCAAATGCATCACATGAAAATGGGTTAGCACAGGGGTCAGAATGCATTTAATCTGGTCTGCAGATATTGGCTGAGACCTCTAGATGCGGTGTCTTTTTCTCTTTCATGAAGGCCTCACCCTGTTTGCGGTCTCCCCACCCGCACGCAGCATGCTCACATTCCGGGGAACTTAGCCGATGAAAGGGAGTGATTATCAGCCCTTCAGCCCCGAGACAGTCTTCAGTGCTAAGTGGAGTCAGCTTCAGCCCAGTCACCCGTGTTCAGCCCTTTGACAAGGCTGTGTGTTGTCCACGTGGGTGCGTGTGGTGGTGGGTCGCCGTCCAGGCTAAAACACCTCACTGTCCATGCATACGTAGGTCCTTTGGAAACATGCCAAGGCCTAACTCAGAGGCTCCCAAGGTCTTACACGCACCTGAGAGGACACCTGAGAGGATTTTGTAATACACTGATGGGTACTTTCTCTTTCAGAAATTATATATTTTGGCTTCAGATTAGAAAAGCATAAGAACGCATTTGGATCCATGGTTCTCAAATAATATCGAGAACAAGAGACTTAAAGTTAGCCTGTAAGTTTTTTTAAAGAAAATTTTAAGTCGATTTAAAGAAAAATGCTAACAATATAATCATGTGGTGGTTCCGTGGATATCACTAAAAATCACATCATCAGAGTTTAGGAAGCTCAGGCCTCACACGCTGAAGGGGTCAGGAACCTGTATCACGATCATACTTATGTTGATCGTGAAGGTGATCGTCATCGTCATCGAGAACGGCAGCTGACCGTTCATGAATCTCTCCTGTGGGCCAGGTACGGTCCTACGCATCCCACTCACGTCTCCTCATTTACGCTCCGTGCTGACCCACCGAAGGGAATGCCGCTTTTACCTCCATGTTACACTTACGGCAGCGAAGACCCAGAAAGGGACAAAACTAAGGACTCTAAGATAACACAGGTCGTAAGGGGCCCAACCAGGGCTTGAGCCCAGGCACGAGGTCCTGGCACCTTTCTTTTTAATCACGGCATTTTTCTTCGTTCTGATGAGTTAAGAAATGTTACCATCTGTCTGTCTTCTAAAGAAGAAGAAAGGTAGAGAAACATGAGAACATGCAACACTGCACATGATAATGTATATTATGTGAGTAATATGTAATGTGTGTATCTCATTTACATACGTCATTACAGGGAATGTAATCACGCAGCCATCACGTATGCTTTGTGAGGACTGACATGCTGATTGGCCTTCGCTATGCCTGTGTTGTGAGCCCTTGGCTTTCTTAGATAGCATCCTGGATGTTTACCAGAACCAATATGCCTTAGAACTGGAAATTCTTTGTTTGAATAAATTAAAAAAAAAAGGGTGGGGTGGAAGAGGACTTATTTTTTTTCAGTTGCTGCCACAGAATCCTCCCAAATATTTTCTCCTGTTTAAGGGTCTATGGAACAAAAAAATCTTTGGCACTCTCTCATATTTTTGCACTTACAAAAGCATCATAATTCTTTTCCCTGTTCACTTCAAGTATACATAAACAACATCTAATCTTGCCTGAAACTTAGCGTGAAACTCTTCAGCGAAATGGCATGCTCATTTTTCCCAGAGGGAAAAGACAGAGTTAACCTGCGAAAATGACTCTCGACTCTTAACAAACGTGCCGGGATGACTTAGAGCAGCACAGCCCACAGGACCGTGGGGTGCAGGTGGGAGTTAGGTCTCCCGGCGCCCAGGCTGAGCCCGAATGCTCACATTAGCCATTCTTCTGTGACTGTTGCTTGATCGTGCTTGAAAGCCCCAGAAAAATGCTCAAACGGGCAAGAAATCTCATCTGTCTCTCTCACCTGATATTTTCTCGGAGCCCGAGTGCTAAGTTTTTCGCAGCGATGTTTGTTTAGGACTAGTTTCACTGCACGAGGCAGCTTCCCGTGGGTGAGGTGTGAAGCTGTGGAGAAATGGGTAAAGGGGCCACGCAGCAACCCTGTCCGATGACCTTGTCCCTGCGAGCCTCCGCGTGGGCCAAGGGTGATCACGCACACGTACTGGAGCACCGTGAGGCGCTGGAGGAGGAAAACTGGAGAACAGAATGGGTTGAAAGAATTTGTACTTTTTTCGTTTCAGCTTGAAGCCAGGGGCTAAAACTCATGTCTCATACCCGTGTAATCTACAACCATTTAATTTGCTAACAAGACTTAACTGATCATTACCTACAGCCTGCTCCTTCAGCATAATCAAAACAAGAAGCTTTTTTGGCTCTGGAAAGTAAATGTTGTCGATCTTTTATTGTCCGGCCCTCCCCAATTTCTTTCTGGCTGTCTGAGATGAAACAGAAAGCTGATATTTGGAGCCACTGGAATTGCAGGCCTTGTAATTTAGAAATATCCATTTTATCCCATGTAATTTCTTCCCTAAGATTCCTCAGTCTAAATCTGATACAGGTAGGAGCCAAGACAAACAGTAACCGTTTATAGTCACCCAGACCAGTTTGAATTTCACTCTAATGTAAAGCAAAGAGAGTTTTTGGCTTCATTTCAGGTGTGTAACAGGGGTAGAAAATGCATTTTCAAATTTAGCAGCAAATGTTACCATATGTTTCCATAACAACTGCAAACTTTTATGTCAGAGAAGCAATAATATAAACACGTAGGAAACTTGGAACAGTAAACTATTAATTTACCAAATATAAAAAATCCAGCATGAAGGGGCTTTTATAGCCGCAGAAGCCATGAGGGGCCCAGTATCCTGTGAATTTCTCCATTATGTGGCAGAAAATGCTGCCGGTTGGTTTAAATGAGCAAATCTTTTAAAATTATAGGTGCAGAGTCCCTTCTCCACAGTGCATGTTTCTGAAACAATGTGTGGTGATACCAGCCGTGGCTGGTTTCTCGTCCCATCTTGAACTAGTAAAATATCCTTCAGTAGCTGTCCCCAATGCATATCTGTAAAATAATTGCTCCCCCCCCCCCCCTGCACTCATAGCTTCAGACTTAATGACGAAGGCTGAGTCCTGCCGCAAAGTACAGCGCCCGGGAGCTGGCTTCATTGCTTGTCCAGGAAGAGAGGTGTTCCTAGATTGTCGATATATGTGAAGAAGGTTCAGTTCTCTCTTCCTAACCGTTTTGAAACATAAAAGAGACAGGGAAAAGGGAGAAAAATGGACCTACTTGACTGTATCTTAAGAATGAGGATTTAGTAACTAGAGGTGTTGAAATCACCGCCCGGGGAAATTCAGGGTTCTCTGATTTCTCTGCGGTGCAAAGAAATGATCTTCTTTTAAGGGACGTATTAGAAACATGACAACCTGTGGATGGGTGTTTCATTCGACAAGAAGGATGACTTTTTATTCCTAAACTGACTTCAGAGTGCGGATAGGGTTTGGAACCTTTTCCTAGAACAAAATAGCATTAGCTTGGTCATTTAAGGTAAGATGATGCACCTTGACCAGCCCTGAGATAATTGTCACTTGAACATAATGATCAAAGAAGGTTAAAGTCAGATAGGAAAGAAGGTCGGAGGGAGGCAGGCCGCCCTAAGAAGTCAGTGCAGGACTCCAGAGAGGGTGCGCGTTCAGGAAGGGCCCTGGTATGGTTACAGATAAGAGGAGGGGCTAAAATTCTCAAAACTTCAGACGGTGGAAGAAAGAGGTGTCCCCTGAGCCTTCACAGTAGCTCTTACACGATGCTGAGCCCAAGAGGTACAGCCAAGGGCGTTGGTCACAGTGGGGCCCATAGAGTTTACAGGTGAGGAGGAGGTGGGGGCTGAAGTGTAAGGAGCTGTGAAAACTTGGCCAAGCAAGAGTGAGAGTGAGAGGTGTGACCGAGGGTCAGAGAGATGGTCTGTGAAGACCCGATTCATTCCCGAGTCCTCGGTGGGTTTCTTTTTAGGCCAGAAACCTAATTTCCCCAGGTTATCACCATCTCCGATAGGGTTACTAAGAAGGCTTTTCATGTTTCTATCAGCGCTTGGCCAGTTCTGGGCTGTTTTATGCTACAAAGCATTTCTTCAAGCGTTAGTGAGGCTGGAGTCTGGCATTAATCTCACGGGTCCTTACTTTGTGTCTTAACTCGTCAGTAGCATGAAGATGGATGGTTAAGACGAAAGCAAAATGCCATTCGTTTGTTCATTCAACAAGTATTAGGTGAACACTTACTACGTCCCTGGCGCTGGGGGTACAGGTTGGACAAAAATACATGGTCTATTTCTTGTGCTGGTGGAGTTTATAGTCTCGTGGCAGGAGAGAGACTGAAAACAAACATATATAAGATAATGCCAGAAGTAAGTACTGTGGAGAAGAGGGACAGGTGGGCAATCGTGGAGGGGCACAAAACCTTTTAGGGATTTCCGAGGGAACCCCACTTAAGCGGAGCCGAGAAGCGGGGGAGGGGGCGTAAACCAGCCAGCCTGACTGGACCACAGTGGCTGAAGGGGAGCAGTGGGCGGTGTGGAGAGGCAGGAGGGCTCAGACCTCAGGCCGGGGGCGAAGGGTTCATCCCATCGTGGTGTTTGTTGACTCCGATTAGAAATGAACCCAGCTTCCATTTACAGACTCTTTCGAAAGTGTCTACCCTGTGTCCAGTGCTGTCACTGGTCTTCTAATCCAGGTGCGGTTGTCAGAAAAACAGACTCATTGTTGACTGTGAGGGTTGCCAGCCTAAGGGGCCTTAACCGTAAGGAAGTCGTGAGCTCTTTGCAGTGAGTAGTCACTGTAAGTTGGGAAAGGTTGTATGGAAAGAAGGAATCAAAATGGAGCACCAACCACGTTGTGACACTTCATCTGTGGTGTCACGTTTATTCCTCGTAGAAATCGTGCAAAGGTCGGGCACCATCATCTCCGTGTTAGAGATGAGGAAGTGGACGTCGGAGAAAATGAAATAGCTGAATAATTTAAAAAAACTAACGTCGGAGCACGTCAGCATGTTAGAGGAGAATCGCAACTTCACGATCACTGCCCCTAAACTAAAAACGCTGCCGGCTTTTGCAGAGGCCTGTGATTCTCTCTGTCCCTGTGTCTCCGTCGCCACCTCTGTCTCTCGTCTCTCTTTTATGTGCTGCCATGTCACTGCGGAAAGGAGCCGTGCGTTTGTTTCTAGAGATGTGAGGGAGACGGGGGTCTCCAGGGAGATTGTGGCCTGTTCCTGAAGCCAGTCTTTGGGAAAAGATCCGCTCAGATAGAGTTGGCAGCGGCAGCCACTAAGTGGCGGGGAAGGCAGGCGCAGACCCCAGAGGAGGAGGGGAGAATTCATGGAAGGAGTGACCTTGGTGTGACCAAGGTGTGACCTTGGAGGGTTGAGGAGGGCACCGGGGTGGAAAGACCCTGGGGCCCTCGGCACGTAGAACAAATGCGTTATCACTCGTGGTTTTTTTTCCCCAGAGTCACAAGCAGAAATGCCAAAAAAAAAGAGGCCTAAGACAGCCGTGAGATCCCAACAGTTTCCTTTTTGGTCTTAGAACCTCTAAACAATCCTCTTTAAAATTTGTTTCCCTGCTATTTAGATGTCCGTTTCAGGGGTTCCTTTCCTTAGGTTATCTTCTGGGGGGTGGCCCTGGGTGCAGGTGGGTCAGCTTTAAAGGTGACCTTTCTTCCACCGAGGCCATATCCCAATAAAAGTTTCCTTCTCCCCTGACTCCAGCCGGGGCTGGCGGTTCTGACAGACGCGTAAACAGATGCAGGCTTTGTCGCTAATGACAGGTGATTACAGGAGGCACGGGGGCCGAGGTAATTAAGCCACGGTGTGACAGGAACAGTTGGCAATGTACTATTTCAGCATCAGAAATACCTTCGCAATGTGCTTTCCTCACTTGGTGGGGTGAATATAGCTCATTTTTGTTCTTTGGAGTGAGGTGCTTTGAGATCTGAAACTGTCCTGTCTGAATTCTTCATGGTTCATTCGCAGGGCTCCAGGAAGCAGTGACTCTTGGACTGCTTGGGGTGTCATCTGTGTCCCAGACTCCCCACTGTCAGCGCTCAAGGAGCCCTGGGAATCGGTCTGCGACCCTCCCCCTGGGATTACGTTTGCCGTATGATTATGTCCAATTTGATTGTGATAATACCTTTGGGGAGAAACACGAATTATTTTCATACCACTATAATTTCAGCTTCTCACCTTATTACCTGGACGTACCTGATTTGCTCCCATGGGTCGAAAGATAACTTATTCAATTCGCTTGTCCCCTAAATTCCCTGCACGAGAAGTACGGGTGGGGGGTGGGAATCTCAGATCCCCAGTAACCAGTTGTTACAAGAAACGGTAGAAGAAACAGTCATCGAGATATGGAATTTGTTCATTTATTTATTAGATTTCAATGTAATAATAATAATAATAAACACTACATTCTTTTTGCCATTGGGATGATGGCAAGGCTGCCGGCCAGCTGTTAATAGTGGCTAGCTTATGCTTATATGTTTGGGGGAATCCTATCTACTGCTGTTGGATAAAATGAAGACCTTCATAGACCTAGCATTTACAGTTTTGACTATTGGACTAGCTGCATGAATCTCGTTTGTAGTAAATGTGGTAGCGTGGTCTCCGCTAATAAAGTAACCGGTAACATTTACTATCGAGCATGGTCCTGGTGCTTGTCTAACATGGGAACTTTTCTCTCGGGCAGGTTCGTTCATGGCTTTGCTGCAAACCCCGCTTTATGATACTCTTGGTATAGTGTAGACCTGGCTCTTCGGAGGGGTCAGTGTGAAGCAGAGCGCTCGGAGGAGGCCGGCCACTGGCAGGACGGATATTTCTTTGCCTCAGCCGGTTCTCGTTTTCTCCAGGGTGGGGAATCGAAGGAAATGCACTTGCGGACCCAGTTGGCTGTGGAGCAGAGGAGCGCCGAGCCATGGTGACGCGTTGTGGGGTTGCCCGCTCCGGCGTGGAAGGCTCCCAGCCAGCTCTCACGTTGTGCTTCGGGCTGAGTCAGTTTCTAAGCTGAGGCTTTTTTCAGGCTTTGTCAGGTAGGTTCAAAGGTGTCCCACCCTCGGTGTATTAAAAGAGAGAGACAGATTACACTCACTAAGCCTGCCATGTTCTCTGTAAAATATCAAGTCAAAATGATTTTTAAATCCAAAGTTACCAGGCTTAGGGGGTGTGACCTTTCATGAAAGCAGCCTCAGACTGGGGCGGACAGATCCGTGCACAAGACAAGTGGCCCACAGGCCGGTGGCCTCGGGAAAGCCGCTGAAGCCAAAGCAAATTGGCTTGTGTCCCTGCACAGTGCCAGGCGGCAAACCTCCTTCTAGTGCCTGCTGGATGCAAAACCCGGGCCGAGCTCCGGGGGGTCACAGACACCAAGCAGGCAGGGCCTCTGCCCTCAGGAGGCTCAAAATCGGGTGACCATGCAGCCACCCTTACAGAACACCTACTGAGGCAGCCAGGTGCTTCCCCTGGGTTATTATCAACTCGTTTTATCCTAGACGAGGACAGTGCCAGCTAGTCGTTCCTGAATGCTTCTCGGTGCCAGGTTCGTTTTACGTGCTGAGTACTAGTCGTACTTACCTAGTACCACGGAAAGGTTTTTTTTTTGTTTTTGTTTTTTAAATCCCTCATTTTAATAGGGGAAAACCAAGGCAAAAAGAGGTCAGATAACTTTCCTGAGGCGACAGGGCTAGGAGCCCGAGGAGCTGGGATTTCGGAGCAGGAGGTCAGGTCACCAGGCGGGGTCCTGAGCCGGCGTCCTCAGAGCCAGCGTGTGGGGCTGGGAGTCGGAGGCTGCCGGCCGGCCCTGGCCGAGTGGGGCTCGCGAGGTTGCCCTTGCCACACGTCCTCGGGGTGTGCTCATGCCCACAGCTCTGCGCCGGTCGCTACACAGCAAGGCAGACTGGACCCTGATGCTGCCGCGTCACCCACGTAAGCAGAGCGCGTTGAGAAGGCCAGCGGCCGCGACGGGACGTCACCAGTGTCATCGTCACCGCGGCGGGCGCTGATGGCGCGCTGGTCCCCTGTGGGACGCTGGTTGGTCTCCACGTAACCTGCGTGCCTGGGGCCAGCTCGTCTGATCCTCGCGACAGCGCTGTGAGGCGGACACCGCCGTTAGCCCCGGTTGACAGCTGGGGAAACCGAGGCACCGCACGATGCACCCCTGCGTGCGCGCCAGAACGAGGGCTCAGACGCCCGGGGTACCGCCAGAGCCCGAGCTCTTAGCCACGAGGAGAGCGGGGAGCACCTGAGGGGGGTCAGAGCCGTACCCCCAGAGCCGGCCGTGTCTGAGCCGGGCCCTGAGGGCGGAGGAAAGGCCCCCCAAATGGAATGGAGAAGTGCAAAGGCCCAGGGGCACAGCCGTGCATAGGGGGGTGCATACTGGGGAGACCTTTGTGCAGACTAGGGGGAGTCCCGGGGAGACCCCCATGCAGACTGGGGGGAGTCCCATGGAGACCCCCGTGCAGACTGCATGGGAGACTTGAGGGGCGGAGAGGCTGGACGAGCAGGTCGAAGGCCTTGGAGACGAGGAGCCGGCGCTCAGAGTGGGCCTGCCAGCGGCACCCCCACCCTTCCTCAGAAGCCCTCTGGGGCCCCCAGACAGAGCGGCAGCGGCGTCCTCTGTCAGAGATGCCCCAGCCCGCCTCTTCGCCTCTTCGCCTCTTCGCCTCTTCACCTTTCGGTTTGGCCGTGCCCGTGTCGGCCTGTGTTCGGAGAGGAGTTCGGTCGCTAAGGTCAGCGATGCCGGGACAGCGACTCGCGCCCCGCCAGGGGGACAGCGAGTTCTGTGCACGAGCCACATCGGGAACAGCGCGGCGCGCGCGTGTGCCTCCGTGAGCCTGTCCGTTCACCGGGCTTCCCTTGTGTCGCACTCAGACACAGCGTCAGCACGTGAAGGGTTAGACATCGCCGCCCGGGGGAGCCCCCCAGTCCACTCGCCTGCGGTGCTGGGGGGGTGGGGGGTGTCATGCCGCGTGGTTCTGCGTGTGTAACGTGACATGGAGCATTTCTCAGTCATGACAGACACTGATCGTGAGTGACAGGAACCCTGACCGCGAGGAGTTAAAACCAGAGGACCCAGCTATGCTTAGTTTCAAGCCCTCGACTCCCAGATCTAGAGCAGCGAAGACGAACGGCTGTTGAACTGGCCGCACGCCCTCTTTTTCTGAGGATGCCCCCGTCTGAAAAAAAAAAAAAAAAGGAATCGAGGGGTGGCGTGTTCCTCGCGGAAACACGCTCAGAAGACAGCAGAGCCCGGTGCTGGTCCTGCTTCTCTTGCCAGCACGAAGCCGACAACCGTCATCCTCTCTTGGAGCGGATCTAGGACACAGCGTCCAGAAAGCAATACAAGGTCAACGATTGCTCCCGTAACCCTGCCCTCCCTTCTCCTGCCGCGGCAGTCACAACACTCCCTCCGGTCACCTGCAGCCAGCCCGACGCCAGCGTCGGTGACAGCGCCTGCCGTCGGGAGCGCTCCTGGCCGAGCGCGGCTCTGTGCTTGTTTGTTGTCCACGGCCCAGAGCCCCCGGATAGAGTTCTCGCGAGCCGCCCGTTCAGACTGTCGCAGGCCGGCCCCACTCGCCAAGCTCTGCAGAGTCCTCGGGGCCGAGAGACATTCCTGAGCATTCAGCCAGGAGCAGCGTGTCTCCCGCGCTGCAGATGAGATGAATGAGATCGGTTCTTCTGTGCTGACACTTGATCCCAGCTGTTCAACTCATGCTGTCGCACCTGAAGTTTTTCTCCATGGTAATTGCCGCCCGTGTTGTTATTTCAGGGACTGAATTGGAGAAAATTGCAACAGGTATTAAATTCTTGGAGCTAACTCCCGGGGGTTCTATTGTGCATTCTTCCAAGGTGGATGCCCACTTCTGTTCAAGGCCGGGGAGGCGGGTTTTGCGCGCCAGATGCACTGGCTTGTGTTTATCATCATTATCAGAGGCATTCCAGTTTTAGGTCTGGTCAGGCATTGATCAGCTTTACCTAAAATCTGTTTTAAAATTTACTTTTGCTGCTAATTCATGTGTCGGGACTGGCCCCGGGGAGTTTCGTCACGATGACCCACGTTGCCCGTGATTCGTACTAGCCAGGTTGATCCGTGGCGCGTCCGCTCTGTTGTGCGTGGTCAGGCAAGCGGGCAGCACCCTGGGAATCCGCCACCCTACCTGGCAGGAAGTGCCGCTTCAGTGAGCGCTCCTTGGAACAGGTGCGCCGAAGGTGGGTTGCCCCTCAGCCTCCCAGAGCTCCCGAATCACCGGTCCTCACTGCCAGTTCACGGTCACTGTCCCCAAAGCTTTGTTACCCTCTCTCTTTCACCAGACCGCCTCCCAGAGTTAGGGGAGATCATTCGTTGACTTCCCATAACAGCGTACGACGCCTGTTCAGAGTTTAGTGCCCTTCCAGAGGCCTCTGTTTCCGTAGTAGGGAGCACAGGGGGGCCATTTCTTTTCCAACAGCCACGTGTTTACTTAGCTTGTGGTCAGAGCTGATGGCGAAGGCCCCAGACAGGACCCAGAATGAGAACTGCGATCTGGCGAGTGGTGGAAGTATTGTGCTTGCCTTCGAGTTAATGCCCAGAGATGCTGTCACCTTCACTTCTACCCAGAGGTCATACCTGGCAGACATAACAGAGCTCTGCCAATTTCAGGGACATACTTATATGTTTAGAATCCAAAAGCTGTGTCACTGTACCCACTAGGAAGCAGGAGACAGGCTCTACTCCATATTTTGATTAGAGGCAAACACGAGAAGTTTGAGCCTCAAGGTGCTGGAAGACAGACTTACGGCTGAGTGATTGATTATGTTTGTTTCATCATTCTGCCCCATATGTGGGGACAGTCTGTAGACGCCAGTGCAGGGATACCTGGGAAGCCATAAGGAGGCATCCCAAAGTCCTTCTCGGGAACACTTATTCCCCCACAGCATGGACATCTGTACTTTGAATACTGATGGCTCATCTCAGGCTGTCGATGGCTCAGTATTTACATTGCAAGTTGGAAGTCCATATAATCTGTGGAATCACAAACATACTGAGTGAGAAATATGTATTTTCTTTCCCAACTGAGAAGAGGAAAGAAATGTTAGTCTTTATATATGAAACGTATAGAATCGTGTAGAGTATCAAGTATAGAATATATTTTAAAATCCTTGGAGATTTATTTTCTTACCTTCCTATCCAGTAGAAAAACCAGCCTTTTCATCCACATAAACTGAGGCGAAAATCACGGTTTTATTATTTATTTATTTATTTTTTACATGACCAAGTGTACAACAGTCTGAGGTGTTTCTAAACAATACATCCACAGGCAAACATTGACTTGCTCCCAGAGGGCCCTCAAATGCACATCCATCATCATCGCTGGCGTTTGAGGACCCTCACGGTCCCGTAAGAACACAGGGAAAAGTCGTGAGGGAATGGCTGTGCACGTGCATTTCAGGTCCAGAGCTGATTCTTCCCGTTTCTGCCCCTGGATCTCTCCAGCATGGACGAACGGCAAGCTCTTCTCGCCAAAGCTTGCTGTTCTGTGTCTTCTGCGTTCCTGTTGGGGCCCAGGTTGTCTGCCCTGTTAGGTGCAGGTGGCATGGAGAATGTGGCAGACACAGCAGCAAGCGAGCCTGTATGAGCGCTCGCGTGGCAGCCGATTCCTATAATTAGAAATTCTATAACTTCTATATTACATAGGAGTTAGAATTTGGATTCTGGGGCGAGGGAAGCAGAGAGGATGCCTGAGATTTGGGCCCTTGAAAGGCGAAATGAAAGGAAAACAGAGCCTTCTCTGTGGTACTAGACGTTTGGACACCTGTGGGCAGGTGACGCGTGAAAAGGCGCTGAAGATGGCAGATGCTCGGGCGGGGCGAGAAAGCGCATGAAAAGGAAGGACTCTTGGAGGTCGAGCCTGGGGATAACGAAATAGTGTTTTCCTTCACGCACCTGCGCGCGTTTGGAGAGTCAGACCTGGCCTCAGGTGCCTGGCAGCCTTTAGGACGGTTCCTCTCATGCACGTTACTTCCCTGAGGTGGGTGGTGGGCTCGCTTTCCCGACGACGGACCAGGCCTCCAATGCTAACGATGCGATTCCCGCGGAGTGTCTTTTCGGTGATGATGGCAGGTGGGACTTGCACCTGGGACGGCCGATTCTGAAGCCACGTCTCGCCAGTTTTGTCGTCGTGCCTCTGACGTACGTGGCTCTCGTCTTGGGGAGAGCCCCTGGCACGCTCACGCAGAGACCGCTCGGATTGTTCCCGGCCGTCCCTGGTAACAGGGCTAAGCCAGACCGAGGCTTTTGGTCACTGCCGCGGCAGCTAAAGGCTACCAGGCTCTACGACAACGTGTATTTCTTGAAACGTAAACTTTCAACCAGTTGTCAAGAGGGCGAATTACTTAGAATTGGTCGCGCTCCCCGCTGTCTGGATCACAGTCGGTATTTGTCAGGCCAGGGGCTGGCGCCCTCTTTCTGTAAAAGGCCAGGTCGTTCGTATTTGAGGCTTCGTGGGCCACACAGTCTGTCAGCAACCGCTCGCCTCTGCTGTTGTAGCACGAAAGCGGACCCAGACAATGTGACTGAGCGTGGCTGTTTTCTCGTGGACCTTTATGTACTAACACAGGTGGCGGGACTCAGCCCGTGGGCCATAGTTTGCCAGCCCCTGGCGTGAAGCCTTGAGGAGGCACACACAACAAATGTTTTCCTCTCTTTTCATTTATTTGTTGCTGGTGGAGACCGTTGGTGAGAGAGATGTCCTCTCAGCATAATCTGAAACCGTTTTCATTGGCTTGGATTTGAGAGGTGGTATTTTTTTTTCTTTTTTAAAAATCTCTTGTTTAAGCACATGCTCAGTGTGTCCATGTTCTTTCCATTACATGTCTTGGTTGCCTTCCCAGACTTCAAATTGCAGTGAATTTATCCCCAAAGGATGTTTGGTATCAATTCTCAAGATGCAATTTGAATGTAGTCTGTTTCTATAATGGAAACGGGATTCCAAATCTTCATTATTTAAGTTCCACACACAATAATGAATCACTGAAACGGCTCTTTCTCGGCACGGTTAGGGTATACTGAATCCTTTGTTTTCTTGTCTTATAGCTCTATATCAGCTCGACGGATAAAATAGGATGAAGGTTTAATTTTAGGGCTGCAGATGAGGTATTAGATTTTGATTTCTAGCTAAGCCGTGCTGAACTCAGATCATATTATAATGGAACTTTTTTTTTCCCCCCGCTAAGCATTTTCTAACAGGTAAAACTAAAAGCAAACGACAACAACAACAACAAAACCGCCAAACAGTTTGAATCCTGGAATCTTTTCCCGTCACAATTGTAATAGTTTCCTGTCGTCACCCCACTCCTGGAGTAATGACACCCCCCCCCCCATTATACAACAGCCCTTCGGCATTGTCACCTTATCATAAGCACCAGGGGCGTCAGCTTCCTTCACAAAGAGGGAATCGGCGGTGGCGCCAGGTCACAGGCCTGGCAGTGCCGGACCGGTGGCATGCTCGGGCAGTCAGCGCTTCTCTTCAAAGCTACCGACGAAGGCGTCAGCGGCGCCGTCACCCGCCTCACCCAGGGACGCTTGTGCCGGGGAGGGGAGAGAGGGGCCAGCAGGACTTGCGTGCACGACACCCCCGCTTCTGGGCTCTCTGCCTCGCGGGCACGTTCGCTGGCTCCTGGTCTCCCCGTAAAGTAAGGGGCTCGCGTCCTCTTGATTTAGCCCGCACTGTGCGGGTGATGCGGTCACCCTCGTTCCGTCTCTGCTCTTCGTTTTCGGGGGCGACCGCGCAAGGCAGTGGAGGGGCGTGAGCCTTGTGATCAGAAGCCCCGCTAGCTCGGATGAGCCGTCTCGCTTCCCCTGCCTTCAGTTTTCTCTGGTGGAAAAACTAGAATAATGCCAACCTTGTGTTACGATTTTGAAACCTAAGGAGGATGTGTCAGTGCTTTGTAAATTGCACTTACCGTGCTATGAGCTATTATTTTTTCTTTCTTTCTTTTTTTTTTTTTTACTGTTGAACTGGTTATCTGGGCCCTGCCTTGTTCATGAGGCTCCTCAGCCATTGTTCAAGTGACTAAGCCCATGGCCCGTTCATGTGGCGCGCGCTCCATGGCAGCCACCCCTGGGGGACGCGGCGTATCCGCCGGTCACCCGGTTGCTGTGCGACAGAATGCCCGGGGGCACTGTTCCCATTGCGCTGACTAAATGGCACCCCCGGAAACACAGTTTCAGCACTAAAATCAACGAGTAGCCTTCCAGGCGCCTGCCCCTCTCACGTCTGACGAGGGGCTCGCGTGCCCACCCGCTGCATGTTTCCCCGCCGGCGACATTTCGATGCACAGGGCAGCCCTTCCTCCGCTCGCACTCTGTCAGGCACTTCCGTCGACCTTGGCTTCTGCCGCCCTGGCATACAGCTACCTTCCAGAGCTCCCTGAAGCGAATTTCGCATATCCCTTGGCCTCTGTGTTCGGTGACCATCTTTGCTGTCACTTCCATGGGATAGAATCCCCAAACAGAAAGCAATGTCGTTTTTTGAGGGGCCGGTGGATAGGAATGGAAGGTTCGGGGACCTTCTGCCCGTGTCAGATGAGACAAACTCTGCCCAGAAAGCCAGCCAGGAGAACATATGAAACCGTTTGCAGTGGTAGACTGTCACATGCTGTTCTGTAATTATAACGGGCTGCTCCATGTGGGGCGGGCGAGTCCTGCCTAACAGTCATTAATCTGCAGAGTCTCACTAGCAGCGGCCCATCTTGAGGAGCAGCAGTACTTGGCTGGGCGAGGAGGGCTTTCATGTCATTGTAATAAGGATAGCTTTGTTAAAATTCGGCTGCTCAGTACCGAGGGATTCTGGGAAGAGACGGCTCCCCCCCCCACCCCCCGCTCTGCCCCCTTTGCGTGGTGGGGGCGTATTGTTTCTGCTCTTGCATCCCCTAGGTTACTA
Source organism: Eonycteris spelaea (assembly GCA_003508835.1). Classification (NCBI taxonomy): domain Eukaryota; kingdom Metazoa; phylum Chordata; class Mammalia; order Chiroptera; family Pteropodidae; genus Eonycteris; species Eonycteris spelaea. Next base: position 3,188,594 of record PUFA01000071.1, on the reverse strand, counting down.
TTTATGCTCTCCCTTGATCTCCTGCTTGTCCCTTTATTCCTCCACGTTGTGTCCGTTTCTTTCCGTGTGACCAGGAGTCTGTTTAGCAGACCATATTGTGAGTGAAGGGCCCGCGTTTGTTGCCTGATTTTGGCAATGCCGGGCGGTCAGCTGGGATATAATTAAGACTCTGCGAACAGGCTGTCTTCTCCACGGGAAGAGCATGTTAGATGGTGCTGGGATCTGGGGCTGTCAGTTTGGCCAAGGCTGGAGACGGAAAGCGAGGGACAGAGATGTTTCCTTTCATTTATAATCCCTTTATGTACAGTGTGTGCACTTGGCGAAGTTTACGTCGAACCTAGTGGCTAGAGCTCGTAAGCCAGCGCAGCGAAATTAGCATATGTTACATGTATATTTCAGTGATAGTCTAAAGCAGGCGCATATTTCCAAAGTGAATTATGCATGGATGACAGCGATAGGGTTGTGTTGCACTGGGTGTCAAATCCCACAACTTTTTGTCGAGACTGTGGATTTTACACTAAAAAGGCAGAGAGACTAAACGAAGTAAAACAGTTTTAATTTTTAACAGTTTGGTTCGGCCCAAGGAGCCAGGCTGTGACAGATATAACTGACATTTGAATAATTGGATTAATTTAGAGAAGGGCAAATCCGGTTTTGACGGTTGTGCTTCTTGGGTGTGTGTCTTTTTTTTTTTTTTTTTTTTTTTTAAATTTCCAGGCGTGGAGTTGTGTGGCTCAGATCTGCGCCTTACGTGACACCAAACAGAGCTTGAGGAAACTCCACAGGATTTAGAAAATGGTCGTTTAATGAGTTTGCTTCGAGATGTCACGTGCGTATCTCTTGCCCGAGTGTTCCCACAGTGTTAGGGATTCTCCATACGTTGTTCGAAAGGTGGCCGCAGTCTGTACGTGATTCGGCTCTATCAGTGACGTACATTTATTTGTACATAAATATGCACGTTGTAGGCGTTGTTGGAAACTTAGAAAATACAGTTGGAGGGAAATGGACACCACTTCACAGAAAACGTGCAGACCGGGAAACCCACCTTGATGGTTTGAAGCCCTTTTTTCTCTCTTTTTTTTTTTCCCACCTCGATATCATTGTGTCGTAAACACCACAGAGCGGCAGACAAAGGGCCTGATGTGGTGTCTGAGGTATCGACAGCCAGATGCCACGTGGTCACGTCCTCAACCCTACATTCTTTCAGATCAGCGTGGCTTTTAAGCTTCTTTATGTGGAGGGAATCTTAGCAACTTAAAACCCAGCGCTGCACCCTCGTACCCGCTTCCTCCAAAAATTCTGTTAAGAAAACACGCTGTCGGCCGTCAGCCCACCACGGCGAGGGCTCGTGGCAGGCGGTCTTGAACTTGCGGCTCCGGACCGGCTCCCGCAGCCTCTTCCCCAGCAGGCCTTGAATAGACATTCACACTCGGGCAAGAGGCGTTAACGTGTGGTTTCTAAAGTCAGCGCCCAGTGAGGCAGGTGTCACACGTGCTGTCGGGGTCTTGTACCAACACGTGCGTGTGTGTGTGTGTGTGTGTGTGTGTGTGTGTGTGTGTGTGTGTGGAGTCAGGTTAACGGGGACAGCGAAAGGAGGGACGTTTCGCTTGCGCTGGGGACATCGTCCTCGTCCCCTCCACCGCGCATTCTGGGCGGGGACGCCTCGCTTGCTCCTTTTCTCCCCCTGTACTGGCACAAAGAGGTCATCGGCACGGTGTGTTTTGCTCCACAGTGACCGAACGACGGAGCCAGTAGCACATCACACCTAACCTCCTCCCCGTCCAGTGCTGGGCAGGCGGAGGGGGCCGGTGGCATCCACGATGCCCACGCGCCGACCGCCTGGCACACACCGCGATCCCCTCCCTCGACGTTCCGCGGCTCTCCTTCAGGTGCTTCTGGACGGTTCCGGGACCCTTTCTGGTTTACCTCGTAAATGGGGCAGCACAGCGGTCTGGTCGCCTGTCTGGCTCTCCTTAGAGGATTCCCAAAGCCTTTCAAAATTGTGTGTTTTTCTCGGGCAGCCTCGAACGTCCCAGGAGTGAAGTTGCCATCTGTCCTTTATATTAAAAGAATCTTCTGGGTTGTATACCTGATGTGCTTGTCCCAGAGATAGATGTTGTTAATTAAAGGACAGCATTTGTCCTTTCTCTGAAATACATCTTCTCCCTTGCCCGAGGAACAGTTTTCTGCGCTTTCGGAAACAGTTCAAGACGTTCTGCTTGGAGTTCTGACGTTTGCTCAAGTCCTCTGTCTGGTGTCAGTCCCTCAGCTTTTCTTTGATCAGACATGTAGAATAGTAGTCTTTTTTTTTTTTTTTGCTTGGTTGGTAGTGCATTTGTCTGCCAAGATTATAGCTTTCGTAGAGGCTTATGGAAATGAGTGTAACATATAGTATTAGTGGCGATGGGTGACTTTTTTGCGGGGATTCACCAACAGCAAGCGCCCAGACATTCTGCTCACGGGGTATCTTTACGTAGGAGGTACAGCAGCACCTCTGGCCTCCGGGGCCACCGCTCCACTCCACGACCCAGTCTGTGTTTCTGTACCTTCTGCCCTGGGGAAAGGACGAGGCAGACACCGGCCTACAACAAGCAGAGCCAGAGTTCTGTCAGGTCAGAGCTAGAAGACGTGCAGGCGGAAGGAAAGCGTCTTCCTTCACGTGCTGGGTCTGTGTCTCAAGGAGCTCAGAAAATTGAATTTGAGTTTGGAGTGTGGCGAAGCAGCCAGTAGTAGGACAACGTGGCCATGAACGGCTGAATCCACGTGCGTGGGCCTCTGCGGTCCTTTGACACACGGCGGAGGAGGGTGGCCAGGGCCCGGCCAGGGACGCGCTTCGGGGGAGGAGTGAGGCGGGCGCCCCGGCAGAGACCCCGACCGAGGCTCATGCCCGGGGTGGAGCGCCGCTGGGTCCGGCCGTCCTCTCCCACAGAGGACAGCCTCCGGAATCACCCGTGCCACGGAGGGAGCAGAGGGCCGTCCTGGGGAGATGCGAACCGAAGCGCACGCTCCTTCACAAGCAACGATTCGCCTTCAGAAGGGGATTCGGATTGTGTCGAATTCCCCGCCATCTTTCCCCCGCCCCCCCTCTCTTAATCATACTGGCTTGGAATCGGGCAGGTGACATGACGGAATGACAGGGGCTTGGCTGGAAGGACAGCAGGGATGGTGGCAGCCCTGTCAGACAGGCCAGACTCACACCACCTGCAAGGGCCAGTGGCTTCCTGACTCCAACCAGTCACCACCCGTGGGGGTGTGAAAAATCCTCAGGTGTTTCAGCGGAAGCTGCAGATGTGCGACTTTTTGAGTTTTCCGCATTAGCAGATAATTCACTGTTTTCAAATAGTACAGGCCAGATAAACCTCACCTGTCGTAAGATATGCTTTATAGGCCAGCTAAATATATACAGCCTGACCTACATGGGCATAAGGACTGATATTCATAGTACAGTAACATTACCGAAGTGGGGATATTCAAAGAAATAAACTGATAATGTGGAAATAATTTAAAAAAAAAAATAGAAGGAAACTCAGCCCCAAACAACATTTAATATTTGGGCATATTTCCCTTTGACTCTTTGTCTACTTCGTATGCATTTTAGATGCGCATCTGAAAATGGTTTTATTTTAAGGAGCCTGCGTTTTTTACTTAAACCATTTAGGTGGTTTCCTTATATAATTCATAATGGCTGTAGGATGGTCCATCAAGGAAATGCAGCACAGTGTGCAGAATCATTCCCCAGATCTTGGACATTCAAGTTGCTTTTGACTCGATATGGCTGTAAGTAATGCTGCAGTTACAAATTCACTCATGTGCTTTCCCCTTATTTGGGATGATTTCTTTAGAATCTGAATGGAGGATTGCTTAATCAAAAGGTATGAATATTTTCATGGCTTTCGGGACATATTGCCAAATGGCTTTCTAAAGGGGTTACACCAGTGTAAACTTCAATCAGCAAGATATGAATATACGCGTTTTCAATATATTCTTGCCACCATTATTACATTTTAGAGATTCTGCCCCCCAACCCCCCCCCAAGATTGGTAGGTGCAAATTAGACTTCCTTGATGTTAGAATTTGCGTTTGTTTGAGATTTCCCCGTGTGTCTGTTGACTAATGATATTTGTTTTTGTAACGTCTCTTTTTGGAGGAGGCTGCCTTCCTGGAGGTTTGGTCGCTTTGTGTTCTTTTGAAGTTCTCGCCGTTAACAGCTGATGAGTAATCGGGGAAGAAAGAGCCTTCCTGGCCCGGCCCTCCTCCGGGGGACCCCGGATCTCAGCACCGGGCCCTCCTCCAGGGGACCCCGGATCTCAGCACCGGGCCCTCCTCCGGGGGACCCCGGATCTCAGCACCGGGCCCTCCTCCGGGGGACCCCGGATCTCAGCACCGCTATAGCTGCCGCTCTTAACTGCGCGTTGACTTGGAGGCGGTCCAGGGCCCAGGCAGGAGCCCCGTTCCCAAGTGGGGCTCTGGTGTGTCTGGTGAACCGCAAGCTCAGGGCCGTACCTGCCAAGATGTTTTCGGCAGAGCCGTCCAATGAAATCCCATCCGCCCTGTTCTATGAAATGCGGTCACGAATTTGGACGACGTGCGTGCCGCGTGCAGTCAGCTCGGCCTGCCCGGTGTGGCCGTCTCTCCCCGCTGTTCCTGTGGGGAGGGGAGTAACAGGCTTTCAGGAAGGATGAGCTTCACTCTTTGGTGAGCCCGAAGAGTATAGGGGAATCCTCGCCATGGGATATTGCGATCTCTTAAATAAAACATGTGGACTATACCTCATTTCTGTTTTTCCTCCAAACTGACCCTCAGGTGGGGACTTCATTAACCAAGGTGGTTCATGGAGAAAGTGAGGCACAGAGTCGGCCCCACACAAATACATTCAGGCTGAATTTCATACATACCCTTTGTTTAAAAATAGGTTTTAGGACCCCGTCTTGCACTTAGCCTCCTAAACAAAGATCAGCAGCCCTAGAGGAGAAGCAGGTGGCCTGGCCCAGAGAGCAGAGGTTATTTTTGCTGCTGGGCTCCTGCCGGTTCGGGGTGTGACAGTGGCAAAGCCTCACAGCGAGGGGCTGACCCCTTAGTCTGCCCCTTTGGTGGGGGCTGAACGGTCCCACCTCTGCTTGCCAGGAGTAAACTTGATCAGATCTAGGTCATAGTTACCTTTCCAGAAAGGTCTCTGTCCACACTGATTCCTGTTTGCTCCTTAATTGCTGCTTCCCAGTCTGATTCATGTGGAGTGAAGTAACAGCCTTAATTGTTCACCCATCCCGGGCATCTCTTTAAAGCCTGTCGTGGTGATGATAGCACAGTATTTTCTCGTAGGTCAGCCCTCCAAAAGGTTGCAAGACTTAGTTTTGTGGGTTGTGTTATTGATCAGAAGTTGTTCGGTGCTGCTTCTGACTCAGCCTCACCTTAGGGTTCAGTTTTCCTGTTTGTAATCTGAAGAGATGTGGACGAGGTCAGTAATTTCAAATTCAGCGCTGGTGGGCAGGTAACAAAAGTGGGTGAGAAGGAAAGAAGAAGGAAGAGGGGTAGTAATTGGAAAGGAGCATGAGGGAACTTTGGGGAAGGGGGGCAAGTGTCTCTCTTGATTGGGTGATGGTTTACAGGGGGGCGTAGACATGTTTCAAAGCTCGATGAACTTAAATACTGAAGATCTATGCGTTTTGCTGTATGTGAAGTAAGTGTAAAATGAGTGAAGTGGCCTGGGTGGTGAGTTGGGGAGCACACACTTTAAATAAAGGGGTGCAGTGGTGAGCTCTCCCTAATGGCTTCTCTGCAGAATGTGGGCCCAGTGTTGCTACAGTTTTACGAAATCCAGAAATTCAGATTTTTAAAATAAAATCTCAAGGTATGGAGATTTATGGGCCCTCTTTGGTCAAACAGAACTCCATTTTGCGATCTCTGAACTGGGGGTATTTAACTGTACCCCGAGGGTCATTTTAGCTCCGACATTGAGTGATTCTGGTTTCCTACGAGACCCTGAACAAAAAATTTAAATTTGCCTACACCTCAGATTTCCTCAGCTATAAAATATTGATAATTAGTGACTAATCTTACAGGGATCTGGTGAAGAGCATGAGGCCCCTTGTACAAAACCGCTTTGAAACATGAATAGGTAGCATATAAATCCAAGTCACTATTACCTTTATTATTGCTGTAAAGAATTATTTAACGTTTCAGACTTTTAATGTTCAGAATGGAAGCACGGAGCTTTTTCAAGATGGCTAATAAAAACATCAAGACTTCGCCGTGAATCAATTGCTTGCCTGCAAATGAACACGCAGACTTTTCATTATCCTTGGAGGGAAGCGTTTCTGTGACGTGTGACAAAAAGAGAAGGCATTTCATTTGTACAGCTGCTCGTATAAATTGCAAAAACTCTGGGAGCTGGAGTCCAAGGTACGGCAGCAGCATATAAGGAAATGAAGTTGATGCTGTATTAAAGATTCCTTGTCACTTCCACTCACTGCCTGGAAGTCGAGTGCTCCAGCCTCGTCACTGACATTTTGTGAACAAGCAGCCTGTACTGGATGGTGATAAATGGATTATCTTAAATGTCATTCTGCACTGTTTTAGAGTCGCAAGGAGAGTTTTGATATTGAGTTGTTGGTTAGTATATTCTCTACCAATCCTTTATGATGAAATAATCTCCTCAAGTTACATCTAGAAATGTCAAACTTGCTTATTTCTTCAATCACCCGTAGCAATGTTTCTATTACAAGATATTCAGAGAAGATTGTGTAATAATGTCAAACTATTTATAGAAATATTTCCTAGGAATCTCTACTCTCCGTGAGTTGTTTGAGTATTTAATGTTAGAGGTTTTTAAAAAAATGTTTACATACATTTTTCTATTTCTAAATTGACTTCAGCTGAGGATGTTACACTAGTTTTTAGATAGAGCACATTTAAAAGTTAATATTAGCGTTAAAAAACGAAAACTAGTCCTGTCTAACCTTTTTTAAATATAAAGACTCACTTAATTTGGTTTCATATATTGAAATGTTTGTGTGTGGGGGGGTACAGCTGTGTCCTAAATATTATGTGGGTGTTAGAATCATAGCAGATTTAAAATGTATTTATTTAGGATAAAATAGTATGTAATACTTTGGCAAAAGACGTCTTATTATTTTAAGCTAATTTATACATTATTTTATTTTTAATATTTCTTTGAAATTCCCAGTTTAATAAAATTATTACTATTACATGGATGATAGTCATTTGTATAAAGATTTGAGCCAGTGGATTTATGTGGCAATATTCACAAAGTAGATTTTGAAAGTACGTCTCAAGTTTTACTTGGCAAAGTTATTCTAAATATTGCCCTAAGGAGGCAAGATCTTTCTAGACACCGATACTGGAATTATTTAATATGTCTGCTTAGGGACTCCCTCCCAACCTTTCTATGCTCATTTTACCCCATCCTTCCTACTCTGCAGTCCTTAAAAAAAATGTAATGTATATTATTTAAAATTCAAACAATCAAATAATACCATTTAGTTGAACCATACAAAATTAATATTTTTGTATATCAAAACATTCACGTATCACCATTTTATATGCTCCCCCTAACAGGCTACTGTGTGCCAGGCATAGGCTTGATGTATATTCATTTATGGTCGAGATAGTAACACTATGAATAAGTACTATTATTACCCCAACTTACAGATGAAAATGCTGAGGCACAGAGTAATTCAAGTAGCTATACACCCAGGCGGCCCACCTCCAGCATCTGCATATAATCATATTCCGTGCTACTTCTCCGTCAAAACAGCCTCCCCGTGGCCCCCGCCAACCCTGTGGCTTTCCCCTGTAATCAGCGTGGCATGCAGCCCTTCCGATCTCCCCCTCGTGGGCTTGCACACTTAGATATGTAGAACATCAGAGTATATTTATTCTCTTCATTCAGTCTTTTCCTTTCCGTGCAGCGTCTTATCATTTCTGCCATGTTCGTCCCTTCTTTCCCTCTTTCTTCTCTTTTTTCTTTTTTGACAAAATGGTATATTCCATATAGTTCTACGACTTGTGTTTATTCACTGTAAACTGACTTAGAAAAATATTGGTGTTAGGACAGAGAAATCTGATTCCTTTTTGACTGCTTCACGATATTCCATGACTTGGATGCTGCATCGTGTCTTTAACTACCTTGCTATTGATGACGTATGATTTTTTTCTTGTTTTTTTTTTTGTTTGTTTGTTTGTTTGCCATCACAAACCATATTGTAATGAATGCCCTTTTTCATGCCTCTGGGTGCGTATATGGACAATTTCTGTAGCATAGATCCTCAGGCATGATATTAAAAGGTTACAGTGTGTGCCTATTTAAAAATTCAGTAACTATTAAATCGCTCTCTAAAAGAGCGGTTTCACTTCATATTTCCATATACTGTATAAAGAATTGATATCAATTTATCAAGCTTGATTATTTTATTTCTGCCACTTTGACAGGTGAGGAATTCTATCTTGTGATTTTAATGTGCATTTTCCTGATTACGAGTGAGCTTTCCCCATTATTATTGAATATTTTGATTTTTTGTCTCATATTGCCTCTTCATACCCTTTATGCATTTTTCTATTAAGTTGTTTCTCCTTCTCCTATTGGTTTGTGGTTCTTTATATGTTCTAGATATTAATTCTCTTTTCTTTTATATGTTTCAAGTACGGTCGACCCTTGAACAATGGGTTTGAAGTATGTGGATCCACTTACGTGGGTTTTCCCCACAATAAATACTGTAAATGTATTCTTTCTTATGATTTTCATAATATTTTCTCTTCTCTCGCTTTATTGTAGGCATACATATATAATACACATAACATACCGAAATCTGTATCCATCGACTTCATGTTATCGCTAAGGCTTGCAATCAACAGTAGTCTATTTGTAGTTAAATTTGGGGAGTCCAAAGTTACATGTGGATTTTTCAACTGCTTGGGGGGGGATCAGTGTTTCTAACTCTGATGTCATTCAAGGGCCAACTGTATGTTCTTTAATCTGTGGCTTGCTATTGAACTTTTGAAAATTTTATTATAGTACATTTTATCTTAGATGTGTTTTAATATATTATTTTCAGATATTCTTGTCAAATATATTATCCTTTTTCTTTACAGTTTTTGCATATATCTTTCTTAAGCCCATCTTTCTTATCCTATGGTTTCAAATAAAGTCACTTTTATTGTATTTTGGTGATTTCATTTCCAGAATGTTGAATAGTAGTAGGGATGATAGGCATCTTTATATTTTTCCTTTTGTTAATTAGAATAGTTTTCATGTTTTACAAGTAAGTTTGAGATTTGTTGACATTTCTAGTAAATACCCTTTATCAAGTAACGAAATTTTACTTCTCTTTAATGGGTATTGCATTTAATCAAATCCTTTTTTTTTTTTTTTGAGGGGAAGTTGTCTACTGAGACGATTATATTTTTCCCTTTAATTTGTAAATGTAATATATGACATTATTAGACTTTATGCCGTTGAACCATCCTTGCACTCCTGGAATAGACCTTAATCTTGATGTATATGGATGGACTTGATTTACTAATATATCATTTGCTATTTTCATAGGTAAGATTTCTCCATGGAGGCAGGTTCCCTGTAGAGACACTAGTTAACAGGTCTTAGTAGAACTCATTCATTCCTAACTTTTCTGTGAAGTTGACCCTTTTGAAGTTTGTCCAAGGCTTGATTAGCTTTTGGCTATTTTAGCATCAAGGCTTTTGCATGCAGCTTTCCTCACATCTTTGAACTTTATTTCTATTTATAGCCTTCCAGAGGAAAGGCATGAGTTTGCTCTTTCAACTTTTGTTCTTGCCTTTCAGCTTCTTTATGGGGAGAGAGTATAAATATTTCATTGAAGTATGATGCTGCACCTTTATGAAACCTATAATTGCCCCCTTTTCAGTTGGAAAGTATAAATTGTTCTTTATTCTCTGCCCATTGAAGCTATAGTTTTATTCAGTCCTAATTTATATCAAATGTTTCCCTCGCACTAGACATTCACTGTTTCACCGTGACACCTGGTTTGGAGAGGACAGCCTTGTGCAGTGTTTTGCAGGAATGCTCAATCACAGGGCCTGCCTAAGCACCTCTCCCCTTCTCCTGCCCATGGTGGCATCGCTCAGCTTAGGGTACCTTTTCCTCCCGGGGTCCGGGATGGGCTTCTCCACACAGCACATCACACAGCTACTGCCAACTGAGCAGCCCTTGTCACTTAGTCCAAACCTGTCTGCAGTCCTAGGATCACGGAAAGGGCATAGTTGGCAGCTGAGAGCCCTAGATTTGCAGTCCCTGACCTGCAGTGAGGGATCATGCCATTTCGATCTCTGCTCTCTCTGCTCTTCGTTCTCACAACTGAACAACGAAGCGATTAAGCTGGGCGATTGCTAATGGACCTTCTGTGGTGACTGTTTTCTGATTCACTTACACATGCTCCTTCAGCATCGGTGCAGGGCCTAAAATTTACATATTTTCAGCATTTGTAAATCTCCACTAAACTGTACCTTAGTCATTTCGATGTCATCATGGTGCTGTTTTCATGCTCAATTATTTATTTATGTTTCTGAGATTCTAAATACATCTGCCCTTCAGCTAATTCCTTTTTTTGTCGTCAGTGCGTCCTCTTACCTTTAAAATTAATAGTGTAGAAAGTTTGAAAAACACAGAAAAGCACAAGAAAAGAATAAAATTTGCCCATCTCCTACTATTCAGAACTGTTAACATTCGATGTACATTAGAAATATTTCTGTTTTTAAAACTTTTGTATCCTTTTTTTACAGAACGTCATCATTTGCTCATTATTATAATCTATTCCAGAATAATTGCCTCAAAATATACAATAATTTATTTAGCCATATCTTCACTTTTTCACTTTTAAATATGATAGACATCTTTTTATAACAATGTTTAACCTTTTTTTTTTAACAGGTTCTTACCTATAGAATTATGGGGCGGCAGGGAATGTGCATTTTTCATTTCCTAAAAAAATCACAGGTACTTGGTAAATATGTGTGTAATGAGTGTTTGAATAAAACATTATCAATGTGATTTTCAGAAAGTCATACCAATTTACATTTTTATCAGCAATCTTTGAGAATGCCTCTCATATTTCTCCTATTGGCAGCAAAGAACATTACCATGTAAAAAGATATTTGCCAATTATATGGAGAAAAGTCACACCTCATTTCATTTCTTTGTCACTCCTGTGGTTGGGCACTTGACGTTTATTGGCGGTGTCGTGTGTTTGTGAAGTCCTTGTACCTTCTGTACATTTCCTCCTTCCTTTTGAGGCATGCGTTAGTTGCTCACAGCTACGATGGCTGGGAACTCATCATCGAGGGGCGACTAGATGGTTGACCCTCACAGCTAACCTTTAGGGGGGAACCCCAGCGTGGTGTAAGGGAGGGGACTCCCACGTCTCAGCTCATCCAGCGCGACGCTACGCTGCGGCTATGTCTCTCTCCGAATGGCATCCCGCGGTGGGGACGTGCTGGCCTCCTAGGCAGACAACTCTCTTGGTAATTTTCGAAGCTGCTTTGGCGCTCACACTTCAGGTTGCTCTCTTCGTGGGAGCTCATTTGCTTCCGCAGGAAGCCTTAAGCCAAAGCACGTTGGCTCGTTAAGTCTGATCCCTGGCCCTGAAAACCTGGCCCCCAATTCCCGGCGCCCGCTGACAGAACTCCCCTCCTGGTCTTCTCGCCGCTCCCCCTGTCCATCTCAGCCGTGTGCATCCTTCACGGGCCACAGTATGAAGAGCGAACCAGTCCCACCCTTCATTCAAGAAGAACTGGTTAGTCATGAGAGGAACGCACATGGCTTTGTTCTTTTCTGCTTCATCTCTTAATCATTTCTGACCAGAACGCCTTGATTTATTCCTCATTCTTCTAACTGGAGGCTGCTGGGATCATTTTACCAAATGCTTGTGAAATTAGTCACTGACCTCTGCTTTCTGGCGAGGTTATTTGACAAGACTCTTGCTACCTGGAAACCGGAGGTAAAAAGAGAGCTGTTTGTGCATTTTTTTTCCACGTTCAGTACTAGGCAAACCGGTTATGCCCTGCACATGGGCTCCAGCCCATGGGGACGAAATGAGGGGAACGGAGCTGAGATTCAGCACGTGCCCCTCTCCAAACTGGGCATCTTCGAGTGCCGAGAGGGGGCACGTTTTTCTAATTTGCCCAAAGGTGACGAAAAGGCTTGCTCAGGCCCTACACGCATCTTCTTACGAGCAGGTTAGGATCCAGAAAGCTGTCCAAAACCTTTTGTTTGTCAGTCTAGAGTGGCATTCAGCAGCCACCAGTGATAGTCTGTAAGAGACATACTTTGCTCGAGTCTTTAGGTTGGTTCTGAAATCAAATAAATGGTATACAATTAAAAAGTCATCAAGTAGAGAAACTTTTGTGTTGAAATAGTTCAACATACAGCCAGTTGATTTATTATTGCAACACTTTTTTTTTTTCCCTGAAGTAACCATAACTGATACAGGATTAGGTTCAAAAAAACATCCCGAATGAAACAACAACAAAAAAAACCACTTTCTGAAAGAGCTTGGAATTAAAATATTCTGGATTCTCACAGATCCACGGCATACACGAGTCCAGTCAGAGCATGGCCAGCCAGTTGTCCTCCCAGGGAGCGAGCATGGCTTCGCCACAGTGTTTTGGCCTAGTGAGCTGCTGGGATGTGTGCAAGTGAAGTTCTCATGGCACCTGCAAGTCAAAGCCCGTATTCCTCTGTGTTCCCCAGGAAGCGAAGCCATTTCCCCTCTCACGGCAGGAGGCGTGCGGGAAAACCTGAAGGCTTTTTGGTTTACAGAGCCGTTGAGCTTAATTTCAGTATCTCAGTCCTGGGCCTCAGAGAAGAATGAAGCGATGCCTCACGCAGCGCACTGTCGCTGGACGCATCATGGAGGAGGCGCCGGGGTCAGCCTCAGCCTTACTGTTGGTGAAGGGTCAGGGTCACGGTCCTGCGTCCCCACTCCCGTCACCTGCCTAAGTTTGTGACCATGGCGTCGCAGAAAGCTTTACGTGGGATTCAGATTTCCCTTTTTCAGAGTGGAAATTAAACGTTAAGGATTTTTTATTAGTCCTTCACTCATTTCAAATGCCCTAGTTAATGAACAGCTAAAGAAAAAAACTCACCTTGATGATGATAATTCATGTGCTCTGGTGTTATAATCAGGTGTCTCGGCGAAAAGCCTTGTCTTTGGGGTCCGAAGAGGCTTCATTTCCTCCCACACCGCTTCCAGAAGTTGCCATTATAAAACATCTGCTCGCGAGGACTTGTTCTTCCTCGCTGGTACAAACGCATGTCTTCGGGTGACAGAACGCTCAGAATCATCGCACTCTTGGAAGCTGTGCCCAAGAAACATAGTTTTCTAACTGGGCTTCGCAGCTGTCAAAACTTTACCACCTTTAACCTGGAATCTCTACCGTGTTTTGCAAATGAGCTGGTGAGAAAAACAAGCAGCCGGAAGCCGGCAAAGTTTTAAGTGGGTAAAGCGCGTAGCTTTTAGATCATAGCCCTAAATTACTTAAGGGTTTCTGCTAACATGGAAATAAGAGTCTTTACTGCTGAGAGATTGGATATTCAGATAGATTTTTTTATGAAGGAATAAATATTTCAACATGCAAACATTACCCAAGCGGGGAGTGATGCTTCAAAACAGGATCGGGGGTCAGGTTTTTCTTCCGTTTGTTTTTTGGGATGGCTCCGAGTTTAAAGGCACTGCACATTGCTTCCTACCCTGATGTGGTATAGTAATGACTGCTAGCTAGTGCAAAATATGTACATTCATTTTTACTTCCACAAATCCTGAGATTTCTCTCTCTCTTTCCCTCTTTTTTTTTTTTTTTGTGTCCTCATTATAAAAAAACATCATGAGGAATGATAGTTTTTCTCCATCATCACTGTAAAAGACTCAAGCTGAAATGCATGTCTGATAGTTCAACTTTTTAACTCACTTAATTTTGAAAAAAAAATAAGACGAGAATGTACTTTAGAATATGGTGTGGTTCGTTTGCATCCTTTGCCTTTAAAACGTGCCCAGACCCCTACGGGTATTGGGTACTTTCTAGAGGAGGCGCTGACCCGCGGGCAGCTAGTCTAGTGGATCAGGGCCCAGGATGCTTTGGGCAGGCAGAGCTACGTGGCGTCCGTGGTTCCGAAGCCCCGACACCGGCCCGCTCGGTGGACTGGCATTTCGCTCACAGTTGAAATTGTGAACAGGACTGAGAGCTGCTCCTTCCAGTCGGGAGAAGAATGATTTCCTGGGCAGTTAGTTAGTTGGTCTTCACACACAGCAGCAGGGACGGTGAGCTTGGATGCAGACAGGCACCAGCAGATAGGGTCTGTGAGCAGAGGGGGCCGGGCGCAGTGGGGTGGGGACCCGTGGAGACAGGGCGGAACCGGACTGCACAGGATTCTGCTCCAGCAGCCTTGGCCGCGAGGGGAGTGGGCCCACTCATCCCAATGCTTTTTTCCAGGTTTTCGATATGAAACGTACCTATCTAAAACTTTTGGCGACCGATTTTTTAAATGTTTGAAAACGTGTCGAAGGCTAGGTTTGGCCTCTAAACCCTCGTGTTTGTGACGTCAGCTTTCAAAAACTGCCCAAGACGGAACTAGGCGCCTAATGACGGTGCCTTCTCCTTTTCCAAGGGCGATGGTTATAGCCCGGTGTGTTCTGAACAGTTGCTGTTTTGCAGCCTAAACCCTACTGTGCAGCACACACAGAGACTTGGAATCGAGAGCAGCTTGTCACGTTTGTGTCATTTCTTTTTAATAACGTAGATCCTTTGTCAAGGCCGACTTAAGAGAGTAGAGTTCCAGAAGAGTTATAGGGCAGAGCTGCCCTCAGCGTGCTTTTTTCTTAGCGACTTTTAACCCATCACAAAGTAATTGCCACCACCCCCTCTCCGCCCGCTCCCCCACCATCAGCCTTTGGAATGTGGTTATTCGTTCAAGTTCATTCTGAGGCGAGACATCATTCGCATTTGCTTTCCCTCACTGAAGCAAGTGCTTCTCCCGCAGCCAAAGGATAAATCATCCCTGAATGTGCGCTTTTGAGTAACTGGCTGGTTGAGTAGTGTGATCAGATAGACCAGAAGAGATCTTGACTAACTCCGTGACATTGCGAGAGGATTGTTTTTTGTATTGTTTCTCTTGGTTTCTTTTGGCTTGTCTAGCTGTCGCCCTTTCTCCTGGCATCTGCGTTTCTTGGGCAGAGAGTGTAACGATGGGAATATGTTTGTTTTTCAGGGCGGAGGGGAGTGGTGGTGAGCAGAGAAATCACAGTGTGTCCCTAGCTGCCACTGATGTCCTTCCAAATAGGTGAAGTTTAGTTTAAAGCCTGCCATTAATTCTTGCCCTCTGGCAAGAGGTGGTACCAGGCTGCCTGTTTGTTCCAGTGGGTGTCTTGGGCTGGGAGGGGGCAGGGGTAGGGAAGGGCAGTAATTAGTCAATGACATTTATGACCGATGTATAAAATACAAATGAAATAATTGGTTACAAACTCTTGACAAGCCTCCACTTGTCTTTCGCAAACTCGTTCTCAGCACACTCGGAAAAACCTGACGAACACGCTTGGCAGAGAGCAAACACCAGTCAGTTGGAAAAGAGCAAGCCACAGCCCTTGGCCCGGGGAGTAGCTATGGGACAAAAAAGATTCTCAAAGTGTGTTTCCTGTCCTCTTCAGAAGTAAACCTCATTGTTATTGTAGATCCAGAAACAGTGTCAGCCCGGGGATCCCCACAGTTTGGGTATGGAATGCCTAGATATGAAAAAGAAAGGTCTTCTCCAGCGGACGTGAAATGCATGGGAGCCCTTTTAAGTCTGTGCTAGGGTTCAGGTACGGGGCATTTGTGGGTAGTGAGAGGCGGTGCGCATGCTGGCAGCCCTCTGCTCGTCCCCTGAGATTCTGTGTGAGGGGGTATGGAGGAGATAAATGCCAGGGTTGACAAGCAAACGGTAGCCCTGGGTGATTTCTCAAACTCTCTTTCTGTTTCCCACCTCTGACCCTCACTCAGCCCTTTCATCCTGTCCCACCTCTAGAGAGAGGGCAGTGCCAAAACAAATGAAAAAGGAACAAGAAGCCAATGATATGTGTAAAGTCGGGTATGTTGGGGTATAATCTGAAGCTGATTTTTAAAAGAACTTGTCCGTGTCTTTGATAACAAAAGTTCTCAGCTTGAAGGGTCCAAACCTCAGTCTTAGCAGAGGTGTTCCATCTAGCTTTTATAGACTTCTTACCCATATCAAACCCACGATCCAAAAGGGTTGACTGGCTCGAAGTCTTTTAATTTTCTGTACTCCTGAGCAAAAATCAGAAAAACTGGCCGGTCTAGTTGAGAGAAGTAAGCAAACGTGCGAGTGTTTTCATCATGCGTCCCGCTCCAAATCCTTTGCTGTTCGTGACCGACCACACTAATTTCGAAATAATGGTATACTGCTCTGATACTTTAAAAGTTCAGTTGTCGTCTTCGGCCGTCCTAACCGGCCACTGTCACAAAGCACCTGAAATCCACTTGAGGCAAAAACATAATTGAAATGGAGAAGAAAAGCAAGGAATTGGGCATTCCCCAGCAAATCTGGGTGAAGCCCGTTTGCGTTTTCCAGAAAGTTCTCTGGTCAGGATCTCCGCCGTCTCGGCCCGGCAGCGTGGTGTTTCCCAGCTCTTTTGTGAGGACTTGACCATGCGTCCCCTTCACCGTGCACCACAGCTGAATATCATCCCAGAGGCTCTGGATCCTTCTGAGAGCCTTTGTGCGGCAGACAGGAAGGGATGGGTCATGAATATGCAGTGGCCGACATGTAACGTCGTTTTCCGCTAAAAATACAGAAGGGACGCTCTGATCTCGGAGTTGGGAGCTGATTTCTGATTTCAGCCTAGACAGATCTGCTTAAAACTATAATCAAGCTGATTGTATTGCCCTGGAATTCTAATTTCCAATTTAGGGTTTTGCTATATAATCTCTAGTAGAGTGTGTCTAATCTTCGTGAAACCCAGAGTCTTTATGTAAACTCTATGGATTTTCTTCCATGTCTCTGGGCTGAGCTGTAGAGACATTAAATTACTGAGTAAATGAAGGCAGCGCTGTTCTGTCGCTCTGTCTTTTTGAAAGACCAACTCAAATTCTATATGCTGTCGCTTTGATCCTTTTCATTTAATTCTAAGTACACTTGTTATTATAGTAACTGTTGTTTGTATGTTATTTTAGCTTTTTACTTAAGTAGCTATTTAGCAATTTAAATGAAAATGTAATTAGGTTACATCTGTTTTACATGCATGTAATACCACGCAGATGTAAACTTCTATTAAAGCCATATTTTCTTTTTTGGCAAGAAAAGGCAAAACAGAATTGTACCAATCACTGGAGTATGTCTTGTTCTTAAAATTAAAAAAAAAAAAATCGTATATACAAAGCGCTATGCTAGTATTTATGTGGCATGAGAGTACATCACTTTTTTTTTTTTTTTTTTTAAAAAGTGAAAGAACAAACAAGTACCCTCGATGTATCGGGGTACAGAGTTTAAAATGACCGTGTGGGTTCCCCCGTTCTGTGGGTCCGTGCAGACAGAGAGGTGCCCGTGTCGTGAACACTGGCTCATCCAGCGCCACATGACCTAGCTCACGTCAGACTCACTTCCGTGAAGCCGCTTGACCTTCTCTATTACTAAATAAAGAAATCCCCTCCAAGAGTAACAATACGCGCCCAGCGTAGACTCGTTTTGAGGCCCGTGTGAGATGAAGAGTATATAGGTCTTTTGAAAAGTATCAAATGCATTAGGGAGTATTATTAGTACATTAGTCTGAAAACAGCATGAACGCAAGCCTCCCCCCTTCCCCTCCCCCATTCCCCTCCATTTTTGTGTGTACAGTGGGGATTGAACTCAGAAATTAATTCTCCTGTTTTGGGACCGTTGCCTCCCTTACAGCCCGTTAATCGGATTTATAAAACATCATTTCAGACCAAGTCATTTATCTTACTTGCTCACGAGACGCAAAATTTGGACTGTCTGGAACCAGGTCGTATTTTAAGAGTCGCCCATTTGTTCCATACATGCCCGGCTCTTCAGCGCAGTCATTTTAATGGTGGTTTTTACAGCATCAATAAAAATATTTTCATATCATTCTTCCTTGTAAATATGGTTAAACTTTTAGCTTTCTGCTACTTGGTGACCTGTTAAATAACTTAATGGACTTTCAAATTGATTGTTCGCTGCCAAGACAATAAGGAGGCGGGAGGAGCCCGTGGTCCGACGTGGCTCTGTTAGGTTGGGGCCTTGAGCCGAGCCATGAAGGGAAAACTTCTAGCAGAGTCGGCAGTGTCCAACTTTTTAGTTCGTTCATCTCCGATTCTGAAGGGGGGGATCCTAGATTGTAGTGCCAGCTTCTCCTTTATACCTGTTTTAAGACGTGAGTGAGTATTTCGGATGACAAGGGCAGGACATGTTCTGTGCATGAACACTCTCGCTGGCACTTACAGAGGACACGCTACGTGCCAATGTTCTCAGTTCTTCGTGTACCGTTTAATCCTGTAGAGCAGGCTCATGGGTCGTTACCTGCGTTTCTGAGGTGAAGCAATTGAAGCCAGGAGAAGTTCAGAATCTTCCTAAGGTCTGTAGCTAGTAAGTGGGCGCGTGAGCATTTTAACCTGGGCGCCCAAGCCTAGGTTTTTTTTTGCCCGCGCCGCTTCTCCGTACCTTGTGACACTAGGGTGTTTGTTGTCGTTGTTGGTATTTCTTTGCTTTTATTGGTGGCTGAATCACGCATCTGTGACCTGGAAAGAATCTGAAGATGTTCTGTCTCCCCGTACCCCCTTTTCCCGGCGCAGAAAACCATATCGGGAAGACCTAGACACCACTGAAATAAAAATAGGTAGGACATAGTGCTCACGGTACTCACAGTTCAGTTCACGAGGGGTTTGGGCGAGGGGTCTGGATGAACACAGTGCTAAGGAGGACGAAACGCATGCTCAGTGAAGACTTGCTCGGGACGTGCTTGGGATGCACGGAGGAGAGAGGAATCAAGGTCAGGGGAAGCCTCATTTGACTGGGCATGGGAGACGGTACGGGCTCGCCATAAGCAAAGGAGGCAGGTGGCATTTTGAGCTGGAAAGCAAAGGTCAGCTGGCCCGGTGCAGGAGTTAAAGTAAGAGACAGTGAACCTCCACTTGGGCACCGACAGGAAGGACCCGAAGCAGGAAGTAGAATGACATGGCAAAGGTAGGTGATGAGTTTTGGCGATTGATTGATTAGCAACGGGGAGGAAGAGGGAGAATTCGAGGAGGGTAGTGGGTCTCTAGCCCAGAAGGCTAATATTTATGTTAATCATAAAATGCAACTCAAATTCAAGAAACTCACATCTTTAGGGCAGAATCGGGTGGGAGTTAAGAACATGGACCGCGTGTTCAGAGTCCTGGCTCCGAGTCTGTGTTCTACCCCTTACTGGTACAGTGACTTCGGGCCGGGTACTTGTTTAATCCCAGTTCCCTCATCTCTAAGATGCAGTAATCTTAATACTTATCCGTAATGTCATTGAAGAAAAGTCAGTGCTTGTAGAGTGCTTACCACAGTGCCTCGTACATACATGAAATAAACAGCGGCCTCTTACTTGGGTGAGTAGGCCTTTACCCCCCTTTTATAGATGTGGGGGTGTGCAGGGGTGAGCAGAGACCCACACTCTTGCCTCCTGGTGCAGTGCTCCGTCCTGTGACGTTCTGGGCCCCTCACAGCCCCCTGGTGAGCCGGCGTCAGGCTGACTTTCCTTCCCTTGAGCGGGACCCAGCAGAAGCGGGCCCCGCCTCTTCTCTTACCTTGACGGCTGTTTGTTGAGTGTGTATTTCTGGGCGCGGTGTGTCCTGCACGACGTGTTTTGCGTACAGTCCTAATGACCGCGTGTAGGTTTTCCATTCTCCCCTGATTTCCTTTCTAGAAATCAGGCATTTGGGTGCGCCAAAGGCAGGTGTGCAGCGTGCGCGTGCGCGTGCGTGCCCCGCGGGATTTCCATGGCAGTGTGATTTGTATCTCTTGACGACTTGCTGGTACAGGAAGGGCCACCCAGCACATGCTCCCTTCTGTAACCCAGATCTCAGTGTGTGTCCTCCTCTTCTCCTTTTCGATGCGCCCAAGTGAAGCTCTTAAGTAGGTGATACACCGTTCAGCCCAGATCACGGTGCTTGGGAAAACAGTGGCCAGGGCTGTGAATAGCTCGCACTGTGAATGGTTACAGCGGCTGATGCCGGGTGGCTGACCTCACAGCGTTTGTGTTGTGACAGCTCTTTTGCAGCGAGGAGGTACATGAGCATCTCTCTATCTGTGTGTCGGGAGTCAGGGATGAGTCTGGGAAACCGGGACCCGGCCTCAGATCACGTTCCACCCAGAAACCGAGATTGATTTACTGTGTTCCGGGAGGGCGAGGTGGACCCGGCTGCCCTGTACCACATGCTTTCGTATTCCCTCGTCTGCTAAGGATGCAAGTACAAACAGCTTTAACACAATTTTTACCTAGAAAGGAGCCTGGGGCTGCATCCAAGTACATTTAACATATGAAAATTGAGCTGCTTTGAACTTGTATGTTTTTGATAACTGCTTGGTATGCTTCCTGGAGGATCACCTGTAGGCTTTTCTTTCCAAATCCTAATCCCTTTGATTGAGTGCCAGGACAGATAGCTCTCATTGAATAACTCCAGTCTCATAATTCTTCCTTCATTCAGAGTTGAAAGGGAACAGCTCCAGATTCAATAGGCAAATCCGCAGATTTAGCTAAAGTAATTCAAACACTTTAAAACTGAAATTGTTTTGTTCTCAAATTGGGTTCAGATGGGCTACCGAATGTTTACACAAGCTAGTTGCCTCCGCAAACAGGGGAACACAGGATGGAGAAGAAAACCACACTTCTCTCCAGCTCCACCCCGCCCCAGCCCCCCGCCCCCCGCCCCCCGCCCCCCGCCTTGCCGTTCCCCTTGCTGTCTCTGTGACTGAGGATTAAAAGGACAACTTTGAACGGTAGAAGTTTCAAAGCAACTTGGCCTGGTTGTTTTAAACGTGGGCATAAGAACACGCCTGACTCTTCCTGTTTTCTCTCCTCTGTAAAACCAGGCCAGACGGTCCCGTTCTCTCCTCCCAATCCCCTCTGGGAGGAAGGAAAACCACCATGTTCTTTTTATCTTTACAAATGTGCCTGGTGGGGACTAATGTAAACCAGTTCAAGATGCTTTTATTTAAAACTGTTTGGAGGAACAGAAGGTGCTGTAGAATTAGAAAGAAAGTGGCATCTGGGCCTCTTTGCCCTCTTGCTCCTGAGCCTCCTGCCCTCTCTCTCTCTCTCTCTCTCTCTCTGCCCCCCTCCCTCTCCCCCTCTCCCGTCACTACCCCCCTACTCCCTCCTCCTGCCCCTTCATTTTTCTCTCTTTCTCTGTTTTTAGCACCATCCTGGATTTCTGCTGAGATCTCTTGTTTCGAGTCTGTTCAGAGATCGCGTTTACCAGAAGATGGCTCCTTTCTGCTGAACTTCCTGTGTCCGTCCCCTCTGGCCAGAGTGCGCTTCTGTCCGGAAGGGCCATCTCCGCTGTTCCCGCGCCCTGTTTCAAAGGGAAGCCTGAAAAGTCATCCCCATGATCTGTGGGTGACTGGGCCCCACGCGGCTTATCAGGGTGGACGCTTAACCCTGGATGAACGGTCCTTACCCTCTTGGTCACCAGGCGAAGAGCAGGACAATGACCCTAATCAGAGTATTGGGGATCTGAGCACCCCGCTTAGGTCGAACTCGAGGAAAAGCTAGGAGATTTGTTCTCGCCTGGCTAATTGCCTAGTTACAAGACAGGGCTTCGTCACTGGTCATCGGTACCAACCTTCGGAATGAACAGGGTGTATTAGTGAAGCGAGAGATGTCACGTGGTTACAAAGAAGGACCGAGGCTGAAATCCACCCCGTTAGGGAGGGCACGGAACGCCTCGACCATGTTCCACACAAATCCCATCCGGACACGTAACAGTCACCGGTTGAAACGAGAATTCTGCCCAGCTCGGTGCCAGGACGTGGCCCTGCTCAGCCTGTGAGTTTGGACCCATCGACGGTTTATTACCGGCCTCGTTCGCTAGACCCTTACCCCACGTCTCCTTTTTCTGTTTCTCTCCTTGAAAGGTTTTGATGACATCGTAATCATTTATAATTTTAAAGTGCCTGTAAATACTGCTTAAAAACAGCCCTTGGTTTTAAAGGGCGCTGCTGACGGGTTGTATCTGCATTACTGTGAATTCTTACAACAATACTTTGGAATGAAAGTAGAAAGTTTATGACGCATTTTATTATATTCCTAAATGTGAAAGAGGATTCTAATTTAAAAATAAGTGGCTCCTTTTAATTCTTATTTAGCCTCTGTAGCTGTTTTAATGTGCCTTTGATGGTTGGCTGGTCGGTGTTTTAAAGCAGGTTCTTCAGGGTCTATGCCCATTAGTCGTCGGCAATAAAACCTGAACTTCACTAAAATAAAACACGATACCACGGAGCAATTAAAGAACTTTTAGAGATGACTGTGAATATGAAATACAGTAATTTATTTTATTAATGGATTTGGGGGAAACCAGCCCACCTCTCTTAAGCTCAGCTATGTGTATTTGAGGGGTTTTATATTTTTAATTTATCTCTTTGTTTCTCTCAAAGCAGCAGGGGGTTGGGCTCTTAGGGTACACCAATCCTCCTTTTGTGGCCTGCTACTTCTAAACGTAAGCCTTTAGTTTTTCATTTTATATGGAAAACGGGGTGATGTCACTTAGGAAAGCATTTTTCCCCAAAGTGGTTTTGGGAACCAAAAATCTGGTGACGTGTTATTATACCAGGTAGTAAAGCTAAGCTTTGTGTTTTCCGTGATTGCAGGATTTATGGTATCTCTATCCCTAACCTGTGCAGTTTTATGGAAGACAAAATACAGATATTCATTTCAGCAGTTCCTTAAAAACTTAGGGCCGCGGCTGACAGTTATAGCGCTGACATTACAGTAACTCCTGTTTATTAAACTGTAGTTTGTAGTGATTTAGGAGGGCTGTAGTTTAGTTGTTATTTTAATTTGCGAATGGGATCGGCCTCTCTAACCTTTGAAGGGCAGAGTGACTTTTAAAGCTTTAAAGCTTTCATTGACTCCGAATGGCCAACTAAAGGGTGAGGTTAAGGTTTTCAGAAGCCTCGCGCATTGCCTCCTTTGAGAGGCCTTTTCCACTCAGTGTCGGGGCTTCCTCGCCCTTAGGCAAAGGGCACGCACACCGCCGCCTGCCCCGCAGTCCCTGGGGGTCCCTGTGGTCACCCTGCCCTCCCTGCCCAGCGCATGCACCTCCTCTCCAGGCCGGGGCGCCCTCTGCGGGTCTTAATGATTGCACCGGCCATGTTTAGCCTAGCTGTGTGTGTCAGTGTTCGTCTTGTTCACCAGACGGGGAGCCTCCTGAGGGCAGAGGTTGTCTTAACTGCCTTCGTGACCCAAACTGCCACAAGGGAAGTGCACAGTGACTGTCACATGAGCGCATGAGCAAATGTTGTCTTGCCTTAAGAGATGTCAAGAGATGCCTAACGTCAGAATGCAGGTGAACAGAAGCTTGTTTTTCTGTTTTAAAAGTTATTAGTCAGCCCACACGGTGCTCCTTAGGAAACCTCACGTCCTTGCTAAAGGACATAAAACTCAGAAACTGTTAGGAGCTGGCCAGGCACCCAAGTTTGGCCACTAGGAAACCTAGACCTAGAAACCTGAACCTTTTGGATTCACAACCAGATAACCTGGCCACCATACAGAGCTTATTATTGTGGCAGGTACACTTTGTGGCTTCTCCAACAGCCGAACACCCTGTTCTACCCTGTCTTCTTCACCCTGCTATAAGAGAACCCGAATTTTGTTTAGCTAGTGGATACAGGTCTCTTGATTTCAGGGAAGGTCGGCCCCTCTGCCAGCCCCAGGTGGTAAATGACGGGCGGGTTAAGTCCATCAGGTCATTCCTAGTCCCCTTTGCTAGATGCCGAATTTCCCAGACTCCTTTGCAAGCAAGGGGGCCCAAGGGCAAGTTCTGATCTGTGAGCTGCAAGGCAGAGTCTGCTGGGGGATTTCTAGGAGAAAGGATTTTCTTCCTGGTAAAAAGACAGAGCCCCATTTTATTAGAGGGACGTGGGGGGAAGAGGAGGAAGGAGAGAAGAAGGAAAGAAAGAAAGAAAAAGGGAGAGAGAGAGAAGGGAGGGAAGAAGGAAAGAGAAAGAAAGAAGAGAGAGAGGAAAGAAAGAAAGAAAGAAAGAAGAAAGAAAGAAAAAGAAAGAAAGAAAGAAAGAAAGAAAGAAAGAAAAAGAAAGAGAGAAAGAAAAAAGGAAGGAAGGAAGGGAGAGAGAAAAGAAGGAAACAAAAGAAAGAAAAAGAAAGGGAGGGAGAGAGCGAGAGAAGAAAAAAAAGAAAAGAGCCTTATTTTTTGTGCCTTCAGAGGCTTCCTACCCTGAAGACACAGTGAGAAGACATTACTGAGCGTCAGCAGCTGGCTGTCAACCAGGGGATGACAAATGTGAGGACACAAGGCTATTATTGCGCCAATGTCGGTAGGACCGATGGACAGTGAAGAGCTGGGATCCACGATGACCAAACTCAAATTTTCCACCTCTAGCCTTCTTCTTCAATAAATAAGAATCCCGACGGGTTAAGCATTTGAGAGTTCATTTTCTGCTCCTTGAAGTAGAGCACATCCTAGCTGATTCATTTGCTTTTAGAGGAGAAAAAAAAAATAAGAATGGAGACAGGATCCTGACAGGAAAGAGAGTGACTGGATAAAATGTATAGAAGTCGTGACAAGGTGGTGGGCAGGACATTTGGTGCCTTGACCTGTACACCGCTGTTACGTCTGGGCAGACCCACTGAGAAACCCGGGAACATTTGTCACTGAAGAACCATGAAATCATCTCTGATGGTCCTGGTACTGCGCAGGATGGTGAGGATTTGGAAATCAAAGGTGGTTTCTGTCGTGAAGGAACTCGAGTGAGCAGACAGCTAAGAGTGTGATAGCTGCTGTCTTTTGATAAGGCTACATTCGGGGAAATCTGGGAATCAGAAGAGGAGAAACCCTGAGAGGCTGGGAGGGATAGGGGGGACCAGAAAAGGATCTTACTCCTGGAGGGAGTAAGAGCTGAGCTGAGTCTTGAAGAAGGAATGAGATTTCACCAGGCGAAGGATGGAGGGGAAGGAGAGAGAGGGTAATTCAGGGCAAAGAGAACGCACATTGTGGTAAAGAGTCGTGAGAAAGAGCATTTAGAAACTAACCCTTTTGGTATATTTGAGTTGGATCTTTTTCATTAAGATTTGGCAAAGCTGATGATAGCCACTTGCATGTTGCGTTATTCTGGCTACTTTTGGTATTTAATAATGATTCTCAAGAGAATAAGTGGGAGGCGAGAGATAAAGGCGGTGAATATAAACCACCATTTCCCTCAGAACCCTGGCCCCTCGGGACGATACATGATTTGAAGCAGAATGAAAGGGGTGGGGTGGAAGTGGGGGTCATGGTCAAATACATATGGGAAACATTGGGTTAAATAAAACCAAATAGTCTTCATTCCTATAAGAATTCCCAGAGTGCTTCATACTCTCATGTTAATTATTACCATCCAAAAGGAGGCTACAGGTGGCCCATTCCCCAAAATGCATTTGACCAGATGCTCTTTTATGTGTAACTTCAGTTCTGCAGAACTGAGGCCTTGGGAGGATTGGTATCGACTGTTTTAGAAAGCTTGATGGAGAAAGGGAGTATAGTTACAGGATGGCAGCTCGGATGGGGTATGAGTAGAGGAAGACATTTCATAAGACCGAGAGGCAAGAGCTTGTGTATATGCCAGGGGCAAAACGCAGAAGTGAGGGAGGCTTAAGATGCAAGAGCGTCTTGGTGTGCTTGGTGGGTGGGGCAAGCCAGGTGCTTGAGGCTCCAGGCGGGATGGAATGTTAAGGACTAAGGCCAGCATCTCAGTCCAGGATGCTGAGATGGTTATACTACCGAGTTTTCATGTTCTAGGAGAAGGTAGGACTCTAGATCAGAGACCTAATGGGCATAGCATAGTCTGCTTCCTGAATTTAGGCTGACAGTATTCTTCCAGTTGTAAGAGACAGAAAACCCAAATCAGATTGACTTAAAAGGTTTACTGATTCCTGTAATTGAACAGTACGTAGTAACTAGCTTCAGCTGTATCACCAGGACCCGTCTCTCTGCTCTTGGGTTTTTCTTAGTTAGTTCTATGCCTTGGGTCCTTGCGGCTCCTGGCAGCTGTAGCCTCTTGTGGGTGTGGGATGGTTGCAGCTCCAGCCTTCACATCTACTGTCACACCCTATTCCTGCCTACGAAGAAGCACTTCTCTTTCTTAGAAGCTCCAGCTTCTTACCATGGCCCCTCAGTCTGAATGAAGTACGTGCCCATCCCTGAGTCAGTCTCTATACCCTGGAGACACTGATTGGCTTCAATCCATCAAAATTCCCACATCTTCTTTCCCCCAGGGGTGCAAATTCCCAAGGGAAAACCATGTGTTTTATTTGTCAAGAATAGAATATTGTTAAGAAGGTAACTCCCTCCCATCTCCGGGAAAGGAAACTCCCTTGCACAGAGCCCTTAGATTTTACCCGGGATGATTTTAAATTATAACTATTGGAATGCTTAGGGCCCCAACCTAACAGCAACCACGAGAGCCCTTCATTTGGAGCACCCAAGTAAGTGAAGAGTGTTGACAGCCATCGCAAGGAATGCCGATGCTCACCCGAAGAGGCCCTGCAATAAATCCTCTTTGCAAATAAACAAAAGGCAATTTTTGAGAACCCAGCTTTCACCAAAGACTAGAACCTGTCAGCCTCAGGCAGAGGACGTCGTTAGCAGGATTTATACCAGCTCCTAGGCAGCCCTGAGTCAAAAGGGAGCTGCCCACAGGGCTGGCTCTCCTCCGGAAACCCAGCAGAGGGACGAGGAAGACTTTCCGGGTCAAGTTTCAGAGATCCGAATGCACAAATCCCCTTGACAAACAGTAGGATTTGGGCGTGTAACTCATCCTCTCAGCGTAGGTCCTGTGGAGACCCACGGCCATGAAGCTGCCACAGGGCCAGCCAGCGCCACGGACCCCGGGAGAAAAGGGGCAGCGGCATTGACGGTGCACACTCCGGGAACCACCTCACATGGGGGTGACCTTTCCACGATGTGGCACGGCGCTCATCGTCACCGGCAGGTCACTCGGTGGCCCGGGAGCTGTTACGGCTCAAGGCCCCGAGAAAGAAGCCGGCAGGTGTTGTCCCCTCTCTGTCACCTGCACCCTCCCTGGCCCTCCTGCCTCCCCTCACACTTCGTGGCGCGTCACGTCAGCACGGGGACGCCTGGGTTCTCCCCGTGTCCGCATCGCAGAGGGCGTCGTTAATTCGCTAAGCTCTGCCTCACAGGGCAGTTCTAAAAGCCACTGTACCTCTTTTTTTTCCCCCCTCTGGATTGACAGACAGTGGGAGACGTGGCCAGCGTCCCCTGCCCCCCACAGCAGGCCGTGAGCTCTCTCTGCCTGGTACTGCAGCGGCGACAGAGGGGCAGCCTGCTGCGGAGGAGCGGGGACAGCCTCCCGGGGTGACACACGCCCCGACGGTACCTCAGCCGCGGGTGCAGCCACCATGCGGCAGCCCCCACGGCCCGCTTTCTGCATGCTTTTTCGTTCCCTCCTCCCGTTTGGTGGCAAACTTATTTTGACTGAGGATTTACTTGTCACCTCATGTTGACATTTCAAGTTATTGCATTTAAGAAAAACAGCGGAGAAAGCAAACAAGCAAGTCTATTCCAACAGGTCACCCCGGCATGGAAGCCTATACTCAGATTTCAAAGGAAAGGAGCGGGTGAGGGGTGGTTGGAGAATAGAGAACAGATATATTTATAAGGGGAAAATCCTCCTAGCTTTTTGGGCCCAAATCAAATCCTGGGTTGTGGATATTTATTTCAGCTGCCGGTGATTCCTGGGGCTGCTCAGGGGGAGAGATTCTGGTCCAGCTGAAGTCGCCACAGGATCCTGGCGAATCATGCGAGCATCCTGATTTCTCTGATTATAAGGCCCTGCAACAGCGAAGAGGCTGTGCTTTAAGAACTTTCCACAGTGTCTCCAGGGGGCAGCTTTTCTTTGGTCTGTAAATTCCCCCAAGGCAAGCTGAGACTATGTAAATTAAAGAAATAGAGCCAGCGACAACCAGCTCTGTGGTTTCATTTGATTTTCCAAAACACATGTCCATCAGCATGCTGTACACAACACAATATGATTAAAGCGCAGCAACAATCACCCGTATATTGCATTTTAATTGGTATAATGTGTGATGAATGGTAAAGTCGGAACCACTAGGTATACTTTTACCTTTGAGCTATGTCTTTGATTCATCAGAATTTATGCCACCAGAAAGTAGGAGTCAGGAAGTCTGTACTCAGAGCTGGGCTCCGCCACCCATCAGCCTTGTGACCTTGGATAAGTCACTGAATATCCCTGGATTTGACTTTCCCCAGCTATGAAATGACGGGCTTAAACCAGGCATGACCTAAATCGTCCTCCACTGCTGAGTTTGATGATTCCAAGACTCCTCCTGGGCTCTGGAATTTTGTTACGCAATTCTGTGATCTTAAGTCTTTGTAGCAATTGAGTCTATTTCTTCATAATCTATGACAAAGATGACTTTTGTCTAAACTTTGGATTTCTAAAACCGATTTCAGCGCATTGAATCATACGTATTTTTAACTAGCTTATTTTACCTAAAAGGTAGGAGAATAGCGATAGCCATTTAAAAAGCTCTTTTCCTGCCATTCCGTTTCATGACATTTATTTATGTGTCCCGAGTAAGTGTGAGATGGGAGCAAGGAATCTGTGCCTGCCTCTCAGAGGGTGGCAATCTTCCTATTCTGCGTGTGATTCTACACCTTAAAGATACATATTGTTTTTGCATAATATGGCCCCTAAACATATTGGGTGCTTAACTAAACATTTGGTTCTTAACTGAAGCAACACATCTGTTCCATTGAGGAAGGAAAACCTAGCTGTGTTGGACTTGCTGAAAAATGGTCTGTTGAGCGACGAGTGACAGGTAAATATTTGTGTTCAACTCAAGGGATTTTTAAGTGTAATTTTGACTCTTCAGAGTTTTTGCTCTCTCAGACGACCTTGGAATCCAATACCCCTGCCTTTCCTCCGCCTTCTCAAGCACGACGCATGCACACAACGGCGTCACGCTTTGTCTCTGCTTCCAATTGGTCTATGAAATGATGAGGGTGGCGTTGGGGATGGGGAAGGATGTTCATCGAAGCCGCAGTACTCCACAGCTTCTAAGGCTGCTGGACTAGCCCCACCCCCAAACTCCTTCCTTCCCAGCGTCCCTCGGGAACTGGCCTTTCAGCACGTGGCACCAGCTGTGCCCTCAGCTGTGCCCTCAGACAACACGCAAGTCACTGGCTTCGGACTCAGCCTTCAAACTGTAGGAGCGTCTGTGGCAGGAGGGGCTTCCTTCCGGGCCGGGTGATGGGTCACATTGTATTGCAAACATTTTAACAAAAGACAACAAATATCTGCTTGAACTCATACTTTTTACCACCTAGAAGCAAAACAATGGAAGAAGACGAGGAGGAGACCCCGGACAGGCAGGAGTACTATGGTCTCTTTATCTGGTTATGAGGCTAAATATGCATTTCTACTGGATTCTAAGGCAAGACATATATTCTGCGTCAGCCTCTTCGTTCTTGTTTTCCACATGGTGACAGTTTCATGGAAAGAGATCTACTCCTCATGATGTCACGTTACCCTTTAGGATTCCACGATTACTTCAGATCTTCAGAGCACTTAAGAAACAGTGACTTTTATCAAGTTTAAAAGCAATGATGATTTAAGAAATTGTGCGATCTTTTAAAAACATGTCACCCAAAGACAAATAATAACCAGTGTTGGCGAGGGTAGGGGAACATCAAAGCCTTCATGCATTGCTAGTGGGGATATGAAATGGTGTAACCACTTCGGGAAACAGTTTATAACTTTTCTAAAAGGTTAAACGTAGAAAGACCCACTCCTAGCTGTCCAAGAGAAATGAAAACACGTCTATACAAAACTCGTACACAAATGTTCGCATGACTCATAAAAGCCCAAAATGGAAACAACCCAAATGTCCGTCCGAGGATGAATGGATAATCAAAATGCGGCTCTCTGAAGAGTTGCTGGCCAGCTACCAATGCCGGGGGGCACACAGAGTGAGCGAGAAGGGCCTCCTCCGAGGGTCGTTGGTGTGAGCCCCAGCCGGGGTCGTGCAGCCCTCGATGTGGAGTTATGGGAAGACAGGTTCTAGCCAACATCCATTTAAACAAAAATAAGTTAACTTATGGACATTGCTTGTCACTCATTGTCGTGCACTTATCTTCTGTTAACCCTTATGCTTACATTAGAGAAATGAAGTTTGTGTTGATTTTTCTGGCGTGACATTTCTCGGGTCTGCCTCTCCATCTAGAATTATCTGTAGAGATGTTGTGCTGGGAAATACGATCGCAATATTTCAGGTTTTAAAGAAGGATTCTGTCTCTTCTTCATGTATGTGTATATATATATATATAACCTATGGCTGACAGCCTTGCTATAAAAATAATGAAGTCACTTTGCATTTTATGTTCTGACATCTCTCTGGTGGGCACCAGGCTCGATGTTCTTCCTTCTGAAGAACTGATATCATTTCCGTGAGGACGTTAAGCTGTCCTGCTCTGAAAGAGAACGGGAGCCTGCGTACCTCAGTTCTTGATAGGCCACGTAGCCTCGTAACGTGGAAAGTTCGTGGAGTGCCTTAGCATTATGGGATAGCACCCGGAAGTCCTCGGTGTCTTGTCTGCACATCAAGGTAGATGTGAAAGGGAGGAGAACTTCCTTCCATCCTTTTTTCTATGGCCTTCACAGGACTTAGCTTAGGATTTTTATGATGTATACACACGAATATGTAACAAGTTGTTCTTCATTATATTATTAAGTAATGTGTTAATAGCTGTATAACAGAGCTGTGTGTGTAGTTGTTATATTATTAGTTATATTATATGTTGATAGCCATGCAATATAGCTGTGCCCCAAGCACTGTGCTCACGTAGTCCATGTAAGACATATTTAATTGTATTCTCTCATTGAATCCTCATGAGAGTCCTTCGAGGAAGACGCTATTAGCATCTTACAGATGAGAAAACCTAAAGAGCATGGGAGTTAAGTAACAGGACGTGCTTCCCCGCCTCGTTCTCATTCATTCGTTCATTCCTTCACTCACTCGGTCTGTGAAGTAGATGCCGGCATTACTGTTACAAAGAAGGCTCGAACGCGATGCCCGCCTTCAAAGAACTTAAGGGACTGGGCTGGAGCAGAACTTGCTTCTGCCATTTCCAAGGTAACGGAACTCGAACTGGGGGCCCGTCTGGCATCTGCCTCAGGACTCATGGCCGAGATAAATGTGGCATGTAAATCCGAGTGTCAGTGGGCTAGTGAAAGGAGGCGTCTGGGAAAACTTTTTTTTTTCATGTGTCTAGGAATCTTGGGGACTAGTCATTTATTATGAAGTTCTTTGATGCCACAGACCACTGCTCGGGAGCAGTTGATAAATATGAAATGGTTTTGATGATGCGTAGTTTCAGGAAGGGTTAAAGTCGGCTTCCCCGGGACACATAATGGGGACGGAGCTGAACATGATTTCAAAGGGATTTTTCAGGAGAGAATTCCAATTACAGAGAAGTAATTTCCCTTTCTAGCTCACTAAGCTCTGTTTCAGACTAATGCAGTTTCAAGATCCACATCCCTTCTCCCCTTATTTCAACAGATATTTTGAATATGAAAATCTCATGTCAAAACTTAGCTGAAGCCTTCAGCGGGCTTTTGAAAGGCTAAGTAAGAATTCTGTTTCTAGGAATAAAAAGATTTGGATCAGAAAGATTCTTTGCCGGCTAGAGTTCCTTTTTGGATGGTAGTTCAAGCCGTCTTTAATCATATTTTTGTTGATTATTTATTACTTTCCCTGGGAAATCAAAGACTCGGTCACGTAAATTTTTTTTTTTATTTTAAGATATTTTATGAATCAGAATCCAGAGTCAAAAAATAATGGAAAATACATTTCCTTTGCCGATACGGACTAATTGGGAATGAAAATACCGTCCTTCAGTCACTGCCACACATGCTAATGCCAAGTGACCCAACCGGCCCAGTTGTACCAACCACAGTTTCTTCCCGGACAAAACACGTATGCCCCGAATAGGTAAAGAGAGTGTTTTGTCATTTGTCACTAACTCAAAACTGTCGAGAACTAGAACTCATTGAAGGGAAAGGACAGGCTCCGAGCAAGCCGTTGGGTAAATAACCCCACACTGAAGCCAGCCGGGGACCGGTGAAACTAGGTACACGTGTCTTCCAGTCATCAGGGTACGTGTAATACAAGCTCATGGAGTTTTGTCCCCGTGAGACACGTGACGCCGACTTCCACTCGCTGCGGCAGCTTTTTGGTCCATACTGGGCTCGCTCTTCAGGAGACAGACTTTGGCTAGTTTCCTGAAAGAGGGTTAGGGAAATCGTGGGACATGTTTACTTATACAGATCTTCCTGATCGAATGAAATCAAAAGGAATTTGAAAAAAAAAAAAAATCTGCTGAAGTCAAACACAAAGGAAATATGATGCATTCCGTGCCGTTGAAGACAGTACCGTTTGGGGAGATGCGCTGTACCCATACGGACAATTAGAAAACCATGTGGAGGAATAGAGGATGTCCGCGTGACGGAGGCAGCCGACCAGGACGGCGAGAGCGTCACTCCGGAGCAGGTGGTCGAGTTCAGAACCTCCGGTCCCACCAACGAGATCACGCGGCGCGGGCCAGCGACTTAGCCCTCCTCTGCTTGGATCGTCGTCTGTGGAATGGGGATGATCAGAGCACCCGCTTCCTAGGGTGGTTGTGACTTGATAGATATCAAGGCGTTTGGAAGGGCACGTGGCCTCCAGGAAGCCCTCGCTGTGTTGATGTTACCCGTATAAACAGAGGTCACAGGCTCGGACGCCTGCAAGGCCTGGGCTAGCAGCGCCGTGACCCCTGGCCACGGGGACACGGCCTGGTGGTGTGGAGATCGTAGAGAGTGGCGGGGACAGTGGCAAATGGCCTTGCCACAGTGGCCGCCCCGTGACTCTGCGCTGGGTGTGGCCTCCGGGACGCGGGTTGGTGTTGCCAGGTCTCCTGATATTTCTGAAGAAGCTGGAAATCTGGATTTTGTTGAAAATCCCCTAACTCTTAGCTGTTGTCAACTTATTTTAAAACCTTCTACAAGCCAAATAAAATACAGAGTGTGGGGTCTGAGTCACAAGCGAATGGCCTCCTTGGCCCACTCATTAACATGTAAATGGAGCCTGTGAAACCCCATCTGATGAATCTTTTGTTCCCCCTGTGAAAAAGACATTCATTCTGATTCTGGAAATATTCATTGAGTGCCCACTATACGTCAGACCCTGTGCTGGGGTTGAGGATACAGGAGAGACCAAGACAGACCGTGTGAGGAAGGCACACCCTCTACAAGTTTCTCGAAGAGAAAGCAACACCTGGCACTTAACAGATACTCAGGAAACGTAGGTTCCCAGGTCTCTTGCCTCTGATCACTCTAGGCTTGATCCAGTTGGTAATCTGGTTGGTTTCTGAGTAGTAATAGTGTGACGCAGCTAAACCCCAGTGAACCTACCAACAATAGTGCAGAAATACTCTGCCGAAGGTCTGGTCTTCTTAAGTTTCCTGCTTTTTCTTGATCCTCCTCTTCGACTTGCCAGCTCTTCAGTACTTAGGGACTTAGGCCATGATATTTGACAGTTGTTTGCATTTGGCTTCATAGATTTTTCTGGTTTTCTTCTTTGAGAGTGAACTTTCTTCACACTTCCAAGGGTTCTGTGGAACACGAATCCCATCAGCCAATTCAGTTGTCCTTTGGGAAATAGGGAATATTATATACCCCTAGCTTTCTTAAAGATTCACAGATTCTGATTCATTAAAGGCTTTGAAGGAAGAACTGCAGTTTCGAAAACTGCTTGATAAACCTTGTTTAGATAAATGTTTCCCAAATTTATTTGGCCACTTCATGCATCTTACTATGCCCGGCTACTGATATTATTTGTCCCATCTGGGGAAATGTTGGATTGTAAAAATTACAGTTCCTGCTGGGAACTCTCGTTTCTTCCAATTTCTCTTCCACCCCAGCATTTGCAGATAAAGGTGTCTCCAAAGGTTCCCGACTTTATTTTCAAGGCATCTAGCAGTTTGAGTGTGGCAGCATCCATCCTGTTGGGGCCTAACAATTGCACATAAATTCTTGGAAGAAAGAGACTGTCATCCCTGCACTCACCCCAGCACCCAGCACAGGGTCATTCTGTAGTGGCTGCTTTTTAAACGCACTTTGAATGCTATGGGATTCCTTTGTCACCGTGGTGGTTTAACTGACCCGTGAATGGCCCCAGCAAAAAAAAAAAAAAAAATATTGCAGGAGATGTTAAAAAAACAAAACGTATGGCAAGGCTTGGCAAGCTTGACAGATAGGAGGAAGAAAGAAAAATGGAGAATGCCCATAAAAAAGTGAAGAGGGGAATGAGAACTGACTGGAAAGAAGAAGTGTCTTAAGAACCAAATCTGCAGGTCAAGGTTTTCGCAAAGACCAGCGTGTGATGGTGGTTCTAAGATGGCAGCTCCCAGGAGCCCCGTTCCCAGGCTGCTTCCAGGCTGGATCTGCCTGGGCCTCCCCCCAAGGCCTGTGCCAGTGGTATTTGCCAACACATTCCACCTTCACAAGGTGCCAGCTCCTCCACTACCGCCCTGTCCCACCTGCCTCCTACATCCCCACCTGGCCTTGCTGCTTTGAATCCAGCCCAGGAATCTCTGCTATCACACAGCCTCCTCCATGACTCACCCCGCCCAGCTGCACTGCTCAGCGCTGCACGGCAAGACCCAACCTGACCCTCTTTGGAGAAAGAGGAATTCGTGTCAAAGTTGAGGATTCAGCTGTAAAAATGACGTGTCCCAGCATTGAACAGGTTCAGCATAAAACTTGCAGACTGATGAGGGACTTGAGTTTATTTTGGGCTGTTGCTTTGAGCTTCGTGCAGACCGTGGAGATGGGGGTCGCTGGCCAAGGTGACCGTCCTTCTGAACCTCTGCAGCTCTCATACATCTTCGGTTGTGGGCAAATACTCGGGCTGAATACAATCTTCCCTCCTAGCTCCTCACGTTTGTGAATCTTCAGTAAAAACGCATGTGGGAAAATCAGGCGACACGTTCCAACCCAGTTGGAGTAACCGTCCCAGCCTTTAAAATCCGCCCTGTCGACACTAATATTTTTACAACCACTCCCTGCCCCCTCGGCCCCACCTCCCGATTTGTATGAACGCAGGCGATTTAGGACAGAGCCACAGGATTTTCAATAACTGAATTCCTAGGTGTGTTCAGAGCAGAAACAAAGATAACCCTGTTCAACGGTGAATTTGTGCCTCTGGGTGAAGAGCCAGGTGTTCTTTCCACCGAACTGTGAGACTAATTTCTTCCTGGCCTCTGGAAACCAGCCGAAGCGGTGGGCCAGCTGGGATATCTTCAATCTTGCATACCAACATCTTTCTCTGATTCACAGATTTCCTTGATCCCCAGCACTTCCTCTGGTATGTGCATCCCCGACAGAAAGCGATATCTCTTACTAGATTTGGGCATTTTTAAATTGCGAGTCTTTCGGAGGGGAGGGGAGAGGAAGGAGGCTGGATGGTCATATTAGAATATTTCCAGAGGGAGCCGCCCTTTAATGTCACCCACCTCCAACTCTTGGGCATCGTATGATCTCCACATTTACAAGGAGATGACATGGAAGGAATCGAGGATGGCCTTATGAACATTACTCTTTTAAAATAATGAAACGATCTCAGAGAAAACAAAGTGAATTTAGCAGCCAGTTATCGTAATACCCATGAGTAGGAGTTAAAAACAACAAGAAGCCATGGAGATCCTTATCTAGAGGAGAAATTTCGTTTGGGAGTTTTCTGATGACTTTGAGTTGCAAAGCGTAGTTTTTTTCGTTCGTTTGTTTTGTTTTGTTATAGTAATTGACTCCTTTCGATGATTCGAGATTTGGAGAGACCCAGGGATTTACCCGGTTGTCACAGAGTAAAACTTGATATTAGGAAGCAGGAGCCCGTACCTGACAGTCTGGTGGTTCTCAGAATACCAGATCATATCCGTAATTTATTTTCTCAAATAGCTGTGACATATAAGATTCTCCATGCACTAAAAAGGGTATTTGAAAGTCGCGAGTAAGTGATAGAGGACCTTTGGTGACTTGAAGCATGTCCACTTTCAGCTGTGTCTGCCTGTTGACCCTTCTAGTATAATCTGTACCCTGTCTTATGCACAAGTATGTGAAGGGAAATGCATTTTTCTTTGCCGGTGACACACAACGCTTGGTTTTCGGGAGCCTGCAGTGTTTCAGTTGACACGCTTCTCTTTTTTTCGGTTGATGCTCTCTGTTTTAGAGAGGACATTTACAGCTCCCCTTCCGCCCCAAAGTGGGCTCCACCGCCAGGCACACAGCAGAACCTCCATTAGTCTGGCATGGACGAGCATTTTGGCCGACTGAGCCAAGTAATGACGGTCACGGCTCAACTGGAGAAGGCCATTCTTGTGTCTCGCTGCCTAAAGTGTGTGCTCTAAAAATATATATGTGGATTTTCAGGCATTTTTAAATGGGGAGAGATGTCTCAGACATTTCAACTGCAGATTTTCTCGAACAGGATGTTATCGGGTATTTGCATGTTACGAACACAAGTTGTGCTCCCTATAAAGTGTGGTAGCAGCTTTCACTCCTTAGAGTGTAGATCACCTTAAGCCGTTTACACAGTCCTTTGCACCTGGTGACAATTGTAATAATTAAAGTAGCACCTTAAGAAGCAACATAGATTAGCTTCCAGAAAGCAGTGTCCCGTGGTTAATAACTAAAAATAATAAAATAATAAAGCTTTGCCCATGGCAGAAATGTTCATAGCAGAAGGGACTGAGATAAGAGCAGGAAATTTGAACCAGTTTAAAAAAAGGAGGGCGAGAGACTTAAAATTCTAAGACTTTGGAAAAATACAACTAAAAAAAAAAATAGCGTGAATAATGACTCTAAGTAACTATTGAGTGGTCACCGAATGTCAAACACTGTGGGGCGTGCTTCACAGAGTCTTTCGATTTCGTCCTCACAGCAGTCTGTGCGGCGGGTGTTTGTTGTCCCTATTTGCCAGATGAGAAAGCCGAGGTCTCGTAAGGTGACTTACAAGGTCAGACAGCCTCCAGCAAGGAGGGAGGCCCGAATTCCAGCTCACACGGTCAGCCTCGGAGTGGTCGCTCTTGGCCATTTGTCTCTCTTGCCGCATTATCATGTTTTCCTGTGGCAGAGGCTGGGGACTCAGAGGCAGCAGGCCAGACCTAGCCTCAGGTTACAATTGTAGCTATTGAGCAATTACTGTGCCCCGATTAGTTTAGGCACCTTCATCTGTTCCTTCATCTCATCCTCGATACACGGAGTGGCTAACTGCCATGGTGACAGTAGGTGACCGTTATTATTCCCATTTTGCGGATGAGGAAAACCCACGTTCAAACTAAGTAACGTGTCCCAGGTGTGAGCAAGCCAACACCCAACTGCAAGGAATCTGGTCCTGGCCACCATGCTCTTAACCGTCATGCTAAAAACATTTTACAACCTGGATATTTTACACTACAAACAAAGGTATCTGATTTCTCTAGGGAAAAAAAAAATAGAAACAATGCAGGCAACACTGGTCCCCTTCAGCCTGGCCACAGTAGCTGGGCGACAGCGGGCGACTCCCTGTTTGAGAGGGTGTGTCTCTCGCCTCGTTGCCACGAGCCCTCACTCGCTGCTTCCCTCGTTGGTCGCCCACCCGGACTCGGGCGCCTTTTATTTGCGGCCCCAGCCTTGGGCCCGCCTCGTGCTGCAGCTCTCTCTGTGGCGGCCCGACGTCCTTCCGTTGGGCGTGTTGTATTGTGGCGTGAGCCGTTCAGTGTTCCTTAAAAGCATTCCTTAAAAATAGCAAACTCCTCCTCCCCGGCTTCCTCTCTGTCCTTCTCCGCCAGAGAAGGACAGTCGTGTTCAGGTTGAGTGTTTGTGCCCGCCAGCTGGGGGCGTGCACGGTGTGTGTCATCTTCTCGCTCTCTCTCCGCCTGGTCGATGGCACTCTGCGGGTGCTTGGTTGGCAGTGACCGAGCTGATAACAGCATCTCCAGGCTTTGGCATTCAGCTGGGAGGTGTGACCCAGAGACACTCAGCCCTATACGTATCAGAACAGAACACGACTATAACATCCAGAGATGAAGAGAGAGGTTTTGGCAGGTACGCGTCTCCTCCTCAGACTGGAGATTTAGCTGTTTAAAAAGGGCTTTTCTAAGAACTCGGTCTTGATTATTCGTTCCATGTGGGGCCAAACCAGTGCATCATTGGTGAGATAATGAGTGGCATTCACCCAAGGGTAATCCTTTCCGGGATTTTGATGATGCAGTAAATCATGAGTGTAAAGCCTGAGTGGTTTATGCCATTAAAACCTCGAGATAGAATTAGGCTTGTAATCACCACTTGCCCATGTTTTGTCATTTATGATAATTACAGTAGTAATAATCCGTGTATTGTTGAGAAGTAGCAGTCAGAACATCTATCAATTTTTTATCGACACCAAATCAAGTTGATACTTCATCTTTGCTGCAAAAATGTAGATTGCACCAATTAGTCTATAGAAATTGGGCAGTCATTAGCAATGAAGTCAGCAGTTAATCTGCAGAACATTCCTGGTTCCTCCGATGCCAACAATCCCTCTTAATTACATGGAATATTGTGAGCTTCTTCGGGACTCTGTCAATAGCTCCATTGTTGGCTTAGATTAGAAGAAGCTCTCTGTCCCTGCTTTCATTTCAAGGAATGCTCGCCTGCCTCCCAGCCCCCACCCTTACCCTTCTGCACTTCCAAGCAAACGTATTCTGAAGCGGAACACTCACATCAAAGCAGTTGGCGTTTTCTTATTTAGACATTAAGAATTTTCCCCCAACGAATTTCTCTTGGTGACAGTTCATTCACTCACCATTCCATTGGTTGTTAACTATTCTCATTCACCTTACTGCAATCATGAAATAATCATCTCTTTAAAAAAAAAAATAAGAAAGAAAAATCAAGACGTAAAAGAAAAATTCAACTAGTACCAGTGAGCTCTCTGTGTCCGCCTCCAGCCTTTTCCCCAGGCTGGCCTGGTCTTCCTCTCCAGACATTTTCAACCAGCATTGCCCATAGATTTTATTAAGGCAGCTGAATAATGCAGGGTGGAAATTAGAAGGAAATAAATAGATAGATAGATAGATAGATAGATTAGACAGATGAATATAATATTATATATAATATTATATATATATATATTTTATTAAGGAAATTGGACAAGTAAGAACAGGAGAAATAGCTCACCCTTATTCTCCCACCATGACAACAACTCTGTAACAATTTTTTGGTAGATTTTATTTCCAGCTTTTAAACATACAGACAGAGAGAGTTTAGTTGTTTTAGTATTGTTATTATAATTACCGTATTCTCTTTTTCACTTATCATAATAATTTTTTTCACTCTACTAACAGTTTTTAATCATCATTTTTAATGGATGCATAATATTCTCATCAAATATAGAGTATATATTTCTTTGTGTTTTGGATTATTTCCCTGATATTAATTTGCCTAAAGTAAAATACTGGATCAAATTTATAAACTTCTTTGTAACTCTCGATACACATTGACAAACTACTCTCTAAAAAGACTGTACAAATTAAAAAAACAAACAAACAAACCCCAAACCACCAGTAATATATGCAGATTCCAATTTAATATTAGTGAATGAGATTTAAAGTTGGATGTTTGGCATGCTTATAGCTAAGCTAAAAATATAAATGCTACCCCTCCTTAATGGACAAATGGGTACAGTATCAAATTGTGCTCTGACACATATTGGCTTAAACAAGGGCAATTAGTATCTCACGTTACAGGAAGTTCAGAAGTAGGACAGCTGTAGGTGTGATATGATCATAGGTCCGTGAAGTCCTTAAAGACCTGGATTCTTCTCTTAAGCGCTGCCGTCGTAACCTTTAGCCTCACGCAGGCCAACTTGAGGCTTCAAACGGCTGCAGCTGCTCCAGGCATCACGTCCAGATGTAGAAAAAAAACGAAATAGGAAAAGGTCAACTCCTCTTGTGCCTCCTTCTTAAAAGTGAGGAAATTCTACCTGGAAACCCCCCAGTGACCTCCCCTCCGCTCTCGTTTCCCAGTTCCGGCGCCGATGCCCACCGCCCAAACCCAGGACTGGGGGTGGGGGGTGGAGTGGAAGCACCATTCTCGGCTTTTTGACCAAGATTTGCTTCTGAGCTGGCAGTGGAGTCAGGTTCCTCTGAGCGCTGAACCCCTGAGTAACACGGGGGGCTCTGTTAGCCACGGAAGGCGGAGGGAAGGGTCGTCGGGGAGCTGACCAGCAGACAGCCTCCCGCAGACAGCCCCGGGCACTTCCTTAGAACCATTTAAAATCCTCCAGGAACAGTTTACCATTTCATGGACATTTGCGAACGAGAGCAACCCCCAGGCCTGCGGGTCGGGTCCTCGCGTGTCCCGTGTCCGTGCCCCGTGTTTCCTTTCCGCTTTCCTGCAGCCTCCGACGGAAACGGGGAACCCCTCTCTCTGACTTACCGTTGGTGTACAGGTCTCTGATGGGGAAGAAGCGGGCGGCGCTGGCTTCCCCCTTGGAGGGCTCCCGTCTGGTGGGCTGGACGTGCGTGAGTACCCTCGCCAAGGCTTTTGACAGCCCGATGGCCCGGGCCGGCCTCCCCGTCCTCATTTCTCGGGTTCCCTGCGTCTTTCTCCACGACCTAGCCCAGCGCGGCGCATTCCCCCGCTCGGTAGCGCCTGCTGGGCGAGATCAGGAAAGAAGGGGCGGGGGTCGAGGAAGGCAGATCACTCAACTTCTTGTTTAATCCGGCCGGATGAACGGGCTGCAAGGACGCCTCAGAGAGCGCTTTGAAAGCCATCTAGTTTACTTCAGCACTTATTTTCCCACTCACGGTACACATTCGTGAGAAGATTGTATTCAAGTGCAAAATAAATAAGAAAAGGTTTTATGATGAAGCGGCGACAGAAGAAACCATGGCCCTGGATCGTAGAAGCCAGCCGAGAGACTGCGTAGACTCTGTGCCTCCGAAATTCAGTACCGTTTTGCATTTTGTGTGCACGACTGGATCAGAGCTGGAGATGTTGTCTCTTTATTAATGCCTGAGTAGAAATATCACCCGGCACCAGAACATCAAGGTGATCTCAGGGTCAGCGCTGCCCATTCCTTCATCCAGGTAGACGAGGGCCAAAATACGCCTGTTTCTTATCACGCTGTGATGGAGTCATGACATCAGTTGTGTTTCTGGGAGGAGACCAAACAAAAAAACAAAAACAACAAAAAAAAGAGAGGACAAAAAAGACCCCACCAACTCGTGTACTTGTTGTTTTATGGTTTCATACGTATTTTTACAACATGATTACATTTTCCAATTATGAGACTACATCCATTTCCACCACGTACATAATCAAATGTGATTCCACCGACTGCTTGAACAGACCGTGGTAAAATTTACGCGAAGCAAAAACTTACCTGACGAAATGCGGCTTCAGAAAGCTTTTCGGAACTTACGCGTCACAGACCCCCCCTTCTCCCAAAGAGGTAGTAGATCAAGTCAAGATACACATGATTGCCCTCGAGTAGCTGCTAGCGTTTTCACAGGGCCCCGAAAGATGGCTTGCGTCCTTTGGGGAGATGCGTCTTTCTCCAACGGGGTTTCAAACGTGGCACTCCCGACGTGCGCTGTGCGTCCCGGTGCGGAAGGTGCTCGGGTTCTGGTGTCGTCTCCTTCTCCCCCTCACTGGCCCTCTCTGCCTCAGTCTCTATTTCCTTCCCCCTTTTCTCTTCCTCTCCTCCACCCTCCTTCTTCCTTTCATTCAGGGGCCCGGAGAATGGTTTGAAACCATAGGCTAATAAGAGGTGATGGAGATTCCTGGGACTTTTATTTCCAACTAAAGCGACCCATGGATCAAAATGTTTGACGGCAGCTGGCGTCAAAGAGTTTAAAGAGTTCTTTAAAATTTTCTAACTTACTTCTCAGAGGATAGACCGGAGACAAAGTCAAGGTCCATTGGGTTTCATGGCCTTGAGGAGTATTTTTTAGCATGGTGCCATTGTCGGAAGAGAAAAGGGAGAGAGGGAAGTAAACACAGACCACATGTATGCAGAACGAGGAGCTTTTAAAATGAAGTACGATGTTATGGACAGGGCCTTAGAAACAGCATGCTAGTTTATTGTAATTGCTTCTTCCATCACTGACAACAAAACGTATCGAAAGGTTACTTTTTCTCCAAGTCGACTCCTTTCCCTTTGGTATTTTTTCAAGAAGAAGAGGAAGCAAAATGTTTTAAAATAGATTTTTAAAGTGATTCATTTGTGGGTTGTTGTTATATTACTAGGATTTCGCCAGACCCTTTTCATTACTTCACCTATTGAGTTTTTTAATTAAAATAATAATAATAATAATAATAATAATAATAATAATAATATTTCTAATCACCTGTCCTCAGTTTATAGTTCAGAGCAGTTTTTTGGTTGTATTTTTTTGTTGTTGTTTGCTTTTTTTTTTTTTTTTTTTGAGTAGTCAATCATTTTCTCCTGAGGGTGATATCTCTTGGGTGTGTTGCTCATAGTCCATATGGAGCAAATTAGACATTGCAGGAATGGGGCTGCCACTGTTTCTGATTGGTTACGGTAGTATTAAAAAAAAAAAAATTTTTTTTTTTTTTTTGTCTCGCCCCAATCTGGAGAAGAAAGATGGATAAAATGCTCTTTGAACACAAGAGTCTCTTTTTTTTCTTAATGTCGGTACAGCAGGGTTGCATTTATACTTGGCTTTTCAGACCTGTCTCTTGACCTTCTAATTACTTTATTTGAAACAGCGCTGAGGGTATAATAAACCTGGAGGTTGCCTCTCCTTCGCTTTATCATAAATTAAAGCTGCCGGTTTGTCGAGGTGAAAGTGGAGGCGGAATGTTCATTACAGCTCAAGTGACGGCTTGTCAATAACAGTGCTTTTTAGTTTGTTCTAGTCAGCACTTGCTGTGCATTTTGTTGGACCGCTGGGAAATACAACAAGATTATACATTTGGAATACCGCGAGAGTTCATGAAAAAAAAAAAAACACAAATGATGAATTATACACTTGGTAGAAAGTGACACCCTATCTTGTGCTATTAACAACCAGAGATAATTGCAACGAATTGTAATTGCAGTTTGCAACTTACAGTACAGTGTGTCCAACATCAATCTTAATAGTGAACAAAGCAATTTATATTAAAACTTAATTCACTTGGTAACTTTCTGCTG
Organism: Eonycteris spelaea; assembly: GCA_003508835.1. Lineage (NCBI taxonomy): Eukaryota > Metazoa > Chordata > Mammalia > Chiroptera > Pteropodidae > Eonycteris > Eonycteris spelaea. Next base: position 3,145,116 of record PUFA01000071.1, on the reverse strand, counting down.
TATACACGGGAGCCAACAGATGTAGCTTTTCAGAAAGTTCAAAGGCATTTGAAACATGGCAAGAAATGCTAATGCAGTAAGCCTTGGAGAAATATTGCATTACTACTTGTAATGAAAACAAATGTATGTCATTATCTCCTGGTTGGTGTTTATTTAATAAAATATGCAGTTCGCACATTGGCAAATTCAGTGTTTCTGAATGGATAGAGAGGGATGTCCTATTTGGAATCAAAGGCCAAACAGGACTAGCAATTATGCATCTAGTATAAATAGCGTGCTTCGCTATTTTAGCAGCGTGCACCTTGACGCTTCAGTGGGTTTTGGATGAGGTGTAACCGCAGACAGGGGCAACTTTATTCATGACTCCTTAGATTGGATGTCTTTGAAGCAAGAAGGGAGATCTCCTGGAATTACTTAAGAGAACAAGCATATTTGTTTTGTGAGCTTGACTTACGGCCAGTCGAGCAGTTGAGTGAAATTCTCTAAACTGATTAGAGCTTTAGTTCAAATAATCTTCTACCTTTTTCATTAATTTATTCCTTAATGCTATTTTGCCGCTCTCCTACCAAGGATAATAATCTCACACTCTCTGACCTCCATGAGTGGATGACCCAGAGCCCATAACTAATCTTATTTACTCTCCTGACCGGCCGAACTTCATTTACCTCGACTGGATGAGGAGTGTGGCGTTGCTCAGCTCCCCCCTCTACCCCCGCCCCGCACCGCATTCTCCTTAGTCCGCAGAGAAGGGGGGCGATGGGCTTCCCGGTCGGGATCCAGAGCCTTCTGCGGCAGTACCAGCCCTGTGCCCTTCCTCTTCCTGCTTCGTTTCCCCCCCTTCCTGAAAGTTTGAACACGAGAGAGAAAAACACGGGAGTCGAGACTTAGCCACATACTGTTTCCTCCGGACACGACTGCTTTCATTTTGAAAGTCAGTTTCCGGCCATGAACCGTATGAAGATGCCGTTTAATTTAGGTATAATTGTTGAATACGTATAATTTGGTGTTCTGCTCTTTTATTTAATACCAGAGTATTTCCAGTGTTGCTTCATAACTTAATAATGATTTGTTTTAAGGACAATAATAATTCATTAACTTCATCTACTGTACTTTATTTAATTATTTCCCATTTATTGAAAAGTTGGGTTACTTCCATGTAGTTTCACTATGGTGAATAACTGCTACAATAAAAATCTCTTTAGGCATTTTCTTCACTTAGGTCGTTTCTCTGAAATATATTACTAGAAGTGTAATTATTAGGTAAATGGTATAAACATTTGTGTGGTTTTTTGCCTTATGTTACCAAAATAGATCCCTGGACTAGATATAGTTTATATCGCCACCGGCAATATAGGAGGAATATACAATTGTATCAAAGCAGCACTGAGATTTGTCCTGGTTCTTCCATTTACAAACGAAGTGACATTAGACAAGTTAACCACTCTGCGTCATCTGAACCTCATTATTCCCCATCTGAATAAAGGATTGTTATTCTGTATTACTTTATATATGTGAAGTTTTTTTGATTAGTGTCTGCCACATAGGAAGCACTCAATAAAGGTTAGCTTTTATTATTATCACTAAAATTTAATTTTTCTCCTAGTTCAATATCACCTTCTATTTAAGCTGCAGTCTTTACAGGAAATGTAGGTCACTGAAGCTAAGCAGTCAGTGGAGTCCATAATTAGCAACTTCTGTCCGTGTTCAGGGGAAATTGTCACTCGCCTGGGGACGAGCCATCAGGAAACACTTTGTAGTGATGAGTACTCTGTTTGTAAAGCGGAGGTGAGGAAGCACTTTCCCTATATTCTAATAATAAATAGCCGCCATTCCAGAACTTTCTAGATGGGCCTGTGCTGGAACCTTAGGGGTATGGTGTGCAGATTCCATGATTTTCATGGTCAGCGAGACCCCAAGTTCCCCACTTTTAGGTATTGGGCTGGGCATTCAATAACATCAGGTGTTTGTTGGTTTTTAAGTAAGATGAAGAACTGGTTTCCTGGATTCTTTGATTTTGAAAAATTGTTTTCAAAGTTATTATTTTTCAAAGAGAGACTGGAACTAGCTTTATTATCTCATGGGTGATGTTGATGAGATGCACATGCCACATACATCTTCTTGAGACTTGACTGCCTTCCAGAGCTGGAAGTCAGAGCGGTGTGTGCGGGGCGCCCACGAAGCCCCTGGGTGGAGGCCGGGCCTTACCTGCCCGAGGCAGAGGCCGGAACTCATGCTCTCGAGAATTCCTTTTAACCAAGAGGTGACATGGGTGCCTTATAGGTCCCTTCCGATGATGATTTCTGAGTTAGGATTCTGTGGTTGCAAGAAACAGAAAGGAACACTGGCTAATTTCAGCCAAAAAAAAAAAAAAGCAAGAGAGTTTTTTTTGTTTTCTTTTTTTGGGGGGCGGGATGGGGAGGAGGAGACTACCCATGCAAAATAAGTCAGATGAGAGGAAGCAGTGCAGACCGAGAGGACGGTCCCACGAAGCCTGCCAACTGTTGGGGGAAGTAATTTCCAAAAGAAAATTGGAGTCCTATTCCTAGAAGAAGGGGAAAATGGAGGCTGGACAGCTAGACATGGAACGAGGGTGCCCTGAGCTTCTTAAGGGGTGTATTCCTGTAGCACCCCACTACTAAAAATTGGGGAAAACAATTAAATGATGACAGACATCAGGAAGTGTTGGGATCCGCCATGCCATTAGCCCTAGGGACAAACGCCACTCACTTTTTTATTAGCCAGCATGACGCTGAGGACTCATGCGATCAGGTCTTTGTGAGAGAAGTGTCTCATGCTTGGCTGCAGCTATCACGGACCTAAAGGACGGTGGCTTAAGTCACACAGGGATTTATTTAGATCCCCTTCCCGTGAAGGGAGTCCGTGGAGACCAGGGCTTTTGTGGTGACTCCGTCCAACCGCCAGCGTCTTCGGGATCCCTTTGGGCTTTCTGCCCCGCCATGCTTCGGACACGGCTTCCGTCTCCAGGTTTTCTTCTTGACGGTCACAGAACTACTGAGGCTCCTAAGAGCTCACCTAAGGAGGAAGGAGAAGAGGGAGGGAAGGCAGACACGCCTAGCCATGGCGTCGCCCCCTCCCCCCACCCTGACCCCTTTTGAAGGACCTTCCCCAGAAGTCCTACCCAGCACTCTTCCACCTGGATCCCAGGAGCCAGGACTTCGTCACGTAGTCACGCTCATCGATAAAGGAAGCTGAGAAATGGGTTTCGGCGGGGAGAGTGGCTATTAAGAAGGCACCCAGCAGTTTCTGGCACAGCCCCTCCCCCCATGACCGAAGCAGACAGCCCAGCTCCGTGAACTCTCCTGGCAGGTCCCGGATGTCGGTCAGGATTAAAGACGAGAAGCCAGGAGAGTAATCATAAAGCGTCTTCTAAGGTAGAGAGAGAAGGAAGTGGATTGAATGATGAAAACTTTAGGCCATTAAATAAGGTTCCAACATTTTCTTCTTGCCCAAAACATTCACAACCAACTCTGTGGAGTAGGAATTGAAGGAAAATGTACCATGCCATTTTTCTTTTGCCTTTTTGCAATGCAACAGGACAATCAATAGAAATCTTTGCAGTAATCATATATTGATTTTCCTAGAATATAACTCCATTTAAAGCACTTTTATCCCCAAGAGTAGAAACATTGGAGGCTATCAAAGGAGGAAGTAGGTTTCCTTGACCCCATCTGCAGTGCACAATTGATTAACAGAGGATAGTTATGAGAGAGAGAGACAGAGAGAGACAGAGAGAGAAAAGAGAGAAGTCACCGAAAGGTTAATACTAGCTAAAGAGAATCATCATTATAGGACATTAGGCTCTAGGTAAAATCATAAGGTCAGGATAAGGTAATGATACCATCTAAAATTACATGAGTTTTGGGGTACTTAGCATCGTCTTACTGTGTACCCCCACCCCTATCCTCACCCCCACCCCCAGAAAAAAAACACAGCTGAATTTTGGGGATTGGCAGAGCCGCAGATGGACACAGACTGATTGCTATGTTTAGGTTTGGGGCTGAAGACCTGGCTTGATCACAGAGTGAGCGAATGATGCCATTTTAGTTTTTCTGAGTCATCGAGTCCCTAAGTACTAAACCGTAACTTTAACATATATATTAAATGCCTCTTTGCTTCAGACAAAGCTAAAAGAAAAAGAAAGGAGAATCTTCCTTGACTCATTTTTATGCCTTTTCTTAAGAAAACAACACACAAGCCCGCTCCTCCCTTCTCTCCTCATCTCTTCAGTCCCTGAAAATAACGACAACAATGAATCCCCCTCCTGAAACTCCCAAGAGCTTAGGTCTGCCGAGTATCCGTGTGCACAGATGTCTTCATCCCAGAGACGAGGCGCATAATGGGTGGCGACATCGAAAGCAGTGTGCAAGTTGTGCCCCGCGTCGAGCCCCCATAACCGGGACGGCGCCCCAACAGGACGCTGCCTCCCGAAGCGATCCCGAGGTCGTGTCTCTGACGCACTCCTGGCTGAGGGCGCCCCGGTGCTCTCCTGTCTGCCGGATTCCACACTCGACACACTTCTCGCCCGGCCCTCATCCCCTCTTGGGCTGGGTTCTCACACACACGCCCTTTATCAAATAAAAGGTGCGCGCAGCCTCCTTCTCCTTCTCCAGGTGCTGTACTTGATACTGTTTATTTTACTAGTGCCTGGAAGAGTTCGTGTTGTGTTTTGTATTGGGGAGGGTGGGGTTTTTTTTTTTGTTGTTGTTTTTGGCTTCGGGCAGAGCAACTAACTAGTCTGCATTGTCAGATAAAGTATCTTATCTGTCAGCAGCACCCTGTGAATTAATCATAATTCAATAGGCTTACTAATCAAGGTTCGAGATGAATGTTTTGATAGAGCAATCCGATTTGTCTCATCTATCATGAGTTGACAGTCGCTGCGGGCAGTGTGCACTTGGCCATGGCAGACCTGGTTCTCCTCCCTTTGGCCTGGCCCACCAGTTGGGCAGTATCGCTGACTGCAGCATCCAACCCAGGCACTGCGCCTAATGAAGCTCTGTTTCTCACTCCAAGCCCCCCCCCCGCACCCCACCCCAAGTCCTCCCTCCCCTCCCACCCGTTTTCAGAATAGTTGGGTGGAGTTTGGCTCTTATGAGCCCCCTCATGTGATCCAAAGATTTGGGGATGTGGTGTTCCCTTCATCATTTTCACCTGATAACAAAGGTGTGCCGAGCCAAGTGACAAATGTCAAGGGTGATTAGGGTGTCACTCGCGAATACTGCTCAGAGAGAAAAAAAAAAAATACACATATTTTTCAGTGTTACTGCTACAACTCTTGTCATGTCACATGTCACTGAAATCTGTGCCCCACTGGACCGTGTTGTGGATTCTTAGGGATATTTGACAGCATGACTTGCCCGTTGGTTCAATTTGGTCACATAAATAGAAGCTCTTGTTGCAGATTGACATTCCATTGTACACAGTGTTTCAGTTCTGGGATAAAATCCTGAACTCATGCTACCTTGTGTGTTTTACATGGTAGTCACGTTACTGTGAAAAAGTTAAGGACAGGATCATTTTACGGAAGAGCTTTTCGTCAATTTTTCTTTTCCTCTCTACATTTTTATTAGCAGAAAGATATTTCCTCATAGAAAGCTTGGAAAATTCCAGAAAAGTCTAAAGAATTTTTTAAAATTTCCCCTAATTCCATCAGCTCAGAGTAATCCATATTAACGAAATATCATCCTATTAAAATTAAATCAATACCAGCACAAATATCTCAGTGAGCGGTCGCCTGGCACGGATGTCAGTATAGTATAGCTCTGCCTGGCATGTTGTTCTGGAACCCGTGGAAGAAAATCCACCGGAATCCAGGAAGACCCTGCTTTCTCTCAAGATTTCAGTTTCTGCATGAAAGGCACCTGGGAACCCCCATTTAGGCTGCTCGTGCCTCTAACATGTCAGAAGCGATAGCTCTTTGACTTCACAGGCAGGTACGTCACGAAGCGAATGCCAGCCTGCCTTGGAGAGAGGCGTGTGACCGAGGGATGTAGGCGCGGGGTAGGAGAGTTACCTACTCAGACTCCAGGTGTAACTCCGTCAGGCGTTCTAGGCGGCCGTGTGCCGTGTGCGCGTTAACGTTCACGCTGAACACGCGGGAGCCCCTGAGCGAGGAACACTGCCTGGCGGAGCCTCCTCGCTTTGCCTTACTTAGCTGTCGTTCTTCCCTTACCCAAGTGACCTTCCCGGGCCCCTTCCTCAACTGAGACACGAGGTGTCAGGGCAGGCCGTTTTGCAAGAAGTTCCTTTGTCCCTGTAACTTTCTTCCTTTTGTCCGTAATTCTTGCACATTCTTTGGCGTGAGCTTTAGTGACCCACAGGGTCAGCTCAGATCCCATCACCTCACAACCGTCTTGTGCCACCGTCCTCCTCGACCAGCCCCATTCCCGCAGTGGGAGAGACACCGCCGATCCGGGAAGTTAGTCCAGGCCTTCCTTCTTTAGTGCAGTCTCTGCTGCCGAGATCGTTCTTAACCACGGCGATAAAGTAAACTTTGTAAATCCATCTAAATCAACTCGCCACACTTGCATGAGAAAGGATTTCAGGTAATCAGTGCAGCACTGTGTGCAGAGAGTGGCCAATTAATTTTCCCGTCTTCTTAACGGTTCTCAAGGAGGAAAATCCCATACCGGGGTTCTCTGCTCCTCCTGGGCCTGTCTCCCTGACATCGCCCTCTGCCTTCATCTTGCTGCTGTCGAAGTTGAGAATGACACATAGGACCGCCCTGTTCTTCGTATGGAAGATGAATGGCAGTTCTAGAATTCTCTCTAGAGAGCATAAAATTAACCTAGATTAAGAACGACCAGAAATGTTAAGGATATGTAAGATCCTACGCCTTTTAAAAAATTCTTGTCCTGCCTACCAGTTACGAGAAAGAAAGGCTTCAATTTTACTGCTTCGTACAAATAAACAGGCTTGATTTTTATTGCCTTCTTGGAAGAAAAGAATGATCCAGACCTTTGTGACGGCGTGGGTGACACTTGCAAGCGATGCAGCCCAAGCAGCGATGAGGGACTTTGGACAACTCGAGTGTTCCCTCTCTAGAATTTTCGGTGGGATCCCTAAGGAAACTGTCTCTCTTGGTTTTTTCCCCTCCTCTCCTGGCATCCAGTGTGGACCAGGTCAGGCCTCTGTCATCGAAACCAGAGCAACCGATTTCGGCCAAGCACTTGGCTCTTTGCGAGATTGTGTTGGTGCATGAGGAATCCAAAGAAGTCTTAAGTCATAATCCCTGTCCTCAGAGAGTTTACCATCAGTTTGGGAAGATAGGGCATAAAAATAGGAAAAGTAAAAGTCTAGAGAAGGATTTAAATAACAGTGCAAGACAACGATAGAGAAGATGCATCACATGACAACACACGCCTGTCAGGTGTGTTTACAGATGGCGTTTAGAAGGACAATGTTCTTAGACCCTTTTAGTTAGTCATAGGGGTCCGTGGATGCCAGTCGTGAATCTCTGAAATGCTAAGCACCCGAATATTATTGCGTAAAAAAAAAAAAATGCTTTTCAATGTTGATATTTCAGTGCAAAAGAGAAATAGAGATCTGGTCTATGTAACAGGTAAAATTAGCATTTTAGATTATCGTTGACATGAAGGTATAACTTTTTAAAATCCTCTTAAAACTCATGGACCTCTGAGAAAATGCCCGTGGGCCTCACAGACTCGGGTAGGTAGTCATTTCATGAGCGAGTTCCAAGTTCAAATGGTGGGTTCATTTCAAGCTAGGTAGTAAGATTTTAGGGAAAAGACGTATTTTGAGTTGGGCAAGATGTAGAGAGATGCACGGGAAGAGAGCGCTCCAGTTAGGTATGATTCATTATGAGGCTGGGAGTAAGATGGTGTAAACCAGGTTCAATATGTTAGGCCCCCGCCTGAAGCAGCAAGTTCGGGAAACTTGGGCCAAATATCTGTGAGGGTCTCAGAGATGGCCGAGTCCTGGGTAGACTCCAGAGGCTTCCGAGGCCGAAGAATGTCATGGCACTGTGATATCTTAGGAGAGGTAGTTCGGTGGCAGGGCGTACAGTAGATTCGGGTTATTCTTGTGCAGAGGGGTGCGTTTGGAGACGAGCATTGTTTCTGGAATGAGTCGATGTGGGCGGAGCCACGACAGCATAAGCATGAATTTCGAAGGACTTCTCACACGAGAGAACTTCATGACCAATTGGTTATGGGGTTGAAGACGAGGGAAGGGTCAAGGGTGATCACCTGATTTGCAGCCTTGGAAGTAAATGGACGTTTGGGGGAGGGGGTGGGGTGCCCCAACACTGGTCGAAGTCCGGGAAGAAGGCTTAAGGGTATAGCCACGTGAAGTAGCTGTCAGGAAAACCTAAAATGCAAGGGGCGAAGGACGGCCTTGACCGTCTCTTGGCTGTGAAAAGTGAGACGTCATTCCACGAACGGTTACTTTAAGCTTTGTGTCGACTCAGCGACCTCAGGTACATTAATACCTCACTCGCAGAGCCAGCAGCTGAAAGAAACAGAGTTCCAATTTTTTGTGTGTTTTAGTGATTTTGATATCTCATTGTGGGTTACTAGTGACCTTGACTCTCTTCTTGTAGGGCGTGTAGGTAAGAGCTTATTCGTGCCCTCACCGGCTGATGGCCACATGCCTTCTTTGTCGCTCTTTAGCTTCAAATGTTTTCGTGTCACCTCTGGTTCAGAAACTGACAGATTGCCAAGGGCCCGTCAAATCCAGACTGACTTTTTTCACCTGCTTAAAGAGCTACTCTTATCTCTGAAGAACTAGTGTTTCCCTTCGGTGATATGGCTAAGCCTGTGTCATCTTTGAAGAATTGGCCAGTTGAGACAGCGAAGCTAGGAAATCTCTCGGGAGATACCCTCAGGTTTAAAGAGTGAGGAGAAATTGAGCAAAAAAAAAAAAAAACCCACCAAAAAAAAAAACAAAAAACAAAAAAAAACTCAGTTCCTTTCTGCCAAACCTGTTTTCTAGATCTGGGTCAGAGGTCGGGTTGAGTGTGTACAGTTGTCTATTATAAAACCATCTTTGTCAAACAGAGTCGTCCCATCTCAGGGAACAAGAGGACAAGTTGCATGTTGGTCAGAAACGACCGGTTCTGTGAGCCCCAGTAGATCATGTGACTTTTCAATAGACGACTCGCCTGGGAAGTCCTTCTTACAGCTTTCCAAGCGTCTGACTTGCGATGTGCCCGATGTCGCCTTACCTGTCCGCGTTTCAGCCGCTCAGCGTCGCTCCTGAGATATGCCGCAGGAGGGGCCGACGGCCCCCGTGCGAGGGCACGGCCTTGCTCGCCTCATTTTAGAACCATGTAAAAATCTGAAAATAGAGCATGAAAGGTGGTAATTTCCCCGTTACCGCATGGGGTATGTGCCGTCCTGCAGTCAGCGCTTCAGATAAACTTCCCGATAAATGCCGGGAAGTCTGGTGTGTGTGTAACAAGCCAAGAGAGCCCCTCTCACTTGTCAATGAAAGAGCTAGGTGCTTTTCCCTCTTCAAACGGGAGTTGAAGCGCGTTCTGATTCTAAAATGAAAAGAAGTCCCTTGCTATACAAGGAAAAGCAAGAGTGATGGAAAAAGTTTGCCAAAAAAAAATGTACCTTACTTTGCCACTCAGCGTAGCCTGCTGGCGGGAGTGTGTTGGGGGGAGGAAGCTTTTATTAGGAAATAATCGTTTCCAGTTCTGTTCCGGTCATCGTCCAAAAAATTTCCCAAACGCCGCGTACAGCACTAGATGCCGGAACCTGTCCGGCCAGGGGGCGGGGAGCAAACTGAGCTTTCGAGTCCAACAGGCGGCTGCGAACATCAGAGCAGGTAACAGCTGTCCTGGTAGCTTTCGGGTCTTGGAAAGGGTCACTAATGCTCTCAACCCGCTAACGTCTCTTGAATTCTTCTGGAGCGATCGTTCCCCACATTTCCTACGTCACAGTTGCACATAAACCAGCTTGAATGAATCTTAAACAGCACGCTGGTGTCCACAGCTGAGTGTGTTAGGGTGTCAGCCCCCCGTCGGCAGCGTGCGCAGGGGACGAAGCACGTCGAGTCACCAGCAAAACGCAATTGGGAGCGTGAATCCCTTCCAAAATAACAGTATGGGGTCGCCAGGCTAAATATGTAGAGTTTGGGATCCTGCATTTTGCTCTATCATTTGGGTAGTGGGGCCGGGGGTGGCGGGGTGCAAGGTGGGGGGTGGATTGCTGTAACCATTCAGGTCAGAACACAGAGCTGATTCCAAGTTTTTCCCTGTGGTTTGAAAGAAATCATGTCTCAAAGTGACTGACCGAACAGGATCCAATTCATCAATTTTTTTTTAATATATAAAACAGATATTCTCTTTAGTTAAATCCTCGACTTTGATTGAAATGTCTTCCTTACTACAAACTTGCAAGAGAAGGAGCCACACCAGTACTTTCTCGATAGAAAACTCGAAGCATCATGAACACGGATGACGTTTCCAGGTAGTTGTTCCCACCCAGAAATGACCTGAGACCCCTAAAAGTCATCGCCTTCCCTTTGGTGGGGTCACTGTGTTCCTGGCCCCTGAATCTGGCCTATGGCTCCATGGGGGGTGGTCTCAGATGACTGCAGTGTCTTTAGGAGATGTCCTGTAAGCATGTCTAAACGTGACTTTCCAAAGATCTCTTAGCCAGATACTGGCTTAAACGGCTCCCCCGCCTCCCCCGGGAGAAAGGGGCCTTTAAGGTATTTTGAGGGGTCAAGAGGTCTAATCCATAACTCTAAATCCCCAAGCTTGGGGGAGATCATTGACATGTAGGTTTTAAGGGCTCCCTTGGAGCCATTATGGTTTGTCATGCCCAGACCCACTGGAGAGCACTTAATTGTAGACCACTGTCCCAGTATGTTACGAGGCCTTCTCAGGGTCTTTGGCAAGGCAGCTTCCTGCCACTTATGGGAAACCTGGGGACATTTTTTTAATTTAGGTTTGTACTTTTAAACTAAGAAGCTGGAATTATCGGAGGCTTTTGTATCTTCCCCTCACTTCTTTCCTCTTTAAATCAAACCTCGATTATACATAGATTCCTGGGTGCTGGATATAATGTTTAATTTATTTTTTCCCCTCACTTCTTTGTTTTTGAGGTTGGGATGTTTTTGGTTTTTGGTCGTGGTGGTAGTGGTGGTGGTGGGGATGGTGTAACGAGCAAACACAATGATCACATCCAGCGGCTGCAAAGCTTGAATTTAAAAATGCAATAGAGATCACATCGTCTCATATGGAACCAATTCTTCCTCGCCTTCTTCCCCCAAGGAGTGAAGGAAATATCTCTGGGATCTGGTTAAGTACCTGATAGATTAGACCTTCAGATAGGTTGGTGGATTAAGGCAGAGCGCACGCACGCACGCCCGCACACAAAACAGCTCGTGTTTTTTGGCTGTCTGTCCATCCTTTTTCGCCCCTCAGTATTCTGAATTTACCAGGTTAGTCCTAATTTAACATCTAGCTCTTTAATGCTTTAAACATTTTGGTTGGGCCGAGCTCTCAGCTTCCGCATTGCATATCTCCGTGGGCATCTCTGCATGCATAAGAGGGTGTCATTAGGGATGGAGTGAGGGGAAACCACCAGACGCCATTTCTCGGGGCTGGGAATCCAAGCCACTGGCGTTGGGAGCAGAATGAAGCGAGAGGCCTCCCTGAGCCCTAGAGATAGATTGGAGGGTCGAAAACTTAACACCTTGAGCCTTTTTGCGCTCAGGACTCCTGGCTCATTCAGAAATGCGTTCATTTCTGAAAACACGGAGTTTGGGGAATTCTAGCTCCATCTCACCATTTCCCACACTGTAAAACAGAAATTAAGCTATGGGGTCAGAAATAATTAACACGCAGAGTCTCTGCGCTAAGCAGGAGTCCATGGATCGAGTTCTCTCTAGCTCAGCCAGGACGTTTCTCTGTTTATTTGGGCTGTTACAAGATCCTTGCTTCAGTTCCTCTTCTCCAAGTGGAGCTGTCTTATAAAATCACCAGGAGTCTGGACGTGTAGGAATAGAGAGGACACTCAATGAAGACTGTTAGCTCTGCGTCCTTTTGGCTGTGTGGGACATACCAGTGAAAGCAGAGAGTGATTGTCCTGAGAGAAGTCTGTGCAGATGTCTCCTTAAACCCGATCTCGGGAGTAGATTGGGAGGTCTTCCATCTTTGCTTTCTGCCTCTCCCTGCACGTCTGCTTTGCTGGGGTCTGGGAGCTAACGGTTTGAAGGCACACCCACTTCCTCAGGGACAGTCAGCTCTGGCCAAGGGGTGAGGCCACATAGAACAAACAAGGCTGCCAGGGGCCTTTACTGAACCTGTGTGCACGGTGACAGGTCCATTCACAAAGGTAAGAAGAGGGTTAGGGTTAGGGTCACCCTAACGTGGTTCCACGGTAGTGAAGCTTTAAGGAGTCAGATGAAGCACCCACAGTTCTTTGCTTTCCTCAGGGTAAAGTTGCTTTTAAGCAATGCACATAAGCAGGGAAAGATTTTAACGCTCACCCAACCCTACCCTCTATGTCATGCTCAGGAAAAAAAAAGGGACAGGGAAAGCGACCAGTTTTTCCAGAGGTCCTGAAGCTGGTTCATAGCGTCCGCCCCTCACGCTTCAGGTAGAAGTATACAGAACGCCTTGTTTCATTTTCTCCTGCCACCTCACAGCTGTTCCTATTTCAGATGTTATTTTTTCCTGTTACCTAGAAGTTTTTGAAGTACAGGGGGTTGATATTTGTAGGCCCCCATTTCATAGATGGTTTAAGTTTTTAACTCTTCCGCTCTGGAGAAACCGAGGCAGTGTTTATGTTAAAGACAACATAGAAACATGGGGAAATGCTCGTGACCATAGTGAAATGAAAACGACAGATTAGAGGCTATGTAGTCTTCATGTTAAAAAAAAAACGGTAAAAATTGTACGTGCACGTGGCTGTCGGCGAGGTTCCTTAGAACGGCGGCATGGCGTACAACTGAATTTTCCTGGATGCTATCATTAAATCATTTGTAGGATTTCAGAAAGCACGTTGAATAAGAACACACCCGGCTCTACTCTTCATCAGAGCTGCCGGCACCCGTTGCTGGGTGTTCTTGCCCGTGGGGGTGACCCGCTCCCCCTCACCTCTAGGGATCCGCACGCTTTTACTCCAAGAGTGAGCACGTCGAAAGTGAACCCCTCAACCCGTGGCTGCCGCTGCATTAAACGAGGGTCTAAGCAGAGACTGGGCCCCCAGCGCGCTGACCCACCAGAGACAGTCAGACGGCAAGACGTTTCCGAGCACAAGTAGATGCGGAAACTAGAAGCTGGGAAGATGCTCTCATCGCGCGCCTTGGCCCCTGTGCCCTTCCTGACTGGTGGGTGACGTGGAGCGTTTCAGGCCTCGAGAGGCACGGCCGGGTCCAAACCCAGACCGAGGACCCCAACACGCTTCTTCCTGCAGCCACACCCACGCGCGCATCACGATTGTCGCAGCCCAGGAAGTGTCCCCCACCCAGCCAATTGTCCCCACCCCACACGCCTCCCCCCGCCCCCTGCCACTGTCTGCTTATGGCAGCAAAACCTGGGAAAGGAGGGAATCTAGTCACCTAGACACCACCCGGTTTCTGGTCTGCCTCGTGGCCGTCCGCGGGCAGGCGGTCCAGGGCGACAGGAGCGGCCGGCGGGGCTTGCAAGGGCAGAAGCACCCACCTGGGGTGGGGGGGCCTCCTGGTCACCTCGTACCTTCTTGCAAGGGCAAACTGACTTCTCAAGGAGGATGAAAGTCGCAGGCAGAGCCCAGCTGGCACCACGTGTGCCACGCCTGTCCGGGCCTTCGAAACCCTTAGTTCGCAGACCCTCGGAACCGCTCTTTCCAGGGCACCGCGTGGCTGTGGCTTCGCGAAGGGCCATGCCTGAGGGGTTTGATGGGGAGGAGAGGCTGTCAGGAGCAGCCTCGGAGGCACCTCTGCTTCTCCAGAAGTGGGAGTCTTTGTTTTAGTATTGACAGAGAGGGCTCAGGGAGAAGGAAAGGGACTTTGCCTTCTGGAAAGAAACTGTGAAGGTCGAGAAATAGGGGCTGGAGGTCGGGTTCCGTCTCGGCAGGACCATCAGGCCCTACAGGGACGGTGTGGCCCCTTCCCTCACTGACTTGTTCTCGGAGTTATGTTTTTCATTCATCACACTTTTCCCGAGCACCTCCCACTGTACGGAGTGCTGGTTTCAGTGGACGACTAGGGGCCCGTGGCCACACCTTAAGGTGCCCACACGGCAGGCCTGTCTATCCCCCAGACTCACTCCACTGTGTGCGTCTGGAGCGCTTTATTATTGATGAGCTGCTCTGCGGCGCGACGAAGACGCACCGGTCAACAAGAGTCCGCACGAAGGGCAGGCGTCAGGGAGGGTTTATCTCAATCGTAGTCTCTCCAGAGATCCTGCCATTTCTTCAGCCGCCGATTAGGCCTCTGGCTCCGTGTGGGAATTTGGCAGGTTCGGACCCGCCTGTTCTGACGTCGGCTCCCGTCTTCCGGCCCCGGCGAGCCGCGGGGTTGCAGGGTCGCCCAGGCGCCCGAGCGCCCGCCGCTCGAGGCAAGAGCATCGTTGAACCAGCGCTCTGGGCTTGGCCGCGGTTGACCTTAGCTGTTCCTCTCTCTGAAGCTGGATTTAGCAGGGATTTGTTTGAACCTCTGCAAACTTCAATTCAAATCGTGTTCAAACCTAGTGATTGGCCGATTGCTTTCATGCTGACAGTGAAAAAAATTGACTTTAAAATAATCCTTTTAGGGACACCAGATGAGTGGTTTGACCTTTTATTAATTAATATTCTTTTCTCTCTAATAATAATGGTTTTAAGTCAACATCTCTTTAAATTTGGTTAATTCCATTAGGAGCACTCCAAAAGAGAGGTTCCATCAGTGGCTTTGAAATGGGATAAAGAAAAATCAGTTATTTGGTAAAGATCCCAGTTATACTAACCAGATTAAAGACTTCCTCCTGAACGAACGGAAAACTTGACACAGATTATTTGAAACTAATTTAGGTATGTTGAAGCACACGGAGAAACCTATCCTGAAGTTTTTAGTATCTCCAAGTTACCTCAGAGCTTTAATTCCAACGGGAGAACCCCGTGTTAAATAAATAACGTAAATAATTTCTGATAGTAAACTAGGAAATGGAGGTAGTAGAATGGGTAATCTTAGACAGAGAGGTCAAAGAAAGCTGCTCTGAGCCATGACATCTAAGCGGAGATCTGAAAGACAAGGAGACGGTCACACAAAGACATAGAGTTAGTGTCCCGGACGATGGGAACAGGAAGTGCAAAGTCCCAGAGGTGGGGATGGGCTTGGTGTCTTGAAGGGACAGGAAGTGTACAGAGCAATCCTCGAAGAGAAGTGACAGGGCACAGGAGTGGTCAGAAAGGAAGACTGGACCACAGGAAGAAATTTAAATTTTATGCGTGGTACGGAGAGTACCTTAGAAGGCTAAACACTGACTTTTTCTCCAAGCCATCAACAAAGGAAAAGGTGCCTCAGGCGTGTGTTTTATTTAGGACTGAAGAAGAAAGTGCTAAGGTTTCTCCTCTTTTGAATCTCTCCATCGAGTTGTACAAGTCTTAGTCAAATGAAATATTTACAAAAGTGCTTTGAAGTTTTAAAGCCTTCCATCAACTTAAGAACATGGTTGTTAACACATTTACCATCGTTGCGGGGACTGTCACGTGCTCGTAGAAGACTCGTGCTCACCCTGAAGCACGTGCTCCCTCTGCGACCCACCTGACAATTCCGTGAGACCTGCAATTCCATGAGACCTGCATCGCTGGGAGACCCCACGGCCCTTCTCCGTATCCCACAAAGGTTTGAGGGGGGCGGTGTCCCGTTCTCAGGACCCACACAGGCCCCGAGGGAGAAGCCCCATTCGGCGCCTCGCGCTCCTGTGAGTCCACAGAGGGCAAAGGGGAGCCCGTGCTGACACCGAGATCCCCAGGGTGTCTACACTTCTGGGGCCACACCAGCCAAATGGAAATTATGAAAATATCCAGGGCAAGCAGCTCATAAATAAGAAGTGACAGGATCACCGTACGCACCGACGCCCCCGCACAACACACGCCGGAGGTCGAGGCCGCCTAATCACCCCCGCAGCGTGCTGCCCGCTGTGCTGGTGGCACGAGAGGAACTCGGCTGTACGTGAGACGCACACCAGGAGGAGACTGTGTCCCGCGCCGGACCGGTCCCCGGCCGCGGAACCCTGCGACGTGGCTAAGAGCGCGTCTGGGACCTTCGGGGTCTGAATGTGGTCGTCCTTGACTCTGACCTCTGCACAGCGATCCAGGGTTGGGTTCCAGGGTCGCTCCCTGGCCCCGGGAAGAAGGAAGCCGAGATTCGAGTTTCTCGGCTGGGGTGGGCACAGGCCGGCAAGGACCATTCGAGTCGGCCCTTGTCTGGGCGTGGCCCGCCGCCACCGAAGGCCGTTACGGCCAGGATGGGTGGAATCGTGCGCTCAAGAAAAGCAAAAGGCACTCCACTGTCTTGCCACCAGCGCCGCCCAAGCCACCAGCGTGGCACGGATTAACCGAGCCCAAAAACAAAAGTGACTTGCATGCAGTTGGCACTTCTGTTCTTATTACAGGCAGAAAGAGCAATCGGATGAAGATCATTTCAGGGAAGAAGGGACAAGCATATGGTACTCATTGTTTGGGGCGAGTGTTTTCGTGAGGAAAGGGGAGGCCGCGTCCTTTGTCACGCGGGCACGCCGTGGCAGTTCTGGTCGGCCTGAGAGATTGAACGTGAGCCCTCCCGTCCTCCCAGCAGCTCTGGCTTTTCCTCCAGCTCGATCTGTATTCCATGCACGGCCGAGCCTCGGAGTTGACATCTTCTTCTAAAATTGTTTGGCTGTAATAAATATAAAACTTTCACCACTGATGTAAAGCATTGCTGGTTGGCATCATTTCCTACCCCCTTTTAATTATTCCTGACACTGTGGAGAAACATCTAATATAAATCTGTAATGTGCACTGATGACAAACTACACGGTTGAAGGACCATGTAATTTCTCCACAATTAATTAAAGCGCATGGAGATTTTTTTTCCCCTCTCTCTCTCTCTCTCTCTCTTTCTTTTCTTTCTTTTTTTTTTTTTTCCCCCAGCAGCCAGATGCCACTGACTGGCTCAAATAACACTGCTGTCAACTGTAAAAAATTAAGATCCAAACCGTAAGAAAGGTACTCAGATAAAGAAACCAGATGCCGGGTTATTTGCGATGCCCGCGTGCATCTTGATGTAAGCCGCCATTGTTCCGCATCTGTAGTTCCCCGTCCCTAATTACGCACTTAACTCAGCCAGTCTGTCAGCAGTTTATTTCCACAAGTATCGTCACTTTGGTAAGTCTTTTATTAAAAAATTGAATGGTGCCAATCAGCAAAGGGAAGGGAGACCGTGGAAGGCCTTGTACGAGGAGGAGGCGGCTGCCTGTTTACGCCCGTGAGTATGCCTGGTGTTTATGGCCACGGGTGTGCGGTCACCGGGAAGCAAAAAAAAAAAAAAAAAAAAAAAACAAAAACAAACGTTTGGTGCCATTTCAGGCTGATCTACCACCTGGAATTGATCAAAAGCAAATTAATTTTCATTTTCAATTAGGAACACAATTAAATCCGAAGTGGTGAGGGGGGGAAAGGGTCGTGTTTACGTATAGCGGGGGTGGTGGGCAGGCTTGGGGAAATACCAGATGAAATGAAATACGTGTCTTTGTGTCTCCGCGTTTATTCATTCAAGTGCTAGGGGGGTGGCCTGGGCGGTGGCGGCTTCTGCTGCTGCTGCTGCTGCTGTGTGCTGCATGTCACCTTCCCAGAAGCTGCCCCTTCTTCCCCAGGCAGGATTTTAGGAAAAGGGAAGAAGGAGGAGGGCACAATGGGCAGAAACTGCAGCCTGTCCATTTGCAGGGCCCTGCCCTGTTGCCCGGCTCCTCCTTCCCAGAATTCAGCTGTGCATCCTGGACGTGGGTTTTCGTGAAGAGCCTGAGTCCGGAAACAGGAGTCTGGCTTTGCATCCTGCCTCCGGCTTCCGTTCTCAGTGTCAGAGCACGACCTGGCCGGCGGGTCTCCCTCCCGTACCAGCCGTCGTCAGAAACATCGCTCGACGGCGTGGAAACAGTCTGGCTGGTGAATCCCTCACGTCAGAGGATCCCAGCTCTGTGCACTTGACTTTCCTCTACATCCTGCTGCTGCCTTTTGTTGGGGTAACTGAGTGGCAGGCCTCGGGGCGGGGGGCGGGGTGCAGGCAGATTCCTCCCGGCTGCCTGGAGGACAGTCGGCCCAGTGTGCTCATCACCAAGGGTGGCGATGTGGGCCGCGTTGACCCTGATTTTAAGGAAAGTCAATTATTTGTCCATTATGAGACCTAGAGGTCCAGATAGGAGACCCGGATGTTAAAGGCCCGGCTCCCTGGTTGGGGAAGGATGACAGTGTGTCGGTGACCGTGAAGCAGACGTGTCCGGTCCATCTCTGCCCGGGTCTTCTCCCCACGGCGATGGGCTTGCCAGGAGCAGACAGTGGTGCTGGCGAGACGCTCCTAACTACCCCTCTCAGAGACCAGCGTCTCTGAAAAAGCAGAGTGGGCGATGAATATTTGGTCGTATGAATAACGATGAAGATCGCTTCAGATAATAGCTTACATCTCTCCAGCGTCCTCTGGGTGACGGATTAAGAGGAAGAGAAGGTTCTGGGTCGTGGAGACGCTGGTTTTGGCGGAAGGTCATTCAGCGCAGGGTGGTGCCCACGAATCCCCAGTAGTCCGGCCCGTGGTTTACTGTGTGCTGCCCCCGCCTTCCCGGTCCCAACTCAGCGCTTCAGTTCCCTCCCCGCACGGCATTTGTGCTTTAAAGAAGATTTTATTCCTTCTGCTGCGATGGAATTTCTCTTCTTTGCTGGACAGTTGGCACGACCCCAGCCCGAAACCACGGCGGAGTCGTTAACACGCTTTAAAGCTATTCTTTTCTTTCTGTGCGTGTGTGTGTGTGTGTGTGCGTGTGTGCGTGTGTGTGTGTTTAAGGAAAAAAGAAAAACTCCAACAAGTCAACAGAACTATTAACTTTCTGATTTATTCGCTACAGAGAACAAAAAAAAAAGAAAGAGAGAAAGAAACGTCAATGCGAAGTGACAGACACCCCGAGACAGACAGTGGGAAGCATTCCACGCGGACGTCTCCCGCCGAAATGGCCCCACAAGCCAGCGAGCGATGGGCAGCCTCAGTTTCCTGATTTGCATAATAGAGCGAGTGTTTTTTCCCTCTGGGGGGGGGGGTAGAAGAAGAAGAAGAAGGAAAGAAAGCGTTATCCATAACGTTGACATAAAGTTGTCTAATACCGCGGGTTCCAAAAGAAAATCTTCCTCTCAATAACAGGCGTATGTCGTCTCAGTCGCTCACAGTTTCCATCATTTCTTCTCCCTCAAGGAAAAAAAAAAAAAGAAAGGTAGACGTTGCTCCCGTGATGAAGGCCAGAGAAAGTCTTCCGGAGCCTGGGAGGTCGCGCCGGCCCGCCTGGCCGAGGGCGCGCCGTTTGGTAAATAGAGTCCTCCGGTGCACAGCACAGCAGCACTTGGGAAACTTAATCTGGCTGCGGACTGACAGCTGCGTAGACGGGATGCATCGCCGCTTTGCGAGTGGCTCCGGGTGGGATGTTTCTGAGGACATGAGGCTGTGCGGCTTGGGGCCGTTCGGGACGGTCCAGGGCCGTCGTTCTGGCCGGGCTTGGGCCCGGCTTCGCAGTTGAGCCTCCCTCCTCACGGGCCGGCACAGGTGACGTGTGGTCTTTAAATGTCCGTGTCTCCCCAGGTAGCTGGTGGCCGGGCACTGAGCATTTCCTTACCCCGGGGTTTCCCAAGTCCGAGACGCAAAGCCCTGGCTTTGGCCTATGGCTCACGTCGCTTTTGCACTTACGAAAACCCACGATCTCAAAGGCAGTCCGCGTTTTCAGAGCACTCTGCGTCTAGCGATACTTCGTTTTATTTAACACCGTGTTTTAAAACTGTATTTCAAAGGCAGGCTCTTTTGTCTCACGCGCTCTTGGCCGAGAAACAAAGGAAGCTCTTTTAAGAGGTGTTTTACATTTTATGACTACGGAGAGAGAACACAGCTCTTTAATAGGTGCGTATGTAAGAGAGCTCCGCGTTATGGGTTTTCCGAGATGAAACGTTCTGGAGGAAGGTCTGTGGGTAACATCCCTGAAGGGCGAAGGGGGCGAACGGAAACCTCGGGGGTCCGGGTGCCAAGGCCGAACACACCCGAAACTTGTGGGACCAGGAGAGTTGAGATCACCTTATTCTCACCGGTAACAGCATTCCGCCTCGACTGCGGCCCAGGGCCCTGCACGGCGGATCCTTCTTGTCTTCTACTCCATGGTCACGGGCATGTAATATGTTCTTCGTGGAGCCAGGCAACTGACGGAGACGCCAGTGCGTTAAGACTCGAGTCTCCTGGAAACGAGACTCCTTGCCCTCCTGCGAGGCATGGATGCTATTCTGCGTGCACCACTGTCACACAGCTCCTTTTTTTTTTTTTTTTAATCCTGTCTCTTAAAACAATAATATCAAACAACTCCAGGGGAGGGGAACGAAGTTAACTATTTCCATATGAAGAGCGGATGAAATTTGTATGGTTTTCTTTCCAGTAAAAATGGATACGTGATGAAATACAGTGCAGCTGGACAGCTCGCTGGGGCCGATCTTTCTGCCCAGCTCTGAGAGGCGCTGCCCAGTGGGCCGCCGGCCATGGCCCGGGTTCCGAGATGCCTGTTCGGGGGGGGGGCATCTGGGCCGCAGGGTGCGGGCACCGAACACGGCGGTCCCCCGGCTCAGGCCTTCCCTCTGACGTCCCTCGGTTCTCCCCCGTCGATTCCCCTTCGAGAGCAGGCTGAGTCCGAGCACAGCGTTAAGCTTGCGAGTGTGTGCGCTCCAACCGTGAGGCTATTTTCAGTTGAAACTGGGGGGGGGGGGGGGGAGCGCCTGGCCGGGGTGTGGACCGGGGAGGATGATTCACTGGCTCGTGTGTCTGAAGAGGGCGAGCACCCGGCTTTGGCGCAGTTCTGGTCTTGGGTTCGAATGACGTAGCCGCGACTTCGGTTCCTTCGCCCCCTGTGCTGCTCCACTTCCTTCGTGCTGGCCCTCGTTCTTGGGCACGAGGCGGCCGCCAGCAGCTCCCGGGGCCCCACCCGTGGGGCACGGCGGGGGAGGCCTCGTCCTGGCGTGTCCGGCACAGGTCCCCGTTTGCCTTGATCGTAGTTAGGGGCACGGGGTGGCGGGGGCCCAGAGTTGACTCGCACTGTAAGCCCTTGGGCCAAAGGCCGGGGAAGGAGGCTTCCTGCAGGGAAACCAGGTCAAGGCGGCAGACCGAGTTGGTGACCTAAACAGAGACGGCCCTCGCCTCGGCCAAAGGCTGTTCCACCAACGCAGGAAGACGAGGAAGCGAGACCACTGTGCTCTCTGTAGAAGGGAAGTTGCCAGAGTTTGGGACGCCTCCAGGCATCAGCCGGACCTGGTCCTTGCCGGCTGCACATTCTGGGGCTCTCCTTAACTGTCAGATAGGGAAACACCTGCTTTTTGCCTGTATTCTGATCCTTCTGATCTCAATCCAGCCCCCACTCCCTCTCCCAGAAGTCCCACATCTCTGACGTGGCCAACGGGCCAAGTCTCCCCGTCTCTTCCCGGTCGTCTCCTGCCGGGGCTCAGCTCAGGGTCCACTCGGTTCTGTGGCCTTTTGCTTCCAGGACCCGGCTGCCTGGGACCCCCTGGTAGTGGTGCCTCTTCCCGAATGCGGTCAGGCACTCGAAACATGGACAGGTGACACATTCACTCTGGGGTGCCTCTTGCGTATTCCTCAGCCAGGGATGGTAAAGGTCCCCTACCTGGGGACTTCAGTTTTGTGAGAGAGAAAAAGACAAATTTGATTCTCAAATTTGATTCTTCAGGCTCCAGGGACCTCTGTGTACCGCCCCTACTCAGCATGACTATTTGTCAAAATGAGTGTTTCCTGTGGGCTCCTTCCAGCCCTGCCGGCCCCACCACCCCGCCACCCGCCACCCGCCAGGAACCGATCTGCAAACAACGCCTTTACCTTCAGAGGATTTCTTTCTAATTAAAATTTTACATATACCAAATAAACAAGGGCACCTTTGAAACGTAGATTTGTCATTTTCATAGGCCTCCGAAGTCAGCACCACCTACCTTGAGACCCGGGTTCTCCTTCAGCGCAAAGCCACGCGTCCCCAGAAGTTTCTCCTCAGCCTCGTGCGGCTCAGCGCGCGTTTCCCAGGACCCCAAGATCCTGGTGGGGGTTGTCGTGGCTGTTGTTTTCCCTTGAACACTTTCCGCAGTTTAGTTATTTGTTGTAATTATCAAGTTCATTTTTCTCTAATAGATGTGATTAGGTATATTTAGCACTGTGTAATGAGTTTTCTGCCTGGTTGCATCTTAGCTAATAAGGGACTCCTTAGCGGCTTCTCTGACAGCTGCCGCGAATCCCAGGTCTGCGTTACCACAGGAGACCCCTTCCATGAACCGCCAGCATTAGAGAAATTAACTCCATTACACTCACC
Source organism: Eonycteris spelaea (assembly GCA_003508835.1). Taxonomy (NCBI): domain Eukaryota; kingdom Metazoa; phylum Chordata; class Mammalia; order Chiroptera; family Pteropodidae; genus Eonycteris; species Eonycteris spelaea. The sequence goes on along the minus strand of PUFA01000071.1, from coordinate 3,122,582 downwards.
ATAAAATCGAGGCTGAAATTCGATTACTAAATAGAGCCTCGATTCAACTAGAAGCTGTGGACGTCGGGAGAGGCCGGTGGGGAGGAGGGCGAATGTGTGTGAAGCGCCAGGAGCTGCGTTCTCATGAGTGCGTGGGTTCAAATGGTCCCAGCCAGACCTCCAGCTTGTCTCCTGAGCAGGGGCAGAGAACGGTGCCAGGCCGGCGGGTTTGCAGCTGTGCGATGCGGTGGCTATGTGACTGGAAGTTTTCGATACTCGCCACGATGGTACTTGCCTTTTCTTTCTTAGTGCCTCTGTCTTCACGGAGCTAAGGAACCTCTGGGTGTGTTTCTGGCCATCCGGACTATTTGCCATTGTCACAGAGGGTCCAGATTTGTAAGGCTAAAGTGCTGAGGACAATTAGTAATTGGTGACTGGCTGCTGTGGTGTATGGTTGCTTAGCAACGGTCCCTGAATTAAGTCTCCGGAAGGGGCACACAGGAAAAGACAAGACAGGAAGATGAACTAGGTACCATTTCGATGTGTAGGTAGGTGAGTCAGTAATGAAAAAAGATATTTGTAATCATAGAAACAGCTGAGTGGAAATTGGGGGTAAAGGAAAGAAAAGACCGAACGTTGTTCTTCTCTTGCTAAAATAAGATAAGAGTAAGTGGCCGTGGAACCCACCCCACTGGCATGAGAGTTCATTCACTGTCTTTGACGCTTCACCACGATTCCAGTGCAAGCAGGACTCAGGGAGCGTTATTTACCAGAGTGACACTTCATGGAGGAAAGAGATGGAGCTTCCAGTTGTGCTTGATTCCGAAAATCTTTAGAACGAGCCATATTGAGCTTCAGTCGGCTCATACCAGCGAACTGGGATGAACTGGGGGACAGGGCCCGGTTCTGACTCAGCCCTGCTTGGGGCACCGGGTGCCGTCGGCCCTCGTGTGTACTGACGCTCAGTCTTGCTCCATTTGGAGTAAAGGAGGTGTCCTCCAGAAGCCAAGAACGGTGTATCCGTTTCATTAGACCCGGCCGAGTCGAGAGACCTCAGCAGACTAAGATATCACCCTGAACTCCAGCATTCAGCGAGCTGGTTTAGCCTCTGGAAGGCCAGATGAGCGCAAGGAAGTGGGGAAGCAGTAAAAGGCCTTGATCGAGATACGGAGCCTTGTTAAGGGCCTGCCTTATCTGTGCAGTGAGCCCTGTCTGGAGGTCTGCAAAGGTCCAGGGACTCATTACTTTTAGTGAGGGCCGTTTTGCAATTAGTGTTGAAACACTGAGATAAAGAAAGGATATATAGGAATTAAAAACAGATAACGTAAACACTAACAAAGAGTCTTAATCCCCTCGGCTGAGTGTTTTGCATGTTTACCTCTGATCAGAATTCTTAATAATATCGAGTGTGTTGCAATTCAATAAAGATTCCCTAGGAAGAAATGAGTCGATTCCTGGATTACAAAACGGAAGAAAACAAGAAAAACAGAAACAGAAAAACGTATACACGTGACTTTCCACGACTTTAAAAATAAAAATTAAGAAAATGTAAAATAGTAAATAAATCACACAAGAAGGTTTGTTTTGGTTGAGTTTGGTTCAGGTCACTCATGGGTACGTACAGGTCAGTCCTCTGTCATCTGGAGGGCTCAGAAAGCCCTGATTTTTTATCTCCTCCTATGACTTGTTTTCTCTCCGAAGAATAAAGGTGGCCATCAAGAAAGCCTTTGCCCTCCTGGCCTGAAGTTCCTCGCTGGAGACCGGAAGCTGATAGCCATCCCTGATGCTTGCCTGGTACCTGTCAAGGGATCACCCTCACAATAGAGCACTGTGTCTTCAGGACAGTGTATAATTATTTGGGAAAAAGCCAGAAATGATGGCTACTGCACAGTAATGGCATGCATAATAACACGGTCTGTCTAACGGCCCACGGTTCCAGTTTAAATATGTTACACTAAAGATGCTCTGTGCTCCTATGGCCCCACCCCCATCCCCGCCACCTTCCCAGACGTACCCACCACTCATGCTCTTCCCTGCTGGACTGTAAGTTCTGTGAGGGCACGAGCCGTGTCGCTTGCTTTCCACCAGCCATTGAATCCATAGAACCCAGTATGAGGTCTGTTACTTAGGGGGGAACTCAATAAATGCTGGTTGAAGTTGTTTTCTGGGAATCCAGCAGTGATAGCCAGCCTCCAAGATGGTCCTTAACAGCCCCCACCTCCTGGCATTCACAGCCATATAAATCCCCTCCCTTTTAGTGTGGGCTAGACTTGGCGACTGACTTCTGACAAACAATGAGGGGAAACTAGGTCATAACACACATTATGGCCACTCGCAATCGCTCTCTGTCTGGGCCACTCACGGCTGCTACGTTGGGAGCCGCCCTGTGTAGAAGCCCGTGTGGTTGGAACTGAGGCCTCCAGCCCACAGCCATGTCAGTGAGCTTAGAAGTCTATATCTTCCAGCCCAAATCAAGCCTCATGACTGCCATCCCAGCTGCTATAGTGACTGCCCCCTCGTGAGAGACTGTGCACCAGAGCCTCCCGGCTCCAAAATTCCTGACCCACAGAAACTCTTGAGATAAAACTGCTGCTTGTTTTAAGCCCCGAATTTGGGGGGGGGAGGTAATTTATTACACAGAATAGATAATGAATACACTGGCTGTTTACCACGTGTATCACTTTGTTCATTTATTCACACAGTAAGTACCGGCTGAATGCCAGGGGTACCACGACAAATAAGGCAAAGCTTCGAGGCTTCTTGGCTTCACGGAACGTGCAGTCTAGGGCAGGGGGAGGGATGTGTAAACAGAGCATGAAGGGCTGTCCGTGGAAGTGCAGTGGGCGTGGAAAGAAAGAAGCCATAGGTTGGCCTCTCCTGTCACTGCCTCTCCTCCCAGTATGCATGCACAAATGCATCATGGGAAACACTTTGTCCTACCTTTACCTTAGCTTAGCTTAGCTTTGGACAGTTCTGGCAAACTTGGATGTCCAACACTGCTCCAGATAGCATTCATTCATCATGAAACCGGCCAGCCACTACAGAAGAGAGAAGATTCTAGAAGTTTTTGGCCCTGGCATATAAGTATCCTATGCTGCATGTGACTGAGTTTGAGTGGATCTTTCTAGTCTGTCAGTTTTCTATATCCGTCCCTGGTCTCTCTATCACTAACACTCTATCGTCTAGGGGTCTTTTGGTTAGAAACAAATAGTTTGATTATTAAAATGAAAACCCTGGAAATCATTGTAATGCTTTGAATATTTGCTGGATATAGAAATGCAAGTTTCACCGTGGTGTGAAGCTGAGCACGGCAGGAAGAGGCATGCCTCGGGCCTACTAATGGGATACTTCTAGAGAATGCGGAGAGGAGAGAGGCATCAGCCAACAGAGCCCTCATACGTTGATGGTCAGTAATAAATCACAGCAGAGGACCACATCTCCACAGGGACCCCGCTGTACTCACCGTCATAATGGCCAATTCATTAGTAGACCCATTTCCAGGACCTCCTTGTCTGGGCTAGGCAGAGATTGCCCTGTGCATGGATGGCATTGCATGGCTGGCCCGGGTCCTGAGGACACGTGACAAACGTGGTAGAGGGGACAGTTCGCTTCGTAGCAGAGAAGCAGCTCTGCTAGGCCAGGGTCCTCCACCCTCTAGGGGTTTGAGGCCCAGGGACAAGAAGGAACAGGACCAGGCCCCGAAGAACCCCAGGATGCTGCTCCCAAGTTTGGAGATGACGCTGAGGAGGAAGGAAGCCGACACGTTCTTTTTCCGTTGGACACAGGAAAGCAATAAGATGTCGACATCATCCTCTTGGAGGTGCAGCTGCTTTAAGTGGGGGGAGAAGGAGACAGTCTAGTAGAGCACGAAGATTATTTGGCTTTTCCCTGCCTCCCGTGCACTTGCAGGAGAATAATGGAACAGTCGGGCACGTTTAGGGCCTTTATTTGCTTTTTTTCCCCGCAACCCCTTTTATAAAATTCTCCCTTTGCATGCTGCCACTGTGTCTATTTTTGTCGTGGTGGTTGTTGTTTTAAATAGGAGACCTTGTGAAATGAGACTGCATAAAAGATGGACTTGTTTTCTATATGGGATATTGCCTGTCCTTCAGATCCATGTGTCTCGCTGATGGAATGAACCGAAGTAGGAGAGATAAACTAATATTTTGTATAAGCTCAGCCAGACAATACAGATGATAAAGATGTTTCATCTTCTTATGCATGCAGAAAATATGAAAAATCGTAGTTTACACACATTTGCTCAATTCGAGTGTAAAATTGGGCCCCTCGATTGCCCTGGGCCACAGTGGCTGTGTTAAGGAAGCTCGATTTACCTTGCAGCCGAGTGAAAAATGATCAGAATATTAGACTCATCTAGCCCACATTAAGGAGCCATTGCATTTCCTGACAATTTTATGCTATCTCAATATGAAAACAGAGCAATTTCAACTCATATCAGGTTATGATCGGCAATTACAGTTGCATAATTCACCTAGTCGTCTCTTTGCAGGGCCTTTATTTTCCCTCTCGGTGACATTCCTGAGAAAGTGCCTGATAAAAATGTCATATATCATCCCGGCTTTAGAACTCGTGGAGGGGGTAATCCGCTATGGCCTTGCTGAGCCCATATTCATCACTGGTTCTGACTCGGAGGGGTCGTGGCACTTAATTTTGGGCGATATTGTTGCCAGCCCTGACGAGGGCTGTAAAAGCTCGTTGGAGCCGCGGGTGAACGCCGTTCCTGCGGGGCTCATCACCGGCAGGAACAGTGCATCGCCGTGGCTCGTGCTGGAGTGGGCCGTTTCCGAGATAATTAGATTTGATGTCAACATTTCTTTATCACCTGCATCCTTTTGTGCATCTGTGTGTCAAGTTGTTATTTCCGGATTTATTAGCACCCTCAGAGCTGCTCACTATCTGTCAGCCCGTGCGCTGTTTGTGTTGACAGTTGTAAAGTTAATTACTAGTACTAATGAGCACCGGGCTTTTGGTGGACATGGCGTTTTGGACATTTAAAACTATAATTAGGTTTTTTTTTTTTCCTTTTTCCTTGTGTAGTGCTTCAGTACAGAAAACAGTGTTTTTAAAAAAAAAATCTTCCTTCCATCTCGTTTTGACATTCTGTGTGCAGTCAACTTATCTTTTATTCAAAGGCTCCCAAAATTCAGTTCTGTTTATGTTTAAAATAGTCTGTCTTTCCATTGTGATTCCATGAATAATTTCTTTTGTTCCTTCCCTTCCGGTGTGATAATGTGGCCATTTCATAGGCCCTGAGAATTAAGGATAGTGATGGTGGAATGATCAGAAAACGTGATGGGTAAACGCTGACCTCCACCCAGCCAGTAAACTGCGCATTTTCCACTTACAACTCTCCTCTTTTCAAATCTTGACGCTGGGTCCAACCGAAAGGTTCAGCGAATGAAGGAGATTGGATGAAATGCAAAGCATTGTAAACGGTCCTCCGGGTGGCTGTTCTCGAACTAATAGTAAGAGCTAATATTTACGTAGAGTTAATTCCACGCCAAGAATCACGGCAGCTCCTACAGACAGCGCCTCGTTGAATCCTTCCAGCAAACCCAAGAGGTCGATCCCGTCTTCTCCATTTTGATGGGTGAGGGGGTTTTCGGGTGTAGGGAAGGTTAAGGAACTTACTCATGGTCTGACGACCAGGAAGTTGTGCTGGGATTTGAACCCAATCAATGCAGCTCAGAGCCCGGGCTCGTAACCACAACTCTATAGACACCAAGTATGCTTTCAAGAAAAATTAGCAGACTCCCGGGGCAGGAATTCTAGAACAACGGAAAGCCATCACTTACGAGATCAGATGGGCTCATTTGTATTTCGGCTCCCCGTCATACCAGGATGCTAGTTTCAGTGTAATGGCAATTATCTGTGGCATGTACTTTATGGAGGTATTTTGTTTGCTCTGTTGCGGCTGCGAAGTACCACTCCCTTGCTGCTCTTCAGATTTACTTTCTATTCATCATTATCTGCCATTTTGCTAAATAACTATCCTTCCCGGACATAAATCATCTATAAAAATACTCTGGCTCAGAGAAAATTTCGCCCTGGCACCGCAATGATGAGATAACCATTTTCATCTCTTGTCGAAGCATTGAGATTTATTGGCTGTGGGTGAGCAACAGACCAGGCATCATTCTCTGCTAAACAGACTCCCACTTGCATTTATTCTTATTGCATTTAGCGATTCAAAATGGAGCGCGCAGCATCCCTCGAGGGTCCGTCCCCAGCCTGGGTGGGGTATTATTACTTTATATTAGATAAGGGAAGGACACACAAAGAAACATGTGGTGATTCGGATGATTTTTTATTTCCGCTTAGCAGTGATGACAGAATGTCATAGTGAAATGACTTCAAAAGTCATTTTTCCCCACTGGCCTGGTGCCGCAGCCCGGTCCCTTGAGGGCGCTTCCATTGTACAGTGTTATTAATTCTGCTAACTTTCAGACTTCATTGCTGACAACAGGCCTCTTGGCTTTCGCAGCCTATTACATTAAATTTCCCATCAAACCATGTCAGCCTCTGAGGTCACAGATTTCGAGAAGAAGCTTTAGATATTTTGCCATCTGACTTCACGGGCAGGTGTTTTCTAAATTGCTTTTAGGTTTGTTTTTCCAGTGTCAGAAATCAGATTGAACCTATTTAAAAAAACACACACACACACACACACACACACAACTCAGACAGGAGCACTCATCAGGACGAGAACAAAGCGGAGGCGGGGGGCACGCCTGAGCCGGCGCGTGTGAACTCTCGCACGCTCACACGTGTGTGGCAGTTGACCTTGCAAAGGGGGACCAGGCCTGCCAACTAGACGTTCCGACCCCACCTGTGAGAGGAGCGTCTTGCTGTCTATTTATTCTTTTAACACTTACTGACGCCCCCGAAGATGGTGTCGCTGCCCTGGTGCCCGGAGCGGGACCCCGATGAAGGACTTCGATTTGGGAGGGGTCCGTGGCACCCTTGAGTGGCCCTGGAAGGGCACCCTGGGCGGGCCGGCGCCAGGTCTATGGCTTCGGGCTAGTGTGTCTTCACGTGGGGTCCTCGAGCAAGTTCCTGATGGCAATACACATTCAGTGTTCCCCTTGATACCTTGATCGTGGGATTAAAATAAAGAAAAGGCCAAAACCTTCCTCCCTCAGAACATGGCCGCAGGCACCACGTTGCCATCAGAATTACATTTGGAAGGAAGCCTGTGGAGGGAAACGGAACCGGGACTCCATTTTATTCTTGATGTTATTTTTGAAGCCATCCGTCAGCTCACGAAAATGATTACACATCATTTGGCAAACCCAAGGTACCCTGGAAATTCAGACTTGTTCTTAGTTCCAGTTAACATTTCTGCTCTGGAAATGACAGCATGCACATCTCGGCTCACCCTCACCGTTGAGGTTTACGGGCAGGGCACCTGACAGCCTTTGGTCTCCTGACTGTGTGTATATGTGTGTGCTGGGGAGGGCAGGAAAGTGACGGGCCTCGGAGTCAAAGGGAAGGGAGGTGCCGCTGTCCGGCTTCCTCAGTGATGGATGTCACACACGCGGGGGCCTCACCTGTAAGCAGGTGACACGCTTGGGCACCGTGCAGGAAGCGCCGTGGTTCACGCGAGCCCTGCCTGCTCGCGTTCGTCTTTTTTTTTTTAATCATTTTTAGGGGCTACGTGAGCCCACTCCTCCCCGAGCCCCTCGTTCGTTAGCCAGCTCTCCCTGCAGGAGTCGGGGGTGGGCGGCGCTGGCCCAGGCCGGGGCCGGAGAAGGATGCGTGAGGCAAGCCGGTGTCACTGTGTTCCCCCTGCTCGCAGCCATGAGGAGAGAGAGAGTCATTTGTGGCACTCTGGGGACAGTTTTGTCACCCTGACAGTAATGCTGTTATGCGCTGGCTTGACACACAGGATGAATCCATAAAGACAGATAAGTAACTGTGAAAGTGGCTGGGGATCAGGCTGAGTGCCACCACTCACCTGCAGTGACAAATAGATAGTCATGAAGGATGGAAAGCCCTGCCCACCACAGAGACCTGTCAGCGCGCAGACGGACAGCGACCCCAGCGACACAGGCAGCCGGAGGGAGGCTCCGGGCACGGGCGCCCCCGCGGGGTGCGCCAGGAGGCCGACTTGGGAGCCCCGGCGGGAGGGTTCAGCTTTTCCGGGGGGGGGGGGCGGGTGCTGGCATGGGGGGGGGAGAGGATTTCAACACTTCGCATTTTCCTTTGTGAAATCCAACCGTGGACGTTCTGTCCTTTTTCTTGGAAGTTTCCGCATATTCGGTAGAAAGCTGTGTTTCTGTTCCACTTTCCCTGGGATTTTTTTTTTTTTTTCATACCAATAGGGGTCCCCATCTGCAAATCAAATGATTCCGAGTTTCCATAGTTAGCAAAATAGTCCCCGCGAAGCGGCCGGCGGCGCGGCGGCGATTGGCGGCATCAGGCAAAGGGCAGGCGGAAGCCAGGGGCCTCGTGCTCATCCTGAAGGCCGGGAAGGTGTGTTATTTCCAGGCGGGGGAATCTGCTTCTCCTCAGTGAACGAAATGCCAGGGGAGTCGTTGGAGAAAACAGACTCCGGGCTGGGAGGGCTAGCCCCGACCCGGGCTGAGACCCAGGCAGCACAGCGTCGTCCTGCAGCTTGAAATTCGTTGTCGTTATTAAAGCAGACTCTCCCCGGCCCTCTCCGTTTTAATTGCTCTCGAGGTCACGGATGCCTGGCTGCCGCCTGTCACCTTCCTGGGAAGTCATGAAGTAGACCTGAGGTGAAAAATAAGCATGAACGATCCGCGTAAACCCCTCTGAGGTCACCGTCAGGCATGGCATAGGGACGGAAGCCTAGCGTTTGGTACCGCCCTTGAGAGCGCGTTTCTTTCTTTCACCGAGAAGGGGTATTTGTGACCGGGGAGGAAGCGTGGCCGTGCTGGGGGCCGAAGGGTTCAGACAGGGCGGGTCCCGCGCCTGACGTGCGGCCAGCAGGAGGTGGCAGTGGAAGCCAGTGCGCAAGCACCTGCTCCCTGTCCCCGTTCACGCTCGCTCGTGTCGATCAGATGGCTGTGACGGGCTGCGGAGACCACATCCATCAAGTGTGTGTTCGGCTTGTTTCTCATGAAGTCGTTTTGTTGTAAACCGAGGAATTACAGTATAAGCTCTTCCCCCCCGCCCCACCCTAGGTGCATCTTCTTGTCCCATTCCTTCGCATTCGTTTTTGCCTCTATCATAAGTGGAAATGGTCGTGATCCACCTCAACTATACTTACCCTGCTAAAACTGACTTCCAGGAGCTTAGCCTCTGGGACTTCTCGTGTTTCCGGAACACCGTGTCCTCAAAAATGGTTACGTGCACCTTCAACTCTTACTCCTAAAGCGGCTGCTACTGTTTCTGCTATTACTGTTACTACTTCTGTCTGTCCGCCCCCGTGCCATGTACTTAAACATTTATCCTGTCCAGGCAACTCTTGTATCCAGTTATTTCTTTAGAAAACCCTGGGTTTTTCTATTTGTTGATTTTTAAGGTGCTTTATTTTAGTGTATACTTTTGGGGGGCTAAGAATGTTTTAAAGCATTCAGCTATAATGAAAACATTATTTTTGACCATAGGGTCTTAGTTTGACATGTTTTGACCCGATCATTCTAACCATGATTTAAATCCCGAATTTCCAGAAGCCTTATTAAACATGTCAATTTGGGCACCAGAATGGTAAATGTCCCCGTGAACTTTGACTCCTAAAGGAAACTCTATTTGGAAAGAATAAAAGATTTTCCTGGTAAATATGTTCCTCATTTTGGGCTAATACTTTCAAGTGTGAAAGCCAGAGTGGGGACGGGCTGGCCCGTCGCCTGACCCCACTTGCTCCCTCGTGCTGTGACCTGGGCTCGTTTAAACCCACAGCAGTAGCTTTTATTTGGCCAAGATCACTTTCGCAATGGGATATCAATCTCCCCGTGCACACCTGATTGAATAAGCCTGTACATGAGTGAAAAAAGAGAGCGAGAGAGAGCCAGTTGCCATCGCGGGGCTGCAGGTAAGCATGTCAGCTCACCGGAGCTCAGCCGCCCGAGGGAGCTCTGTGGCTCTTGCTATTAACGTGGGAGCCAAGGTCACGCTGCTTCTCAGGCCTTTCCCCGGCTGCGGGTCTCCTCGCCCTGATTTGCACAGATCCTCCTGCAAGGCGACCGGCTCCTACCTGCCTGAGCTCATTGGACGCTCACAATGGTCGCCGTCAGCGGCGAAGCCCGCGGTAGCTGAGTTGTGTGTACACTCGTCATCACAGTCATCTCTCTCTTGTCCCTGGCTGCTTATTTGCTCCTCGTCTGTGTGCCAGCTTTGCGGTCAGGACACTGAATACCAGAATTTCTCTAAAGCGTGTCAAAGGACACTGATTTCCTCAGAGGTAGCGTCAAACCCAGCTTCTCAGCGAGAGTGGTCTGGGAGAGAAATTTCTCCTGGGGAGTCGAACTCACCTTGCCACGGGCTTTCCCTGTGTTCACTGTGTCCGACTGTTCACAGAGAACACTGAGCCGCCTTCATTACTCTCCCAGGAATGGAAAACTGATTTTGGTGTCTGGAATTCACCGTAGCATTTTTGCCGTCCCAGGAGACTTTCGTGGGCGTCGTCTCCCTGCATCCTCACAGTCATCCCGCAAGTCAGCAGGGCAGGGGATGATGTCCCACTTTGCAAATGGGGAGGCCAAAGTTTAGGGGGCTGACTGGCTCTCTTGGGGAACACAGCAGGTGACGAGTGACACCGCCAGGGAACGTATCCCAGACCTTCCCACTCTTTGACCAACACCCTTCCGTGACACCAGGACTGGCTCTGCCGTCAAGACAGTCTTGAGGACAAAGCTGCTCTCACGTCTCTCTGTAGCTTCATCATAATATGACTCCAGATTCTCGTGTCGATCAAGCCATGGTTCCCTGGGGGAAGCGCTCACGAAGGGGGAAGGTCTCCTTCGGCTGGCCGCTCAGACCAGGCCAGGGAGGGCGCAGCAGCGTGCTGCACACCTAGGGACATGCACAAACCAGCCGGCATTGGAGGTGCTGGTGACCGGACCGGACCTGCGTCCTGGGTCTGCCTGCCTTTTGCTGACTCAGTGACCTGAGTATTTTGCGGAGTGTTTGGGCTGTACCACAGAGCTGGGGAGCGGGGGTACGGAAGAAGAATGTCGGGTGTGGCTAAGGGCCAGCAGGAAAGGTGTCCTTGTCCGTGGGGCCAGAGAGCAAACGCGACCGTCCCTCAGAGCAGACACCGAAGGCAGGTGACTGCGCGTTCCAACCTCCGGTCCCCCGCAGCCCGAGCCTGCCTCACGGGGGACAGACGCTGCCACACGCCAGAGCGGGCTGCGTTTGCAAAGGTCAGGCTTTAATTACACGCACGGTTAAATGGAAATACTGTAGAGAGGTCACACGCGTATTTCTTTGGCATTCATTAATGTTATTGCTCTGTCACTTTCTCTCTCCTTGGGTTCGTAAATGAGAGTTCCTTTACTACATTTAAAAGGATTATTTATTTTTAATTGTTTTGCCTCTGGAGAGAGAGGTTCCTCGTGTGTGTGTGTGTGTGTGTGTGTGTGTGTAGTTAAAACTTTGCCTATACGTTTCTTGCGCATTTATTTCAAACCCCGTGCTTTTTTATAGTCTCATCTACTAATCCTTTTGATTAAAACACCAGCAAAACCCAGCCAACACGAACAGGTTGAATGCCACATCTGTGCAGAAGATAGCGGCTCACTTATTTATGGCTCAAAGAAATGGAGCCTAAATTAAGCGCCATTGCTGGAGAGTGGATAAGCGGCCATTATGCATTACCCTTAATGACAGCGATTTCCTAAACTAATAAACCTGCTCCCTCTTCATTGCGAAGGTTAGTTGACGTGGCGCGCACACAAAGCCGGCGTGCGCCCCGCGTCAGCCACCAGCTGCCTGACGGCGAGTCACTCTTTCCGTGAGCGCGCGCACAGATTTTATGTCGGCTGTATTAACAGGCAGTCCATATCACTACCCACAGATGCCAGCGGACGTAGAAATTGCTCTCCAGTGAGCCTGAATATCCCCAGAAGCTAGTTGTGTCTAATGTGCCATGTAGTATTTGTACGGGGAAAAGCACCAGATTGGAGGGTTATTTACAGATGAATATTTCAACCCAGTTAGTTCAGAGAGGCCTACTTAGCCTCCTTTGCTGGTTTATTTGTATGCTAAATAATTCACCGGGAAGGTTCTTGTTTACTTTCTATAGTAGTTGCTATGAAATGCAAACAAGGGAGCCAACTTCAGTCGTTCAAAAGGCTGAGCAGCTCCGTGTTTAAACGCAGGTCAGAGCCGCACACATGCAGCCTTGCCCACGGGCTGTCACTCACTTTTACACATTCTTCTTCCTTTTTTTTTTTTTTTTTTTCCTCCCTCCTCCAGATATAACTGGAGCTTGCCGCTTTCATAGGAATTTTTGGCTGGACTGTCTTTATCTTTTCCAATCCCTGCTACATTCTCCCTTGGCTGGCACCATTCACCACCCCACTCCAGCAGCGAAGAACCCATCCTGCCTTTTGGGGAGGTTCCCTGAAGTTCTCTGGGCTGACGAGGACAGGTCAGTCTTCTGCTATTGAAATGCCCTGGTTTTTTTTTTTCTTTCTCTTCCCACTCCTCCCTTCCCCGCCCAATATTTTTTTCCGGTGCATTTCCAAATCTCGAGATGTGCAGGGACAGCCAACAGAACCTCTTTCTTTCCCTGGACAGCCCTGAGCCAGCCCAAAGCCTAGCTCTCTCTGACGTCGTAGCCTTTAGTGGCCCTCCGAATATTTGTTCACCCGGGTGGGAAGGATTGTTGTTTTCTAACAAGGTGACAGTTACCTGGCCCTATTGTTCAGATATTCCCATGGCTCAGTTTCCATGTGAAAAATACCCATGTGCCCCACAGTTTACAGATGTTTATGAGCCTAAACATTTGCCCCTAAAGAGATTGGAAAATAGCCTCCTTCATTTTCAGCCAGGCGCTGCCAAGATCGTGAGAGAGTTCAATAGCAGTGCTAACTTTTTATTTAATAATATTGATTTTATCATTTTTACTACTTACCATGGGGATTGGTCGGCTGGTAGTTATTTGACCTCCCTTTGTGCATGGCTGTGGAGAGCTTCGTTAAAGCTATTGACGTATATCTCCTTCGCTCACTCCTCTCCCAGCAGCCCATCTCGGCAATAATATTGAGATGCAGTAACTGTTCCCTGATATTGATTTCAGACTGTGTTCATCACACCCTTCCCGGGGCCAGGCGAAGAGCAGCAGCCCCAGTTCCGTAAACCCCTGACTGCTGCCGGCTGAAGTGTCGCTTCCATCGTCCACGCAAGAATATCAACCACATGTGTTTCAAAAACAACAACAACAACAACAAAAATCACCCAGGAAAATGAAAGCGTTTTTTGATCTTGATTATTTTTTTTTACACATATGTAATTAAACTGACCTCTCCAGTTTCATATTGGGCTTTTTCTGGTTTTTGTTTTTGTTTTTGTTTTTGTTTTTGTTTGTTTGTTTTTTAAGGACGACTGGAAGATGTATGGGTTTCTGGGCTGGTAGCAGGAACTCTGATTCCATTTTAAGCTTCTGGGATTCAGAGTTTGGACTCTCACCCAGAGCCTGGCCCTCATTGACCTTGAGTTTGCAGCCAGCTGGGGTTACTCTCACCACCTGGACCTAAAAAAAAAAAATTCCATGTTTTTCCTCCATGGAGTCAACTGACATGGCTGTGTGTTTAAAAGAACCAGGAAGGAGTTTAACATTCAAGGAAAGTCCAGCCTAACCCAGTGATGACAGTCACATTCATCCAGTGGACGAACACAACATGTAAACTGGTCGTTTTGTAGACCAAAAAAAAAAAAAAAAAAGGCAGTAGAGAACCATAAGTGATTATTATCTGGGTGGTAGAATTGCAGGTTATTTACATTTTCTTCTTTGGGGATTTCTGTATTTTCTAATTTTTTTTTTTTTGGTAATTAGGAAAAAATTTCTGCTCATAGTGTTATTTTTAAAAATAGAAGGTTAGTGGAAGGATTGGAACTCCAGGAGATGCCTGCCAGCAAAGTGAATGCATCAGCCAAGGCTGAAGTAGACTCCCCCGCCATGCTAACCTCTGCTCTGCGGGAGGCGGGGCATCCCCTGCCAGTTGGCATTTTGCGAATCCAGGGGGAGGGGATGGCACTAGCCTTTGGCACTGAAGCAGAAGTGCAGCCATGGTCAGGAGGAAGGGCTCTGGAATGAGACGGGCCCGGGCTCAGTTCGAGTCCCTGCTCTCGCCAGCCGTGACTTGGAGCAAGTCGGTTAGCTTTCTCTCCACTGAGTCTCCTCCGTCTGGAGAAGGGGTTACTGAGAGGGTGAAATGAGACAGTGTGTGTGTGTGTATGTGTAAGCTCTTAACATAATGTCTGGGATCTAGTGAGCGAGCTACAAATGGTAATTGTCATCCCTGGCATCTGGGGCGCGATTTCCTCCAACCCGAGCCATGATGGGAGGGAGCTTGCGCACAGCCCACAGAAGGGCGGTCCTCTCTTCCTTAAGTCCCTCTGGGACCCAGTGAAGATCTCCAGGGTCTAAAACACGTCACATCTCCAGGACAGACCTGATTTCATAGAGCACGCCTTGGCTGAAGGCAGTTCATTTTCAAATGTGCACCTCAACGTAATTTTGTTTTTGTAATTTTTTTTTGTGGATTTTTAAATAAATACATATTTGTATCAGGAGAGTTACAGGTCTTTATTTATGGCTCTGAAAATATCACCACACTGGGCGTTTTTTAGCATAGAATGTACGCCTCCCCAAAACACACACACACACACGCGCCCCTCCTCTCTGAGGCGAAAATTCTTCCAAAGAAACACGGGGAAACATAAGCAGAACCCTGAGAATGTCATCTCATTTTTGTCATAGAGTCAGCTTTGCTATTCTGGAGCGTTTTCCATTTGTACGGTCAGAAACGTTTTTCTGCTACCACGGGCGTCTTCCCTGCAGGCAGCCATCTTCCGGGCCGAAAGCAGAATATAAAAAGCAGCTAAATTAGAGACTTTACACAGTTGCTGGAACTGGCTTAATGAGAGACAGCGAACATTTTGCAGGCTACTGAACTTCTGAAATGTGACAATCCAAGCAAATGAAATCACGGTACCTTTCATTGTAGTTTAATTGGGCTCAAACTTGGCACGCGGGCCCCCTGAAAGCTGTGTTCAAGGAGATAGACAGGAGCCGTGCACCAACTAACGCAGCCCACACGGCACATCTTCCAACTGTCCAAGCTCCACACCGCGCTCAGGACTGAGTCTTTTGGTCAAACGAGAGAGGGGGAGGGAGAGAGAGAGAGAGAACTGCAGGGAATAAAAGCCGAGACGGTAAGGCGGGCCGGATGCTGGCGTAGTGAATGACTTACCTGTCACCCCGAGGTACGCCCTTGAAATAGCTCAGCTCCGTGGCAGCCCGTACAGGCCAATTTATTTGAAAGAGGCAAAAAGGAGTGAAACACACCTCGGCGCTCTCTTCTGCCTGTTAGGGTGTCAGGATATCAGTGTCAAGGGGCCCTCCTCACAGGAGGGTGAGGGTGAGCTGAGCGTAACCTCTAACAAGAGGCGAACTAAGCACAGGCCTCCCATCGAGTGCAGCTTCGATGGGAATCCCAGTCGAGCAGCCCAGAAAGCAGAACATCACCGTAGCTGTCAGGAACGGGACCAGACCCGTAAACGGCATGGAAGCCACAGAGGGAGCGGTAAAGCTTGGAGGGGGCACGGGGCTGAGAAGCGGGGCGTTGTAGGGTGCCCACGTCGGGACCTGGAGGCCCTTGGACAGTTGAGATGCGTACCTGGCCTCCTCGTCTGGTGCCCATGTCATCTGAGAACTCTCGGTGGACACGGATCCTATAATCCCAGCCTCCCCTGCTCCAGCCCTTCTGCCTGACCACCCGGGCCCACGTTGCCTGTGATTACGGCTTAAGGCTCATTAGCAAGTGAGGCCAGGAGAGTGGACAGGTTGGGCGCCTGCATTGGAACGGGCCACCCTGGACATTGATTTTTGAAGGTTCATTAGATAAATGCTGACATCACAGATTGATGTCTCTTTAAACCAGTACCTAGTGCAGGACCGTCTGGGGATTCAAAAATATCGATGTTACATGTTTGAGCAGAAGGCCCACTGGAGAATTCCCCTGCCTAAGTGGGATCCATCAATTTAGGCTTTCTTTAATTATTCTAATTCCGTGCCTCCCATCGAGAGGGAGTTTGTCCGCAGAACCGGGTTGTACAGGGCATGCTGCCCACACGTCAGCAGCACAGGAAGGCCAGACGGGGTGCGCACGTCTATTTCTAAATGCTGTTTTGAGCTGCTGTTTCGTAATTACAATTTTTGATCATAGCCTAATTTTCCCATACAGTGTGGCCGTGAAATTGACAAGGGACTGATTAATGGGCCGACCCCAGGGCCAGGAGGCTGCCGGGTTGCTCTCTTGCGGAAGGCATGCTGGCAAAATAAAGTTGATGGTTTTGTTTGTGTTTAACCCTTCACCTTGGCACCATCAATAGATTGAAGACATCATTTGTATCTGCAAGTGTTTCTTTAATTAAGACCTTCTAAAAATCTTTCCTATTGATTCATTCCATTATCCTATTGATTAACTGCAGTGGATCATGTACTTGATCTTCAGTGGAAGGCAGCGGTCCCCGGCGTCTGCCGGGACTGGAGATGGGGACCCCAGGCAGCTGGCGTCCAGCGCCCCGGGCTGGCAGCAGCGCCCCGCGTTCTCATTAGGCAGCGGGTGGCTCGGTGGGGCTCGCCATACACCGCTGAGAAAGCCAGTCGTCCCCTGCCGGAGGGGTGGCCAGGCATAACGCGTTCCTCCAAGTTATTCACACTGCAGCCACTTCCCAAGCAGTGCGGGCAGGCCGCAGCAGGCGGGGTGGGGGAAGGGGAGCAAGGCTTCTGCTCAGCATTTGAATTTGGACATTTTGAGTTTTGAAGCAAAACACTCAGAAATCTGGGTGCTCGCGTGGTTCAGAGACAGCCCCCCACCCATGTCGATGAGCCTCCTCACCAGACTGGCTACCGGCGTCACGGCAGGGCTTCTCCCCGTCTCCCTAGCTCAGAGGGAAGGGGTGGCCACTTTTTTACCTTCTGCCACTGGGCGTGGCTCGAAAGCACCCCCTGGTCTTAAAAATGAAGAAACCTGTGGCTGAACGAGTCCCTAAACTCTCGTGTGTTGATTGATATTCCTTAACATCGGGAGTCGGAAAGAACGATTCTGGCTGGAGTTTAAGGAGAGAAGGGCTTTAAAAGGCTGGCGTGTGGTATTCTGGGTGCGTAAAATCAAATGAGATAAAGCACTCGGCACGTAGTAGGCGCTCATTTAATAAACGCGGAACTGTTGACCTGCCAAAAATGTCATTTTCTTCCGCTCACGCTGGTCTTCCTGCCTGTCCATGCATACTCTGTGGTGTCCAGGTCGGGGCGCCTTTCGTCCCATGGGATCCAGCAGAAAAGAGTAAATGCAGAGCAGGGATGCCGGACAAGAAGCAGATTAAAATTAGAGAACATGGCGTCTTTCTCCTCTGACTCTTTAGTAAGCAAATTAATTTTTACTCTCCGGAGTGAAAAACCCTAAGACTTTCTTTCTAACATCTCACTTAAGCAAGGTCCTCATGGTCTTCATCCTCAAGGCCAGCTTGGCCAGGATTTCCAGTCATGTGTGTGGTCCCCAGGATTATGCCAATGGCTTTTTTTTTTTTTTAATTATTTATGCCTACAGCACCTGGTCTTCCTAAGTGGTCTCCCATCCAAGTACTAACCAGGTCCGACCCTGCTTAGCTTCCGAGATCAGACATCAGACTTGTTCTGGGTGGCATGGCCATGGACCATGGACCGTGGCTCCACTGGGGTGCAAACCCAGGACCTTCTGCGTGTAAAGCAGACGTGCTGACCGCTACACTATGGAACCACGTCCAACCAGTGGCTTCTTTTTAGCCCATGAGACAGGGAGTCAGAAGGCCTCTCGCGGTGCGTTTTAGCGTTGAGAAGGTGGGGGTGGGGAAGCTGGTGTTTGCTGGGAGGCACTGTCCTTTAGAATATGCGTACGTAAAAGAAGAACTTCCCAATTTATAGAATTTTAAAATCCAAACCGAGGGCAGAGTCAGAGCCGATTTGTGTTTCTTCTATGGCGACGATTTGTGCCAAGCCAAATGCTCAGTTTCCCTTGGCACCAGATCTCATGTTTTGAGCGTCCTCCATTCCGGCTGGTGAGATCACATTGTGCAATGAAGAAACTTCTTTCTCAGGCCTCCCAACTGGCCCTCCCAACCGCCAGTTGCTCCCTTGTAAGCTTTTTTAAATGCCTTTTTTTTCCCCTACAATTCGATAAAATAAGTCATTGTATAGCTACCGTACTCTTCTCCAAAAAAAATAGAAGACACTTATTTCGATCTAAATGTACTTTTCATAAGGTAAATTATGTAGAAAATATGGTAGGGAATCCTGGTTTCTAAGCTCAATATTTCTGTGTTTCCTTTTTCAATGAACATGTTTTAAATTAACATGTAATCTGTGCTAACAAAAATCATCTTTCTGAAAGCCCTGAGAAATATAAAACAGCAAGGTCTCCTATATAATGTCACCACTTGAAGATAACCACTATGAACATTTTAATGTATTGTCTTCCAATCTTTTTGCAATGCATATGTACATACAGACATACTTTTTAAAGCACAATCAGGATCATAACTTTTATAACCTGCCTCTTTTCACTTATTATATCACGAGCTACTTTTCATCTTTACATATTCCCCAAGAACATGCTTTTTAATAAAGACTAGAATTCCCTTTTTGCCATATTTATTTAATTTTTCTCCTGTTGTTGTTGCATATTTAGGTCGTTTCTGATTTTTTTCCTCATATAAAAATACCGGGGTGAATATTCTTGTCTGAAAATTTTGTGTGAATCTTTATCACCTTAGGACAGATTCTTAGAAATTGAATTCACTGGGTCAAAGGATATGTACGTTCTTAAAGGCTACTGATATTTAGTGCCAAAACGTTCTTCCAAAAGGTTGAACCAGTTACGTAGGCTCCCCCATCAGTCTATGCGTGTGCCTATTGTACCTTTATCGGCACTGCCGAGTGTGTGTGTGTGTGTGTGTGTGTGTGTGTGTGTGTGTGTGTGTAAACTGTTTTGATGTGATAGATTAGGAAAGCAGTATCTCCTTGATTTTATTTTCTTTTGATTACTAATGAGTTACAAGTATTTTTTATACTTAAATGGCTTTTTGTATTTCTTCTTTTGTGAAATTTATCCATGTCTTTTGCCTACTTTTATTGGAATGTTTGACTTTTTCTAGTCGATTTGAAGATTTTTTTTTCTTTTTAATTAAGATTATGGCCCCTTTTCGTAGATGGTCAGATGACATTGTTTTAGGTAACCAGATTAGATTTTTCCTGTAGACGTCGAGTTATAGTTGAAATAGCTATTGATAATGACAATGTTATTCATGTATTTTTTACATGAAAAAAAATGGCTAGTTTGTTTCTGATAAAAAAGATATATGAGAAAGAACCTGGCAGTGTCAGTTTAGCTCGAGTTAACTATCCCAGGACACTATCAGCACTTTATTACAGTTGTCAAAAAAAAAAAAAAAACAATAATTTTATTGTTTTGATTATTGAGAGCTAGCCACAGATCAACTGAGCAATTAAAATCTCTAAATAACATTCTCTGAATTGTCAAACAAAGGATTGGTTCCCAAAGGAAAGCACTTTTTAAAAAAAAAAAAAAAAGAGAGAGAGAGAGAGTTTTCTCTGTACTGTCTCTGCCAGTAAATGGTTGCACTAATTGGAATATACAGAAATATTTTACCAGTTTAACAATGCATGACATCCTAATCAGATTGCAATGACAAGCTTTTCTTTTTATGAAAGGTGATGCTGCCGCATGGGCTCATGTGTCTTCTCGTGACAAGTTATAAATGAAAATTTTTAGGAGAAATTAATCTGCTTTACTGAATCTTTCTTGTATACGAAATTATTTCTTAAAAGCAGGACAGCAGAATCTTGATCTCTGTTGTTTTTGTTTAAGTATTTGGAAAAATATATTTTAAGGAATCTGGGAGTCGAATAGAAAAGGGTCACAATTAAATGCATATTAACCTGCTCGTCCCAAATCCCACTAATCTGCCACTAGAAAGTGGCAGAGCCCAATTCCCGTCTCAGGTGGCTGACTGAGTGCAGGCTTGGGACAGTTAATGACAATCTTCCAAGACAAGCAGGACTTAACATCAATATCCCTCTCCCCGATAATCTATATACTCTGGAGGTGGTGAGCTCAGGCAGGGTTTTGATGATTTTATGATGGCTTGTGTATATTTACAGTGTGTTTAAAATACTCTTTTTAATTATCATTTGAGTGACAAAGCTTAATCTTTCGATCTTTATCTGCACCTCCTGCTGATGTATGTTTGTTAGGTAACTAAAAAGCGGAAATTTAACAAAGCCAGAGCTTTCTGCCAGTAATAAGAGTGAGGAGTCAATAGATGATTAACCTGCCTTTCCCTCCTCTCCGTGAGAATAAAGGAGTCACTTTATAAAATCTTTGAAGGTGGCCCGGATATTTTAAAGCAGCATCCTAGACCCATAGAACAGCTTTACGGAAATGGGCAATGCTTGAATTGCACCAAGCAAGTGTGTAGGGAAAACAGTCTCAGAAAATCATTTGAATACTGTTCTTCAAACACGGGATATAAACCCCCATTGAAACTGCCTGTGTCCGACGTATCGTACACATATATTTTCCGTGCTTATGCTAGATACAGACGAATATATATGCATATATCTGTAATGCATACATTATATACATATAAATTATCTTGTGGAGTTAAGTGGCATGCGTGACTGGATACTGATTTTCGTTAGATTTTTAAGGGCAA
Organism: Eonycteris spelaea; assembly: GCA_003508835.1. NCBI lineage: Eukaryota > Metazoa > Chordata > Mammalia > Chiroptera > Pteropodidae > Eonycteris > Eonycteris spelaea. The sequence continues at coordinate 3,101,672 of PUFA01000071.1, read as the reverse complement.
GTAAATGGGATACAATCATTATTTAGCCTGTCATACCACACCTTAAAGTGCTTCTTTAGTATTATTTCATTTGAAACAGGACGAAAGGCCAGAGTTGTTCTTCCTTGCCACATGTGTAAATAATGGATGCTTAGGATTTAGAATTAAATATTGAACCTCTGTCTTGATTTTCCAGAGTGATGGGCACAACCACTATTCTTTTCGAAAGCTCTTGTTTTATATAATAATAGATCAAAATTTTTAAGCAAAAGCAGAGGAAAACAATTTCAGTTAACTGGCCTCTACGGTTATTGACATATGTGACTAACCGGTCAAGTTAATGAATATCATCCATCCTCATAAAAAAAGGGACTCCAGGCTGCCTAAGACTCTTCTCAAAGAAATCTTAAAAGTCATGGATTGATTTACAGATTTAGTGGGATATTAAAGGCTGAGGCTGTGCCTGAATAAGATAAGCATTCTATATTAGACTGTGCTGGAGACAGCCCTCACGTGGCCAGGTGATTTTATTGACATCTCAGAACTAAGGACCATAAATTCTGCCATCAGGCAATACACGGTCCTAAGAAACAGGCATCACGAATGCTGACACTGCCTTTGGGAGCCCAAGAGGCAAGTGTTGAGTCAAAGCCATACACCCCAGACCAAGCCCAGCACCCACAGAGTCGTCGCCCGTTTCAGCCTTGGTGTTGGTAAGCATTGCTGCCATTTGCAGCTCATTCATGTCCCTCGAGCAGTGTCTCCCTAGCGTCACCAGTGAGTCGTACTCAAGGCTGTGTGTGCATCCCCAGCCACCGCCTCCGCCACGCTACTAACATCAAAACAATGCTTCTGAGATTGCCACTCTGAGGTTAGGCAGCAGGAGGACACTGTGGAGTCTGTGCCTAGACAGGAGTTTAGCGAGACAGGAAGGAAAGCTCACCGGGCCCCCTCGGTCAGGCAGGCATCTGTTCACGTGCAGAGAAATCGTCAAAGGCAACGGATGATGCGCCGAGAAGAGCAGCTGGCCAGGGGGGTAGGCGACGGGTGTGGGGAGGGGCGCTGAGTCAGAGGAAGAGGCAAGCGAGGTCTGGAGGCCAGGATGGCAGGCAGTTGGATCAAGAATCCAGATTAATGGATTTGGGAAGAAAAGATCAAAGACGAAGACGAAGTTCTGGGCCAAAAGGGGTCAGGAAACCAGACCAGAATGTCTTAACAATGAAAAGCAGAACTCGCGTTAGGAGACGGGCAGAGATGCACGCAGGGGGGCAGTGGGGGCCGTCCACCCCCCCTTTCCTTCTCCCCCATTCCATGCCGGCATTAAGGGGGTGCACTGTCTGTAGAAGATTTAAAAACAATAATAAAACTGACAAGAGTCAGCCTGCTTTTCATTATCACCATTCTCCATCAATTCTAGATGGCAGCGATAGAATACTCTCTCTCAAAAAAAAGTCTTTTTTGGTCTAATTTCTACACAATTTCGGAATTCCTCCTGAGGTTTACCAATATCTGTCTATGTGTGTATTCATATTTACATCTATGCAGTGCTTCAAATGAGCACGTGTCAGTAAGACAGCCTTCAGTAAACATGGTATTATACACGACGTGAATTCAGAGAATGCTCAGTTACGCAGTCAGCACGTGGCACGCGCACACACTCAACTACACCATTCGAGAGTAAGTTCATGCCCATTCGCCTTAGTTTGAGGTCCCTTCAGGTGTAGGTTTATGTCTCAGACACTAGGGCGACACATAGTCCCACATATAAACAGTAGGTTGAGAATAAACAGTGACAGTGATTAAGGCAAAGACATGGCAGTTGGGCTACGCCCCCTCACCTTGTGATCACGAGATGATTTTAGCTTCGTTGAAGAGTTCAAAGAGTGAAGCGCTTTATGAACTACTCCAGGTACTATATATATATATATATTTCTGTATCTGTTGAATGAAAATGTTTAGTTCTCTACATAAAATATTTGGCTGAACTTGAATAAGACTTTCCAGTGGGAATTGATTCTTTGTTAATCAGTCGTTTTAAACTGAATGATCAAGAAAATCACGATCGTTACTGATAGTGATGGGGTGGTTTACTGAGAGGGATTGTGTCGTGCGATATGCTACGTGTGTCCCCAGAGTGCTCGTGAATTGGGGGGTGGGGGGGAGGCTGCTGATACAACCCACGATGAAGAGGACCTGGAAGCCCAGGTGGCCGACCCGAGGAGGAGGCGCGACGTGAGGGAGCTTCCCGGTCTGGCCTCCGAGCGAAGCCGGGGCTGAGGCTACAAGAGGGAATGAGGAGTAAAGTCGACGAGAGTTGAGGCTCGAAACGAATGGTGGACGGACCGACGGCGACGGTCACTCCGAGCGGCTGGCGCCCACAGACTGCTGAGGGGCAGGCTAGGCTGCGACACGGCCCTAAAGCAGCCCCGGCGTGGCCGCATTCTGGAAGAATCCAGGTGGGCAGAGCAGTGGACCGCGCACGGCAGCAGAGGTGGGCCAGCCCTGTGACGGCGGGCGCCCCGGAGCAGGGCCCGGTACTAGAGAGGGAGGAAGTGGGCCAGGCAGGGGGAGGCGGGACGTTCCCCGGGGGAGCACGTGCGTCTCAGCGGAGGGCTCAGCCGCCGCTCGCCTCCCGCCGGTGATCCTCATGGGGTGGGTGGGTGGGGGCCGGGTTTGGCTCGGAGAAGCAGATCTTCCACTTGTTCAAGCAACGCCAGAAAATTCACAAGAGCCAGTACGTTGGGGCCAAAAGAAACGGTGAGCTAACTGTGGCCCCTTGGCCACCATCTTGTCACCTCAGCGCCAGAGTCTGAAACGGTGTCGGGTGGCTCCGATGCCCACCATCGGATGGTTTCCATGCTTTGGAGTCCTGGAGAGGGCTGATAATCAGAGGAGAAGCACTGCCGGCTGTTAAAGACAGTGATGGAATGACGGTCCCACGAACGGTCCGTCACAGCTGGGCGGTCACCGAGTGCCAGGGAAGAGGTGACACGGCTAATCACAGCCGTCGCCGGCTGAGCTGATCACGGTGTGCGCGTTCACTTCACTTTCAGGCGTGAGCCCCCCGAGTCCTCACGGCAGCTCCGGGAAATAGATTATTTGTATCCCCGTTTGCAGAAAAGGAAACGTAGCGAGGTGAGTTTGTAACTTTCCCAAGTTCGTCACGCCGCCGGGATTCCAGCCCAGTCCGGCCTCGGACATCCTAGCTCAGGATCCCGGCCACTACGCTGGCGATCAGGGGGACTCGGGGGCTGCTCCGAGCAGCCGGAGCTGGGTTACCTTGACTCTCAGGGTGTAGGACCCATCACCTAGGGGCCTGGGTGGCTCCCCAGGCACCACAAAGAGAACAAACTGGTTCGGGGTTTGTCTTTTATTTTTTTCCTACTTGGTCGATAACTATAGTTCGAACACCAACGTTTGCCATTCCCCTTGTCCTGTTAGGGAGAATATTGTCTCACGAAGCCCATGGGAAAAGGGACTGACTGAGGTACGGTTTGGCCCGAAGCGCTGGTGTCAGGATTCGGCTCTGGAAGAGAGCGTCCTTTGACTTATGTGTTGCTTGCTTAACAGACCACGGAAGTCAACATCCCTCTGGGAGAACAGCTCATGCTTGGAGGCGTCACGGGCTCCCAGAGATCCTGTTGAGGCAGGATGTTGAGTGAAACCCACAATTGGAGCACAGCCCGTGGCTCCCAATTATAATGTGAATATTTAAGGACGCTCCGGAGCCGCCTGGTAGCTTCATGCCGGAAAGGGGGCTGGGAGTTTCGATTCCCCTTTTGCCTTGCCCCCATCCAAAGAATGCGCCTCTTATCCCTGGGTGTCTGGCAAGGCTACAAAGAAAGTGACCCCGTGCACCTTAACAAGAGAGCCAAGATCAGGAGCTCATGGTGTACCCCCAGCGCCTGCCCCTTCCTGAAGGAGGAGATGAGATATTATCTCAGAGAGTGTTCTCGCTGTGTCCTCATCCCATTTTCCAGGAAGCCCATGGCAGGTCCCCAGCGTCTTGTCTTGTCCAGCCCGGTCTCGGGTGGGGCTTCTGTAAATAGTCAAGCCAGCCACGCAGGTATTGGCGTAGCAGACGTAGAAATGAAGCCCAATCTCCCTCCCAGCCAGGACACATTCCTGAGTGGGCGAGCGGCCCCAGAGGGCCGGACGGGTCCCTGCTGGCTGCCTCTCGTGCCCTGGCTGGGTTCAGCCCATTGCCATCCCCGGGTCCGTAGCCAAAGAGGACTCAGATTTGAACCCCAAATAACAGGCATTATAAATCATTACATGCCTTTCCCCCCCCCCACCAAACGCCGTGGCGTTGTCCGGAGATTGTGGCCTTGGAGATTGTGGATGGTAGGAGGCACCTCATCCAAAACTCGGAGCAAGCGGCCTCGCAGAACAGAGGGACAAACTCTGTGGCCTTGCCTCCCTTCGTGGGGGGGGGGCATTATTTAAATGGATATACGGTGGCAGCCTCCGGAGCCCCCCTCCTGATGATTAAATCTGGAGATCACAACATCCAGATGCATTAAACAATGACCTTCTCAAATCAGACCCGAGCAGAGAAGCCGCACGGCCCTGGCCAAGGACACGGAGCCGGCAGAGCCGCGGCAGAAAGAGGCCGATGTCCAGCGTCGCCTACCTGTCCCTTCAGACCGGGCGATCGGCTCGTCTGCCTCAGCTAGAGTCCACCCCCAGCCCCGCCCCCCACTCTGTCCATCTGAGGAATCCCTGCGACCAGATTCTGCGCCCTCAGTAACCACGAAGGGGCACGAGAGCGCCGCTGTGTCGTGCGAGGAGACGCAGCGGCGCGGGGACGCGGCTCCGGACTGTGAACTCGGGGGCCACGTCACCCCACCCCGGCCCGTGCCGCCCCTTCCAGGAGGCCTGTGGAAGGCGGACCGCCTGACGTTTTCAACAGGCCGAATCCCAGTCCCACGTAATCCCGGCCCCCCACGGAGCAGCGTCCCCCCCCCCCCCGCCGGAAACCAGCATTCTCACCAAGACCAACGTTTGTTTTGGGGGAGACATGCTCGCTAAGAATCGCCCTATGGAGGACAACTTGGGGCTTGGGACGTCCAGTCCAGAATCGCGCCTCCGGTTGGAGGTATCAGACGTTTGGGAGCCGCCCAGACTCCAGGTGATCTTGATGTCATCGTCACGCGTGCTGTGGGCCCCTCGCTCTCCCTTGACACGTCATACTCCCGTGGGATTTATTTCCTCCTGGGGACTCAGTGGGGGAGAACCCGTGTCTCCATGGCGGGGGTTGCTGTTGGTCTAGAATGGTTAAATTCAGGTCAGACTCAAGGGATGTAGGGGCCCGTATTGTTTCTCATACAATGTCAGGGCTCCGGAGTGTCCGTTTCTCGTGATAAGCAAGTTTCCATTTAAAGACTTTGCGAGGTGGGAGGGATGGTTCTTCATTCTTTCTTTCAGTTCAAGGACCCCTTTCGGTTGCAACTGACAAAGGAAAACCTTTAAAGACCAATTTTTTGGGACGGAAGAAAGGGCCTCAGCTCGGGGGCTTGGTTTTAGCGGATTTGCCTTCCTCGCCTTACCCTGTGTGGGAAGCACCGTGTCACACACATAGATTTTTCTTAATTGTAAAAAAAGTAGAGACTCTAAAATGTATTTTTAAAAATTGTGACTATGTTACAGTGGTTTCTATGTACTACAGATTAGATTTTTATTAAGGGTTTTATTAAATAACTGGTGTTTCACCAACATCTAATTAAATCTTCTATCTAAATTGAACAGAAAATCATGGGTGAAAAGAAAGCATTTGTAGCAGACTTTATTACAGATAAGACGATTATTTGTTCATCTTAAGAATTCGAGATCAAATTTACAAGCAGCCTTCTCATCAGATTTCTTTCCCGGGCTGCCGAGCCCTGGCCCCTTGAAAAACGGCCCATTACCTGCCCCCCCCCCACACTTCTCTATTATAGTGTCCTGGTTGTTGGCAATGCGCCCGCTGTTTAAGGTTACTTTCATTAATTAACCGAAAGTTAATTTCTTTGCAAGCGGAATCTCTGATCTCATTATGTTGTCTTTAAAGCTGGGCGCTTCGGGTTTTCTGGTCTCCTTGGACGGCACAATGAGAAGCTCGCTCTTTATCTCCCGGGAAGCTGCCTCCCGGGTTTAATGTAATCGTCCTTGAACTGGCCGCAGCACAGCCAAGTGGACCACGATGGTACGCCTCGGCTTCGTCGTGGGCGGAGGGCCCAGGGACTGGTTCGGATGTGGGCCGCCGCGGATCTGTGTCCAGACAAGTTCTGCCTTGTACCTCCCCCTCGGGCCCGTTCGGCACGCCCGTCCTGCGCCCGTCCGTCCGAGGACGGGATCAACGTCAGCACCAGCGTTCCTCCCGTGGCTTGCCACTGGCCAGCCGTCTGACCCCGGGGACTTCAGAAGTTGGGGGGGGGGTTGACCTCGTGTCCGTGTGCCTTTACTGCATTGGGCGAGCTGTCTTTCGCTCCTCTGGGGACACGGGACAGCATTGGGTGGTACAGAGAGGTTCGGACAGCGGTCTGGAGCCTGGCAGGCCTGGGTTTCGATCCTGGTCTTTCTGCAGACTGGCTCTGTGTCCTTGAACACGTCATTTAACGTCTACGCCTCGGTTTCTCTATCAGCCAACTTTAAATGATTATACGGAATGAAGAACATTAAATAAGGTAGCTGGTCCATAGCAGGGACTTAGTCCCCTTCCGATGACCGTCCTGTCCCAGTCTTTGCCACCTACAAATGTGTTTCCAGTTTTGGAGTTCCTTCTGGTCTTTGGGGCCTGGCCTGCTGGTCACTGCACCCGAAGGCGCCGTCAGGGGAGATGGTCCGACCCCACTGGCCGTGTCCCGGGCGGATTCGATGAGTTGGGTCCGTATGGCCCCAGATGCTCTTTTATAGACTTGGGGACATGAAAAGCTCTCCTTGTCTCTCTGAGTTAGCGTCATCGCCGGTGATGACATCCAGTTGCTTTCTGGAGCATTAAATTCCGTGGGTTGAGAGCAGCCAAAACGTCTTTTCAGAGCTGCCAGGGGTAGGTCACACAAAGGGGACAGAGCTCTTCAGGTGGCCCCGGCCTCAGGGGCCGTCCAGGTACACGGAGAAGCCATTTGCACCCCGCTGAGTCCAGCAGAGTCGCACCCACAGCCGAGATCGACAGAGTCCGGGGGTGGGGGAGGGGCTGCCAGAAGTGGGGGAGAGCAGGACAGGACGTGCTTCTGCAGATTGCCCGGGGGACCGGCCTGTGCCCCTCGCGTACGTCACCTGTACCGTTTCCTAATGAAGGATGCAACTGACTGGACTCAAGCAGGCCAGAGTCACTCAGGCAGAAAATTCCAGGTCTTAGGAAGAAAAGCCATGTGCCTCTAGGGCCCTGGCAGAAGTCAGAGGTCCAAGGTAATGTATTGGCAAAGATCCGTCCGCTTTGGTGCCTTCCTTACTGCTCCCCCTTTGGTTTTAGGCAGAAATATTTTCAGTGCCCACTGATTAGTTGATCTGATGAGCCAGTGAGCCGGCTTCCTGGGGTGTTGCATTTCCACTTTTGGGTGACCGTAAGTGCGGGCGGAGAGCAGGCTCCGGCCGGAGGGGCTCCGTGGACCTCGCTCAGCCACTGCTACTGCGACAGGCAGACAACTCCAGTTGTCCTTTCTGGCCGTCACATTTAACCCTCCCCGAGATACTTTTCCCTCAGCTATCCAATTTTTCTAGCCTGACTGTGGATTTGGAAAAACAGGTTTTCTTCTGCATGGGGCCTCTAATCGACTTATTAGCATAGATGACGTTTATATGTTTAGAATTTTATGTTTTTCGTTTCGTTTTCTCGCGTGAGTACCCTGCATTCTCTACGTCATCCCTTCCTGCACGCGCCCTCCACAGCTAAAGTCACATCCACGTCTCTCCTGGTCCTCTACCCATCTTTAAACATGCCATCAGCCACATCCCTCGTGTTAAAACTCTACGGCCACTTCTATGAAAGGTACAGACTTTACGATGTGTCGGAAGAAAAGGTGACCTTAGGCCCGTCCGTGGTGATTTCTGTAAGGAGCGTATCAGCGACGCGTAAGCCAGCACCACGCCGTGGACGTTTGTTCTAAGTTGTTTATTTAGAGCCTCGTCTGGAATCGCTAGAAACTTAAGTCCCCTCTGATGTGTCTTTCTCTAGCAGGTTGTTCACCCTTCCTCTCTCCGGCCTCAGTCTCCAAGCTCTTCAGCCTCGTCCAAAGGACGCAAAGGCACCCTTGGCAAGCTAAACTACCCCCGGAATAAGTTACGCCTTCAGCTGTTGGGGTCTGGGCTGCCATTTGCTCTGTCCCAGCTTTTAGTCCCAGCCCAGGGCTCAGTGGGCCTCAATTACATTCTCGCCTAGGCACAGAGTATGCAGAGTGACCACTTGAATCCCCTTTGCCAAAAACAGCAGCAGCAGCACAACAACAACAATAAGACCTCCAAGCAGAGAAAGTTAAGCCTAATTCAGATTTTTTTTTTTAAAGTGGAAAACTACCTGAGAAATGAGGTTCACGATGGAAGCCCGAGAAGCCCTTTAACCTGCGCAAAATCCTATACCACAATTATATACAATTTCACCCTTGACTGGAGCTGTTATTTGAGCAAAAATAACCATTTTTTTTTCCGCCTGCGCTAAATGAACCACGAGATCCGTGTATCCAGCTGCAGAAAAATGTCGGCTCAGCCTGCATGTCATCGACGTGCTTGATGGCAAGGGCATCACAGGATCCAAAGAGTTAATAATTGGATCCTGTCCACAGCGGCCACACAATTAAGGGCAAGATTAGCAGAGATGAAAAATGTGTTGTGAAAATGCGATGCTCGTCTAGGAAAAAAAAAACAAAATGATTTCACTGAGCAGTTGCTCTGTTGCCATGATCCTAATGATCAACTCTATTTCACTGATAATAGGAGAAAACTAATTGCAGTGAGGACAGGACAAATCTTTTTTAATCTGCGTTGTCATCCCGACTAAGTCCCGACCCATTTGTATTAACCTTCGCTGACAGAGTCACATGATGGACATAATTTCTTATAATTTACCAGCTATGGATCTAACCTTTCTTCATCAAATATTCATAAAGGCAGGATTCTCAATGATTTTCTGTCTCTCCTCATATTTACAGCTTGTTGTCTTCTTCCCTTCTACAGTAATTTGGACACAATTGAAGTCAAATGGAATTAAAGTTAAATGCCTTTAGCAACTAAGGTGCCCCAAAAGCAAAGGCGTAGGGGAGGGGTCGTGAACTGAAGGGGCAGAGCTGGTGTCCCCAAACCCTTCACGTGTCAAAGGCGCGCTGGTGGGCCACCCTTCCCCGAAAGAGGAACACAGAGTCCGCGGGAGAATAAAATGACGTCCCTGCTAAAACGGCTGGGTTGAGGCGGAGCGCCCCAGGCCTCCCCTGTCTCCGGGGCTCGCTGGAAACCCAGGCTGTGGTGGCCAGGCCTGTGGGAGCGTGTGTGCCCCAAGGGGCCTGGGGAACATGCCGGGGGCTGTAGCGGTGGGCGAGTCCGTCGGTACGGTCCCTGAGGAAGCAGACGTGACTGTTCGAAACGGTTTCTGAGCGCACTCGCGGGGAAAAACACGCGTGTCCACTCTGCTTCTTTGCTGCTTTGACAGTTTTCTAAACGGACGCGTAGATGAAAGAGCTTTGTAAAGCCGAGGTGTTCGAGTGTCGTCCCCGGCCTTCCATTTTTGCTCTTCCCCTGGCAAAGTGTCAGTTTCCACGTGATGGCGGACATCTGGGCCAGGTGAGACGGTCAGAAGAACTCCCTTTTTCTGCTCCAGTCCTCAGGTGGCCTTGGCCAAAAGAGCTGAGAACGTTGTAGCTGTACATTCGTCCTGAAGTTGCAAAGGGATCATTTTGCCTGGTTGACTTCAAAGCCAAGAATTTACTTCTCACTGGAGTTCCCGGGGGGAAAAAAAATCAGAACCAAAGACAGTACTTTTCTTTAAGAACCGATTCACATCCCGGCTGAAGCACTTGGCTTTGTGCACCATCAGTTAGCATCTTTATTTTTAATTATATGACTATTACACAAATATATTTACTTTATAAAAAAAAATTAAATCTTTATAAAGTCCTCCTTGACTGTTACCCCCAATCTCAGGCCTTCTTGCCCTTCCAGACATTTCTGTGAGTTTACAGACATAGAGCTGTGCCTATAGACAAATACTTGTTTTCTTTGTTCTTCATAAATGGTTATCATGCTATTCAGATCACACCCAGCTTGCTTTCGTTACTTGTTAATATGTCTAATTGCAGATCTTCCTCTGTTAGAACATGTAATATAAATCTGTCCTATTTAATTGTTGCAGAGCAGTCCACAGAATACATATACTGTAGTTCAGTATTATTCCCACGATGATGGACAGTTAGGTTGTTTCCAGTTTTTCAAATTATAAGCAATTATACAAAATTTCGTTATCTATTTGGAATGCGACAGTTCAAGTAATTGTTTCAACAATGTGCTGGCTTTTGCAACTGCAGTTTCGAGAATGTTTATACTATGCTGATAGCTCAAAATAACATTTGTAATGTTTTCTACCAAGCCACGTGTCCTTTCTGGTGGTACAGACATTTGGTATCCTCAGTGCCCCACAAATAAAGAACCATTCCAAACGTGAGTGAATGCAGTGTTTGCGACAGGGGACAAAATGATGACCAGCTGTCCGAAATGCTCAAGTGAAGCCTGTGATGCAGGAGAATATTGTTATGGTGACTTTCTTGTTCCATAGATTCCGTTAATGGAAGATCAGGCTGTGTCCCCTGAGCTGCCACCATGTGTCGGGGCAGCCCTGCCCACGTGCGCATTCTCCCACGCGCCTGGATGCTCGGTCTCCCTTGCTAGCACTCACATGATAGAGAGGTGTCACTGAGTGTGCCGGGGAAGGGGGGCGCGGGGGTTTCCACGTAGGGTACGTATTCCGTGCATGGTCTTAATAACCATTCTTCGTCTCTTACAACTCTAAGAAAAGGTGGCAGGAAATGCTTTTAAAGGACCAGAAAATTTTGCCAGAGGATTTGAGGGTAGGTCCCGGGAAGAGTTTTCCTGGGACTCTCAGATACCCTCGTCCCTCTGGACTGGAAATGCACAGGTGCCGAGATGCCCACTGGCTGGTTCCCTCTTGGCCAGTGGAAGAAATAAGGCATCTGTGCTTTCAGGTCTCAGGCATTAGAAGAATAAGTGCAGAATGGAACTCCCAATGGGAGGGAGTGTAAGTTAAAGATTCTAGACTATCTTTTAAATAGTTCACATTAATTGATGTGAGGTTTAGGGAATAACTCAAAGCTGGGTTAGTAGTGTTACCCAGAAGAAGTTTTGCTTTGCTGAAAACCAACAACTGACTCGAGGGTGGCACGTATGTGAAAATGACCTTCCCGTGTAACTGAAAAAGCGGGTATCTCATATGCTTTCGACTTGATTTTCTGCTGGTAGCTGGCTCAGTCTTTCTATGTTGAGAACTCTTCCAAAAGGGGAAATTGAGAGATTCTGCCAAAAGTTAATAGACCCTAAGAAAAAAATCGATAAATTGGACTTAATCAGAATGAAAGCCTTTTGTCCATCAAAGAACATTTTCAAGAGAGCGCAAAGACAACCTGTAGGGTAGGAGAAAACTTGTAAATCTGATAAAGGTTTACTATTCAGCATAGGCAAAGAGCTTGTGAAACTCAACAACAAAAACACAAAACAACCCAATTTAAATATGGGTTGATTAGACTTTTCTCCAAAGAAGAGACACACATGGCAAATAAGCACATGAAAAGATGCTCAGCGTCAGTGTCATTAGGGAAATGCAAATCAAAACCCGGCAGGGAGACGACTTCCCGCCTACTAAGATGGCTCCAATAAAAAAGTAAGAATAGCGAAAAACAAAATAACGAGCGTTCACAGGGAGGTAGAGAAACTGGCGTCTCGGGCATTGCCGGCAGGTGCGTGCAGCGCCCTCGGAAAACAGCTGGGCAGTTCTTCCAAGGGTCAAACACCGGATTACCATCCGGCCCAGCGGTTCCATTCCCAGGACTCGAAAGCAGGGACTCAAGCAGAGGGTCCTCGGGTCCTAGTGTTCATCACAGCGCCATTCGCAAGAGCCGAAAGGTGGGAACAGCCCAGCGGCCACCGACGAATGAATGGATCCACGACATGCAACGTACGATCCGCGGAAGGCACTCAGCCATGAAAAGGGATGAACTTCTGACACACGCCACGGCCCGGACGAACCTCGAAAACTCACGCACCGTGAAATAAATCAGACCCCCAAAAAGGACAGAATTACATGATTCTGCCTGTCTGATGATCTAGAATAGGAGCGTTCGTGGGGACAGACAGTAGAGGTTATCAGGGGCTGGGGAGCGGGAGGGGGACTTACTCCTCAATGGGGCAGAGTTCCTGTTGGCGGTGATGCTTGGGACGATGTGGCGGACGGAGGTAAGACCGCGGAATCGCGTGCCTAAAACACGGGAAAGACGGCAGATTCGATGTTATCTAGTTTTGACCACGATTGAAAAAAAAAATTAATGGAACCAGATGTCGAGTGCAAGCGTATCGTCCGGAGTTACACAGGTATCCGGTGAAGGAGCTGAAAATGCAGAAAACCCTATTTCATTTATCCGTTGCTGCAAAACATATCGCCCCGAAACGTAGTGCCTTAAAACAGCCACAGTTGTTACTTCTCACGTCCGTGAGCTGGCCGGGGCCCGACCGAGGAGGTGGGCGGCTGCTCAGCGACCACCCCCATGCTGCCTGGGCTGGCCCTGCCAGGCTTCTGACTCTGAGGCTCCAAACCTCCAAGAGCACAAAAGTGGAAGCCGCCAGGCTTCGTAGAGACACCGTCCGCGGGGCCCCCGTGCTGCGACCTGTCGTTTCAAGCATAGACGTTGACTCGTGTCCAAAGACCTCCTCCCTCTTTTAATTGTGCCTTGCATTTTCACTCTTGTTATTGTGAAATTGGTGATGTCACAGGGAAATTAGTTCTGTTTGGGGGGAGGTACAGTCTTCAGATGCCCCTGGCTTTCAGTTACCCGCTCATTCCACTCTGTTTATTGTGGCTACGATGTGCCAAACTCTGCCCTAGGCTTGGAGGACAAAGGCAGAAATCCCTGCCTTCAGGGAGTTTATCTTACTCGCTCACACCAAATGGGATCAAGTGTCCTGGAGAAAAACAGGGTAGAGAAAGGAGCCGGGGGCCCTGCTGGGCCTGGAGAAGGAGGGAGGGGCCATGTTGCTGCCTTAAGCCAAGGAAGCCCAAGGGGGTTGGGTTATGTTTCAGCAGGGACCCGAAGGATAGGTGGGCAAGCCAGGAGGACTTCTTAGGGGAAGAGTTTTCAAGGTCAGAGACACAGTAGATACTCATCCCCTGAGAGTGTTCTGAGCCCGTTCAGGGAAGAGCAGATGAGCCAGCAGGCGTGGAGCAATGTGAAAAGCTGGATGAGCAGGAGAGAAGGTTAGAGAACCAGGGTGGGAAGGGGTAGATAGATAACGCGGGGGCTTATGGACCGTTGTTAAGTATTTTGACTTTTGCTCGGCTTTGAAATCAGTGCCCAGCACAGATTCGTCAGAAGACTGGCATGCCCTTGATAAACTGGCGTTTTATTTTTGGCCCAGCATTTTCTAACTCTGAATTTGGACTGCCCCCCGCCCCACCACGCCGCTGGTGTGGGGCTTCACTGAGTTCTCCACTGCCCGTGCTCCTGACCCGGTAGCAAATGTCCCTAACGAGAAATAAAGGCCCAGTGGCCTCGTGTTCTGAGTAAGGTTAAACGAAACTCGGGAGATCTTTCTCGTCATCCAGAAACCGATTAAGCAGGGGACACGGAAGTAGGTCTAAAAACGGCAATACGGTGGAAATGGACTGACAGGTGAGCAGATGGGGGAACCATCAGCTCAGATGTATTTCACAGCTCGCGACTCAAACGAGCATTCCAAAGTCAGAACAGCTGGCCTTTTATTCTGCAAGCCATTGTCCTTTGCTCCCTCTCTCAGGAGTACGAGTGGATTACACTCCGATGGCAGTCTGTCTGTCAGCCTTTGACTTTGCAGGGGGAAAAAATCCTTTGTAGAAAACAGGTTCTTGATGTTAATCAGGTTTCTCTGTAATGTCTGCTTCTTCCATGGGTTATGAAGTTTCTAGATTCTGGAAATCCAGGCCATTAGCCTTTTTAGCTTCCATTTTCATAAATATTAACTACCTGTGTGACTGCTATTATCTGGTTCTCAGTAAGTGGAATTCAAAGCAAACAGTCAACAAGCAACATCTTCAGATTTTCTAAAAGAAATGTTTTGGGTTTGTTTGTTGTTGTTTTTTTTTCTTAACGTTACAATGCATCTGAAAAAAAAAAAATCACAGCTGCCTTGAGTTTCGGATCGTAAGCTATTCCGGAATCCTTCTGAAGTCTGAGACTGTCTCACGCAAACTCTCCTTAAGTTTCAAGCAACAGGGAAGTCATGAAGTTTGGAAGGGGTTATCTTTTGTCAATCACGGCCCTGTGTGGGGCACCGTGCTGACAGAGGACAGCGGAGAGACCGTATTCGGTGGCCGAAAGGGGAGCCCGACAGGACCCGGTGGGGATTTGGTTCCAATCATCGCAGCAGCTCGGCCCTCCTGCCGCGGTGCAGGCATGGCATCCGTGTCACTCACTCCGTCACACTCCCGTGCGCTGTCCCTCACCGCGCAGAGCCACCGGCAGAATGTATTTTCTTCCAAAGTGTTTGTTTTCATTGTTGCCCTTTAAAAAGAATGAGTCCTTTCTACTCCCTGGCAAGGAGAGTCACTCTAGACTGCTTTGAAATCGTACCCCTTTTGTTGCGCGCATTTCTGCAGCGGTCCCCTAGCTCTGTGCGCCGGGCAACCCAAGCCGGCCTCTCTCAAAGCTCCCAGCCGGGCCGCCTCAGACCCGATGCCTACGACCGGCCGGCCCACTGGACCTTTATGTTGTTACCCTTGGCCAGGTAGAAGTCATGCAGGTTTCAGGTGACCCTATCAGGTGGCCAGAGATCAAAGGTCAGCGGCTCCTAAATGTTCAGCTGTCAAGGTAGCCCATTCATCACTATCATTATGGGCCTGACAAGCCGATAACTGAACCCGGGGATAGACTGGTTCTCAACCCTCCACCTCCTGGGTTCGTGCCCCGGTGCCGGGCCAGGCGGTCTCACGTGTTAAGTGGCTCCACGAGCCTGTCGGAGGCCCCGAGGTAAGGGGAGCGACTCCAGGAGGCCCGTTCTAGGCGCTGGACCCCACGAAGTCACCAGGCGCCTGCTCGGAGGGCCAGGTTTGCAGGTGTGCGCACGCCGGCTCTGAGTCTGGCGTCCTCTGAAATGGCAAAGAATTTAACGTCGGCTCTTTATGGACCAAGATACTCATGCCCCCCCCGCCCCCGCACCACCACCACACCACTTAACCCCACCCCTGCCGAACCCACACACACCACGACCCCGTTCCACCTTCAGCATCTTCAAGTCTCTTGTGGCCGTTAACGTGGTGCGGTGTTTCCACAAACTGGCCTGATCCGAAGAGTCACTGGTGAGAATCCCGGCTCCAGGACCCTCCCCTGGAGAGTCTGACCAGGGGCAGCTGCCTTTGAAAAAGCTACATGTCCAACAAGGACCCCAAACATTCTTTTGATCGCTGTGTTTCGAATAGTAAAAGAGCTTGAGATTTGGAGTCAGACAGTTTTGCCAAATCACGACCATCCTCTATCTGGCTGTGAAGTCTCGGACGAGTTAGTTAAGCCGGGTGGGCCTCAGTTTCCGTTTCAAGGACAGCCCTATAAGCCAAAGACGCAGTGCCTCGCTCGGAGTTACTACGGGCTGTTTTTATGTTTTTTATTAGCATTATCACTAGTCCTTTGGAGTAAGAGGGAACGTCATTGGAGGGGAGATGCCATGAGCCAGACTTCTGTACAGTACCTCCCACATCAATAGAAACCTGTGGAAGACGGCCAAGGGCAGTTTCTGAGGGGCAAGGAGACAGGCGGACCGCGTGGTGTGATCACCTGGGTTGGGGAGAGGGTGGCAGGTACCAGCAGCAGAAGGGGAAGGGCTCGCACCCCCAGTGCACCCTGGAAGAAAGAATGGAGGTGGCTTTGAGCCGTTCCGTGACCAAAACGTGTCCCTGACTTTTCTACCCACGAGAGGCTCATGCGAGCCACATCTCTTCATCCCCCAACCTATCTGAGCCCTCTGAGCCCTTACCCCCGGTTCCCCTCAGGCAGAGGGGTGCTTAGGGGCACCTTGAGGTGATAGGAAGCCCAGGCCCCATAAGTCCAGAAGCCGAGACACCCTCATCAAAGGAAATCCCTTCTTGGAATCCCAAGTTGGAACTCTCCAAGTTCTTTTTCATCAAACAAAACCAAACCACATGATATATTCATGGTTATTGGGCTGTCTAGTCTATTAATGTTATATTTCAGAGAAATTATAGGTAGGACTGGTGTTAAAGAGACGAACTAGGAACTGTGAAAACCATCGTTTGCGTGGGAAATGCCCTTTGAGTCCTAAACGGACGTGGAGGACACAGCCGTTTAGGACAGCCGGGCTTCGCTGGTGCTATTGCTTCTGCTCGTGGGGAGACGGTCCGTGTGGGCCCCCAGGGGCTGTCCGTCCGTACCTGCATGTGGGTTGTGGGGTCCAGACGGCAGGCTCATCTGAGCCGAATGGCACAACGACTTCTTGGGAAGGGCCCGGTCATCCATGCGGCTGAGTGGCATTCAAAAACATGAGGGGGATATTTATGGTCTTGAAGGCAGCCAAGAAAGCTCGCACATGTGAGGCTCCTCCCTCCTTCCCTGGAGTGTGAGGCTCAGAAGAAGATGCTGTCGTAACTAGCTGGTCAGGCCTCGCTTTTCCAATGGCCGTGGGTGAAAAATACCACCTGCTAAAAAGGTGGATTGACCCAAGTGAAAAAAAAAGAAGAAGAAGCAGCAGCAGCAGCAAGCAGCAGTGGACCCACAGGCCGAGTTTTGGCTTTTCCTCCGTCTGATGCGTGTAGCTGATCTGGGGGCCACTGGCACGTGACATGGAGGTGAGAGGTTAGAAGCCTTGCAAAGGGAAGGGGAACGTAGCCTTCTTTGGGTAAACCGAGTCACACAAGTTTAAGGAGCCGATTTCATAAAACCGCCTCCGTCAAAGCAGGCCCTGCGATAGATCCGACAGGGCACTATCTTACGCGTGGAGCCGTCCACAGTGTCGTCGTGATGGCGGGCGCAAAACGTCCCAGAGGCCACGTTACGAATTCATTTAGAGTGTCCGAGGGCAAGACGATTCTAAACCGGGCGCGCACGACACTCAGCGCTCACCGCTAAGCCAGAGCGTTTGGAGCAAAACCACGGCGAGCCCGCGGAGGCCGGCGCACGGGGCGGCCTCGTCCTGGAGGTCAGGTCTGAACTGCCGCGTTTAGGGTGGGCACCGCGGAGAGTCGGAACGACGCAGGAACACCCCCGCGCGACCGCGTGCCCAGGACCCTCAGGGACCGAGGCGCCGTGTCGTGGAAGACGACACTCGTCCTTCAACACCGGGGCCACTCGGGGTGACGAGAGGCCGCGGCTCGGGTGGGCCCGGAGGGGTCGCGGAGGACAGAGGCGCTTTGGTCCCATGCCCCCTGCGCACGTCAGGCCACCGACGAGAGTGTCACGCCTGTCCCTCGGCATCGTCAGCGCTCTCCACGCCGAGCGTGGCCGTGGGGTTTTGCAGGTTCACTGTAGGTCGGGTCTGATGCCGTGGTGGTGTTTCCCACGCGAGCGAGGCCCCCTAAGCCTTGATGTCGCGGCTTCTACCGTTTGAGGGGGTGCGTTCCGATCGGCCGATACCCTGGCGGACTCCTGCTTAACATGAGACGGAATGACTGTCCACTCCTCGTTGTCAATTAAAATTGCAGAAGTAAGACCCTGACTTGACGAAGACTGTGGTTTTTAAGTCGTTGGATATTTTCTGATGACGTCTGTAGTTTACATGGCTCTCGTCTTAGAGGTAGGGCTGCTTTCGTTTTGACTCGGAAGTGTTACAGGCACCTCTGGCCAACGTTGCGTGCGTGATGAGCCGTGTTTTAAAAGTGAGACCCGTGTCACGCAGGAAAAAGGGTGTATAGAGGTATAATTGCACATCCGTGTGGCTCTTTACATATTTTAAAGGGCTATTATATACATTATTTGATTTTATCTTCACATAACCCAGGAAACCAAGAAGCATTAACTTCATGTAACAGCCAAGGAAACTGAGAGGTCAAGAGGGGTTTCTCAAGGCCACCCAGGAAAAGAATTAGAAATAGTTTATGGTCTTAAAAGATGAACATGTATCTGTTATTTCTATAGACTATAGATGCTCATGCTATAAGAGCCTCGAAGTCATTAGAATGAGAAGAAGAAAAGTCTCGTCAACCATTTGCCATCATAACAGTCCTTCGAGAGATGTGGGGAAAAGAAATGTTTTGCTTTTCTTCCCCCCCCCCCACCCCCCACCACCACCATGAAATGATTTGGAATCTCCTGAATATCTTATTTTGGAAAGATGAGGGTCCAAACAGATGCCCGTGGAAACGACGGAATGCCGTGGACAGGACAGCCAGCCAGGCGTCCAGGGCCTGGCCCCGTCCTCACCGCCCCACGCCATCGGCTGCGCCTCGGGTAAGGCGGCCCTCACTCCGTTCCTGCTTCTCCATCGCTCTGAGGTCGCTGTGAAAGTCAAATAAGACGGAGCCGCGCGCGTGAAGATTCTTCGAGGCATTTGAACAACAAAATGCGGTCGCCATTGGAGTCAGGAGCCGCTCTTTCTTTCCGATGGAAGGATTCTCTTCGCAGTTTATTTTTCTTGTCTCCTCAGTGGCCCATGCTTGGTGATATGTCTCTGTCGAGTTCCAGTTTTCTGTTTTTTGTTTTTAAGATTGCTTCCCTGGTGACTCTTTCAACAGGAGCCATTTTCTCCTGAAATCTTTCTTGATCGTTCTATGAAGAGGAATGGAAATGTTACCTGTCCTTTATTTGTTACGAAATTTCGGGACGAGGAGGAAGACCGTCTCTGTTTTCTTAAAATCAATGGCCAGCACATTACTGTAAAACCTATTGATTAAAAACACAGAGGATAATGTTGGTCATTTAGTCTGTGAAGTGACGCAATAAGGGAAGAAATTTCTCCTTTGACTTTTGCATTAACCTTTTATTGACTGCTTGCATACCCATAATTAACACACACTTTAGCTAAAGTGGTTAGTTTTAGCATGGCGGCCAGCGTCCGCTCACGTAAGCTGCAGTCCTGGTCATCCGATTCTAAGTGTCGCCCTTGGGGCGATCAGCGGCCAGGGGTCCCCACACGAGCTACACCTGTGGGGTGGGGGGGGGGAGAAGCGGGAACCGCTCCCGGGCCAGCAGGCACGACACGTTTCACTCGCTCTTGGTTCCGTCCCCAGATCATTCAGGGCGAACCATTCCTAAGTGCAAGAGTTTGGGGGGTGACTTATCGCGTTCTTCGAATGGAAATCATGCGAATTTGGGAGGGAGCCAGACTGCTTTCCTTTGGTCCCTCGCAGTGCTTCAGGAAAGGGGAGGGGTTTCTGGGTAGATCCGAGTTTATTTGTTAGCCCACAGCATTCAAAAGAGGGTTTTTCTTCAGGACAAGAGGAAAGGGGACGAAGTTGAAAGGGGAAGCTGACCGTCTCATACTGTTTATTCGGCAGGATTCAGAGTAATCTGCTACCCTCGGGAACACTGAGTTTAGGGGAAATTTTTTTTTTTTTTAACTTTCTTGAGAATGATGATCCATCTCTGGTTATCGACACTGGCTTATTCTCAGGCGGAGGCCACTGTGGGTGTGACACTAGCACTTCCTTTTTTTTTTTTTTTTTTTTCCGTTGAAATTTATCTCAGAGAGGAATATCACTTGAACCAAAAGCCAAAGCCAGCGCTTCGTGCCTCCGTCCCCAGAGGCTCCCTGTGCACACTGCCGCGTGTCCGCGGCCTCATCTCACACCGCGGTTTGGAAGGAGGGCCCTCCGCGTCCACTTGGCAGGCACGGATGCGGTGAAAGGCAAGAAGTAACTGAGAGAGGGGGGAAGCATGGCCAGCCCGTAGCAGCCAGGACTCTTCGGGCTGCAAGTGACGGAAAGACCGATCTCAGACGCCACCGGCTCACGAAGCTGAAAAGTCTCCGCGGACCTAGCTGGAAAGTGAGGCTCGCTCCCGCTAGGCATAGCGTCCCCCAGGATCCAGCCCCTGGTTGCAGTGGTACCGGGACGACTATGGCAGTTCCTGGTCCCCCGTCGCCAGTAGGTCGTTCACAGACCGGGAGATTAGAAATGCTTTTCCTTTGGCTCCTACACCGGCCCTCGGAGTTTTCCTCTCGCTTTTGCCCCAGATGTCTGGGTGCGTGGAAGTGCCGCTCAGGGTGAGCTAGTCTCCATCCCAGCCGCGGGCTAAGCCCGGGGACGGATGGGCGCCCCGGGAAAATGAGAACCCTGTTTGCGGGAGAGGTGGGAATAGACCCGCCCACCAAACGTCCACGCGTCGGTGTTCCCGGAGCGCTTCTTCAGAGAACCCGCGGCCCCTTTACTCTGCAACTTCGTTTCCTCGGAAACGCCCCAAATCCATCGGAAACGGCCACCCGCGTAGCAAGTCCGCCGACAGCACCTTCGGTTAACCCTGGGTCTTCGGGAGCAACCGCGGCGGCGTCCGGAAGCTGAGCAGTGGAGCCGGCCGCCGGACGTTGTAACAGCTTGGATGCGTACGCCTCCGCATCCTCATCCTGGGACGTCACACGGTGACCGGAGTCAGCCACAGGCTCCATTTGATTCAAGCCACCAGGAGCTACTTCTGTGTCTCCAGATGGAGGATGAGCCAGACCAGAGGCCACCCACGCGGCTGGCGTGAGGGGCGGGGAGGGGGAGGGGGTTGACGCAGGCACAATGGGGAGCTCTCTCGGGGGCATCTCTCGCCGTCGCTGGCACTTGCAGACGTAACGGTGGCGATAACAGGAGTTCGTAATGGCCGAGCACGCCCTCCGTGCCGGGCTGTGTTCCAAACACTTCACGGGTCTTAATTCACTAACCTTCATGACCACCCATTAAGGTGCTATTGTCATCATCAATATCGTCGTCGTCGTCGTCGTCATCATCATCATCATCATCATCATCATTCCCACTCCCCAGACCTAAGGTTCACGGAGAGGAGAAGGAACTCGCCCAAGACGCCAGGCCTCCAGGAAGGAGCAGCTCGGAGTGTGCGGGGACACACTGTGCCCCCACCTCCCAGCTCCCCACCTGAGGACGTGGGGACGAAGAGGGGCAGAATGAGTGACTGAGCCCGAGAAGGTAACACCCCACAGGGGTCACACCTCCCAGCAATCCTCCGTCCTCTCAAGGCCGTGGTCGGGCATGAAGTTGAATCAGACGATGGCATCTGAGTTGGGAGTGGGGACCGTCCTTTCTCGGAGGTAGATCCAGCACTTCGAACCCCGAGCCCTCCCCAAGGGCCCAATCATCAGGGGAATCTGGGCACTGAGACAAGACTGTAACGCCACCTAGAAAGATCTAAATGAAGGCCCTGAAGACACCCAGTCAGGGTTCTACCTCCAGCCTCGGGGGAGGCAATGGATACGCACAGCTCGGAGCCTCTCGGGGGCCTGCGGGGAAGGAGGTAGTTCCCACATTGGCCAGTCCTTGGAGAGAAGAATGATGGCAGGAAACCAGGCAGCATCTTCCCCCGCAAAAGAACAGCGGCAGGCTGGGGCCGCTTGTCCAGCGTGGCCTAAGCAAACCTCAGCCGTGCCTATTTTTAGTACTTTCTCAAAGTGAGGGGGCAAAACCCATTTGACAGGTGAAAAAGCATCTCTATTGACTTTTTACAAACCTTATGATATTCTGGGTGGATCGACACTCATCACAGCCCTTTAATCTGCCAACCAGGATAATGCGTGCACACATCATCCCTCTGCTGAGAGATTGAAACGCTCAATTTGGAATAACTTTTCCCACCTAGCAAATGGAACATCACGACGCTGAGGCAGAGAAGAAAGCACAGTTCTAAAAGCTTTGCAGAGTTCCTGCGTAATTAGTCGCAGCCTCCCCTGAATATTAATTCACACCCCCGCCACCACCACCCCTTTCCTGTGATTTAGAGACTGTCTTTAGAACTACAGAAGAGGCATGGTCTCAAACCCCTCTTATTAAGTAGTCCGCAGAACGCACCCTCTGTTCTTGAGTGCTGTGCGGGGCTTATCAGTGCAAACAGTTTAATATTTATGCTAAGAGGATTGTCAAAAGCAGCTTCTGTTGCTTTAATTCTTGTTTTAAATAAATAATGAGAACATTTAAACACATTACTCTTCTTGGGGCCCTGAGGTCAGCTAATCTTATTATTTATGAAGTGATGGGCTACATAATAGTACTTAGAGCGTGTTAACAGACGCCATTATCAGGGCCTGATGCAGAGAGCTCAAGATATATTGGAATGTTGTGTGTAATGCACGACGGATTGAGTGCATGGCATGCCGGTCCGGCAATTAGCCGCACGAGAAAACAGGTGTTCGGTTGAAGGACGTTTTCCTGCGGGGCTTCCCCGCACTATTAATAACTCCCCAGGGAAGATGATGTCTTGTAGTTCAGCACCTTCTCTGCCATCGGGCTTGGGCATGGGTCCGGGATGGCCCGTTTCCGGATCTCTTACACAGAAGACGAAGAGTGGGTGTGCCCACTGGTCTCTGGTTTAGAGAGAAATGCGGAGAAGGTGGGGTAGGGGGCGGGGAAAGGACACATTTGTCTCTTCCAGATGTACTCACAGGACAGACGGTCCCCAGCTGATGATGGTTGGACTTCTGAGTTGTTGTTGTGGGTTGTTTTTTTGTTTGTTTTTCTTTGACTTTACAACGGTGCAGAAGCGACATGCGTGAAAAAGTCACTACCTAACATATTCAGCACCTTAGTAGAAAACAGGCTTTGTGTTAGGTGACTTTGCCTCGCTGCAGGCTGTCGCAAGTGTTCTGAGCACACGTAAGGCAGGATCGGCTGAGCTAGGCCATTTGACAGGTTGGGCATTTCAAATGCGTTTTCGACGTTTGCTGGGTTTAACGGGATGCAACCCCGGTCTGAGTTGAGGACCGTCTATATTTCTTTCCCGGGTACACACAGCCACCACCATGTACTCCGAGAGAGTAGAGAGAAAGTGTTCAATTCTTTATTGCAATTTGTGTTCCTTTCCCTCTGATCCTCTTTATTTTTTTTTTCCTCAGATGAGTAAAGCCAAAGCTGTTCTCTTTGCCAGACCAATTTGAAATAAGCTGATCTCTCTGAGAGGTAGCCTCCTGCCAAAGTGTGTTGACGGCGTCCCAACTTTTTTCCTACAAGGCTGTGATTTAGTTGCGTGTGATAATTAATTTCGGTATTGATGAATAATCCATTTAATAAAAACCGTGATTTAAGTGTTTTCCTCAGGGAGTAACTCTTGCTAGCCTCTTAATTTAATTTTGTGGAAGTTTTCCCCACCTATTCATCAGTGGAAATGATTATTAACCTCTATTTGCATATATCCTTATAAATCGGTCTCTCCTTGGAGTGCCTTTTCCCGAGCAAAGCAAGCTGGGACACTTGTAAATCTCCAGGATCTCCAAAGTCAATCCTGGTCTGTAATATTGTTTAATCTATTCTCGGACGTTTTAATGCAGTAAATTCAATTTAATCTTTCCCAGTAATCTAGTAATACATTGAAATCCCGCAAACATTTAAATCTGATAATGGCTTAATCACACACTTTAAATAACAGTTGAGATAATGAAAAAAATAATGCACCGTTTTAAAGGCAGAGTAACCGAATTTCCCTGGTGATTGGCTTCTAGGGAGCCACTAGAGGAGATACGGATCTGGGAACTGAGAAAGAAGACGTTCCGGCGCCACTTCCTCCCCCCGTTGCAAACCCCCGCTTTCCGCCTCACGGGCTCCTCCGTCCCCGTCATCGCCGCCACCACCCCGCGGGATCGGCCCCTCGGCGGCGGGGCCTTCCGGGAATGGCCCCGGGTGGGTGACTTGCCTGTCCTTCCTCTTCCAGGTGCCAGTCCCGCGTCGCCTGCACCCTGCCCGTGGATCAGAAGCCAGTGCCGGCCACACTGGGAAAAGGAAGACACCTCGATGCCGCTGCCCTTCGACCTGACGGACGTCATCGCAGACCTCAGAGCTCTGCTCGCGGCCGCGAGAGCCTAGGCGGAGCATCACGTCTCGGCCCGACGGGGCGGAGGGTGCGCTGCCTCCCCTCCTGCGTCCTCGCCTCGCCTGGCCGTGGGGCTCGGGCCCGGGCGGGAGGGGGCGAGTCTTCTTTTAGATTGTAGGACCCGCAGCCCAGTGAGACCCGGCTAGGGAATGGAGCCCACACACATTAAAATGGTTTAAAATGACACGGTGTCATACTCTGCTTTGGTATTAACAAGACCCGCCCCCCCCCCAAAATATATCATCACCCACTTGGATTTTTAATGTGAGCCATTCAGCTCCCAAGGGCGACCCCAGCCTGTGGCCGAGCCTGGCCTACTTTCTCCTCCTTAACCCTTTTCAGAGACCCGAGAGCAGACGGCTCTGAACTGTCTGGGGAAGACAGACTGCGAGACACCCCTCCCAGCACCTCACCGCAGCCTCCAGAGGCTACGCCGGCCAGTGTGGCGGCCGCTGGCCACACGTGGCTTCTTAACTTCACATCCGATTTCAATTGTAATAAAAAAATTGAGCTCCGCTACCGCATACGCCACGTTTCGAGTACGTACTCGCCACGTGTGGCCAGCGGCCACCGGATGGGACGGCAGAAGACACAGAGCCTTTTCATCCCCGTGCAAAGTCCTGGGGGACACAGTCCTTCTACACAAAGTTCGGGGGCAGGGGATGCTCTTGTCTGTCTCTCTGGAGCAGCTGTCCTGTCGGCCAAATCAGTTGGCAGAGAAATGGCTCACCGAAGAGTTCTCTTCCCTTGTCTAAGGAGGGACTAAGTACAAGCCTCCACTGTGAGTCCTGCGCTCTGCGCACGGGAACGGAGAAGAGGTGGAAATGAAGTTGGCATCCTTTCGTCAGGAAGGTTCCCAGGTCTAACGAAAGGCACGCGGCCCTGGTAACACCGCTTCACGGATCGAGCCAGCGTAGAATTTTTTCCCTCTAAGTCCCCATCCACATGTAATGACAGGCGAGACTGAGCTTTGAAGGACCCTGGTGCCCCATCCTGAAGACATTGGGGCATTAGAAGTCGCTGTAGAGCCGAGGTTAAAACCTGGGCTCTGGCTTCAGGATGCCGGATCCAAACTCCCACTAGCGTGGTGACTTTCGGCCTGGTACCGTGGCTCGGTTCCCCCATCTGTACAATGGGGCTGCTGAAGGCACCACCTCACGGGGTGAAGACAAAACGGGATGCTCTAGAGGCAGACGTATCAGAACGATTTCTGACGTGTAGTTGAATACCCAATAAATATTAGAATTTTTATCTATTGGTAAGGTGACCTGGTAGAGACAGCTCCCCCTCCCTTCCCGATCCGTGTGCCAGTGTTGTCTTGTGATGCCGTCAACCCGTCTCTCCCTCCGGGGCCTGGCTCCTGCCCTTTGTCGACCCCAGAAATCGTGAGACCAGTTCGCACCCCCCATCCCCGCCCTAGCCCGCTGCTTCTCGTGATCGGTTGCAGCATCTCAAAGGTGGAGAGCTCTTTGCCCACCGAGAGGCACACTTTGGACCAAACCTCTCCCGCCACAGAACGGCGCTGGTTCAAAGGTAGCGACCCTGACACGAGGCCCACAGCCACAGAAAGGTCGCCTCCCAAAGCCGCCAGGGTTTCACCGTCGCGAGAGTCGATCTCTCCGACCTTGGATGAATTCCCCGATGTCCTTGAGCCTCCCTATCCTCATCAGCAAAGGAGACGACGGAGTGCTGCCTCACGGGGTCGTCGTAGCCCGAAGGCCATCCCGTGGCTGAGTGCCTGGCACAGAGAAGTGGGGTGTGGCGGGGGGGGCCGGCACCCCGGGGCTGTCCCGCTCAGCGTTTTGTCTCACCCCCACGGTGTTCTTCGTTGTGTGTTTCATTCATTAGGTGCCGATATTTAAAAATTAGGAGGTGCCGTATAAAATACAGGTGCAGGTGGTCGCTTGGGAATTCAGAACATCCCGCAGGCCTCGGCCTCCACCTTGGTGCTGGGAACAAGGCTGAGTGTCTCCTCGCCCTTAGGCGGGGAGTGACCCAACCTCCCCACCCCAGAATCATATATCATGAACTTCACCCCGTCAGGCCGGCGCTCTCCAAACCTACTTGCCGGCACCCCTAGAGGAGAAACGCACAGTAGCGTTGAGTGTTTACCCCCATGTTTGTGCATTGCGCCCAAGCTGTCTTCGTGGACGACCACTTGTACCCATGTGTCCTGTACATCATCAAACGTTCGCAAACAATAAAAATGTTGGAGGGACGAGCCACGAAACGAACGGTCCTGTGCTTTTCTCCGCACGCCCCCGGGGGCGGGCCTGCCCGCTCGGCCTGGGCGGTGCCCAGGTGGAGCTGGGTCTCCGAGAGCACTCGGTGGGGCCGGTGACAGCCGGCCCGGGCTGGAGAAGCCACGACCTGAAGTGGAGCCAAAAGGTGAGGCCACAACGTCTCAGGAGGCGTTGGCTTTCGGTGAGCGCGAACTCCGTGCGTCTGAGGACGGCGTGTGCTCCGTGGGATGGTTCCCCGCAGGAGGGGTGGCACGAGGATAAAGGGGGGCTGCTCGGGACCAGGACGGTCAGCGGCAGGGCCGAGGGGAAGCGGGTTGCTCCCCTGCAAACCAGCAGAGGGTTTTCCCGGGAACACGGCCAGTTCGCGGCTGAGGGAGCAGGGAAGCCTTGTCCTGGGACCACCTTGAGTCAGCGTCCCCACCCGCTTCCCACCCGGCTCCCCCTCTCCCCCATCCAAGCTATCTGGAGAAGAGTGATCCGAAGAGACCCCCCCATCCTCCCACCCCCCACTCCCCACCCCCACAGATCTTTCTTGACCATCCCCCACTGCTCGGGGCGTGGTGAGCCCTGGGCCTGCCAGTCCCCCACGCCTGATAGGCTCTTGCCGCATAGTAGGGAGACAGACAATAGAGCAGCAAATAAATAACAAGATGGTTTCAGGTCTGTGTAAGGGCCTGGGAAGGAACCCGCTGGGTGAGGGGGTGGGGGGCAGCTGGGGTCTGAGGCCGGGTGGCTGAGGCTGGCTGATCAGAAGAGGGGGGGCAGCTCTTCCAGGAAGCACTGGTGTGGGGGTTGCTCTGGGAAGGAAAAGGGCCTCAGTGGCCAAAGCAGAGAGACACGAGAGGAGGGGTGAGGGAGACACAGGCAGGGAGGTGCTGGACCAGGGTGGGGTTTGCGTTCAATGCCCCGAGAAGCCCCGGGATCTCTCTGCGGGGAAGGGGGCGCAGCTCAGTACGGCCCTCATGCTTTAGAGGGTCTGAGGGAGCGGACGGCTCCGTCCCAAGGCCTGGCATTCTCACTGGGACTGTCCCTCATCCTGGGGCCGGGTCTCGAGATGAGACCAGTATCCTGCAGGCCCCCCAAGTGCACGCGGTCACCCCTCGCTGTCCCGTGCGTGCCACACCGCTCCTGTGTTCCCTGTTGCTTCAGCCCAGGGGACTTGGCTGGGCAGGGGAGGCCGGGCCACAGTGTCGCTCATGACACGGTTTAAGTAATAAGCTTCTAAAGCCATCACTAACTGAATCGAGGCTGCCAGAACGAGACTCCACAGGGCCCTACTGAACGGACACCCCACACTCAAACGGACATTTTGTGCGTGTGTTTTGAGGGACGGTATTTTCTATTGCAACTTTTATTATTATTATTATTTTATTATTATATTTTTTTACTGCTCTAGTTAAGGCTGATTTTACCACTGGGCAAAGGGCATACGTTTGGACCCACGCCACGCTAAAGGCTGTTCGTTTTGGAGTGCTGTCCAGGCGAGGGCATGGCAGGCAGGGGATTCTCGTCGGAAAAGGCGATTCTCCTCCAAGCAGATTGAGCAGAGGAGCAGCGTGGATTAAAATGCGCTGACGTGGTCATGCCATTTAGCCAGTCTGCCTTTGTTCCTTGGTGATTAAATGGTGTTTTTAATTATGTTTCATTGGGAGCCATAGGTATCGCAGTGGTGAAATCAATTTGACAACCGTAAAGGGGGAGGGGAGGCCCAGGCGCATCGTGGGGTTGGCGGCCGCAGCCCCGGAGGCTCGTAGGGCTGCGCGGGGAAGGGGGCCGGCAGGGGAGGCAGCCGGTAATGACTTCCTGCAGGACAGCCGGGCTCCCCGCGCCTGCTGCTCTGTCTAGGAGGCAGGTGTCAGTGGCTGTCAGGAAAACGGATCCACCTGGCTCTCTCCGTCACCTGAGAGACCCCGATAGAGTCCCAAGCTGGTTGGGAACTCCAGGAAAGCGTCTGAAAGGTTCGTTTCTCGTTTCTCCCTATGCACACGGGGAAAGCGTGAGCAGCCCCGGACCCTGAGCCCAAGCCTGGCCCCGAGGGGCACTGCCCCATAATTCTTCAGGCCGTCAGTCCCAACTCCTGTCGGAGGCAGGAGATTCTTCCAGGTGTCATACCCAGGTCTTCCTCCTACGATCAAAGACCGGTCCCCTCTGCACCTCTGCCCTGTCATCCCTGCTACCATGGATCGGATTTCCTAATCTTATGACCCTGGGTGCCAGTAAAGGCTTCTGGCCGCAGGGCCCGTTCTGCGTGTGGCCCTAAGTTTACCCCCCTTTCGAGCCTTCGTTTCTTGTCCGCAAAAGAGGAATAACAGTAACATAGCTTCCACCTAAGGTCGCCGCGAAGACGACACGGGTTGCCGAGCAGCATGGCTCTGGCAGCGCCTGGCGCGCACGGGTCTGAGGATTGCCGTCCCCGTTTCCTGGGACAACAGTCGTAGCTTTGTGACTCGGGCAGGTCGCTTGACCTCTCTGTGCTCTGGTCTTTGTGTAGGTAACGGGAAGGTGCTGACACCTGGCTCGTTGGACTGCTCGGTCGCCACGATCACGCATATCAGGTGATCCGTCATCTCGCGTGCTAAGTACCGAAATACTATGTCACCATCCCGTATATCCCGCTTGCTCCTCAGAGCTTCCATTTGTTCCCAGGCTGGCAGCATGGCCCGTTTTATAAATGAGATACTATGAAAAATGATTCCTCAGTACTCCCATTATTACAGCGGGATTAGGTCACCCATTACAATTCCAGATTTGCTTAAAAACTTCTTGCCTCACCTTCTAATGGATGAGCTGTGTACAACAATTGTTTATTGACGCTGAATGTCTAAGTACCAGGGTGAGTCTATTCCAAGGGGGGGAGCGTTAATTAACTCCAGCTTGAGATGCCGTGATCCTTTTTCAATGGTGCAGTTCGTGCCTTTGCCTGCATTTACTCTTCATCAGCCCTGCAAGAATCGAGGTAAAATAGTTCCTCCGCACATGTGTGTCAAGCTAAATGGATAACAGCAGATACAGATCTGTTGCCTGTCTGCACTTGCCTTTAGACAAAATTCATCAATTTTACAAAAGCCACTGACTAAACATGGCACCAATACAAATGAGCGCTCGGAGCACGCGGGCTTCCCCGTCGTTTTTAATCTGGTAAGTGCAGTGGCTTCCTGCTGAGGGATGGGCCTTGCTAGTTGAGCACAGCGCGGTGCCCCCTGGTTGGGGACAGGAAGGTCAAGGCCATTCTACAGGAAGTTTAGGAAAAGCGTCATGGTTTCCGGACCCTGTGGGGTTCGTGACTGTCCCTGGGAATGTCCTCTGCTGTCTTGCTAGGTATCGAAGATTGAATGAGGACCACCTCAGTGGTGCCACCTTCGAAGGTACCTTGCTTGCCCTTCTGAGCTTCCGAGACAAGGGCAGAGTCTGCCAGCTGCAGGGAGCCCCTCAGGAGAAAGTCCCCAGCCTGGTGCAGCCCCCTTCTCCTTGGTAGAGGCGACGTCTGGGAGGAGGGGGACTTTGTAAAGCCCGATGCAGTTTCAAGGAAGGAGGAGGGGGAGGATGTGTTTTGCAAACCTGGTTTACTCTGGGCGGTAATGGAAGACTGGGCATACGTGAGGGTCACTTCTGATCAGACAAGGCCAGCCGGACACAGGGGTGGCACGCGGCTCACTTTTGAGGTCACAGGGACAGCCAAGAGGGAGGAGGAACGCAAACACCTCTTGCACAAGATAGTCTCAAAGAATACGTCACGGCCTTTTTTTAAAGATTTTCAGACCCACGCACCCTGCAAAATGAACCAGACCTAAGCAGTGGTTTGTTCAGTGCTTGGTCAAATAACCTCGGTGCCTTGAGACACGGAGGGAGTTGTATCTTGGCAGGACTGCTGTCCCCAACTGGAGGTCCTTTTTAATGCCCCCAGGCAGGGCTTCCGTCTCTTTCTGTGGAGCAAGTGCAGTTAACCCACCAACCCCGGGGCCCGAAAGGGCTGAGTCCATTTCCCAAAGCAGCGGCATGTACCACTCGTATCTCACCCAACCCAGAAAACCGGACCTCTGGCCACCCCGCTGTCCCCCCCCTCCCCCGCGCCGGGACGAGTCACACAGAGATTTCCCGTTGATTACACCTTGATTAGAGTCGGGAAAGAAGCAAGCCAGGTGTATAGGGTTCCCACTGTCCTCCCCGCCCCCCGCGGCTCCGGGCCAGGGTCAGGCTGCGAGGGCTCTCCGGGAACACGGAACAATCAAGCCCTGTTTACCATGACGTTTCGTTTTCTTTTCTCAAAATCAAAACAGAGGTTAGCAGGCAGCGTATTTCATACACGTCTCTTGATCAATGGAATGACCTGTCAGAAGCCATTAAAGGCCCCATTAGCTTGAATGCATTCAAAGCTAAACCATTGGATCATTTAAGGGCCTCAGCGATTGTTTTTAATATACTGTACATTGATTTCTCCCTGCGAGCCGCAACATAAGTTTGAAACTAACTGTGTATGACTAAGGCTTCATTTGCTGTCGTCTCCAGCCCTCTGTGAGAAGCAGACACGTCTGCGTATCGTTTTTAAAGAGATGCAGACCCTGCTGGTTTCCCCAAGGCTCAGCCTGGATCGCGCTGCTGAGTTGTTCCCCCCTTCCCCACCCCGAGCTTCCTCCCATTTCTTCGTGCCCATGAAGTGAGCTGTGTGTGCAAAACGGGAGAGGCGTCCCAGCCAAGAACCCCAAGTGAAGGGCGGCAGGGAAATTTTCTGAAAGCATGAAGCCCCAGCGGAGGCCAAAACTGAAGTGCATTTGACAGCCCCGGGCCAGCAGAACTGTGCCCAGCGCAAAGCAAAAGAAGTGTGGCTGTGTCGGGAGCATCCCTGATGGAGGTGGAAGAGGCAGGTGAGAAAACTAGCCCCATCCTGCCAGCTCTGGGTACCATTGACCCTCTGGCCTTAGCCAAAATGGTTTCTTCTAACAAACACTCGTTGATGGCTTTCTAAATACCAGACTCTGTCCTGGGAACGCAAGGTCCCTGTCCTCAAAGTCCCGTTCTTCACCAGAATTTCTGGCCGCAGCCCCCTTGCTCATTTTAATAGAAAGCCTGAGAATGAGAAAGCCGTTTGGGCCCAAGTAGTCATTACCACATTCGCAAAAGTATGCACGCCGAAGAGAAGTTTGTTTATGTTTACCCATTCTACAGATGGGGCCATTCCAGCCCAGATGGAAGGAATTAAGTGATTCAAGGTGAGTTATAGAAATTGGATTTCAAGTTTCTGGTGTGTATTGAGATTTGGCAAGAAGATGGACATTCTCAAACCCCCCCCCCCAGGTAAACCAGAAGTACATTGAAGAGGAGGATGGTTCCAGGTTGCTTACCAGTACGAGAACAGCCTACCCCCTCCCGCGATTCCAGCCCACAGAGGCGACATTTCATTCGTTTGTGCACCATGATTCTTTTTTTCTTGGGCCACAAAGGTCCACAAAATCTTAGCGATTTTAACTACCCAAATGAGCCATTGGAATTTGTGGGGCAGGATCTTAAAAATCAAAGAGACTTAGATTCATCATCCGAAACACTGGCAGGTCAAACAAAAGTCAAAATAGGAAAATCAAGAGCAGGAGCCAGGAAATTACAGCCCACCGTCAAATCCGGCCCACTACTTGGTTTTATAAAATAAAGTTTTATTGGAACACAGCCACGCGCATTCGTTTATTTCTTATCTACGGCTGCTTCCGCAGAGTTGAGTGGTAGTGGGGCCCACAGGGACTGACATATTTTTTACCGGCTTTTTACAGAAAAGATTTCCTGGCCCCTAGCCTAGCTCAGGATAGCTGTGTCGCCTGTGATCGTGCATGTTCACTGATCGACATCACGTCCAGCACTTAGGAATTGCTCGAGGCACGTTAACGGTGACGGTAGATCTCGACGGTACCCCAGCCGTGAAGCACTCACGCTGAGACCATACTCTGTACAGCGACATGGGGGGAAAAAAAGCATTCGAGGGCAACACTATTAAGAGGCAAAATGGAATCCGGAGCACAACCTAAGGCTCTTCCTGAATTTAAGAAGCCCGAGGAATGCGGTCAGGGGACCCGAGGCAGCTGCCGCAGGACGCTGGGGAGCCACCCCTTGGCTTTGAGGCTCAGGCACCAGAGGGCGGGTCTGCAGGGGAACGGGCCACAGCCTCATCTGCCCTGCAGAGCTGCTGAGGGACAGGCGAGGGATCGCTTCTGAACGTCCCTGAGCCTTTCTGCTCCGGGAGCAGCGCTAGGATTACTCTATGCCTCATTAGGAGAGGTAGTGGTCTGGTCTACGGTCTTTTATTTTGTTTTGTTTTGGAGAGGCTTATGGTTTCTAACTCACAGGGCTGAATAACGTCTCCGGATGAAGGGTCAGTAAAACATGAGCACTGCTTAGCCGGTGGTTGACTCATCGCCCTGACACTTCTGACTCTTCGAGCTCCTATCACGGAATGCCAAATCGCCCACTTCCGTTCGGAGGTTGTCCTCGTAGCAAGATTGCCGAGTGAGCGCAGTCATTCGTCGCTGTCTCCCCACCCGTGGTGAGCTGGTCGGTTCTACTCGCCTCCTTCAAGCCGCCGCCGTCCGGACTCGCCTGGGGTCTCGCCTGCCGCGCTGACGCTCTCGTCACCCGGACCCTCCAGTCACTTGTAAGTCGCTCCGTGTCGATCTATTTTCACTTGTCCGTCACCGGAGTGTTGACGAACCCTTTTGCGCTTGTCCAGTTTGGGTGCCGTATTCAACGGCAAAATCCCAGAGGGCGGAGTTCACGGGACCGAACGTTCACGTCTGTTTCATTGCATCTCTTAAGCCTCATGTGCCCCAAATCGTTTGATATTTATTAGCTACCAATCCAGCGAACGTTCAGCTGACACATAATAGATGCTCAATAAACATTTATAGGGGGGGGAGGGCGAAGTGAGTATCCCACAGGGACATTCGATCAGGAGGTGCTGATATGATAGGCAGTTATCTGAGCTGGTGGTGGGGGCGTACAGGAGGTCTTGGTCTGTCTACAGTTAACAGGGATGGGGAGAAGCACCCCAAGGAAGGAACGGGCAAGACCTCCACGTAGGGATCAGGCCCTAGTCAAGCTGCATAGCATTCAGGAGAGGGATCCAGGCCAAGCACAGCTCAACAGAGCAAGAGACAACCTGCCTTAGCCAGTGGAAGGCTGGATGAGCTCGGCGGACATGGATTTGGGGCATCTGGGCTGGGGTTGGCAAGACTAATTTCAGATCCCACTGGCCTGGGGTCATCAGGCCACTAAGACAGTGGTGTCACATTAAACATTTAACTCGAGAATTCAATTAAAGGTGTTCAGCAACCACAGACACCCAAGGTCCACAAGATCATAATTATTACATCCCCAACTTGCACTCAGAGTGTGGGGAGATGGGAGATGAGAATCTCTTTACCCTCATTTGGGAAATCACCACACGGCTTCAAACACATGGGATAGGTACTTCACCTG
Organism: Eonycteris spelaea; assembly: GCA_003508835.1. NCBI lineage: Eukaryota > Metazoa > Chordata > Mammalia > Chiroptera > Pteropodidae > Eonycteris > Eonycteris spelaea. The sequence continues at coordinate 3,067,813 of PUFA01000071.1, read as the reverse complement.
GCGCTCAACAGAAAAACCACAATGCGTTCCAACAGCAGAGTGAAACTGTCCAGACATTTCTCCAGAGAGGACATACGGGTGGCCAACGAGACCATGAAAAGATGGTCAACGTCGTTAGCCCTTAGGGAAATGTGAATAAAAACCACTGCACACCTACGAGGATGCCTATAATTTTAAAAGTAGCAATAACACCACTAGTTGGCCAGGAGGCAGAGAAATGATCCCGCATACAATGCTGGTGGGAATATAAAGTGGTCCAGCCACGCAGCAAAAACAGTTTGGCAGTTTCTTATAAAACTGAACATGCAATTGCCACATGACCCAGCAATGACACTCTTGACCATTTGTCCCTGCAAAATGATACCTATACTCGCCCAAAACCTGTTCACAAATGTTCACAGTAGCTTTACTCTTAATAGCCCCAAACTGCAAACAACCTTTGATGGGTTTGAAAGGAGCCCACGCCCCTCGTCACAAGGAGGCAGTCTGGTGCACACGGCCTCTCTGACCAAAGTGGGTCGTGACCCGATTTCAGTCTATGCGTGAACAGGGATCCAAGTAGGTCCACCAGCAAGGATGGCAGGGATGCTAAAAAAACTGGTTCTTAAATTTCTAGAAGCAACCAAAATAGGGGTTTGGAGTGGAAGTGATGGATAACACCACCCTCAATTTTGAAAAGACTATTCTGAATATTCTTTTAATATTTTTAACCTTTTTGTTCATAGATAACTGAAGGAAACTTCCCCGCACCCCGGAGAAAACTTTTATTTCTGCCGTCACCTCTGTGACCGCATTGCTTATGATGCTCATGGTCTCCACTGCCACCCCCGCCAGCTGTGTCTGCACCGTTCACTCCGGCTCCCCTGTGCTCACCCACCACAGGGCCTTTGCACTTGCTCTTTGCTCTGCCAGAACTTTCTGCTCCCCGATATCCAGCAGCTTCCTTCCCTGCTTTGGGGCCACTCCTTCACCTTCTTTAGGTCCCTCTCAGCTGTCACCTTCGAAGCCTTCGAAGTGACGCCTTTCTTGACCGCTTTGTACACAGTCGAGTGCTAGGGTTTTTAACATTAAGTTCGAAATTGTATTTTTAATAACAGCATTATGGAGTTGTAATTCACACCCCATAGTCAAGATTATGGTCTTAAGACTAATGTTAATGCTACCGTAATCTAGTTTTAAGGACTGTATTGTGTGGATTATAAAATGCCTTTTTCTTTTCCTAGTTTAAATGTCTCCGACATCAGGGCACAACTTACAATGACGGCATGCCATAGTTTAATTGGCAGGGTTTTATTTTTTCTTTCTTCGTGATACATAGAATGATGTCGTGGCTTATAACCAGGAGTATCTTTGAATCGATGAAATATGGTCACTGAAGTCTCCATCACCATTTATTCTAAGGAACTCCAAGCATGGGTTTCGCCTGGACTGTTGATAAAAACGTAAACTGCAGTATGAAGAGACCCCGTTTACAGCAAGAAAGCATCGGAGGGGTGGGGCTGTTGCATCCACGGTGGCTTCTGAGTTCACCTGTGCTGGAGGGCAGGCAATGTTTTCATTAATTTATGATTCTTGCTCTTCTGTTTGGAGTCTTTCCCTTGTCTTCTCTCCTGTTTCTCTTTCTCGAATGCTTGCTGGGGGATTTCTTTTCTTTTGAGCGTGTTAAAAACAATAATATTGAAAAACCTTCTCGGCGCCTTGGCCTTTGAAAACTGACATCAAGGTGAACGCCTAGTAGAAATTTGGGGCTTGCCGGGCTGCCACAGGCAGTTTGCATTTAAACAAGTTGTGACTTTGATTTAAGAATTTGACTTGATGGATAATATATTCCCAAGCAGGAGATGATGTATATACTGTTTCCATCAGAGATACCAAGTTCTGCGTGTGATGTGTTTATTTCTCTGAGTGGTTATGTGTTTAATAAATAATGTGGTTCAGTGGGTATTATTTTCATTTCAGTGTTTAATACCTCTACAATATGTCTCAGATTCGGGGTTGAATGACACCTCATAAATTATGAGCTGTTATTAGCTGCTTTCTCATTGCATCTTAATTATTAGGCTGAAAAGAGAGGGCAGACTTTTATAAGCATTCATATTTTCTGTTTACAAGGCTTTTACTGACGTCTAATAAATTTAATTACCTCTAATAAGAAGAGGAAATGAAGTTCTATTTAGCAAATTCATAGCTTTGAAATGCATCTTGTAGCTTTATGAGCATGGCAAACTCCAGGAAGGTGAAAGCCATTTAAAGAGCTGTTGTTGGGTTAAACTACCTGCAAAACTGTTAAATTATTTTTGTTTCCATTTTATTGCTTAACCTCCGGGGTAAACTTCAGGCTACCTGATAAAGCAGCCACTCAGGAACTTTAAACTTTACATGCTTTGCCCCACAGGGCCGAAGCAGGCTCCTGTATTAAAGGTACGTTTTCCAAACATAATTTTAAATTCGGAAATTGATTGTGTCTTGACCTACTCATTTCCAAGAGCTGTTCAATTCCAGACTCCTTTGTTTCACTCATATTATAAATCTATTGTTCTTTTAGGCTGGCGCCCAGCTGGTAAGGGGGCGGAGGGAGGCATTAAGGCAGCAAAGGCAAGCTCGTTCTGCCGACACCGCTACCATGTGAATCAGACCCGCAAGGGACTGGCCTCGGGCCGCAGGAAAGGCACGCGGTGATGTCAGAGCAGCACTTCCTGCAGAGAGGAGGAACATCGTAAAGACCGCTGGCTCGTAAAGATCATGTTTGGGGGACAAGGAATCCCATCACACATATAAAGACTTACTTTTATAGGTTATCAGACAGCGATTTTAGATTTATTTTTTGGGCATCTATCTTCCTGAATAACACTGTCAGGCATCTGAATTTTCATTTCTTGTAGTATAGTGGCAGACAGACCCTTGGAAAACCCATAACTCTTTCCTTCCTTTCCGGATCCTGAGGACCACTGTTCTACTTGCCGTCTTTATGAATTCAGCTATTCTGAGTATTTCATAGTGGAATCATACCGTGTGTGTCCTTCTGTGTCTGGCTTTTTTCACTTAGCATGACTTCAAGGTCGATTTACGGTGCAGCTTACGTCAGAATTTTCTTCTTTTTTACGGCTGAATAATATTCCCTTGTGCACATATACCCTATTTTGCTTATCTGTTGACTCATCGGTGGACACCTGAATCATTTGCGCCCTTTGGCTATGCCGATGAATGTTGCTATCAACCCAGGCATGTAAATATCTGGTCAAATTTCCACCTTCAGCAACTTGGAGTATGTACCACCTGCGGAATTGCTGGATCCACTGTAACTTCCTTGTGAGCTTTCTGAGGACCCGCCATACCGCTTTCCACAATGGCTGCCCCAGCAAAGCGCGAGCGTTCTGATTTCTCTACGTCCACGCCGACCTTGTTGCTTTCTTTCCCTTTGCTATATGCGCCATGCGAGTGGGTGTGAAGTGGCTTCGCACGGTGGTCTCAGCTCTTCTTGAGCCGTCCCGTGCCAAGTGGGAGCGAAGCCATAGCGGTCATTGTCCTTACGGATCGGAGAGAAATGTGTTCAGTTTGGCGCCAGGAATGAGCGCAGCCGTTGGCAAAAGTGCGGCGTGGATGAGTTCTGTCTTTTGTACCCATTCCTCCCGTGTCATACTCCCTTTTCACACGGCGCCTCTTACAGTCTCTCTCGCCTGTGGAAGTGCTTCGTTCATACCAACGGCGGAGGGAGACCTCTCCGGAGTGCTTGTCGTTTGAACACCAGGGAGGGCTTCACCCAGAGGGGACACCTTGGCACTGCCAAGAGTTCAGAAACATTGGGGTCCAGCCTCAGACCACCCTGCTGATACTTCCTATCTCCATCTACAGAGAGACCCAGTCTCCCCCACAATGGCAGGAAGACAAATAATCAGACCGTTAGATTGGACCCTAAAGAACATTTTGATCCACCATCCAGCAGACATTCACTGAACCCGCCAAGAGCTCACCTCCTGCAAGGCCCTGTGGGGTGTATAAATGGGAAAAGGCAGATGATGGAAACAATACAATGCGATTCGTGGTCCAAGGCTGATCAAGGAAATGAGGCTTCGGTACGCAGGAAAAGTGTCGTTTGCGCTGGGAATTCTGTTACAGGATCCTAGAATTCTAGAGCTGGAAGGGTCTTGGGAACCAGCCTTTCCAATTTCATTCTCAAGGAAAGAGGCTGAGACCCAACACAGTTGTAATGCTTGCTCAAGGTCATGTAGCTAGTGGAGTCAACGTTGGGTCTATCGCCCAAGGATCCCGACTCCCAGACCCCAGTGTGTGTCACAGACAAAAGCGATGCTCTCAGGGAATCCTCGGTGCCCAAACTTTTAAAGGACCTGGGAGGGTCCAGTCACCTCCCTTGAGCTCACTGGGGTTTATATTAGCTGGAGGCAGCAGGCTTCCTTTGCCTTGAAAGACCCAGGGCTGGCGCGTGGCTGGACCACTTGTCTGGGAAGCCAACAGCATCCTGGCCGAGCTCCCCTCCCTCTGTCCCCTTCAGCCCACCAGCAGTCTCCCTCCTAGCCCTGAGCAGTGCCCACACCCCACCCCGCCCCCACAAACTCTCACAGTGGCTCCCATCGTCTGCTTGGGATCTGCTGTATCAGCGAACACACATTCTCGGGGGCACCTCTTACTTTGACCTTTAGAATCCCTGCCGAAGAGCATATATTTTTAATCTAGATATAATTCATTTACCACAAAATTCATCCTTCTTAAGGGTGTGATTTAGTGATTTGGGGTACATTCTCCAAGTTAGGCAAGCACTATCCAAATTTAGAACATATTTTATTACTCCGAAAAGAACCCTATACCCATGGCAGCCGCTCCCACGCTCCCCCCCCCCCGGCAGCCGCTCATCTCTTTTCTGTCGCTATGGCTTGACCTATTCTGAACGGCCCGTGTCGGTGACCTTATACAGCGCGTGTGGCCCGTGTGCCTGGCTCCTGTCACTTCGCGTACTCTTTTCGAGGTTTATCCGTCTCGTGGCATGTATCTTCTTTCCTTCCTTCTTGTGACTGAATACTATTCCGTTGTATGAGTAGCCCGCATTTGCCTGTTTATTCATTAATTCGTGGCGATTGGGCTGTTTCCACCTTTGGGCTCCCGTGTAGAATGAGGCTGCGAACGTTTGTGGAAGTTCCGGTGAGGGTGTTTCAAGATCACCTAGGCGTGGAATTGCCGCATCATGCAGTGCCTCTATATTTAACTTTCCGAGGACCTGCCAGACCGTTTTCCGAAGCACCTGCGTGGTCTCACGTTCCCTTCGGAAGTGTGGGAGGGCTCCAGTTTCTCCGCTTCTCCACCAACACTCATCACTGTTTGTCTTGTGATTATAGTCGACTGCTGGGCACGAAGTGTTACCTCCTTGTGGTTTTGATCTGCGTTTCCCCGGTGACTCATGGTGTTGACTATGCTTCCGTGTCCTTATTCACCATTTGTATTGTCTTCGGAAAAAGGTCTGTTCTGATCCTTTGCTCGTCCTTAATTGAGTCATTTCTGTGTTTACTATTGAGGTGTAAGACTTCTTGTATGTTCTAGATACTCGTTCCTTATCAGATAGACAACCTGCGAATATCCTCCCGTTTTGTGGGTCTGTTTTACCTTCTTAACAGCGTCCTTTGAAGCACAGAAGTTTTAATTTTGATGAAGTCCGATTTCTTTGGGCACTTGTGCTTTTTGGTGACGCATCTGTCTACAGGTTTTTAAGAACCCCTTTACTTCCTGCCTAAGATGACACTGAGTGACATTCGAAGGTCATCTTTTCCTGTTTTCCTGACCAGGGCTCCCAAAATGCTCTTGAAGGAAGACATGGAGGGGCTGTGCTGTGGGCATAGCTGGGGAACGACTCCCCAGGGGTGGGGTGGGAGGGCGGGCATAAGTCATGGGCCAGGGTGTTCACCATGTATAACTCTCTTTAAGCTCATTCGCGAGGGGCGAGGAGTTCATACTGGCTTTACAACGTTTTAAACGATGGAGACGGATATCCAGCTGTCTCCTGTAGCCTTTTTCAAATCTTCTGCAGGCCTCTCGGCTTCTGGTCAGGGTTCGACCCAGTGACCATTCTCATTCCCGAAGAGCAGGCTTTGAGTGGCAGAGAGCCCTTCTGATGCGGCCTTGGATCCATTTCCGCGGGAGACTCCGCCAGTCTTGGTGGCTCAGGGACGCCCCCTCCGTCCTTTCCGTCGGGCAGACGGTCTCATTTCGTTAGGAGTCCTCGTTTCTTTGAGTGACCAGCTATGGGTTTCACCCTCTGAAAAGCTTGTGACTCTGACCAAGCCTGACTTGGGCCGTGGTGGAATTCACTCACAGGGGTCCTCTGGGGACGTCGTCTGTTCCCGAGCAGGAAGGACCCAGAGGGGGTCCCGGGCAGATCGTGGCACGCTGGAATTTGGGAGATGCCCTTGGGCTGCTTGGGGAGGCCATGTCCTTCCTTCGCACCTGAGGTCTGACGTGTGGGGTCTGAAGGCAGATCACTGCTTCTCCCCATCCTGCTCTCGGTTCTCCGCGTCACCTGGCCCGCTTCCCGAGGCCGGCTTCCAACCAGCTGCCCGGGCACGGCCAGAGTTCCAGATTCGTAATGGAAATAAATGACGTCAGGGCTTCCAAGAGGGACCCCTGGTGTTCGTCAAGTGACGCTTTCGAGTCCACCGCCTGCGGCTTGGCCCGTGGGCACGCCACCGAGCAGAGCACAGTAAGAGTGAAGCGTGCTGGGAGTGGGCCGAGAAGGCTCTCGGCGTGGCCGCGGAAGGCGGGATGAATCCGCTGCCTGATGGGAGGGATCCGTCCAGCCTCATGGCCGTGGCCCTCAGATAGGTCACGCGATTGATAGGCAGGAGATGAAACACCCTGCCTCCTTCTCACGTAACTGGGACTTAGAGAAAACGAATCCGATTCGGAGCTCTCCAGGGTCGGCGCCGGGCTCCGCTCCTTCGGAGCTGGGAGACGGAGGGTCTGGAGAGGTGGGCATCCTGTCTTCGCACTGTGCACCCGCGAGCCCGGAGGCCCAGGGAGGGCGACAGGCACCACACGCAGCACTGGGGAGCGAAGGTCGTCATCTGACCTCACCGGCCGTGAAGGTTAAGGAGCTGGTGACGACTGATGGTTTCTCAAGGGCGCTTTGTGTGCAGATGGCTTTCCAGTGATTTAGGCAAGTCGTTAGTGGATCAATACTTCTCTTGGGCGTCTCTGAAATCCCTGGATGCGCGATAGTTGTGCCTTGGCAGTCATTCCTAATGAGCAATTGTGCCCAACGGGGGTGGGGGGAGCCTCCTCACTGTTTGTAGCTACCCTCTGACCGCCTACTACGTGCCACACGGCACGCAGGACGTTTGGGAGTGGGGGTTATTAGTCTGCATCGTCGTATAGAGGACTCAGTCACCTAAGCCTCAGAGGATTAAGTGTCTCGACAGCAGTCACACCGTCCCACTGCCCACGGTGCAGCACTCTCTCGCCCGCTCTCTGTTTGTAAGCTTATTAATGTGAGCGACCTTTCCGAGCCTCGGTTTCCGGGCTAAGTCACGGCCCAATGCCTGGCACATAATCACTACTGCAACGGATGACAGCGGAGGTGCAGACCCAGGTCCATCTGCTTCGGAAGCCCCATACTTTTCCTCATATCACAGGAACCTGGAGACAGCGAAGAAGGACGTCGTACGGCTGGATTTGGGACATGACTATATTTCTTGGAAGATGCATTTACTGATGGTGTTATTTCCATTGAGTGTGACTTGGGAGGGTCCCACTGAGCCGTTGATCGGTTCAGGATAGCACAGCACTTAAGAGCTCAGGCCGTAGAGTCAGGCTGTCTGGGCTCAAATGCCAGGGCCACCGCTTGGTGGCTGTGTGATCTCGGGCAGGCGAGGTAACTGTTCCGTCCCTCCGAGCACGCATTTATAGAATGAAGTCACTCGTAGACCCCTACCTCATAGGTGCCTGAGAGAATTAAATGAGTGAATACGTGCAAGTGCTCAATACATGTTAGCTGTTATTTATTCAAGGAATATTCCTCAAGCACCCACGTGTCAGGCATTGGGGATGCATCAGAGAAAAAAAGACAATTGTTCCTTCTCTCTCATGGGGTTTACATTCTGGTCTGGACGTACGGGGCAGACAAAGCAAATAAACCCACAAATAAGGAATTATAAATGGCACGAAGAGCCACCCTTGCACCGCAATAGAGTTGGGGGAGAGGGAGGTGATTGGGGAGGGCCTCTCTGAGGTGACATTTGTACCGATTGCTAGGGAAGTGGCCACGGCCGGGGAAGACCATTTCAGTCAGAGATCTGGGGACGGTAAAGAGACTCAGCATGTCTGAGGAAGAGAGAGGAGGCCCGGTGGCGGATGAGCGTGAACGTGGCGAGAAGTGTGAGCTGCAGAGGGAAGGGACGAAGAGTTTGGTCCCACGGAGCCCGTGGGTGGGGCGAGATGTTCGACTTTCCTGTGAAACCTTAGGGAAGTCCCGGAACGGGGTGGAAGCATGAGAGTGGCCTCGTCCGAGCTTCACTGCTGTTTGAAAAACAGGCCAGCCTAACGCCAGTCAACTGGCCAGGGCCAGCGTCAAGGACAGGGGTGGTGGGGACACACTGCATGTCTCCGGCGGAGAGTGGGGCTGCAGAAGCGTCCCAAACCAGGGGAGTGACCGTGTGGGAACATCACGGAATCACCAAAGGGCCTGGGCTGCCGGCCAGTGCCACCTACTGAGACCGGGGTGGGGAGCGGTGGGGGGAGGTGGAGGGCAGCAAGTTTGGGGGGACGACACCCACAGTTGTCCCTTCGCCTCTCATCATCTGAGTTCCCAGCAAGGGCTTCGGTCCCGGGTTAGATGAATGAGTCGGATCCACGCCAGCCGGGGAGAGTGGCTCAGAGGCCGGGCCGACCTGTTTGCGAAGATGCCCGGACCAGGGGGCGCACAGGCCCACTTCCCTCAAGAAAGAGGCCGGCCGCCCAAGCACCTTCTGCTTTGTCTATCCCTTCGTTTCCGTCTGACCACTGAGGCCTCGGGGCGAGCCGGGCCCCCCCCCCACCTCTTCGTTCCCTCTCCCCCACTCCAGGCTCAAGGTCTCCAGGCCCCCCGGGGAGGTCAATCTCTGGTCCCCTGTCCTCCTTTTCAGAAATCAAGAAGTGGCTGGCTCCCTGGTGGAATAATGGCCCGACCATCTGCGAGATGTTAACTGCATAATGGAATGTAACTCGAAGGGCTTTTAAAAACACGACGAGAGATTTTATTGTAACTAATCGTGATGGATGGTGAGTGTGGTCACACCAGGAACATCAATCTCCGTGCCAAGCCTCGAACTCAAAAAGCCAACTCCCTGCACAGTTCAGAGCGCCTCGTCCTCAGCCACGGGCGAGTCACACGGGAGAGGGTCCGAGACCTCATCTGCATTAGCGGGGCAGACGCCCGCGCCTCCCGTGGCCCCTGGCCACCCAGTTAGGGTTCCCTTCACAGTGAAGTCACTCTGGCCGCCTCCGCTTGAGCGATGGGCTGGCCCTCTGTGTCCCCTCGGCTAGCCACGCGGACGAGGAGGCAGGCTCGCGGGGAAGGGACAGGGCAGGGCCCGTGGGGGCTGCGACCCCTCTGCCATTTAATTAAAGAGAAGAATGAGTCAGAGACCGGGCCGAGCTCTCAGCAGACAAGTTCGCATGTAATAGCTGCTCCTGTGGGTGCCGCTCGCGCTGCTAGCGGCATGTGGCCAAGGCTCCTCCTTCTCCAAGTCCGTTTGCTCATAGTCAGGTCCAGGTCTGACGGCCGCTTTGGAAGGGTGAAGAAGACCGGACTTTGCATCAGAGGTTCTTCAGCTCTGCTGCTGTGCGACACTGGGCAAGCCACTTACCGTCTCTGGGCCTCGGTTTTCTCCTTGGTCACCTGTTAAGTGGGCATAATGATACCGGGCCACTTACCTTCTCTGGGCCTCGGTTTTCTCCTTGGTCACCTGTTAAGTGGGCATAATGATACCGGGCCACCTAATTCGATGGGCTGGAATGAGGAGCAAATGAAATTATGGGCGGTTCGAAGCACTTCGTGAAACATTAGAATCTATTGCTTTTTTTCCATTGGAATTTGGAAACTCAGAAAATATTCCTAGATATTTTACCCCCCTGTGGCGGGGCGGGGGGGGAGGGGGAAGAAATGAGAAAACGAGGTTGTTTTCACTTTCAGCATGGAGGTCTGGCTTGGCTTCCCATCTCCACCCCACAACCTCCAACTTGCCTTTTTTTTTTTTTTTTTTTACTCTCTAAACTCAGTATTTTGAAATCTGCAACTAAAAATGCTTCATTTTTCACATGGAGACTGTGGCAAATTCACCTTTGAAAAAATATTCTTCCACGTTGTGGACTTTTCTGTGGGTCTTTACCGCCCAATACTTTAATGGTCTGTAGGGCCAGAGGCCAGAGCCCAGGGGTCACAGAGGTCCCCATAGGCCAGGAAGGGCACATTGGTTTCGCCCAGGGGACCATTCCCACGACCGGCAGTGAAGAAGACTGTGCTTGAGGACTCCATAGGCTGCCCGTGGGCCATCCTCATCCTGCCCCTGCCCCTCTGATATTGGGGGTCCTCCTGGGCTCTGTGGGTATCCAGATTCTTCTCAGGGGTCCTCCGTGCCTGCCTTTGTATGCAGGCTCTTTGTCACTTACTGGCTTATTATTTACGGGATTGCAGCTTCCAGAAATACTTTAACATTTGGGTCCATTAGTTGCATTCTTCTCGGTTTTCTGGGATAGTTACAGACAGTGTCTTAATCTCAGATTTCTTTAAACATTTCTATGAAATTTCGAAAATGAGAGGGAGAGAAGCGTTGGGCTCAATTCTGAATCTTAAAACCACCTGTCTGGAGCAGTATAAATTTTTTTCAATTTATTAAGGTCATCTTTGGAGCTAAAAGATAATTCTTGTAAACAGTCTATGGAAAATTTAAAAGAATATTGCCTTTCTTTGTAGGGAATACAATTTCACATGTACACATTAAATTAATCTTATTGTATTATTCAAATTTTTATATCCTTATTTAACAATATTGAGTCCTTTTGTTTTAGAATTATCTAACTAAATAGTATTTTTCATTTTACTCTAAGAATCTCTGAATTTAATAGAGTTAACTAATTTATCTGGTTTTGCATTAATAATTAATCTATATATTATGAAAATAATGTTTGGTTCTCTATTATTTTGTTTTGTTTTATAGGCTTATTTGATTTCCCCTCCTTCCTTCTTAAAAAAAAAACCCATATAGATTATGTTTAATTTCTTCCTTTTATTAAAACATAATTTAGAAGGAAATACCTCATTTTCGTTCTGTTAGTGGAAACCTTTACCTTTTCCAAATGCGTCTTTGATCATTTTTCTCTGTCATTACAAATCGGTATCTATCAAACTTTCCCATGTGTATAATGGAAAATGTCTTGAATTTGTCTTTTACCTCATTAAATTGATTTTCTGCAGCATCCAACCTGCTGTTCGGATGATGATTTTTAATTAATCAATTGTGTTTTCTCTCCGTTCACTCTTCCCTTATCTCAGATTGTTTCGTTCTCATCCGGCCCCTTCCAGTGTCTGGATTCAATGTTCTCTCGAATATTGTTGAAAAGGCAAATCGGAAATTTTCTAAAGCCGTCCATTTCCTGCAGTCCGTCGACATGGTGAAAGGGAGGTTTCTATTGCCCTTCGGCGGCCTCTGTCCTCAGGTCTGCAGGATTGGCTGCGCATAGCGAGTCCTCTCTGCCATTTAGCAGGTGGCCAGCTCTCCCTGTCACCTCTCCTCCCAGCAAGGACAGTTAGGTTTCCTCAACGTACTTCCTAGGCAGGCTGCTCTGAAAAGGGAAGAGGGATGGAGAACAGGTCTCTTGGGTCCCTTCTCCTGGGTTCAGGCATCATCCTTATAAGAGCAGTAGCATTTGATCGACAGCATGACAACGACCAACTCTTTACTGTCTCTTCATTGCCTCGTGCAAGAAGCAAAACCATATAACATCACTCGGTCAGTGTCGGGCCTGTCCCTAGACCGTGGGTATTGTCTGATCTGATACAGAGATGATAATAACAGGGTTGTTGTTGTTTTATTTTTTTTCCAGTGACGGTTTGCTCTTTGGTTAAAAGATGTTAGTTGCATTAACTCCTGTTCTCAAAATTGATTCATCACTAATAATTATGGCTGTGTACAAAGATTTAGTCCATGACGAATACATGATAATGTAAGTTGTTTTACATTCACATATAACTGGAAACAGCCTAGAAGTCCAAAAATAAAGACCGATTGACTGATGCTTGCTGATACAGCCCTTAAAAATAATGTGGGCATATTTAATACATGCTAAGAGTTTCATTGTTTAACTAGTGAAAAAGTCAAGTGGCTGGCTCTTCTGTCACCTCTTCCCCAAGCAAGAGCAGTTCTGTGGGCTGATTTTCAGTGACAGTTGGCTCTTTTGTTAAAAGGACGTTAGTAGCTGCATAAATGCCTGCTTGAAACCGTGTTTGAGCTCATTTATGTAAAAATTGTGTGTGTGTGTGTGTGTGTGTGTGTGTGTGTGTGTGTGTAAGGGGATTGAGAGAGAGGGAGACAGAGAGAGAGGAAAGAGAAATAACTTAAAAATACATTGATTGATATGTTAATCTCTGGGTGAGGTAATTATAGAGATTTAAACATTTTTAATCTTTCGGCCTTCCTGAATTTACCTTCATTCTCTTCGATGCATATGTAGTCCTTTATATTAAGGGAGAAAAGATATTTTGGAAAATCAGTTTTTGAGAGGGAGTTTTAAGAACTCTTATAGATGTTTATATCCATTTTAGATGATTTTGGAATTGCTCTTTTTCCCCTCTAAAAAGACAAAATGAGAAAAACTGTATATTCCAGACATACTACTAATGAGAAGTCATATTACTACTCATCTTTATAATCTTGTTAAATGGGCAGGTTCTGAAATAACTTCTGAATTATCAAAAAAAAAAAAGGTAGAATTCACTTCCTGTGTATGCGCAAATAAATTTATGTTAATTTTTCTGAAAGCTAGTGAGCCGTTTCGATGTGTGACATTCACACCCTCGTGGCATTCTTGCACCAGGAGGGATCATAGGGGCCGTTCAGCGAGAGCTGGTTGGAGGTGGCTCGAGGCGTTTCTTCCCAACGTGCATGCGGTCAGGTCAGATTGGTCGCTCGAAATCGACTGTAGCGGGAGTGTTTACACCACGGGAATGGGCGAACAGCAGACGTCAGGCTCTTTGGCCTCCAGGAGCTGGTTGTTGATCAGAGCACCATTACTTCAGGGATAATCTAGTCCATGAAGGAAGTGGGGCTGGGAGAAGTGAAGGGACCTGCCCAAGGTCACAAGACAGCCAGAGGACAGAGCTGGCTCCACAGCCTGGCCCCCCGATTCCCTCCAGCTCCCAAGTGTCCCCAAGGGCTCTGCTAAAGTCAGCACACCTCAGGTTTTGCCATCGCCGAAGAGAAGTGTGTTCATTTCATTTAGTGGCAGGGAAAACCTCACTTCTAGGGTCTAAGGGAAAATGAGCAGCGAGCCCATAACCATTACTTTGCTTTATGCAGGTTCCCAGAGAGACTTAGAGTGACGAGTAAAGGCAGTTAATCTACATGGGAAACTAAGCGTTTATCAGATAATGGTTAAAAAAAAAAAGAAAAAAGAAAAGAAAAAGAAAGCTTAAATCCCTGTATTAAACAATACAATATTCTTACTGTTTGTGCAATGATTTGTTAATTAAATTGCTGCTAAAACAATATTTATTTTTCACCTCAAAATCAGCCGAATATCAATCTACAATCAATACAATGTTGCCAGGAGGCATCTCTTGCTTCAAATTTGCTTCGCAAAACTGCTGTAGGTAATTTATACCCAGTCAATAAGACATGTTTCAAAAGCCACTTTTCTCTCCCAACAGGCAACCTTGGTCTAATTTACAATTGGATAAGAACTGGCAAACTATACACACCTGAGTTAAATGTAATTTGTAATAGGATTTTTTTTTTTTTAAGCAGTCGTGAAAGGTTTGATTTCATCTGTTCGGTATGCAAGGAATCTCTGGCTATTTCTGGGACAATAACTGAAAACATAAATTGCTTTTGTCTCCCTTTCAGGCATAATTTTTTTGTTGTCGTTATTTGGGGGGGACCTTCGGGGACACAGAACATCGTCAACGCCGTCTCCAGGACGCATGTTTGCAGAATGCGTGGGTAACGACTCAGAGAGGCGTTAGCAGAGTTTGGATTTATTTGGGTTTTGGTTTTTTTTTTTTAAGGAAGGAAATCTTTTGGTGTTCCTTTCTATTTGGGTGGAGGCAAGGGACAGTAAGAACTGTCAAATGTGGGCTGAAAGCAAGGCTTGCAAATTAATCCCGGGGCTTGAAAGCTCAACAAAGGTTGAAATCTATAATTAGGGTTAGAAAGTGCGATTAACTTGTTAGGAAGCTGGGTGCCGTTTGGTGCCTCTTCGGCCTCCGAGTGTCCCGGCATTCGAGGCCTTTTCTCCGTGGGTCTCTGAGCTCTCGCCCCTGCATTCCCCCCGCCGGCTGCCAATTTGATTGGTTAAGTAGTTTGGACTGCACAATCCTCTCTTTTTCTTTTGGATTGATGTGTTTATTACTTTTTGTGACAGTGGCTCCCAAGGCAGATGTTCAATAAAGAAAAAAAATATATATATATATATTATATCTATCTGGTACAGACCGAAGTCAAGAGAAAAGCGGTGGAGATTGCAGAAAATTGGGAAAGTTATCATAAGCAGAGAGCTGTTATTGGCGATTTTGCTCCTAGCGTTTGTAGCAGTTGTGTTATTTACTCTTCCGTAGATGGGAACCTAGCTGGGAATTATTGAAAGGTGAGTTTTCTGAGTTTTAAATTACGCTCAGTGTGTGTGCATCATGCCCGCAGCTCATCGAAGGGCGAGCTAAATTGAAGCTCTGAGAAATGGGAGCCGTTGGGGTGTGTGTGTGTGTGTGTGTGTGTGTGTGTGTGTGTGTGTGTGTGTTTCAGAATGAGAAGAATGGACTTAGCGTCTTGATAATAAGGTAGTATTTATTTGGTGGCATCAAGGAGCAGGGTCAGGCTTGGACCTGACTGAAATATGTAACACTTGTCTTTATGGTTGGGGGGGGGCCCTGACTCTTGACCCTCACCCACCTCTATTGCTCTGTCAGGCTCCAAGTCTCTGGTCTACTGATCCTTCTCTTCTTCGTCCTTTTCCGCTCCCTGCCCATTCCCCAATTCCATGAAGACTTGCCTGCCCTCGGCACCTGCCACTCTGCTGGGGACCCAGTGACAAACCCATGCAGATGGATTTGCTCTAACACATCCCTCTCTTCTCCCCCAGCCCTGATATAACCCGTCAAGTCAGTTACCTGCTGAAGGTAGCACCTCACCCAGCGATTCCCCCAAACGGGCTTTGGCCCCCTCCCAGTCTCCCAAACCTCCATGTCACCCCAAAGGCCATTTTTAACAGGCTCATAGCCCTTCACTTCTCCTTCGGCATTCTCCTTCGCAGCCTAGGAAGCATTTTCTCTCCTGCACCAGTCCAACATAGAGCAAGAGTGTCGCAATCTGGCGGCTCACCGCGTTTTGGAATATTCGACCCAGAGAAGTATGTTGGCAGGGACGCTCCCTCTCTGGGCATTTCCTACAGCCCTCCCCACCCCGCCCCCCGCCCCAGCTCACCGCAGCTCTGAGAGGGCCCCGGGTAAGAAAACGCTCTTAAGTCTGGCTTCCACCTGCAGTTTCCCAAACTCTTCTGGCCAAGAAAACAATCATTCTACACAGATTTGTTGAACAGCCTTGGTGGCCGGCCTCATGCTAGGATCTGGGAAAGCATTGTGTAAAACAAAATGTGGCTTCTCTCCTTTGCCTTAAATAACTTTTCCTTGCCCTCCTCCCCCACCCCAAGGTACTGATGTATCTAGACCCAGTGTTCCACAGAGCACACACTTGAAAAATGTTTTCATAAATCAAAGGAGTGGCTTTAATGGTAAAGGTTTGAGGCATGGTGAATATTGTGGAGCCAGGAAGTGCTTTTGGTGACCTTAAAATCACAGCATTCGGAGAACAGGTCACTCGGGTGACGTAAAGACCTGAGAGCAAAGGGAGCTCACATTGATGAGAATGTAAGGACTGGCTGATGTGTAGCATAGGGTACCAGGACTCCCTCTCCTCCAACCGCCCTGGCTTACCCTAACTAGTGTTCTCCGGCCTCTCGCTTGATCCTTCAGAAGGGATGGGAGGCGAGGACCAGAGCTGGCAAGCAAGACAGCTGTTATGACATTATTGCTCCCCTCCCGGGAGCTGAGACATGTACGGCCTCACGGGATCAATCTGGCTGGCTTGGGTACTTATCGCCGGCTAGAAAGTGGCCTGGGAAAGTCAGAGCAGAGACCGGTGGCTTTTCTCTTGAGAACACACAAAAATCTGGAATTTTAGCTTCAAGAAAGAGGTGGAAGCCCAATAGACGATGGGGGTGATCGATGTCCCCACCATTTGTAATCGGCAGGTTAAAATCACAGTCAGTCCCGTTACTTCTTTTTCTGTCCAACGTGGCTTCTCAAGGCGATCTGTGAGAAGGTGACGTGGGTGGGCGTGGGCACACAAATAAAACATGCAATGTGACTGGAAGTGTCAAGAACGATGGTTACTTGGCGACGATGTCCCTTAAAGATAATTCATGCATCATTGCCCTTGCTGTGGCAGTTCGAAGTCATCAGCCTTTGCAGAGTTACACAGAGCAGCATGTGGAATGCCGTGAGGACCACGGCAGCTCTTTGAAGACTCAGCAGAAAGCCTAGTGTCCAGCCTGGGGGCTGTTGTGGGCTGAATTCCACTCTCCCATATCCACATGTTGAAGCCCTAACCCCCGCTCCCCAAGAACCTCAGAATGTGGCTGCATGTGGAGTTGGACTCTGAATGAGACAATTAAGTGAAAACGAGGTCTTTAGGGTGGGCCCTGATCCCATCTGACTGGAGGCCTTATAAAGAGGACGTTTAGATGCTAGACGTGCACACACACACAGAGACCACGTGAGGCTATGGCAGAGAGGCGGCCCCTGCGAGCTAAGGAGGGAGGCCTGGGAAGAAAGAGAACCTGCTGATGCCTCGACCTCGGACTTCCGGCCTCCAGAACGGGGAGGAAGCAGATTTCTACTGTGTCAGCCACCACGTCTGTGGGCCTTTGTCAGGACGGCCCCAGCAAATGCATCTCCAGGGGGACCTGGAGGCAGGAGCAGTTATGACTCAATATCAAACTCTTGCTGGAGACGTAAACACGTGGACAGCAGCGGAGGGGGAGGACAGTGGCGGTGGAGACAGATTTTCTCCAGTTTCCCCCAGAACCTTCGTGCAGCCAAGGTCCTCCTTCCTGCTGGAGGGACGCTGGCCGAGGGACAGCCTGCCGGCGGAACTTGGGAGAGAGGCACGTGGGTAGCCCGGTCTGTTTCCTGAGCGATGGCAGAGGGTCCCTTTGATCCTTCACTGCTGCCTTTTTTTTTTTTTTTTCAGATGAAATGTGAAATTTTGATAGCGTCACCCATCAGATATTTTCAGCCATTTCCAACCTCCATTTTGGCCACTCGAGTCTCGGAAACATCAGTACTGGTGTCTGCAGAGACGAAGTGATGGGAGGGAAAGGTGAAAACTTTCAGCTACTCATTTAAAAAAAAAAATTCTTTTTTAAATCAAGAGACTGCCACACGGCCAGATGATCAGCAGAGAACCTAGAGACGGAATGGGTAGTCGGTTGAGGCTAGGAAGAAATAACTCTACATTGCGCTGGAAAATGCCATTTTTGAAAAAAAAAAAACAACAACAAAAAAACACAAACCTCCCTTGGATGTCTGCATCATATAAATCTAATAAGACAGAGTGAAAAATATTGGATTTATTTTTACAAGTTAACGGTGACCTTCTGACCTTCTGAATGGATTCACTTCGCACGGTTCCCCTGAAGGCCTTTAGGGGGCTGACTGACTCATAAAAATAAATCCAATATTTTCCCCTCAGCCATGTCATAGCCAATGTAGGAATTCAGATGATGGGGCAAGGGAGGTGGGTTTTCATTTCTTCTGACCTCTCGTTATAAGAGGCACTGAGCCCACGGCCTTGGCAAGGCCTCCAGCTTCTGGCCGTCCTGTAACCTGTGTACAAAGGAACAAAAAACAAGGCCCTCCGCACCGGGGCCAAGCCCAGGGCAGGGCACCGCAGGGACATCAGGGCTGGGCGAGGGGTCCCCGTGCATCTGGAGAGATACCTGCTTCCTGGACTGAGGGAAAGGGTGGTACCCTCCCACTGCATTGGGGTGGGGGGGCTGGGGAGGCGGGTTTGTCATGAGAAGAAATCCCCCGCCTTTGAAGACGGGTCTTCACGGCGAGAGGGAACCTGACCTCGGAAGAGTCTGCCTTGGGCCTGCCTTAGGCTGGATTGGAGCTTCCACCCTTGTCACCAGCAGGACCTTGTCCCTCAATCAGATATGTCCTGATGACCACTGCACGCCAGGGGTCGTGAGGGCACTGATGATGTGGGGTAAACAGGACCAGATGGCGGGCTAACACAGGTTCAGGCAATCACCGAATAAACATAGGGATCCGCGCGTGAGCCCCCACCGAGACAAGCCCCGTGGAGAGGATGTCGGAGTCTGCGGCAGCCAATAATGACCCTGACTGCGGGCGGGAAGTCCCAGGGGGCTTCCCTGAGGAAGTGACACTGAGCTACGGGGGCAGGGACCTGGGAGCGAGGGGTAGAGGGCGAGGCGCCAGGGTTCGGGAGGCAGGCCGGGTCTCCGAAGCAGTGCTGGGGCAGCCTGTACCTGAGTTCCCGCCTGCCGTCGGGGAGGACGGGCAGGGGGCGGGGCAGGGGCAGCAGCGGGAGAAGCTGGGCTGTGGCACGCGTCCATGCAGGCCTGGGCCCAAACCCCCAAAGCCGTGAGGCTGGGACGGCCCCGCGGACCAGTCCCGAATCGGGATGGGGATGCCAGGTCTTCGTGCCCCCTTGGCTCTTCGTCATTGAACGGAGGCCATCTGGGGAGGGCACGGGGCCTTGGCCATGCCTGAAGAGGGCTGACGGCTGAGGGCTCTCTGCCCCCCACAGTGCCAGTGACTGGGGACTGGGTCCCGAGGAGGGATCTGAGAAGGCCCCAGTGTCTCACCGCCAAGTGGTCTCACCTCATTGAACCCCCTTCTGGAGTGCGGACTGCCCCTAGCAAGCCACCTTTTTGTGTGCCGTAAAATATACATAATATAAAATTTACCACTTTAACCATTTTCAGTAGACAAGTCAGCGGCATGACGTGCATTCACATTGCTACGCCGCCGTCTCCGCCATCCATCTCCAGAACTGTTTCATTCCCAAACAGAAACTCGGTCCCCACTGAACGCCAGCTCCCTGCCCCTGCCCATCCCCCGGCCCTCAGTAACCTCTCTTCTGCTTTCATACCTGCTCCTCTTCTTCCCCGTATGCCTCACGTTGTCCCTCAGGGTCCCCTCCATCCGCCGCACCCCGCAGCGTTACGGAGCCCTGGTGCATTGCGGCTGGGGATGTCAAATGTCACAGCCCCCTTGGGAACTGTTGACGGTTCCTCAGCAAGTTAAACGTAGTGCCCCCATAAGCCCAGCGATTCTCCTTGTAGGCACCCCAAAGTATTGAACGTAGGTGTTCATGCCAACCTTGACACAAAGAGCTGCTCTGTTCACAGCAGCCAAAAGGTGGAAACAACGCACGTGTCCGCCAGAGGGTGCACGGTAAGTAAAATGTGGTATATCCATGCAGTGGAATATTACTCAGCCGTGACAAGGAGTGGGGGCTTGATACGGGCTACAATGTGGATGAAGCTTGAAAATCTTCTGTTAGTTAGAAGAAGCCAGACACAAAAGGCCACATAGGATATGATCTCGTTTACACGAAAAGTCCAAAATCGGTAAATCCGCAGAACCAAAGCGATAAGTGGTTGCGAGGCTGGGCGGAGGGGTTGGGGGGGGCTAGGGGTAGGGGTGGGGGTAACAGGGAGCGACTGCTTAAGGGGTTACTCTTTGGGGTGATGAAAAAGCTCTGAAACTAGCTGGCGGTGATGGTCACACAACAACGCGAGTGTGCCTGACGTCACAAAATCGTGTGCTTAAAAATCATTAGGATGGTAAATTTTATATTATGGATATTTTACCACGGTAAAAAAAAAAAAAATTACGTGCTCTCTGAGCACTACCTTTTCATCCCACCCTCCCATCCTTGCCCCGGTAATCACCGTCCTGCGCTCTGCTCCTGTGAGTGTGACGGTTTTAATTTCCGCGTGTGAGTGAGCTCATACGGTATTCATCTCTCTGTGCCTGGCTTATTCCACTTAGCACAATGCCCTCTGGGTTCATCCATGTTGTGGCAAAGGGCGGTCTCGCCTTCCTTTTTAAGGCGGAATAATATCCCATTGTATGTATATATCAATATATCAATTTTTTTTTTTTTTGGCTCAAGGGTGAAAGTTTCTGTTTTGCAAGATAAACGATCCGGCGGACTCATACACAGCCCAGCGATGATCGTTCATACTGCATTGTCCACCTGAAATGTGCTCAGCGGCTAGATCCTAATGAAATCTTCTCGACATACACAAATGCTAACTATGCAGGGGTGGTAGACGCGTTATTTAGCTTAATTGTGATCTTTTCACAGTGCACACACACGTCGTGATATCAAGTGGCACACCTTAAATATATCCAGTTTTTAGATGTCAAAGATACAGCAGTAACATTTCAAAAATGATGCGGTATTTCTTGGAATGCAAATTTAACTAGGCATCCTGTGTTCTACTGGGCCCCCCTGTCCCCAGCACGCTGTGGCTCTTTCTGGGGAGCTCTGGTGTCTTCTTCCAGGAGGCCCCTCCCTGCCAGGACGGGCGTCTTCTCTTGCTTCCCGCCTCCCTTCACCTGCAGGCTGCGCAGGACGATGTGTCCGCCGGAGACGTGGCCCAGACGATTCCTTGCTGTTGTTGCCTCTCCCAGCAGGGACCTTGTCGCCCGCGCCCTGGGCTTCGCCTGCAGGGAAAACCCCAGCATCGGCCAGAACAACATGCAGCATTTTGGGGGACGAGTTAAGTGGCTCATCTTGATCCGGGGAAGTTGGGGAAATTTTGAACTTCCCGAAGCCACTGGTTTCGCCTCCATCCCGATCTTGCATGTCAGCAAGCCTCCTAGCCGGGGCTCCTACCACCACCGCGTTTGCCTTCCAGAGCACAAATTAAAGCGAGGCCACCAAGGGCATTAATGTCCCTAGCAGAATCAGCAGGGAGAGCTGCAGGCGTTCCCTATTTAATATGAAGAGTGACTAAGCAAAGGCACTGCCCCTCCAGCCAGGCCTGGTTTGAATACCAAAGAGCCAGCCCAGAGGGGGTGGGAGGAAGGAAGGGGTGGAGCCTCCAGCTGCCAGTCACCTGTATCCGCGAGGCTCCCGAGCTGGCCCTGTGGGGCTGTGGGGACAGACGGTAAAGGTCAGGAACTCTCCGCAAATATTTGGAGGGCTATTCCCACGTCCAGTGGGTTTGGACACCTGGTAATCAATCCTCTTCTGGAAGCGGCCCAGTAATCCCTGAGCAAATGCCTGGCCTAACTGGTAACTCCACGGCTGAGCCAGCCCATCTCCCCCTGAGACGGTCAGGGAGGGAGAGGCGAGGCCAGCACCCCAGCTCAAGGCTGGAATGGGAGCGCCGAGCCGGTGAATGCTTCAGAGTGAGACCTGCAGCATCGGGGTGCGCTATCTGTTGTTGGCTATAAAGACATTTACGGAGCACGTGCTGTATACCAGGCTCTGAGCCACGTGGGCTTCAGAAATGAAAGGCCGAGGCCCTGTCAGGAGCCCAGAGTCCGATGCAGGAGGGGTCTGTAGGCTCTCTGAGGACGGGCAGCAACTTGGGTTTTGCTCACTGTTGATGCCCAGCGGTTAATATGGTGAATGAATGAATGAAAGAACGAACGAATGTCTCATAATGCAATGCGACCCTCCACCTTATCACATGAGACTCAAGGATGGCTTCCTAAAGATAAACTTAGAGAGGAGCCAGAGGGGGCTTGTGAGGCATCCGAGGTCTGCTAAGACCAAGGTTTGGGAGATGGGCAGTTTCGAAATGTGTGGATGGTGATTAAATACTCAAAATGGATGAAATCATCTGGAACAGTGTTTCCTAACCAGGGGTGATTTTGCCCCCTGGGAGACATCCGGCAATGGCTGGATATGTTCTTGGCTGTGACCATGGCGGGTGGCGGGAAACCGCTCCTTGGTCCCTAGTGGGTAGAGGCCAGAGATGCTGGTCACCATCCTCCAATGCACAGGACGACCCCTACGGCCAAAATATCAGTCATACCAGGTATCTAAACCCTGGTCTAGAGCGACCATGGAGAGGAAGAAGAGAGTCTCGTGGGAACGCCAAGAAGCTCCGCCTTTTAAGGTAGAGCAGGCAGATGAGGGAGGCGTGGTGGGTGGAGAGGGAGGAGATGCCCAGGAGAACAGGGGACGCAAGGTGAGCGGAAAACAGCAGCCCCCCAGGTAGGAGGCAACGGCTGGGAACGAGGACATCGTGTTCGCACCTTTTCGGTTGAGATCTCTGCCATTTCCATCCCCTTCCCCAGGTGGGACCTGTGGGCATCCCAGATCCAAGCACCCGGACTGCAGACTTGCCCGCGAGGCAGGCGGCGTGGCAGAGGGAGGAGGCCGCAGGCTCGGCCGCTTGCCCGCCGTCCTCCCCTGAACACGCGGCTCCGTCCTCCCCTGAACACGCGGCTCCGTCCTCCTAAGCCCCCGTTTCTCCATCCGGACAGTGGGTTTGTGACGGTGGTCGGGCGAGAAGAGGGCTCTCACACAAAGTGTCATTTGTCACCTTGTGGCCGGCTTGCTAATAAGGTCGTCTTAGATTTTTATTCGGTCTCCTCTCATCTTTGCCAAAATCCTACTGACAACAGGAGTGGTTGGAGGGTGAGGCCTCTGGCTCCTTCCTTACCTTGCAGATGAAGTCTGGCTAGTTGTTTTCTGCGCCATTGTGATGACCTATCTGTGAAAGCTGCCCTCCCCTCCCCCACCTCCCTCCTTACTGTCCCCACCCCTAGCTTTCTCTTCCCCGTCATTCTTTGCTACTTTGCCTTAGAGATGACCCCATTGGGAAGACTGGACACAGTTGGGCTCTTTTTTTTTTTTTTTTTTTTTAATCATAGGGAGCAGGATAAAAGGTGCCAGATTTGAAAACCTTTGAGGACCAAGGCATACCAAACCTTTCCAAACGTTCTCACTGACAGTGCCCAGAAAAGTAGAACAAGCTCGAACCACCCTGCACCCAGAAATCCCAGGGGGCAAAGCTTAGGTGATATACTCCGGGAAAACATTTTCTTTCCAATCCCCTTTCATCTTAAAAATTTCATCAATTTAAATCTAGTTCATAATATATCACAGTTCATTTTAATATAATAGTAAAATTTTATATTCTTTTCTAGCTGAGTGACGTGATATGCCACTGCCCCTAACCCATTAGTTTCGCACAGCACTGAGATGCACCATCATACAACCCCAAGAGGGCCATAGTATCGCAGCTTGAGGTCAAGTTCAGCTTGACCTCCATAAACACCCACATGCTCTCTTCGGGTACCTTTTGGACATTTGGAAGATTCCTAATGAGGGAGGGGATGACGAACGAATAAAGGTCTAAAGCCATGGAGAGCATAATACTGGAAGAAAGAGTTGTCCTGGGCAATGAGAAGATTCCAGAATCCTCCACAGCTCCAAAGCTCTGAATTTGATTTTCTTTTTTCCAGCCTGCAGAATTTTTCTGACTAGAGAGTTTAGGTAGTTACCAGACTTGGTTTCCAACTGATTTGAGATGCCTATTGAAACACTTGATATCACTTCTGTTTGGTAACGGCGTGGCCCTCACAGGTATTGAGGCTGGAGGGGTACGTCCGTCCACCTGCTGCAAAGCCATCCCTTACAGACAATGTTAGCAGACATGGCCAAGCAAACCGGCTGTCGGGGCCTCCCAAGAATGATGCTGGGAGAAACAGAATGTCAATGACAGTGCGGTCTTCTTTGTCTCTTGAGAAAGAAGTCATCCGCAGGTTGCTCAGGCATGGATGAACTAGATTCTTCTCTGACACACACCACGCACACCGCGGTTAGGTCTGCAGAGATCCCAAAGATTACGGCTTCCTCCAAGAACAACACCATCTGCTCATTTTTTGCTTATGCGAACAAAATGGCTCAGAATTTCCATACATAATTAAAATTCTGGTGTCTTTCAGATCCTAACAGTGGGTAATTAACATTGTTCCTTGTCAGCCAGGACACTGCTCGGGAGGAGGCTCTCTCAGCCCAGCCGTTTTGATTTTGGGCCACATCTCTTGGACAATCGGGGCTCATGGAATCACCCCCCCCACCCCCATCTCATCGGAAATGAATGAAAGAACACTGCACGTCGCTAGCCCCGTTTGCAAGCGACTCAGCAAGGCTGCTGCTCAAACAAGGCTGCATGGGATCAGAGCCTCACCCCGCGTGGAGGACGGCAGCCTGACAGTCCAATTTAGAAGCGTCGCTGAAAATCTTAATCAGCGCGTGGAAATTAACAGAGGCGCGTTTCGACACCGTGTTGTTGTGTATGGTTATCATTTCTAATAAACGTTAAAATGCTTTTACAGGTGTGGGAAAAGGCACATCTCTGCGCCACTGCCCTCCTAAGATTTGTACTCTGGATCAAGAAAAACAAAATGTCATCGTCAAGAATGGAGACGTAACGTATTCCTCAGAGCTTGCCTTCCTTTTATTTTGTGGTTCCCCGAAAGCTACCTGCAACCCTAAGCCGGAGTCCATCTTCCCTGCGCAAGTGACGTCTTGATTGACACATCTCCAAATAAGCTTGTGAATAGCTTTGCGTATTATTAGCCTCAGAATAATTCAGATGTCAAATTACGGCTCGCAGACTCCCCTGACTCCTCCCGAGCCCCAGAACGGATTTTTTTTTTTAACTATTTGGGAGAAAATATTAAATTTGCTCAGGTCGGGTCAAAGTGCACCTCATTGGGTAATAAAGAGCCTCCGAGGGTGTTTGCTCGGGGTGGGGTGCGTTTGATTTTATTCCGTGCGACAGCTGCAGGTCAGGCTGAGCCCCGGCGAGCGAGCGGTGTGGAGTTTGCGAAGCTCGCGGCTTTCAGCATCGGGGCCATCGGCCGTGGGTTTCCTTCGGCCAGAAAAGGACACGAGAAAGGAAAGAAGGGGGAAACGCGAGGCGTTTTCTCTCTGCGCAGGACCCCTACTGCTGGCTGCAGTCATCACTACGTCCGCCGCTTTAGCTGCGCCTCATCGGAGCAGGGAGGGGAGCGATCTCAGTCACCTGTTCTCATCACGGCCGACTCAGCCCGGATTCCCGTCCCGCGAACCACGCAGAGAAGCAGCGCTCGCGGGCGGATGACGGCCACTTGTCATATTTGCTGGAACGTGTGGCTGCGAAAACTCTCGTTATTACCGGCTGCTTTTGCAGCTGTAAATATTTAACCGAGAGGGCTTGCGACCTGCTTTGTGGACAGGCGCGCTAATTACACCTGCTCCTCTCTATAATTACCGATTGTTGTAAAATTCCATGATAATGACACAACTGTGTCTTCCTCACGTTCGGGGGGTAAGTTATACCAAGACGGCACCTGAATTTCCATAAGCAATTAGTCCACACATTTACATCGCTGCGTTTTCCTCTGACGTTATTGAAATGAAAGATAATGAATTAAATCCAATTACGGCGAGCAGACAGCTAGCAACTTGATCGTTTTGAACTGCGGGAAGAGAACTATGCTGCTGCTTACTGCGCTGGAAGCATCCTGCTGAGTTAGAAATATCTGTCTCCGGCACCAGCCCTCACGAACGGCCCTATTGGAGATGGGGGTTCTTCTTGACAAAATGCGTCTCGAAAAGGTGCATATTTCTAGTCTGATGAATGTAAAAGTGCTGCTCTTGGCTTGCAGCCTGATGATTGGTGGAACAGCTCTGTAAAAAATAATCCTCCCCGAGACAATAATCCATAGTTCACGGGGTTCGTTGAGGAGGGGGGTGGGACCGAGCCCTGGAGTTCAGGGAATGACCGACAAATAATGTCTTTCTCTCTCCTTGACAATGTGGGCCTATTCCTACTCTTTTGGACATCTCCGCTTTCCAGGAGACGTAAGAGACGCGTCCCCTATCCAAAAAGATTCACCTGCTGTCATCAGGAGAGCGTTCGAATACGCAGAGCCACAGTTCCTGACAGAACAGTGCCGTGCGTTCCAGACGAACGCGCCTCTACTCCTTTATTGCTTTCATTCCCTTTTCGCTCCCTCGCCAGCTTTTCTTCCCACTCCTCTTCTCCCTCTGTGTGAACGCAACATCTCAAACTGTCAGAGGCGGAAACGTGACCCATCCTTTAACGAGCGGTGCAGGGGACGAGGACGCCCTCTTCTCCGCATCATTCTGGTGGTGGACGCGAGGGCCCGGGTCGCAGGCTCCCCCGAGCAGTTCTGAGCCCGACGATGAACTTACGGATTCGTTTAGTGGCCGTGACGACTCCTAGTAGCACTTTAGTACATATGAGGGTGATGGCGTAATTATTCCAGGCCGGCAGAGGGTAATCAGTGACAGTTCCGTCACCGGGCCGGGGACCCGCCACTGCTGATAGGTTGTGCTGCTCAGCCCAGCCGGGGACCTATCCTCTTCGATTTCCTCTCAGTGGCCGGGCTGCAGTGTGGCTGCCTAATGGTGGGCTGTCGATACAGTAAAAACGCTAACCGCCTTCACATCTAATCCATTCTGCGAGGGCTCTTTACATAAATGGCCTGTGCCATTTCTTCATTTTCAGAAAAGCCAATCAAATAACATTGAACCACACCGGCTCCCGGTACCGTGTTTTTCTAAGCGTGTGTTTCTTAAAAAGCACCATGATTAATTTTGAGACACAGCATTTTGTGTTGTCTCGCACTATTTTTTTCCCCTTGCCCTTTTTTTTTTTTTTTGAAGGGCTCTGAAAATCAATGCTCTCCTTCACTCCCATCCATCTTTATATAGTAATAAATTAAGTGGGAGGTATTGATATTTTTGACTGAGCTTTTAAAATTTACATACTAACGACAATTATACCCTTGTGACTCTGGACTTGGGCTGCCGTTCACGGCTCGTGACTCGAGGAGGGGGTGTTTGAGTTTCGCCCGTCGGCGCCGAAGTTGCTGAGGGTTCCCCGTCAGGCCCCATCCCTGCCTCCGGCGAGGCCCAGCGGAAGCCCCGTCCGAGCGGGGGAGAGCTCAGCGAAGCCGTGGCCTTCTCGCTCTCCTGAAGAAGGGTGTAAGGGCCGCACCGAGGACAGGCCGAACGGCCTCAGGCTCGGCGACGAGTGTGGTAGAGCTGAACTAGGGTGGCATCGAAACATTTCACGATGGTGAGCAGTGGGCCCGCCAATCTGCACTCTGCGAGGACGTCCTGATGGACCTTCGGCTTTGCCAGATGTTAACCCTGTTGGTGCCGAGTTCAGGGGAGAGGGGAGGTTCTGGGGAGAGGCCGGGACACTGGGCGGCAGAGGAGGATGGAAATGGCTGTTTACCAACTGGTACCGGACGGATAGTCCCATACTCAATCCTGGCGCGGACTGGGTGAATGTCAGCTCTGGATATGAGCACCCCACCTCTACATTTAGGAATCTCGGGAGATCACAGAGGTATTGCGGGCCCTTCCTGTTCCTTAAAAAAAAAAGATGTATCTAGAATTTTGACTCCGCCACATCAAGGGCTTTGCTTACCCTGTGCTTCCAGCCTGTTTCAGATACACTCTGAGTTTGGGCAGAAGGTAAGCAGAGCCACCTTCCCTTCTCTCCCTGGCCATCTCCCTCCCTCAGCCCAGGGGAGGGCACCATCTCGGGACTGGCCAAGAGTGTGTGTTCTGAAGCAGCGACGAAGGCCTCGCTCACAGGGAGGGAGGTAGTCAGAGGCAAGGTTGGTGCCGCCATGTAATTTTATTTCATGGACTCGAATCCCGCTGGATAATCTGAGTGCCACCCATGGAGGGATGACCAAGGACACATGCCAACAAACCAGCAAAAAGGCCTCGACTGCATTTGAGCAGTTATTTGGGGTGGAGGCGGGTGGAGGCTGGGATGGCCTTGCAGCTAACAACAGTTTATTCGCAGAGATTAATTTGTCAGTGATATTGATTGTCGCAGGCCTGTTCCATTCTATTTGAGGTTGCACAAGGCCCAGAAGGCAGCGTGGCTTTTCCCTCTAGAACGTCCAGGACTTTGAGGGGGCAGCTCCAGGGGGAAGTTCTGTCACACCAGATTCTGCTGGGCCCATCCCTGGGGCAAAGGGAGTGGATTTTGTTTACATTTCTCCGAGGCAACGGTAAATGATTTGTTTATGTACTGGGGTCTTTTTTCTCCCTCCTACGGTGGGTCACCCAGCCACCCAGCGTCCCGGCGCCTAGCACGGAGGGGAGCTGGTGGTGTTTTCCAGGCGCAACCCTGAACTCCTTCTGCAGGATAATCCCAATAGTAAGGCTGCTGACAGTGGCCTTCTTGGGTTTCCTGCTGCATGGACCTTGCCAGTTACACCCAACTGTCCAGGAAGCGCCTTTGCAAGAGCATCTATGCAGAGAGGTCAGGACGGACGGACGGGAGGCGCAGAACAGCACGCACTGTCGTCAGAGAGTCTGGACGGTCCGGGAGCCCAGAGCATCCCTGCGTCGCGCCCCGCACCGAGACGCGCCTTGTCGGGCTCTGTCTCCCCCCTCGCCCTTCTTTTCTTTGACTGTTTTCGAAATAAAAATGTTGTGTTTTTTGTGTGTGTGTGTGTGTTTTTCTTCTCCCAAATTGCGCTGGGAGGCAAATTCTTGAACGGTGTAATAGAAAATGTTAGACAATATTCCTTACCGGAGCTATTGACATTTTGGATAGTTGTGACACTTTGATTTTTCTCAAAACATATGGATCAAGCTTGTCCGCATTATCGGACAGGAAGTTTGGATGAAAGGCCTCCCTTTATCTTCCTTTGTGTGTTCTCCCCTCTGTTTGTTCGCGGCTTTCTCTCTGAATAGAACCCCGCTATTCTTCAGCTGTCCGGGGAGTCGTTATTGCCTTACTAAATATTTCATGGCGCAGAGCACACCGTACCTGCCAACTGTCTCTTATTTGTTGTCAAGAAAGAAAGGGTTCATTCTTCGGAGGTGGGGCGGGCGCGGGAGGGGGGAGGAAAGGCTCGCAGGCTTTTCTATTGTTTTTATTTTAAAGTTTCTCCTGTGCACCAAACGCACAGGGGGGAAACGCGGCCCGTCCGTCCGGGAGTGGTGGGTGGTGAGCCTGTTACTGGCCGAGGATGCGCGCGGCTGGCCGTTTACTTATTTATTTATTTGCGGCTTATTTATTTATTTGCCGCGTGCTCTCCTCTCTGATTTCCAGCCCTTGGTTCCTCGCAGTTCTCCCGTCCTATTTGTTCAAAAGGGAAAAGTTCAAAGCAGCTCCGTCAGCCGAGGGAGAAGCCTGCTGAATACTAACCCTCCAGCGCCCGCCCGCGCTGACCTTGACAGAGGAGCCATAAATGCTTCCGTTGCAAACCCGCATGTGTGTTTTGTTAGACCAGGTCGGGAGGGGTCAGGGCTCACCTGAGGCCAGCAGAGCCCTGGCCGACCTGCCGAGCTGCTGCGGGGTAATGCATTTTTAAAAGGGACGTTCGCGCCTCTGAATGGGCCTAATATGGTCTCTGTTTAAAAAGCTGTCAGAATCCCAAGCACACACTCCATAAAATATAAATAAGTACTTACTGTTTGCAGATGTTGCTTGTTTTTCATAATGTTTGTATTTGAAGTCTCAAACCCTCACTTCCTGTCAGGCTCCCTCATGCCTCTCTCCTCCGTTGCCAAAGGAACAAGGGGGGACTTCAGATCGCGATTTCTCAATGAAGACACTTTCTGTCAAATCTGTCAGCGTCCCTGGCACAATTAGCATCCTCTCCCTCTCCCTCTCTCTCTCTCTCTCTCTCTCTCTCTCTCTCTCTCTCAGGTTTATTTCTCCCCACAGCTTTACCTGGGCCTATTGAGCCACCTCTTTTGTTAGCAGCATTTGGAAGAGGCTTAAATCTCAGGAAACCTCCGTGTGGTTTTCGAGGCCCTGCACGGCAATGCTGTAACTCAAGAAGGAGCCCTGTAATCTGCTTATTCGGGTTAATGGGAAGGAACTAAGACAGGGGCGATGGGGAAGCCCGGTCACCCCTGTTCCTGGGGAAATCGGTCGATGGGTCTCGTATGTCTTTGCCACGTCCACCCCGAGAGCCCCATGGGTAAATTCAAGTGCAGGTGTCTGATTAATTTCCACGTGCTTTGGGGGCATCTGGGCTGTTAGGCCCCTGAACCCAACCCCGCGATTCCTCAGTGATCCCCTCACTTCCCCCACTGTGCTGCGAGAGTCCCCCCCCCCCAGTTCCAGACGGGTGACGACCTGGGGGCGCACGGGCTCCCCTGTGTCAGGTGTAAGCTCTTCTCCTGCCCTCTGTCTCCCTCCTTAGCTCCTGCCCAGGGCCCCGCCGCCGACGCGGGTGACAGGGGGCGCTGGGCACATCTTTTTGTGGACCGGGCGTGAAGGGGACCGTGGAAGTTGGTATTTGTTCCCCAGCCCTCCCACGATTTGCCTGGACATTGTGATAAACCGTTCTCTGCAACCCCCTCTCCCCGCGCCCCCACACCACCGCGTAGACTTAGAAAGCAACGCTCGAGCGCTTCTTGAGAAGCCTGTGGACTGGCTGAAATCGGCAGTGTAGGCTTGTGTTTTTATTTACTTATTTTTTTTTACTCTTTAAGCAGTCCTCTGGTGAAAGAGCCATCACGGCCCTTGTTTTTCAACCCCTTCCTGTCTTAGAAAGTGGTGGTTCGAGAGGCCCCCACTCGGGGTCCCTACGGTGCCTATTACGCCTGCTACGCTTAGGACCCAGTCTGAAGCCAGCTATCATCGACGTCCTCAAGAACGGATGGCTGACCGCCTGCAGCCCCGAGTGACAGCTGAGAATCAAATACTTCCTTGCCCACCTTAGCCAGAGTCATGACCACGCTATTCACTTGCAATGCACTGTAATATTTATTATTTTAAAAGGAAGGAAGGAAGGAAGGAAGGAAGGAAGGAAGGAAGGAAGGAAGGAAGGAAGGAAGGAAGGAAGGGGAAGAGACACATGCCGAGCTTTTCCCCGTCTCTACCCGGTTTCAGGAGGATGCGATTATGGTCACACGCCCAGGACGGCTTGACTCCTCTCTCGAATCAGGTCAGTGGAGTTTGCTTCATCTCTATAAGGTACACCCACCGTAAATCAAGATGAAAATCCTTCAGCCCCAAAGCCTCACCAATTGATACAATTTGAAAATGGGCAGCTGGAGAGGCTGGGGAGGAAGCTGACATGATGACTTTTCTAATAGCAGAACGTTTAAGGTTATAGAAATAAAAGGAAGAGCAGGGAATCGGGCGGGCCGATCTCTGCCTGCGGGCTCTCTCGGCTTACTGGAAGCTTCGGCAATTATTTCTGCTCTGGCTCTCCCCTCCCTTTCTTCCAGCAGTCTGTTTGAAATGAAGCAGAACCGGGCATGGCAGGCTTATCAGTGTCGTTAGTTGACAGGGCGCTTGGGACACCTGCTTTTACTTGCTGCCCTTGCAGGCCCTAATGCCACGGAGAATGGTGCTTGGGCCCTTATAATGTGTAAAGATTCATTTATTTCACCTTTTGAACCTGCCTGACCCCCTGGGCTTGTGTTGGGGAGGAGGGGGTGGAGGGCTGGAGAGGGGTGGTTTTTGTTTTGGTTTTTTTCCCTGGTACTTAGAAGTAGCTGGCAATTAGGGGTCTGGCCCTGAGGCTGTTGCTATGATAGAAGCTTAAAAGAGAGGTGGGGGCTCCCGCCAGGGAGGCGCTGAGAGCCAGGCGGGGGCTCGGCAGCCGACAGGGACTGAGGGGTGGTGCTGAGCAGAAGTCCCCCTGCGTGTCTGTCCCCGTGAGGAGCTGTTTTGATACCTGGGCCCCCCGACCTTTGGTGACCCCACCCTGCGTCACACCACGCGTAAAAAGCACCCACCTCTCGCTTTCACTAGGGTGGTGGAAAACGCTTTCAAAAATCATTTTGCCTTTGCAATGATTTGGCTCCAGGTACCTCATCTCTTCACGAGGGCTGAGATTTCTTGGCACGCATCGCCTGTGCCGAGGAATTCCTGCAGAGGGGGAAATGGCTACCTTTCAACCTGTTTTCCAATGTGATGGAATTTTTATGAATGCTAAATTTAGCCATTAACGAAGTGGCTATAATATTAAGTTTTGCAGACGTTTCTAATTAAACACCTATTCGCTTCGATTTCACGGTTTTCTTTTCATATTTTGGAATATGTGTGTGTGTGTGTGTGTGTGTGTGTGTGTGTATCCTAAACATTTTAATAGTCTCTGAAAAAAAAGGTTTGTAGCCTCAAATCTGATGATCCAGGTGCCTAATGATACTTTTTTCACCCCCCTTTCTTTTTCTTTTTTTCTTTTTCTTTTTTTCCTTATTTTCCTTTGGTATGGGTTTGACTTATACATTTTCTTTCCTGGAAGTCTGAGTTTAAGGTCTTCGTTCCTAGGATTAAAAATGCAGCTCTCGTTGGTGGATGTTATTCTCTTTCAGGACTTTGATTCTGATCCCTTCTGTTTTGTATCCTACAACTAGTACTAGAGAGAATGCGGCAGAGTCTCCATCCTCTCCCTGGAAATCCGGGGTATCCGTCCTTCCTGTCTTGATTTTTCCTTCTTGCCGAGCGGTTGGCTGTGTGCTTGTATCATTCATGCCTCATCAGCCATAGGGTGAGCTGTTTCCTGGGAAGCTCTAGTTCTGCTCTGCAGACCCCAGGCTGAGTTTTCTAACCCAGGGCATCACCGCTCTAGGGGTTGGGCGGGGGCAGGTGGGTGGGGGGCTCTTGAAACTCAAAACAGTCTGCCAGAAAAGCACCTGTCCCTCAAACAAAAAAAATGGACTCCTTTGCTGTCGCCCAAAACATAATTTCAGAAGTTTAGCATCTTTTGTGAGCGTGGATTTCCAATGGTTCTGTTTTCTATACTTGGTAGCCAAGCATTTCTGGCTTTGTGATAAGAGTTGTTTTATCTTTAAAAGCACAAATTCCAACTGGAATTATCCATCCGTGGACTTCAGTCGGACACCCATTCCTGGTGGAATTTGATTCTTGCAGACACTGCTCAGTTCAAAGTTCACAGACTTGAAATCCGAAGATTCTTCTGCAGTGCTGGGAAGAGAGTATAGCATCGCAGAGTCCGGACATGTATGTGGCTGCGTGGTGAATTAATACTTGTCAGCCCTTGTTATTGTGAAATAGGCTGTGGCAAGGTAATGACCATCATGCATTTTATTTTATTACTTTTTTTATTTGCTTTCATTTAGGCTTTGGCAAAGGTTAAGGGACTAACTCGTATTTCCTGTTTATGTGTGCTATCCAAAAGCCCCTCGGGGGAAAGCGATGCTAGCTGAAATTATGTAAATTAAAGAGGAAATTTGCTAAGACACTTTGACAAACTCAGAAGCGAGAACGTCTATTTTCTTTCACTGATTCTTGGTCCTTGCACTCAGGATCAGCGAAGGAGATCCGGGAGGAGAGGGCATGGGACAGGTGTGGTGCTCTCTGCCACTGGCTTTCTGATTTGCAAGTGAAATCATGGTTCAGCTTTAGCGTCCATAAGCAAAAAAGCGACGTCTGGCTTAGCGGAGGATTTAGAATAGGAAGGTAACTGAATGATGAAACTTCAGGTTTTCTCAGTTTAAGGATCTCCCCTAGAGCTGTTAAAGGTCTTAAAATTATGAGCTGGGGCACCCGGTGAGGCTTGTATTAGGGGAGATCCTCTGGGAGATCATTTTAAGTGAGGAGAGAGCAGACAGTCAGGCGGTGCTGGGACAGATGGAAGGCAGTACGGTGTCTTGAGAAGTAACATAAGTTCAAATCCGACTTTCGCCACTTACTAGGTATGTGACTGGTTTTAAAATAAACGGTTTTATCTCTAATTACAAAAGCAATAGTAGAAGCCAAAGTAGAGAACAAACAAAAAAAAAACACCCTCGACTTCATGCAATCAGAAAAAAAATCCCTTCTTAATTTTTTTTTTTTTATGGCTGTCTTTCCAAATCCTCTTTCATGTACAAGCATACCATGGAGAATCTACGAGTTTGGTACCAGACTACTGAAACAAATGGGTATCACAATAAAGCAAGCCCGTAATCTTTGTGCTGGTGGAGGGACTTGCCTTCGATCTGCAAAAAACAAAACATCTGTGAAGAGCAATAAAGTGAAGAGTAATAAAATGAGGTAGGCCTGTGTAAACATATGTATCTACCTACGTAACAAAAATAAGGTTTCACATGGCATTTCGCAAACCTCTCTTTTCTGCTGATGTTCAAAATCTGGAAAAGAACGGAATTTCCAAATGTTTAAGACAATTATTTTAAAGTCTTTGCCTAGTAAGTTCGATGCCTGTGTTTCTTCGGGGACAGTGTCTGGGAGATGTATTTTGTTCCCTGGCGTGAGCCTTGTTTTCATGTTTCTTTGTATGCATCATGATCTTTTGTTTAAAATGATATGTTTAAACAATCCGCCACCTCTCTCAGCCTCTGCACACTGGTGGGTAAGACCTTTGCCACTTAGCAGGGCGCGTTCGGAACCTGGAAATCAGCCTCACACGAAGGCACAAGGTCTTCTCGGGGCTGTTCTGAACATATGTCTCCCCTGGACCTGTGTATGTGCTTGTGTCCAATTGTTCCCTACCCATGGCTGCTTCCTTCTCTTAAGACTCTCCCTCCTGCTTATTCTTGGGCCTTAGCTGCTTCATTACCCTCCTCAGTGGCTAATCTCGTGCCTCAGGAGCCTTCGGGCCTGCAGCCCCTTTGCAGTTTCTGTGAGCCACGCCTGCTGCTTCCTGCTGTTTCCTCTAGCCTGAGATCCAAGTCGTATGACAGTTGTCTGTCTGAGCTCCGAGTCGGGTGACCAATCCCTCAGATTAGAGGTTGCAAATTAGGTCCACTCTGCTCCCTTGTATTCGGGGGAAGGGAACTGGCAGTTGGTCTGCCCCTTCCTTCAAACTGTGCCATGCTGTGCCAGGGAGAAGCAAGGTAAGGACCAGGGAGAAGACTATAAAATTGCCAACCTTTAAATATGGCTTCTTCTTGACTGGGCGTTGGCTTGGTTGCTGTCGATCCTCGATTTCCGGAGCTCTTAGAAAGTTCTTTTAGCCAGACTCTAGGTGTTTCTTTAGTGTTTCCATGAGGGGCTGGGAGGGGGTGTGTGTCTGGAGCGTCCTTCCTACTCAGCCATCTTGTTAGTGTCACACCTGGGCAGGTGGACTTTTGAGGGTCTAGATGAAACGATAGGCTTTGAGGACTGTACGGGTTCTCTAGTCTTTGCACCAGCCCTTGCCCAAGTTTGGGACTAATTTCTCGAGATTCTATGATAAAAAAAAGGAGGGCTGAGAGAGGGTTTCTTGGCCAAGCAAACTTTGGATGCGCGGTAGGTCATTCCCTTTCATGATGTTGCCTACGGACAGATACATATTAAAAGCTCTGGAAAGTCCTACAATAAAGAGAGCCGTTCGATTCTCTGAAAGCCGGCGTTTCCCAGACTCGATTGACCACAGAATACTTTATTTTTTTCTCTGAAGGATCAATGTCTTTGAGAACTTACGTTTCTGAACAAAGTATAGACGATGTTGCTTTAAGCTTTCTGAGGGCTCCTAATGTACACGTAGCGAACTAAAACCCAAGTGTCTTGTGATATCTTCTAAATAGTCATGGGGTCCCAGCAAAGCTACAGTGGAACCCAGAACTAAAATCCTCTGAATGCCTGGCAGTTCTGCCTCATTCATTTCGCCTGCTTCTAGAAGCTCCAGCTCCCCAGTCTTCAGAGAGGAAGAACTTTTAAGGCTAAGCAGGGCAAGACAGCAGCACCTTTATCCATTGGCCTCTTCTGGAATATTGAAACAGATGGGCTCAGCCTGGCATCTGTGTTCTTGGCCTTATGGAAAACATTGCACGATTTTCTCATTGACTTTTGCGTTTTGGCACCCGAGGAGTCTTCTCGGGCAAGCTTTTTGTTTGTGTTTGTTTGGTTGTACATTGGATTACCCCATGGTCTGCAAGAATCTGATTGCCTGGGTCGGTTTATGTCCTCTGCAAAGGCTTGCCTTCTGCTGCCAAGGTCTGTTGGATTTTTTTCCACCGTGGATTGTCACAGGGCCGGCATAGTGCATGCACCTCCCTTTCCTGAACGTTGATGAGCGCTGATGACGTTTTCTCTAATTGTGTGATGTATCTGTGTCTTGTCTCCTCCACTAAGGAACAGACTTCTCGAAGATGGAACACACTGTCAGAAAAAAAACCACTCTCTGCGCCGGAAGTGGAGGGGTTCACGTTGTGACAAGAGGCTCGCACAACCACTGGTCTGAAGCACTGGAGCGATTATTCAAGAGCTTCCCGGGAAGGCCCTGCAATTTTCAAGAAACTCCGGGAAGCTCCTCCCAACTCCTTCGGCCTGCAGCACTGAAGTGAGTTGTTCTTGAAGTCCTCCGGGAAGTCTGCGTTAACATCTCATTCATCTCAGGCCCTGGGCTCCAATTGCCTCTGGAGAAACATGACTTCTTCTCTGCCACCTTGCCTGTCTCACACCTGTTGCCTTGCATAGATTCTGACTCGAACTTAGAACCACTCTAGGCAGCTGACCACGCTTACAAACAGAGCCTTCACGGCCACACGCCCACCTCCATCGGGGAATCGCTTTGTGCCAATCACTGTGCAAAGAGTAGTTTCCAGCTGTGCTGTTGCCGCCTGTAAGTCAACTCAGCGTCACCACGACCTCCTCCTCAAGGATCCCTCTGCAGCCCACAGCTAAGGACTACGTTTCCCAGAACCCCTCTCTGCAAATGGCACCGTCTTGACTGCCTCCCTGACCATAATACGGCGCCCTATTTGCGTACTATATTATTATTTACTGAACACTTTTCATCTTAAGTGATCATTCTTTCATGGAAAGAAATCACTTCAGAGGAAACGATAGGAAATCCACGAGTGGAAAATCAGCGACATTTGCAGCACATGAAAGTTATCTGTTTAAAAAGCAAAAGCAAAACCAGCTGCAGGTCATTGCCCTCGCCCCTCGCTCTGTCCCCCATTTCCACGGCAATGCCCCCCAACTCCCATTTCAACTGGAGCAGGTGGGCGTCGGCCTAAGTTACATCCTGGGGGTTCCTCCTCAGCTAAAAATGTGGATCCCGCTGTTGCAATAACCAGAAAGATCTGAGTACCAATCACTTTGATACATTTGGAGATGTTTTAATGAGATTATGGCAGGGAAGCTCACTCCTAGCTTACTGTGACTAGAAGACAGATTTCGGGTGAACCAAATGAGAAAAGGGGGTGCCACGCGGTCCGTAAAGAGAAGGAATCTGCCTTGTGTGGTATCTGCCGTAAGTAGGTCTTAGAATCTTTCGGGGAAGAGGTTTTTATGAAGAAAATCCCAATCCGGCCGTGGGGATTTCCCTTCCCAGTGAAGCCACAGGTGTCCCAGCCTTTCTGGGCGGTAGCTGTGGCCAGAGCGTTACCCTCCTCATTGGCTGAACTTGGGGAGATGCCCTTGCAACAGGAGACCCAGGAGTTGTGAAGGGAGGGCGGGCAGGGGGGCCGCTTCGGGGAAGGGCATCCTGAGCCTGAGCTCCTGTGGCCTTGGAAGGCACAGAAAGAGATCCCGGCCTGGTTCTCTGCTGGGTGGAGCTTCGAGAACCCACGTGCCATCAGGAGTGAATCGTGCGAGCCAATGTGAGCCTCTGCACACTACGTTTCAGACTCCGAGGTCAAGTCGTCCAATGATTTTAGGGTGTGTTTTCTCACCTCTGAATGTGCCTTTAACCCCAGCAGTCGGGCTCCCCCCCTTATTCTGGGTGCTCGTGGGCACATTGCTGTAGGAATAGGGACCAGATGCCGGCAGCCTCTGACGCACACGGCATGGTGCCCAGACACATCCAGATGCCACACGGTGCATCTGGGCATTGCCACCCCTCCCCCAGCAGCCATTAAGCCATGGCCGTGACAGCCATGTGGGTCACGTGGCACCTGGAGGGACTTTTCCTGGGCGGTTAGTGGGTCTGGGGTGCGAAGGAACCTGGGATAAGGTTTTGGGGGTGCAGGTGTGGGACAGGACTGGACACACAGACTGGCCATTTCTCTGAGGCCACCTACTCGAAACCCCGGCTTCCATCCCGGCCCTGTCTCTCTCTGCTCCCTGCGGGGCCAGCTCTCCCCGGCAGGCTGCGGGCAGGCCCAGCCCCTGACCACAGACAGGGACAGCGAGTTCTCCGTGGCCCCGGGAGGCGATGCGGACGGTCAGGGCCACCATGCGCCTCTGCACAGCCGGGGACGCTGTCTGAGGCCTCTTGTTCGGCTCCCGTGGGGATGACATCCTGGTGGTGACATGAGTGTGTTTTCAGAACTGAGTGACAAGGAGCAGGAGGAAGGAGGTGAAGAGAGACGGGAGGAGGAGGGATGGCAAACAGAAGGGATGGACGGCAGCTTGGGCATCGTGGGCGTCGCCAGAGACGGCACAGCTCCCCGTGGGCTGGGAAAAAAATCACACGCGTAAACTCTTCAGTTTGCGAGGTGCCCGCGTTTGGGCCCCAGAAGCTGCTTTGCCCACAGACATCTCAGGGGGCGCAGGGGAGGGAAGGAGCCCGTGGGACCGGCCAGAGGGAGGCGGCTGGAGCCTGTGGGGAGGTGACCGGAATGCAAAGCCGGGGGCCTGTGTCTGGTGAGGCCTTCAAAGGGAAGAAAGAAGAGAAAGAAGCCGAGGGCACCCACGTGTCCTCTGACTCCGCGGTTGTTGCGAGGGCCTCGAAATTTGCAGCACGGTGCAGTCCGATTGCAAAAGGACGTCTGAGGGGTTCCAACCACATTTATGTCTGTGTGTCGGCCCTGCTGGCCTCCCTACCCACCCACGCAGCCCGGGGGAGGTGGGCGATACAGGACCCGGCAGCCGGCGTGAAAGGCCCCTTTGTGCTCTGCGGCTGGAAAGGTCTCCCGTGCTGCTCGGAGCACGCGCGGAGAAGGTGATTCGTTCCTTTAATTGATAACGAATATCAGAAAGGTCATGTTTACGTTATGAGCTGGGTGGGAATTGTGTGTGTGACAACTGTGGGGAAAAAAAAACACAAAACCTCTCAAAATTAAATGACATCCAGCTCCCTGCGTTGGATGCTGCGGGAGGTGCGGAGAGGGTGCCCGCTCCAGGGAGCCCGAGAAATGAGAAGTGGCAGAAATGAAGAGGGCAGAGAGGGTGGAGGGAGAGTGAGGAGAGAAAACGGGAATGGGGAGAGGGGGAAAGAGATCAAGGGGCAAAGGGGGGAGAGAGAGAGGAGGAGAGAGGTGGAGGCCAGAGGTGGAGGTGCGGAGAGGTGGGGGGACAAGGGGAGCAGCAAGTGATCCCATTAGGGTGCTTTAGGTGTCAGCCATGGGCGGGGGGTGAGCCGCTCCCATCATCCCCCTGGGGGTCGTTCCCAAATACCCTCACCGCGGCCAAAGTGAAGTGCAAACAGGACCCCATCACTGCTGTGGTCAGAGCTGTTCCATGGCTCTTTCCAGTGACCTCAGGAGGTCAGCACTGATCACCAGGCCCTGGAGGATCTGGCCTCGCCTACCGTCCACCCCCGAGTTCCCCTGGCGGAGCACCACCTCCTCCCAAAAGCTTCACCTGAATCCCCAGAAGCCTCGCTGTGTCATGACACCCCGGCCTTTCTCAATGCGAGTTTTCATGCCTTGTTTGTAGTTGCCGATTGAGGCGTCTGTTTCTCCAAGGGATGCCAGGCTCCCCGAGGGTAGGGACCAGTCTCGGTCACCATTGCATGTGTGCACATAGCCGTGTCTGTACGTACATCTGTGCGCCCGGCCCTCAGTACATGTTTGTTGAATCGTGTGGCACTATTTTTACCTCTTCCGGTAGAGTTCCCAGAAAAGTCTCCCTCCTTATTCTTAGACGTGGGGCTTTGCCATCTTCTGGGGCAAAGACCTCAAGGAACAATGTATTCACTTTCTGTTGGAGGCCCAGTGCGGGGAGGGGCTGAGCCACTTGAGCATCGTTCACCTCTGGCTCCATTTCGATGGG
Organism: Eonycteris spelaea; assembly: GCA_003508835.1. Classification (NCBI taxonomy): domain Eukaryota; kingdom Metazoa; phylum Chordata; class Mammalia; order Chiroptera; family Pteropodidae; genus Eonycteris; species Eonycteris spelaea. The sequence continues at coordinate 3,027,661 of PUFA01000071.1, read as the reverse complement.
AAGCACACCTGCAGGAGAGGTCCCCTGTTGTCTCAGGTGCTGGTGGCGAGTAGCCAGGGAGAGATGGGAGACCGGAAGAGCCTCCGTCTTTCCTCTTGCTGACATCGCTCATGACAGTGGGCAAGACAGAAGGACAGGAAGCTGCCGTGGTGGTGAGCCTGTCGGTGAGACCATCACAGAGAGGCTCCCCTTGCCAAGGCTGAACCAGACCTTCTGGGTTTGGCGAGTTTAACCTTCATATAATTTGATGCTTCCTGATGATGTCACTGACAAGGACAGGTGAGAGTCAGCGATGTGGGGACATGGCTTCCAGCTGGTCCCCTGCCTGGGAAGCCCAGCATGGCATCAGTGGATGGGTGACCAGCAGGGGGAACCCAGTAACCCAGCTTCCATCCACATGGGAAGCTGGGAGGTTATTGGTGCAGAGAGCGAGCTCCGTGTGTGCGTGCATGCATGCGTGTGTGTGTGTGTGCATGCGTGCATGTGACAGGGCTATGAAAACCCAGGGGTGATGGCGAGGGCCATGGACCTGGTTTTCCAGGCAGCAGAGGGGAATTTTTTTTGTTTCTCTTTACAAAGAATGTTACTATTTTTCACTGACAACATAACATCTAAAACGGACTCGTGGGTGTATTCTTTCCCACAAAAGGTAGAATGCAAGAGTCATTTGTCGCACTCAGCGGCGGGAGTGGCAGGAAGCGGCCACCACGCCGGCCCGGCCCCTGACGAGCGCCGTCGGGGGCCTGGAGGCTCCCAGCCCTGCTTTGCAGGAGGGTGTGGGCGTTCCAGACCTGGCCAGGCACGCGAGGTGGCAGAGAGGGGCGAGGGAGATTGCAAAGTCCGTGTGAGTGACCCTGTTTGTTTCATCCTTTCATCGAAGAGCCAGGCGGGGAAGGAACCGCACGATGTGTGTCACTGCGGGCCGTTCCCTGGGCCTGTCGTAATAACTATTCTCCATAGTTATGAAACGTCTGCTCTGGGCAGCACGATTCCAGGCACTGGCATTCAAGGAGGTATAAAGGATACAGTCCACTTATTATATTTTGTAATATTCCAATCTTGCAAAAGTGCACACCTTATGTAAAATCTGATAAGGATCTATTATAAACACCTTTTTGTTATGCTGATGAGAACAGCTCTCGTTACTTGACCTCTCGTGTGATCCACGCTTTGCCTGCTTCCTCTGATTTACTCTTCACAGCAGTCTTTTGTGTGGATGTTTACTGGCCCCATTTTACGTGCAGAAAAGCCGAGGCTTCTAGAAAGGAAGTGGCCAGAGAGGGGACTGGCATGCAAAGCCAGCCTTTGACTCGAGAGCCCTCTGCCTGACCGCCGTGTTGATGATGCGTCAGAGGGACCCTGGGTGTCCACAGCCAGCCCCCCTGGGCCCTGCTGGAATTCCCAGGATTGGATGCTGGGAATTGGCGAATGTGAGAATGCGCGGGACGGGGAGGGTGTGGAGGGTACATCACAGGGGAGCCCCATTCCCTGTGAGACGCCCTGCAATTAGCCAGTTCCTGCTTTTTGCTTTAATTCTTCCCCTAATGCGTGTTCGCCCTGCACTCAGGAAAGATCGCTATTCAGGGAAGGAGCATGGGAGGCAGTCATTAAACCGTCTCTGCCGATGCGCCCGGTCTCCGAGAACAGACCTGTTTGATTCCGCAAAGGAAATCGTTGGTCTTTTAACGGGAGGCAGGAAACTTTTGATTAGTGAGTGATAGATAAACAGGTCGATGGCTTCTCTGGCGACGTTTCCAGCTTCCTGATTGTCACTGGGAAAGTGGAGAGGGGGTCCTGGCGAGTCCCTCGGCGCCTGGACGGGTGAGGTGCCGGCGAAGGGGCGAAGCCGGGGTCCTCGGAAGGGGAGGCCGGACCTCCGCGCCTGGGAGCCTTGTCCCCGGCGGGCTCCCCGCTCTGACCCGGGGCGGGAGCTGCCCCGTGCAGTGACATGGCTGCCCCAGCGGCCCCACGAGATGCCCCTGGCGGCCGGGCTCCTTCCGCTTGTCTCTGAGTCTCCCGTTCCCACCCGCGGCAGCCCCTCCGCTTCCTTGCTGCTCTCTCAAGGTCAGGGGGAGTTAAGACCGGAGATTACACTGTGTCAGCCGTGCCTTTTTGAAATATGACTCAGTGTAATCTCTTTCCACACCAGAGGAGGGTTGCCAAAATCGCTCTTCAGTCTCCAGCTCACGGCGGGCTTACGGGGTTTTAGCAGGCCTCTGGCGAGATAAGACTTTTTTTTTTCCCTGCCCCCTCCTCTCAGGGTGCCCTTTGACAAACGTTGGTTAAGTGAAGCCAGAACTTCGTGGAATGCAGGCTTCCAGATGTCACAGACCTGCGCCCAGCAGACAGGGCAGGGGCTGGGCCACCCCGGGCCCTCGGTCCTGGTGCCCACGCAGAAGCGAAAAAAGGTGGGCTCCCTGGCGGCCACCTCTGCTCCGGGCCTACGGCCGCCTTTCTGACCAGGCTTTTGGCGCTCGCCGGACGTGGGCTGGAATCCCAGGACGTCTTTCTAAGCCTCGGAGTCTTCATCTATAAGATGGAGACAACACGCCCACCTCTCAGGGTTCTCTGGAGGCTTCGAGAGGAAGTGGGCAAAGCAGGTGGCCCTCAGGAGGTGCTTCAATAAATGGCAAATTTATTCGGCTTTCCCCGATTTGGGCCCTGTGTCTTCAGATACCTGCTGAAGGGTGGGGGTAGAGTCCAAGGTAGCCAGAAAATTCCGTGGTGTTTTCTGGGACATTCGCAGCTGGAGGTTTGCGAATCCCACCCTTCCCCGTAAGAGACATCGGTCGGAGACGTGACGGCCTCCCGTTCGGCCCTTAAGAACCCGTGGGGCGTTGGTGTCTGACGACTGTCGGTCGCATCCCGCTCCGGGAGCCGGGGGCCAGGGCGCGTGCCTTAGCCGAGCCTCGGTGTCCTCTTCCGCAAGGGCCAGCACCTCAGGGGGCTGTGACGAGAGGAGAGGGGATGTGGAGCTGTCCGCTCGCCGCCCGGCACGAGGCGAGGGCTCTGTGACGCAGCCCCAGCAGCCGCAGCGACCCTCCCGCGCCCTCCCCGCCTCGGCCAGGCCCCGGAAGGATGCTCTCTGATCACCTGATGAGGCACATGCGGATACAGAGCCGGCTGGGATTCTCGGGGTCAGCGTCTTTCCCGAGCAGGTGCGTTGCTGACCCTTGCGACGGCCGTTTGCCGTTTCCCTGGGTGTCTCTCACATGTGTTCCTCCTGCTTCTCCACCCCCACTCTGCTTCCAGTGAGACTGCTGGAGTCCCTTCCGGCGAGGGACTTCTTTTCCCTCGCTGGGGGCACTCTGGGGCTGGCAATTAAGGGCTCAGCTAATGGGTGGGGCAGTGACTCGAGTTCGGCCAATGAGATTCTCCTATTGTTTGCCCCCTCTCTGTCCTGGCCAGTGGGTGGGCACGTGACCCAGGCTCAGCCATTAAGAATCACTCCCTCAAGGTGAAGACTGGCTGGAGCCGGGTTCCCATCCGAAGGACTTGGGTAGGCTCTTGCTCCCCACTACCTCTCTCTCGCCCTTCTCAGCTAGTGCTTTGCCGTGTCCTTTGAGTCTGAGAGCTACCCACACCTTTCCAGACAGTTCCCCCCATCCATGCTTACACCAACCAAGGTTGGTTTCCGTTGCGAAGAACCCCAACAAATCCAACCTGTCTCCCTCAGGTGTCAGAGGAGGAGAGCGGAACCCAGAGTGAACGTCTCTGGTTGTTCACGGTGGAGGGAGGGAGGGCAGTCCGTCTGCCATCGTCTCCTCTCCCCCCGGCCCTGGTCCTACTGAGCCAGCTGGTCCTCATGAAGTCAGCATGAGAAGGGGGTCAGGACCCACTGCGTGAGCACCGTCAGCCTGACGCCCCCAACCCCGGATGCTCTTCGAAATGGGGTCCTCGGCTTTCGCCCTCGCATGAAGACCCCTCATTCTCTGAGGCCTGATCTATTTATTACCTGCTCTGGTGCGCAAAGCCGCCTCGGCCCCTCCCCTGCCTTTGCTTGCGTCCTCTGACCCCTTCCTCCTCCAGGAGCTGTTCCTTAAGACTCGCCGAATGTGCAGCCACTGGCTGCCCCTGATTTTGGGGAATGGGCGGGGAGCTACCGTGGCCCAGGGGACTCACTGTGATTCTTCTTTCCCAAACCTGTGTGTGTGTGTGTGTGTGTGTCAGGGGAGTCCGCCCCTCCCTCCCAGCCTCCACAGGACACCCAGCCTCTCAGCCACAAACCTCTCTCCCCTTCCGTCCAGGCAGGGCCTGAATGTTCACGGGTGCCGGGTCTACCCCGGGGCAGCCGCCAAGTCCTGACGCTGGCCCAGGCCGACGGGAGGCTTGGTGGGGTGGGGGGCTGTCTCCATTCTGACTGCCTAGGGACTGCTGATCCATTAGCTGCTTGGAATCAGATGTTCCCGACCGGCCAGCTCTGGTCACACGGCGGGAGATGGGTCAGGCCTGCCCGACGTATCTGTAGGCTGGCTCACCCCAAAGCAATGCCTCTCCAGTGGAGGCTCCCTGTGAGAGCGCACTGATTTCTGGGCCATGGAGGGTCCGGCACCTCCGAAATGCAACGCCAGCATCCCGTGTCCTCTCCTTTCCAGCCCAGCCGGTAATGTGGCACCCCATCTCTTTGGGGAGCACGCTGCCATTTCTTAGAAGGCCGTCCTGGCTAACGGGCTCCCCATGAGGAAGAAGAGAAGGCCACAGCTCTCATCTCCAGCAAGCTGGCCGCTGAACCCCTCTATCCTATCCTGTTCAGGGTTTCTAATTCTCTTCTCCTTCCCTTTGTTTGTAAGAGTTTTTTGTTTTGTTTTGTTTGTTTTGCAAGTCACCAAACCTAAGTCAAACTAGCAAGAAAGGAACTATTTTGACTTAGGTAACTATGATGTCCCAGCGTTCTGGCTTCGGCACAGCTACGTTTAGGAACCAAAACGGTGCCGCCGTGACTGTCTCTCAGCCTCCTTCGGCTCCTCTCTCCTCAATGTGGCTCCATTTTTTATGGTAGCAAGATGGTGGCCACTTGGCTCCGGCCTGACCTCCCGGACCCTCAGGCATAAGTTCAGTGACGAGAGTGTCTCCTCCCTGATCATGCTAATGTTGGTGGTTTGCCCAGATTTGGACATGAGCCCATCCCTGAACCAACTACAACGTCTAGAAAGACGCGATGCTCGGATGGGTCAGACTGAGGTCACACGGCTACTTAGAATTAGCCCCACTAAAGCCGCACGGACAGAATGAGGGGTGGGCGGCCCTGAGAGCAACACCAGAGGCCTGCTACGTGCCGGACCACCAAGGCTAGCTGTGGGGCAGAGGTGGCTCCCAGCTCTTTCTCATACAATTAGGGCAAGGAAAACCGCACGCAGGTCCACCTCATTCAGTTCTTGGGGGACAGGTGAAGCCCCGCTGACAGGGAGCAGCCGTGTCTGCCTTCCTTGCCTTTCCCCACCTGACCAAGTCCTGGCCTCGCCTTGCAAGCAGCTGATACACATCCTGGAAAGGAACCAGGATGTAGATATAGGGTTCTGGGACAGAGATAGCGCTCAGAAAAGGGGAATACCTTCTCTAGTTCCCAAGCATGGACTCCCCTGGGCTTGGCATCCAGCCCCTGCCCACAACCCAACAACCTTGGCGCTCTGGCCAAGAGATGTGACAGCTTCTCTCATGTGTGTGGGGATGGCCCAGAGGTCACAGAGCACTCAGAGGGCCTGGCAGGGGGTTGGGGGCCCCTCAGATCTGGTGGGAAGAGCCGAGCATTTAGCATCTGGTCACAGCCATGGGCTCTGAAGTCAGATTTGTCCTGGGTCCACATCCTGACTCTGCCTCTTCCATGAGCAAGTGTCGTAGCTTCTCTGGGCCTCGACACCCAGGTGTGAAGGGGTCATGACGGCGATAACGATGACAGGTAACACTCAGGACCTGATACGTGCTGCGGACTGAATCGTGCCCTCTCCCCGACCACGTGCATGTGGGGACACTAACCCCCAGCGTGACTGTGTTTGGAGACAGGGCCTGTGAGGAGGTGATAAAGGTTACATGAGGTCGTTAGGGCGGGGCCCTAATCCAATAGGGCTGCTGCCTTATAAGTAAAGAAAGAGGCACCGGAGGACTCTCTGCTGGGAGCCCAGAGGGAAGGCCCTGTGGGAGCCCTCGAGAAGGTGGTTGTCTGCGAGCCAGGAAGCAAGGTCTCGCCGGGAACTACACCGGCTGGCATCTCGATCTCGGACTTCACAGCCTCCGGAACCATGAGACATTTTTATTGTGTCTGCTACTGTGTGTTTTGTTATGGCAGCCTGAGCTGACTAATACACTTGGCTTTGTTGTAAATACTTTATATTACCTCATTGAAACTCTATGCCAATCATACGATGTAAGGTCCTGGCATTTGCATTTTACAGATCAGTTACAGGTATTTGAGGTCCGGAGAGATGAAGTCACTCGCCCAAGGTCACACAGCCACTTAGTGGCAGAGCCGGAATTCGAAGCCAGGCAGCCCGGCTCCAGAACCCAAGTGTTCACTACTAAGCTGTCCCTATTTGACCGGTTTGGTGTGCGGAATAGACGAGAGGCCACAGGCAAATGGCTTATCGTGGTGCCTGGCGTATGGGAAGCGCTCAGGAAGTGACAGAAACCCCTTCTTCTTCCTGCTGACCTGTGACCTGACGGCCAGGGCTGGCTGGCATTGCAGGGTTTCCATGGCAGGCGAGGCCACGTGGGCAGCATGCTGCCCGGCGGTCACTCCCGGCTCCCGCCAGCACACATCAAAGACCGCCGTTGGAGGCTCCTGTTTGGCCCATCTCACGCAATCACCAAGCAACACGGGGCGTGGGGAGGCTGAGTAAGCAGAGGGGAAACGAAGCTGGCTTTGGAAACAAAGCGCCACCTTGGGCGAGGTGTTTGCCTAAAGGGCCTCGTGTTTTTAGGGACCTGGCAGGGCAAGGGATGTTATCATCAGGCTGGAAACGAAGGTCTCGGGGTAGCTTTCAGGGTCCGAGGCTGATGAAGCTCACCCTGCTTGCAGCAGCTCAGCCCGAGATCTCCACGTTTGGGGTGCCCCTGTCGGTGGCGATGAGGGAGCAGGGGTGGACGTGTGGTGGCAGACGTGAGAGCTGAGGCCTGCTGGGAGCAGAGGCAGAGAGGTGGGGGCAGGGCCGCTCAGTGTGGGTGCTGGGAGGCACCCCGCAAGGGGTCCTGGTGGAGAATTCCGGCTCGCTCCACGGAGCCGATCTTTAAGCACGCGGGGCGCGAACGCTCAGAAGGGAAAGGCCATTTCGGAGACTGTCCTCCATGACCCAGGGAGGCCCCAGGCTGGAGAGAGACCCTTCGAAGGCGCCCGCCTCCTTTTTCAAGGTGACCCTGGCCTTGAATGGACGCTCTGTCTCATTCTACCTGTGATGGAGGGTGGTTATTAACAAAAGTGGGACTCACTGCTGATTACCTTCCCCACCCCATTAATTTTCATTTTCCTTGACTCCTGTGAGCCGGGCTGTGGGCTGAGGCAGTGGGGACCGGAGTGTGCATGTCGCACTGAAAGGTGCCACGGTGACTCGCTCCTGATTTCTGAGTGAGAACAACTTGCACTTCTGCCAGGGGTTTCTCCACTCTCACCTATCAGCTAATTCTTCTTGATTCTCCCACGTACCCCGGGGTCCTTTGCTCCGGCCCCTATGCTGGGAGCATTGAGAAACCTCAGGTAGGCTAGGGGATCCATCTCACATCTGGCCAAGGGCCCCTTCCAGCAGGGAGAGCTCAGCCTGGGGAGAAACCGGGGCCCCCAGCCTGAACAGTAGCTGGCTTCCCCTTGGGGCGCTCTGCAAAGCATATCGACAGGGGGTCTTGGTACGTATGTATGTCCAAAAGTGAATATGGAAGTAGCTCTCGGCACCCACGTTGCCTCAGACACACCTGGTGAGCTTTTACTAACTAGAGATGCCTGGGCCCTGTCGACGGAGATTTAGTTTCCATTATTCTGAAGCGTGACCCAGGTCATTCTACGATGCAGCCAGGGCCGAGAACTGCTGATCCATGGCCTCCTCCCCTTCGCGCAGGTGAACGTTGTGATTTACGCACCTCCCCCAGGTAATCCGTCTTTAATACTGCAGTTGCTCAAGACAAAGGAATGAATCTCTAATGGTGAAATGTAGGGAAAGCGGAAGTCGTATTTCGGGCCGAATGACAAGGGTGTACTTCTCTCCTGAGAGGCGTCGAAGCCTCTGCAGCTCACAAGGCAGGCCTAGTCGCCATCGTTTGCACTGCTGCCTGTCTTTCGAGGGGTGCCCTCCTAGGCATGACACGTGTCTTTTTCTGTCTTCATTAGGGGGAGTTCCCAGCTACAGGGATGGACAGTGTCTTCGGATTCAGGAAGGCGTGGCCTCCTCGAAAAGGTAGGAGGAGGGTAACTCAGTGGCGCTGCCATCAGACGCAACCCAGCACGGCTGGGTGTTCACTGTGGGGACGGGCTGGCGGTCCTGAATCTGGGGGACGGGGGAGGGGAGGGGAGTAAGGGCGGCCCAGCCTGGGGCTCGTGGGGAGACGTCCCCGTCGTGAAAAGCCCAGTGGGCTCATTCGAGGTTGCAGGGGCCCGTGGGAACGCGGATGATCCGGGTGCGCGTCGGCTGGGGTGTGTTCCCTGCTTTGCTTTCTTCTAAAGAGACGTTCCGGAGAGGACTCTGGTCTTACTCGGAGCCCCGTGTCTTTGAGGCCTCGTCCTCCGTCCGTGGTGGTCGTTGGCTTTGCTCCTCTTTGCTGTGCTCGCTGAGGCTACTTGCTCTCTCGCTCTCTGGGGGCGACCGGGGGACCACAAGCCACCTCCTGGGCCCGCGAAGGGTGGTGAGCCGTGCGGGCGCCTTCGCGATTCGTGCGCGTCTGGAGTTCACGGGTGGGTGTGGGGCAGATGGGCCTCCAGGGAACACGTTGGCTCCTTCTTCCTTTCAGCAAGCCGCGTCCTGGAGAAGAGTCCCCACGCTACGACCCCGTAGCGCAGATCCCCTTCCCCATGGGGGCCTCTTCTCAGATGAATGGCAGTGGATGGAAGGAGCCGGCAGGGGTGGAGACTCCAGAAGGGCCCACGGACTGCTGCGCGTTGGGCTTCGGAAGCCTGGGGGCCGGGCCTTCTTACAGGGACCAGACGCCTTGGTGGTGCGCGCCACATCGTGCGCTTGTGGGTCTTCCCGTTGGATGAGGCCTCCAAAGAGCACAGGGCTGAGCCAGCAGAAGGAAATGGAAGGAGGCGGGCAGGAACGAGCAGAAGCGAAGGCCCGGCAGTAGGTGCGAGCTCGGGCCATGCGGGCGGGGCACCTGACAGCCACGTGAGTGGGACCAGGACTTGAGCGGATGGGCGTCTAGGCACCAAACTGCCTTCTTGTGGTCTAGTCATTTCTTTATCAACGCGCCAGCTATTTCCTGAGCGCCAGCTCTGTGCCAGGTGCTGCTCGTGAAGCTGTGGACAGAACGGTGAGCAGCAAAGAGGGTGTCTCTGTCCGGGGGGAAGGGCAAACAGGCCACGTGATTTGATGGATGACGGCGGGATGGGGAGAAAGGTGGGGAGGTGACATTAGGCCAGAAGTCAGGGGAGACTCCTCTGAGGAGGTGGCATTTGCGCTGAGGCAGGCGTACGATAGCTATAGACATAAATACAGATATGTCTATAGATATACGTATGAACGGTCTATGATATAATAATAGATGGCACACCACATCAGGTCCCACTGTGTGAAGACGCAGGCGAGGCGCAGGGCGCAGTCCAGGCCAAGGTCACAGCCTTGGCGAAGGCCCTGCGGTAGGAAGGGAGGGGCCGCGGTCTGACGGAGTGGGACAGTAGCCTGCGGGGGTAGGAGAGGGGGCTGGCATCTCTTTCTGCAGAGCCTTGTCACCCAGGTGCGATGGGAAGACACGGGAGGAGGTTTTCAGCGCAGATGTGTCAAGACCTGCCGGGCAGTTCCTTCAAGGCCCCTCCGGTTGTCCCGTGGCGGGTGGACAGGGGGGCGGGGGTGGAAGTGGTGACAGATTAGGGGACAGATCAGGCCGGGACTCAAGGGGCCGCAGGCCTGGCCGTGGACATGGGGGGAAGGGGGCGGATGCGGCATGCGCGGAGGCTCTTCCCAGTGACAGCACTTCCGGCAGGGGCGGTGGGGGGGGGGTGTCCCTGAGGGCGACTGCCCGCCCTGTGCCCCAGCGGGCCGAGCAGGCCCAGCAGCTCGGGGCCTGCCTTTGTCCCCAGTCTGCTCTGGTGTCTGTGATTAAATTGATCTGCATGTAATTGACGCCGCTTCTCGCCAACCTGCAAACCGTATCAATGGGGCTGCATTGTTTTCCGAGGCACAACCGCCCCACAAAATCCTCCTCCCGCCCCCTCAGCTGAGGCGGGGAGGCGGGGGGGGGAGCAGCCAGCAGCGACAACGAAAATCTCGGCCCCTGTCATTTTGATGATTCCTAGAGAGTGTCAGCCAGGGTTTCAAGACAACACGTGTCCCCAGAAAGTCGCCCTGCCTTGGAGGCGTCCGTCCGGGCGTTATCCCGTTCCCATCACAAACAGATAATCCTTCGCGCCTGGCCACCGCCACTCAGTCCTGTCGGAAAGTAGAAGAGCTCGCCTTTTCACTGCAGCCGGTTTCTGTCGAGTCGGAAATGCTCACGATCTTCGGGACGCGGCCTAAATGCAACGTTGCGGGGTGCGGCAATAACCAGTTAGGAGGTTTCTGAGAGAGGAGCGTGTGGTTCCGGGAGGCGGATTCTCCCCCCGTGGAACTCGCTGTCGCCTCCGCGTGATACGGATGGCATTTAAAGCATCCCTGAGTGTTCTCCTCGTGCTGCTTACTTAAGGCATTCATATAAGAATAAACTCTGTCCAGATGAAGCGCGGCGGATTGAGAGGGCCTCGTGAAGCCGGAGTGATATTGATTACCATCGCAGAGGACTGCGGTATCAGGTCACCTTCCCACCATTGATCGCTGATCGCTCTATAAGTCCCCTTCTCCAGGCCTCCCGCCCCTCCCTTCTGCCAATCACAGACGCATTAATTGTGGGAACAAATTTAATCACCGCTCGCTTGCAGGACTGTTGCGATTCCAGGCCATTTTTCACACACAGTAAAATTGTGGTCAGGCTGTGGAAAGGGAATCGTGAGGGAAGCAGGCTACTGCTTCCCATCATTTAATGAGTAAAGCTGGAAGCCTACTTAATTCTCTTTGATTAAGCTACAGCTCTGTCTGGGTGTTGGGCTGGGCAGCAGAATGCAGGATCGACTCTTTGAACTGCTAGGAAAATTCTCCTGTCGGTCAATAACAGGCAGCCTTCTACCCTCTGGGGGTGTGATGGCCGAAAATAAAACAGCCTCGCAGATTAGCTACCTGCCTACTTACCCAGGACTAATAACAACAGGGGCCAGGCCAGCAATTACCTCTGTGGTTGGTGGTAATTTCGTAGTCTCTGGAGTCTGTTTGGAAAAAAACAAACAGACTAACTAAACACTTTTAGAGTGCAAAGATTTTAATCTTGCCAATGGAGCTAGCTAAGTGAATCCTTAACTAACTTCGCAAAGCAGAATCCAAATCCTTACCCACTTTTCTTAACGTCAAGGAGACAGCTCGGACATTGCATTGCGAGCAGTCATTTATTTTACAAGAACTTTGGTGTTAGGTGCTGGGAATACAAAGATGAACAAACCGTGCAAGGTTCCCGCTTTTATGACGCCTCTAGTCTAGAAGTCTAGAAAGAGCAACGCTGTTTAAAAAGCAGTTCATTGTGCTAAGAATACAATAATATAAGAACCACCCTCCACAAATTTTACTGTTATTGTTGAGTAGAGGTCTGAGGTTGCAAGAAGCTGGTAAATAAGGGTTCCGCCACCGAAACTTTATGCCTGTTGATGAATAATTCCCCACGTCCCTCTCCAGCCCCTCGTAACTACCATTCTAGTCTTTTATTTTAGGAATTTGACTATTTCAGCTACCTCATGTAAGTGGAATCATCTCTTTCTGGATCTGGTTTATTTCACTTAGCCCCGTGTCCTTGATGTCCACTCGTAGTGATGCATATTGCAGATTTTTTTTCTTTTTAAAAGGGACATAGCGTTCCACTGTGTGTATATGTCGCATTTTCTTCATCCATTCATTTGGCAATGGACCTTTAGTTTGTTTCCAGGTCTTCGCTTTCGTGACTAGTGCTGCAGGGGATGTAGGGGTGTAGGGATGGCCAGCAGATATCTGAAAACAATGCTCTTTGTCACGAGCCATCAGGGAAATGCAAACCCAAAGCACAGTGAGATAGCACCGGACACATATCAGGCTAGCTTTATCAAAAACAAAACAAAACAAAAGACAGCGAGTGCTGATGAGGATGTGGAGAAAATGGCAGGCTTGAGCAGTGCGGGTAGGAACGCAAAGATTGTGCAGCCGCTATGGACAATACTATCGAGGTTCCTCGTACAATTAAAAATAAAACCACTGTATGTCCAGCAAGTCCCACTTCTGGAAATATATCCCAAAGAATTGAAATCAGGATCTGGGAGAGAGAGATGAGGACGTCCATGTCCAGAGCCGTGATTTTCAAGCTTGAGCAGGTTTCAGAATCCCCTGGGGGGTTGCTAGCGTATCAGCTCCTGGGCTCCACTCCTTCTCCACGGAAGTCTGGGGGTAGGGCTCTACAGTTCGCATTTCCAACAAGCCCCCGGGTGCGGCTGCAGCTGTCCAGCGAACCCCACTCTGAGGTCTTGCACTGGTTTTAGAGCAGTGGACGTCCCGTCTAGTTGCACATGAAGATCGCCCACTGAAAACTTTTGAGAAAGCACCAGTGCCTAGGGGCCCTCCACCAGTGATGCCGGTCCAAGCTGAGGTCTGGGCAGGCCTGTATTTTTATTTTTATTTTTTTAAAGACCACCCTGGGCGATTCTGTGCAATTGGCTTCAAAACCACTTCTCTGACTCTAAATGGGAAGAGGAGGGGATGGCAACGTTTCGCACAGCGGCGAGGAGTCTGGCGGGTGCCGTTTGGCACCGGGCTTCCTTCCGAGCGCTAGTGAGTTTCTTCCCGTTTCTGCGTCTCCATGTCCCCATCCGTGACCACAAGCGCCCCCCGATTCGTAGAGCGGTTGCGAGGACCGAAGCGAAGTGACGTATGTGCCTGGCATCTAGCGGGCCCTCGCTGCGTGCGAGCCTGCAGTATTGTTTTCAGAATGGTGCACACAGCGGGGCTCCGACGATTTTAATTTAATTACTCGGCATACTTCCAGTTAAATGCCTTGCCTGTTAAGATACCAGCAGCGATGGCGTCGATGTGTCTTCTTTCTTAGACTTGCCGTTCGCCCCGGTGCGGTCTAGAAGGATCTCGGCCCCCTTCCGTCTCTTCCTTCATTCAAACGCCGATAATAAGGTCCTCGTGCTCCGCGAACGGCCCCGACGTCTTCGCGAAAGTGTCTTGTTTGCAGCTGTGGGAACATTCGTCATCCAGTGTAACTGAGCGAAACACCCCGCCCCGAGACGTGTCTAACACGCAAGCTGGGGACACGGGGCCGGGAGTGCAAATGGTGCCGGACGCAACTCCTCACGTCAGCCCCAGGCACGCCGGGACAGCCATCGGGAGCCAGAGGACCCACTTTTAGAAATTTGATTGGCAGTCAAGTTGGCTGTTCTTGCCATTGCTTTCCCATGGCCTGCCATGGTTTGTGTGGTGCAAATTTAAAATACAACCAACCAAGCCATTCACTTTAGGGTGGGGGCGGGGAGAGGATGGCGGGACTGATGAGAAAAGGCGGTAAGCATGTGTGCTTGAGGGCGGCAAGGGGCCCCGGGCTGGTCTAGGAGGGTGGTTTGCATGGGTTCGGGGCTCACAGAGGGGAGCCAGGGAAGACATGTGCGCCCTTGCACTGGCCTCGCTGGACCTCACGTATGCTAACTTCATACATGTCACGAGCCGAGACCAGAAACCCCGACTGGTCCCGGGGTGGGGTAAGGAGCGCGGGGAATCGGGGTGATGGCCCCAGGACCCGTTGCCCAGAATCTCTTATATACGAACGGCCCAGAATGTCTCGTGCTTCGGTACCTGGGAGACATGGCATCCTCCTTGGGGGTCACCCACAGATGGAGGCCGGGTAGCCCAGCAGGGAGAATGCCAACCCTGGGGTCAGAAACGACCCTGGCTTGGTCCTCCCTGCCCCCTCTTGCTAGGTGTGTGACCTTGGGCACGTGCTTTGTGGAGGTGACTTTGTTCCTCATCTGTAGCGTAGTGGGCGTAGCCAGAGTACAGGGTTGTCACCCAGCCTGAAGGAGACCGTGTTTGTAAAGTGCCTCTATCACCTGGTATGTGGTAACTGCCACCCTCTCTCCATCCAACGGCTATGCCTGTATTCAGCCCTGGTACCGAGAGGCTGAATAAACAACAATGAAATGACCACGATGCATGAACAAGAGGGGGGAGCAGCCTTACACGCTAGGCTGATGACCCACACGGGGTGCTGGGAAGGAGGAATGGGGCCCGCCTTTGACTGGGGGCAAGATGAGGTCTGCGTGAGGACGGGCGATTTCGGCTGAGATATTTATTATGAAGACGCAGCCACGTACGTATCTGGAGCAAGAGCAGTCCGGGCAGGAGACCAGCGTGTGCAAAGGCCCTGGGTCTGGAACGCGGAGCAGAGGACAGACGGAGAGGCCACACGGTGAACCAGGGGTGGGGGGCGGTGGAAGGAGATGGGATGGTGGGAGGAGGCAGGAACCAGGCCGCGGAGGGCCTCGTGGCCTCTGGGAGGACTTCGGACGTTCTTCTGAGTGCAGTGGGAAACCCCGGGGGGTTCGAATAGGTGAAAGGGTGACTTTGTTCGACTTCTTCTTAAAGACGGTTCCTGGGGCTGCTGAGGGACAGTGGACTGAAGGGGTGAGAGCAGAAGTGGGGAGACCAGCGAGAGGGCCCCCGCCATCTCGCAGGGAGAGAGAACAGCCTCTCAGCTGCCCCCCCCCTTTCAGCCGGCCTGCCCTCCCTTGGGATGGGAGGGAGCTCACAGCCTCAAGTCAAACCCCCTAGTACCATCAGCCAGCTGCAGCGGGTGGGGGTGGGGAGAATGGGTTCATCCCCTGCCGTGGCGAAGCAAGCGGAGATACAGCTGTGGAGAGACCCCACCATTCACAGGGCTCCGAAGCCCCCCCCCGATTTTGCAGGGAGGTGGGACACTGGCCTTCGGAGGCCATGGCTAGGAAGTGGCTCCCTGAGCGGGCAGGCTTTCCTGACCGGGGATGGCGCTGGGCGGTTTCCAGGGGGTTTCTGGACCACTTCCGCTCTGGGATGAAGCGCAGCCCCAACATGTGCAGGAAACATGCATGCCGTGCCTGCCACCCGGGCGCCCGCCAGCCCGTAGGACGTGGCTTGGGATCTTGATCCCCATCTTGCTGGGTCCATCTGGTTTGGATCCCTGGCGGGCCTGAGCCTGGACGTCTGACTGGCCCTGACCCCCGGGCCTCCAGCCTTCTCACAGGCTGGGCTCTATGCGACGGCCACAAGCCTTTGGGGTAGAAAGGAATTAGAGAGACACAAGGGAGAAGTCGGCCACGCAGAAAGCATGGCTCACCCGTGCCTCCCTGGGCAGGCTGGCAGCCCTGGGTCTGTCAAACCAGGTCTCTGGGTGCCCCGATCCCCGGCCCGTCTCATGCAATCAGAGGATTCGATTTCCCATTAAAACAAATTTCTCCTCCTCGTCTGGTGTCCTGTCTAAGGCCCCAACTTGAAGAAATCACTCCCCATTCTGTGCTTTTTTTTTTTTTTTAACCAACCTTCGTATCCCTTCGATTTTTATAGCCGACCATTTTGTACGTGAACTAAGTACTAAACAAGCATTATTACCGCTTTGCGCACCGAGCGCCACAGAGGCATAAATCCCACATTAACCTCATCCTAAAGAGCTGCTGAATGCATTTTAATAAATGTCCCAAATGATTTCAGCGTCTAGTAGCCAAACGGAATAAAAAATGCACACACATTGCAGGATGTTATGAACCTTTCTATCAAAAGTGATAATAAACAGACTGCTCGTTGGGCTTGGTGATTCGGTTACATTTTTAAACAGTCTATTGAGAGACAAATCAAGGCCGAGCTGAGATGATTATGGGAGATGATCCAACGGGGCCCAGCCGTTGCCAGGGGTTTGCGAAGAGCAGGTAGGCATCTCTCTTGCCTTCGTGATACGTTTTCATTCTAAATGGTACCAAGAGAAACGAGTAAATTAAGAAATCTTTGCTGCACTCAAATATGTAATATAAGCAGCCAGATAAAGGCAGGGACGCACATCATTTGTCAGCTGAATAAAAATTCAGATGAGGTATTTTCCTGACGCCGTGCCAGGCACCATTAGGAAAGCGTTTTATTTTCGTGTGTCAGTGACGGCATGCCGTTGGGGCCAAACTTCATCAGCCTGCAAGGTGGGACTTGAGGTCGGGCACAGCACGAGCTTCCCTCTCAAGACGCGGTGACTGTCACCAGCGTGCCTGTGCGTCCCCTATGTGGGGTTTCGACTCGGAAAGTCTCAGAAGTTAATTAGCCATTTCGATCATCAACCCAGAGTGGATAAAATGTCTCGCCAGCGGCTGTTTTGGGTGTACAGATGTGTTGGTTTGGGCACATCTGCAGGCAATCACTCTGCTTTCTGGGCAGGAACGGTGTTTTATTATGGGATTATATGTGTGAGCTTGGATAAATAGTAGAAATCGGAGTACTGGGCTGGAAGACTTGTCCTCTCTCCAGAGAGCAGTGTAAATAGCAAACCAGAAACCGTTCGCATATTATTGAAGCAATAATTGAACTTCTCCCTTCTGGCTGGACCTCGGGGGTCAGTGTAAACTCTTGGCAAGCAAGTGGCTGTGGGGTGTCAGGCTGGGCGTGGGATGGGGGACGGTGGCCGGGCTTTTGCTACCTGGCCACCAGGGGGTCTGGGCTGCATCTTCGTGCTTCCGGTGATTTGGGAGGTCGCTCTGCCCCTGCCCCTGACTAGACGCCTGCCCCACCGAGGGTGAGGGATCCCGGCTGTCACTGGTTCCTCTCTTCAGCTCTGGTAATCGATATAACGATGTTCCTCGGTTTTGTTTTACATTTCCAAAACAGGCGAACCAAATCCCTGTAAACTGATCTGTGGTACTACACTTAATTTTAATCTTCAGTGTTAGAAGTAAAAACCGATCACTTGAAGCAGAAACATGTGTCCCTTCACCGTAAGCTGGCACAGGACCCGGGCTCCCCCTTGCCACTTAGCCGTTTTGGCACGGCCGTGGGCCTTCTCTTGATTTTGCCTGCCTCGTCACCGTTCCTCCTCCACTTCCACCGCGAGGGGTCTCCCCAAGAGGCCTCTCCACTCCTCGGTGTCCTCTGTAGCTGGGCTGCACACCCTGCCGTCGCTGTTTCCTGGTATTGCAAAACTTGTCACTTTAGGCTACAGGGAGTGGACGTTGCCGAGCACAGGTCCACTGTGATTTGGCAAGTTGGAGAAAGACATCTCAAAGTCGTGTTTGATCGTGGAGAGCCACCGTAATGCATGGTCAATGATAAATGAGTGCTCCCTGACCAAGATGCTGGCTAACTATGCAAGCATCTTGGGTGATAATTACCGAACATCTGTATTCATGAGCGAGGGCTCAAGGAAAAGCCTGGGCCTTTTCGTCTAGGAAGTGGACTGTAGCTTCTCAACAGTGAGGCCGATGCTACTCAGAATCTCAACATGGGCTGTGCTTCGGAACATCAACCCGGAAACGATGAATTGAATGTAAAAACAGAGGCACAGCCTAGTGATGGATCAGAGGGGCTTGGCATGCTGGGGTGCAGGGCAATCATTTTTCTCCTGGTACAAGGAAGGCATCAGCTCCCTTCCCCCAGTTTCTCTCATCACCAGCTGAGCATACCACATGGCGCCAACGTTTTTCTGAAGAGTTCCTGGTGGCCATCCCTGAATGGCATTACCGAAATGTCCATTCTTTAACCTTAAAATTAAGAAGAGTTGAAGGCAGATGACATCTGTTGTACAGAGTTCAGTGGGGGGGGGGGGGGGGGGATGGCGAGGGTACAGACTGCCATTGACGTCTGAGGTTGACTTTTTGGGAGCAGGTACCTATGAAACCCACCTGTAGATGAGTAAGTCCAGGTAGAGCGAAAGGCATTTGGAGTCTGGAGGCCAAAAGTGACCAGGCAGGGTGTAGGAAATGGGAGTGGTGGGTACTCTTGGGGCACTCAGTAGCCAGTGGGGTCCAGGACTGGAGAGGTAGCAGGGCCAGGTTACAGAGGGCTTGTGTCGGGGCATTTCAGACCTTAGGCTGAGGTTGATAGAGAGTGGCATAATTGATTTGTGACTTAGATCTCTTTGACAGCTGTGAGTGGGACTGAAGGCATAGAGAGCCGAGAAGAGATGTTGGTCCTTTTCAGTCCTGCTCACCCGTAAAGACCAGTGTCCCTGCTGGGCATCCTGTCCTTATGCCCCTCCTCCCCTTCTGCTCTGTGCTCTTCCCGGTCTATCCCTTCCTTTCTAAATGCTTCTGCATCTAAGATTCGGGTAACTCCTTTCCCTTTCTTGGATCCCAAATTCTTCATTTAGCCAACATTGGAGAGATCTCTATCCTTCAAGGGAAGCCCATCAAAGGAAAGTATGGGAGGCCGGTGTGGGACCAGACCAGTGGCATCAGAATCTCCTGGAGGACTTGTGCAAAGACAGACTTCCGGGCCCCATCTCCAGAGTTCCTGAGTCAGTAGGTCTGGGCGTCTCCATTTCTAGAAGTCCCTAGGTAATGCTGCTGCTGGTGGTCCAGGGACCACTCTCTGAGTAGCAGTGACAAGATGCTTGGTGTCACAGCCCTCTTCTGCAGTGGGTGGGTTCTGAAGACTGCAGAGGGGTGACCAGGTGTCCCTGATGGCATAAGTGGAGATACTTTCCTAAGGGAGCTTCAGAAGTTAAATGCAGAGGAAGAGTCCTCTGTCTCCGATAGCCTGTGTGTGGCTCTCAAGCTCTTGGGGACAGAATCCTTTGGGCTCTCACAGTCATGGAGGGTCCTGTTTTTCCTCCCAAAACAAACAGTGCACAAGAATTTGATTTGGCAGAGGGCACATTCTGTTTAAGCATACTTTCTCTTAATTTAATCACCCAGGCGAGAGGGTTCCAGACGCTTGGATGTAATGGTTTTGGAAATCCAGCTGATCTTCTCAGATATGTTCATTCTTGAACGTTGAGTGGGGGCCCGGGGCCTAAGAAGTGGCACGCGATGCGGACACACAGAGATCGTTCCGCCGGGTGGAAAGAGTTTTGCCAGACGCGAGAACGGACTTGGACAGGTGGTACGCGTTCTGGAGGAAGACCCACCTGGGTGGAATTCCAGACCCGCCCCTGGCCGGGGAGCCCAGGGCGAGTCATATCGGATGCCTCTGAAGCCCGGTGTCCTCGTCTGGAAAACAGAGTCCTGAGGGCGGCCTGGCAGGGATGCCGCGCTCCGCAGAGGCGACATGCCCGCGTCGGAAGCCCAGCCGGCGCCCGGGTAATGTCATCCCTCGTCCTGCGGCGGCTGCTGTTATTTTTCTCATGGTTTTAATACTGGCCCACTCAGCCCTAATCCACCTACACGGCAGAGTGCTAAGAAAAGAAGAACACTATCTGATTCAGCTCCTTTCTTCCTTCAAAAAAGAAAACATCTGGGTCATAGGCCACATCGGCTTTCTCAACCAGGGGGCACGCCGGCGCCCCCTCCCCAGAGGGCATTGGTAATGCCTGGACGCGATTTTTTTTTTTTTTTGACCGCACATTGAGAGTGCTACTGGCATGTAGTGGGTGGAGGCCCAGGATGCTGCTACACGTCCTACCGATACACAGGACGGTCCCCATAACAAAGGGGTATCCAGCCCCGAATGTCCGCGTGCTGATGCGGAGAGGCCCTGGGCTACTTCTTGGGGGAGTCGAGGATTTGAAAGACAAAAATAACCCAAGTTGCAATGAATTGAGCATTTTTTCCTTTTTTTTTTTTAACGTGCCAGACACCGAGTTCGGGGTTTCACGCGTTTAATCGAGCAGCGACCATGACGTAGGTGTTGCGATCGACCCTTTGGCAGAGGAGAAAAGCTGGATTTGAACACGGGCCCTCGGTGACCTCAGCCCCCCAGCCCGGCAGGCGTGTGCTCTTTCATTCCATCGGCGCTCTTGCAGGGTCTGCTCGGTGCCGGGCTCCGCTCTGGGCCCCAGGGACAGGGCGTGAGTGACACGGGCCAGGTGCCTGCGTCCTGGCCAGGTGGAGGAGACGGAGGAGGAACAGGCAGCTTGTGAGGGGGGGGGTGATGACTGCTGTGAAGGCTCCTGGCCCCGGGGGAAGGAATGGTGGGCAGTCTTGGCCAAGCTGAGTTTGCGGGCCATGGGGGAAGGGCACCCCAGCTGATCCCTGGACAAAGCGCATTTTGGGGGCCAGCAGCATGAAATGAAATACACCGTCGAGCCTGGGGGGAAAAATGGACTCTTTCCTGTCCTCTCGGCCCACACACCTCCTGCCCCTGTGACTCTGTCTGCATGAAGGAGGGTGAATTAGAAGGACTTCTCTGCGGTCAGGCAGACCTGGGTTCCGCCCCTGCTGGGTGGCCTTGGGTCGATCGCGTGACCTGTCTGAGCCACACTGGCCTTGTCCAGGCAAGGGATGGACAAAACGTACTCAGTGGTTAAGCGCCAGCTCACTGTGTCGGGCATCGCTAGGCGCCCGTCACCGACCCACACACATTATGTCATGGGATCCTTGCAACAACCCCATGAGGTTGGTGCTATTATTATGCAGGTCCGAGACTAGGGGGAGGTAAGTGAGGTGCTTGCGGCAGGCACAAAATTTATGGGGGTGCAGAAACCTCAATAATCACGACAATATTCCAGTGCAATTTTTAAAAAGCAAACGCAAAAAATGCGTGATGAGCAAATTATCAAAATTTTAAACAGGGCAGCGGCATCCGGCCCTGAGCTTGTACGATGTGGCCCCACGTACCTCGCCCTAATCCTGGCCCTATCTCGCCCCCAGTTTGCAGATGAAGACACTGAAGCGCAGGGAGGGCCACCTCTCCTGCCACATCATCCAGGGCCTTCTAATGGAGGTGCAGTGACAAGACGGGCGGCCTTCGTCCCGCTCCGAATGGTCCTCTGTGGGCCTGTGTTCGTTCACCCCTCGCAGGGGACCGGAAAGCAGGCCGTGAAGAGCGCAGAGGCAGGGGCAGCCGGCTGCAGTCTGCTGTGGTCGTCGTTGCTGTTTACCATGTGGCCAGAACCTGCAGTGCACTTTGAAATCGAAAAGTACCCGGAAGCTTCCTGGTAAACTCAGCTCTTCAGCCGTCGGGGGCACCTGGCCTTACTTCAGAGAGAAATCAGATAAAGCAAAGACAAGCCCATTGTCAGTGACCCCGGATGGGAAGGCGGGGGAGAATTGGACACCAGGAAAGAGCATGTGGCCACTTGAAAGAGAGCGCCCAGGGAAGGAGGACGGGGCAACGCATAATGATGTTTTCCCTTAGTGTTTTTTTAAATGACTTTTGCCAGCATTAGTCCATCCTCTATTCACAACAAGACAGATGCCTTGATTTCTGTCTTACTGCTGAGGAAACTTAAGCGCGGGGAAGGTGTGGCATTAACTCACAGCAGGTGGCACGGCCAGTCTGTCTTTGGGCCCCGGGGAGACCAGGACTCAGCCCCTGTCCTCCCATTTCGGCTCCTTTTCCTGACACTTCCATTTCATCTGCCGTACAGACCCCTGCGCTCCTCACACAGAGTTTGTTTCTATTTAACTCCTCGACACAGCGCGAAACTCATTACGTCTTCGATTTGGAAGGAGCAATCGTTCACTCGCCCCAAATCTGTGGGCCACAGACACGCCCACTTCCCCTTCCTGTGCACGTGCAAGTCGTTCCTGGAACCAGCGTTCAGGGCTTTGCACGCACCACCTGTTAAACGTCCCTGTGGTTCTTCTGTCAAGATCGGTACGGACGTCAGCGCTAGCCCGGGCTTCCGCAGGGGACGGGCGTTATTAAATGGCCCAGACGAATCGGTTCTCCCTGCACCGTGGTCTCACAGTGCGCTGTCATTCCCCTTCCCCTCAGTTGCCATCAGCTGGCGGGGTCTGTTTCTCCACTCCGTTAACGTCCAGGCCGGCCTTGAGCTTCCTTTAACTTCCAGAACGTGGCAGAAGTGAGGCTGCACTGTTCACAATAGCCAAAAGGTGGAAACGACTCGAGGGTCCACGGACAGGTTGAATGGGTGGATGAAACGTGGGACGTACAGCAAACGGAGTATCACTCAGCCTTGAAAGACGCAATTCTGACCCGCGCCACAACGTGGATGAACACTGACGACGTTGTGCTGGGTGAAATCAGCTAGTCGCAAAACGACAAACGCTGTGTGAGTCCACTCGGAGGCGGGTCCCAGGGTAGTCAGACTCATCGAGGCGCAAAGCAGAATGGAGGTTGCCAAGAGCTAATGGGGGACGAGGTTGGGGGGGAGGTGGGGAGTTATTGCCCGATGGGAATAGAGGTTCGATTTGGGGAGAAGGACGGTCCTGTAGATGGAGGGTGGTGATGGCCGCACAACAACGTGAATGCACTTCATGCCCCTGAAAGATGATCGCAGTGGGAAATTTTATGTTATATACATTTTATCACGATAAAATTTTTTTTTTTTTTGCAAAAGTGAGTTGGGTGAGTGTGAGCCTGGGCCTAAGCTCTTGAGACTGTCGCATGATGGCCAGGCAAAGCGACCGGTCGAGCCTTCCAGAGGGAGAGGGGCCGCTCAGAGGGGCACGAGCCGGAGGGAGCCATCCGGGCCCTTCCGGCCCAGCTGACCTTCCAGCTGGCTTCAGGCGCATGAACGAGCCCAGGCAGAAGCCTCAGAGGAACCGCCCAGCCGAGCCACACAGCCGCGAGAAGTTACGAGCCGCTGTTTCAGCCCGTCCATGTCTCTTCCCTTTCGGTCACCCCCATGCTCTTCCCCACTCGCGTGTGGCTTTAGGGAGGGTGTACGTTGTGCGGTTCCACGAACACCTGCTGTTTCGTATCTCGTTTTCCTTTGAAAACACAGAACGCCATCTTCCCTTTCGTTGTCAAGAGTGTCCACCCGACCGCAGTTGAGCGATCCCTGGAGGATCAGAAAGTAAAATACAAACCATGGATGTCATATCACCCCAAGGTTCGTAGGTGTCCCATGAACACCTGCTGACAAGCCATGGACCCCCTCCTTCGTGAACTCTCCCCGAAACCTCCATTAAGTTAAGGTGTTTTTTGTTTTTTTTTTTTTTAAACTTTTGCCCCAGGAAGAAGCCAAGTGCCCAGGAAATCTGTCGCCTACATCTCCAGGCGGAGCAGAACTTACGGAGGCCTTCTTAACCAATTAAGTTAGAGTTTAGGTCAGCGAAACATGGAACCTCACACAGGGCTGATGGAGAGAGGAAGTGGCCCTGCCTTCCTGGGGACAAGGTGGCAATCTTGACCAAAAGAATGAAAAATATAAATATCCCATGACCCCCGATATTACTTTTAGGGATTTATCCTAAGTAAATAATTGTAGAGCTGAGCAAAGATTTCGCTGCACATGGATGCACACTGTAGCATCATCATATTTGTGAAAAGTGGGGACTAACCTAAATGTTCAATAAGAGGGGACTGGTAAAATCATGTAAGGTGCGGACATAGAGGGGCTTGCTCTACGGCTATTAAAATTATGTTGTAGAAGACTTTAATGATACGTAAACATGCTCACAATCTGTCGTTCTATTAAAACAAAAAATTAAAATCTTTCATTAAAATAAAAAATTTAATATTTCACTTTTATGAAAATATATAAAATATGTTATAAATATGATATATACATGCATATGATATACTGAATAGTATATATCACAAGTGTTTAGAATAGTTACCTCTGGGAGACATAATTAAGGATGATTTTAATTTTTTTTCTGGTTGTCCATATATTCTACGTAGTTTCCAAATATTCTATTTTTGGTAGTTATTACTTTTACATTAAGGGGAATGTAGTGAAAGAGGAGGTGACATTCAGTCAAAAATTCCCATCAAACAAAATACAGTTTTTTAAATTATGGGGAGAAGTTGGGGAAATGTCTTCCTTCCCTCGCCCGATCTTTTTAACGCGTTGTTTAGAAGCGGTGAGGCCAGGTGTCCGAGTCCCTGCTGTGAGCAGAAGAGTGAGAGGCTGAGGGCCTGGTCGTTGTCACCAGGGAACATCTGTCCCTTCAGCTTCCCATAGATTCTTGTTTGGGGAGCTTGGCTCAAGAAACCTCAATGGGGTCTCCGTCTGGATGACCCAGACCATGGTCCATAGAGCCAAACCTTCCCAATTGGAACCCTGGCTTTGCCTGTTACCAGCTTTGGATCTTAGACAGGAAACAGGAAGTCTAGCCTTTCGCTTACATGAAGCAGGATCACCCGCCATCTTGCCCACACTGGTCCAGCAGTTGGTCAAAGTGTCGAAGCCAGAAGCTTCCAGGGCGCCTATGATTGATTGATACATTTCTCCAGGAGAAAGCACAGGAAGTAGTTTAAAATTATCCAGGGCCAAGGATCACTTCCTGGGTGATTTAGTGACTCACCCTTTCCTGCCCTCATGGTGCCCTGCATTGGCTCACCAAACATCTCTGGGCCAGGACAGGCTGTGCCCTTGGCACACACGCAGTCAGCTTGGACTCTGTTCCAGACTCTCTGTCAGGTGCTGAAACCCCAAAACGCTTCCTGAGCAGTCAAGGCATAGAGAAATAGCCTATCTGTGCCCCACATGGAGAGGCCAGAAGGAAAGACAAATGTTTTAAACTCTCAGCCACCCAGCCTCCTGTTCCTGATATTTCCCTAACATATGCTAACATATGCTTTCCTCAAGGACTTCAAAAACCTGCTTTTAGCAGCAACGAAAATAGGACCATGCGTCCAATTCAACTCTAAGCTTCATCGTTTCCCTCTAATACCATTACCTCATGTACAGAAGAAAATGTAAATCTCAAATATGCTGGTGATTATAACCTTTCTTCCTGACAGACATTGTAATATAAATGCACATAAATTGAATTTCTTCTTTAAAGGAATCTGAATACCTTCGGAGCGTTTTAGCAAATCATGTGCAGCCCTCATGGCACCACTTCAATGCTCTGCGGAAAAGTGATCTGTCTGAGGCACGACTTCTGCAGAAGAAGGATGGAGTGGGGCCGGGGCATGCCAAGAAAAATAGGACGTCCTGTATTGATATTCAAAATTTATTTTATGAAACTTGCACAAAAGACAGAGACGTGCGGAGCTGGGGCTACCAGGGGAGGGTTCCGACTGTGCACTCCCTGGGCCCTGCTTGTGGCCTCTGCCTGCCCAGACCGAGGAGAAAATGAAGACGGGAGGCTACGTGCACATTCGCAGTGGTTTGCTCCGTGTCTGACTGTGCTCACGGGGGCTCGCTGCAGAGGCCTTGTGTTAACTATTAAATCAGAAACGGGAATAACGGTGAGTGGGAGTGTGCACCAGAGAAGGGTCCTTGGGCCCAGATGTCCCCTGGGGACGAGGAAGACATGTTGGAACCATCTCGTGCCCACCAGCATGCGCTGGATGGCAACGTGGCAGCTCAGGTCTCCTGTATGTCTCGGGGCTGAGTCCAGGGTTTCCGGGGGATGGATTGCTGATTGTCACTGCAATATAATAATAGCATAATATAACGTTTTATATTTTTATAAAATAATAACAACAACAACATCCAGCACTCCGCCCTCTGCACCCCTGGCTTCTTTGAAAGTGACCAGTGCCCCTGCCCCAATGTCTCTTTGGATCTGTGCCCAGTGGGGGCCTAAGGACGACTCTGAGGCTGTGGTTTGGGGCTTCGGCCCTGGTTCAGTTTAGGGGTGGCCACTGTCCAGAAAGCCTGGGATGTTAAGAAAGGAGCTGGTGGGTTTCAGCCGCGTGGAAGTTTCAAGTCCGGGATGCTTTGGTGCCCTTCACCTGTAAACGCTGGTCCTGAATTTATGGAGGACCACCATCCTTCAGCAGCAAACGTGGTCTGTGCGACCCGTGGGCCCCCTGTCCTGCGTGAGCCGCGCAAATAATGAATCGTGGGCACCTCCCCTTCTACTGTCACCTCCCAGCTCCAGGGGCCTGGAACTCCGGGTACATGTTCCTTCGGTGAGACGCCAGGGGAGGTCCAGGTCTCTCGGGGTGCCTGGGGGAGATATCGGGGAGCCCCTTTCTTGGGCCGCTGGTCCTAAATTGGGTCAGGTTTCCGGGCAGCTCATCTCCGATCCACCAGACCGTGTGTCCCCCTTGCAAAACAAAGCCCGCCAGCCCCTGATCACGGACAGGACCACTGTGACAGTGACAGGGTCTGCGGGGGAGCAGGCGAGGGGAGTGAGCAGAGCAGGGCTCCAGCCACAAACTGCCCAGGCCGGACTCCTGGCCCCATCACCTCGGGACTTTGAAAGGACTCTCTGTGCCTCAGTGTGCTCATCAGTAAAACGGGGATAATGCTACGAGGCCAATGCAAATGAAATCACCGTCCGTGTGTGTCAGAAACTGTCAGGTAACGGCAACGCCATATGGTTCACCCTACTGGCTCATGGAGCCGTCGTGAGGTTAACGAACTGCAGCAGGTACGCACTTAGAATAGTGCCAGGCACGGGTGAGAGCTCGGCAAGCGTTAGTCGTAGTGTTTCCTCTTACCTGTCGCTGTCCTGCCCGAGGGCGGTCATCTGGACTCATGGGGTGCAGGGCAGAGGAGAATACACCTGACCCAGACCTGCCTCTCCCCTGTCCCCTCCTGTCCCACTCACCTGCACTCAGCACAGCAGCCCTGTGCGCTGGCCGACTCGTCACACACACATCCGTTCAGCTAGGGCCAAGACTAGGGCGAAGCGAGTGAGGTAAGGTTTAAGTGGGCTCCAGAAAACTCTAGTCAAGATAAATAGTACTTCAGTGCAATATTTTAGAACATCAGAATGAATGCAAAAAAAAAATCCGTGATGAATGAAATATCAAAATTTAGAAAAGACAGCTCCTGGCAGAGCAGGGGCACAGGCGAAGGAGGTGAGTCAGGCGAGCGCGGGGTGGGGAAGCTGCTGGCGGCCGACGCTGGAAGGGGAGAGGCTGGGGAGAGGCCGGGTGGGGTGCAGAGGGGAGGGGAAGTCTCCCCTTGTTTCCTCTTGAGAGCTAGTTATCCTGCCTCCTTCTTTACTCTCTGTTACTTCCAATTGGGGCTTTATTTTCCTTTTCATGAATTTGGGTAATTTATTTGTGTTCCCCCCCAAACCCCCAAAACAAAACAAAACAAAACAAAACAAAACAAAACAAAAACAACCCAACAAGAGCAACTACAAACCTCAGGAGCTGTCGAGGCTGGGAGCTGGGCAAATGGCGCAACCGCAGACGCGGTCTGCCCCAGCTGACGGCGCTTGTTGCAATCACGTAATTACTTGTTAGACCGAACCGTACTGATTTATGGGGGATCAATCTCTCTGCCGGTCTCCAGGCTGCAGGGTTCCATGCCAGGAGGTTGTCAGAGAGACTCGTTCTGCTCGGAGAGAGAACAAACAGGGAGAGCGCATTCGCAGGTGTGGGGGGCCCAGAGCAGCCTTCTCTCCTCCACCTCCGTCCCTGGGGAGAGCTGGGGGCCCCTCAGCTCGAGGTCTGAATGCAGGCGTCTCTGTTCAGGATGATGGTCATGACTTTGAGTGTTCGGGAGGTGATGCCAAGGGATGTGGGAGGCCCGTCAGAGTGGCACTCCTGCCTCTAGCCTCCATGGGAGCCCTCTCCGGGAGGCTGATGTCCATGATGTCCCCGAGCCTTCCTAGAGATGGGGGTGACTGGAGAGGTCCACCCCACGTTGTGGGGCCGGCAGACTAGGGAGAGAGAGAGATGGGGAAAGGAGTTCTTAGTACAATGAGGATGTTTACTAGGGGAATAGCTTCTGCTTTCTTAATCGACGGTTTGTCCACGTCTGCAACACGTTTGTACTGACTACCCATCATGGACCAGACGCCGTGCTAGGCACTGGGGGGTCTCGCAGTGAGCAAAGGGAAAGTCCACATTCTCGTGGAGTTGACATCTCATGTGGGAAGAGAATAAGCAAAAACAAAGGGCCAGGAGGAAGTAACACATGCCAAGAAGGAAATGAAGCAGGTAAGAGGGGCTGGGTGTAAGGGCAGCAGGAGAGGGCTTCCTTCTCTGGCGGCATCTGAGCAGAGGTCTGGATAAAGTGAGGAAGGCACGTGGCTAGCTGAGGGGACAGAAGTCCAGGGACAGGTGGTATAGTACGTGCAAAGGGCCTGAGGCATGAGTGTGTCTGGTGTGTTCAGGGATCAGGGGAGAGGCCAGTGTGACTTTAATGGAGTGAGCAAGGGGGAGAGAAGTCGGTGAACACAATCAGAGAAGCATCTGTAGGGTCTGGTGGGCTATGTAAGAACTTGGGTTGTTTTTTTAAAAAAAAAAAAATCAGGACTTTATTGAGTCAGGTTTTGCATGTCACATAATTCACCCTTTTCAAGTGTACAACTCAATGCTTTTTAAAGTAAATTTACCACATCGTGCAACCATGGCTCTAAATCTGTTTTAGAGTGTTTTCATCACCCAATATGATCCCTTAGGCGCATTTACCCTTAATCCCCATTTCCCTTCGCCCCTCAGAAACCACTGTCTGCATTCTGCTGTCTTTATAGCTTTGCCTTTTTGGATATTCCGCGTAAGTGGAATCATACAATATGTGGTCTCATCTGTCTGGCTTCGTTCACTGAGCGTGATGTTTTTGAGATCTGCCCATGTCGTAGCTCTTTATCCATAGCTCATCCGTAGCTCATTCCTTTTTATTGCTAAATGGTATTCCGGCTGGGATGGTATTTCAAGCAGTGACAGGACTCCATCGGGGGGTCCAGAGCCTCGGAGAGACTCATGGTGCCGTGTCTGCGTTCATCCTGGGGAAATGCGGTTGCTGGCAGGGTGAGTCCGCTACGCATCGGGATGCGTCCGCTTCGGCCACTACAGGCTGATTGGCCTTGGACAGGTCATTGCACTTTTCAACACTTAACGGTCTCATTTCTTTTTGTATTATTAAGGTTTTGTTGTGGTAAAATATACATAACAGAATTCATCATTTTAATCATTTTTAAGTGTACGTTTCACGGGCATGAAGTACGTTTATGTTGTGCAACCATCACCACCATCCGTGTCCAGAACTTTTCACCTCTCCAAACTGAAACTCTGGCCCCATTAAACACAACCCCCGCCAACCCCCGCCCCCCATTCCTTCTACCCCTGGCCACCACCCTTCCGCTTCCTGTCTCCATAGCTTTGACTACTCAAGGGACCCCCGATCATTGGAGTCAGACAGTGTTTGTCTTTTTGTGTCTGCCTGATTTCATTTAACATCATGTTTTCACGATCCATCCACGTCGTAGCCTGTGTCAGAATGTCCCTCCTTTTCAGAGCTGACTAATATTCCATGCGCTCTGCTGGTTTTTATTAACCTTTCCTGAATAGATGTAGAGCTTTCGATGTTAACATCAGACGTTTCTTGGGTCTTTGTTTAGAAGGCTGGCGACGATTTCGTGATCGGCAATACGCCGTGGGGCTTAACCTTGGTGTATGTCCATTAGCCGCCGGTGAACGTGGTGTCGCTGCTTGGCGATTCATTTAAAGTTGCAGTTCCCAAGAACCTGGGGACGACGTTAAGTGAGGACTGCGCGTGGTACAGCTTTTAAAAAATCTTTTCATCCACTGATGGACGTTTGGGTTGTCCCCACCTTTTCGCTACAATGAATAACGCTGTCATGAACGTGGGCGTGCACACGGGTTTCGGAATGGGGGTGATAACAGTTACCCAGCTGACACAAGTGTTACGAGGATTACATTAAATGATTCACATGAGGCGCTTGGCGCAGGGCCCGGCACACAGAAAGTGCCGAATAAACAACATTCAATAAAGACCCATTAACAATAGAGCTGCCATGATTAATGATGATCTGAGGCCAAGCATTTGATGGAGAAATTTCACAGGACTGCAGACGCAAAGGGAGGGCAAAGGGAGTCTTCTTTTTTCTTTTCTTTTCTTTTTCTTTTCTTTTCCTTTTTAAAAACTATAAGCCTAGTTTTAATGATAGAAATAATGTGACCCTAATTTTTAGAATTTTGAAAATTGAGAAAACTCCACCCATAACCCTGCCTCTTTAACTGGACTGCATTTCGGTAAGAACAGAGGAAAGCTGGAAGTTGGGGGCCCGGCCAGGAGGTGGGGAAGGAACCCCCACAGCAGACTCTTCTTCCAGAAGAATTATGTTGGTGCTTTGCTTTCAGAAACCCGGGGCCTGGCTGGTTCAGCCAAGCCGAGATGCATTTTTTGGCTTCGGCACTGAAAGAGAGAGGAATCAAAAAAAGGAAATATCATTTCCTTAACTACCAGGTATTAATATCCTGTTTAATTTAATTTCGGCTTTCTGCGCCGGTGAGTGCTTTTCCCTCTAACATACAGTGTCAGCCTGGCAGGGAGCTTCTGACAGTATCAAAAGAGGATTTAGCTCTGAGCCCTTGCCATGAAAGCATCTCTATCTGCACCGAGCGCAGGCTTTCAGAAGGGAGCATTGTGTCCTGTGAAGACGGTAATTGAGTGAATGAGGCCTGGCACCTGGGCCTGCACGGAGCACTGATAAGGACATAAAGACAGGCTTAAAGGGCCTGCTTGCCAGAGGCAGAGAGGCTGGTGTATTCCTGGGAGGAGGGAAGCCCAGCCGGCCCCTCGGAGAGCTGAGCGCTCAGCCCTGCAGAGAGAGGGGCCTGGGCAGAGCGGAGGCTGGAGCCTTCCGCACCTCGGCACAGTGCGGGGCAGTCAGGTGGGGCTGGCCCGACTGGCTAATATGCCCTCTATTTCTTGATAAATACACGGCATTCTTATTTGGCCGACCCCCATCTAGCACGCTGTGTAAGGACAAAGACCCAGCTTAGTCATCTGGACTTGGGGATGTTTAGTCTTGTCTTAAAGGGTCATGTGGGCAGTGGAAGCCTGGATCAGGATCCCTGTGAGTCTAAGTGCTTAACTTCCTTCGTGGTTCCAATGTGCATCCACATGTTCTTGGTCAGACCTCACAGCCCCGAACCGGACTGCCCATCTCTGAGGGCGGTGGGTTGTTCACAGCACCCTCCCACCTTCGAGGGACACAAACCCTTTCTGGTCCCTCCTCTGTGAAATGAAGACAGTTGAACAGATAAATGACCACAGGGTTATTGCCTCCCATCCATCCATCCATCCATCCATCCATCCATTCATCCATCTGCTCATCCACCAACTCCTCATCCATCATCCATCCATCCCTCTGTCGGTCCATCCATCCACCAACCCCCAACCATCCTCCATTCATCCATCCATCTGACTTTGGAGGAACTGTTATGTTGCAGGCCCCAGATGGCATCTTTAAATGGGCTTTTAATGATGAGAGCTTTGGATAAGAAATTGAAGCTTGAATCCCTAACTAGCTGTGAGACCATGGCTAAGTCACCACTTTAGAGTTTGCCAGAATTAGGACCTGCGCTAGTCAGGGGCACTAACTACTTAAACCATTGCTTCCAAATTTCAGTGGCTTAACATCATGAATCACTTCTCATTCATGACCCAAAATAGATGTTCTTGGTTGATGGACAGCTTTCTTCCATGCAGTGACTCAGGGACCCAGGTGCCTTCCATATGGAAATCCCTTTAGGCCATGGGGTCCTTTCCATTGTGCTGGTACCTGAGGAGAAAGAGAAATGAGGATTAGCTATGGGAGGCCTAGGTGGTTCATATCACTTCCGCTCGCATTCTGCGGCCAGAACTCAATCCAATGGCCGCAGCTGCCCGGAAGAAGGGTGGTTGTGTGCCCAGGAAGACGAGGAGGACATGGACATCGGGAGAGCCCGTAGTCTCTGCCACTGTGCCTCCAGATGGTTTTTGATCATAAAGAAACAGTGCAATGTTAAGTGCCAAGAGAAAGAGGTGGGTCAGAGGCTTCCAGATGTCTTTTATTCCCCCACCAGAAAGCTAGGAGTTACCTGCATTACCTCCAACTGCTGCCGAAGAGGGAGGCTCTTCGACTGTCCCGACAGCCTGGACCTCAGGGCCGGCGTACTCGGGAGTGGCTAGCAGAGGAGTTGTATTGGCATCGGAACCCAGAACCTTTCAAATATGACCAGGGCCCTGTTCCAAAGTGGACGCGAGAAGATCATGCTCTGACCTCTTTAAATATTTGATGCTGGGAGGAAATCAAAGGCCCATAGTGTCATCTGACCGTGATCTTGTTTTGTCCAGGAATTCTGATGGGCAAGAGCAGACCTACTCTTTTCTAGAAATATGTATATATATAGTATATATATATATAATATATATGTAATATATTTCAAAATCACCATCATCATTGATCACATTTACTGAGTACTTATGATGAGGTTTTCCTAACGGTCCTTCTTCTGGCCGCTGAAACTCTGTGTCTCATTTTCTCATCCACAAAATGGGGTTGCCAGTCACTGCCCTGTCTTTTGGGGGCAGCTTTATTGAAAGGACCACATATGAGAGGAGGGGTGTGGGAGTCCTTGTCCGAGCAGGCGATGCCACAGATGAGCAGCATCATGGCTTCGGGTGTGCCGTTATCTGTTTGTAGGCCTTTTCTGCTCATGGCCCGAGAACTACTAAAAACCACGAAGTGAGTTATTCTGCAAAGGGAGGGCTTACCGCAGAATGTGGTGTTCAGATGAAGTCCTTGACTTTGGAATATTAACCTCGGGAGGCTAGGGGGAAGGGGAAGCCTGGAGTCTTCCCCCTCGGTCCCTGGCAGCCTGTCAGCTGTGCGTGTTTCTCCAGCTTGAGGAGAGACTAGCCTCACCGCCACACTCCAGATGTTTCCAGGCCTGCAGAGCCGGCACCCGCTAAAGTGAGCTGTCGCACACCAGCTCTTCGGGTTACAGTCTCCCGTGAGTTCTCTTTAACTGGCCGGGTTTCATGGCAGGGAATGTGAAAGAGACACAAGTGTTTTTGTTTTCTCTCTTAAAAAAAAAATGGAGAAACCCTAGTCTGTTTGACATCTGCATCTGACGGCAGTCGAGCAAGAGTGAGCGGGATGGGGTGGTGGGCAAGTCAGACTCAGGAAGAGGCGCGCACCCCTCAGCTGACAGCACACCTGTGCAGGTGTGACAGACAGCTCACTGCAAAGAGTCTCGGGAAGACACGAAGCCCCTCCAGTTGGGGCTGTGTGTATTTTTCAGCGAGGCTGGATCTTTCCTCTTGGAGCATTTCTGGTTCTGTCTGCGTTCTCTGGAAACAGTTAGAATAAACAGCTGGATGTTTGAGGGAAAATGTCTAATGTCTAATGTGCTTAACATCTTTATAAAGCTGGTTCACATTTAGAGAAAGGACTGATTCACACTGATTCTTCCCAAACCATCTCTATTCTCCCGATGCAAAGAGCTTTCCCGAAACTTTCAAATGTTGAAAGGGCAGATTGAAGAAGCGAGAGGTCATAAAGTGCAGCTGCCATTCAAATATGAGCATCTAGGGCTCAGTCAACTGATTATTGATAGGTGTTGAGTGCCACTTGCTAAGTCCGCAGCCGGCCTGCCTTAAATAACGAACTAGTCCCAAACAGTCCTGAAGAGGTTTCTGGGATTAGATCACAGCCTGGCAAAAGCAGAGAAAGTCTGGAAAAGTCCTAAGAGGATTAAAATGTTTTTTCTTTTCTTTTGTTCAATTTGATCAAGCAGCTGATGCAAACTTTGGACCAAATTAAACCTTTCAATAACTCATAATTTTTAATTACAATCAGCTGGAGGAATTCTCATTTGCACCTGGCTCAGAAGAACATTTTTGAGGATGTTTTGAAAGTCCCACCAAAAAGAGCAAGGCCAGTGAAGCAAATTACCGCCATTGTTCTTTAAGAAAAGCAGGATCTGTTTTATTTTTACCTGCGGGGCGCTCAGCAGGGTAGCTGGCAGACAGAAAGGGCCTGTCTTAGTCTGCTTGGGCTGCTCTGACAGAAGACCATACACTGGGTGGTTGAAACAACAGACATTTATTTCTCGCAGTTCTTGAGGTGGGAAATTTCAAGATCAAGGTGCCAGCCGATTCGGTTCCTGGCGAGAGAGCATCCTCCTGGCTGGCATAAGGTCTTCTTGCACAGCAAAGAAAGACGGCCCTTTTCCTCTTGAGTGTCTTGTTCTAAGGGCGCTAACCCCATCATGAGGGTCCCATCCCCATGACCTCCTGAGGGCCCCACCTCCATACACTATCATCTTGAGAGTTAGGGCTTCAACACATAAATTTTGGGGGACCAGCTCATTCCACAGCACCCGTTTATCTCTTGGGACCATCATAACATTTAGCAAACCAAAACATAAATGCCCCCTGAAACTATGTCTGCTAGGAATGTTTCTGCATGAAGAAGCATGAAGGAGATAAATGTCCTAATCATGGATGCAGGTAACACTATCAGCCAGGAGCTGTCACCCAGGAGGTCTTGCTCTATGCCTAGCCCTTCATGCTGTGAGCCAGACGATGTTGGTACAGGTAGATCTAGAACAAAAGAAAATTCCAAAGGACCAGCCCTGTCTGTGGGATCCTCTGTTCCGCCAAAGATGGGTTTCATCCTTCAGAGCTCAGTGTTGGGGATAAACTTGGCTGCACAGGTAGGATCTTTAAGAGGACGGCTAATGCCAGGTGATTCTCTCAGCTTCTGAAATCTCAGCCTTTTACTTGGCCATATTTTCAAAAGAGAAGACAGCTAATGGGGGTAAAGTCCCTTACATTAAAAATATACTTAACGGCACCAAACCACTTAAGGTGGCAGCAGACCAATTATTAATTAGATGAATGGCCTTTTAGAAATCCTCTGCAGCCTCTGGACAACTGATGGGTTTATGGTCCAGGCATCAGGGGATGCGGTTCCTCTGTGTTTATGATTAACCCACAGTTGCTGGCAGTTGGAGGGTCATTGCCCCCAAAACAGCCGCCCTGTGGTCAGGCAGTCCTGAGCTACCATAAGGGTGATGCGAGAGAGCCGAAAGAGGAGAGAACGGTCCGTTCTATTGCCCTTCTTAGCTGTTTGATCTTGGCAAAGTCCCTAGAATTTTTTTTCCTCGTTTCTCCATCAGAGTGTGTGCGTCTAATTGATACTTCTAGCTTTTACCTGCCTAGCCTCCATTCCCCTCTCTACTGATAACAGCACCTTGGTTTCCCTTGGGAAACCACCTCTTCCCACTTCTTTTGGGGGAACTGGCTCTACTCTTGGCTAGGGGTGGTCATGTGACCCATGTCTGTCCAATCAGAGCAGCCCATCCTTCCAGCCCCCAGTGATTGGTTTCCATGCAGTCAGAGGCAAAGCAGCTCAATTTGCTGGCTCCATGGACCCAGCTATTAGTCCAGATTCGACCTGCTTTACTCTGGTGCTCAGCTTTGTTCGTGTCTGTGAATGTTTATAAGTTGAACATTTTGAAGGTTGGTAAGTTTCTGTAATTCTTTAAAAAATATTCAGAAGACTGGAAAAGGAACCCCTTGCTCTTATAACAAAGTACGGAAAATAGAGCTACTTAGGATCTTAGCTAGTGTGGCTGAGAAATACCAATTTAATGGGGACACTCATAGGCCTGCATTGGTCAAGGATAAAATACAGCACATGATGTTTACTGGCTTAAAACACAGTTTGGTTTCCATCCATGTCTTATCCCGCGGACAGTGGGTAGGAGAGGACTCTCTACCAAAGTCATTCAGCCACCCCCAGCCCCCAGATCTTTGCGTTCTGACAGCAAGCAGAGGCGAGAGAAGATGTGGAACGTCGTGCTGAGGCTGACGTGTCTGGCCGAGCAGTGGTGCAGGTCAGCCCTGCCCACATCCCATTGGCCAGAACTCAGTCACATGGCCACCCTATCCTCAAGAGAGCCTGGGAAATGTGGTTTAGCTGGGTGCCCAGGTAGAAAAGATAAAAATGTAGGTAGACAGCAATCAGCTAGCCTAGTATCGCAATTACAAATCAGTGGTTTGGCTGACAGCGTGTTATATTTTTGTGAACATGGACATCACAGGTGTGCTTTCTTTCTGAGAGACTGAGGCTATGAAACAAAAACCCCAAACCAAAAAAAAAAAAACCTCAGTCAGCCATTTCTCAGACTTTCTGGCTCCATGAGATCTAAAATAATTAGACATCACAGGCTTCTTGGTTCTCACCTGGTGTCACATTCGTCCTAAGTGATTTGTTTGACATTGGGTAACAGAGTTGAAGGGTCCAGCATTGCTCTAACTATCTGTTCTATTGTTTACGTCTGTCTAGAGATGCAGTTCCCAAGGAAGCTGGAGTTTCATATATGTCCAGTCATCTTAAGGTTCCGTACTAGTTTGATGGGTGACATTATGTGCGTTCATGAGAAAATCATTTCAAGGGCTACAAATGAGTCCTTTAGTAATACCCAGGAGTCATAATGTCTGTGACATAATGAACCTTCCTAAATTACAACCTACACTAATTAGATCACTTATTGCTGCATTCCAGGCCCTGAAACAATTTGCTTAAAGTGATAGTTACCTCTAATGAAAAGATACGTAACGGGAAATGTCAGCAACCTTTTAAATCCTCCACGACTTATCAGGACGAAGTGCTCAGAGTGAAGCAGCATCCTTTGTCACCATTTCCTCCTAAGTTAGGCGAGTATTTTATCCCTTGGAAAAAGGGAGAATTCCCAGGAGTAGTAAGAAGATGAAGGGAGGGCCAGCTGCCTCCTCGGCCCTTTCTCTACACTGCCCCTCCCAGGGCTCGCTGTACCGAAACACTCCGAGAATCTTCCTAGAATGATCTGTGGGTATCAGCTACTTATTGGGTGGGCTTTCCTTGAATGCTTGGTGTCCCTGACTGCCTGGCAGGGGTGAGGCTCCTGTCTCTCCCCAAGCCCATCCCAATGGGGGCATATTCATTGTCACCTCCCTGATGAGGCTGGGGTGGATGCTTCATTAGTAGGGGCCACTGAGAAACGGGGTCTGGAGAGGACTGGCTCTGTGGATACTAGGTGGGCAGTCAGGCCCTCAGCAGGAAATAGGGACATGCAAGGAGGCCTTCAAAGGGCAGTGTTTGCAAAGATGTGGGCAGGATGCAGAGAAACCCAAGGGATGACAGACAGTGGAGCTGTTCCCACCTCTAGGCCCAGAGGGACAAGGGGAAGGAGCAGTCATAGGAACCCAGAAGAAAGGATGGTGTAGAGGGGACCTTCTTGAGCCACCTGCCAAGGCGTAGCCTGTCCTGCAGGGAGGGAGCCACGGACTGAATGCCCAGCTCACTCTCGTCCTTCCTCTCCGCCTCCCTCCCTCTATTCTGTTGTGGGGTCCCCATTGGCCAAAGTCTCCTGTAAGCTAGGGGCGGGGGGACGGGAGAGCAGGGAGGACGTGGGAATGCTTAGTCCTGACTGTTCATGTCAGCCTACTGGGCCACAGAGCAGGGAGAGGAGAGGGGAACGTGGCCTTTTGGGATGGACACACAGATGTCCCCGCAGTCAGGTTCCACCTCAAATCCATTCTTTGGGAAACAGTTTGCGCTGCCTGCCACAGCTCTGTTTCCTCCTTGGTCCCCTGGGGCCCTGAGCTGCCACTCTCCTCTGGTAGGTGAGAACCCGCACTCTGGTCAGTCTGGGGTCTCACCCGGTGCAGTTTGGCTCTTTCTGGGATCAATGGCTATTGTCAGGGGCAATCTAATGACACTGTACTGGTGCTCCCCTGCCCCCCTCCCAACCCAGCCAGATGTAAGGCTTCCTTGAGTTCAAAGGTCCACCCTAATGGCCAAAGAGTGTGCCCTTGTGAGAAAGGATGAGCCCCATCAGCAAAATAGGTGGAAAACCAAATGCCTTCAGAAAATGGGATCTTTCTGCCACGCTCCTCATTCTTGAAAAAAAAAAAATGTAGACTGAAAGGGACTTATTCATTGCCTGGACCTACTGATTCCAGAGAGCTTATTTGGAAGAACAGGGGGTGCCTGGCACATAGGAGGTGCTAAATTGTCAGGGGAATCTGAGTGTTAGGACCTAAAAGATAGTTCTCTAAGTTTTGGGTTTTTGTTAAAAGCCTCCTTGATAGCATCCCTTGGAGAAAGAACAGAATCCATGTTTTAACTAAAAACAACTTATTTGCCTTCAGGCTTGAGGGTCAGTAATAATCGTGATAATAGCAATAGCCCTCTCTCATGCATTAGGTAATTTGTTTTCCCATTTGATGCTCAGAACAGCTCCATGAAGTAGTGAGAGCAGAGGGAACAAGCCCTGAGGGCTTAAGGCACCCGCCCAAGGCAGCACAGCTTGGTGTGCTGGTGGCGTAAGCCAGCTCTTCTTGACACTGAAATTGGTGTTCTTTCTCCAACATCCCTGCTTTGCAGGCCCAGCGGGGGTAGGGGTGGGGGAAGAAAAATCCAGAAGAATTATAAGATATTATTCCTGCTTTCAAGGATCTAAAGGTCCAGGGAAGGGTTGCAGGTGCTATAGGATTCAGACGTGTGTGTGTGGGGATGGGGGTGGGGGTGGGGGGGCGGGGTGCAGGCTGTCCCGACTGCTCCAGCTGTTCTCTTTTTTAATACCATCCTGTGATGCCACTCAAGAGTCAAAGTCCC
This sequence comes from Eonycteris spelaea, assembly GCA_003508835.1. Lineage (NCBI taxonomy): Eukaryota > Metazoa > Chordata > Mammalia > Chiroptera > Pteropodidae > Eonycteris > Eonycteris spelaea. The sequence goes on along the minus strand of PUFA01000071.1, from coordinate 2,989,092 downwards.
AGGGAAGAGCCTGATTGGCTGAGCTGGAGTCATGTACCCACCCACTGCACAGGGGAGGGCGGGGCGTCATGATGGACAGTCTCACCAAGGCTTACCACAGCAAGGGAGAGGTAATTTGCCCAAAGGAGATCAAGTTGATGTTATTCAAAGTAGATGGAATTTATGATGGGAGCTTGAAAAATCACAAATGTCCACTGCCCAAAAGACATGTCACATTTCTAGATTTTTACCCTCACCCCCTACATCCCCACCAGGTAGATAAAACAGGTGGCATCGTATTCATGGCAGAGGAGGGAAAGCAGAAGCCAAGAGAAGGAAGTGACTTTCCCAGGTAAGTCAGAGCATCTGCCTCACTCTTGTGCCATCACCTGCCCCACCCTTGCCATTCTTCAAGCCACACAGCCTGTGTGTGCTTGCTCAGGCCACCCAGGGCCTGCCTGGCAAGGGAGGGGCTGGGTTGAGCCCTAGACAACCAGGAACATGCCCCACCCGCCTCAGGCTGGAGGCAGAATGGGCCATCATGGGTTATGGCAGTGAGAAAGTGCCTTTTTCTAATAGTTTCTAGCCAAGGATTGGTGGGCAGCAATGCCCACCCTAACTCCCTGAAGAATATAGGTCTCAGTCCAGCCATGATGCCTGATGTGACTTTTTCTTGCCGGAAGAAAGGTCTGGAGCATGTGGGTCAGGGTGATTGTGGGCTAGGAGCTCTGCATGATCAGGGCAGGTAGAGAAGGTCTGGTTCTAGAAACCAGGAAAAAAGCAAAACTAGCCTTCCTCCATCCTGCAAAATCGTCAGAAGCCCTGAAATGCTGGCTTCCTAAAACCCATGGAGTGCAGCTTCCCAAGTCCCTCCATAGCAAACAGCTTGGTGTGGGGAAGTCATGTTCTTTCTCCTAGCTGTCAGGGTGGGTCAGAAGCCAAGGGAATTCCATTCCAGTCCTAGTTCTGTGACTGATTCCTGTAACCTTGTGTAAGTCAAAGATCTCCCTGGATCTCGTTTGTGCAACTGCAAGATGGCATTAGAAAAACACGAATAGTTACAATAACATTAATATTCATGAATAACAGTGTACTAAGTGCTTGTGGCAGTTGACAGCTACCTGTCCACCAAAAATCTGAGCTCCTCCTGACATAACAGAGATTCCTCCGGAGAGGGAGTAACTCAGCCAAGGACTACATTTCCCAGCCCACCCCTTGTGTACTTGGGGGTCTACGTTCCAATAAAACTTTACTTGCAAAAACAGGTGGTAGGCTGAGTTTGGCCTATGGGCCAGAGTTAGTCTCTGGTACAGAGAATGACTGTGTATCCTTTTTCTAGATTTGCCCATTTGTAATATTTACTAATCACTAGTTTAGTAACGTTCAATAATCTGTATCTGACATGCGTGGGAATGTGACAAGGTTCTGGAGTTTACTGTTAAATTCTTCCAGCCAGCATTTATTGAACACCTCTTGTGTGCCTGGTGCTACGTTCTTCTGGAATGTGTGAACAACAGAGGCCTTGGCTCTTCCAGTGGATGTGACTGCTACAGATAAGCACATGTGCCAGTGGAGCGTGCAGGGAGGACTTCTAATTCAGACTAGGGAGTAAAGGAAGCCTTCTCAGAGGTGATCACACACACACACACACACACACACACACACACACACATTAGCGCAAAGGTTACTGCTACCTTGCCTGACATTCTGAGATATGTCCCCAGGACCTAGCATGCTGCCTCTTCTCCTTCCTGAGGCTAGAAGCAGAGGAGTCCAAAACTCCAAGAGATGGCATAAGCACAGGACAGTGAGAACTTGTGTCTGGACCATCACAGGGACAAAAGCTGCCTGCAACTAGAAATACCTGCTTTGAATTGTTATATGAGCGAGAAATAAGGTCTTTTTGTGTTAAGCTACTGACATTGTAGGGATTATTTGTTACAGCATCTAGCATGATCCTAGGAAGGTAGGTGCTTTATGCACATAGTCTCATTTAAGCCTCTCAGTAATCCTATGCAATGGAGATTTGAATCACCTTAATTTTACAGATGAGGAAGCTGAGTCTCAAGAGAGGTTAAGTGGCTTGTCCAGGGCTCACACAGCTAGTAAAGTAAATAGTCTGAACTCTAACCCAGAGGCGCCTGTCTCCAAAGTCCATGCTTTTGACCAGTGTCTCTGATTCTGATCAATACAAAACCCAGCCCTCCCATCCAGTCCATGCAGCCAGGCCCAGCAGAAGCAGGGGACGGTCCTGCCCTGGACTTGGATTAATGGGATGAGACAGAAGTTCCCTGGGGCAGGGCTCTGAAGGCCAGAGGCCAGACAGAAAGGGCAAGTCCTCCTGCCTTGGGCAGAGCCAGTCTTTCAGGAGTGTAGAGAATGCCGCCTGCTCCAAGCGGGAGGACCCCGAATACCCCTTCTCATTCCTGCTCTCTTGAAACTGTTTTCCTGCGCGGGCCAGTGAGGTACCTCTCCCTTTGTAGCCAAGATGTCCGAGGCTGACAGGCTAAAACTGCTCGCTTGCTTTTAAGTGTCAGGAGATATAAATAGTTTTAGTTTTCAGTGGTTTCTGATTGAATATCCTTTTGAAGTAATGATAGCTATAATTTAAAGCAACAGTTACCATATTTTCCTTGCTGGCTGGCCTTCTTTGAAGAACTAAGTATAAATCTGCTTAAAATCTTAAAATAGCTGTAGCTCTGTCTCAATATTCTACCAGGAGCCAGGGAGATTCGGCCTCTAATTGCCATCATCTGTAACCAATATCAGCAGCGCAGCAGGCTCGTGACAAGGTGGCTGGGAGAATTGCTCTGACATGGACAGGAAGGTGGAGGCAGAGACATGGTCCCCCTTGGGGACCCTTGGCTTGGGTAGGAGTTCGGAAGAAACCCGTCCTGAAATTAGGACCAAATGGGCTCTGGGCTGTTAGGAGATTTTCAGGACTGTCTTTTTTAGGCCCTTCCAGGAGCTTGGTTGGAAATGAGGGGGACCTCTTGGCAAAACAGAACTCAGGAAGTTCAAGGGTGGACGATAAGAAGGTCCTAGCCAATAGGATACCCAGGACTCCCCCCATGCCCTTTGAAGACCTAGTGTGGCCAATCACCAGCGTGGGATCACGCACCACAGTTCCCGTGGCCAATCACCAGCGTGGAATCACGCACGGCGGTTCCTGCGGCCAATCACCAGCGTGGAATCACGCACGGCATTCCCGTGGCGCTCACAAACGCCAGTGATACCGAGTTTAAATCTGAAATCTGGTGCTGTGTTTTCATCCATTCACAAATGTTCATTAATTTAACAAATACTTACTGCATCCCTACCGTGTACAGGGCAGGGAACAAAATAGACAGCTCGCAACCACGGGGTTAGTGATGAGCACGGTCGAGAGAAGGCAGACGGTGGTAAGTGCTAGGGAGAACAATAAAGGCCGAGGAGACGGGAGTGCTGAGGTTGCAATTTTAGACAGGCCTGCCCCAGAGGAGGCGGCATCAAATGGCACTATTGTTTTTGTAAAAATTTTTCAATGGAGGGTGTCTAACTACTATGTATCTATTTAGGCATTCTCGAAAATCCTGGTGGGAAATGTTGAGAAAATTGGTGATGTTCAAATCACTGTGGGTGATTTGAACTTTTTCGTTTCTGCACATGCATTTTCTCAATGTCTTATGATAAAGAAGCCTGCATTCTGGGGAAACGTGGCAATTGGATCTGGCAGTTCTCAAGAATTTAAACACAGAATTACCATAGCATCCATCAATTCCACTCCTGAGTCTACCACACGCCAAAAGAATGGAAAATTGATGTTCAAACAAAAGCTTGCACGTGAAGGTTTACAGCAGCACAATTCACCATGGCCAAAAGGTACAAAAAGCCCAGTGTCCAGTAACGGGTGAATGGATAACCAACAAGCGGTATATCCATCTAATGGAATATTATTTGGCCTTGAAAAGGAACAAAGTTCTGACACCTGCTACAACACAGATGCACCTTGAGAACATTATGCTAAGGGAAATAAGCCAGTTGCAAAAGGTCACGTGGTGTGCGATTCCATTTCCTCGAAGTATCCACAAGAGGCGAATCTGTAGAGACAGACAGCAGACTGGCGGGTGCCTAGGGCTGGGTGCAAGAGGGCTGGATGGCTCTAGGGTACCTTCGGGGATAATCTGGAACCTAGGCAGTGATGATGGCTGTACGAGATTGCGAACGCTCTAGATGTCACTGACTTGTGCCCTTTCGAGTGGTGACTATTATTTTATCGGCGTTTTTCTAAAATAAACAAGACATGGTAACTGGGAAATTACTGGAAACACTTAGTGGCCAAATATGCCCATGAGGGTTGCCGAGGGGTCTTTGTCAGGTGACCAAGGGGTCAGGTGCTGGGAGAGTCGGCCAAGGTCCCATTAGAAAGACTCATCGCTTGCAGTGATTGGCTGAACACCACCTAGGTGCCAGGCGGTGAGGCCACAGGACTGCACAGTGACAGGCCCGCTCTGATAGAGCCCCCGCCAGGAGCGGGCCTGGGGGGTGCGATGAGATAGTCGAGGAGTCAGGGCTGAGGAGTGGGGGCGAAGCTGCTCGTGTGCGGGCTGAGCTGTGGACCCAGCTGCTTTTAGCCGGTCCTGACATGCTGCTTCTCTGGGCTGAGGACACAGATCTCAAAAGAGAGGCCAGACAGACGCCGTGGGAGGCCACGCCGGGTGCACGATGGGAGTTAGCTGGAAACGAGCTGGGTGGCCCATTAAGGGATTAGCGATTTTCCACAGATGATCCACAGAGAGGGCAATCTGGACACAAGTAACTGAGAAAGAGCCTGTTTTCCTAAGACCTGGGCATTCCAGTCTCCCTTAGAAGAAGTTCCCAGGCTTGTGAGGACGCTGGAAATCAAGATGTTTTACATGCAGAGGGAAGGGAGAAGGAGGGTCCCTCTGTCGTCATCGGGTGCAGGGGGCAAGCCTTCTTTTCATACCTACCTCCTCGCCTTCACCTCCCCAAGAGCCCAGAAACCAGTTCCTGCAAGGCCACCTCCCATGTGCACCCTCGGGACTCTGCCCAAGCCGAGTGGCTCCCTAGAACTTTCTGGGTCATGCTTAAGAGCTGAATACTTTCGTGCCAAAATACAACAGAGGAAGACCCAAGTGGCCCGAGGGGCCTTGCCCGATTCTCCTGCAGCTTCTCCAGGGAGAAAAGGCGAAGGCCTGCCGCAGTCCAAGGCCCACAGATGTGGGCAGCTGCCGGCACAGCAGGGGCTCGGTCCCCACTCCAGTGCCAAGAGAAGTCGCCCTGCTCTCTCCCACACCGCCCAGGGGACCCCTGCGTGAGCATGCCCCGCGCCTGGTGCCTCTCCGCAGTCCCTTCCACGTACCTGACCGGGCTGTCCTGGACCGGCCCCTGCCCCTTCCCACCCCAGGCCCTCGTACTTCCTGTTCCTCCTCCTCCCGTGCCCTCCCCAGAGCGCCACCTGTTGAAGTCCTAGCGGTCCTTCACTCTCTGTCTCAAGTGCCACCTGCTCTGTGGACTCCTCCTCCTCCAGGTGTCTCTGCGCCCCTGCACACGGTGGGTCTGACACTCCTCCGTGGACGGCAGACGGTCTGCCTAGCATGCACTTCACCTCTGTGGATGGCAGACGGTCTGCCAGGTACGGACTTGACTCGTGCGATCCTCTGACCCCCGTGGTTTAGAGCAACACTTGGCAGTTGGACAGCCTGGGGTTCGGTGTGGACTCAACTTGAACAAATCACTTACCTCTCCACACCTCAGATTTCCCATCCGTGAAATGGAAATGGCGATAATCACAGTCCCCACCTACCATGCAGAGCTTCGCTGAGGATTCAGTAGGAAGACGTTAGAGCCGAAGCAGGGCTGGGAATGGGATGAGACAGGTGAGGTACCTGAGCGTGAGCTATAAGGAGGCACTCCCAGGGTTGTGACAGGGCAGGTCCCTCTGGCGCTTCACCCTAGACCTGGTCCTGATACAGAGGACGTGGAGCAAAAATGCCTGCGACAGGCTGGCGACTGTGGAGAGCAAACATTCAGAAGCGCACGCATAGATGACTCCTACATGTGTACAGCTCCATGCATGTGTGTGAGCGGGCGTGTGTGCATATGCGTGTGAGTGCGGGTGGGCGTGCGTACGTGTGTATATAGTGTAATCTGCATGTCCACGCACCTGTATATGTACATCTGCATAGGTACATAAAAATGCCTGCAAAAATACACTGTTTTCAGTGATTTTGGAATGAGAAGGGGCATTTTGCCATTATGCTCTTTAGCTTTATTTGACTTTTTTTTTTTTAAAAACACATTTATATTACTTTCATAATTCAAGATTAAGCATTTTTAAAAACACAAGGAAGCGACTGACTCGGGGTGGAAGTTTTGCTCTACCTTCACTTACTCGCGGTGTGACCTTGGTACAGCGTTTCTGCTTCTCCGAGTCTCTGTCTCCTCACTGTAAAAAGAGGATGAGGGTGGTAGTTACCTCGCAGGGTATTATGAGGATTAAACAAGATAACACACCCCATCTTTCTAGTCTATGAGTTTTTCTCCTTGGCTCTGGAAACTTGCTGGTGTTTGGTACACACCTGTTGAGCTGAAATTTCATTTCACGAGCTCGCTGCTCACCTGCTGCTGGTTGTGTCCTTGTGCTCAGTCCTGGGTGTCGTGATGACATGGCCTTGATGTGGTGAGAACGGGGACGGCAGCTTGTGTGAAGTCCTTGGGTCAACGTCTAAGAGAGGCTTGGTCATCTGTGCAGGAGAAGCAAGCCCGGACTCCCCAGGTAGACAGGCCGGGGGAGTGTCAGGGGCCACACCATGGGCTCGGAGTGCTTGGGAATACCTGGAGACTTCTGACTCAATAAACGAACGGAACCAAACCAGGCACGATTCTGAATCTCGAGGCTGGTAAACTTAAGCGTCTCCAGCAACCTCACCCCGGCGGCTTGCAGCTCGGTATCAGGGAAGACTTAAGACCAGGGGTTAGGTGGACATTTTTCTTTACCTCTCTGAGCCTCAATTTTCTATCTGTAAAATGGGGATAATTTCTGTCTTAGAAGATTCTGTTAAATATTATAACCGCAGCGCCAACTGTGAAGTACCTGCCTCACAGTAGCTGTCTTACAATCTTTGTCACTTCGCTCCTCTCTTTGTGCTCGATGGAGAGGAGGGGAAAGATTGTCTATGCGCGCTCTGAGTATTCTGCCTCACTACATCGGGTCATTTCGGCTCTACAACTATAAACTAATTGTTCCTCTATTTGCCAAATCTTTGTTGAGCTCGTCCCATGTGTTGGACACCTTGCTAGGTACCAGGGACTCAGGGGCGAGGAAGAAGACGCTGGCTACCCTCCCAGAGGTAGCATCGAGGGGGGAGACAGTGGTCGCACCACCAGCGACGCACCGCGTGGTTACAGCTGTGCTACTACTGCCCTGAGGGAAAAGGACGATGCGCTGTGAGAACCACCGGAGAGGGTTCTGGGGCTCAGAGGGGACCCCTTAAAAGAGGCGGGCTTGAACGAAGAGCTGGGGGAAGAGCGGGCGTTAGCCAAGGGCGTGCCGGACGCCTCTGAGCCAGGGGAACACCACGTCCTGAGGCCTCGAGGAGGGGTTGCTGAAGCATCGGAAGATGACTGACAAGCCGGACCAGAGACAGCGTGGGACTGAGGGGCGAGTGAGGTCAGGCCGGAGCAGAGGACAGGAAGATCCCGGACAGCTCCCCTAGGTGTTGGATCTTCCACCCATGGGCACAAAGGGGCCAGTGAAAACGAAGGAGGCGGGGGACACGCTCAGATCTGTGACTGGAGAAGATCGCTCTTCGACCCAGGACGTTTCCAAGTGGGCGCGTCTTACGTACCAGCGGTCAGCACACTTTCTGTAAGAGCAGGAGAGTCGATAGTTTAGGCTTCACGGACCCTTCCTCTACGCTGCTACTGCAGCCTGAAGCAGCCGGAGGCAATAGGGAAACGAAAGGGTGTCACTGTGTTCCAGTGAAATGTTCCAAAATTCACAAAAACAGACAGGGGGGCAGATTTGGCCTGCAGTCTATAGTTTATGTGATACTGTTCATGTGGTTGTGACAATGATGTTGAAGTTAGGGATTCTAAAAGTTCTTCTCTGTTAGAGATATGCACTTTAGAAATTATGAGTGACATGGAGTTTGATATATTTTTTTTTTCTAATCTCCAGCAAAAACAGAAGGGATAAGCAGATGAAACACTATCGCCAACATGTCGATGGTGGTTATCGATGGGTGATGTTTATTAGGAATATTTTTGGTGTATGTGAGAGATTTTTCCCTACTAAAAGATTGTAAAGCCCTCTCCAGATCTTTGAAAGCCAAACGGAGAAGGGACTGTGGGGGACAGAGGGACATCTACCCTGTGTAAGGCCCAGTGCAGGCAGACAGAGCTAGCCTCGACAAGCTGATCATCTCCTAGGGACGACAAAGGGTCCCACTGAGAAGGGCAGCCGGGGGGAGTGTGGTGGAAATCTGTGGGAGCCCAGATTTCAGGATGCCGTTGGTGGGCGGAGATGTGGAATGGTGTCGTGCTCCATCGCACGGCTGAGGTGGGCCTGGCACGGCTGAGGCAGGAGGTGGGCTCAGGGCTGGTGTAAGGCCAAGGAGAGTCCGGGAAGGGAGGCGGCACCGTGCAGGGGTGAAGCATTCAGCTTCCCGCACCATAGTGCCCAACCTCGAATCCTCTTGCCACACCATTCACTTCATGGAAGGCCTGAGGCAAGTTACTTATCCTCTATGTGTTTTCATTTCTCTCTCTTTAAGACGGGAATAATACTATTAGAATTAGAACAAAGCAAATGCTTGCTACATGCCCACAGCGATGACACGGATGATGTTGCTTGTTTGCACAGGAGAACGAGGGAAGTGCACCTGTGCACTGAACAATCCGTCCTGTCGGGGGACGGGATGAATTATGGAGAAATCAGGCAGGGAGTGCTGAAGGGGAGGGAGGCCAGGTTAGTCACAGTGGGAAGGAGCTGGGTGTGAAGAGCTGAAAGTCGGAACAGAGATAAAATATAGTGAACTTGGCAAACGAGCAGATGGAGGAGCCTCAGCGGTGGGGGTGCGAGAGGAGCGAGGGGTGGCCAGGGAGGCAGGATGAGGGCGCCGTTCTGGATTCTGGGAGAAGCGCAGCGGTGTTAGCGATGCCAGTTGGGTTAGGGGGTCTTGAGTTTGAGGTGACCGTGGGAATCGGGTCGGAATCCTGAAGAGATGAGGGCGTGGCCCTAGTTCAAAGCAACCGATGTGCGCTTTCCTGCCACCTCGAACATCGGTTCCTGATTTGTACATTCTGAGATCTGAGAACTGATTGTTAAGAGAGACTGTCACCTGGACACCAAGCGCCTCTTCCTTAAGTTGATGGAAGAGATTTGTGGTGGCCTCTCTCACAAAGAAGGACCTTGTTCTCCGAAATGTATTTCTCCCATGGGGTGTTCTAGGAAAAGAATATTTTGAGGTCCCGTAGGTTTGGGAGGCATTCAGTTAACCAAAAAGCAAACACATGTCTTTAATGCAGGGTCTCTCAGGGCCTCCGGTGTGCTGATGCGTTTTGTGCATTCTGGAGAGGGATGTGGCACGTAACATTTCTCACCGCGGAACTATTTATTTGGTTGGGCAAAACGCAGCCCTGAAAGCTAAGCTATTTGGACGGGGCGGTAAGGGGGGACCTTGGGGCTCTCAGTACGTTGGAGTGGCGCTCGCAAACTTTACTGCGCATGCGTTAATGTGAGGCCTGCCTTCCAAATACCCTCCCAGGTGGTACCACCGATGCTCCTCGGCCTTACACACTTAGAGAAGGAAGGTCTTAGAGGACCACCTTCCTCCACTGGCCAGTCCCTGTGGGGGATGCTGTGAGGATTCAGGCTGGAGGCAGGCAGTTGGGGCTTTGTCATTGCCCCGCTAGGGACTGCTCCCCTCTCCCCGTAGTCCATCCCCACAGCTGGAATCCTAGTTGCTTACAGGTTCCAGTTGCCTTCCTGTCTGGAGCAGGGAAGGAGCCAGGGAGCAGTGGAAATCCGCAGAGGCTATTAGCAGGAGGAGAAGCAGAGGGGCCCGAGCGGCTCCCTAACCATCTGAACAAGCAGCTCCTGAAACGACGAGCCTGCTGTCCGCCAGCCCTGCCGCGCAGCGCGGGGTGGGCAGGTGCTGCCGAGGCGTCGGTGAGCGTTGGGGCCGGTCTGACAGTTCTGCCTAGTGGGGTGTGTGTGTCCGTGTGTCGTGTGCACGTGTGCGCGTGTGAGAGAGAGTGTGTGTGAAATACTCCTTTCAAAACTGCCAAATCATCTTAATTAGATTGAACAGTCTCCCAATCCCTTATTTAGAATGGAATGCGGGGCCGAAAGCTCTGCTTTCTTTAACATGGGGACAGGGGAATGAAAATAAACTATGATTTTCCTGTGGCTGAGAAGCAAAGGGTGTGTGTGTGTGTGTGTGTGTGTGTGTGTGTGTGTGTGTGTGTGTGTGTGTGTGTGTGGATCTGAAGCCGCGGATGCTCTGTGCCAATGGCTGGCATCAGCCACGAGCAGGTCTTCTGTAGAATGAGGGCTCCCAGGATCCCGCGGGAGCCCAAACGCCCCACCCCCTCCCATCAGCCCCATTTTGGGGCCTGGCAAAGGCCTTCTACCAAAGGGCCTCAGTTTCTGAGACTCTAGGTTTGGCTTACGAATGGCGCTGGGTTCGGATCCCAGCTCTGCTATTTACTGGCTCTGTGACCTTGGAAAAGCCTCTTAGCCTCTCCCAATCCCAGGTTTAGTCGTCAATAAAATGGGGGTGATAACAGCCGCTTCCCACACCCATGGAAGGTCGTCAGGGTGAGATAAAATAATGCGTGTAACGTATGGGAACAGGGTGCTCAATAAGCGAGGGCACTTTTTTTTTTTTTTTGGCTTATCCGAGAGTCTAATGAGTAAGAACTAAAGTGCTTTTCTTTCACATATTTGTCCTGTGGGTGTGAGCACTCAGTGACACTTTAACCGCTCAGCAGAGCTTCCATGGGCTTATCAAAACACCCTGGGGGAAGGGGAGGGATGTTCCCAGAGGTTGAGACCCGTCCGTCCGGCTGCATGTCCAGTGGTCCCGGGACAATACTAAATTATAGGTTGACATCCCTGGAGTCCTGAGTGTAAGAAAGTGACTCCTTAATGAGCAGAGCCTTGGGGACAAAACTCCTTAAGACCCAGCATGTTGAAACTTGAGGAAGGAAACTTACAATGTCCTCCCACATTTTGACGCGAAGTGACCTCTGTTGGCCCCTGAGGTCATCTTGCTCTGGTCCTTGCCAGTACGGGGGTGACAGGCTCACGTGTAAGGAGAAGTGAAGAGTGCCTTTTCCTTGTGGGTTTCTACCCACAAGGGTCTCCCCGGGGACTCCCCTTTGCACCCCGCCCTGGGGACAGTGCTTGCCCTGCTGCCTTCCCTCCCCCTGTGAGTAGAGCAAGGTCTGGTAACCAGACATGGATGGGCCGGTGGAGGGCTGACCGAGAGCCTTCAGACTAAGTCAGATGACAGTAGCTGTTACTGATAATAACCACTGTCGTTTCATTCTTTCCACACGCCCCAGGCTGGAGAGCAGTTTTGTGGATGAGAAAACAGGACTTGGGGAAAATGACTTCACGGTTGTCACACATCAAGCTGGGGTGTGATCCCAGCTGCGCTGGACCCCAGAACTTCAGGGCTTTACACCATGTCACCCCCTTTTCCTTGTCCCCGTGCGCAAGTCCGAGGGTGCAGTCTCAACTCCTGCTCCCAAATTGCAGCTCCCTGCTCCCCAGCTCCCAAACTCACACATAAACGCTGCCTCTCCTGGCACGCCTCACACGACCCAGTTTGCATTTAATGCTGCTTCGCGTGACAGTCCCCAGCCACCTGGGATGCACAGTTTAATGTCTCCTGGTACATTCGCAGCTCTGGGTAACATTGAGTACCTTGCTACTTACACCTGTGTGAAAGGCAGGGCGTGGCATTTGGCTTCCGGGCATATCTCCTCTGCTTGTGGAAGGATCATGCTCTCTCTTCTTCTCTGAAAACACCTGACCCTCCCAACGCTCAGTTAACAAGGTGGTCCCTCGTGGCTACTTTCTCTGGGGTACTCCTCATCCCGAAAGGGGAGGTCCCTGTTCTGACTCAACACTATGAGAATGCTCCTAAAATTGTCCCAAACTACTCTAGGAAGAGAGGTGACTTTTCGTGTACTCTCGTAAGCGAAAGAGTTACTGGCCGTATAATAGAATGGAGGGCTGAATAGTACAGTGTAGTAACAGAGGGAGAGTTGCTAGTTATCTTGCCGACACTCACGCTCCCCTTCCCCACAAAAGAACCCTAATCACTGAGAGTGTAGTGTGGCCAGCAATAAGACTATTTTCTCCAACCTCCCTCGTAGCTGTTTAATTCTAGCCAATGAGATGCAAGTAGGAGCTGTTGGGAGAGACTTCTAGGAGGCCGCCACAAAAGAATGACCAGTGAGGAAGGCCTTTCTTGCCCTTACTTCCTTTTCCTTCCTGCGGCATCAATGTGATGGTGGGAGCATCAGCAGCCATTTTAGATCATGAGGTAACGGTGAGGATGGAAACGACATACTAAAAATGAAAGAAGAGAATGGGTCCCTGAAGACCGTGGAGCAACTCTGCCAAGCCTGGCCGGCTGACCTCTGCACTTCTTCGTGTGCATAGCAATAACCCGCTATGTGTTTCTGTTATTGGGGATTTTCTATTACACACAGTCAGATCTGAGCCTTAGTGATATATAACGCTTGAAAGTGGATAACATTCCAATAATGAAAAAATCGTGCACGCAAAGTTATTCATTGCGGCGGTGTTTGTAATTGGACAATTCGGAAACGATCTAAATCCTCACACATATAAGATTGGTGGAGTAATCGTGATGCATTCACCCAATGGAGCTCTGTATAGCTGTGAAGAAAGATAAGGATGTGGAGGAGATTTCTAGGACATATTATTAAAGTAGGGTGCTATCTTTTGTGTAGAAAAAGAGAGGAGAAATATAAAAGGATTTATTTATTTGTACAAAAAAGAGCTAGAAGGATAAAACAGAAACCAATAAATTTAGTTAGTTACGGGAAGTGGGTGGGAATGGGTTGAAAGAAGAGAGAATGAGAGGGAGTGACACTTGTCTAGTGTACTTTTTTGTACAGTTCTGACTTTTGGAGCTATGTTAATATTTAATGTACTCAATAAAAAGGAATAAAATCAACAAGGTTGGGGGGAAATCTTAAAAACGAAATACGAGTAAAAACAAATGAACGGAACTATACCTCAAACGAAACACACAGTCACACTGAAAAGAGGTGTTGGGGAGAGCTGCCCCCCGTGATTTTGGAACGGAATGTTTGGATGAAAGAGAAAGGAACTCTACGTGAGTCTTAAACTCTAGCTGGATTCTTTTTTGCAGATGTATAGGTTAGCAATCTGAAAATATTCACTGTATGTTTTGGGTTGGGATCGAGCAAATAAGTATATGCATGAGAGGGGCCAGGTGCTTGCTGACAGGAAGAAAGTTGCATATATGGAAGCAGAAGGGTTTAATGAACTCTGCAGTGTTGACTTGGAATTGGAGGAACCAATGGTTTTTAACACACAGGTGTGTATATGTTGGGTGTATGTGTACATACATATTTAGTTGCATCTATATGCATACACAGGTACGTGTGGTGTCAAGCTTATATATCTACGTGTATAACTATATACTTATATATAGATATTTGTATTTACATAGATATTGCTTGCATAAATGCAGATACATATCTCACAAAATGATGTAAATGTATAGATATATCTATTTATAGAAGTATATAGAAGTGTAAGATGTATACTTATATATGTTCAGAACTATTTCTCTGTGGAGAAAGGGAGAGAAATCTGGTAAAATGTTTGCACTTGGGGCATCTAGGTGAAGGCTTTAGAGGAATCCTTGGTATAAGCCTTGCAATTTTTCTGTCAATCTGAAAGTATGTAAAAAAAAAAAAGTTATAATAAAAGACACCCACATGGGCAGCCCTTTAGAGTCGATGCTGAGACTCGAACCCAGCTCCTTCGGCTCCGGTCGGTGTCCCCCTTGTCCCACAGCCTCCCGCATCTCAGAGGGTGTCCGGAGAGGGGCCTCAGGTGAAGGCCATTACCACACTCACGTGTTTGTTTCCTCACCCCCCTTCTCATCCACCTTCGGGAAGGGCCCCTGACAGGGCCCCAGGGGGATGGAAGACAGGAGAGGGCGTCCTCCGAGGAGCCCCAGGGGGCGTCTGCCTGGGTGCTGGTGTGTGCCCAGGGAAGGGGGCCGGCACGGCCTTTGAGGGTCGTCTCTGGGCTCTCACCTTGCCCCCGTCCCCACTGCTCCTCCTGTCTTCCCCAGCACGGGCAGGTTGATAGTTTTCCAGGCCATGTGACCTGCCCCTGGTGTGTATTTTCTCCCTGTATCCTCGATGGGGCGGTTTTCTCTCCCACACTTCTTGTACTCCATATTGTCGCCTCTCAAGGATTTGAATAATAATTCAACACGATGGCCAAAGAAGGAAAGGGGTGAGATTCCCCCCCTCTGTGGCTGGCCCTCCCCTGTTATATGGTAAAAATGCGCTCAGAGGTCCTGCTTTGAAGCATAAGGGATTCGGGGTTCAACAATGGTGCCAGGCAGAACTGGGTCCAAAACTGTGTCTCTTGGACCTCAGTTCCCCGCCTGCCAAGTGGGGCCCATGATAGCATTGCCCCTCGTGAGTGGGTCTGAGGATTAAATGAGGTAAGCGTGTCGGCGCTTACTGTAGCGCCCTACCAATGGCAGAGAGAGCCGCTGTTGATGGTAGTGATTTTGTGCGGCGGGACGAAAGCTGAGCCGTTGGGAAGGCCACGCCGCTTTCCTGAACCCAAATACGTCTTCCCTGGGCCCGCGTTTAGCCAGCGAGTGCGTTCGGTAGGTTGATGGCCCTCCGGGAAAGATATGAGTTTAATCCGCCTGGCAAATAACCTCCCCGAGTCTTTCCCACACAGCGTATGTGGAACTCCGGGCTCCCCACCCCGGCCTGGGTACATGGCGCTGAAGTTTCCGTCTTTCTTGGACATAGAACTGTGTCATTGTGCTTTCACTTTCCAGAAGCATCTTCTCCCACTGCCTCGCCTCGGTCCGCGGTAGGCAGCAGCAGTTTGCTGGTGTGGAGGGACGTATACCAGCTTTGGTTTATCCATTCATCAGCTGATGGGCTTTTGGGTCGTTTCTAGGTTTTTTTCGCTATTATTAATAATGTCGTGATGAGCAACGGCTTTTGTGTGGATGTCTGTTATCGCTCTAGGAGTGAAATCGCTGGGTCATGTAGAAGCTACATGTAACTTTTTGAAAAACTAGCAAACTGTTTCTCAAAGGCGTAACACCATTGCCCATTCCCACCAACCGCTATGCAGATCACAGCTTCTCCACCTGCTCGCGAGCACTTGTTACTGTCCGGCTTTTTCCTGTTAGCTCTCCTAATGGACATGAAGGGACACCTCGTCACAGTTTCGACTCGCACTTCTCCGCTGTCTCCTCGTGTCGAGCACAAGTGACTCAGCGTCCGTATCGGTCGTTTGTACATCGTATTTGAAGACACGTCTGCGCCAATCCAACCCGTTTTCAAATTGGGTTGTGTTTGATTATTGAGCTGAAACATTTGCCATGTATGCTGGACGTTCTCTTATCAGATATACACCTTGCAGATGTGTCCCCCATCCTGTCGGTCACCATCCTTTCACCTACCCGGTGGTGCGCTTTGTAGCACGGCTTTGTATTCCGAGGGACTTCCACGTGTCTGCTTTTTTCTTTGTTACTTGTGCTTTTTGCGTCACTGCTAAGAAGGCGTTACCTGACCCAAGGTCACGAAGCTCTATGCCTGTATTTTCTCTTAAGAGTTGTATAGTTTTCGCTCTTACGGTTAAGTCTGCGATACGTTTTGCGTTAGTTTTTCGTGTAGAAAATGAGGGAGGGAGCCGACTTTATTCTTTTGAGTGCAGATAATCCGGCTGTCTCGATTTTTAAAATATAGACGTAGTTCCATGACAGTTGGTTAATAATGTCCCCTCTTTTGCTCCAGCCCTTCCCCGAGACCTTCCGGACCATCCCCTGACTCACAAACGGACCCGTCAATGTCCGACAGAGCAGGAGGCCTCAGGACCCTGCTAATTCTGATGCCAGTGAGGTTCCAGCTGTTAAGTATTTGGATGTCACACCTATGTGCTGGTGTGTGCTAGGACGCATCCTCAGAGGTGGAGAGGCGACTATCAATTCAGAGAGGTCTCCTGACTTGCCACTGATAATGGCGTGTTGTATCTCGAGGGGGTGTTGCTGCAGCAGCGAGAAACACCAGCTTTTCTGTAATTATCACATGAGCGAGGACTGGAGCAAGCGTGAGCTGAGCAGTTGCAGGAAAGCCTGAGAACCAAAGGTCTCAGAGGCGGCAGGAAGAGAAGGTCCCATCGTGTTTTCTCCACAGGCAAACTCGTAGCCCCATCACAACACCGTGCTCCCATCACAGTGTCCTGTCTGAGGACCAGGAAGGTGACCTGGGTAGGTTCCTCGTCCGCCTTCCTCTAGGGGAGAGCGCCTAATTCTCCCTTTGAAGAGCGAGTCTGACTGTCCACCATTTTGCAGGATGGAAGGGGCCTGTCTCTTTCTTGAAGAGGTTGAGCAGTCGAAACAACTTCCTTAGCAGTCTCTAGTTTGCAGACTATTCTACCTTGGTGCCTGGTGCCAGGCCACAGAGAGGGACTCTGCCCATTCAGTGGTCAGCCCTTCTGCCCTCTCCCTCACCTGCCCTCTCTGCTCAGCCCCTCTCTGCTGCGGCAGCTTCAATCCACATTTCTGGATGATTATATTTCTGGCACTGGCCCTTCTGTGTGCTGTGGAGCAAGCGGTCAAGTCTATGGCCTTTTCCCAACTACTGTTTCCAGCTGGGCTGTGCCATCCTGTTCTGCTGTATTCTAGGACACAAAAGTCAGGAGGATGGACCCTCATGAAGAGACCTTCTGGCCTGACTGTTATGTAGAGTGTCTTAGAGAAATCAGTGAGAGCCTCTGACAGGGCGCCTGGCCCCCAACCTCACCGACTGACCTCATCAATGGTCCCAGCTGCACCTTAATATTTGGACGGTCAGTAGCAACTGGGTATATATTTAGGGTCTTAGGTACAGCAGAGAGAGGACATATGATGACTAAAAATGGAGCATCTGCTGCCTTCAAATTATATTCTCATGCTGCTGACCACGACACGTCCTTGACACACGGCAAAGCCGAACCAAGAGTAACGTACTATCTTGATAATGATTGCACTTTAAAATTGTATTTCAAGTTACATATTTAACAATTATTCACATATTTTTACATAATTGTAGTATTTAATAATTCTTATTTTATAAAAATATTTGCAAGTGATTTTCCAAACCATCTAAAAGACATTTTTAGGAAGAGTCTGATTTCGTTGCTGAATTCCAAAGCGGCAATGCATTCAGTGAATACTCACTGAGTGCTCACTTATATTAGACCCTGGGATGCACCCAGCGTCATGATAATCCCAGCCCAAGATGCATCCGCCAGCTCAGGTTCAAGGGTAAAGGGGGAAGAGAGATAGAGGGACCGTGAAGTAAAGGAGAGATGTCAAACTCTAAAGTTCTACTGACTTAAGCAAAATACGGGTCTCCAGGTCCAGCCCCATCCTTCTTCTGCCTTTTGTCATCCTCCCCAAAGATTGGGATCCAGCCCTTGTCAACCCCATGTGCCCAAGTGTCTTAAATCAAGGCGCCAGGCCTCCACAGTGCCCAGCAGTGTCTCAGAAGGTATCAAGGCCGCAGGATAAGTAGGGGCCCTGAATTATCTATTTTATCTGAAGATCCTGATAGGAAAAACTACCCTTATAACAAGACAAATGGGGACATATCACAGGGCACGATGCACACTCCTATCTAAGATTAAAAAGTGAGGCATAAAAGAACTTGCACTCTCGTGGGGGCCACTTTGCATCTGACCTCAGAGTCTTCACACTGTACATTCACTCACCCTTTCTCCTAAAGATCTTTGGGTGAGAAAGTTTGATAGGTTATGGCTTGACCCATGCCCATCCCAGTTTGTGATCAGTTGGAGGCTGCTGGGCCTGAAAGGCTGAAATTTGTTAGTCTTTGATTTTGGATGTCGGTCAGTTGCCAGACCCGCAAGACTGGTCTTCGGCGAAAGGACTGACGGACTGACTACTCTCCCTCCTCACCTGCCCCTTAGACCTCGTCAAGGTCTTCCTTCCCTTGTCCCTCCTGTACCCTTCCCCTACTAGTCCAGTGTAGTAGACATGAATCAATTGTGTCTGCCTGGTACACTATCCCCGCTTTCCAAATAATAATAGTTCCTTCACTTTCTTCAAGGAACTTCTTCTTCTTGCCACACCCTGATCACTGTGACCGGCCCAGGAAAGAACACATGACCTAAGCCGAGCCAATCAGAATTCTTCCTTGGGATTTTACAGTGCAACGGGGCAAGAGGAAACCATTTCTTCCCCTTTGGATCCTCAGCTCTAAGGCCATGGCTACAGAGTTAATGATGAGTGTGTGCTTGCCACCCAAGAAAGGCTGAGATAAGGTTTACACTGAAGAAGAGGCTGAAATGAAAAAAGGAAGTGCTGATGCTTTCCATTCCCTGGTCCCTATCACAGGGTCTTTGTGAGGTTAAATGAGTTAATACATGGTCTTAGCATATAGTAGGTGCTCAATAAATACTAGAGCTTACTCTTTATTCTACCCTGGTCCTCCCTAGAAAAGACTGTTTGAACTGGATTTCTGTTTCTCGCAGCCAGGTACCCAGACTGTCAGGATCCTGGGAACACCTTTCCTTAGAAAGAAAAGCAGGTGCCATATTACATCACACTATTGTGTGACTATAATAGCCAGGCGCCTAGATGGCCCCAATAGTCCTTGCCTCTTGGTATTCATGCCCTTATATGGTCCCCTCTCATGTGAGATAGTGCTGACTTGTGTAACTACAACGAGATATTGCAGAAACATTGAGGTGTGGCTTCTGAAGCTAGCTCAAAAGGACATTGTGCTTTCTATCTTGCTCCCCCTTGGGTCACTTGCTCTGGGGGCAGATAGCTGCCATGTGTGAGAACACTCAGGCAGCCCTGTGGAGAGATTAAGGTGGCAAGGAGCTGAGCCCTCCTGGTCACAGTTGTGTGAGCAAGCCATTTTGTAAATGGATGCTCCAGTCTCGGCCAAGTGTCCAGGTGACCTAAGCCCTGTCTGACATCTTGACTGCAATGTCATCATGAGACTCCTCAAGCCAGGCCACCCAGCGAGGCTGTTCTTGAAATTCTGATACTCAGAAAGTGCGGGATCATAACTGTTGGTGTTTTTATACCACTTGCATCTGGGGCAATTTGTCATGCAGCAACAGATGATTCATACAGGGTCTTAATGTTGAACCCCTACCAAAGCAGGTCATTGCTTTGCATGGCGTGATCTGATGATGATGATGGTGATGGTGATTATGATGATGATGATGATGGTGATGATGATGATGATTTGCAAAAAACTCTTTCTCAAATAATAACTATCACTTATTAGGCATTTACATGGTATCCAGTGCTATACTAATGGCTTTGCATACGCTGTTGTCTCTGTGAAAACTCTCAAGGCCATCCGGCGGAGTGGTTTCTGTTACATTCAAGGCAGGGTAGTGATTCTGAGTGCAGGATCTGGAGCCAGACTGCCTGGGTCAAATCCTGTCCCCACCGCTCCCTGGGGATAGGGCCTTGGGGGAGCTATGGCTCTCAGAGCCTTGGTTTCCTCAGCTGTAAAATGAGGAGGATAATGATACTTACGTTGTAGGACCTTGTGAAGATTAAATGAGTTGATTCACGTGCTTAGCAATACTAGCTGATCAATAAATGCTAGAAACCATAATTTACAGAGGAAGGCCTGAGGCTCGGCACAGCTGAGCTAGCATGCTCAAGGGGCCTGAGGAAATGTTGAGGCTGGAGTGTGGACTCCTGGCATCTCGGTCTCCTGAAGCAGTGCCGTCCGTTAGAAATACAACACGAGCACTAGTAACGTCATTTAAACATTTCCAGTAACTGTGTTTTAAAAAAGCATAAAAATACAGGTGAAATTAATTTTAATAATACATTTTATTTAACCCAATAGATCCAAAATATTATCATTTCAACATGTAACAAACATAAAATTATCGTAATACTTTACATTCTTTTTCCTTTTACACGTGTTGAATCTTTGAATTCCAGAGGGTTGTGCGCTTACGGCATCTCCTAATTAGGACCAGCCACGTTGCGAAGGCTCAGAAGTACAGATCTAGAGTTTCTGCTTGGCCTTCATGCCACACGCCTCCTTTGTGACCCCAGACACACGAATGCCTATCTGTATCTGTACCCACCTCCTCCATCCATCCCACCCCAAACTAGGTGGGGTCCCTCTTCCTTACACACGCTTATAGCGTCTTGTTCTTATTCTTCATAGTCCAGCATTATTTTATTATTATTTTTATTATTGCTATTTTAATTACAAGTTTCCAGCAAACAGAAAGACCCAGAAGGGCAGGGACTTTGTTCATGTGTGTCTCCTTGAGTGATAAATATTATTGAATGAGTGAATAAAAATAAGTGACTGAGACCATCCCTGCCCTGTCCTCCTTCAAAACCTCTGCTATGTAGTTTGTGCACATTCAGAATAACCAGCTTCCCTCCCTCCATCCCTTTCTTCCCCTTTTATTTTTCTTTCTTTCTTTTTCTTTCTTTCTTTCTTTCTTTCTTTCTTTCTTTCTTTCTTTCTTTCTTTCTTTCTTTCTCTTCCTCCTCTCTCTTTTTGTGAGATGAATCAGCTACGAGATACCCTGTAAGAAATCAGTTATTATTAATAAAGTCCTATATTTTCTAGTTACATTTATCCCTATGCTGAGAAATTCTTTGAAGGGCATGAGGGCACAGACTGTGGCCATGCAAAACCCAGTGTGACTCACAGCTGACCTCCAACAGACTTTAAAGGTAGAAGAAGGGGCAAAATGCGTCTTCAGCCCTGACAGAATTACCCTAGGTTGGCACTTGGCACCTTCTCACCTTGATGTCTGTCCTTCCTTCCTTTCTTACCCTTGGCCCGCCCCTCCCTTCAGCATCCTCCAAGTCTCAGGCTGCTCCTGTCTCTGTTCTGGAAGGGCCACCTGTTTCACCAGGGAGCATCTGGACCACTGTTTCTTACACTTTAAGATGCACCTACACTGCCCAGAGAATCAATCATAGGACGATGCTGATTCGGATTCGGCAGGGAGGGTGGGGCATGAGAGTGTGCATTTCAGACAAGCTCCCAGGTTGAAGCTGGTCCAGGGGCCACATGCTGAGTGGCAGAGATCCAGAAGCAGGACAAGGCTGCCTTCTGCTGATATGATGGCCCCTTACAGCAAAACGTTGTGACTATCCCGAAAGCCCCTTTCCACCAGGACTGAAGATGAGAAAGAATTAAATAAAGGGATGGACAGAGATCCTCATCCTGTCCTGTACTTACTTAAAAAAAAAAAAAAGACAAAGTTGAAGGCAACAGCTTTAAGGTTATCCCTCTGGCACAACCATTCGCATGCCCTTGCATGCCACTGTCTTTCAAAAAGGGTGGGCTCCAGTGACAGCCAGTGTGTGGGGGGCTACGTACGGTCTTGACCCACCCACGATAGGGTCAGGCGCCCGGACATCAGAGGGGTGGGGTGGGAATGAAGTAGAGTCACAGCTGCAGAGCGCTCCACCCCAAATCGCGATGCCTCCGTGAGCGGCAGACGCTAGTTCAGAATGCCACTGGAATGTTCTGCCAAAGGCCTGGGCCAGAATGCTGGCTCTACCCTTTATCGGCCACGTAGAGCAAGCAGCCGGGCCTGGGTTTACCTACCTGTAAAGTGGGACCGATAATGCCTCTCAGCTCGCGGTGTTGTTACAATTAATAAAAATTACAACATTTACAACTTAGTAGGTAATTATTATGCATGAGGCAAATCATTATTATATATAGTATTCTAAGCATGAATTAACTCATTGAATTCTCTCAGCAGTGCATGAGGGAGGCAAAATTAGAATTATTCTTTCCGTTTTACGAGGGAGCAGAGCTCAGAGAGATGCAGTCACTTGCCCAAGTTCACACAGCTAGGGAGCAGTGGAGCTGGAGTTTGAACCAAGGCGGGCTGATTGCAAAGCCTGCCGTCTGCACCTAAGGTCTGTGGCCTAGCACACGTGGGTGCTTCATGAGTATCTGAGAACGGGACCATTCTCAACTCCACTGTGAGATCCAGCTGAGTTGTGCACACTCACGCTCCCCTCCCCTCCTTTCTTCTCTCTCTCTCTCTTGCATTTTAGTTATTTAAAAACAAAACAGCTTTTTGAAGAGCTAATGCATTCACATGGTTCAAGAGGAGCACAGAGATAGACCAAAAAAAAAATATTCTTCTGCACAAAGAAATGGATAATTCCCCTCTTAATTCAGATGGTAGGTACCTCAGGGAATGTTCTGCCTGGATTTTTTTGCTCCATGGAGATTTTTTTCATGTTACCAGAAGAATTTCTTGATGTGCCCCCCGCCCCCGCCCCGCCGCCCCACACCTCGTTAAGCCTTAATTTCTTCATCTGTGCCTTCTAGGAGGGTGGCTATGAGCATTAAATACACTGTATGAAAAGGGCTTAGCATGGGGCCTATCAAACGATTTCTTACTCAACTCCATTTTTAAATTTTACTTTATTATTTTATTTTATTGTAAACAGCGTCAAGGAAGTGAGAGCTGAAATGGCCTCCACTTTGGACAGGCCTCTGAGGCCAACAGCCCACTCCCGAAGGTGACGGGACTTCCTGTTGGTGCTGGTGCACAGATAATGAGCCATTCACCCCAAAGACAGGAAGGGAGGAAGTTGGGAGCAAACAAAAATGTGGACAAAGGGAACTTCAAAGCCATTCGAAAAAATAAAAAAGTGAGGGCCCCACACGCTAAGCAGGCCACCTCTCCCCTGGCAGGCCTCACCGGCCCAAGGTGGACACCATCTGGCTTTAGACACTTTTCCTCAATACCCCAGCGTCAAGTCGAGCAAAAGGGGGAGGGAGGAGGGAAATAAGGGGGCCGGTTCACAAGGAGTGTCCAGATTCCACGCTACAGTGATAAGTAATGTACCAAGCCCGGAGAACACAGCTCTGTTGAGTCCAGGCCTCTTAGTTCTGAGGTGTGAGGCAGGCCAGGGGAGCAGGGGCTCATCCTGCTCCATTGACGAGCTGTGGGTTCCTGGGGCATAGGGGCAAACCCAGGTAGCCAACCAGGTGGCCTGCCAGGCTGCCCTGGGCCTTACCCGCTCTGGGACTCAGGCCAGCAAGGATGTCCCAAACCTATAATCTGGGCACGAAGTGTCTGTCTCTCGCTATCATTAATCCCTCTCTTCCCTCCTGGCCATCAAAATCCTATTAAAAATATATAACACTAAAATAAGAGGAACATTATTTTAATCTACACACATTTTTTTTTCATCACCATTTAAAAGATTTTCTTAAATTACCCCTGGAAACTCCCGCTGTCTAATAATGATCAGGAAAAAAAAAGAGAGAGGAAAGGGAAAGGGAGAGACAAGAGAGGGGGGCCATAAAAAAAAAAAAAAAAAAGCCCACGAGAGGCAGGGAAGCTCTGCTTTGTCAGGGAGAAGAAAATAAAGAGAAATCAGCCCGGCTTCAAAGGGCGCATTTCCATAATTGCCCTGTAACTTTGGCAAAATAAATCTGAGCGGCTGAGAAAGGCGCAATCGCTCGGCTGAGCGCACGCTAAAGGCCCGGGAGGACTGAGGGCCACTAGTTAGCGGCCTGGCGCGGTGAGGGGGAGCCATGAAACCACAGCCTCCCCATGAGACCCTCCCCTGCCGTTGCCTCCCTCCTGCTCCCTGACACACGCCTGCACGCGCACACACAGACGTGTGCACATGCATGCTCCACCCCCCACCCCAACATAAGCAAGTAAATAAATGACACATTTATGCGCGCAGAAAGGCTGGCCGTGCGTGGTTAAGAGGTGGCAATAATTATGAGGCGAGACCACATGAGTTCAGCTTCCGTCCGGGAGAAACTCCCCGTAACCTGCTCCTGATGTAAATGTCCAGGGAGAAAGGCCCCCGACCTTCCAGACACGCGTCCTCTCTGGGGCTGATGCGTCGTCCCCTCTGGCCTGAGACGTCCCACGTGCGGCTGGTCCAGGCACCAGGCTGAGCTGAAACCCACCCCTCCTTTCTGTTGGCGCTCTGTCACCCCTACGTCCCCCTTCCAGGGCCAGCAGTCTTTAAAGAACAACAAGGAGAAAAAGGCCCCGCTTGGCACCCTGCATTGATGTCTCTCCCCACAAAGCTGCGATTTCTGGGAGAGAATATTGGATCTTCCAGGGATGGCCCCAGACAGCAATCCCCACTCTCTCTGCCACTGCTGCCCTTTGGGACTGGACGGCTCTCTGCTGTGCAGAGCTGGGCTGTGCCGCACGGGGCCATTCGCGGCATCCTGGGTCTCTACCCAGCAGATGCCAGGAGCACCCCTACCCATCATGAGAATTCATCAAAACTATACCCCGACATTGCTACATGTCCCCGGAGGGGGGAGGGGAGGGAGAGGGGAATCACCAAATTGAGAGCCACCCTTACAGCTTCTCACACTGAGTGCTCACGCCTTCCAACCCGAGGAAGAGATGCCTTGTGGGGTTTCCTAGCCCGACAGCCAGGATGGCCTTTGGAGGGGCTGGAGCCTTTCTGTTTTGGGGCGAGGGGCACGGGCGGGCAGCAGCTGTATCAAAACTAGTTTGGTCACATGATAGATGGAGATGCGTAATGTGGCCAAGCTGGCTGGATCAGATGACAGTGGTCAGTAGGATCAGGAGGAGGTGTCTGGAGAGGTTATAGGTCCTCTTCATCCCCCATAATTACCCTTGGGTCTACACTTTTTCATTCATGCCTAATCTCAGACAACGCTGGATTCATAAAAACAAATTCATGTAAATTCATCTCATCCAGTCCCCTCCATGGGGCAGATGGGGACAGCAGGGCCTGGAGAGAGGACGAGGCTTGGCCCCACTCAACTTGGAGGTAGTTCTAACCCGAGACACAATTTTACGCACCTGCATTTGCCCATTTTCCTTTGATGGAGTCAGAGAGGTAGCTGCAACCAGGAATTAATTATAGGATGCAGAAGACATTTCTAGAAGAATACAAATACTTAGGCCCAAAGCGAGTTCCTGACAGAAACTCTCCACCAACCAGCTGACATCTGACATCCAACTCCTACCCAGACCGCCAATCCCTCTAGCTAACCTTCCAGAATGCTGTACGCCCGCAGAATGCCAGCGAGTAGGTGCGGTCCTGCCCTCTCCTCCCACCTCACCTGGGCAGGTGAATGCTTGAAGCATCCCTTCCTTTCCCGCAGCCTCTGTTGCCTTAGCCTTTCGATGGCGCCTTCTGGCTGGACCCCAGCTTCCCCCTCCCTGTATTCCGCAGAAAATAAATTCAATTGGAAGCCGTGAATGTGCCAGTCCCAGAGGTGGCCCGTCACTTAGGGAGATAATTTTATTCCCTGACCTGGCGATACACACCCACCTCCATCCAGCTCCATGCGGATAATGAGGGAGGCCGCGACTTACACTCTTTCCTCTGACCTAATTGATTATCCCCACACACCTTGGAGTGCTTTGCATAACCAGCCCCGACAGCAGAAATCCCTTCCAGGCGAAGTGATTGACACGTTTTATTTCTAATTGAAGCTTAATCGGGACTGAGATGAGATTCCCATAGTCTCGTTCTCTCCGCCCCGCCCCCCGCCTCTTTTTCTCTTCCCCCTCTTCTCGCTCCCCCAGCTTCCCTTCTTTTGAAAGTTTAGAGCTGGACAATAAAGGATGGAGGCAGCTCCTCGGATGCCTGAGAGGAGGCGACTCCGGGAGGAGTCCTGGGAGGCGGGTGAAGAACCTGTTTTCTGGTGAAATGAAAGCTCCGCCAAGGAGACCTGCCTCCCCTTCCCTTTCTCAGCTAACCAAGCTTTTCCCTTTTGCTTATGTTATCCTACCGTTGACTTGGGGCCAGGTGAGGGCCCCTGTGTTCTACGGGACGGAGAGGATGCGCACAGGTTGCTGCCCTTGGGTTCGCCCCTGCTCCCCTGGCTCCCACACGCCCTGCCCTTGCAGTGGGCAGGACGGGTCTCGCCAAGGACCACTAGCTCTGCGACGGGGTGGTCTGAAGAGAGAGCGAACCCCAGGGTTTTCCCCGGAGAGGGACCGGGGGTGGGGCAGGCGGACCTCTGCTAGGCTCTCTGCACCCAGATCCCTCTGCATGGGTGAGTTTTCTACCCACTTGGTGGCTGTTCGGTGTGGAGGGGCTGCTGGCCTCGCTGTCACCCCCTCTTCCGCTGTACCCCTTCGTGGGGGCTTCCTTTTCCTTGGTTGAGCTGGTTCCTGAGATGCCTCAATGCAGACACCTTGCTTTTTTGGCGGGACGTTGAGGAGTAGGGTCTGACCTTATGAGACTAGAGCTATTTGTCCTCGCTTATCACATGCCCGCACCCGACATACTGTCTCTTATCCTCACGACCATCCTGGGAGGTGGGCGTCATGATTCCCATTTCCCAGACAAGGAAAATAGGGCACAGAGTCCTCAGTTATCTGTTCCGCGTGTCACAGGAAGTAGGGGGATCCGAGGTCTGTGCTACAGAGAAGCTTGTGGGGCAGCAGCTGAGAGGCCCTCGGGGGTGCCGTCCATGCAGGGAGACTCACGCTGACCAGAGCTCTCTGCCCAGGGTCTGAGGCCCGGCCTCTGACGTTCAAGGCCCAGATGGTCGAAGCCAGCTCCAGGTCTGGGGGCGCTGTGCCCAGGGCCAGAGACGAGCCACGGTGTGTGCCTACAACCAGGGAAGGGGCCCAGATCCCAGAGAAAAGCTAACGGGCGGGGGAGGAGGGTGCCTTCGGGATGTCTTGGCCGCTGGAGGTTGCGAGCCTCAGCTTCTGAATGTCTTTGCCCAGCGTCCCTGGTATCCCCAGGCCTGACGGGCCACACGTTGACACCCCAGCCCACAGACGCTCCTTCCCTCTGGCCCCCCGGAGCATGGCCACACCCCGCCTCCGCCCTTGGCGGTGGTCCCATGTGGCACTGGCAGCTGTGCCCGCGTGGGCGGGTCCTTGCCAGAGTCCTCTGTTCCCCAGAACCTCGAAGGGGTACAACAAGATGCACGTTCTGTGACTTTGGGTGTGCACGCTCTTCCCAAACCTCCCCTTGAATGCTCCAGACTGTCACACGCCCCCCTGTGCAGGGCAAACACTGGGCATCTGGCCGCCCTAAATTTACTAACTAAATGAGGGAAGGAAGAAACAAAACAGGAGCCCTCAAGGTACCCCAAGGCGGCACTCGTTGGGAATTCCCTGCATGTCAAGTCCAAGCGGAGGCGGGCTGCTGACTGGGAGAATACAGGGAGGGGGTGCGGCGCCAGGCCTGGCCGGGGCGGCCGCAGAGGCCGCCCAGCCGCCCTTTTGTCCTGTAGGGGGAGCTCCAGCCCCAAATTTCCTGGCTCCCTTCCCGGCCTGCTCGCCTGTCCCGCAGCGTGGAGCCGGAACCCCGGTGGAGGGACGCCCAAACCCAACCCACCCCCACACCGGGACCCCCAAAGGCCCCTTCTAGGCCACCTGGGGATAATCCACTAGGGTGCCAAGACACACAGATGCCACCAGGACCCGGGGCCCCCAACTCTCAGTTTGGGGGTACAGTCACCAAGAGGAAAGGATGTGTGCCCCTGGGCTCCCCACTCCTCCACACCCCCCTACTCACTGCCACCCCACGTCCTTGCGTCTGTGTAAGGAGGAGTCCGGGGGTGCAAATGGCTGGAAGGAGGCTGGAAGCTGAGCTTAACTCAGCCCCTCACGTAAGACTGAGCAAGCCTCAGTGGTGCCTGTCTGTGAATGGGGTGCGGGAGGAGGAGAACCTCCCAACCTCCCCCCCACCGCCCCTGCTGCTTTGCCCCTCGCTAAGTCTTTCCGCCACGTCACCAGACGGACTCCTGCCAGCGGACCGGTGGGCGGGCCAGCTGCCCCTCTCCGGGTAAGGAGGCTCGCCCTGGTGCCCACCTGTCGCCGTTGCCCCTTCTCTCTGGGCACCCGAGGTACTTTCCAGCCGCCCCTTCTCCAGCGGCACCCCGAGCCCGGCCGCTCCTGATCCGCCTCCGCTGCTGCCGCTGCCGCCCTCTGGCCACACGGTCCAGACCTGCCGCTCCTTCTGTCCCGCTGATTCGGGTGACTCTTCAAACACGCGAGGCAAGGATGGGGGCAGGGGTGACAAAACAGAACAAAACAGCAAACACTCCCCCTGGGGGCAGACAGGCGGGTTATGTAGTCAAAGTGGCCAGAGCTCATTTATTTAGACAAAAATAGATACTTTCTTGTACAATTTGGTTCACATATATGTACATTTTTCTATATATATAAAAAAGTCAGACACACTTGTTCTCACTGAAACTCCACTCCCCAGATCAACCAAACCAACCAACCTCACAGACTCAGCAAATGTGGGTACAGAAGCGACTTGGGGAGGACCGAGGGGCCTTGTTTAATTTCTTTTTATTATTATTATTATTATTATTATTTGTTTTCTCTTTTAGGTATTCATACACGTACATGCTTACAAGTCATAACTATACAGAAGATTTTTTTTTTTACAATTAATATAGCGATTAAAAAAAATTCTTTTGAAAGAACTAGGATGAGGAGAGAGCAGATAACACCAGTGCTGCGTCCAGGTGGTTCTGGGGCCTGCAAGAGAAAGACAGTGGTAGCAAAGGACGTGAGCGTTAGGGGCGCGAGCTGCCTAGGACTGAAGGCTCAACCCCGGGCTGAGGTGGGGGACAGGGAGGTGTCGCAATGAGCAATGCTGTCAGCTGTAGAAGTTGGTCTTCCGGTTTAAATGTAAGATGGGCAGGAGGCGTCAGGACTCCCGGTCCGGGGGGCTGAAGGGAGGTGGGATCCGGAGCCTTGCTGGCTCAGCTGGGCGCAGGGTCCCACAGAGCGGGAGCCTGGGCCGTGTCTGGGTGCCCGGCCTGGGACAGGCCTGCAGAGCCGCCACTGGGCCCTCCGGGACGATGGAAGAGTGCGTTTTGTCCCTTTTTTAAAAGCGCTTCCCAGCTGCGATCCCCTGGGGGGCAAAAGCTGGGGTTTGCTCTGGTTCTTTGCTCCCCTGCCTGCCTGGCCCCACCCCCACGCCCACCGCGGGGTCTCTTACCGCCTGGGCACGGGCTGGAAAGCTGTCTTGAGTAACTTTTTCTCCACTTCCAAGGCACTACAGCGATCTAAGGGAAGCGAGGAGAAAAAGCAAGGCCTTTAGACCGCTCCATTTGGGCGCGGCCGGTAGTAAGTGCCCTGCGCCCTGTAGTAAGTGCCCTGCGCATCTCCGCCAGCCCCACGGCGACCCCAGAGCCCGCCCCCGTGCACCTTCGCATGCATCCTGCCCTGGGTAGTCACCTGTTCCACCCTCCGGCTCCACCGGCCTAGCGAAGGCTGCAGCGCGGCGGCGGCGGCGGCGGCCGGGTGGCCGGTGGTTGCAGGAAGGCCCAGCAGGTGTGGCGGGCCGAGCCGAGCAGGGAGAGCGGGTGCGGGCGCGGGCCGGGCGGCGGGCCTGGGAAAGGCCGGTTGGTCCAAGCGGGGAACTTGCCCAACGGCGCCGAGACGAGTCTGTGAGCCGCAGCGGCAGCGGCAGCGGCCGGGGAGAGCTGCAAGGCCGCGGGAGCGACGGCCGCTCCCGGGGGAGAGCCCCCGGAGCTCGCGGGCGAGCGGCGCGGGTTGTCCGGGCTTGTGGCCGTCTCCGCCAGGGACCAGATCTTGGGCTTCTGCAGGGCGGATGCGGGCGCCGGTGTGCGAGCCGCACAGGGGTCCAGGCCTGTGGGGGGCGAAGGTGGAGACAGCGAAGCAGCGGTCACTGCTGGTGGCGGCGCTGGGGCCAGACTCCGGGCTGGCAGTGGACGCTCCTCCAAGCCCTCGGAGCCCTCATCCGAGTCGCTATTCTTGGAGTCTGAAAGGGGTCCCAGGCGAGGTCGTCGTCCCTGCGCGCCGCCCCGGCCGGGGCCAGCTCAGGCCCGCGGCCGCGCCGTCTAAGTTCTCCAAATCGATCTCCTCCTCATCGTCGTCCGCCAGGCCCTCGCCCCCCGTGTCCTCCTCCTCCCCTCCCAGCTCCTCCTCCTCCAGCTCCAGGTCCCGTTTGCCGTCCTCCTCGTCCTCCTCCTCGTCCTCCTCCTCGCGCTCGCTCCCGTAAGCATTGCCCTCCTCGTCGGTGCGGCTGCGGGGCGCCCACGTCATCTTGTTCTCCTTCTTGAGGCGCCGGCGCGCGTTGGCGAACCAGGTGGACACCTGGGTGAGGGTCATCTTGGTGATGATGGCCAGCATGATCTTCTCGCCCTTGGTGGGGTAGGGGTTCTTGCGGTGCTCGTTGAGCCAGCCTTGAGCGTGCTGGTGCTCTCGCGCGTGGCGTTCTTGGGACGGGACGGGTCCCCGAACTGGTACTGGCCATACGGGTAGAAGGCAGGGTGCGGGTGCGGAAACGCGGCGGCTGCGGCAGGATGCTGCACCCCGGGGCTGTCCTTCAGCTCGTACTGCGCGCCCTGTACGCACACGGAGAAGGAAGGGACACGCGCGCGGAGGGAGCGGGAATGAGCCCGGGCTGTCGCCGCCTCCCCGCTCCCGGCACGCGCAGGCCCCGCTCATCTACACCGGCGCGCGCTCACTTTATCTGGCACCCCAGCTCCAAATCCCCTGTTCCCAGCTCCCCGGGCGCTTACCAGCTGCGGGAAGATGGGCAGCTCAGCAGCGTAGGGCAGGAAAGCGCCGTAGCTTTGGGCGGCGGCAGCCGCAGCTGCCGCAGCAGCGTAGGGCGCCCCGTACACCGACGAGAGCACATTGGACAGGGTCCCCGAGGCGGCCAGCTCCGAGGCCCCGGCTCCCGGGCCGCCCGGGCCCCAGCGCTGCCACCGCCAGTGGCGGCGCCCGGGCGCTCGGGTGGGTAGAGCGGGCGAATGTACTGGTATCCGAGCTGCGGGAAGGACATGGTGGCCCGCAGGGCTCGGACGGAGAGGGGGCCCGGCCCCCGGGGCCGCCCTGCTCAGCGCCGCCCGCGGGCTCCTCTGCGCATCGGAGGCTGGGCCGGGCTGGGGCCGCGCGCTGTCTTCCGCACTGGGCTGCACTCCGCGTTCGCTTATTGATCTGCTCCGCGGCGGCGGCGGTGGTGGCGGTGGTGGCGGCGGTGGCGGAGGTGGCGGCGAGGAGCCAGGTCAGGTCCGAACAGATTGGCGGAGATTCCCGGGGCTTCGGGCTCTGATTGACATTTCTATGAGTCCGCAAGCCCCTCCTCTGCGCGCTGCGCTCCCTCCTCTGAGCCGCCCGTGCCCGCGCCCGGGTGCTCACTGTCCTCTCCTCCGCGAGCAGTGCTGCGCCCGGCCGCCTTCGCCCTCCTCTAGTTTTCACCCCCGCCCCCCCCCCGCCCTTCCTCTCCCCTCCCCTCTCTGCGCTCGTCTTCCCCAAGATCGCTTCCGCTCCTTCTCCTTCGGCTCTTTTCCTCTGGGCGCTAGAAACTCTCTCCTTCTTTCTCTCTCTCACGATTCCTTTTTCTCCCCCTTTCTGTTCCCTTCACTTTTCTCTCCCCCCCCCCCGCCCCAGCCCTTTCCTGACACAACACTGACCCCACTCCAGCCCTGGCCTCTGCGCTCTGGGCGAAGGCGATCTAAGTTTCTGGCCACTTCGAGGGCTGTGCAGGGGTGTGTGTCCGTCTCTGTGTCTGTGTGTCCATCCCCGTCCTCGCCCCTCCCTCGGCCTTCCCCAAATCTCAGGTCTGACGTCTCGCCCTCTTATTCGACTTTTCCTTGCGTCTCCTTCCCAAGTCGCCAATCGCCGGGCGCCGTACCAGCGAGGCCGCCCACTCCTGTGGATACCGCGCGAAGGGCGGGGGCGGGACCTGGGCGCTCCGAGTCCCTTCCCGCCCCTACCGGCCCGGGCCGCGAGGCAAGCGGAGAGGCGCGGGGCTGGGGTTAATATCGGGTCAGCTCACCCCTCCTGCTTCCCACCCGTCGGCACCTCTCCCCGGAAACCCCAGCACGGGTCGTGAATTCGGACCAGACCTTGGTCCAGGGCAGGCGCTGGGCTTTATTCAGCCACCCCCCCCCCTTTTCCAGCTAGTACCTCTGACGCCCGGCCACTCTCAGCAGGGTAGGGAGGGAGGTCGCTAGACGAGGGTCCGAGGGGTGAGGGGGTGGGCTGGGCTGCGTTCTATTAGTCTTCAAAGGCGATCTCATTGCCCAGGGGGCAAGGCTGCCCACCCCCCCACCCAAGAGGACCAAACCCTGAAACATTAGCGCTGCCTCCGTGTCTTGGTGCGACTCCCTTGGAAATGGTGTGCTCGGCTGGGGGGCTGCAGGGCGGATGCGCTCTGGGGGTCCTGGGGAGCAAGGACCAGGAAGCGGAGCCTGTGGGGGGGGGGAGGGGGAGCCCCAAGCGGGCGTGGGATGAGGGAGGAGCTGGGTGGCAGAGGATCTAGGAACTTTGCGGGAGTACTTTGAGAAGTTCGTCTCGAGGCATTTTCGGTCTGTGGAGAGACTTCGTTTCACTCTCTCCTGCTCCCGGGTCTCGGCGCCAACCCGTCTTCTTTCTGCGAGGAGCCTCCCCGGTCTCGGGTGGGGACGGGAGGCAAGACTTTAAGGTTTTGTGTGTGTGTGGGGGGGGGTGATATTTCCTAAATCCAACCTGAAAGCCAGTAGCAGGGCGCCCACCTTCACGGATTAGGGCGTGCCACCACCGGAGCCCCATGGAAATTCCCGCGGCTCCGGGCTCCGCGCTCTAGGCCGCTGCAGCAAAAGGCCGAGGCCGAGGCCAGGCCTGCAGCGGGGGCGCTGGGAAACCCCGCGCGGGCCGCGACGCCCGCGAGCGGGGGTTGGCAGCCTGGCGGCGAGCCGGAAACTGTCCGCGGCGCTGCGCTGATGGATAGAAACAGAAAAATCCGAATTCCAGCGGAGTGGGAAGATCGGAGCGTGTGTGGGCTCAGCAGCTCTGGGGAGCCCAGTTAGAAAGTGAACTCCCGTGGGCACCCAGCATTCACGTAACTCCCATGCCCTGCCCTTTCCCACCAGTCTGCACCCAGGTCTGGGACTCCAGTAGGTGTGAACGCAGAGAAAACTCGGGGAAGGGGAGGGGGGGACAAGGGAAAGTTTGCACGATCAGGTGTGGGGTTCGGGTGGGGAAACTGATCTGTGGCCTTCTCAGATTGGGTCTGGCTGCTTCTCCTAGCCCCTCCCTACCTGGTTCTGCCCAGTGCCCAGAAGTGGCCTCCCTTAGCTGGTCGCTCCCCCGAGCAGGGGCTATCAGACAGAGGAGGCTCTGGCTCCAAACGTCTTCCCCGGAGCCTGATTTCGTTTCTAATGAAAACTCTCCGTGAAATGGCATAGGAATCATGAGCTCGCCTATCCCGAAAAATCTCGGGGTCACAACATGGAGGGTAACGTTATTTCTGGGAGTGTTTCCCAGGTGTCAGACTCAAGCCTCGGCAGCCCTGAAATCCTCGAGTCCGCAGGAAGCGGTGGCCCCAGACCAGGGCAGAGCCAAGGGCAAGACGACGAGGTAGGGAAACGGGGGGCTGCCCTTTAAGTGCCTGCGTGTAATACTGAAAATTGAACTCAGCTCTTCCAGGAGGAAAAGAGAAAAGAGGGAGCCCCTTAGGTATTTCTCCCGCATTAATCAGCTATCGACCGGGGCGCGTGGGGCTGCAGGAGGCGGAAGAGTCGAGGGAAGGGACTAGGCTGCTCCCAGGGAACCAGCCACGCAGGCCCAAGGATGCCCATAGCCCAGAGGGGAACCTCCAGCTGCCTCCCGACCACGCGGACCCAGGAATCTCCATTAATTAGATCCGCCAGTCGCCCCAGGTCCCAAGCAGAAACAGCCCCTCCACTACCCTCGTTTCCAGCCGCGGTCAGCCCTGCCCAGGTCTGAGGCGCTCCGCACCCCACCATGGGGACTCGACTCGGAGTCCTCTGTAGCCGAGCCCCGACGTGGCACTGGCTCCCCAACTCCATCTGGCCGGTGGAGCCTGGTTTCGGACTAAACTCAAATCCGTGGATAGCTGAACTTTTTCCAAGGGATTTTCAAGAGATGAGGGTCAAAGTGACACACTGGCACAGGGGGAAAAAGCAGGTGCACCGGGAGTTGATTTGGGAAAAGCACGCAGAAGCGTCTGCATCACCTCGCCTCCTTTCAACGTCTCCAGCCTCCAGCGTGCACGGCGCTCCGGAGGCTGGTGGCGGACGCCCTCTCCCCGCGCGGCCCAGGGCATGGGGCGTGCAGGGGGAGGGAGCCCAGAACGCACGCTCGGCGCGCACAGGAGCGCCGGGCGGACTCGCACCAGGAGCCACGGCCCGACGGAAGCCCAGGGCCGGTGGGGCAGCATTGCACAAGAGCCGCGCGAGCCACAAGTCACCAGACCTCAACCTGCCCCTTCCTCCTCCAGCCCCACAGCGGGCGTGCGCCTCCTCGGGGCGGGGGCTGCCGCCTCTGATCTTCCCCGCCAAGGCCCATCTCTCCCCTTCGCTCCGAGGCCTGACGTCCCCGGGCTGAGGGCGGCCCTGCGATCCCTCAGCTTCTCGCCGGCGCCGCGGCGCGCGCGCTCCCACCGCTCCCTCTCCCCCCTCCCCGCGCTCGGGTTACAGGTTAATGAAATGCTCGTTTTCCTCAGTCATTTGTTTTGTTTTCCTGCAAAGTTCTGATAAGTAGCTAACCAACGAAGCTTGTAATTACAATCTTACAGAAACCGGGCCGATCTGTATATAAATCTCACCATCCAATTACAAGATGTAATAATTTTGCACTCAAGCTGGTAATGAGGTCTAATACTCGTGCATGCGATAATCCCCTCTGGATGCTGGCTTGATCAGATGTTGGCTTTGTAATTAGACGGGCAGAAAATCATTATTTCATGTTCAAATAGAAAATGAGGTTGGTGGGAAGTTAATTTCTCTCCGCTCTGTGAAGCGTAGACAAGAATTTAATGATTTAATTACAGTTGTAAGCCCTTTCCATGAGACTTAAATTGAGCTGAGAATATTTTTTTTTCCCCTTCTCTCTCTCTCTCTCTCTCTCCTCTCTCTCTCCTGCATTCTCTCTCTCCGCTATTAGCAGCCATGGATCCCCGAGTGCGTGGCCTCGAGTCCCGCACCGGCAGGGCTTTGCGTCTGGTCAGGAATCCGGACCCCAAGTATCCCAGGAGATGCCGGCTGGCGGCCTCCAGAGCCGACCTGGAACTGACTGCTGCTCCCCACCATCTGCCAGGGCCTCGGAGTCCCTCCGTGGGTCCGGAGGAGCAACGGGGAATCTGGGACAAACTTTGTCAACTTTGCTGTCGGCGAAGGAGCAGCGAAGGGGATGGCCGCCCCGCGACGCGCAAGGCAGGTCCCCACCCAGGCCCCCCGCACCAGGAGCCAGCCTGGCCCCTCGAGGAGGGGTGCGAGGCCGCGGCCGGCCGCCTGCCCCCCGCTCCGCCCCTGCGCCTTTCCCACCTGGCCCGCGGCCCTGAGCAGCCCGAGGAGGGAAGCTCCCGAATGGGCAGGATGGAAGTGCGAGCGATCTTATTTTCCTTTACCTTTCCAGGATCGCCCCTTTCCCGCCGGAGGCGAGCGGTTTCACTCCCCCCACCCCCTTCCTCTGCCCGTCAGTCTGTCTCCCCCACTTTCTATGCATTCGATTCTGGGGCATTTATTTTTCCTTTTTCCTCCACCCCCTTCTTTGTTTTATTTTGTGTTTCCTCTGGACCACTTTGCAGCTCATTTCTCTCAATTTTGCTCCCTCCTTGTCCCCTTATTTTGTGTCTCTTTTTCCCCCTCTCCCGCCTCTGGGACCCTGTCCCTTTCTCCCCATCCTCATTTCTCATCCTCTCTTTCCTCTCTCGTCCGAATCCTCTCCCGTTTCCTTCTTCCACGCCTTGGTCTCCCGTCCCTCAGGTTCTTCCCCGCCGTGGGCTTTGCCCCTTCTCTTCCTCTCCGGGACC
The DNA here is from genome assembly GCA_003508835.1 of Eonycteris spelaea. NCBI lineage: Eukaryota > Metazoa > Chordata > Mammalia > Chiroptera > Pteropodidae > Eonycteris > Eonycteris spelaea. Next base: position 2,953,060 of record PUFA01000071.1, on the reverse strand, counting down.
TGCCCCTGTCCCCAGGGGATCTGCCTCCCCGCCAGCAACCCCTCCTCATCCCTCTTGGCAGATGAATATATCGCCTTCTTGGACTCTCGGAGGCCAGGGCCGGGTGACCAGCTCGGCCAGCCTAGCGCAGTTTCTTCATGCATATTGAGGAGATGGTAATGAGAGGGCGTTTGCATTGTTGCATGGAATTACTGTATTTCCTGCCGCAGTTCTGTGCGGGAGAGGGTGGCAGGGTGGCAGGGGGCCCAGGAGAGCTCCGTCATGGGCACCAGGCCTGGTGGCCGCAGCTGGCCTGCGAGGGGTTCCTTGGTGCTGGAGGCCAGGGGAGGAAGTGACCTTGCGGAGCTCAGGGTCTGGCCTCCGCCTCCTCCGGCTTCTCCACAAAGGCCAGCCAGGCTCCAGTCATTAAAGCCTCGTTATGGGATCCCCGCCTCGCTCGCCACCCCGCCTTGGCTCCCCCATCCCATGGGCCTCTGAGCCCCCTCCTCTCGTGTCCCGGGCCTGTGATGGAGCGCCACCAGGAAATTAGTGCCTGACACCGTCGTCTGACGGCAATAAATTGTTTGTGATACTGAATGACATGGTTCCGGGATCAAACGCAGCTGCGCCCTGTGCCCTGCTCCCCTCCCTCCTCTCTGATCTTCCAAGGTACGTTGGCATCGCCTGGTCAGGGAAGCTGGCCCTCAGGCCCCTCAGCTGTGGGAACCCCTTTCAGCATGAGATCACCCAGACAGAGCCGACCAGCAGGACCCAATCATCCGAGAGGAGCCTGTCCCTCCCTGAGAAGTCCCCAGAGCTCAGGAGACAGGACCCAGGCACATCTTTCAAAGACGGGACAGTTTATGGAGTCAGGAGCTACCGGGGCCAAACTGAGTTGGGCTCGGAGGGAACCAGTGTGCTCCTTGCTGGAAAGTCAGTAGGGTATGGAACCGGCTGGAGACGCAGCCGAGGGGAAGCCTCTGGATGTTGGACATTTGCACCTTTCGCCAGTGTTCATCCCCGAGTTCTCTTCCAGCTGCATCCTAGGAGCTGAGAGCTCTTGGTTCAAAACCGGAAACGTCAAGATCTGGCCTGGTAGGGCCCTGTGTCCTGTCGAGTCTCCCAAACTTCAAGCCCTCCGCTACCACCTCAACTATGATTTGCTTAACATTTTCCCTTAAACTGACTCATTTTAAGTATTCGCATATATGGTTTTGGAAAGAAAACTTGTTATGACTACTGTAAATTGAAAAGTAGTGATTACTCACCATAAAAGGACATTATAAAAGATAAAAACAACTAAAACCAAGCGATGTTAATACATTTTAGGCATGTTGCTTGCTGGGGAATAACTTCTAGGGGTGTGTGTGTGTGTGTGTGTGTGTGTGTGTGTGTGTCTAGACTAGCAGGTATTGGAAGTGTTAAACGCTTATTTTTTCTCAGAAGAAATGAGGGAATTGAAAAGGGAATGTTTCTTATTATTCAATAATGTTAATTAACTGTCCCCACACCACCTACAATCGCATTGAGGATGCTAAAAGCTGCACTGGTTTACGGATTGCTAATGTCATGCTCTGTTGAGGAGTATGTTAAAAATTTAAGATAAAAAATAACGTGTCGCATTGTTCTTACTTGCCAAATAACTGTGTTAAGCAGTTTCAAAGAATATTGCATTGAATTCTCACAGTAGGCCTACGAGGGAGACGCCCCAGGGTAGCCATGTTTGGCTGTACAGGATGCTTGCAGAACACGGGCATCCAGCTGAGGAGCTGAGAGGGTTTGAAATCCACTCTTCCGTGTGCATCAAGTTGTGTGCCTTGGCCTAGGGCTGTGCTGGAGGGAAAGTGCCTTTCTCTAATTTGTTTAAAGTTGGGGTATGACCTAGCTCTGATCTTAGAGATGGGGAACACGAGGCTTAGAGAGCTTGGCAAAGGCCAGACTGGAACCCCATCTGATAGATTCTTAACTGTGATTTCTTTGGGCGGAAGAGCAGGGTCTTCGGGGGTTTGTAGAGGTGTTGCTGGGGGTCGGGGGGTGGGGGCGGATACTGGAAGATGAGCCGCTGGTTTGACTGAAGCAAAAGACCAGCCAGGCTGCGTAGCTTTCCTTTCCCCGTAAGCTTCACACTTCGTGCATCTATTTGCAGAGGACCTGAGCAAAACTACAGCTGAGGCCAAGGGCCTGTAATGCCGGCTCGGGGCCAGGTCAGGGGTTGGGGGAGAAGGCAATCTGGTGGGCTTCAGCCTCGTCTTGTGTGCTGGGTGGACCTGTTTCTTGTCTCTTTTGGTTCAGTCTGCCTGCGTGAGTGTGCAGATCAGAGCTCTACCTTCTTCCCATCCACACTCTTTGGAAAGTTCAGATTCTTAAGAGTCAAAGTGAACACATTGCATTGCACCAGGGGTTGCAAATCAAGGGTCGCCTCGAGCCACAGGCACTTTGGGGTGGGGGTGGGGTGGGTAGGGGCCCAAAGACGAAGCTCAGAGGGGGTCATGATAAGGCCAAGATGTGCCTTCAGTAAGTGTTCGAGCACTGACTAGGTTTTTTTGTGCTGCTTCGTGGGCTGGTTTCTTGGGCATGTCACCTGTGCACAGTGTCCCGTGCTTAGAAGCACCCTGCGCTTGATTGATGCTCGGCAGTTGCCAATTCTTGACATTCTTGAGCACCTTTTGAACAAGGGGCCCACATTTTCATTTTGCCCGGAGCCCTGAAGGTTATGTAACTGAGCTTGCACACAGGCGTGGATGACATGTAAGACCGTCTCCGGGAGCCTTGCAGACCTGCTGGGCGGCTGATGGGCTCACCATATCGACGTTACAGAGCTTTCTGGGGCAGGGTTGGGCCTTTGTACAGGCTCACCTGCATCCTGGTCGGGTGCAAGCCCCCATGAAGACATGCTCGAAGCTGCCAAGGGAACCAGCACGAGCCGCAGAAACCCAGAGAGCAAGACCGGCTGGGAAAACAGGTCCCATGATGCATCTGTTAAGGGAACGCCACTCGGATTCATTTTCTGCAAGAAGAATAAGGTCTTGGATTCTGAAATATTTTTGAAACCTTTGGAAAATCCCACTTTAATCACTGATGACAGTTTGACATTTTTCCAGCTGCCTGGAAGCAGGAGACACGTGGAGCTGCTCGGCGGGGGCACAGGCTGGCGTGCCGGGGAGTGTGCGGGTTCTAACCTCTCTCCCCCTCCCCAGCTCCTGCGGCTTTGAGGAAAAAGGGAGGTGGCGGGCGGGGTGGGGGGAAGCTCAACCCAGGCGCTTACAGGGTTCGTGCCAGCCTGTGCCAGCCGCATGTGGCGTTTCCTCCTGAAAGCGAAATCTCAGTTGGGTAACTCGTCCTTTCCTCTTCTCAGATCTGTGGACGGCTCCACTGCTCTCCAGCGTGTGACTCTGGCGGTCGGCTGCGCTTCCTGTTTCAAAGCGACCTCTTGGTCAGGGAGACGGTTTCCCTGGCGCACGGGGTGCTGGGGACGACCTTTTGTTTGCTTGCGTGCTCTTTCCCGCGCAATCAAGACATGGGTGTGGCCGATGACCCAGGTTCCGTGTTCGCCCGGCTCGTTGTTTCAGGGTACGTGCTCAAACCCCAGCCTCTTACTCGCTGGGGACCCCGGACTAGTTACTTGTCCTCTCTGTGCCTCAGTAAAGTGGCTGTGAAAATTAAAGGGCTTAATCCACGTAACTGCTGACAACAGATCATTACGTGCTTAGGTGTATCATTATGTATGTAATGGATTCTAAAAATACATATTTCCCGTTTATTATTCTGTACAGATAAAGTGCCACCTCCTTTATCATACTGCCCTCCGTAAAAGGTAACGCATATGTAACACTCACTACCACCAGGTGCGTCTTTAAGCCCTGCACACGCCCCGGGTCACGCAGCTGGTTAGTGACAGAGTCAAGATTCACACTCGGGCCTCTCGCTCCAGAGTTACACCCTGCTCTCGCGACTGTGATCTGCTAACATGTACGACTCACGTGCTGCTGGGTATTTCAGGTTCCTCCTTTCCAAGAACAAGTTTAACTCCTTTTCGAAGAAGAATATGCGTGCACGAAATGCATGGCTCATAAGTGTAGAACCCACTTATTCTCACACAGTAAAGACACCCACGTGACCAGCATCCACATCCAGAAACAGCAGGTGACAGCCCCCTCGGGATCCCCCGGAGCCCCCTTCCCCTCACTCCGTCGCCCCCAGATGCACCCGCTAGCCCGACTGCCAAAAGCGTAGATTAGTTTTGCCCGTTTTTGTACTTTTTAGGAGAACAGACTCACGCACGGTGTGGTCTTTCACTGCTGGCACCTGTTACTGTTCTAAGGCCCGCGTCGCGGCTTGTGGCTGTAAGTGGTTCATCCTCATTTACCGCATCGCGTTCCGCGCGCAGTGTGTCTGCCGGCCCTACGCTGTCGGCCCCTTGCGAGGTGGCCGTGAATGATGCTGCTAGGAACGTTCCCGCCAGTGCCTTTCGGTGGACACGGGGACGCCCTTCTGTTGGATGTGCATGGGGGCGTGGGGACCCGGCCGTACGTATGTCGGCTTTAGTAGACGCTGCCAGTTTGCCAAAGCGTTTTCAGGACACGGCGTGGCGGTGTTGGGGGTGATGAAAGTGGGGGTTGGGCATCTTTTTAAGGGATTTCCCTTTCGGACCATTGACTGGAAACAGAACATGCCATCTGGGCGTAGCGGCCGGCGGAGTCAGCAAGACACACCGAGGGGCTTATTTATGAGGTTTTGTCAAACACCTACCTTTCTTAAGTTTCTGCAGGATATCCTCTTCCTGTAAAGTGGGCCAAAAGGGCAAGCCATGCTGGCTTCGCGATGTCCCTGACAGAGCTGACAGGCAAAGGAGCCAGAGGGGCTGATGCCGGAACCGGTCCCGGAGTGCGCACGAGCCCGGCCCTGCGTCGCCCCTGCCCCTCTGGATCCGCTGTGCGTGGTCGGGTGGCTCGGCGGCTCGGCGTCACACACGGAGCGCTCCCTGTGTGGCCGGCCACGTGCTGGACACCAGGGACACGGTGGCATCCGGAGCTGGCCGGATCCCTGCCCTCTCTGAGCTTGCACTCTCCTGGGGTGGGGGGGGGTCTCAGGTAGAAACACGAACATGGACAGTTTTAAGCAAGTATTTTCAGAGCAGGCTAAGAACGTGAAAAGAATAAAACTGGGAGATGGGAAAGCAAGGAGCTGGGGAGGGAGGTGGCCCTGGAGACGGCCCAGTTTGAGGACCGTCATTCACTGGATTAGAAATACCTGTGGGGCAGGCCCAGCCTGATGGGCGTGAGACCAGTGCGCTTGCTTTGAATCTTGTAATTTTGGAACTCGGGGCCCCGTTTTTGTTTGGCCCTGGGCCTCGGCACCATGTCTTCAGCCCTGTAGCTAGCTGAGGTCACCATCTCCCTGGGTGGAGAACAAAGATGCCCCCAGGGGCTAACCGGGGTGTCCTCAGTTTCCTCCCTGCACCCGCATTTCTCGGCATCATACAGACTCTGAAGCTTCGGTGAGTGCAGCCCGGGGTCCTAATGGAGTAGCTGCTTTTGATGTGGGCTTCTCCTGGCGTAGAACCCCACCCGAGTTCCTGCCCCTAGAGGCCCCTGGGTGATTAATGACAAGGGGGGCTTTCTCCATTGTGCAAGCCAGAGGGAGGAAGGAAGAGCACTTTGCAAGGAGAGGGTGTCCAAGTGCTGGGCCCTTGGCCTTCGCGCCGCTGGGAGGGCTGGGAGGGAAGTTTAACCCTTTGGCAGAAGGCCTGCTGGGACGGCTCGGGGAGCCGGATGGGCTGGTGACCTGGGTCGGGCCGTCAGGCTCTGACCCGGGGTCACCTCCGTTGCACTTTGATGATCCAGCCACTGCACCAAGTCCAGCTGAGTCCCCGAGAGCTGCTGAGGACTTGAGACTCCGGCGCAACCCAAATCCTGGATCTGTCCACCAGTGTGCCTCCAACATCCTAGGAAACCCAGTGTCCCCACAGGGCCCCGGGGCAACGGCAGACGGGGCCCCTCCGGGTCTGAGAGGGACCCCACTGCTCCGGTCATGAGCGCCTCAATCACGCCAGAGAGCGAGGAAGCGCCAAATAAGGTTTCAAAAGATCGCGGTTCCGTTAGGCATTTGCCACCAACAAATGAAGGCATGTAACAAACCCACGCAGAATATCATACTCTGTGTGTGTGTGTGTGTGTGTGTGTGTGTGTGTGCGCGTGTGCGCGCACGTGCCCCTGGGAAGTCCTCGTGAATGAGTCTGCTGATGTAAATTGTTGTAGGACGCTGAGGGTCGCCCTGGGTAGGCCCCAGGGAGCGCTGTTCCCATGAGAAGCATGACAAGCACGGGGCGCCCGGTGCTGCTGTGAGCAGCATGGACGTGGCACCCCGGCCGTCAGATCGCTTGTACGGAGACACGCGTTCCTGGGGCTGTCGAAGTCATTTGCTTATGACCTGAAACGCCAAGAATGCCATCGGAGCAGGTTGCTCAGAGAGGTTTCTAAATTCCTGCACGCAGAAAGCAAGGCCTCATCGGGACCCGTCTGCCTGTCGCCCGCGTCGTCCCGAGACTTGCTCTTTGCCTCCCCAGGGGGCCGGGGCTGACGGAAGCGAAGGCGAGTTAGCATCGGGCACTGGCTTTTCTTCCCGTTGGCACGAGGCCTGGAGGAAGCGGTGCTCGTGGGCGAGGACCAGGGAGAGTATTTCATGCCTCTTGTATGACTGGTCGCCCGGAGTGGGTGTTGTTCCCACGGGCAGAAGGCATGCGCCTCATTGCTCTCCGGAGGAACAGCCCTCCCGGTAGCCACACCTAGTCTATGCCAGAGAAGGAGCGTGGGGCCCAGCGGCCCGAACCCCGGAGGGACAGGAAGAGGATCGGGGCGTGGAGATGTTCAGAGTGAGGGTTTTGGATTCAGACAGACTTGGGTCCTCACTCTGTCCCTTACTCACTGGGCGACTTGCGAATATGTTGTCACAAATGGCACTATTTCATCTTTTTATGGCTGAGTAGTAAGTAGTCCACTGCACATACGAACCGTGGCTTCTCTCTCCAGTCACCCATCGAGGGACACTTGCCTTGGTTCCACGTCTTGGCTGTTGTGGTTCATGCTACAGTAAACATCGGGTCCAGATATCTTCACGAATACGCGTTTTCAAATTTTGGGGGTAGATGACCTGAAGAAGTAGTTAATAATAATAATTAATAATAATAATAATAATAATAATGAAAAAGTCTAACATGATATTCCCAACTCTGTTCGTCACCTCCGGCCTACGTCACCTTTCCTCTTCCTCCTTTCCACGTGTCACAGGCCATGGCCTCTCTACCAGATGTCCCTGGAATTCCTGCTCTGGCCAAAGAACAAGCCAGAGGTTGGGAGAGCGTGTGAGCGCCTCGCTCCAAGTCCTCCCTCGTCCTTTGCAGTGGGACACACGTGGAGACCGACGATGCAATCAACAGGTGGAGGGGAACCGGGCCGACAAAAGGATCTGGATTCAGGTCCCAGATCCTCCTTCTGTTCGCACGTGACTCTGTATAAACTGAAACTCTTTGAAAATTCAGTTGCCTTGTGAGCAAACAGGGAAGTTACGTGCTTACTTCAAAGAGAGGTCAGGGTTGAGCGAGTGATTTATATGCTCTCCCAGGGCCTGACATGGAGCAAAGGCTCACGAGCGTTTGCTTCGTCATCACCATCCTGAATTTTTTTGTTTCACTGACATTAAAAAAAAAAATTGTGTTGCCTTTCTTCTGTCCCATGAAAGAGGGGACAAGACCAGTGTCTCCTGAGTCCCTTTGTCACTAACCTGGGGACCGTGACTGGCCCCGTCAGAGCTCCATCTCTCCCTAACATCCTGAACTTGTGGTGTGGTGGCATTGGCAGTCACCAACGACGCTGGGCCACAGACCTGCTGCGGGAGTGGCCATGCACAGCCAAGACCTGTCCTCCCTCCATCCTCCAGAGCCAGTGGCTCGGGCAGCCAAGGGGTCTTGCAAATTGACTAACTTTAAAGTCTGGGAGAAAAGTCACATTGGATCATTGTCTATGTGTTGTTGGGGAAAAGAAGAAATCTTGTGTGTTCTGGCCGCCGTCCCATTGGTTTGTGTGTGTATTGCTGTAGAGACCCGACTCTTTCCTCCTTTGTCACAAAGCACCCAGGAATGTCCTGGCCACAGTCTCTTTAGGGTTCTAACGACGAGCAAAACCGTCATGTCGGATGGAGTACACGGCGATGACTTGTGGATAGGGGTTGGTTTGTTCGTTTTTTCTCTTTCTAGTTGATATGCTGGGATTCTTTTGCCTAAAGTTGTAAGATCGTCTCCTAGGTCAGGAGGTGGGGAGACCGAGCCCCGACAGAAATTGCTTCCTCTGCAGTAGCCTTGATTGGAATTCTGAGAAGTAAAGGCAATTTGGAACTTGGAAGCGGTAGGCTAACCGGCAAATTGAGATTTTTTTTCCTCCCTCTCTTTCTCTCACTCTTTTGGCTTAATTTTTCTCCCTGTCTTTCTGAGATTCCTTTTCCCATGTCTCTCTGCCAAGCTATTTCTATTTTCTGCCCCAAAACCCAGTTGAAACTTCTAACCCTTCAGGAAACTCTGATTATTTCTGATTAACACCTTGTCTTAGTCTGGGCTCCCCCAAAAGCAGATCCTAGGGCAAAGACCAATGTGTATAGGTAGTTGATTTGGGACAAAGCAGGAGCCCAGGATGGAGTCGGGTGTGGGGAGTGGCAGGGGAAGCAGGGAAGGCAGGAGAGCCGACTCAGGGCTGCTCATAAAACACATATCAGCACCATCGCCCGCCTCCGCCCTGCGGGGAGTGAAAGGGGAAATTTTCTTCCATCAGTTTCCACCTCTACTGGTCAAGGGTGGCCCCTGGTATTTTTGGGGTGTACATGTCTGGTGAGCACTGAGTAAGTTCCCACAGACCCAAGAAACCCCACAGCAACAAAGATGCCCCAGGGCAGGAAGTGAAGAGAACAGGGCAGAGTCTTGACCTTGCAAGGGGCTGGCTATCTGCCTGTAACTGCCAGAAACTGAGGCCCAGGTGGAGCTGACCTCCACAGCAGTGGCTGGCCCAGGAGGAGCCAAGATGCGCCCCATACTGACCTTTAGAGGCTCAAAGCTCGGAAGGACACCCAGGAACGTAATTCGGCATGTAAATTGCCCTAAAGCTTAAGAGAATTCAACAAGGGCCTGAGTTCAAACGCCTGCTTCAGTGATTGCTGAAATGACATCTATCAGGTGCCTTAATTCTGTTCTCTAATTTTGCTCCTGCCCTGTTTGTACCCTAAACATAGGCTCAGCCTGTTGGGTACGAGCAACAGGCCAGATCACAGTCAAGACCACGACTGACAGCGTGCGCCTTACAGATGGGCTATGACGGTTAGATCAGATCAGGTGTGTGTGGGAGGCATCTGGTACATAATAATTGCTACCCAAATAGGGTCACTGGCTTTCTCAGCTATATTATTATTGCCGTTGTTTTGGAGTTCTGGTTATTGTGGAGTAGTGATGAAAGGGTTAAAAACAAGTGGCAATGTCTTTGTATTTTATCAGGAGGATATATGTTGAGTTGGATGTGCCATGTGTTTTCTGAGTCCCCTAGCATGAGCTCAGCACCGTGTGGGACACAGGAGAATGCAGGAGAGGCATGCTGTAGCAGAGGCTGTTGGCATCCCACCCACGTCCCCACCGTGGACGTGTGGACCATTCCGTGGACAATGGCTTCCTACCTGGAGCACTCACCTCTGCTGCCTGAGGGCTCTGTTTGGTTGAAGGAGAATGCTCAGTCTCTGGGTGGAATGTGCTGGAATATCACTAACACCTCCAGGAGCAGCAGCCACCACGTGAGGCAGGAAGTGGTGGAGACATGCCCGGCTCCCTTACCACCCCCCCACCCCCCCCCCCCTCCTGGGGAGCAGCCCTCAGGTGTGCTGTGCCCGCTCTCAGCTCATCCCGGGCGACACCGAGCCCTGGTCGCCCAGCTTTTCTGGGCTTCCTCCCCTCTCGTCTTACTCCCCACGCTCACTGTGCTTCCAGGGGTCGTGACCTCACCTGGAATACTTAAAAAATCATGTTACAGTTTTGTTCTGATTAGAGAAGTAATGCTTGCTCGTTATGAAAAATTCCGACGTCACCAAAATGCACGGCATAGAAAACCATAGTTCTTTCGGGGACCAGGCTCTTGCCCCTTCAGCCGTAACTATTCCTGACATGTTCGTGAACACTTTTCTGTGCTTCAACAAAGATGGCCATTTATACTATTAAAAAAAAAAAAAGGAATCATGTTCTGTAACTTTTCCTCATTGAATATGTATTTCCCAAAGCAGTCCCTATAAAACGACCCCAATCTTTTCAGTAGCTGCCTTATCTACCAGTAAGAGAGTAGCCAGTACTTTGCATAACCAAGACCCTGTTGACGAACTCTTAGGTTATACTTAGTATTTCGCTTCTATAAACAATGTGCAGTAAGTCTGTTTACAATCGATTCTTTGCATCCGGGTACCAGCATTCTCATGGGATGAGTTCTTAGAAGTGGGATTGCTGGTTCAGGGAGAACATAAATTTAAAACACTAATAGATACTGTCCAGCTGTGCTCCAAAGTGATTTTACCGATTTATGCTCACGAGGTTTTCTGTCCCTGGCTAGGAGGTTGGTGTGGTCTTAGGGCTGACATGAGCCAGAGAGAGGAGGGAGTCGGGGGTCAGGCTCGGCCACCCCAACTATGTACCTGTCACCGTGTCCCTCCTTACTATCAGGCTCACAGACTCCTACCCTCCTGAAGCTGCACTAGAAACTCACCCCTTTCCTCTTTTGGGGGGACCCGGAAGCAGAGAGTAGAGCATTTTAACGTCTGGAAAGCACAGGGAGGCTTGGAATATTTTTGTGTTTCTGGCCTACGTGTTTCCGGCGAATCAGACCTGAATCCCACCCCTGCCACGTCCAGTGTGTACAACTGTGGGTCAGGTACCTAAGCCTCTAGATTAGTTTTCCTCACCTGAAGAATGGAGACCAGAATACTTGCCTGACGCAGTTGTGAGACCGGGTTAATGCTTAACCTAACTGGAATAGGAAGTCCGAGTCTCGATGGCTAACACGATGGACGTTGACTTCTCAAGTGATGTCCTGGATGAGTGTTTCTGGTCGGTGGATAGTCTTCCTCAAGGGGCGGGGGGCTCAGGCACCTTCCATCTTCGGTTCTTCGGCACACAGCTTCCAGGCTCCTGCACTTGGGTGTATCCAGGGGAAGAGGAGAAATGAGCGTGGAGAGTTGCCCGCGGGACAGTTTGTAGGCCAGGCCTGCCTGCGTTCCACTGGTGGGAACTCCGGCCGCCATGAAGGGGCACCTTCTGGAGCTCTGGGCGTGGGGAGCATTAACGGAGCCACAGCGGCCATCCTTCATGTTTACCATCACACTCCCGTGGAGGGAGGTCTGCTAAGCAGAGCAGAGGTCGTCAGCCAGGCCCGTTCTGGCAAGACCAGGGCTCGTCCAACGGGTAACTCTAGCTGGAGACTCCCCCTTGGCCTGGCAGAAGCTTTCTTGGGAGTGTGATGCAGTCTGAGACTTTTCCTACTCATTCCTCCTTTCTCCCCCACTTTATTCCCACCAGAGTCAGTCCCTCATGCGGCCTGAAGGTTCTCCCTGCTTTCTTTATCTCCTTCCTCCAATAAAACCCTTGCAGGTGTCACCCCCTCTTGGAAGCTACTGCTCAGCCTACCTGAGCCATTTAATGCACATGGCTAGACTTAACCGCAAGGGAGTCTGGGAAATGTAGTTTATCCATGCGTCCAGGAGAAAAAGGGAGTGCATCTGGGGAGCAGTGAGCTAATCTCTGGTACAGATATTATGGGGATGAAGGTCATATGCAAAGCATCTAGCTCTGCGCCTGACACACGGCAAATGCAGTCGGTGGCTTTTCTCGTCACTGTCGCCATTCGTATGGATGCGGTGTGTCTCCTTCCCGTCACCACAGATGGCTTGGCCCAGCAGGTGGTCTGAGACCGGGTGGGCTTCCTTCAAATCAGAGTAGGGAACGTCACAGGCACATGTCCCCAGATGGGAGGGATCAGCTGGAGAGGAGCCGTCTCTGGGGACATGTGGCAGCAGCCCCAACCTACCCTCGAAAGCCGCTCCACTTGGCTCACGCGTCAGGTGAGGGTGGGTACCATGGTGTGACAGGACTGGCTCAGCCAACTCGGGCCCTTGGGAGACGCCGGCACATCCCGCGGGAGCACCCGCGCCAACCCCAGCACCGCCCCTCCCCTCCCGCCTGCTTCCCGGGGCCGCCCCGCCTTAAAGAGTTCCATAAATGCCGATAATTGCTGCATTAAACTTCAGTTTATTATTTTCTCTGGGCGCAGGTATGCGGAGGATATGAGGCCTCGCTGCATTTACATACAAATTGAAGATTTTTATTAATCAGCCCAGTACCCGGGATCCAACGGCAGCAGTCCGTCAGGCCCTTAAATACATTTGGCGACATTTTTACCATGCATTAGCATGATAGGGCAAGGCGAATATAATGTACCAATGATTGCTTTTCCATTGAAGGCACAAACGGTTTCATTTTTCCTGTCATCTCAAATAAGTGTTAAAGAGGGTTTGGAGGCCGTTGTGTCCGAGCCGTATGCTCGGGACTTACAAACACTGATGAGCGCATTAAATAACCATTAGCGTCTCGGCCTGGACCGCGGTACCGTCCCTCCTCTTCAGAATTTATTCTTTGATTTAAAGTGAAGGCAATCTGTAGTTGCTTTCATAAAGTCCTGCGGCCCCTCCAAGCTCCCTCCAACAAAACGCATTACAACAGTAATTTTATGACTGTTAAAATAACTGTCGTTAACAAGCACTTAATTAAAATGTACAATAAATAGCCGAGCGCAGCCTTATCTGCTCTGCGAAGCGGCCGCGGCCCGAGGCCGTGATGCCCAGGCCGGCTGTTGCCCAGCTTGTCTGCAGATTAATTGCTTTTCGAGCTGGCAAGAGCTGCCTCTTCAGCAGCCAGATCGTAAATGACCAGATAGGGACTTTATCAATCAGGCGAGCGCGTCTGTGGCCGCTGGTGGACGGGCAGGAAGGCTGTGAGCAGGCGGAGGGAGCGTCTGGGGCAGGTGGCATTGCTGACTGGGGCAGGGAGGGTGCGGAGTGGGCGACCACGGAGGTGGCAGAATCTGGGTGATGGAGAAAACCTGGGTGAGGAGCCCCCGGTGCACTGGGCCACTGCAGGGAGCATCTGAACAGCTCTGGCATGATGACGATGACTAATTAATAATAATAATAGTTTCGATGATAATAGTAATAACTAGCACTTCCCGTGTTACCAGGAATTTTTTTTTTTCTTATCAACTTATTCAATTCTCACGACGACATTTATAAAGTTGTCGTTTTCAGGCATCTCCTTTGCAGAGGAGGAAATGGAGGCTTGAGAGGGCAAGCACTGACTCAGGGTCGCACTGCGTTCCTTCCCAAGTGGCTCGGCTGGAGGCCACGCCCAGGCAGGATTGCTTCCTGGGTGACACGCCCGACCTCTGAGGGTCCCTGGGGGTCATCGCGAGCCTGTGACGGGCCTGGAGCCCATGCTAAGCTCTTCACAATGATTACTTCCTGTGAGTGTGCATTCCTTGAATAGGGACACGTTTGTAAGCCGCCTACTGCGTGTCAGGCCTGTGCCAGACGCTCGAGGGACAGTGGTGAGCCTCAGGGACCTGTCCCTGCCCTTACTCAGCTGACAGGCTATGGGGAAGGCAGCTGCAGAGCAAGTCATGGAACCACAGAGCACAGTTCCTTAAAAACGGGATGTGGGTGTGTGGTGTGCGTGTACGTGTGTGCGTGTGTGACTGGAGTCAGGGCAAGCTTCCAGGAGGAAGTGCCTTTTAAGCTGAGGCAGAATGGAGAGGGACCAAGCAGGGGAAAGGCAGGGGACTAAGCGTTCCCAGCAGGGGGACGGCGTTGGTGAGGGTCCGCAGGAGAGTGGGCACACGGAAGAGCACCTGTGCCATGTCTGGGCAACGAAGGAGGTTCGGTGTGGCTGGCCCTCAGAGTGGCGTGTGTGGGTGCCAAGGGGTTGACCCTCTGGAAGCCACGGGTGCTGGGGTGGGGGGCCTTGGACCCCAGGGGGGTAAGTGGGGCACCGATTTTTATTTTCGAAGGGGCCTTATCTGGAGAAGGGTCTTGTCAGCAACTCTGTAGGCCTCGTTATTCTCGTTGTCACAGCTAAGGGACAGAGGCGTATAGAGGGAGGCTTCACGGGTTTGCCCGAGGTCCCTGGGCCAGAGGCACCGGAGGGTGGATCACGTGAGTTGGAGGCCAGCTTCCCACATGGACTCCCAGAACTCAGCCACCTCTGCCCAGTTCCCTCCACATGGCTCTTGTCACAGCCCAAGCTGCGGTGTACTTTGGGTTTTGGGTGGCCAAGATGATTATCTTAAAAACGTAGATTATCTTCCTCCGGAAGTCCGTTTGGCTATGGTTCCTCCCCCTTCCCCAGGCAGCGGCGCGAATGCGGGAGGCAAATCTGGGAACGATGGGTAGGGATGCTTTCGGTCTCAGGATAAAACCTCAGAGCCAACCGATTGGCCGAAGCAACGCAACCATTTAATCGTATTCCGTAGTGAGAGGCCTGGAGCAGGGTAGCTCCAGTGCCCACGAGGAATTCAGCCCTGCCACGGAGGACCAGGCTCTTTACGTCCCCTCCTGCCGTTCTGTGCACCTGGCCTTGCGTTCCGAGACTTTCGTCAAATGGTCATGAAGTAGCTGCCGCATTAAAGGTGGGAAGGGAAGGGGCTTTTCTGAAAACAGGCAGCATCCTTCCCCTAAGGTGTCGTTGGTCAAGTCTAAGTCACACGACCATCTCTAGCTGCAAGGTATGCTGGGAGAGCACCTGTCTAGCAGCCTGCCCATCATGGGTGCTGGGCACATGGCCGCCATGAACAAGCAAGGTCTCCTGGCAAGCAAGAAAGGGCAGAGTGGGTGGTGGGGAGCAGGCATCGGTGTCTGCCGTGGCAGCTGGAAATTTCTGTGTGTCGGGAATTGGGCTAAGGTGCTTTGCATGGATTCCCTCCGAATCCTCACACCTCTGAGGAAACCCGGGCTCAGAGAGGCCTGAGGAGGGGGTGGGGGATTCTGGCTTGGACTGAGGTCTGTCTGACTCCAGAGCTCTTGCTGTCAACCCCAGGCCATGACTGTGTGACTGCCAGGGGATAAAGGAGGCTCCCTCAGATCCCCAGACCCCTGCGGGTGGGGAGCCTCCCGCCACGTCTGTGGCCAGGCACACCAGACCTTCAGACATCAACCTGACTCCTGGTTCTCTCTCCTGTGGGCCAGTTCATCCATCCCATTGTCCCCGACCACCTGGCGGGGAGCACTTGTCTCTCAACGCCTCACAGTGACCTGATTTGGGGTGAAATATAGATCTTAAGAGTTATTTTGAAGAGTCCGTTGCCTTACAGGAAGGAAAGCTCCCCTCGCCCCTCAAAAGGATGGCTAGAAAGCAATGGTAGATTTTTAAAAGAAGAAAGCGATCAAACTCTTTCTGAGGTGTTTGTGCGTGTGTGGTCTCTGCAGCCAGCGTACAGAATCCCTGTCACGCTGGGGAGGGCCCTGGAAATAGAGCGACCACAGGCAGCGAGCGGAAGGGTACCTGGCTGCGATTGACCGCAGCCTGCAAAGGCACGGGGCTCCTACTAATTTGCAAGCTTTATTCATGTGGCTCCATCCCAGCCTCGCAAATGAGTGGAGACCAGCCAAAGGACGGATCTGGAAACCAGTGCAGACACAGACCCCGTCGTCGGAAGGGGGAGGGGGGGACGGGGGAGTGAAAGGAGACGCTTGGCTTGGCATCTCGGGAGGTATTTAATGGAGGTTTCTACCTGGCTGTTATTGAAACAAACACAAAAAGATGAAGGTGAGGAATCCAGGGAAAACGCTGGGCACCATCAGCAAACAGGCGAGCTCAGCTGGGAGGGAGGTGCTCCGGGTTCGTGTCAAATCTATTTGCATCAGAATCCTGCAGGGACAGATAGGCCCAAATGCAGAGGGAGCATGCACAGCCGTTTGCTGGGTGCGAAAGCTTGGGGAGGAGCCGGGTGGGCCATCAAGGGACGTGAGAGGGGCACAGCCCCCGGGGGCCAGCATCTCCTGTGCGCATTCATTAAAGGACCCGCTTGGTGGCCCTGTGGAGGAGAGGACGGTTACTTATGCACCAGGAGGAGCCTTCCCCACGCACGCACCGTCCGGTTGATAACGAGCCCTTGTTTGGAGTCCTGTGGCTGAGTGTGTGTTGTGCGCACTGGAGCAGCCTTTCTCCCGAGAACGCTTGCCCATGGAGATCAGCATGGTGGGGCGGGAAGGGCGGAGGCTCATAGTTGGATCGAGAAGTCCCAGTGTAGACCTTGTGTTGCTCTGGGTAGGTTGCTGTCTTGATGAACTATGGTTTCTTCTTCGGGAAAATGGGTATCATTTTTCACGGCGCTGTTAGAAGCGTTAAGGAAGTCAGGGGGCAGTGACCGCCCTCTGCCCTCTGCTCTCTCGTGTGTTAGATTCCGGGTTTGTTGTGCTTTTCGCCAAAAGGCCACAGATCTGGAAGGGAAACCTAGGGATCACTGATGCAGCGTTTGCGGCATGCGGGGTGAAGGCCAAGGGTTAAGGCCATGGGCAGACAGGCACTGAGTAGCATTCCGTGTAGAACTTTATGGAGGGGAACGTGTTGCCTGTCTGACCTTCTCCCAATCATAATTAAATCAGGGGGGCGAAAGAAGAGTCTCGGTTTGGTCCTGATACGCCCTTATCATCTCCCGACTTTTTGCAATCTCCTCTTAAAACAAAGGCAGGGCACAGCGAAGACAGAGTGGTGCTTGCCAGAGGCCGGGAGGAGTGGGCGTGGGACGTCAGGTAAGGGGCCTGGCGTGTCAGTGAAGGAAGACGAAGGAAGTCCCGGGGACGGATGGTGGTGACAGCGGCACAGAAAACATGAGTGCGTTTAATGCCGCGGAGCTGTACCCGTGAAAATGGCTAACATGGCAAACGGCTAGTTATGCGTATTTCATGACAATAAAGAGAACAGGAAACAAAAACAAGGGGCAGGCTTCCGGAAGAGGTGCGGCAGGCAACAGCGTCTAAGCAGACTTTCATCACGTTATTTTATTTATTTTATTTTATTTTTTATTTTATTTTATTTTATTTTATTATTTTGTTTTGTTTTGTTTTGTTTTTTATTTTATTTTATTTTATTTTATTTTTTTAAATTTTATTTTATTATTTTATTTTGTTTTATTTTTTTATTTTATTTTATTTTATTATTTTATTTTATTTTATTTTATTTTTATTTTATTTTGTTATTTTATTTTTATTTTATTTTTTTTTTTTTTGTTTTTTTGTTTTTTTTAAATTAAGTTTATTGGTGTAACGTTGGTTCATACATTATATAATTTTCAGGTGTAATTATCATTTGACATCTGTATATTCTAGTGCGTGTTTACCACCCAAAGTCCATTTTCCTTCAGCTACCATATATTGATCCCTTTTGCCCACTTCACCCCCCTCCCCCCCTATATTTGACCCGCTTTACCATGTCTACCTCCCCGCTCCCCCACCCTTACCCTCTGGTAACCACTAGTCTATAGTCTATGCCCATGAGTCTCTGTTTGTCCTGGTCATTTGTTGCTTTTAGGTTTATAGCCCACATATAACGATATCATGTGATTTTAATCACGTTATTTAAAAAAGTCAGACTGACTCTTAGGGTCGTCTTTTATGAGGACAAAGAATACTGCTTTTCCATTTCTAAATATCCACTTGGTAACCAAGTTTCCTTTTGGAATTCACTGAACCAGGCAGGGAAAAACAGCAGGGAAATAATACGTGGCGCGGGAACGTCGTGAAGCCAGACCCGGAATGTCTAAAGCTGGGGAGTCGGTTCTGAAGCCAGCTTTCAAGTGGGGTCCCTGAAGCCTAGGGAGACAGTGCTGGGCTGCAGCACACAGGGGCTCCACTGCGACCCCCCACCTCCTATTTCCCCAGCCCCCACCTTCTTTGCCGTAGACTGCCTTCACTTTCCACTGCTCCAGCCAGAAATTCTCTGTCATGACTGATGAGATGGCTGAGTAAACTCCTATCGGCCCGGTCCAAGGCTCTGGGCAGTTGCTTTGTCCCGAGGTCACCCCATGGTGGCTCTTGGCTCTGGGGACAGATCCCAAGCACCCTGGTAGCAAAATGATAGGCTTCTTGGGTGCCAAATGGACGGCGTCTTCCGGGTTCTGACCCTAACTGAGGACTGACTGGAACAGGGGTTCTCAAACCTGGCTGCCATTCAGAACCCTCCTGGCCCCACTCCCAGGCCCATCAAATCAGAACCCTGGAGGGGAACGCCCAGAGACCCCAGGTTTTCACAGCGTCTCAGGTGGTTCTAATGTGTGACAGGTCACACACCGCAGTTAGAGCCACAGTCCCATTGCCCGTAAGTGCTTCCGACCTTCGGCCTGGGGTGGCCTTTTCTCCCTCTCAACAAGTTCCAGAACTTTTAAGACTCGGCCGAAGTGTTCGCCATTTCTGGGAAGGCCTCCCTGATCTCTCAGGCCCCCTGCCCCCAGAAGCTGGGAAGACTTGAGGGGGGGGGCGGTGGAGAGGGTGGTAGATGGTGGGGTACCCATGTCTCTGCCAGTGTGCCGATTTTCCATAGTTGGCAGTTTTTAGGAGCTTGCCACCCCCCTGGCTCTGGATTTGCAGCCTTTAGAAGCAGGAGCTGGTCCAGTACAACCATGGAACAACGCTCACCCCGCTAGCCCTGCTCCACACCACTGAAGGGCTCGAACGGGGGTGCCTAAGTGGAGCCCCTCCCAGAGCCTGGCTTTCCCGAAGTCACCAGCACCCGAGTCCTCAGGGCCCGTTCCTCACGCCGGCCCTGGGAACGGCCCTCCCTTCCGAACGGTGCTCACCACCTGCCAGACTCGCTGCTTCCTGTCTCGGCCCTCGCCTCGGCAGGCCTTGGCACAGCCCGGTCCGAACCCAAGCTTCACAGCCCGTCCCCACTGTCACCTTGTCCCCCTGGCCCCCCAGACTCCGACTCCTCCCTCACTGGGGGCTGGAGGGCTGGCTGTTGTCCCTGTGGTGTGCTCATTCCCCTGGGAATGTCGCTGCTGCAGGCCAGGGAGACCCCAGGCGACGGCGGCTCAGGCTGAGTTCTAACCGGTGGAGACCCGCACGTCCCTTCTCAGAGTGCAAGCCGCCAGTGCTCAGCGAGTGCTTGCGCGGGAAGCCTCATGCGGGTGCACTGGCTGCCCTGTCCCCCTTCGTTTCTCCCTTCCTCCTCTGCAGGGGGAGGCTGTGGTTACGAGGAGGACTTGCGAGCCAGGCCAGGATTTGGGGCAAGTGACTGCTTAACCTCTTTTAAGCCTGGGTTTCCCCGCCCCCTATAAAAGGGGCTAATGTACCCTTGTAGGTGGTTGGAGGGGTTAAGGTGATGGTTATAAGTCAAGGCCTGGTGACGGGAGCCCTCGTGTGTGGCGGCTGCTGAAGCCAGGTCTCTGTGGCTGCCCTGGGCCCTGTTCCTTCACCCACAGCCCGATTTCTTCTGTCCAGGGACCCTGCGGGAAGCCACCTACCCTACTGAGGTAGGGAGAGGACGCAAGCCTTGTGACTCACTCTGACCAGTGGACCTGAGAGCTGGGGATGGGTGCTGATGGGTGTCCCCTGTCGCTGTGGAAATGGTGCATCAGCTGGCAGCGGGGCGATTGGGGCCGGGCATGGAACCCCTGTGACCAGGGACTGGCAGCACCGGGGAGAACTGGCCATGTCACGGGGCTGCGTTGGCACCATCCAGGCCTGCTCTGGACAGGAAGCTGGCGGTTCCACCCCCCCCCCCGACACCTGTACCCCTTCCTTTTCCTTCCCACCCTTTGCCTAGCAGAGCTTATTGGTCCTGTTGACTTAGATCACCACCTCTTTATAAAACCCCAAGTTTACCTCCATCGAGCTATATTTCCCATTAAATCGTGGTCCCGAGGTGAGAGCCAATTTTGCAAAAAAAAAAAAAAAACATGTAGCCACAAGCCTTTTGCTGCCAGTTTATTATCTGTGCTGGGTTCCCCGGGGCCAGTGCGTGTGTGGGTTGGTGGCGGGGGTGATGCCTGGCTCTGCACATTCGGAAGCGGTGGGAATTCTCTATTCTCCTCTCCCTCCCCCGCCTGCCTGAGCTCCTTCTCCTTGGGGAGACAGGTCTGCTAATTTATCTTGAAATGTTTAGGCTTCAGATGATGCTTAATGGGTCTGTTTTTCGACTTTCTAAACAGATGAGTGAGTGTGAAAAACAAGTCAACAAATAAACTCCAACCTCCACCGGAAGACGGAGGTACAAAGCAAACAGCTGCTGGCATCACTGAGGCGAGCGCACCCCAGTGTCACCCAGTGTGTGAGGCAAATCCCACACGCCGCCTTGCAGCTGGACAACTCAGACAGCTCAGGGCTGGGGCTGGTGTCAAACTGAAATGAGATCATGGTTCCTCCACTTACTGGCTGAGCAGCCTGAGGGGAAGAGACTGACTGAGCCACGATGACCTCATCTGTAAAGTGGGGGTTACTAATGGTGCCTGTCCCATAGGGTCACATCGCAGATAACATCGCCTACTACACACACAGCATTGAGAATAATGCCTCACATAGCATGTGCCTAATAAATGTCAACCACTACAGTTATAACACAATAGTTACAGTGTTAATACAGTTATTAACAGAGCTTGAAGGGCTCTTTGGCCTTGGACGGGCTATCTAAAATGGGCATGCCTCGGTTTCCACTTGTAAACAAAGGAACAATCAAATCCATACCATGGGGGCAGTTATAAAAATTATAATTAAAAATAATAAAAATTTATAAAAATAACTAGCCCAGTGGTTGGCACTTAGCAGGTTCTCAATAAATTCAGTTTCTTTCCTTCCATTTAGGCAGAATCCAAACAACCAATAAATTAAAATAACAAAGTTGGTTCTTGAAAAAAAAAAAAAGTCATAGCATAACAGGTATAGAGCACACATCTCTTCAAGGTAAAGTTCAATGAAATTCTATAACTATAACCATGAGCCAGACCAGACAGAGGACATTTCCAACACGGATGACTCTCCATCCGCCACCCCCCACCCCCGTAAACCCTATCCCTGCCATGAAGGTAACTATCATCCTGATTTCTAATGCTGTAGTTTAGTTTTGCCTGTTCGTGAACTTCATATAAACGGAATAATAGAGTATATCCCCTTTCGTGTCTGACATCTGCCATTCAATACAGAGTCTTTGGGTCCATCCCCGTTATTGTACATTTCCATTAATAAGCCTTGGTTCATATCCAAGTTGAAGTTATTCATGAAGAAAGCTTCTCTGAGCGTTCTCAAGTTGCCTCTGTGAACGATTTGCTAATGTTCAGTAAAGTGGAAGGCACTCGTGTACTATGACCCTGACATTCCCTTTCTAGATCTAGGCTTTGGAGAAAGGCATGCACAAGTATGCAAAGAGATGGGTACAAGAATGTTCACGGCAGCACTGTTTGTAAAGTGAAAAGGCAGAAAGAACCCCAATATTTCTTAATAGGAGAATGGGTGAATAAATCGTGGTATAATGACATGACAAAATGTGATACAGTCTTAAAAACGAACAAAACGATGTAACTACATGGGAATCTGGAAATAATGGGAAGATGAAAAGTAAGTGGCGGCACGTATACTATAATACAATTCCTATAAAGAGTAACGTTAAGTAAAACAATATTACATATTGTTTGTGGATACAAGTACAGGTAGTGGAACAATAAAAAGTATACAAACGATAATGTTTGGTTACCTTTGGAGGTGGAGGGAGAGAAAAATGCAAGGAGGAAAGGCAGGAGCTTCCAATTTTGTCTGTAACATATTATTTCTTAAGCTGGGTAGTGCATTCTTTAACATTTATTACATTACTCTCTGAAATGCTTATAATCTACAGTAAGATTTATCCTCAATCCATCTGGAAGGCTCTCTATAAAAGTGTTAATGGTGGTTATTTCTGAGGAGTAAGATTATCGGGGAGAGTGGATTTCATTTTCTATGTTGTGTATTTCCGTATTGTTCGAATTTTTAATATACGTATTGTTTTAAGAATCATAAAAGAAAAACAAAAGAAGGAAAAGGAAAACTCGTAATCCATGCGTCTTTGACCATTCTGAGTAAGCCCCGCGGGGACACCAGGTGCGATTCCTTTGCTCGAGTGGAGATAACTCCTCTAGAAGAGTCAGCGAGGTGCGTAAGAAGAGAAGCCTCAGATGCTATGGCCCAGCGGGGTTGTCTTAGGTCTTGGAGTGACCTTGAGCTCAGCAGGAAGGCAGGAAGATGGCGGGGGGTAGGGAACAGGTGGACTGCCGGCACTTGGTTCATCCTGTAACCCCCAAATATTTCCCCCATTATTGCCCAACCTTGGTCACAGCAGATTATTTCAGGACTAAGCCACTTCTGAAATGAAAAACTCTTAAAATGCAGAGACAGACCGATAAACGCCTCCTGGGTTATGGTCCATTCACTCAGAGCCAAATGGATTGCTCGTTAATACCTTTCCCCCATTTGCCTTATGACCAATTAGCAACCATGAAGACTCAGCTCATCCTGGCATGAGGCTCTTCCCTATAGCAGCTGCCACTGCAGTCAGAGAATTTGGAACTTGGGGTGAATTTCCTCCCCATCTCCCTGGTGCCCCAAAGCTCATTCCCCAGATTAAGACTGGGGGAGGTGGTGTGTTCTGGGCAATGGCACTGTCTGACCCCATGAGGGAATTGACTGAAGTTGAGGAAAGGTGAGAGCAGGTGTCTACCCAGGCCTCCTGCATTCTCCTTCCCACGGCAGAGGCCATCTTGGGAGAAGGCTTCAAGTGACCCGCAGGCGGGCTGATGTCACAGAACACGTAGCTAAGATTCGAATGCAGCCTTTTCTTTCTTCCCTCCTTTCTTCCCTCCCTCTTCCCCTTCCTTTTTCCCTTCCTCCTTCTTTCCCTTCTTCCTTCTTTCTTTCCTTCCCTCCCTCTCCCCTCCCCTTTCTTCCTTTATTTCTCTTACCTTCTGACAGAACAAATGAATAACATATATTAAATCCTCTCTGCGCCAGACAATATGCTGAATGCCAGGGTATGTTCTGATACCACGAGACACATCATCCCTGTTTGACGGTTAGGGCAACTGAGGCACACACAGGCGAGATTGAGTGACTTGCTCAAGGTCATATCGTGAGAAACTGGCAGAGGCGAAGGGAGAACTCAAAGTCTGCTTTTCACTGTGAGTCCGGGGGAAGCTTATTCTAACAACTACGAGGTTCTCGGACTGTCCATGTAAGAGCGAGTACAATAACCACTCGAGGAGTATTGCTTCCCATACAGCAGTTAAGACAGCATCACTTCCCGAGGTGACAGAGTTTTAGTCCTTCCTCGAGCATTTATTGAGCACCTGCTGAGTGCCAGGCACTGTCCGAGGTGCTGAGGATTTGGCGGTGGCTCACAGGACACGTCTCCATTTCCTGGAGTGTACATTCTAGGGGAATGAGGGAAAATAATGAAATAAACAGTTACGGAAACAAGATATTATGTGAGAGAAGCATAGGAGATGTATAGAGAAATGAATTGGGTAACATGACAGAGACTGAGGCGGGGGCTGTGGGCGGCCTCTCCGGAGTCCTGAGGGTCGAGATGAGCAGACTCCGGCAAGGCTTTAGGGGAAAGTGTTGCTCCTGATAGGAAACCAGCAAGGACAGAGGCCCTGCGCTAGGGATGAGCTTTTCAGGTTTGAGGAACTACAAGGCGAGTGAGGCCACAGTGGAGGGGGCACGGGGGAGCTTGGAACAAGGTCAAGTTGGGAGCAAGGCAGGGACCAGACAGAGATAACCTAGTGGTCATGGTCGTGAGTTTGCATTTATTCTGACTGCAGTGGGAAGGAGTGAGAGGGTTTTAGGCAGGGCCACGAGGTGATCTTGCTCTGATTTGTATAAGATCCCGCTGTCTGCCGTGTGGATAACAGCAACAGATTATTTCGAAATGCTGAAGCGTGTGTGGGAAGATAAGCAGGCTACTGGGGGCGATAGAGCGTGCAGGGGTATATCCTGGAGGGCTGCCTGGAGCAGGAGGGCTGGGGCCAGAATTTGGAAAGCTGTACGCTTCCGGGAGAGACAGAGGTGTCAGGAGCATGGAGGTGGTCTAGCCTCTGAGCCACTGGGGATAGATGGATGCTAAGTAAGGACTGACATCACAAGGGTGTGGATCTCAGGTCCAGTAAGCAGCCTTTCTGCTCCAGGCCCTACACTGGAGCCTCTGTGGCTCTTGCAGGATAGGAATCTTGATGCTTTCCTGTGCAGTCGGTATTTGTATCCTCATTTGTGCCAGGACTTTATCTGGAGTGACAACAGTCCAAAGAGGTAGACAGTGTCTCCCAATGGTGAAGGGTGGAGCTCTGGGGCCAGACGGTCTGGGCTCATGTCCTAGTTGCATAGCACCTCGGTCCAGTGACTCCCCATTTGTATTATGTATCGGTCAGTTAGGGTCCTTTTGGCTGCAAATAAGAGCGAATACTAGCTTAACCAGTCAAGAAGTTTGTTCTCTCCCTGGAAGGTGCCAGCCCAGTGTCCTCAGTGGCTCAGTGCCACCCTTCTGTCTCTCCACTCATTCCTGTCCATGTGAATGTCACTCTCAGGCCAGAGACGAGGTGGTTGCTACAGTTCCCAGCATCGCATCCAGATGCGGCATCTCCGGGGACGAGGAGGGGCCCTGTCTTCCTAGAGCAGGGAAGCCTTTCTCGCTGGCCGTAATCAGGTCCCATGCTTATTCATGATCCTACAGAAAGCAGGGGGATGGGACTGCCAAGCCGGGTGCAAATTAAACACAGCGGGGTGAGGGGCAGGGGCGGGGTTCGGGTGATGTCAAGTCAACCTCTGTGACTACCACCCGACATCACAGGGTTGCTGTAGAGATCCGGGCCTGAGGCTTTGAAGCGGTGCATGGCACGTAGTAAGCGTTCAAAAATCTTAGCTATGATAATGAAGGAAGAGGAGGAATAGGGTCCTCTTTTCAAGACCCAGAGAACCCAGCGGCCATGACGTGACCACCAGTGCTCTTTGGACTTCCTGTTCCGAGCTAGGTTTCCATGGGGAGGATTGGTGAGGGGAGGTGGAGTTGGTTTGAAGGATCAAGGATAGTTTGCACCAAGATGTTTGCTCTCCTGAGGCCAGGGCCTTGGTCTCCCAGCCTCCTCCCAGCCCCAGCACCCACAACTCTAAGATGGACAGTCCTCAACCTCAGGCAACGCTCCCCGGAACGGCTCCCTGCCATCATTCCCGGAATCCAGCCACCCAGCGTAGCATGGAATCACCGAGGCCCCTCGGTCCCTCAGCACTCAGGTCCCGACGCCTGTCTCCTCTCAGCCATCTTGCTCAACTCTGAAGAATTTCCGGCCAATTCTGAGATAGCCTCTGTGCCTTGAGCCAGTTCTCTGTTCTGCTGGGAGCCAAACATGAGCTCTGAGGCCTTGGGCAAATCATATCACCTCTTTTAGGACTAAGAAACCTGAGCCTCGGTTTTCTTATCAGTAAATGGGATCATTCATCTTCGCTTCAGGGGCTTGCTCTGAAGACGAAATGAGATCATGTGGGTGCCTGAGACACGGGGTCCAGCATGCAAAAGTTTCCTGGCTGTGATCCCTGACTTTACGGCCGAAACGCACCTAACATAAAATTAGCCATTTTATACTTAAAATTCAGTGTCATTGAGCACACGGGTGTTGCGTAACCGTCACCTCCCTCTAGTTCCAAACATGTTTTGGTCACCCCAAAAGGAATCTCTATATCCATTAGCCGTCCCTCGCTAGCTCCCGCCCCTACCCCAGACCCAGCAACCACTAATCCGCTTTCTATCGCTCTGAATGTACCGATCCTGGGTATTTTATTTAAGTCGCATCGTGCACCGTGTGGCCTTTGTGTCTGGCTCCTCTCCCTTAGCATACTTGTTCGAGATTCCTCAGGGCTGTGGCGTGTATCGGCACCTCATTCCTCTTTGCGGCTGAATAGCGTTCCACGTTCTAGATCATCCACGTGAGAGACACCCGTCGGTCCCTCGATGGACACTTGGGTTGTTTACGGCATCTGGCTGTCGTGAACAACGCCGCTGTGAGCATGGATGCGCCTGCTCTGGTTCGAGTCCCTGTTTTCAAGTCTTCTCGGTCTGGACCCAGGGCCGGAATGCCGAGGCACGGGGCGACTCTGTGCTTCAGCTGTTGGGGAACCACCGAACTGTTTCAGGGGTGCACCGGTTTGCGGCCCCACCGGTTCATGGTGCCACCAGCAGTGCATGATGGGTCCGGTTTCTTCACACGTTCTTGCTCACGTTCGGGTGACAGCCGTCCTCACGGGTACGAAGCACGGTCTTAGGCTCGACTCATTTGTAGGCAGTGGAGTGGCATGAAAGGGGATTGGTTTTTTCGGGTCTCCACATTCCTGAGGCCCGTGGGACCCCCACTGAGTCTGCCTTCCCTCATTCCTGGGTTGGGGAGAGGGCAGGCTTTCACCTCCCTGAGGGAGGCCAGGGGTTTGGGTTCTGGGTCTCCTCTGATTTGGGGAGTGAAGAGACACAGGCCAGATTTGCAATGGTGGGCCTCGCCATGGTCCCCCTGAAAGGGGCTGCCTGGGCTGAGGCCATCGGCCTCCCACGTCAGCCTTCCCCAGAGCACGGGGAGGCTGCCCCACCCGCCTCGGGGCTTCCCCTGCGTTCTGGGTTTCTCTGCCTGGGAACCAAGCCCAACCCCTTCCACCAATGCAAACCTGGGGCCGATCCCAGCCTCTGGTCCTTGGGCGTGTGCAAAGGGGGGACTTCTGGTCCCGTCCTTGGACTCCACTCTGCTCGGGGTGGGGACTGGTTTTGCATTTAGTGGCCCCCAGCCCTTCCCTGGCCCTCAGCCACTGCTGTCACACCTTGCAGGACCCAGAAGCCAGTGTCTAATGAAGGAGGCTCAGCAGCACCCAGGACGCCGCCTGGGCTCTGGTGGCCCATGCGAGGAGGGTTTGTGCTTTTTCAGCATGTGGCCCAGACCTGTGGAGCTTTGAGACTGTCTGTGACTTTTGGGCCCTTGAACAAGACACAGGCCACCCAATCGGGGTTTTCTGAAACACATGGCCTATACTAGCTCTGAGCCACCCCCCTGGTCCCTTTTCACCAGGACATGTCCCAGCGTGACAGGGGTTTGGTTCCCTCCCCCAATTTGGCTCCTCTGCCTCCTTTATTAATAACCTCTCTCCACCCCCACCCCCCTCACCCCAGACAGGGCTCAAGCCACCTAAATTCCTGTGGGAGGTGTGCTGGGTGGAGGAGCAGGGAGGGGAGGCCCCAGGCATGTACGCTTTGTTGCTCAATGTCTGGGACCGGCTCTCCCCGGCTCCCCCAGGCCTCCCCGTTTCAGATGTGGGTCTGTGGCCCTCGGATCTTCTCTCCTGGGTGGCAGGATCTATTAGGATGAGGTCCTCAGCCCCACCAGCTGAGGTCACAAACATAACCTTGCCTCGAATCAGTCCCGGTGCCTCTCTTTTTAAAAGCAATGACACCCCTCTCAAAACTTGGTTTTAAAAAATGATGTGGTCATTACAGTAGTCGTATCTTCTAGGGAATGGGCAGCAAAAACAACCAAAAATTCACTAAGAGAAAAAATACCTGTACTTCCGCGACCCAGAGTTAACCATTTTTTACATGATAATGACGGCACGAATCATCGCCCTGTTGAACACTTATTTTATATCAGATATGGTGCTCCACACTTTACACAGACAATCTCATTTGGTCTTGACCACAGCCCTGTGAAGTAGGTATTTTCTGCATTTTACAGACCAAGAAACTGAGAGAGAGAGAGAGGTGCTTATAACTTGTCCAAGGAGGCACGGCTTGTAAGAGTCAAACATCAGACTCCTCTGTCTGTCTGTCTGTCTGTCTGCACAGCAGGCCCACCTGACCCCCTCCCGAATGCTTTTCAAGTAAATATTTTGACATAAAACATTTTAGTGGCATTAACTAGCGATCGCTTTGTAACCTGCTTTTGCTCCTTCACTGAACAATCGGTAATTAACATTTTCCCTGTGTTGCTTTGTCGTCTTGCACAATATTATTTTAAATGGCTGCCTAGAACCTTGTCCTATGCTTGTTCCAAGGTTTGTTTAACTAATCCCCTTTTGTTGTGCATGTAGGTTGTTTCTAAAGTTTTTGTTATGATAAACAACACTGCCGGAGAAGAGACCTGTGTTAATTTTCTTGCCCACTGTTCACTGTAATTTCCTCACAGATAAATTCGCAGATAAATTCGCAGATAAATTCCGGGAGGGAGCGGGTGGGAGGGAGGAGACACGCCTTTTGTTTTTCAAATGCCTGTAACATCTCTGGATCAATTACCCGTAATTTGTGAATACAAGTTGTGCCATTGACAGAGGGAAGGTTGACACCTTCCTTAACTTGTCCGGCTTTGCACAACCTAGAATTAGATGATTGTAAACAAGCCTTGTAATAGCCTCAGATTATCTGTGGCTATTGTCAGGTCATGTAGAGGTGGTAATTTATTAAACAGATTTTTCAAATGTGTCCAGGTGCATCTGGGTGAAAATGAGAACCAGGAGGTGTTCTTGGGAGAGGTATGGCATGTGGGGGGAGCCGTGGCCGTTTGTCCGGGGCGCTGGCTCTTCCCCATTCCAGCACCCCTCTATCTGATGTAAAGCTGGAGGAACTGCCTCCGGGAGAGGGCTGCCCCCGGGCTCCCTGGGGGAGGAAAGGGGGCAGTGGAGCTGGAGGCCGTGCAGGCATGTGGAGGTAACAAGTCATACCCTGTTCCTACAAGGCGGTGAGGACCATTTCAACATGGTTATTATCTTGCTTCGGCTGCCAAGAAACACCAGCTGGTGATGGTGAAACACCCCAGGAGGATTTCTTCAGGGAAGCTACTCCCCAGCTAAAAACAGCAAGTGTCTCATCCCGTGGACGTTGTGAAGAAGGCGAATTTTCTGCTGTAAGGGACTCCCTGCCTCCTGCCGTCCCCAAGGCACCCCTTACCCACCAGGTCACATTTTTTCAGGCATCACTTGTCAGACCACATTACATGGCTCCCAGGCCACCTGCTCTCTGAGCAGACTGGCGAGGCCGTGGGGTGGGGAGGTAATGGCTACACGCACCAGTTTAGCTGGGGCGGAACCAGTTTGCGCTTCAATCTAGTTGTTGGATGAGATGAGTGGCCCCGTGTGGGCAGGGCACGTGGAGTCACAGAGACGGTCCCCGCCCATAGGGGCTCACCTTCGAGAGGGGCGACGCACTCTCCAAGGCCTGGGGGGGGGGGTGGCTCCCTTCGGCGGAGGTCAGCCTGCTGGGTGACATGCCGCCGGCTTCCGCCGGTGAGGACTGAGCAAGCAGAAGCTCAGTGGGGGTGGTGACAGGGGGGTCCAGGAGCGAAGGCCCCCTTCACCGACTCACAATTCCGGCAAGTTCCTGGGCTCCCGGGTCTTTCTCGAACCCACACCTTTCCCTTCCCCGCCCTTCCCCCCACGCCCCCAACTCCGTGGCAAACACACAGTCATTTTTTTTTTTCAGAGTCAGCATAACATCATTCCTCTAGGCCCACTTCCTGAGCCCTCGCTCTGTACCAGGCAACCCCCCCCCCAACCCGCCGCCGCTCAACCCTCCACGGAGCCTCGCGAGGTAGACACCGTTCTCCTCTCTACGTTACAGATGGGTAAACAAAGGCTGGGACAGCTGAAGCCATTTGCCCCAGGTCACTCCATTATACAAGTGGCTTAAAATCCAGGTTTGTGTGACATCCAAGTTTCGCCTCCTGACAGCAGCAGGGTGCCTCCCTGCTCGTAGTTTGTTAGTTTGTTCCTCGCTAACTAACCTCTGACCGTCATTCCAGAGCGTCCATGGTTGTGTAATTGTTCTTTTTCTTTCTTTTTTTTTTTTTAACGTCTATTTGTCCTGCCGGAGGGGGTCTGTGGCTCAGCTTCTGCCTCAGGGCCCGGCTGCGGTAGATACTTCACAAATGTTTGTGGGAAGAACGGGTCTTAAAATTGTAATAGCTCAGCTGGATGTCTGGGTATCTGTGTCTGGCATCTCTGTCTTCTGGAAGCTCGTTCTGGACCACCCAGAAAACAGAGTGGAACCTGGGGGCAGGCCACCTCTCGGAGGAACCGAGTGAGCACCAGGGCTTCTTTCTTGTTGATGTTCCTCCTTTCGGTTTTCGTGGCCTTCTGGGACATGAAGGTTGCTTGTCACTTGTGATGGTTCCTGATCACCACGCCTGCCCCCAGGAGGGGTGTAAGCCAGATGTAAAGAGTGGCTACCTTCTACGTGAGGCCCTGGAGGGCTGGCACTTCATTTCCCAGGGGGAAGTCTCACAGGAACTAATGGACTCGGGGAGGATCCGGGTTACCCTGCCCCCAACCCGGCACCATCCCTTGGGGGCCCGAGGTGCCAGCAGGTGCCAACCGGGTGAAACGTTCCTCTGCTGGATGCTCAGTGGTGGGCTGGAGGGCACAGCAGAGTTGAGGGTTACTGTCCTTGCTGTCATGAGGCTGGAGTCCTTTGCTGCTGTGTGCATCTTTCCTCCCGATCGGGCGGAGCCCCCTTTGGGCGCGCGGTCTTGGTCATGGGGCCTCTGGGGGTCCCTGTTGCTTCCTTTTGACGTTCTTGTTTCCTGGGTTCAGAAACACCCCATGCCGGTACGGCACCTACCTGTGCTGAGCCTGGGTCTTGTTAGAGTCTGGGGTCTATTGAACCCAAGGAAAGTGGGCAGTCATTAGTATCGTCCTCCTGACCCAACCCTTCCCCGACACCAGGTGGCAGAGCCTTTACAGGGCAGGGAGTCCGGCTCCAGCCTGAAGTTGAGGAGTGGGGGCCCCCGGAGCCTTTGAGAGGGTGTGAGCGGGAGCGTGGAGCCCTCAATCTTGGGAACACTGGAAATGGGATATTTTTCCTAGCTCCCATGACAGCTAGAGAGTAAAAAACCAAAGATGAGGTATCTCACGGGAAAAGAAAGCAGGCTACTCATAGACGTGAGTGGCTTCCAGGGAGGATGGCCCTTGTTAACGGGCTTCTGCAGAGGTGCCCGGGCTGAGGGCCCCCTGACACTTCTCTCTCAGCTTTTCTGCACGAACGAAAATTCCACCCAGCCGCTTGCCTCTTCAACGCAGCGCGATTCCCTGGAGTAATTTTAAAAAGAGAAGAAACTGTTGTGCTACCCTCCCTGGCGCCTCTTCCACACAGGTGTGCGGCTCTGATGGGGGCAAGGGGTGTGACCCAGGTCACCGCCAGCCTTGGTGGCTGCCCCTCGCGCCTCTCCACTTTCTCGGGATCACAGCGTCGGGCAAAGCCGGCTGGTGACAGGACGCGGCTGAAGCCTCCATTCCAGTGTCCTTCCCAAGGACATGCGCAGTATCCACGGAGGAAGGCTGCCTTGTCAGGCAGCGCACTCAGGGCAGAGGAGAGCGGGGGGCGGGGGGGGGGGCACTGGCTGCCAGCAGCAGGTCCTTGGCAGTGGGGCTGGCAGGAGGCCGGCAGAGCTTAGCATGCAGCTCCTGTCTTCCCAGGGAAAACTCGCAGTCTGGGCTGATGCCACCGAAGACAGGAAGCAAACGGGTCAGCGGCCGCTTCTCCAGCTCAATGTTCATCTGCTTATGGCAGTTGGGATTGGGAAGGGCTTTTTTTTTTTTTTTCCCCCAGATATAATTCACATATCATCACAAAACTCACCCTTTTAAAATGTACAATTCCGTGGTTTTTAGTATACTTACAAGAGAGTTGTGCAACCATCACCGCGATCTAATTTCATCATCCCCAAAGAATTTTCATCAGCCCCCAAAGAAACCCATGCCCATTAGCAGTCATTTTCTGCTCCCTCCTCTCCTCAGCCTCTGTCAACCGCTAATCTACTTTCTGTCTCGATGGATTTGTCTGTTCTGGATGTTTCATATAAATAGAATAGTGCAGCATGTGGCCTTTTGTGTCTGGCTTCTTTTACTTACCAGAGTTTTCAAGGTTCATCCATGTCAGAGCGTGTGTCTGTACTTCACGCCTGGCCATAGCTGACTCTTCCCCGTACGGACACACCACATTTTGTGGATGCTGGCTTATCCATCCATCGGTTGATGGACATTCGGATATATTTTTTTTCCTACTTTTCGCCCTTATGAATAATGATGCCATTAGCGTTTATGTAAAAGTTTTTGCGTGACATACGTTTTCGGTTCTCTTGGGTCTATACCTAGGAGTGAAATGTCCGGGTCACATGATAACGCTATGTTTGACCTTTTGAGTAATTTCCAGACTCTTTCCACAATGACTGCACCATTGCACATCACCACCAGCAACGTACGAGGGGTCCACTTTCTCTAAGACTGTTCCTGTCATTTTTTCATTCTAGCCATTCCAGTGGACGTGAAGCAGAGGGCTGGGGATTAGAATGACCCGAGCATAGGCTTGGGGGACGGGGGGTGGCCTTGGACTGTTAGGTGGAGTTCTAGGAGGTGTGGGGACGTGTCATACAAAGGTTAGGAAGGTCGCGTGGTACCAGCGAGTGTGGCTTACTACTGGCTTGTAGCCCCCACACCCGGAACACAGCCAATACATAGTAGGCACTCAAACCCGAATGTTGAATAAATGATTGACTGACTTAATGGATGCAAGTCCCAGTCCCTGGGGACGCGGTGAGCATGGAGGGACGAGGCTATGGGCCACTCATCCTGTTTAGGACAAGAAAGGACCTCTTTCCTTAGTGTCACGCCCTTAGTGTTTCATGGATGGAGGGAGAGGCGACCACCCTCTTTCTTGCAGACCAGGCAAGGCGGCTGGTGAGGCGTGAGGGGCGGGAAGGGGCCGGGGCTTGTACTACGGAGCAACGGGCTGTGAATGGCGGCTCGGAGCAGCCCCGAGGACAGCCGTTCGAGAATGGCATGCGCGACCACGAGCCGCTCTCCTGTTGTGCTGGACTTCTCAAATCTGTTTCCGAGGGAGCGGTCATCCTCAGGGCTCGTCTCTGTGCCTTCGAATGTCTCTGCAGAGACTGCTCTGATCGCTGCTGTCTGTGGTGAGAGAGCGGGCAGCCACTCGATGGCGGGGTCTCCTCCCAGCCCGAGCTAGCTGGCTATCCCTACTGTCACTGTCGCTATGCGCGTGTAGGAAGAGAGGCCTTGCCGAAGGCCCGCGGGCGCTGAGCTTCCAGAAGCGCGCACTGATGAGGGGAAAGGTGCCAACAAGGTCACTGGCAGAAAATTCGTGTAATAATAATGACACTTAAGAGATACCGAGTATTTTACATGTGCCAGATCCTGCTCAGAGTGCTTTGCGTCATTTGGTTCCTGCCGTTGGTTGTCTCTCTGGAGGCCCCTTCTCCTTATTCCTGTTAAGAGAGAACCAGGGGGTAAAGCGAGATTGGCAAAGCCAGTCACGGGCACCTCATTCCCTTTTCCCACTCATCTTCCCAGTATCCCTTGCAGCGAGGGGCGATCATGTTCTGGCTAATGAAATGTAAGGGGAAGTGGTCATGGGGTCTAGTCCTGGCCAGTGAGATGTAAGGGTGAGTCTGGTGTTTAGAAAAGAGGAAAGGTGAGAGTGGAAGACTCTGCCCTGAGGGTTCTGCTCTTAGAATTACTGTGGCCACCTTGGGACCATAAGTGAACAAGAAAGCTAAGTGGATTGCAGAGCCACTGAGCCAACCCTGGAACTGACCACTCCTGATGCCTTTTATTTGAGAAAAAGAAAATGCCGCTCTTTGTTTAAGTAAAAATAAATGAGATTTTTCTGTTCCTTGTAGCCAAGAATCACAATAGACATAATTTATCAGATTAACCCTCATAATGATCCTAAAGGGGAGATATGCTTATTTCCATACTATAGACAAGAGAGTTGATGTTCAGAGAGGATAAGATACTTGCCCAAAATCACACAGCAAGAAAAACATGCGTGAGTTGGAATTTCAACTAAAGTCCATGTATCTCCAAAGCTTTTGTGATTTCCGTTGTTCCAAACCTCTGTCCACTCTGAACATGAGCAATTGGCAGAAAGGGAAAATGCATCTTTACCTCACTCACTCCAAAACGTGCCCAATGTGCCCTGGGTTTCTCGGGCTGCTAGTTTTTCCTTCCCTCACATCAAGATCTTTGGGTCCTTCCATGAAGTAGGCCACCGCCGTCTGGTGGGAAGGGACAGTGTGTGAGGGAGCACACAGGGCTCAGAAGACAAGGCTGGGGCTCAAATCCCAGCTCTGCCACTGATTAGCTGCCTGCTGGGGTTGGTGGCCTCGCCTCTGCGACCTTGATTCTTTATTTATAAAATGTATGCAAATTCACTGGGACAGGAAAACCAGGTCAAGCACCAGGAGCCAAAAAGGGCATTTGCTGGAAAATCCAAGGTGTAGACCTGGCTTTCGTCTTGGAGGTAGCGCATTGGTAGAAAGAGAAAACATGGCAACGCCTTTCCAGCTTCGTCACCCCAGGTGGCTGCTTTTTCTCCACTGTGTGCATCATTTTGTGCCCCCTTCCCTGCCCCATGGAAAGAACAAGCCTGTTGCCTGAGGCACTGGCAATAGTTCTATAATGAATGCCGGTGTCTCTGATTGGCCCAGCTTCGTCACATGACCTCTTTTGGAGCTGGAGGTAAAGTTAGTCTCACCAAACCTGTCCTCACTTTTGGTTCTTCATGGAAAGGTGTGTGTGTGTGTGGCATGGGGTGGTCCTGTATCCAGAAGTGGGAATCATCGATGGTAGGCAGGAAAAACCCTAAAGATGTCCCTTCCCACCCTGCGGGATCAGTTTTGAGCATCTGATGAGATAGGTCCGTTCTGTGCAGGCTCCCAGCGCAGTCATTGATCCTGTAAACCCTTCGTAAATGCTAGCCGGCCTCTTTCCGGGACTTGGCTCTGTCTTCCCTGAGGCCCCTGGCCTGTCCCTGTGTGTCAGTGGGTACATTCGAGGGAACAGGCTCATCTCGGCCATGCAAACCCTATCCATCACCCCAGCCTTTGTCTCTGCACCCAACATGACAATTACCATGTGGTTGCGATGAGACTCTAATCCTATTACTCATTCATCAACCAGCAGATGAGAACAGGCGCTGGATCGAACACTGCCAAGGACGCCGGGAGAAGCCTTCTCCACCACTGTGAAACCAGGCTTAGCTCAGGCACAATAGGTGTGTAATTTAAGGTTTTGTTGAGCCAAAATCCAATCACATACTTGACTGGTGGATCACAGAGACTCACGGGCTAAAAGAATGAGATAATTCCACCTCACACAAACACTGGGATTTGGCTTTGACTTAATGACAAATGTGTGACCAACCTTACACTGTTTCATTCTCTCCCTCTCTTTTTCTTTGTTTCAATGCATTAACACCTCCTTCTTTCTGTACCCTCCTGCGTACCATCCAGAGATGGAATGGGACCCGGCAAAGTCCTAGAGCCCGAAAAAACCAAGGTACAGAAGCAGAAGGCGCCCTTTTCAATGGCGATGGTCAGTTGAGATGCACTTGCATTTACGTTACTCATTTAATCGAATGCCTACAGGAAGCGAGAGATGGCTTCTGCGGATGGATTTGTTCTAATGTCTAGTGGTCTTGGTTCTTCTGTTTC
This sequence comes from Eonycteris spelaea, assembly GCA_003508835.1. Classification (NCBI taxonomy): domain Eukaryota; kingdom Metazoa; phylum Chordata; class Mammalia; order Chiroptera; family Pteropodidae; genus Eonycteris; species Eonycteris spelaea. Next base: position 2,917,484 of record PUFA01000071.1, on the reverse strand, counting down.
GGGAGTGACTGAGAATGAGAAAGGACAGCAGGCAGGAGAGCCACCTGGTCATACTCAGGAACTGCTCCCTTTATTCATTCAATGCCTTTTTTTTTTTTTTTTCCTGTCTAGGAAAGATCATGTGAGGCGGGGGAGGGTTAGAAGAAGAAATATAGAATGTAGTTTTTGACTCTTGTTAAGTGATGTTATAGCTGCTTACATAATTAGATAATAGTATGAAAGAGTTCACTCAACTTAAATCTATTCTCTCCACAGATACTTGTTAAATGGCTACCACGTGCCATGCACTTCAATAGTGCCGGTTGTTGCTCTGGTGAATAAAGGCATTAAACAGATAGGCAACGAATAGGCCGTAACAAAGGAAAATGGAGAATTCTATTCTGGAAGCGAACAGGGCGCAGTGATAGAGGCTTAAATGGGAGGCGATTGTTAGCGAAGACCTCTCTGAGAAGCGGACATTTGAATTGAGACCTGAAAGATGAAGAAAAGCCATTTATGCCAGGTTATGGGGGACGAGCTCTGGTGTCCACAGCCAGGCCACCCGTGGGAGGCAGCGCTGTGGGCCGGAAGGCCTGGAGTCAAGCCCTGGCCCCCTGTTTGTGAGCGCTCTGTCTCAGGGCGAGTCCCCCATCCTTCCGAGTCTCCGGCGTTTCACCGGCTCTGCTAACGCCGTGAATTCTCAGTGAGGTCCCACTGTGTTCGCAGTGGGCCACCTTAAAAAGTGACGAGCGGAATGTAAATGCAAGGCAGGCTATTAGGTTCGTGTTTCTTCTTCTGTGGGGCATTCTGGGTGTGGGTATATAAGGAGTGTTGTCCCCAGACGTGGAAGTGGCTTGGGACTGGCCTGCTGAAAGGGCGTCTGTTAAATTTCTTTCTTGGAGCATCCACATATGCCTGCCCTTGGCTGGCATTTTTCAGATAAATGTTTTCTATTGATGGAGAGCTGCATTGAGCTTTCAAATGAGAATCCTGAAGCAGCAGCCTCTAGGAGTAATTTGAGATCAACTTGACCTCCATCATTCTGAGTTTTGCCCGCAGGGAGTTGATTTTGTGGCTCATATCAATTTAACATTAACTAAGTGCTAGTTACTGTGCCAAATGCTAATAGTATCTCATATACTCTTTACTAAAAAAAAAAAAAAAAAAAACCACCTAATTTTTAAGACAAGGCAACCAAGGCTCTCAGAGGTTAGATGACTGATATCATGTTAGGGAGTTAAGACAACAGCAGAGTGGAAATTTGAATTTTTCTCTACTCTTATTACTGTTGCACGCTCACTATGTGCCACGGCTGTCTTGCCATTGAGAACTCGGGTGTTATTCTAGTTGCTGTGCCTTCGTAGGTAATAGTTGTTTTATTTCAAGACGCTTTTACAACCTCTTTGTCCTTGCCGTTCTTTCGCTGAGATACATGCAGGTAGGGTCGCTTACTTATTCTACTTGGGATTCCTGACTCTGAGTTGTCACACACAGTTCCGTCGCCCCAAACTCACATGCTGAACCCTACTATTCAACAGGAAGGTCTTTGGGGGTGGGGCCTTTGGGGGGCGATGAGGTCATGAGGGCAGAGCCCTCCCAAATGCAATTAGTGCCTCGCAGAAAAGAGGCCCCAGAGAGGGTTCCGTCACGTCCCTTCTGCCTTGTGAGGGCACAGTGAGAGGATGACCATCTATGAAGCAGGAAGAGACAAGGGCTTCCTCACCAGACGCCCGATCCGCCGGCAACTGGATCTTGGACTTCCCGGCCTCCAGAACTGCGAGAAATAAATAGGCGTTGTTTGTTAGCCTCCCAATCGATGGTATTTGGTTATAATGGCTCCCAAGGCAGGTCACGTGCATGCCGGCCAGGGAAGAGACGCGGAGTCGGAAGCATGGAAACGCGTCCGGTGGAGCACGTACGTGTGCCGAGCCCGTTTCACAGTCCCGGGCAGGAGTCACGTGACGGGGATGTGCTTTTTCTGGTTTTGAGTGCCATGAGCGTTCAGGTGTGTTTTACGGCATTTTTCACTGCCCCGCGTCTGGAGGCTTACGCAGGCGGGCGGTGCAGCCTGCCAGGCCAGCCGGGCCTCTAGAGTCGGCTGTGCCTGGGCTCGAGTCCCAGCTTTCCTACTTCCTACCCGTGTGACTATACGGCTCTCTGAGTCTCAGTTTCCCTACCTGCAAAATGGGGCTAATAATACCTACCCCAGAGAGAGGGCTGGAGTGCGACCGATACCTGGGAGGTCCCCTGTAGGCGGTTCCCATCCTTGCCATTGGCTTCGTGTCTCTGCCTGAGTGTTCTCATCGCCTGTGAGGGGACAGTCCTGAGAGGTAAAGCCTCAAGGGACCCCGCTAACCAGTGAGGCGAGGAGTTTGGGGTTAAGCTTCTTGGCCCCTCGGGGGGACCATTTCGTGGCATCTTCTACGCAGCCCTTCGAAAGATGCCCAGGAAGAATGAGCCTCCCTCGGCCGCCCACACTGGTGACCCGCTGACAAACACACTCTTTCTAGCCTTCCCTCCCCTCCGGGTCTCACTCCCCCGCCCCCTCACAGTGCCTCCCGAAACACGCACGTGCCTTCTCGCCCGATCGGGCCAGCTGCCCACTGCCCATCACCCCGGCCAGGCTCCACACTCTGTCCCGAGATGTGATGTCATTTGGGAATAACGGATCTTGAGCTTCTGGAGTCCAAGCCATGGGGTAGGAGGAGCACACCGATGGCTCGTTGTTTCTGAAGAGTGGAAGTGTCGTCTGGTGACGTCATCCTGTGTGCCACGATGGAGCTGCCAGCCGGATGGCACCGCGTTCTTGACCCGTTCGTGTTGCTCTGGGAAAGGCCTTCAACATTGTTCTCTACTAAAACATTAAAGCCTGCAGCCAGCCCGCCGGTGCCCTCGGATGGCAGGTGTTGGCAAGCGTGAGTGGGTGGGAGGCCCTTTGCTCTCCATCGGCACAGAGAACCAAATTGGGCAGTGGCTCTGTGACCGGCCCCAGAAATGGTTGGAGCAGCTTCTAGCTCCGGGAGCTGGGGTCAGGACGTGTGGCCACTGCTCTGTGGCTGGGCAGCAGGAGTCCCTTCTGCATAGCAGGGGCTTGGTGCAGAGTGGCTTTGTCTTCTTGGTGATTTCCCACCCGCTACGATTGACCTCAAGAACCTGGAGAAGAGGGTATTCTTTCTACTCCCGTTTCACGGATGAGGACACTGAGGCTCAGAGCAGGAAGTCGACTTGCCCCGCGGCTTCCAGGTGGGAACTGAAGAGCACCGACATGAAGCCAGGTTGCTTGGGGTCAGGGGCAGGGATGGAAGCCTTGGGGTGCAGCTGGCATGGCCTCGGTGCAAGCATGGGGCTTCCTGGGGGACGTGCTGCTCTATCCAGTCCCTTGGAGAGGCAGCTGGGGTCTCCGGAGCTGAGAGTTTACGAGGCGGCTGGATGGGCGTCTCAGGGAAAGATGGGGCAGGGAAGCCAACACAGGGGGGCGTCATGCCCCCTTTCTAAGTATTTCCTTCAAAGCTGGGAGAGGGAAGGGAAGGTGGCCCCAGGGGGCCCCCAGCACGCAGGAATCTGTTCCCAGCTGCGTGAGGCTGTGCAGGCAGCCTGGGATTTTCTGTACCCCAGCCAGCTGAGGAGAGGGTCCCGAGGGAGAGGGCATTCCACATCTAAAAGGCATCAGGGCGCCCCCACCTGCCCCCACGCAGGGGGTCACACGCCCATCTGTGGGGCCAGATAGAATCGCCTGGGATCATCATGCCAGAACCTGACTTCTGGAGGACAGGTCTTGACAATGGAGCGAGTCTTCAAAGTGAGTGGAAACAATGCCGAAATGAGAAATTCATCGGCAGTGTGACATTTCGTTGTTGGGTCTTCGTCATCAGCATCGTCATCACCATCAGTATCGTCACCATGCCACCGTTCTTTGGACATTGTGTGCCAGCTCTCACGTTGAGCCGATATCAACACATTTTAAAGCTCACACGCTCCCTGTGAGGTCCCATGGGTCTGCTGGCCATGCAGCACCTGCGTGTGAATTAGAAAAATGCGTTCCTTCCTTGGAGGATGTGATCCAGCCATGTCCTCTTGCTCTTCACGTAGATAGCGGCTGGGTTGCAGACGCCACGGGGCCCTGGGTTGGGCACCTCTGTGCAGCCCACAAATTGCACGACCGGTGACCACGGGTCGCCGACCCTCATGACCCCCATTTCACAGGTGAAAACTGAGACTAGGACGAGGTACCTTGCCCCAAAGCACAAGGCCGGTAATTAGTCAGATCAGGATGAGAAGCTGCCCGAGTCCTAAGCCATGGGGATTCATGACACCACCTTTTATAACCACTCCATCTTGTAGGCACCCTTGGGTGCATTGGCGGGGAGAGGGAAAAGGTTCATCTAGAACGATGCCTTTCACCAAAACCTGTAATTACCAGACTTGTGTAAAAAAGAAGATCATTTGCTACAGTTTTAAAGTCATCAGTGGAGGGGGGAGGGGGACCCACTAAACTTGTAAATACTCTTAGCTGCTCTCCGACTCCGCTGAATTTAGCTGATGTTTTGGTGTTGACTTTCCCAGCTATCAGCTTAACTATATAAATCCAGTTGACGTGTCTTTATTCAGATAAAACTCTAATACTGCCGGTGTAGCAAATTAGATGCAAATGCCCCCTTTTTATTTTAAGTATACTTAAAGCTGCCTTTCCAATGCAAATTTTATAAGAAATCTCAAGCAGCTAGGACGACATCTTAGCTGTCAGCAGGCGAGTGCTTTCATTTTGGGTCCCAGGCAAGGGAGCTGCCTGCTTTTTTTTCTTTTTGCCCCTGCAGACTGAGATAATTAAAACTACAGAGAAATAGTTTTAAATATACATGATACACACAGTTCTTTAAATTATGGGATAATGCATAAATTCACCCATTACCATATTTGATAGCGGTCTCGCTGACCTGAGTGGGGGGAGGGGCATGGTGGGGCGGGGCGAGGGAGGGGGAGGGGAGCCTGTAATTTCCCCCTAACTCGACTCTTCCCTGGTAAGTAGCCTCACAGCCCCTATCAGATCACCTGGGGCCCGAAGGAGGCCTGATAATGGTTCGAAAAGAGGTGGTGAACACGCTTATTAAAAAGGGAATGCTATTTTTTTTTTAAAGAAATAAAAACGTTAATGGTAACTTTTTTTTTTTTTTTCCTCCCCAGCAGTTCTCAGTCTCTTTGGGATACATATCCATTTCGGCTTTGATTTGTTGAGCTCCCTGAATGAGTTTATCCAAACAATGTGAATTTACTCAGATCTCTCTCAAATCCCACATCTCTTGTGGTTGATAAAGCTGACTTTAGCTAAGAAGGGCTGGATCAGGGCGATTTGAAATTCACATTGAAAATGATAAGGGCTTTGCTGGAAATAATCGGCACAGTCAAACACTGTCAGGAGGAAACGGGGGATGATTGGGGAGAAATTTGGTCAGGCCGTGCCCTGCCCTCGCCGCCTGTTCTTTCCAGAATCAAGGTCGAGAAGGGAGGGGCGGGGGGGGGGGGCAGGCGGGGAAGGTGAGCAAGGCTTTGCTTCGACACACACTTCCGCTTTGCAGATGACAGGGATGATAATTCTACAGGTCTTTGTGCATTCGTTTTATTTATTTTTTTTTTATGACAAAGAAATGGCAGCCGCCTCTTTATGGGTAATGGTCGCCTCGTGGGCGTTTTGGGCTGGCAGCGATCATGGCCAGCACAATGCCCAACACCGGCTGGAATCCCAATTCTCTCTCTTTCTGTCCACCTCATCTGTCTCTCTCATCTCCGTCTCTAGCTACCCAACTCCATCCTTATCTCCATCTCCATCGGCATCTCTCTCTCTCTCTCTCTCTCCCTCTCCCTCTCTCTTCCCTCGATTCTTTTTTGAGCACTTACTGCATGCCCGGTATGGGGCTAACTGTCTTCTCATTTCCTCCTCACGACCCTGGGAGGCAACACCATTATTAGATCCATTTTACAGGTGCCATCGATATATGGCCACGTGGAGCTGTGGGGGAGAGGCACCCATGTCCTGCGGTGGAGGAGGGGGCCCCGGGGTCCTGTGTGCCCCGGATGAGCCTTCATTCTTTCTCCACTCAGCTGCTAGGCTGGGGCTGACATCTTGAGGAAGCGATGTTTGGAACATGGTTCCTAAGAGACTCTAAAGGAAGCCTTTTTTGCTGGAACGTGTTCACAAGTGAACTGAATGGAGGGGTTGGGGTGTGCCGGCGGAGGGCAGCGCTCTGGGGCACGGAGGAGAGTGGGGGGGGGCGGGGGGGGATTTCCCTTGGTGAGCGCGATCTGAGGAGACCAGGGTTTCTCGACCTTGGCATGCTGACGTTTGGGGCTGGATGGTTGTTCGTCGTGTGGGGCAGAGGGGGTGGAGTGTGGGGGCTGTCCCGTGCACTCCAGGGTCTTCGGTGTCCACCCTGGCCTCTCCGTGCTGGACGGTGACAGCGCTTTGTCCTCAGTCGTGGCAGTCCCCTGACGTTGCTGAATGTCCCTTGCGGGGCACCATCGGCCCAGGTGGTGTACCAGGTGGAGCATCACTGCTGTAGATCAAGGTGGATCCTTCAGAGGCCAGATTCCTCGTGTCCTCTCAAAGGTCGGTCATATGGCGGTTTCGTCCCCACTTCCGTTTTCCTTTGTCTCAGAGGACCCTGCTTTCTCATGCCCTCCTACACAGCTAAGCCACCTCCCTCGACGTCGGTGGCTAAGAGGAGCTTTGCCACCAAAGCCTTATTTCCAATTAGAATGATCATGTCCCCTTGTCTCTTCTGTAACGGTGGCCGGGTCAGACCTGGGCTGCCTCGACCTATACAGTTCCAGTTCAGCCTTGACGAATGGCTTGTTCTGATTGCTTCTGCCTTGCCTGTGTGAATGTGTGTGTGTGCGTGCGCGTGTGTGTGTGTGCGTGCATGTGTGTTGGGGGGAGACAATGGCCAGGCTGGGGCTGGGGAGAATTAATTCTTCTGAGTCCTTGTCCCCAGGCTGCCTCACAGGCCAGGTCGGCCCCACTGACCCGGCGGAGGCTGCCGAGCTCAGAGCTGACCTCTCTCTCCCCTCCGCTTGGGGCTTCCTCTCCCCCTTCCACTTCTCAACCTGGGCCACCTCTTCTGACCCTACGGGCTCGGTATTTCCTAACCAACACCGCTAATCGCCAATGATCACCGAAGGGCAGTTTAAATTCTATTTAGATTTAAAAAAAAAAAAAGAGAGAGAGAGAGAGAGAAAGAATGAAAACAAAACTTCAAAAGCTGTTTCCTGCGAGCTGTGCGGAAGCCGAGCACAGCCATTATCAGCAGAAACCGGATCGATATTTCAGCACCGTCCCCTGGCTGGGTTTTCGAGGAACTTTTATTATGATTGCGGTTAAGCTGTTCTAAAGTGGGGCATCATTTATAAAACAAACGGATCCCTTCCAAATAGGTTATTTTCCTGGTTAATGACTGATCGTCTGCCCTCGGGTCTGTCTGTGTTGAGATTCCAGATGGGAACAGGCACTATCAGCCCAATTATCTTTATTAAGTGTTTTCCCTCCCCCTTTCTGAAAAATGAAATGGCAGCCCGCTCCAGCGTCTCCTCCTTCCCCTGGCTCTCACCCCGGTGCCATTTCCTGCCATCGCCTCATTATGGACAAGTATGTCCTTTAAGACACGGAGAGTAATGAGGCGGTTTTATGAGACTAATACATTTAAAATTTTAACACTGGAGCGCGAATCTTTAATTGTACAATTATACATTCATTTAGCACACACTCGCGCTTTCTCTTTCCTGCTTTAAAAGATAACAAACCACAGGTGACTAAAAGTGTGTGAAAAGGCAGAATTTATGGCGTTCTTTTAGGGCACTAAATCATGCAAGAATAGAAATTGTTTCTCTCCTGACAGATTTCTCAAGCGAAATTAGTGACTGCTTCGGAGAAAATGTTGGATTCTTTTTTTTTTTTTTTTTTGAGTGGGGAAGGACAGGAGAGGGTTAAATCATGCATACCTCGTCATGCACTTGTAACTTCTGTTCCCCAGTTCTACAGATAGAGAGTATAGCTAGACAGTATTTTGAGAATTAGAGGGAGCTTGCTTTATGTGGCTGGAGAGAGAGGAGAGAGAGAGAGAGAGAGAGAGAGAGAGAGAGAGAGAGAGAGAAGAAGAGAACAGAGAGAAGAAGAGAAGAGAAGAGAAGAGAAGAGAGACAGGCCACCCCCACATATCCTGTCTCTAACAAAAGCCCCCTACATCCCCCACCTGACAGGACTTTACGGGTAGTAATAAATAAGGCTGAATTATTGATGATGAGAACGCTAATATTATTATGACCTCAATTAAGTGCTTTTTTCAGACACATTAGCAACAAAGGGTCTTCCCTCTCCTGGTTGCTGTGTTCCTCCCCCAGGCCCCACTTTACATTAAAATCTAATTGATCAAATCTACTTGCCATTCGCACAAGAGCGATCACCGTAATGGGTCATCTATCAGCAGGGGCCCCCGCATCAGGCTATTAACACCTTTTGTTGCTGGCCCCCCGTTCGGAACCAGCGGAGAGGAACCAGAAAGGAGGCGCCTCCCGTCTGGAAGGATCATGCGTGAGGTCTGACTGTGCACCCTTTAATTGCTCTCTTTAACACCCTTGCAAGACACAGAAGACCGTTCTCGTTTCCGAGGACGTCCCACCAGGACTCCAGGAATTACCAGATGGTGCCCCCCTTACTGGATCAGAAGGTAGTGTGTGTGTGTGGCTGGCGGGGAGCGGGCTGGCTCCACTGCTACTCAGGGCACCTCGCCATCTCTCCCTCTCTGCTGGCCTTCGTGTGGCCTGCTCAGGAGAGCCTCGACGTCCCGTCCTTACGGAACCTGGCCCGTGGAGGTAGATGCGAAGGTGTGGGGAGCGTGAGGGCAAGCCCTCGGTGCGTGTGGAGACCGGAGCTGGGGTGAAATAGAGACACGTCCCTGCTGAGGAGAGCGTCTCTGACTTCCTGGCCCGTGGCAGGCCGTGGACAATTCCTGGATGGCCCACGAGCCCCCTGAACTGTGCGTAAAGTTGTGCCAACACGTATTTTCCCAGGAGAGGGTTAGCGCTTTCATCGGTTTCCCAAATTTGCCCACTACCCGGAAGGGGGTTAGGAACATCTTCTCAGGAGCTGTTTCAATGGCGGACGTCTTCTTTCGAAGAAGGTTTTGGACCTCTGGCTTTGGGGAACTCAGTGAAGCCACTGACATGAGCTTTGCTCACGGGATACTGTCCGATGTGGGTCTCTCTCTCTGTCTCTGTCTTCTCTGCCTCTCATCAACCTTCTGCCTTCCCAAGGGCCTGTGAGAATGGGGCCCTAGATTAGTCTGCCTTGTGCCGTGCTGTCCACTGGGCATTGGAAGGTACGAGAACACAGGATGTCCCCTCTGTGAGGTGCATTGCTATTGCTCCAGATAGGATATGACAGGAACTCTCCTGGGGTGACATCAGAAAGCGTGGGGACACTATTCGAGGTCATCTTTTTGGCTCATGCGACTCCACCTACCCACCATGAAAACAGCTTTCTCATTTTTTCCTTGTCAGGAAAGGGCTGGCAGCGGCCAGGGATGTCCCTGCTCGACCCTCATCTCAGAGCTCTGTCCTGGCTCAGCTGGACCCCATGCCAGGCAGCTAGGCAGGGGGGGTCTGTCTGCCCAGCGCTCCTTCAGAAAACGGGGGTGGGCGGGAGCTGTGGGGTGGCGAGGCATTCTGTCACGAAAAACAGGACATTATTTGGCATTGCAGAGTGGCTTCTCAGCCTGTGTTGTCTTAATTTAAGTTGTCATTCATAGACCGGAAGAAAATGAAAATCAATAAATGGTGAAAATGGGCTTTAAAGGCAAACTAAAGTCAGGGCAGTTAGGAAAAATGTGCGTTGCCTCCGTGGGCTAAGTTTTCCTACTTAGAATGGCTGGATGTGGGGCCTGTGTTTAAGAAAGAAAGGAGGAGGAGAAAGTGAGTGAATTTCTTTTAAAGATATACAGGGTGCCCATTGGATAAGACCTTGGGTCAGGGAGTGGGGGGGGGGACCACCATTCGTTTAAGCCACAGAGATAAATGAGGACGATGATATTTGTGATGGATCTACATTTTAGCCGATGGCCACAGCAGGTGTTTCAGGACGTCTGTCTGTGGATGGCTGTGTTGACTTCTCGTCTACGTGCTCTCTGAGCCACAGTCTTCTCAACCGGAAGGTGGAGTCGGATGAGGTACAGGGATTTTCAACCCGCCCCTTGGGGAGAACGCCGGCAGATATGCCTTTGCAGGCGTCAGGAAGGAAGTCAGCATCAGGGGATGAGGGCTTCGGGCCTCGAGCCACGATAGCCCTCTGGGCTCCTGCGAAAGGTTCCATCTGAAATTCGAATTTCACAGCAGAGACAAAAGATTGGGGAAAAAATCACTGGAAGAGCGGATTTCTAAATTTTCCTTTTTTTTTTTTTCACTCTGACGGACTGCAGACATCTATTGCATGCCTACAGGTTACTCCTGAAAACCCAGCTTGGTCCGATTTCCCCTTCTGCCTGTGACTGGTGTAGAACGGGCAGGAGAGAGGGTGCCAGCCCCAGGTGGGCAAAGGGTTCTGGTTCCGACTTTCCCTGGAAACACCGAAGAGCCCTCTGTCACACACGGGACATCGTGGCCTGGTGAGGCTCCATTTCTGTGTATCGCGGGCTGGATTGTAAGGGACAGAGCAAGAGGAGGCACGTGTTGGACCAGGAATAATGTCCAACCAAAGGGTGGCCCGGAGGGGGTGGAGGAGAGGCGTCAGCTGCAAGCCCCACCCCAGCCACCGGTTGCTCCCACAGCCACTTCCGGCAGATGCCCTAGTGCCCTCCCTTCCAGTGAATCTGTCACGGTTCACATTTAGAAGTTCTAGGGCCTCTGAGAGGCACAGGCATTTGCCCGGCCCAAATGTAGAAAACCGTTAAAGGTTAAAAAAGAAAAAAACCATCACTGGCGAGAGAGGTGTCGGAAATATAGACGTGAGGTTCCTTGGATCGGAGCACGCGAAGCGAGCCCGTGTGCTGGGAAGCCTTCCTACGATGCTTAGCTCGGAGGACCTGACGGGGAGCTGGTTTATGCGGCAAGAACGTGCCCACCGTGGCGCAGGCAGGGACCGGGCCACGGGCACTCGCATCGCACCGTTGGTGCCTGGCGCCCTAGGCCGATCCGACAGTGCGGGCCCCCTTTCTCCTTGAGCTGCACGTCAGCTTGGTCAGGTCTTGCGAAGAGGGGAGCCCGCCGCACGCCCGTCGAACAGCTCCTGACGCTTACCGAGCCCTCGCTCGGGGCCGCGCCCCGTTGGCGCAGGGGCCTGTGCGACGGGTTTGCCTCTCTCCATGGCCCAGGTATGGCCCACGTTTCACAGGTGAGGTGGTCGCAGCTCGAAGCGGAGGCGGTGGCAGAGGCTGGGTTTGACGCCGACTCGAGTCTGGGGGTGTGCGACCCCAAGGCTTGTTTTGCCTTCGAGGCCACACGCCTCATTTAAAGGGAGAGAGAGAGAGGAGCCGGGTGCCTTTGATTGTGGCCATTGTCAGCGCCCCTTTCTGGGGATCCTTGAGAAACACACCCCCCGAGAGCAGGCCGAGGGATCCCCTGTTCAGAGCAGGGCTTCGGCCCCAGCAGACCCCCAGCTCGGCGTCCACTGAGAGGGGCCGGCCGAGGCACCTGCGGCAGGCCTTCCCAGGCGGGGACAGGTAAAGGCGCAGGGATCCATGCCCCTCTTGGACTTTTGACCCTCCAACCCGCCCCCCCTCCCGGACCTGGTCCCCGAGACGTCTACGACCTGACCTAGCTGCAGGTGATGGAGAGAAAAGACAGTGAGGACCCTTCCCTTCCCTTCCCGAGGTGAGGGCCTTTGCTCCCATCCAACACGCTCCCGTGGGGAGGAGAATCCCGGCCCCGCAGCCCGTCCACCGGTGGCCGAGCCCCATTTCCAAGGCGGCAGGGGCGATGGCTGACCACATCAGGAAGACGCAGAGACCTCGCTGGGTAATTCTTGATTTTTCGAGCCGTGGCGCCCTATTTATTTTATGTGACAGTCTCTTCCTTCCCCCTACCGTGACGGAATGTTCCGTGGCGTATGTTATGATCTTTAATTAAAGGGAACTTAATTTGCTTTCGAGGCATCCTTTGTTCGCTAGAGACACCCTAGGGTGTTTTAAAACCAGGTTCGGAATCGCTGCCATCGAAGCCTGGAGTCTAAGGCAGCCTCGCTGCTGCGGACAGACGCCGGTTGCCTGGATATGGGGAGGGGGTGTCTGTCACCCCCCCCCCCACATCCGCACTCCGTTTAGGAGCTGGACCCTCTCCAGGCCCTCCCCACTTGCCGCCGGGTTTGTTTGCCCACCTTCCAAAGAACACAGACCCCGTAGGCCGCGGGAATGGACCATCGGCCAAAATTATGTTTGAGAAGGGGATGGGCCATTTAGATGACAAATGGCCTTCAAGACACTGTCAGAGGGGCCAGGCGGGGGAGACTATTAACAGTCACAGGGAGGCAGCCGCATCTGTGATGGCAGAGCCTGTCGGTGGGGTCCCACTGCTGTGTTTACTTGCTCCTTAATGTGGTATTGTTTTACTCACAATTAAACCCTTTACCATTATTTAACTTTCAGATGCTGAAATTGGTCACACAGCCTCGAGTCTCGAGGCCCAGACAGATGTGCTCTGTACACTTGTTTAAACACGGCGCTCATTAGGCGGTAATGCATGTATAGCAAGTTGATTACACCACAAAGCAGGGCGCTTTATCATGGGGGCCTCTCGGGCGGCCTGGGAGGGGCCGTCAGCTGCCGCTGTCACTCTCCCCCCCTCGGCTCCTGAGTGACGGGCCGGCCGCCACCTCCTCGCGGCCTGCTCGGAAGTACACAGCTTCCCGTCAGAGCCGCCGAGCTGCCTGGGAGGAGGTATTAATTGTTGTCAGCCTCCATTTCACACCCCAGATAACAAACGAGCACCAACCCCGGCAGTGTTTAAGGAAGATAAACACGTCGCGGGAGCCCCTGCAATTAAACACGCTTGCATATTTTAACAGAGATGCTTCCTGTGAGAGAAGCAGGACCGCCCCGAGCAAGGGGACCCCGAGTGGCCCTTCTGCCCCGTGACCGGGAGGCTGCCGGCCCCCGAAGCTCAGAAGTGGGCCCCGCGTTCGCAGTGCGGGGTGCCTCTCGGTAAATCGCACTTCTTCATCTCAGCGTCAGACGAGTAGAAGAGAATCTCTTTGATTTCCTCCGTCCTCGGCAAGAGGGAGCTGAGGGCAGGGTTAAAGCAAAGGATTCTGAAGCTGGAATACCCAGGAGTAAGTTCCGGGTAGCGACTGTGGCCAAGTGTGCTGCCCCGAGCCTCAGTTTCCCCATCTGTTCATTAGGAAGAATTAGACCGCACACCTCCTGTGGGATGAGGGTTAAGGAGGGCAGACGCTGGGGCACGGTGCGGGACCCCTGGCAGATGGTGAGAAAACGTGTTATCGATCACAGTCTAGGGAGCAGATTTTACTGCTACCTTTTAATAAACGAAGTTCCTTAGCAGTAGGTGGTGAGGAGCAGGAAGTGTGGCTGGCCCCTAAGGTGAGCGTGTGTGACACCAACGTTTGGTGGCTGTGCCTCTTTCCTACACAGTCCTGAGAAGGTGGGGGGTTGGGGGGGGGCCTCCAACCAGAACCTGTCGGTGGGGTTTCACCTCTGGGCAGCTTTAGGAAGCCTAGGAATTGGGTAGGCCGCTACCTTCCAGGTATTTCCAGATATTTCTGCGCCAACCTCTGTCAGGATGGAATCCGCCCAATCACCCCGGTTGCGTCTGCTCCTCCCCCTCCTCCCCTCCTCCCTGGTTCACCTGGCTCTTCAGGAAGTCTGAAATCCACGTTGCCCATGGTAGCTGGTCCCTCCCTTCTCTGTCCGGGGTGCCCACCCTTTGTCCAGCCCTGACGGTTAGACTGTGACGAGAAACCGAGGGATCTGGGCCGGGAGTTCTGTGCTCCTCTCCTGCTGGCACACTTTGTCCTCGTCGTGCAAGTCCGAGCCGCCTCCCTCCTCTCCTTCTCATGGGGCCTGTGCACGTGCTGCTGTTCCCGGTGCCCACAGCGCCTCTCCTCACGCCGGCCCCCCCCCTCGCGTCCCAGCCCAGACTCCCACTCGTCCTTGTCCAAACCAGCAGATGGGGCCAGGTCCCTCTGTTCCACCTCCTGAGAGCTCCTCGTTTTTCCTTTGTGGCGTCTCTCAGAAGACTCATTATTTGAGTCACTGTCCAATTCCATTTTCCAATGAAGGTGGAGGTCGTGTCTGTCTCGTCCCCACAAAACCCCAACCCCTAGGATGCAACTTGGAAGTTTCCAGAAGGTGTTCGTGACTCCACAGGTTGCCACCGGAACGAACCAGACCGTCTTCCTCGCGGGTCTGGGGAGAGAGAAAGTCCTTCCCCCTCGGGGCACTCGGGCGAGTGCTGCCCCTTCGGCTCGGCGGGCTCCGCTGTTGGAGAAGGAGGCGCGGAGCCTTCCGGCGGACTCCCCCTCAGCGAGGTGCTGCCGGGGCCTCTGCCAGGGCCATGCGTCCTGCCAACACCACCCGCCGCTGGAGAAGCCGCGATGATTTGTCCTCGGACAATGCGAAGGCTGTGGCTCTGCTTTCTGGGTGCATCTTTGGGAGGCGGGACCGTCATCCACTGGTCCCGCAGCTGCGTCCTGTGGGCTCTTGGGCTGCCCGTGTGCGGCCTTCTCCTCCGATCGCATTACCCTTAATTAGCCGTCGCCCAGGCAGGAGAGGGACGCCGAATTCAGTGTCCTGCGTGTGGTCCCCACGATGCATCTGGCACGCCGCATCCCCACCCCTGTGCCACCCCCGGGACCCGGCTTCCAGCTCCTCCAAATCCATTTATAGTCCCGCTCAGACCTTTGGGATCAAAATTCCTGACCCTCTTGCGGAAAGCAAAAAACACCTTTCGGGAACAATAGAAGAGGAGGTGGAATTCCCTGAGCTTTTCATTTCCCTTCATGGTTGAACTTCGGTGACTCAAGTCATCAGCAGTCAATCCGTTTAGCCGACTCGTCCCCGCCGACGGCCAGAGGTCAGCATTGCTCCGCTGGCCCTCCACGGGCAACATGTGGTCCCAGCTGCTTGTGCCTTGGTGAATGGGATCTGGGGGGGGGGTCGGTGTGGTCTGGAAGCCATGTCGGTGGGGGTGGGGGCCCTTCTGCGTTCTGCCAAGATGCTACTTCTCCAGACCGTGCTTTTTGTTTGCTGTTTTGTTTGGTATTGGGCGGGATCAGCTCTGCTTACATATTAATAACCTAGAGCACTCTCTCCCAGTAATTAGATGTTGTCTTCCAGATGCGTGAAAGAAACCTTTAATAGTTGAAGCTGCTCGGAGGCCTCTCGGCACTTTGTGAAAACAGTTGGAATTTCAAGTGGGAGTGGGTGGCGTCACTTTCCCTGCATTCCTTGCTGGTCTCAGGCCCCGGAGCCCAGGGTACCCGTGAAAGGAGCCCAGGCATTTATTGTGGTGGCCCCTGTTTGGGAACAATTGGGGCAGCCACCCATTCAGTGGGTGGCAGAGGGGTCCTCACGGCACTCCTGGCCCCTGTCAACCGTCAGGGCAGCGCATTGATTTCTTTGAAGCACTTGAGTGAATCGCTCAGAAGTTTCTCTTCCCCGAATCCCACACAATCGCCTGTTCTCTCTTTATTAGGCGCTTTGAGAGACAGCCTGGTCTACACCTGCCTTTGAAGGGGCCCCCACCATGGTTTTAATGACCTCCATCCGTCAAAGGAAAAGTTCAGAGTTCATTCTTTTGTCTACGTCCCAGCAACGGAGGAGTCGAGGGCGCTGGCTGGTCCGGCCTCTTTAAATCACCCGCCTGAAAACTTTCCCTGTGACCCCACTCATGTCAAAACAGCGAGCTGGCCGCTCTGGCCATTGTCATCGGAATAAGGGCTAAGTGATGCTGCTTGGTCATTACGTGTGCCCTGATTGGCAATCAGGGTACAATAGGGGGTCATTAAAGGCCATAAAACTGCCAAAGCTCTGAAAAGGGGACTTTGAATGGAGCCAGAGGGCTCTGGGAGCCTGCCTTCAAGGGGAGGGGGCTTGAGCGGGCGCTAGGAGGGGAGAAGTCAGAGCCATCTGAATTAAGAGGTTTCTCCCCGGTGACACCAGTAAAACCGATCCCCTGATGTCACCTTCCCAGGATGTGGGTTCTTCCATCCTCCACCGAGAGTCACTTGGAGCAACAACCCAGTGCACGAAGCCCAGAGGGATAAGTCTTTCTGTAAAGAGCTAAATGCTCTTTGTCGATATATCATCGTTTGCGGGGGAAAGAGTCGGGTACGGACGTGCACACACACAGCTCTCCGCCAGGCGAGAGGCAGCGCCTGCTGAGTGCTCACTCTATCCCAGGGCCTGTTCGTGGCACTTTGCAGGTGGCCGCTTGGGTAAGCCCCACATCAGTCCCTGGAGGCGTCTCATTTGCTTCTCACGTCGAAACCGTGTCGCCAATACTTGTGTCGTTCCCGTTTCGTAAGGGTTAACCACGAAGCCGAAGGGCACCGAGGGGCACTGTGGGTGGCTCGCAGGCACCGCTTGGCCTTGGGGTATCATCGGAGCGTCGCCTCGGCTCTGGTGCAGCATCATGGCCCTAGGGGACTTGCCCCAGCACGGCTGGTGTGACTGCCGAGGCTCTCAACCCTGTGTCCAGTGCGGGGTGGGGGCCTCCAGGGTTCGGCTGCGGGAGAACTCGGCCCTGCTGTAGCCTTGGGCGAATTGCTTCACCTCGCCGGGCCTCAGTCTTCTTAGCTGAAACACGATAGGGGTGAGGTGAGAGCTCTGAGCTTCTCCAGCGAGGCCTTCTCTGCCGTGGGATAAAACCAGGGAATACGTGCGGGCCCCATTTGAGATCGCTTGCTTTAGTCCAAGGTATGTAATTAAAAAACATAATTTTCTCGTTTTCTCAGAATATATTCTGCAGTAGAATGCAAAACGCCCGTGGACTTTTCAGATTAAAGAGGAGCCTAGGGACACAGCACGAAGCCCTTTCAAGCATGGGCAGCCCACTAGTGGCCAACAGGATCCTCTTGGTTAGGGAAATGGAGCCCCCAAACACTATGGGGGCACGAATGAGGACATGCTCCACCAGCTAGGAATGCAGGTGCAAACGCAAGGGTGAGCCCACGTTGAGATGACAGGGGGTTCCCCAGGCTGTGGTTCCAAGCTCCAGCTCGAGTTTGGGGGGTAGGACCTGGGGACCCTGAGCAGCACATCCCAGTAGATCCCAGCTCCTTGGTGTCCTCACCTGTGAGAGGACAATAAGCCAGCACCCAGGGCCTAGGGCAGCGAGGATTCAATGAGGAAACCCATGCAAGGCACGCAGAACAGGAGTTTATGTCACAAACTCCCCGTGAACATCGGACATCGTTAGCATGATTACCGGGCTTTATTTCTGCACATAAAACTCTTCCCGCAGAAGAACCGAACTCACCCGGAGTCCCTACGAACTCTGGTCTCTGACTCAGAAAGAAGAATAAAAGAAAGGAAGAGAGGAAGAGAGAGAGAAATAACGTGAATTTTGATGTTGTCTTTCCGTTTATCAAGGTTCCCTTGGAATGATTTTCCCTTTTCTATTTGCCATTTTAAAGCCACTGAGATTCTATGTCACGTTCTATCCCTTGGCCGCGGGTTATTTAGATTCTCTGTGCCTATCTGTCTCTCTTGGAACCCAGCTTTCTCTCTCTGCTTCTCTGGGGGCCTCCTTTTCTTCCTCCCTTTCTCTCTTGGTGAGTCTCTGAGGCAGCCTCCCTGCCCCTTGCTGGAGGGGGTGGCCTTTCAGGTGACAGAGGGGAGAGATGTTCTGGGAAGAAGCCATTGTCTGGCAGGTGAGAACCCGATGCCTCTACTAGTAGCTGCTACTTTCTGTCCTGCCCTCCACTTGAAAGGCTCATTTCCACACACTTCCTTGTCCCAGGAAACTTCCGGAATGTGAAGGAGCCACCCTAGACCCCATTCTCATGTCCGGTTTAAGCCAAGTGCGCCCATGTAGGTGGAGATTCCCCGTGATGCCCTCCCTCCCTCCGGGAATTTCCCAGAGCACATTTGTCTCCTTCCGTGAGGCAAGCAGGATGTCCTGCCCTCCAGTGCAAGTCGTGGATGCCCAGAACACGACACCATTTAAAATGCCATCTATCTTGCCTCCTGTTCCCGTGAAGAAGTGGCCTCGGGACCAGGCATGGACATGAGCTTCAGTTTGCAGGTTTCCAGTGATACCTCTGGGAATAAAGACCCACTGTGTCCCTGCTCGGGTCATCCAGAAACAGAGCGGAGTTTGCCAGTGGGCTCTTCGTCCGTTCAAAGTCCGCTCAGATCCGTCGATGCTGGCCTGTGCTGGCCACGTGCTTGTGCTGTGACCTTGGGTCGTTCCCTTTCCTTGGCTGGGCCCTAGTTTCTTCACTTGCAAAATGAGAAAGTTGGCCTTGGTCCTTCCTAAGGCCTCTCCTAGCTCCAGCTTTTTCGATTTCAAACATTCCTTCATGGGTTCAATGCGTGTTTACTTGGTTCCTACTATGTGTCAAGCATCGCGGCCACTGGAAATTGAACAGTGACGAAGGATAACACTATTTCTGTTTTCACGGTGCTAAGAAGATCTGAAAGGCTGGAAGGTTGTTGGGGGACAAGGAGGAGAAGGAGGAAGGAGGACCAGCGAGGAGGAGTTTTGGGGGGAACATGTCAGGTCTCTCATAAGATGGACTCACCAGCAGAGGAGCAAGCCCCGTGAGACAAGAGTCTGCACAAGGAGCTGAGCGCCCCCTCCCTGGAAGTCAGGGGGTCAAGCCCTCCCTCCCTGGGAGGCCGAGGAAGAGCTGGCCAGGGCGAGGGCGTGGAGGGGCTCACTTTGGCATGAGGAAAGGCAGGCACAGAAGCTGGAAGGCCAAAGCTCCGCCCGGCGGGGCCTGGACACGCGCTGTCAGGTTCACCCACAGGTGGTGGGGATCTACCCAAGAGCTTTGAGCGGGGCAGTGGCATGCTTGGAAATTTTAGGAAAGTCACGTCAACCACAGAGAGGTGCCTGGGTGGGAGCGAGAAAGCCTAGAGCAGGAAGGCCAGTCTTTAGGAGGCTGATAAATAGCCCAGGAGAGAGACGGTGCTCTCTGGGCCAAGGCAGCATCCGTGCAGGTGAGAGAAGAGACAGGTACTAGACATCAAGAAGAGGTGGGCTCCAGGGGGCTGGGTGACTGACCGACTGGCCACGGGGTCAAGGAAGAGTGCAGAGTCAAGATGACCAAATTTCACAAGGGCCGTGAACCAGTTTTGACTCTGAATCGGGTAACTTTGGGAGTTAGCCACAGGGACGTGGCGTCTTCTTTTTATGGGCAAGAATGCCAGCAGGTGATACAAGTATTTACCCACCGACGTGAGGCATGGGGACCAACCCGTCAGAGCAGCCTGTGCATTGGTCAGCTCGGCCGTCGTCACCAAACACCGCAGCCGGGGGGCGGGGCTGAAACCACACACGTTTGTTTCCTCGCGGCTCTGGAGGCCAGATGTCCAAGATCCAGGTGTCAGCAGGGTCGGTTTCGGGAGAGGCCTCTGTCTTTGGCTTGCAGATGGCACCTGCTCACTGTGACCTCACGTGGGGCCTTTCCTCCGTGTGCGTGCCTGGAGAGAGCTCTCTGGTGACTGTCCCTCTTCTTATAAGGACACCAGTCCTATTGGATCAGGGCCCCACCCTTATGCCCTCCTGGAGCCTTAATTACCCCCGGAAAGGTAATTAACCCTGTAGGTGCAGGGCCGGAGGACATCTGAAGGTCCTCGGGGAAGGGTTGGGGTGCCCAGGCAGTGGGCCTAGGTGCTCAGGGACCGAGGCCACGTACCTCCTGGCATGGAAGTATTTTAATTTCTAACAACCAGCAAGGCTTCGCCTGCACAGCTCAGACAGATGCCAGCCCTGTGTGGCCGCGTGGACCAGCGTGGAACAGAGTGTGTGGAGTTGGGCCACGCCACAGGGAGCAGGAGACGTCAGAACAACAACAACAAAATCACCTGGGAATTATCGGTGTTAGGCGAGGCCTTCAAAATGCAGATTAAATGCCTGCTTTTAAGAGTCCGTAGATAGGAGCATGGTCCAGGGCTGCCTTTTAAAAGAGTCACTGGCTATTTTTTTTCCCTCAGACTCGATACCCATCTCGATGCATATAAAGGGAGTAGCCGCATCGAACATCATCACTGACCAGAGGGAGGCCCTTCTCTCTCTCTCTCTCTCTCTCTCTCTCTCTCACTCGCGCTCCCGTAAGCCCAGCCTTATCTGGAGGGCCCTCTGTCCCCAGAGCTGTAAAACAAGCTCTTTTCTGAAGCTAACGGGGCACAATAGTGTCACATTATGTATAATGATTTTGTAAATGTGAACTAATGCCACCAGGGACCTTGTGGAAAGTACCACTTTCGTTAAAGTTCCCCAGCAACAGGGTCTGAATACGGATTGAGAGGCAGGTGGCGGGCAAAGGCGAGGCACGTCATCGAGAGCGTCCGCCGGCTGCTCCCGCCTGCAAAAAGACCCACGAGGCGTGCTGGCTTCTGGGTGCGGCCGTAGGACGCGGTGAGGGCGGCGTGTTGCCTCCCGCCTGCCTCCTGTCCCCGGGTCTTTGCCAGCCGAGGGAGGGCTGCCCGCCCCTCTTTGTTTCAGACATGTCTGCGTCTCCGGGAAAGTTCTGTTCACCTTCTGCCGGATCAGAGAGGGCGCCCGGCCATCGCCTCCGAATTAATGAGGCCGCCAATTACATTCATTTGCTCTGAGGAAGCGCACCCAGCAATGACCCCCAACATCTCAGAGCTCCCCACCCCCCGCCCACCTTCTTCGTGTTTCAGAAGAAGGAGCTCATTATAAGAAAGTCACATCCGAGAAGGACAAATGGAAGAGACCTCAGGAGAAAAATAACAGGGAATACCACTTCTCCCCGCCAAGGGTCTGGTCCTGGACCCTCCCCCCGCCCCATCGGAAGCCTGCCTCGCCTTCTCCGTGACCTGACAGAGCCACACGCTGCCTATGTCCGGGACACCGCCACCGAGAGAGGAGAGAAAGACATTACCAATCACGACTAACTCGCGCCATTTTTTTTTTTTCAACTCTGCTAATCTTAATTGAATCAATCTCCCAGCCTCTCTCGACAGTGAAAGATTGCTCAAATCTGGGAGGCCCGGCTGGACACGACTCCTAGAAGAGAGAGAAAAAAATCTCCCTGAATCATTCATTTGTCCATTCGCTCCCATTTGGCCCCATTCTTCACTGTCTTGGCTGGGCTCCCCCCACAACCTCCCTCCCTTCGTAATCATCCCTAAGTGTTCTTCCCAATCCGCTCACATGACGAGAAACCAATTTGCTGGAAGGGGATCAGGCAGAGCACCGCTCCCCCCAACCCCGCCGGAGCTCTTTCTGCCCCTTCTTGCTATGAAGTCTACTTGGGCTTTAATTAAGTTCAATGAGGTCTCTGCTACGATTTTCTTGACGCGCTGGTAAACAGGTTTAGAGCAGACTTTCCCCCAGGAGCTGACGCTGCTGGGCAGCAAATCGCTCTTAAGGAAATCATCGCAAAGGATGCTCTCATCCTAGGGACGCATCCTGATCCCAGCGAGATCGTATCGCAGGCTTCGCAGCGGAACTGCGGAATCCTTGATGCGCCTCGAATGGAAAAGGGCTTACAGCCTCTGAATTGAAGACGAAGTTTTCAGAAACCGCTCTTTTCCCAAATTACCCAGAGCCCTCACACCCTCTAGGTGTAACTGTGATTTCGCCTTTTTAAACAGGAGTCCAACGGTTAGTGAGAAATGCACATGAGGTCAAGTTGAGATTCAAGTAGAAGAAGGGAATTTGTCATCCATCGCCATTGCTTCTGGCTTGGACTATTGCAATAGTATGCTAACCGGCCTCCTGGCTTCTACCCTTTGCCTCCCAACACTTCGTCCTCCAATGCGAGAGCGGTACTTATAAAACACAGGGCTCATCCTTTCTCTCCTCTGCTCAGATTTTCTTGAGTTTCCCAGCTCACTCAGCATAAAAGCCCAAATCCTTCCATGGGCCTGGCTTCCAGGAACTTCTTTCATCTCATCTTGTATTTCTCTCTCTCTCTCTCACTCATTTCCACCCCAGCCACTTCGGTCTCCCCGATGTTCCTTGATGATGTCAACCTTGCTCCCACCTCCAGCCTTTGCAAGAGCTCGAGGTTCTTGCCTCTCTTATCTGCTTGGTTCTTTCTTGTACTTCACTAGGGTCTCTAATTAAATGTCCACTTATCAAGGAGACATTTCCTGACCATCCCGTCTAATAAAGCCCCTCTTGTCGCTCTTGACTTTCTTTTTCTCTATGCAATTATTTTTATCTGATCTACTTTTTTTTTAAAAAAATGTCTGTCTCCCCCATTAGATAGGAAACGCCACAAGAAGCTGTGCACACCAACAGTAGATATTCGTTAAATATTTGTTTAATAAATGACTGTCCTAAGATTCACTGAGAAGCCTTTGGTGACTCGGGGCTCTTGAAGGCAAATTTTCATGATTTCAAAATTCATAAAAGTAAAATGTTTCACATCGATCTTGAATTTCCTAATATCAAAGATGAGAAAAGCCCACAAAGGACTCTTTGTGTTAATAATAATCATCAGCGGTGTTTGAAGCTAGGCAAAACACGGCAGTAGGCACACGGAACTTCCAATCCCACGCTATCCTGGCCGGAGAGTAAGACTCTTCTACTGGATGGTGTGTTTTTGTGGTTATTTGAGCCCACGTTCTCAGCCCAGGTGGGTCACCAGTCGCCGGTGGATTTATTGCAGCCTTGTGGTTGCTCCCTGGCCCACGCAGCCCACCTCCTCTAGGCTCCTCTGCGTGTAGGTGCCAGGTAGCAAAGCAAACAAACCACACCGTTCTTGTCTCCTGCCTCGCCATAGATCGGTCCCCAGCCTCACTCATGGGGCTGGCGTGCAGTCTGATTTACGCGGTTCGTGAGATTTATAGTCTAGTCATTTAACATAAAGAAATCAAACCTCTCAAACATGAGTCCTTACACATAAATTCCAGGGCCGGCAAGTGTTTGGAAACTTTTGCTTTCTTTCGATGATGCTGACCGGGCCTGCATTATCTGAGGGATCACACCAGGTAGCAGCCTGCTCTACCGAAATTTCAGCCCAGTGCGGCCAGCGTCATGCTTTGTGCAATGAGTTCTTGGAATGGCCGTTTGATTTGCTGTTCAAATTGGAATCTGCACAGGGGGTGGTGGAGGGTAACTTCCACACGGCCCCACAAGGGACCTCTGCCCCGCCTCGGTGGGGGAGGTGCAGTTTTCACGTGGAAATGGCTGACACTGTCTGCAGACACTGGTTCTTCATTGGTTGCCCTAGCGAACTTGGTGGGCAGGGGGTTCTAGAAAGTGCCCTCCTTTAGAAGTAAGGAAATTAATGTAGCTTTGTGTGAGTGTGCCATTTTTAGGCCCTATTTCCTAATTTATAAAATATGGGGATAAACTAGAGAGCTAATGGCTGCGACCACCTTTCATGCTCTATTTTATGATTCTGTGCTCTAGAAGGAAAGAGACATTCTCTAGTTTTTCTTCGTATTTTCACAGGGTTTGGTGCAAGGAGAGACACCCATATGTTTGTTGACTCGAGTTTGATTTTTCAACTCCGGAGTTTTGGAGTGATCGTGGGTGGAGGTGGGGAAGGAACTTCTGTTAAATTTTGAAAGATTTAACGAAAGTTTTCAATGGCGTATGAAAATGAAAATAAGCCTTTAGTTGATTTAGTTTGTATAGGTCACCTAAGAAATACCTGAGGATTTCAGCCTCAAGAATATTTAGACTGGAAAATAAATCTAAGCCACTTTTCCTTTGCCTAACATTTAGTAAATATGTGTGATATTTGGCTTTTAAAATGTTCTTATTTGTTTCTTTAGGGTTGATAACTGTCATTTTGAAAGTAGCTGGGTGTCTGTGTGTTTTCTGCCACTCAAAGAGTGATACATCCCACCATATGCATGCTTACACGGAATATATATATTTTTTTCCTGTGTAGGTGACAGTTTTAGGTTCCTTCTAAGCAGTGATAAAAAACTCACAGTTAATGTATGATCATTTTGCCTTTCATTATAATGCAGAATTTCTCCATGCAAAATCAGGCCAAGAAATGAGCCTAAACCCAGGGGCAAAATTCATTCATTATGCATGTGCGTTATTCCCCCAAATATTGATAATACTTTTCATAATAATTATTTTACATACATTAGCTCTTGCCGCTATATTAGTATTAAAGATACCTTTATTAATCTTGAATATTTTCCTGAATAATAAATAGGATCTCAGAGGCTCGAGTTAAAAGCTGCTCTTAGCTAGAATGCTGTAAATCAGTTGTTTTATGAGTAAAATTGGCTTCCATATTTTTTTTCCTCAGGATTGCTTATTTAAATAATTCTCCCATTTATTGAGTGTGTGTGTATTTTTTTACTTTTTATTATTTATTTATTTATTTATTTTTCACTGGAGACTCGTCCCCCTACTACCGCCCTCCCTCCTTCCTGGGTCTCTCTCCCTGCTGGAGAAAAATGCAAAATCACATAAACCTTCTAAACCCTCACAGTCAGAAAGGGCAAAGACGCTGCATTATTTAGCAGGCAATAGGCATTCCTGCCCCGGTGCCGCCCGCTGGAAGCTTGCTTGCTTTCTTATGAACAGATAACAGCAATAATGATGATAATAAATATCCTTTATTGAGTGCTAACTATGTGCAAGGCCTTGAAAGTATTAGCTCGCTGAATGGCCACCCTGTTAGTTGCCAACTGTCATTTTCCCCATTATATATACATGGAACTTAAGGCGTAGAGGGGAAGAGGCCACATAGCTGGGTAGGGATTGATTCAGGATTTAAACTCTGGTTAATCTGACTCCAGAGCTCATGCAAAGCCGTCCCTGAGATTAAAATTCAGAGATGGGTGTTCGTGTGCTACTGACGGAGGGACCCATCCACAGCGTCCGGCCTTGCAGGCCCCTGGAGGTTTATACTGCCACTGGTGAGCGAGGAGGTCCACGGAAAGTGGATACGTCCGTGGGAAGCACAAGCTTGGGTGTGACATGCACCATCATAGAGTAGTCAGTCTCTCCCTGGCACAGTTCCTTAACTCTATCCTCTGATTGTGTCAACGAGCAAGAAAAGCTTCTGTCTTCTGAGACTTCCCGTGTAGCGGCCAACGGCTCGCCCACTCTTGCCGAGTCTGATTGACTGATAGGGTCTGCCTGGAGTCAGACTGTGACTGAGGCAACATCGTGACGGATTGACGATGCCTGCCATGGGCTTAGGGTGGGGTGCCCAGCAGCGAGTGCATCGTGGGTTTGCTAAACCTGGACTTAGATTGTGTGACTGTTGGACGGCCTGCCTTTCAAAGGATTCTGTGTTGGGGACTTGGAATTCTGGGTCTCCAAAGAGAAGCAGGCCCCAGTGAGGATGCGATTCTTCCAAAGAGCAGAATAGAGGCTCCTCAAATGCCTTTGAGCTGTTCTCTGTGAAGAGTCTCCTCATTGCGCTGAGAGCATCTTCCTCACGGCACTCATGCCTCGCCGAAATAATCTTGTTTATATTTGCTTGTCTTGTCTGTTCTCACTGCTGGGATGTAAACCTCATGCGAGCAGAAACTTGGTCTGACCCTTTGACTACATTACCCCAACAGCTAGAACTCTACCTAGCATTTAGTAAATGTTTGTTGAATGAATGGATGCATAAACGAATAGTTCTAATGATTTCCCCAAGACCTACACTCTCCTTTGAGAAATTCCCACCTCTCTCATCTCTAGCCCATCTTTTCCAAACACCATCTTCTGGATTTGACCTCGGTATGTGGTTCTGGATTTTCTTTCTTAATTCCTCTAGTGTCTTCCAGTTTTGCCATTTAATCATGACCCACGTGTGTTCCTTGGGAGCAGTCCGGGGTGCAGAAACATATTTCTAAAGTAATTTGTATTCCTAAATATGGCCTCCTCAGCTCCCACAGCTAGGGGCAGCCTGGCTTAGTCAGGTTTTAGATATGCATATTATTATGTAAATGTACTTGCATTGAATATAATTTTCTTAAAAATATTTTCCAATGGAAAATAGATCTTCTTGCAGGAGAAACCTAGCCAGGCAGTACCTGAAGAAAGCCTCACTGTTTGCACGAAGCATGCATGAGACATGCATGAGCAGGAGACATTTCAACAAACTATTTTTAGAAGGAACAATGACAGAAACAATAGCTAGAATTTATTGAATTCTTGCTAAGTGCCAAATATGAAACTAAGCACATTAAAAATGTATTTGCATTTAAACTTGCTAAGAACCCTAAGAATACTGGTAAGTATCACCCTCCCCCCCCACCAAGGTTACAGATGAGTAAACTGAGGCACAGGAGGGTTTGGAACATGCCCCAGGGTCACTCAGTTTGAGGAAGAGCTGTGACCTAATACAGTGAAGGCTGACCCCAGAGTCCCAGTTTTACCTTTCTGCTATCCCAACTCCAGGAACTCCAGGAGCTGGGACCCCAATTTTGAACTATCTTTGAAGGCATCTCAGAGAAAATGTGAAGGAAATCTGGAGGACTAAGGCAACGATGCACCATATCCATCTCTTCTTTATGCCTTTTTTCCACTGTTCCAGCTGGTCCCAGAGACTCTCTAAGGGATAACTTGGAGCAGCCAGATACTTCTGGTTTCCGAAGGTGTCGAACAAATTAGAATATAACCCAACTCCAACACAGCGCAGAGAATGAGACCCACTTGGTTTTTTGAATGGGACTGATAGTTGCATTAAAAGGCTGACTGTGTTGTTCTCCCGACAGAGTTTCTGGAGGCGTGATTCCAGGGAGGAGATTCTGCTTCTTTCTTTAAGGGGACGTTTGAAATCTCTCTCTCTCTCTCTCTCTCTCTCTCTCTCTCTCTCTCTCTCTCTCTCTCTCACACACACACACACACACACACACACGCATGCGTGCCCACAGACTTTTTCTCTGCATGACTAAACCAGTCTCCTGTGACCTCTCTTTAGTGTGGCAGGGACTCAGGAATAGAGCCTGCAGCTTCTGCCGACCCCAAACATTTAGTTGCATTAATCACAGAGCATTTTTGGACTTTGAGCATCTAGAATGAAAGACACTTTCTCGGGGAGACATTGATCAAACAGTCTACAGGTATCTGTACATCGAGGGACATTAATCATCTCTGCATTATCTCGCCCACCAGTAGAATATGTAAATGTGATTCCTGTCACTGATAAGGGGAAGTGAAATTATTCTTAGAGATTGGTCCATCTGGAGCTGTTGATACAATCTTACCTAAGACAATAGGTTGTAAAGATAAATTTTTTAGCATTACTAATCCAGCGTTGCCAATATCCACAGAGAACGGAGAAATTTAAAACCAGACTGAGGGTGTACGGTCAAAGGAAGCAAGGAAAAACGTCCCAGTTTTGCTTTAGTTCCCACAGTATTATTTGGCGACCTAGCAAGAAAGATGCTTTTTGCATAATTAAAGAGGCCATTTTTGGAAGGGTCTTGCTAGACAGTTGGGGAGTGTGTTCTGGGCAGGTTCACATCCAGCCACAGAATTAACTCTTAACACACACAAAAACAAGACAAAGGCCTCCAAATCCAGAATGGAATCATCATTGTTTCTACAGACTGAAAGGGCAGGAATTCCAGCTTCTGGAGAGGAATCTTTCCAGACTCGCCAGGCCCAGCAATAGCCCCTAGTAGAGTTTCATCAATGTGTTCAGCGTAGAGAGGAACAGAGGAGATGGAGGAGCTGTGTGCAGAAGAGCCAGGCCTCTGACACCAGCCATGGTCCTCAATAACTCTCTGCAACTTTGGGAAAAGCCCTTTCTATCTCTGTTTTATTTCTTGCATGTACAAGTGAAATGAGTTGGTTTAGATGACGTCTTCTCTGTGACAGAATGATAGGTCTTCCTAGACGAGCCATCTAGATTGAGGAAGTGACCGAGTTTGGTAGAGGGCCTGGGGAAGTCTCCTGCTTTATCTATTGGGTGGTCTCAAAGCCTAGAAACTTTGGGCTGTTTGGTGCTGCTGTCTTGTGAGATGCTCTGTTATAAAAGAGACCTCTAGCAAGAGGACATATAGACTTGCACGGGAATTGGCCTAAAAGGACTTAGAGTACTCAGGAAGCATGGAAAGCAGGTGGGTGTCTTGGGGAGCTATTCCTTTGTGAAGTGGGAATGCTGACATGTTTTGCTAAAAGTTCCGAAATTCAAAGTTACCCGGGGAAGATTATTGACAATCGATGGTAAGCATGAGTTTTCAGGGTCTGTCCCTCACTGCACCTGTCCTCGAGTCTTCTTGTGCGTTGATAAATAAAGAAGTAAAGAGTTCTACATTGTCATTTTTCAGCTTGAGGCAGGAAAGAAGGTGAAGGGTTTTGATGGGCATGCGGATGATCTTTCTTAGCAATTAATGATGGAATAGCACGAGGTGGATTATTAAGGGTTGAAAGGGACTCTCCCTTTGAAGACCTTTAAGAAAAGGACTAAGTGATGACTGGTCGACTCCCCAAAAAAAGAACACAGAAATTTCCTTCTATGATGTCGGTTTCCAAAAGGTCAGAGATGTTTTCTTCCCCCAAATCCTCAGCGTTCATTAAATAATCCATTACGAACCTGACATCCAGTCATTTGCCTAAATGTTCTTTGAACTCGAGGAGGTAACGAGTCCCTCAACTTTGTTGTCCCCCGTGAAGGTTAAACCATGTCCCTCGTGCTCTATAGGCTGCCTACTTTGGATTTCAGAGTACGGCAAACACCTTTCTCAATCAGTTATGTCTCCTCATCATCCGTCTTCCCAGGATTGGTAGTCTTCATTCTTTTTTTTCTTTTTTCTTTTTTGGCTTGTCGTCACATGTAAGTTTTTCTATTACTTGCCAATGAATCTTAATTCTTTGTTTCATTTTGTTGTGTTTACAGTGTTTGTTGTGTTTACCATGCTGCTTAGTGCAGGGTCGGTGCGTGTGAGCACTAGTCTATTGGACAACAGACATACGATTATGCTTTTTTTGGCCACACGTTAGACCAGAGTCCTTCAGACTCATTCTGAAGAAGTCATCATTTGAGCCTCTAATAGGCATGTCTTAAAGAAAGGACTTTATCTGGAAAATTCTAGGTTCCAGAGGTAAATGATTCTGAATGGAATGCAGGTATTCTCATCGCTTTTGACGTTTTACTGAGCTCTGGACTCTTAAAGAAGGGGGTGACAGTACTTAGCGTCTTCTACATTTATTTGACCACAAAATCCTCTTTTCTGAGCGTACTTCCTGTGATGAGTATCCACAGGGCATACGCTGGAGAAAGGCTAAGTCGAAGGCCGCACTCCTGGGGTGTGTTAAGAGAGTTTACGCTATGGAATGTTCAAGAAGGAGACTAGATTACATTAGTCCCGGATATTACTTAGGAGTTTAAGAATTCACGATCACTTGTAAAATTTGCTTATTAAATATATCCTTTATAGAAAAGACACTCTCATATTCTGCTGGTAGGATTAAAAAATGGTTTCACCTTTCTAGAGTTGATTTCACTTGTCAAAATGTAAAAAAGAAAAAAGTTAATACTTAGTAAGCAGCAAGTGCTTTTATAGGAATTTATTCTAAGTAAATAGTTATTGAATTCCACTAAGTTCTGATTTTACTCACATATTGTTTATAAAGTGATATTCAGAATACTTAATGACTGACATGGCAAGGACCCCGCTAATCATAACAAATACCCCCTGTAGAGTACTGGTGTGGCTAGACTCATGCATGGCAACTAAATTTCAGCCCTAACTCTTTATAGGATAATTGAAACAGAAAAAAAATCCTATGATAGAATAGTTACATAAGTTGCGATACATCTATATAATGGAATATTTCACAGCTTATTGATGGCATGTGCATTCTTGAAATATTAACTGGGAAAAACAGATTAGAACTATATATGGATAATGAGTCTGTTTTGAAAATGAAATCAATGTGCATGGAAAAATATTGGAAAGATGCACACACAGATACTAACAGCAGTTATTTGGGGTGGTAGGATTCTAAGTAATTTTTGCTTCATTTTATTAGTCCCTATTTTCCAGGTTATGGTCTGCAAACTATGGCTTGCAAGCTAAATCTGGACCACTACCACCACGTGTTTTTATAAATAAAATTTTATTGGAGCACAGCCAGGTCTATTCATTTATGTACCATTTATGGCTACTTTCTACTCTATGACTGCAGAGTCAAGTAGATGCAATAGAGACCATAATGTCCACAAAACCTAGAATATTGGCTCTTTACAGAAACAGTTTACCAAGTCCTGGCCTAGATTATCTACAAGAACACCTTCCACTTGTACAATGGAAAAGCTTAATATTAAAACAGAAAACAAATTATGGGGTTTAACTATCAATGTTGTCCCTTTTAAAAGATGGAATATAAAGAAAAATCCCTCAAACACTTGGTTACATTAATTCCAAATATTAATGTAATAACTTATTCTTGTTAATAAGTTTTAACCAAAGAATAAGTTTTAACCAAAATACCAACACGATGCTTCTCCCCGCCTACCTGTTTTTCCTTCTCCCTGTTCCCAAGTCTTCCCAGAAAATTCCAGTAATACATCACATTTAGAACATTACCTGGTCAATCTTCTCTCCTGCTCCTTGAATTCCAGCGGCTCACCTTGTGACAGATCCCTCCCGGCTCCCCACTGTCACCCTGCAGGAGATAGGAGATTCTTCCCTGGAGAATATAAATGGCCTCCCAAGGAAAGACTAATAGAGACTGACATGTGGGTGTCTCCCAACTCAAAATGTGGTCTTTGATCAATTATTAAAGCACACAGGGTGTCCTGCTCACTGTTTAGAGCCTCTCTATTAAATATAAACAGACAGCCAAAGATCCTCAGGTATTTGAGAAAAGTCTTCAGCATGAAAAAACAAAGACACCTACTCCCTCAAAAAAAAAAAAAAAAAAAAAGCAAAGGCAAAAGATAAAGACAGTAAAAAACCAGAAGAATCAAAACAAACAACTACAGCATCAGAGTGATAATTAAATACATCTATGAAGGCCAACTAGTACAGAACAAGAAAGAACTCTCCGAATCTGAAAATAAGATAGAAAAAAAATTATTAGAAGAGATGCAAAATAAGTTGAGAAAAATCTTTCAGAGGAGTAAATTAAAAAATATATACATTTATTAGAAGGAAATATTTTTTAAACACTAAAGGCCAAATCCATGTGTCTTTTATCCTACTAGCAGGAAGTTTAGGAAGAATGCGCACAGAAAATGAAGCCCCTTGGTGTGGGAATGGTAGGCTTTGGCGTCTAAGAAGTGCGTTTTAATTAATTCCATTATAACGTTTCGTAGTTGAGTAAATGAACCTTTCTGAGCCTCGGCTGCTTCTTCTGTAAGATGGGCAATGATAGGACTTGTCTCACAAGGTTGTTCCTAGGATTAGACAACAGCTATAAACCACTTAATACACATTCCAGCTGGTGGTGCTCATTTATGATGACTATGATGATTACGACTGGGGAAGAACATGCTGTAAATGGCAACTGCCCGGTCAGGCTCTTCAGGGTCGGGCGGTCCAAGGAGGAAAGGACAGGTAGGACAGGACAGAGGTGGATCGTCCAGCATCCGTGAGCACCGGCTTTGTGCCCGCCCCCACACTCCCCCTGTACTTTCTCCTGGCACCATTGGTGACCCCATTTCACAAGGGAGAAAACAGAGCCTTGGAGAGGCTTGTGCATTATCACTCGTGCAGACAGGAGCTGGTGTGGCAGCCAGGTTTCCTGCCTCCGGGGCTCTTGCTCCAGGCTCAGGGAGGTGGGGTTCCCGAGGGCTTCCATCCCTGCCCTTTCCCACCCTTCTCCTGCCTGGTTCTCCTCCATCTAGCCTTCTGGAGCGAAGTCAGGGAACTCTCAGGCCAAGCCCAGGGCGGGAAGTTGGATCATCAGCCATCTTTTAAGGGGGGGGGGAGTAATTAGCTGACTATGAAAACAGCTTCTTTAACCACAGCAATTCGCCCCACTAAGGGAGAGGGGAAGTCAATGTTTTTATTATAAACGGAATCGTAGAGGGGTTTAAGGCTTAGCAGTGTTTGGTTTGGTTTTGTTTTTTAAAGGCCTGAGGTGGAACTTGGCATCTACCACCCCAGCCCAGAAGAAAGGAAGTTTATTTTCTGGGTCAGATTAAAAGACTTTGGCTTTCTTGATTTTTATTCTCATGGAAAAGGAGCAACTTGCTGCCTCTGCTGAATCTCCCAGACCCTTTCACCCTCTCATCCAGGTCTTCCTCTGGTTTTCCGGCCAAGCAAAGGGGAAGCAGTTCAGGAAATCTATTCTAACAGGAGGGAGGGAAGGAGGGAGGGAAGGAGGGAAGGAAGGTGGGAAGGAGGGAGAGAGAGAGAGAGAAGGAGGGAGGAGAGGGTTACTTGTACTTGCAAGGCAGCTCCAGGGTGATGGGGTGGAGGCTGTTGAGATGCCAGAGGCCAGCCTGAAGGTCTTGGGGTCCAGTGGGAACAGGATGGAACCCAAGCAAAGAGCTTCAGAGGCCACTTACTCTTGCATTAACTTAGCCAAGTTACTTAACCTTTCTGAGCCTAGTTGTCACATCTGTACAGTGAGAGGGTACCTGTGGCTGGTCCAGGGACAAGTCTACCCAGCATGCTTAGGCCCCAGCCTTTACTTGCTGTGTAGGCAAGTGACTTAAGTCTTTGTTTATGCATCTGTAAAATGGGAATGATATTATTATGGTTTTGTGAGGGTCAAAGGAACAAGCACTTAAAGTAATGCCTGACACAGAATAAGTACTCGAGAAATACCAGCGATTTGATATGATTTTTAATAGCATTGTTAATGTGGTCTGTCTGGTTTCTGCAGGGAGAGAAATGGACAATAAAGTTGAGTTTAGGCCATATTATGGGAAGATTTACATGTTGCGCTAAGAAATTCCAGGAATCAAGGAATTCGTTCAACTCATTCAAAAGATCAACTTTTGATTTAAGAGACCTCAGAGGCCACTTTTTCAACCCACTCAAGCGACAGATGGAAATCCTGGAGCTCAGGAAGAGGCTGTAGCTTGTGCGAGGTCCCACTGACCTGCCCCCAGGAAAGACACCTTGGAGTGTCAGTCAAGAGACCATCATCCTCTCTTCTAGAAATCTCCCAAATTACAGCTTTGCTGTTGGTGTCTAGAATCCTTCCCAAAGGACCTGAATTTTAAGGCACCTTTCATATTCATAGGCAAACACTTTGAGCCTATGTAAGACTATTCACACTTTAGTATGAATTAGTTTATCGGAACCTTTCCAGTGTGCTAGCTAGCTGAGAGCAAGGTCCTGCTGGGTAGGTCAAGGGACAGAAAAGTTGATCCAGGGTAGAGGTAGAGCCTAAAGCCCTTCTAGGTCAGCTCCAGTGTGGGGGCTGCTACGAAGCCAGATGGCAGCCTAGAGACCCCACTGCCTCCCTCCCCAGGGACACCAAATAAATACCTCTTTACAGCTGAGCCAAGGCTTTCATAGTTTGAAACCTACTCAGTTTGGGGCAGATTTCTATTCAGTTTTGGGCAGAGATTCCGCATCCTTCCTGACCACTCAGAACCAAAAAATGCTCAAAAATGTTTGGCCAGCGGTATCTTAACCTCAGGGGCCCATTTGCAAATAGGCCCAGTGCGTTGGGTTCAACCGGTTCCCCAACCCACAGCATCTCCGGGTTCCATCATTATTGCATTCATTTGTTCAGATCTGCCTCCAACCGGAAAGGACTGTGGCATTTCATAAGGATACGTTAAATCAAACGAGTCCCCTTACTCCCCCGTAAAGGAGCAAAGGAAGAGAAGAGAACACGGGTAGGAGAGACGGCTCAGCGGGAGCTGAGGTTAGAGAGCACAGTCCACTAAGCCGGGCAGCTTGCCTAACAGTGGGCTACGTCTGCCTTGGTCTGGGGTGGGGAGCAATTCTGGCCTTTCTAGACACTTGGATGGAATCTGCTTTTTTAACTCTCTAAACACCGCCATTATTATTTCTGCTGATAGAGAAACAGCTGAGATAGAGAAGGCTGGCTGTTCCGTCAGTCAGCTCAGCGGGAGTCATGGTCATGGAACCCCCGCCCCCTTCAAGGGGCTGCCTCCCAAGGAGCCTTTTCTTCAGATCACTGGTTCGCCCTCTTAGTGCATAGCTGTTGGTAGGTCTACTAAGCGTCCTCACTCTTTGGGGTTTGGGGTATGCAAGTCTCAGGGCCTCCCTGCATAAAGCTTACGTTATCATTGCGTATGTGTTTGGGCACGTTATCCATTAAAATTCAAAACACTGGGACATTCTCTAGGACCGTGCCATCTCCGAATGCAAGAAGAGGGGAGGGGGTCGATCGGGGCAGCCAGAGACACATAAACTCCTTAAGTGTTTTCCACGGAGGGACACGAATGCGGGGGATTGGTCAAGGCTGGAGGAAGAGCGTGGGGCAGGAGGTTACTCGGCAGTAGGAACAGCCGGAAGCCGATCACCCCCCTCTCTCTGGGCTGGAGGGACAGAGACAGAGGCTGTTTCCCAAGCCCGGGGAGCAGGGTCACTCAGTGGACGCAGCAGCCACTCCAGGCTGTCTGGAGGGAGGCAGAGCCACAGAGAGGTGCAGTTTCTCCTGAGACCCGCGGCGGGGGCATGGGGCGGGGGGCATGTCGGGGCAGTGTGTGTGGGCACTGGCTGAAACCCCGTGCACTCCCACCAGGGCCTCCCATCAGCTAACTCAGAGGACGCCGAGACCCACAGATAGCCTGCAGAGTCAGCACCCCCACACCCACTACAGAGCAGAGCAGAGCAGAGCAAGGACAAGCAGGTGATGATGTGTTTACAGAGCAGGCCTCTGGCCATGGACGAAGCCCCGCGGCAGCATTTTCTACGGCGGCTCAGACTATAAACTTACCCTCATGGTCAGGGTAATGAGACAATTCAATGCCACGTCTCCTGGAATACTGTAATAAACACCCAGCAGCACTGCAGAATAGCTTTTATATGAATACGTACATACACGCTTCCCCGAAGAGGTCTGTGACTGGGCCATTTTGTAGAAGAGGAAACCGAGGCAGAGCGAAGGCAACTCATGTGCCCAGGTCATGTAGTGAGCCAGAGGCAGGACCAGAATTTGTGTTGCAGTTGGTCTGACTCCAAGTTGCTGGGTCCTTGACCCCTGAGGCTTCTGGGCAGTGGACTCTGCGGCTACGGCCACCTCTGGGCAGGGGGAAATCCTGGGAGCCAAAGGCAGCTCTCTGAGAGCCCAGGGATCAGACCTAGAGGACGAGCCTCCTGTGGACACTGCCCACCCCCACCGTCCACACACACCAAGTAGTATCTGAACGTCTTGGCCTGGCCAAAGGCTGGCGAGCAGGCCACCAGGCTGTTGGCAAGACCACAGCCCTGTTGCCCTGAGCTCTGGAGCCAATGACTCAAAAGGCAGCGCCTGCTCATTTGAAGATGTGGAACGTGTGTCCCTGCGCCAGGAACCCTCTCCCCACCCTCCTGCTCTGCTCAGTTGATGTCAGATGGGATTGACCCTATCTGGGACTCTCCTGGCTGCTCCCGCCCGTGGGGCCTCCAGCTACTGCTCTGAGGCCACCTGGTGCCTACGGGATGCCTGGCCCTGTAGGCTGAGAACGGCCACTCTCCCTCCCTTTGGAGCTCTGGATGTCCCTCCCCCCCACCCCCCATCCCAGACCTGTGCATTGTCAAAACTGGGAAGGGGCCGGGAAGAGGCAGAAAACATCCAGCCAAATGGGTCAGACACACGTCCCCTTGGCTCTATCTGACAGTCTCCAATCATTATTGCATGTCGGCTATAAGCTGTGTCTTCTTGAGAACGTCAGATTGTCAAAAAGAGAAAAGTCAAGTAAAGGTTGGGGGCGGGGCGTCGGGGTAGGGGGTTGGGTGTTCGTCTTTGAGAGCCGTGCCCTGCCCCCCTGAGTTTCTGGTGTGGCCTTCACACTTTGTCACGGGCCTCTGTATGTTTCAGTGTTCGCGGCCTGGGACGCTGGTTTTATCACTCCCTAATCTCAGTTTAATTGCTGTGGTCAATGTTCCCTGCACTTAATAACCCACAGCTTGGTATATTGTTTAATATGGCTGACACACACTTTGCTTTAAATGTCAGCACTGGCTGGGCCTGGGGACTTGGCAGCCTCCCTGGGAGAGATGGCAGAGAGCGGCGTCATCTGCTCGGCGTCTGGATGCTGGTATGTTGGCTGCGACTTTCCTTGGCTCGAAGGCTCAGCCACTGCCCAGCACTGAGCTGCTGGATCACGGTGGCCATCTCCAGCCTGTATCTGAGGCCCAGCCGGCCCCGATCGGCTTCCCTCTCGCTGCATCCCCCCTCGGGGGTCTATGGAAAAGGGGCGTCCATCAAAGGCAGCCATCGTCAGCTTGGAGCGTGTCACGTCCAGGCACAAAAGGGGGGCCTGCGGCCCTAGCACTTTGTGTGAGCTGGTCTCAATGGTGTGTTTGTGACCAAGCCCCCGGGGGCAGCTGCTGGGTAAATATCACACTCTGGTCGAAGGGACCGTAAGCAGCATCCTGATGACAATTGTGCCGAGATGGCTCTGCCCGCCACGGAGTCCCGGGTTGGACTCAGTCGCACACTGGATGCGTGTGTGTGACCCATGTGACATCCGTTCCTCTGCTGTTGGTGGACTGAACAGCTCGACGGGAGGGACCAAGCTGATGGACCCTCCGAGGTCACCTCTCAGCTCCTTGTGACCGCCACTACAGCTCTCTATGGAAACTGCTATTTAATCTACAGGTCAAAGGCACCCGAAGTGTCCGCACGGGGTGTCTCTGCCTCCTTGGCTGGACCCCTGGCCCGAAATGGGCGAATGGGCTTCTCCCTCTCGAGTCTAGGAGTCCAAGATGAAGAGACAGCACAGAGGTGTCTGGAAACGTCCCGAACGTAACTCACAGGCGTGGGAGCCGTGGGGTAGCCACGCGTCGCCCCTGGACCGGGTCGTAGAGGAAGCAGGATGAAATGTACAGAGACACAGAGGTGCAAAGGAGAGAGTGACGGCTCTCTAGCTACTGGTCCCAGCCCTTCCCCAAAGGGCAGCGTTTCCCGCCTTTGACTTCCATGAGACACCATGAAGCCTTGTGATGAATCCTCCCTTTTAACTGAAGCGTCTTGGGCTGGGGTTGTCATTTTTAACCAAGAGCTTTGCCCAAAACAATCAGACGAGTGCTTGGCACAGAGCTGGCCAGGCCCAAGACTCATCCTCTTACCATTAAGTCATATTGGGGATAGGCTTGAGGGGAATGTTAACTTCTTGGGTGGCAGTCTGTCGAAGGCCACACTAGCTTCAGGTGGGGGGGAGTCTGTTCCTAGGGCTGAAACCTAGGCCTCCTCACCTGGGTTGAATGTATCTTTCTACTCTTGACATTCGGGGTGTAGCTAGAATCTGGTGTTTGAACCCCAGGCCTGGCCTGGGCTGTTCGCTCTAGTCTCTCTGCTTCCACTGTCCAGGTGAGGACAATCTTTTCAGCCTCTTTGGGACACTCAGGCTTACCCTGGAGCATCTGAGAGTCCATGTGGGAGCATCTTAAGATCTTAATGGTAATTTTTTTAAAAAAATCAACAGAAAAAAATGAATATAATAATAATAAATGTATAGTGACAAATCCAGCCTTGATTTAACTTGTCTCATACCAACATGATTGTAAAATATATTTTAATTATTATTATTATTATTATTATTATTATTATTTTTCATGGTGGAAGGGGCCACCAGGGCAAAAGGGCCTAAGGCCCACAAACAATGTCATAACGT
This sequence comes from Eonycteris spelaea, assembly GCA_003508835.1. Classification (NCBI taxonomy): domain Eukaryota; kingdom Metazoa; phylum Chordata; class Mammalia; order Chiroptera; family Pteropodidae; genus Eonycteris; species Eonycteris spelaea. The sequence goes on along the minus strand of PUFA01000071.1, from coordinate 2,879,692 downwards.
GGCTCTGTCTACATCCCCCACTCTAAACACAGGTTGGGGTTCTGGTTTCCTGGGAACCCCAGGTGGAGCTCCCCCCTCCTACCTGACCAGAGTAGGTCAATGTGCCCTGTATTGTTTAGCAGGGTCTGCAGGGCGGGTGGTGACCCCAAGTGTCTCTGCTGCTCTGACTCACATCTTCCAAGCTGGCCCTGTACAGCTGGGCAGTGGCATTGACCGGGTGACCAGGGATTGTCACTTCTCCTCTGTGGATTGAGCGCAGAGCTTAGCCAAGCAGAGGCCTGAGCCCAGGGCGGCATTGCCCAAAGACTGCATTCTTAACCCGGAGAGACAATCAGCCCAGAGGTGTGAACTTCACCTCTTACAGACCACCAGGCACTTGAACTCTGCCCTGGCCTCACGTCGGCAGGAACTAGGCAGCATCCTCCTTCCTCTCCTTCCCAGAGGCCACAGAGAGGCATGAGAGCTACCAAGTGCCAAGCGCATTTCCTCCATTATCGCATTTAGTTATCCCGGAAGCCCTGCGAAGGGGCACTCTTATAGACGTGGAAACTGAGGCTCGGAGAGACTGAGGTTTGCTCAAGTTCAGACAGCTAGGAAGTAGCAAGGCCAGGATTTGAATTCAGGTCCTTCCTGACACCTGATCTTTTCCTTTCCTCATACCCTGTCCCCCCCACCGCCGCCAACCCCCCAGTGGGGCAGAGTGGCACTGGATGGCTTTTCCAAGATGGGGCACGATATGGTGTCCTGGCCGTACACAGGGACTTCTGGGTGGTACCCAGAATAACCTTCTGTTTGTTTATAGTTATGTGGGCATAGGAGCAAACACATGTAGTTTATACATCAAAATCATGATTTCCTGAACCCTTGGCCTAAGATATCCAAGTTTTTACAAGTGAGCTGATTGAAAGAAAAACAGTAAGTAAATAATGGTACAGCTGACATCTGGATAAAGCAAAAAAAAAAAAAAAAGTAAAACGAAAAATGTTAAATCCTGTTTTACAGGAGAGAACTCTAGACCTTAGATCATAACCTCTGGGTCTGAGTTTTTTTGAGTGTCTTGGAGTAGGATTCTTCGACACCTTTGGACTCAGTTTCCTCATCTCTGAAATGGGGAAGGAGTCCAAAGGGTCCAAGGGGACGCACCCGGCAGGCGCAGAGGTTTGGGGAAGCGGGGAGCGGAGCCCCCAGTCACACACTTCTCTGGCCGGGAGCTCTCGGGCAGCGGGTGGGCGAGGCGATTTTGGACGAGAAGGACGAGGAGGACCGGGCGGAGCTCTCCGTGCTTGATCCCACTTGGGGCCCACCCAGACCCTGGGCCTCTCACGTAACGTGATATAAATCCGCCTAATTGAACATGACTCTTAATTGCCAAAATTACCTGTAACATTAGCTTCTTTCACAGCTGTGCCCTCTCCTGGGGCTGGTGCCAGTTCCCTGGGGATGACTGTCCTAGGAGGGCCGGGCCCTCAGGGGGGAGGCTGTCAGCGGGCCTGGGAGCTCAGCCGAGGGCCTTGGAGCACTGGAGAGCGGAGGAGCCGGGACTGGGGACCTGCACTTTGATGCCGAGGCCTCTGGGCCCGCTATTCCTCTGGACAGTCCGGGCCCCTGGACACAGCTCTTCTGGCTCCTCCCCCGAGAAGCCTTCCTTGATTAAAGATGTCAAAGGAATCTCTCATTTTCCTGGAATCACCTCAGATCCTGGAAGTCAGGGCCTAGCCCGTGTTCCTGTCACAACCCCAAAGCACAGAGCTCATGACGCTCAACCGAAGGGGCCCCTCGGCCTCGCTGACGGCCCGTAGTAAGCAGAGGGGAAAGGAGGCATGAAACGGGCTCTGGGGGGTGGTGCTACCACAGGCCGCGTGTCTTTGACCCAGACGTCCTTATTTCTGACTGAGAAAGAAGCTGGCACCCCCGGGTGCTGCCGCCACCCACCCCGTGAGGCCTCTCTGCAGGGGCCTGGGCTGCTCCTTCATCAGGGCTCTGAGCTCAGCCTTGACACACAGAGGAGCTTCCATGCTGGGTGTCTGGACTGCCGAGCAGGGTGAGACAAGGGGCTCGATCTGCAGAAGTCCTGGAGGGACCCGCGTGTCTAAGATCCGTGGGACCGGGTTTGGAGTCACATCCAGCATTCTCCGTCAGTCTCCAGCTGGGCTTGGGGCAGACTCGGGGTCCGTCCGCAGAGGCGGCCTTTCCCACGGGGCGTGGCTTTGACCGGTCTCAGCCTCCTGCCCCCGTGCTCTGGAGCAGCCACGTTAACTGATGCGAGTTGGCGCGCTGATCCAAACACCCGCCCTTCCCACCGATGTCGTATCGATGAGAAGAGCCCTTCTCAGCGTCGCGGGTGTGCGATGAGGGGGAGAAGGGGGTGCGTGTGAAGTCTCCTGCGGGTGTTGAGGCGGTGATGGTTGGGAGCTTGGAGGGAAGGGGCGAGAAGTAGGGAGAAGAGATGCGGCACGGGGGGTGTGGGGCGCTGGAGGCACCCCCAGGGTACCAGCGAACGGTGATAACACAGTGGGTGGCATGAGAGAGGAGAGGCAGAGGCCCTCCCCATCCGAGTCTTCGTCTGTGGACTCCCCCGTCTCCAGCTGCCGGGAAGAGGCGCACGTCCGAGGAGCACAGCCTTGAGAAGTGAGGAGGCGTCTGCCCAGTGGGCGCGCTGAGAGAAAGGCGCGTCGGGCAGCAGGCCTGGCGCGGGCGACGCGCGGAGGCGGAAGCGCGTGGGGTGCACTCGGGGTGCAGCGAGGAGCCTGACGTCGCAGCCTCACTGAGCGCAGGTGACAAGTAGCCGAGGAGGCAGATGTAGAGACGGGCTGCAGACAGCTTCGCGGAAGACCTGGGAGGCCCTTGGGAGCGGTTCGGACGTCATTCACCCTGCAGGCCGTGGGAAGGGCTTTCGGTAGGGACGCGCGTGCTCAGACGCAGCTTTTAGAAACGCCACGCGGGAGGGGGGGAGGGGGCGCCTCGTGCTCTAACCTGGCGATTGCTAAGTGGGGGGCCACAGCACTGTACGGCGCTCACAGGGTGTGGCGTCGCGGCGACTCCGAATGTAAGAAGTAAGTCCGGAGGGAAATGGACTTTCTTCTGTGCTTAGACACACTGATTCCGAAAGAGGGCTTCGTGTCGCTATGGGAAATAAACGAGCGATTTGTTTTCTAGCGCACGTAAAGTAAATACTGGTTAAAATAAAGCATTCGCTCACGCCAGAGTCTAACTGAGAGGTGCGTCTGTGAACTAAGGCAGTGGCAGTAGCCAGAGGAGGAGGGGACACACAGGGACACACTGAGGAGGTGGCTGGAATGGGGTGAGGGCTTTTCTTGGCATGCCGGAGGTCTGGGTGATTAGTGCCGCGATTAATGACGCGGTTCACCCCCTGGGGGTGTGGACTTTACACGAGGTCGCACTTTAGTTAAAATCCTAAAGAAAATGCTTGGAGGGTCAGGTTACAGCTGAGCTGGTGGGATGGGGGGCGGGCAGAGAACTTGGTCACCGGGGGACTTCCCGGACATGGGAGGAAGAGCCACGGCTCGGGACCCTGGGCCCTGGCGTGCGCAGTTAACCTCAGGGGGAAGCGGAACTTGCTGGCGAGGGCGGCGGAGCGGAGGGCGAGGCCATGTGCACGCCCCGGCACCGCCTGTAACTGGAGCCACAGAAGATGATCATCAGGACTGTGACATCAGGGTGGCATTTGCGACCTCACCCCAACGGGCGGGCGGAGCATTTCTTACTTGAATATGTATTTCAGCCAGGGCGAGGGGCAAACCAGGGTGAGTCTTAGCTGTTCCAGCACCACCCCCCCACCCCAGCCAGGGCGCCGGACCCTGCCCCCCTGCCCATCCCCTCTGGCTGTCTCTCCAGGCTCACACGAGGCGCGGCCCCTCCCCCAGCCTGTTGACTTTCCTTGCAGTGGCGGAAAATTTGAAAGCCGGCCTATTGGATTTCTTTCAGCAAGGTCCTTGATAAGGCAGAGGAAACATCTGTGGCTTGCAAGATGGGGGCGGGGTGGGGGGGTGGGGAGGGGGACAGACGTTTTCTGTCTTCGCTTGATCTGAGCCGAAAGGCCCGAGAAGCGATGAGAAGTTTTCCGTCTTAAAGAACACTGTATCTCCTTGCTAGACGCCGCCTCCTTTATGAAACTTAAATTATGGGTTGAAAATGTTAGCGTGACGTGGAGGAGGCAGAAGGTTGAAATCCAGGAGGAGGGAATCCAAGACCAAAAAAAGAAAATCCCGCAAAGTCACACTTCCAGAACTGAAGTGCAGACACATTTGTTTCGCTTTCCTCCCCTTTCCTCCCGCCGTCTGGCTCTCCCAGAGCCCCGCCACCTGCGATGAGCCCCGCCACCTGTGAGGTGCGCCTTGGGTTTATGGTCAGTTCCCAGGGACCGGCTGACTAGCCTCAGCACCCGCCTCTTAATAAATTAGGCACTGGACGCGGTTCGGCCCAAACCCTGATAAGAGTGGCCCGTATCCCCCAAAGGGATGACGCTCACAAGCCCCTGAGTCTGCCATTCGCCCTCCTGCGTCACCCCAAAGAGGGTGACGACTGGCAGAGGAGCTGATGTGGGGTTTCTGGGGTTGGCCCGGCAGCCAGAGGGCTGCCTCCTGCAGCATCCTTCCTCGCCCCGCATCCCCGCGCGCCTGGGTCCGGACCCTGGATGCGAGGGCGGCTCTACGAGGAGTAAGCAGCCCGGCTGTGCCAGGCTGCGGGGCGGGCAGGAGCCGCCAGCTCCGGGAAGGCAGACTCCGCTGCGGAACAGCCGCGGCACGGCCTGTGAGTGGGCCCTTTGTTGTCCGCCGTGGCAGACGTTTCATCCACCCTCTGGGCGGATCCATCCGCTCCAGCAGCACGCGGGGGAAAGCAGGCACCGGGACAGACTCCGCTCGCGCACGCCGGGCGCCTTGCTACGCTACATACAGTGTGTGGGAAACGTGCCCCGTTGGACGTGATAACATTACTCACCGAGGTAGAGGGCTGTTGGGCCCGGCCAGGGCGGGCAGCTGGCGTTTGCTGTGGCCGGTGTCAGGTGTGAGAACAAACGAAAGGAGAGGGGGTGCCATCCCCGACTCCAAACAAAATGACAAGTCCTCTTCATAGCAGCCAAAGCAGGGCGGCTGTTCCGTCCAAAACCTGGCGTCCTGGCTTGCTCCAACACTGTCAAGCTCTCCAGACCCAGAAGGCAGACAACGAGCCCGCCCCCTTCACGTGACGTGCTTCGGTTCTTGGTTTTTAGGAGCAAGGCAGCTGGCAGGAGAACAAGGGGCTTTGGGTTTTAGTGTAAAAACCCTGCATCCTCTACATCTTTAGAAGGTGGGCCTCATATCCGCTACCATCTACTGAGGGTAGGCCCTGTGCCTTGGCAGTTTGAATGCTGCCCGATCCTTGCAAGTAGGAGCAAACATTGATCAAGCACTTGCTCCGTGCCCGGACACCTGCTGAATGCTTTCCTGTCGATTACCTAAGGAAAGCCTCACCATGGCTCCCCGACGAAGTGCTAGTATCATTCCTGTCCTCTCAATGAGGGCAGAGGAAGGTCCATGGACGAGTTCGGTGAAGCTGGCAAATGGTACCGTCAGGACTTGAACCCAGGTCAGCCTAGCCCTAGCGCCTAAAATGTTATCTTCACACTGTGCTGCCTGCCTCAGGCCATGGGGCCCCTGGCGCATCCTTTTGACACCCCAAAGAGGTGATGTTCCAGTTCCCTCCAGCTTGAAGGTTATTTATGAAATGTAAAGAGCATTGTTTAAAAAGTGGGTAGGTACAGGAATTGTCCGCCAATCTAGAAAACTGGGTAAGTCAGTTGGCCTTGTGCCGTGACCATTCTGATGCTTAAGGGGGAGAAGGAATTCACAGTGTCAGCTCCGCCAACAATTGCTAACGGGGATAGCGAGTCTCACAGCACCCACACCACCCACAGCACCTGTGCTGTGTGTCTGGCCTTGGTACGTTTCCCTGTCTAAGCTCATTTACCCTTTGCATCAACCCTTCGAGATAGGCACCTTTTTTAAAAAAAAGCCCATTTTCTACATGAGGAAACTAAGGCACTGGGCGTGAAATAAATGCCGAGTTCACACCACGCACAGGCACCTGGGCAGCCACGGTCTGGAGCATGCGTCCTGCCAGCTGCTGCTGTGGGCGGAGCCACAGACCTGTGCCCCCCCCCCCCCCACGGGACTGTCCCGTGCACAAGGTCAAGCCCTCTCTTCTTCTCACTCTTGGGAGATGGTCCTCGGGGCCTGAACAGGCTGCATTCTGGGAAGGTGACTCATCCTCCTCGGCTGCTGGAGACACCCGTTCCCAGGGAGCCAGCGACGGCAGGATGGCTCCTCTTTCCGCTGCGGGGAGAGCTGGGCAGCCAGTGTCGTTAGCCCAGCACTGCTCCTCCTGAGCGGGCTGGGGCTCGTCGCCGCCTGCCCCCTCCGGAGCGTGGCTGGAGGGCCTGATCTTGTCAGACAGTCCGTGGCGCTAGACGCCTTCCTGGAGGACAAAGAATCTGGTCAATGGGATCACCTTCCCCATAGGACTGGGGACTCCAGTGAACAGGGACTCTGAGCATGTGCTGGGGCGAGTCCCCTGGTCGCATGGGATAGCGAGAATCAGATGGGTTTCGTGCAGAACGACATAGACCCAGGCCTGCCTGGACTGGGCAGATGTGTGTGGGCTGCAGAGGTGGGGACCAGCGTTCCCTGGAAACAAACTTCTGGAAGACAGGCGACGCTCTCCCTCTCAACGTAGATAAAGGCAATGCCCTGGGAGGTCATCACTTGCCACTAGCGATCTAGGTCATTCATTCATTCATTCATTCAATCATCCACCCATTCAGAAGTATGCAGCAAGACTATGTGAAGCATGTGGGATACGGCAGTGATGATACGGTCCGTCGGGAGCCAGCGACCCAGGCCAGGGGCAGACGGACGGTTCTACTATCGCACGAATAACGGCAAACACGTCCATCTGTGACAAGAGCTACGAGAGAAGGCAACCCGGTGCTTTGGGAGCCTGCGGGGACCAAAGACCTGGTCAGGAAACTCAGGAGACACTTCCCCGGGGAAGAGATGATGTGGCTTAGGCCTGAAGCACGAGAAGAACTCACCAGGCGAGGCAGAGGGGTGGGGAGAAGAAACAACCCTGGCAGAGGAAGCCGCAGGTGCCAAGGCCCGGGGCCAGCTCGGAGCTTGGCAGATACAAGGCACTGCGGAGGCGGGGTGACTGGGACACAGAGCAGAGCATGGGACCAGGTCCGGAGAGGCCGGGCCTCACGGGCCACGATAAGGCCGTGGAGGGGCTTGGTCTCCATCACAAAGGCAGTGAGAAGCCACTCCTGATTTTCGGCACGCGGATGGGGGAGGGGGGTGAAAGTGGCAAAGGGCGGTGACACATTCCCTCGCGTTTGGCAAAGGTCATAGGGGCCCCACCTCACCTCTTCATGGCGGACCTTCCAGCAAGGGCTGGACGTATCCAACGCAGAGATCACGAGGGAACGGCGGCGCGTGGAGCCTAGGAGAAACCCCAAGTGGAAAAGGAATCAGTCATCTGGGCAGTTTTCGAGAGACCCCCGCGTTCGGGCACACACTCCAGCAGACTGGGAACACCTAGCCTGGGGGTCCCAAGACTGCACCTAATAGCCTTTAGGATGAGCTTTGTCCTGTAGCAATTGAATTTCAGTCTAATGACCCCAGGGCCATCCAGGAAAGATAAAATATAGTGAGTATTCTACACAGCAAAGCTATGATTTAGAAGCGAAGGACAGATAAAGAGCTTTCCCAGACAAGAAAAACCTAAAAGGAGTTCATCGCCGCCAAGCCGGTGTTACAAGAAATGTCAGAGGGATGTCTTTACGATGAGGAAAAAAAGATTAAAAATATGAAAAATAAGGTGGCAGTAACTACATATATACACAATTATTTCGCATGGAAAAGGATTAAATGCTCCGATCAAAAGGTAGATGGGCCAAATGGATAAGAAAGCGAGAGCCTTACACATGCTGCCTGCAGGAGACTCACTTCAGATGGAAAGACGTGCACGGAGGGAAGATAAAGGGACGGAAACGAATATGAGAATGACGATGGAAAAAAAGAAAGCAAGCAAGCTGGGGTAGCAAAACTTATACTCGACAAAATAAACTCCAAAACAAAGGCTATCGCAAGAGACAAAGAAGTCATTCTGCTTCTGAGTATTTATCCAAAGAAACCCAAAATACGACTTTGAAGTGAATCCGTATGTTCACCGCAGCGTTATTTACAATAGCCGAGATACGGAAGGCCGCCTGGGTGTCTACAGGTGGACGGATGGAGAAAGAAGAAATGCGATGTATAGAGAATGGAACATGACTCAGCCATAAAAAAAAAACTAAAAAGGAATGGGATCTTGCCGTCTGCCACAACACGGAGAGACTCAGAAGGGATCGTACCGAGTGGAGTAAGTCCGAGAAAGGCAAATGCCATATGGTTTCCCTTATTTATGGAATCTCAGGAACAAGACAAACAAGCAGAACAGGAACAAACTCATAGGTACAGAAAAGATTTTGAGGGCTGCCCGGTGGGAGGGGAGTTGGGAGGCTGAGTGAAAAAGGGGAAGGGATTAAGAAGTCTACATTGATACTTACAAAATGGTCACAGGGACGTAAAGTATAGCCTAAGGAATACAGTCCATAATGTTGTAATAACTATGTACGCTGTCAGACGGGTACTGGACTTATTGGTGTGATCGCTTTGGGAGTTAATAGAAATGTCTAATCACTACGTTGCACACCTGAAACGAATATACTATTCTATGCCAACAGTAATTGAAAAATTAAAAAATTTTTTAAAATGCAACTCATAGTCTCCTTTAGAAATATATATGTGTGTGTACATATAGTATTATTTGTTTTAGAAGCTGCCACAGGACACACTATAGAGCAGGCACATTCCCAAGTACAACGGTTAAAATAAAAGGGACGTCGGTGCTGAAGGAGCATGTCACACGGCCTCTGAAGCATTGCATCAGGACATGCCTGTGAGCAGGCCAGATAGACAAGCCTGATTGTGCCGCAAACATCTTGATTGACTCGAGAGATTTTCCGCCAGCGACGAGGAAGTGGAGCGCGCGCTCCTGCAATGAAGACCTAAAACATGTGGACGTGGCTTTGGGATTGAATAATGGGTGAAAGCTGGAAGAATTTCGAGGCATGGGAGCGAACAAGCCCACGTTGCTTTAATCAGACAGTTGGCAGAAACAGGGACGGCAAAGGTGCGTCCGGCGAGGGTTCCAAAGGGGAGAGACAGCCACGCGGAGGAGACAAGCATGTGAAGACAGAGGCAAGACCCGAGGGATGCAGCCGTGAGTGGCGGAATGCTGGCAGCCCCCAGAGCTGAAAGAGGCCAGGAACAGGTGTTCCCCTAAAGCCTCTGTCGGGGGTGTGCTCCTGCTGGCATCTTAATCTAATGATGCTCATTTTAGACTTCTGGCCTCTAAAACATGAAAGGGTACATTTCTGCCATTGTAAGCCATAAAGTTTGTGGTGAGTGGTCACAGCAGCCACCGGAAACGAATACATTCTGAGTCACGTTTACTTCACATTCTGCGAACATCCACGATTTCGTGCGACTGGCGCCTTCTCAGACTTTAAGGCTCAGGCTCAGCGACACCTCCTCAAAGTGGCTTCCGGCCTCCTTACCCAGAGCCGGTTAACCTCTTCTTAACCTCGATCACAGCACTTTATGAAACCTAAAATTCTTCCCTTAGGTGATATGCTTGTATTTTGTCTGCCTTCCTCCCATTCAAACATCACCTCCAGGCAGTCAGGGACTGTGGCCTCCTGCTCCCCACTGTACCTCCAACATCTAACAGGGAGCCAGGAGCAGAGTGGACACTCCATGAAGGTTTGTTGAGTGACTGAACGATTTTTTACAGTGCCCTGAAGGTCAACTGAGTTTGACTGGTATTGATAAGACTGGTCCTCTCGCTTGCCTGGATCAACAGGTATGGATGGCTATTTAAATTCTTATTTTGGATCCTTAGTCACTCCCAGGATGTGAGGCTGTTTAGTATGCATTCACTCATTCACTCATTCAATAAATATTTATTTATTCGGGCTTATTATGTGTGAGGCAGTCCGCTGATGATTCCTAATTGGGCTATTTTTTCCCCTGTTGAATTTCAATGGGGAAAGAAAAAAGCAATGGCAGCATTTTTCAAGGCAAAACAAGCCATATAACAACCACAGACCACAAACAACAAAACAATCTTTCATGAGGCTAATTAGTCCTAAGCCTTAAAAAAAATATATAATAATTGCCGATTCTAGAGCAGTCTTTGAAGGCATTTTGAACTGAATAGTAATCAGGGAACGTCAGCTTTCACGAAGCCAAGTGCTCGGAGGAAAACGAGGCACCCGACGTGCGCACTTTCTGTAACTCTGATTTGGCTGAATTTTTTTTTTTTCTGATAAGGAAATTTTAAGGACGTTGACGGGCAAGGAGAAGGCGCTCATTGCCCACACGGGTTCTTTCAACAGACGTCATGATCTATATACACAAGCAGTCTCATAATCAGAAGTGTTTCTTTCTGTTTAAAACCCAGACGGGGAGCTGACATCTTTTATCAAAAAGACAGACAATTCTCATCCCCTGACAATTCCAGATTATGGATCCCAGGAGGCTATCCTTGCACTGGTGTTTTATCACCTGAAATCAGAGCAACCGCTGTGTGTTTTCTGAATCTCCGCGTAGTTTTCAAGGCGTTGCCAGCAGGGCCTGGGCTGACAGTGACACGTGTTATTGTCACATTGCTAGATCTGAAAGAAAACACCAGATAAATAAATATCAGTGTTTTCTTGGATCTCTCTTTGCTCTCGCGGGCACCGGAGGCACCGGCGTGTGTGAAGTCACGTATCTCCTCCGTTTGGTGAGGCCCCTTCCCCTTGCACCTAATGGGGCGGGGGAGGAAGGTGGAGGCGCCCCTGGCAGCCTGGCATGAACTAGGACAGACATCGGATCCAGTCTGGCGTTGGGATGAAGGACAGAGGGTGGAGGAGGTGGCCGCTAGATCCAGTTCCGGGCATGGGGCTTGGGAGGAGGTGGGGGCTGGCTGCAGACCGTCTCTCGGTCCTTCTCACGTGTGTGGGTCAACTTGCAGTGTGGGAGGCGATCGGTGTGGCCAGACTCTGCATCAGGTGATGTGGGCTGGGGTTCCAGCCGGGGAGGTCGCTTAGCCTCTGAGCCTCTCCTTCTCTATTTGTAGAACAGGATGCGCAGGCCTCCCTCCCTCGCTCCTAGATTATCGCGAAGACGCACCCACGAAGGCCACGCTCACCTCCATGCGATTCGGCTCCTCGCCTTCCCCAGACACTTGCCTCATCACCGCCTCCCCCACCACCCCCACCCCGCTGCCCTCCGCCTCCAACTCTGGGTCACACCTTCCTCTGCCTTTTGCCTTCTTTAGATCTGCTTATCCAAGATCAGGGGTGATAGCAACAAGCTACGGCCTATGGCCACATCTGGCCTGCTGCCTGGGTTTGAAGATACAGTTTTACTGGACCAAGGCGGTTTACTCACACAAGCTCCCTGGCTGCTCCCTGCTCTGGCGGCTGACCCGAAGAGTTGCAACAGACACCATGTGGCCCGCGAAGCCTTAAAATCCCAACTATCTGGCCCGTGACAGAAGAAGTTTGCCAACCCCTGTGCTCGATGTCCTCCTAGAAAGAAATCACCCCGATCCCACTCATTCGCGAAGACCCGGCTGCGGCTCCTGGTCTGCTTGGCGCTCCATGCCACGATCATCAGTTGTACGTGTAAAAACATTTCTCCGATAGGCTTCGTTCGGGAATCCTAAGTTAAATGGCAACAGGGCTTCTTTCCCTCCTGCGAGACTCAGGAGAGTGTTGAACCCAGTGAGTGGTGCGCCCCGGGATCCCCAAGGTGGCAAGGTGACGAGGGGCAGCCCACAGATGCCTTTCTCTGCCGAGCATTCGTCGCAGCATCGAAGAGCTTGACCTGTCTTTCCTCACAGGTGGTGGCATTGCTGCGACAGCGTCAGAGAGAACACATTCCGTTTTTACCCAACATGTTCATGTTGAGCCTGGATCTCTCCCCCGTGGGCTCCAGACACTCCCCCTCGCCCCTGCATTTACACGCCGCCTGTCTGGCAGGCAGACACCTCACACTCAAAATGTCCAAACGCACCTGCGCCTCTCCCATCCTTATCTGTCTTGGGACGTGGCAACGGGCAACTCTGCTCACCGGTCCCTGGGATCAAAACACCCAGCACTCGTCTCCACTCCCGTTCCTTCCCTCACACCCTTTATCAAAGCCACCGGCGTGTCTGTGAACTCCAACTTTCAAAGGACGTCCTGGTAGGGCCGCCTCTCACCAGCTACACAGCGAGCAGCCTCGTCCCAGCCACCAGCATCCCTTGACTGGATTCTTGCAACAGCCTCTAAACTGGCCTCCCGGCCTCTGCTCGGGCCCCCTGTGCTTCGTCCCGCCCCACAGCAGGCTGAACGATCTCTCTGCAGCTCAAAGCCAAGCATGTCTTTCCCTGGCTTCACACACTGTAAGGAAAATATCTCTGTTGCAACCAGAATAAAATACAAGCTTCTTGAATGGCTTCCCAGGCCCTCGATAATCAGGTTTTCACCTGCCTCTCACCTCTGGCTCATTCTGACCTGAAACCCAGTAACCCGGGGGCCCTTGGACACACTAATCTTTCATCTTGGAATGCTCACCGTCTTCTGTCTCCCTCCTTATCTGTTCCAGGCCTCTTCCGACTGACTCTTCATTATCATTTAGGTCTCAACTCCATAGACCCTCAGGGGGTCCCTCGCTGCCGCAGTTCAAAGAACACCCAATTCCTTTGCATCACATTATACCAGTTCAGCAGCTTCGTAGCCCTTATTGGAACCTGAAATTATCTTATCTCGCTATGGTTTCCAGGCTCATTTTCTGTCTCCCACTAAGTACGAGTTTCATAAGGAGACGGACCGGGCCTGTGTTTCCTTCCCTCCCACCGGATCCGGAGCCTAAGACCGTGCTGCTGGGCACATCGTGGCACATATTTGAAATGGCCACTTGTCGACAGACCGACCCACACCCTCCTGGGCCGCAGAGCACCCTGTGTCCTAGCATCCCGTGTTACTGTTACAACAATGGCAACACACCTGGCATTCACCGAGGGCTCCTTGCCAGGCCCTGCGCTCGACGCCTTCATTCGCTGTCTCCTGCCACCCTCCCAGTTACCAGACAAAGCCTGTGAGCAGGGGCTACAATTCCTCCCATTTCACGGGTGAGGAAACCGAGGCACTAAGCGACCAAGAGCTTGCCTGAGATTGCCCATCTGGCGAGTGGCAGGGCTGAGACCCCTGCCTGGCTCTGACGTCAGATCCACAGCTACGGCCCGCTACGGTGTGGAGCTCGGCTTTGTGCGTGGCCAGGGCCACCCCTGACCGCGGCTTCCGCTGTGAGCTGGGCCCCAGGGCCTCATGCACACGCTACTTGGACTGTCCCTTAGCTGGGTCAAAAACCTCCTTCTCTTCGCGAGCAGCCAAGTGTGCTTTTCACAGATGCTTCGCCTCTCATGAAGACTGGTTCTCCCCTATCAATTTTCAATGAGCCAGGAGTCGTAAAGCACTTAGGACGGTAATAATGGCCCATAATAAGCACTTTGTAATTTTTCGTGGAATTAGCGTTCTCCTTGACCACAGAACTGAGCGGGACCGTTGGCTTCTTGTGTCTATCACCCTCCGTTCCTGCTCTCTGAAGCACGTGTGCTGGTTATATGGCATGCCTAGGCGACATGAAGTAACACTGAATTACAGAGTCAGTTCCTCCCTCAAAGACAGCTGCTGATCACCCCCTTAAGCGGAGAGAGGCCTCTGGGACTAACCTACCTTTGACAGACAGCAGTGTCACCCAGGCAAAGAAGAACATCTCTTTGCGTAAGACTGCATACTCCACATTTGCAAATGGATAATACCATTATGGATATTTAAGTCTTGAGGTTGTTATTGTTATTATTATTGTTATTATCATTATCATTATTATTATGGTAAGCTGTGATTTATGGCTGATGCTGCCTTTCAGTTATAGTAGCTGACCTCCAGTTTTCTTTCAAAATGAATTTAAGTTCAGAATTTGTTTAAGACACACATGTACGCATGACAAGAGGAGTGAGAACATCGGTCCATGCTTATTAGATGTGCAAATGTTCATAGTGGCATTATTCATAATAGCGAACCATGGGAAACCCCGGAATGCTGCTCGGTAGGTGAATGATGAAATGGTGGCATCGCCGTACAACCGAGAGTCACTCAGTAACAAGAAGGAACGAAACGCCAAGGCGCACAGCTGTGGACGAGTTCCACGGACATCGCGTTCGGTGAGAGAAGTCGGAAGCAAGACTGGGGCTCTGCGAGTCTATTTATGTGACTTTCTTAGAAAAGGCAAATGGTAGCCACAGGCAACGAGGTGCTAGACCCCCTGCTAGACCCCCGGGATGAGGAGAGGGCGGACATGAATGGGGCCGAAAGCCCTTCGGGAGGATGACAGGAGAGATCTTTATCTTGATCGCTGAGACGGTTACGGGAACATGAAAGTTGCTAAAAACTCATAGAAATACACTTAAAATGGGGGTGCATTTCCTTATATGTGAAGTGTGCCTCACTCAAGTTGATGAAAAGAAGCGTTTAAAGGAAAAACAGATAAATCATAACATAGGTATTGTGTGAAAAGGCCCGTCTTGTGAAGGCGGCTGGGTGTAGGAACCTGTTGCTCTTCTGATCCTCATTTAAAAATCCCATAGCACTCTGTCAGTCAATGCGATGATAGTTTGAAGTCTGCCTTATTATTATTATTTTTTTTTTTGGTATGGATTCTAGATTCCATGCCTTGCTTAAGACACCGACAAGGGCTGTCCGACTCTATGATTACAAAACATTATCTCAGATTGATCTCTAATCCTCATATAATTTTTAGAAATATGACCGTTAAAATTATTGTTATTATTATTATTATTATTATTATTTTAGTTGTGGTTAAAATACACGTCGCATACAATTTACCGCCTTAACCATTTTTAAGTGTGCAGCTCAGTGGCTTTAAGCTCTTGCGCACGGTTGTGCAGCCATCATCACCATCCAGCCTCAGAACTCCTTTCATCTTCCCAAAGTGAAACTCCGTCCCCCTTAAATAATGACTCCTCCTTCCACCCTCTCCCCAACCCCTGGCCTCCACCACGGCATCTTCTGTCTCTATGCGTGGACCGTTCTAAGTACCTCGTGTGAACAGAATCATACAGCATTTGTCCTGTTGTGACTGGCTTATTGTACTTAACACAATGTTCGTATAATTTTGAAAGCCATTAGAGTTTTAGTCCATCTGGAGTTTATTTATTTATTTTTTCTTGTATGGGTGTATGGTATAGTAATGATTTAATTTTAGTCTTCCCAACATATGGGTAACCAGTCTCCTAGCATTTTTTATGGAATAGACCATTTTTTTCCCCGACAGTCAACCCACACGTAAAATATATTCCACACGTAGATACAGCTTTTGAGGTCTTATTTCCAGTCCTCGTGATCTGTTTATTCCTCTGCCAGACCCACACTGTGTTTTGCCCACTTTAGTTAAGACCTCACGCACCCTAAGCTGAGGGTCTTACTCAGGCTTAGCTCCTTCTCGTCAGCCTTTCAGCTGCTCCTGAGGATTGAGGACCCCCCAACGTCACCCTAACACTCACCCATCTCCCTTTCCCAAGCGAGTGTAGCGTGCAGGGATGTCAGAGGGCGTGGGTGAAGAAGCCCCAGACCGTGCTCATCATGAGCACCCCCACCTGCCATGGGGCCGGGGTCACCCTGAGGTCAGCGGACGGCGGCTCCCCCCAGCCCCAGGAGGATTGGGTGGGGAGCTTAGGGGTTTCGGGGATGGCTTGGACTTCTCTGCCTGCCTTGGAACTTTGCCAGGACCCAGTTGACTGTCAGGCAGACTTCAAGATAAGGCAAGTTAATTTGGGTTTTTCTCCAGGGACATTTGGTGCTGACATGCAAAACAGAATCCTTTCACAATTCCATTTGGAGGGATCCCTGAGTGCAGTAACGCAGTGCCCCCCTGTATTTCAAAAGAGCATATTGACGCTGCTGGGGACACCCTCCGAGGTTGTGGCAGGACCTCGAAGGAACGAAGCACCAGGGCAGGGCCAGTTCGCAGGTGCGTGGGCCCGCAGACCCACCATGCCGACCCGCGAGGCTCTGGTGAGGCCTCGGCCTAGTCTCCCACAGGACCTGGGCACTTCGGACGGCATCTCAGGGCCAGAGGTGTGGGCAGAGAGTGGGAAGAGCCGAAGTCTCCAATCTCTTGCCATCTTCGGTCCGATGAGGCGGGTCACGCCTGCCAACTAGTTCCCTTTAGGTTTCTGGTAAGAGACAGGAGAGAGAGGCTGGGCCAGAGTGGAGCAGAGATGAACTGGGGGAGCTTGTTGGGAAGAATGGGCACCCCCTTCCCCCACCTCTGTGCGCCTCCGCGCAGCAGGGCAGCCACCTGCAGAGCCTGGCTGCATTTGGTACAGAGTCCTCGGGCACAGCCGTCACCAAGGACACCAGCCTGGGAGGGACATGCTGGGCTGTGGGCGCAGCAGGCCGGCTCCCTGGGAGGCCGCAGGAAGGCCTCTGGGAGTGACAAAGTCAGTGATTCCCAAGCTGCAAGCATTTGCACACCACCTCCCCAGGTTTGGTATCCCACACACCCTGCCTCGGTCTTTACACACACACATGCACGCACACACACACACGCATGCACACACACATATGCATACATATATATATATATCACACTTTTTAAGTGTAAGTGAATTTAGCATTGTTATAAGCAGTGATATCTGCGATCTAGCAATAACAAGTACCGCTGAGAGAACACTTATGATAGGCCGGGCACTTTAAATAGATTAACCGAGTCAAAATCTGCTCCCCGAGGGAGGTTCTACGCTGTGTTTTTTTCCCACTATTTAACATACGAGGAAACTGAGGCACAGAGCGGTAAAGTCACCTGGCCAGGTCATGCTGATTCGAACCCAGGGATTCTGGCTCCCGCCCTCAAAACGAGCTGCCTCTCACACCATGGGTCGAATGTGAGCTAGGCTGAATTTCTCCCCCCCCCCACCAAATTGTGTTAATAAATCACAAATTATATATATCAAAGAAAAAAAAATGTTCATTAGTATGCCTCCTGGTTCTTTCTGCAAGCCGGCAATTTGGGGACGCCCACTTAGGCCCGGCTCTGCCGGGGCGGAGGGCGTGGGCTGCAGTGGAGGACCTGACACGGCTTCCTTCGCGGGGACAGTGAGGTGGGCAAGACGCGCCCTGCCCGCCTCGGCTCTGTCGGCCGGGAGCAGGTTCCCTCCCGGCGGGGCCCTCCCAGGCCGCCCAGCGGGGTTCGCTGTGAGTGGGGTGGGAGGGTAGGGGGAGAGATTCGTCAGGCCCCGCGAGGCCCATCGGCCACGGAGAATCGCTCAGAGCTCGGTGAACTTCTCCCCAGCGTTTAGGATGGAAAAATCACCGTTTCCTGTCATGCCCACTTTCCTGTGGTGTGGGTCTATGGTCAAGCGCCTGGCCCTGCTTGCTCCTGAGGGCTTCTCCGTGAAGTCCGTGGGCGGACAGATCACGATGGGGCCTCAGAGCTGTCCACGTGGTGGGGGAGCGCGGCCCTCGGCCCCAGGCACGGACATGCGCAGCCCATCGTCCTGTGGTTTTACTGGGAAGGTAGGCAGGCCGCGGTTATGGTGACCTTGGGGTTTCTCTGGGAAGCCCCGAGGGCACATTCCAGTCTCCTTAGTGGCCGGAGTTGCTTCAGCCCATGTGAGAGTGATGTCCGAGAAATGGTTTCGCCTTCTCCCGAAAGTGACAGGTCAAATGGGGGAAGGATGGACGTTTCCTCTGGGCCCCGGGCCTGTCTGCCGGGCTGGGGCACCTGGGCCCATGCGCCTGAAGGCCTGGACACCGAGGCCTTCTCCAAAAAAGCCCCAGGCCCGCCCTCTTCCCCAGCTGTGGGTGATGATGGCCTGCTGAGCAGGTGGCTCTGGGGTCCAGTCCCGCTGCTGTCCCTAACGTGCTGGGCGGCCCGCGAAGTCCCTTCATCGCCCTCAGTCAGAAGTCCTCACGTATCAATGCGGGTATGAAGGGGTGAAAGGTGCTCGGCCCCTGGAAGCTACCCAGGAAATATTGGGTGACAGAGCTTTGGGACAGGTAGACCAGTGGGAGCCTCTCTGCTGTGTGAGTAACTCGATTTCAGTCCGGCCTTTACGGACCCCTCCTCTCCGCCAGGCTCTGTCTTACCTGGAACCCAGTGGCAGTCCCAGCCCCCCCAGGACCTAAATGCCCATTTCCCTGGTCCGATAGTGCTCATTTTGGAATGTCTTAAATATCAGCCTGTGTAAATGTTAGGGAGAGACTCACAAATTCTGCAAAAAATATCGGACAAAGGCACAGATGGACAAGGTACCCCAAATCTGCAGGCAGGTCAGGGGGTTCTGAGACCCCTAGCCATTCTCTCTGTTCTACTCCTAAGTGCCGCCTCTCAGTCCCTACGCGGGGAATGGAAAAGGCAAAGGTGCCGTCAGCAATTTATGCTCATTCTATTTCCCCCTTTCCCGGCTCCCATGGGTGCCGGTGAATCGGCGTGAAACGCTCTCTTTAAAAGCCTAATTATTTACACTGACAGTATTTACTTTTAACCTCCAGTCGCTGAGTCAATATCATTTTTCTCCTCTCCTGCTGTCCCTGGGCTCAAAAAACGCCGGCAGCTTTACGAAAGCCACCCGACTGTATCTCTTCATCCGTGCCGTGGCCTTTCACATGTCACCTGCGCCAGGAATTACATTGCAGAGGCCGCGAGGTCTAGGAGAGACGAGGGTTTAGGCCCAAGTATTTGCCCCCGTCGCACACTGACGCCTGCCTCCCGTCCTGGTGAGCAACCCCTGCACCGGCTCCCGTCAACCGACGTCTCCCCCGGTGACCTGAGGCATTGCCTCAGCCATGTGGGAGCGTGGGAACTCGCCCTACACCTGCGGCCCTCCGAGAGCTTCTGAACACACAGCGACTGCAGGAACCAGCCCTCGTATCTGCTCTCCCGATCGCTGCCCAGGTGAGTCTTTTCGGGCTACGCCCTGCCACTGGGCACCTCACATGCAGAAAGGGAGCTTCCGGGCACTGAGCGGCATGCGGCAAACTGATTTGTTCGGTCCCATCTACCATCAGATGCCAGGGGCAGATGAGCGTGATAACACCTCCTCTGTTTTGCAATCACGGACATGATGGCAGCGGGAGATAAGGCAAAGGAGAGGTGTGGGCAACCTTGAACCAGCTTCCTGAACACACCAGGGAGGCCATACAGCCCAGTTTTCTTGTTGAACAACATATATCTCCATTAGCCAGCTTGCAACCCTCCCGCGATGAACCACTCTCGTGGCCTCGTCCGTGGTGTGCTTGTGCTGTGCTCCCCTGGGCCCCTAAGGAGCAAAGCCCAGCAAGTCAGCACCAGCTGGGCGATGAAGGTCTCCTGGCTGGACGGGGCTGGCTGTCGGAGACCAAGCCGGGGCCTTCCCGGTTCTCCAAACGGCGCTGGGGTCTCCCGCCCACCTGGGAGCCGACGGAACCCGCTCTTGCCCTCCGAGCAGGAACTGCGGGCTCAGCAAACGGGTTTGCGTTCGCACGTCCCTGCTGATTCTCTCTCTCTCTCTCTCTCTCTCCTTCTCTCTCTCTCCAACAAAGTTTCTCAAACCTCGGTCCTGGTCTGGCCAAGTTCACCTCTGGGTCCTTAGAGCTTAGCATGGTGCCTAGCATATTCTTGGCCTGCGAAAATAATGAGTGGGTGAATGTGAAGGATTGACTGCACCCCACCCGGCCCCCCCCCCGCCCCGCCCCACCACATGACGATTCGTTTCGCAAGGCTCCTTTCTTCCTACCCTCAGCCGCCTCCTTCCCAGCCCTAAAGACAAACTGCCATCTGGACGCTGGAAGGAAACTGACCAGTGTGATCCCGAGGTGTGGGCGCAGCTGTGGCCATGGCTCAGACACCCGAGGCTACGAGGGCTGGGGGCCACAGATGCCTCCAGAAGGTTCTGTAGGGCGCGGTACCGGACGCCGTTAATACCAGTCGGTGGAATCACAGGGACAGCACACTGGTGGGAGCGGAACAGGGGCACGAGAGTCCGGGCGGGCCGTGGGCGAGGGGACAGTCTCTTCAGGACTGTGTCAAAGGGGGCACGAGGGTCCGGGTGGGCTGTGGGCGAGGGGACAGTCTCTTCAGGACTGTGTCAAAGGGGGCACGAGGGTCCGGGCGGGCCGTGGCGCGGGGACAGTCTCTTCAGGACTGTGTCAAAGGGGGGCACGAGGGTCCGGGCGGGCCGTGGGCGAGGGACAGTCTCTTCGGGACTGTGTCAAAGGTTCCGCCAGGGCGTGTCTCCAGATGCGAGGAGGGCGTGGGGAGTGTGGATGAGACATGTGTATAGCTAGACGCACCTGTCTACATCACTGTGTTTAAATGCACACGACCACGGTGCCGCGTCTCCCCCAACCACGTTCGAACCCCGTGAGTGGGATTAGTGCTTTGATAAAAGGGAACGGACCTGGCAGAGGCGCCCGCCCCTTCGCCCTGTGAGGACGCAACGTGAAGTCTGCGGCCTGGACGAGAGTCCTCGCCGGACTGTACCGACGCCCCGACGCCCAGCCTCCAGAACCGTGAGGAATAAATTGCTGGTTTATAGCCGAGACGGACTCCAAGAACAGCCATTTTCTGAACTGTTCATTGACGGGGTTGGTCTACTGGTCAGCGTCCCAGCAGCAAATCGTTTCCGACGTAGATGGTTCCAAGGTGTCTAGGGACGGGCCTGCCCGTCATTACGCCCGTCATCACGCCCCAAAGCGAGAAGAGAGCGGAGAACAGATTTCTGTCCTCTTCTCTTCTTCCTCATCTCTGCTCAGGGAGCCGGAGAGCTTGAGAGCCTGGGTGTGCAGTCCCCGGTGCCAGCCTCCTGGGGCGCAGGGCGGGGCAAAGACGGAGGAGATCGGTGTGGGGGGAGTGGGGGGCAGGGCAGGTGGAGGGTGATAGCACGAGTGAGTTGGTGAACAGCGAAGCTCCCGCCTGGCCCTAGCCACCCTCTCCTGCAGGGCACCCATCTAGGCAACCTTCACGGCATATGGTAGGTCCCTGTTCGTTCCTTGAACCTGTTACATAGTATGTCTAACAAGTTGTCTGTCCCATTAGCTGCTTGGATACAGCGTCGCATTTAATTGCAGCGCAGTGCCTGGCATGTAGAAGATCCTCGATAAATATTTCTTAAATACTGACCGAATGACTGCACCATTAATAAGAAAACGATGAGTGGAGATGAATCACCTTTTGGAGTGGGCCCTAGGAAACCTGTTGGACACACACTGGGCTTCTGAGAGGTTAATCGACCAGCTGAGTCCACTCAGCTGCTCGATGCCTTCGACAAATATTTATCGAGCACTCACGACGTACCAGGGGTGTTTACATTTGTCTGGGGACAAACACATCAACATACGTCCGCTGTGTAATCGCCCAGTGCTGCGGGGACGAATGTGGCAGAATCGGGGGACAGGACACTCTGGGGACAGGGTGCACCTTTCCAGCTCATGTGGTCAAGAATGGTCTCTGAATGGAGAGACCGTGCAGACAAGACCTGAGTTGGGGAGGGCAGGTCACGTGGCTCTCTGGGACGAGGCATTCCTGGTGGAGGAGGCTCGGAGGTGGGAACAAAGTGTGGGGCATTTGGGACGAAGCCAGGAGACCGGTATGGCTGGGGCCGAGGGAACTGCCACCAGTCCGGCTGGCTGGGGGTTCCAAAATGCCCAGCCAACCCCATCCTTCCCCGACGAGAGCCCTCCGGTGGCTTCTCACTGTCCTCGAAGTGCCCTGCCTGTGTCCCTGCGTGGCACCTTCTCTCCCTGCATTCCTATCACACTCGCAGCCCGGCTCCCCACCTCCGGGCCTTTGCCCTCGCTGTTCCCTCTGCCTGGGACAGTTGCCCAGTCGCTCCTCAGAATGGCCTCTCTAACTGCTCTTCCACAGAAGACTGTCCGGGTGCTCTCATCTGTCACGTCACCATTTTTATTTCCCTCACCGTTGACTATATTCTCTCTCATTCCCTGGGTTACACGTTTGTCTGCTAGGGTTTATGTGCCCCTGTCCCACCACGAGCTTCCTGAAGGCAGAGACGTCATCATTTTTATTCCCAAAGGGTCTCCCGTGCGGGAACGGTGCCCCTGGCACGTAGTCGGTCCCTAGTACATATTTACTGCAGAATGAATGAATGAATGAATGAATGAGCGAGTAAACTTTGTTTGAGACCCCAGAGCAGAACTGCGAAGAACACATTCTTCCTCTCCTCAGTCTTTTGACTCGTAGGTTTTCTTGTGAGACCTCGGGCTTCTCTCAGGGTGGGGCTGGGGGTGGGGGTGGGTTTCCAGCAAACATACTGACAGCAGGAATCAGAAGAGCAGAGCCATGGGGTCCCAGAGAGAATTTGGGAAGATGTCTCTTGCACTTAACCCGTCCTTTTCTTTCTTTTTTTTTTTCCCAAAAATATTTGCTCCAGAAGTTCTCCTCAGGAGCTTCCTGAGCCCTGGGGGCACCCCCAAGGACCGGTTCTCAGCCGCACAGTGGAATCCACGTAGCGCCCCACCCCCTGCTGAGTCATTTTCTCTTTTACCAAACAAAGGCTGAGCAGGGAACTGGCTGCTGGAAGAGCCCAGAGCTGCCGGCAAGGCCGTGCTCCCAACCTGGGGGCCTTTGAGACATACAGGTCCTCTCACCTCCGGAGAGGGGCTTCGAACATCTACGGACACTTTCTACGATGTTTCCACCTTTTTCTCCCTCTCTATCTAACTACTTAGGTTATTTTAAAAACAACTCCTGGGTTGTCCTCTATGCCCGGTTTTACGCTCACTGCTCTGTGAAGTCGTCTAAGTGTATGGTATTACATCTGCTGTAAGACTCTTTACAAGGCTTAGCTGTAACAATGAAGGCCATTCCCTCCGGCACTACCCAGGGCTGTCCCTGCCCCGCCAGCCAGCGATAGGAGCGCCTTCTTTAGCCAACACTGTACTGGAATCTGGTTCTAGAGCTGGCGAGGGGCCTGGGAACCTCCCGAGGCAGGTACTAAGTGTTTCCATTTTCATGCACGTGGTCTGAGAAGCACACTCTGAGGTCCCTATCCTAGGCTCCAGACTTGGTTTTGTGTGAGGAGTTGTGTGTATGCATGTGTCCCTGCATGCATGCATGCGTGTGTGTGTGTGTGTGTTGTGTGTGTGTGTGTACAGTCCACGTCCAGGCAGGTTTTCAATGTCCGATAAACGAGGCCCCATCAGAACACGGTTCCAAAAACCTGCCATCATCACATCACCTTATTGCTTTCTATCATGATGGCTTTTCTTTCCTTTGAATCTTCTGATGGGGCCGCGTTTGTAGATGGGACAAGCATGTTTCCTGTCCTCACCTTACAGAGGAGGACGCGGAGGCGGAAGATAAATGGCTTGGTCAGGTTCGTTTCGCAAGGCCTCTGCAGTCAACAGTTTCCCCTCTGCTCTTGGTGGCTATGTAGTGACATGCTACGTAGAGGAAGGAGGTATTGGGAAGGAATGACTCAGAAAATTTGCCCTACAATGGAAGTATGAGAGAGAGAGAGAGAGAGAAGACGAGAGAGAGGAGAGAAAAAAAGACACATGTTACACACGAGGCGTTTGATCACCTGGTGTCCAGGTGCTATATTCCAAGGTAGGTGAAATACCAAGAAACCACATGTGCTAAGAAAAAAAAGTACTGGGATCGAGACGGGCCTCAGTCGGCGCCTCCTCGCGGCCCCCGACTCTCTGTGTTTGGCAGCACAGCTCATCCTGGGTCCGCAGACGCCTCGTCCAGAGAGGAGCCAGCATTTACTCACCATCTCTGTTTTGGAAGTAATTAATCTCTGAATGTATGAGCCGCTCTGCGGTGGAAAGCACACGCTGACACTTTTGTGTAAACACCCAGCTTAGCATATTGACAAACTGGTGGCTGTTACTTTGATCCCAGGCTGCCTGCCCTGAACAGGCAAGCGGGGCGGGGGTGGGGGGTTTCGGGCCGCCCCACCAGGCATAAAGGCCGCTCTAATCCCTTCTCCACTCGGCTCAGATCCATATTTAGAATTCGGAGTCTTTATTTTAGATCCACTTAAGCTCTGCTTGGGGTTTGTTTAGTAACCTCCTTCCTCTTCACGCTCACCAGTGACTCCTAACTTAGTTTTCTCAGCAAGGCGTGCAGCGAAATTCCAAAGTAGCAAATGACCTGAATGAAAACCCTTAAACTCACATAGATTTAATCACTGCGGCAAATTGGAACCATTTGTGGTCAGGTTTTGATGGCGATCTATAAAGATTTCCCCACACCACCTCCTCCTTCACTTTCTTTTTAAGTGGCTTAGTTAAGGTTAGTGAGAAAGGACGCATCCATGCCAAGGGCCATGGAGTCGGGGGGCGGGGGGGGGAAGGGACTTAAATTGTTTCTTTCAGCTCTGGGGAACATCTGCAGTCACCTGAGTATCTTCCAAAGTCACAAGGAGCAGACAGTGGTGGCAGCCAGCGACTCTTCCACACATCTCGGTGGCCAGGGCCCAGCCACGTTCATTCAGTGCCATGCGTTTCTGGTGGAGATTTGGGGTCTTTTTAGGAAAATATTGTGTTTTGTGCCCTGTGTCACCTCTAGTGACCCTCACGAGGCAAGAGAAAGGTCAGGACATGTTTTTCACGAACAAAGAAGGCGCCGACTCCGATACGTTACGATTTCTCCCCACGCAAACCGAACGGATGAGCTTTAATGGAGACGCGGATCCGGGACTCAGGCTGACCCAGGGAGCACCGTGAGGGCGTCAGATCTGTTTCTGATAAAGTCGACACTGAGGTTTTGAAGAATGAATCAGAAAGGAAGTTCAGTCCCATTTCAGGCTGGGGCTGGACGAAATAGAAGGCTCGTCTGCAATCAAAGGGAAGCCTTTCTCCAAATCTCGCCGCGGCTCTACGGCGTTTTTAGAAATTTCTGGAGTCGGGATGGCTCCCAACCATCGGTTTGTGGGGTTCTGTTTGGGTTTCTCGAGAGCCGATGGGAAAGCGAATGCACCACAACGGCAGCACCAAATTTCGCTCTGCACCTTATGGAAAAAGTTACCCAACAGCGTCCCCCCCCCCACCTCTTTTCTGTCTCCATCTCTCGTTTCTAGGATTATAGTTGGGGAGAAAATTCAGGCTGAAAGAAATTTGATATTTATTTTCTGTGAACTTTAATAAAGAAAGTGGTGGGTTGGGGACGTGTTTTTTTTTTTTTTTTTAAGGCCCCTTGGACAAGTCAAGTTTTAATTTTTTTTTTTTTAATGGCACTTTTTGGCATAAAGCTGCCGGTATGTGATTTATGGAGCTGCTAAGAGGCTGTGGTGAGTGCTGTTCCCGGCAGGTTGGCCAGAGACTTTGAAGAGGTTTTCGACGCTGGGAGCCTGCTCTTCCCAGGACCCGGGTTCGCCCAGGCAGGCCTTTTAAAATGTTTAGTGCCGAGCCTGCCTTGAAGTCCCTGTTTGTTTGGGTTTGCGGAATCCCCTTTCCTTTCTTCAACATTCTCAGATGTCCCTGGTTTAGGCCGAATGATCAGCTATAATCCACTCCAGCCCCGAGCAGGAATAGTCCACTTTGCTCACAAGCACATAACATAACGTCAGCCCCCAGGGCCTTCGCTGTGAAATGGAATCCCAGACACTCGGAGATGTCCTGGGAGATAAGCGCGGCCCTAATCCCAGGGTCACCATCGCCCCGCAAGAGCAGGAGTTCACCTATACGTCACGACGTTGTTATCAGCCGGGGACCCTGAGCAGCCAGAACTCACTGCATTTTCCACAGGGCTCGGTGATGTTAAGGAAACACCCTCCAGTATGTGGTGTTATTTTAGGCTGAAACAAAAGTCGACATGAATAGCTGGGGGCGAACAGAGGGGACATTGTTCTCTCTGTGGGCCGGTGCTCAGAACTGGCCTGAAACTGGAATCCGACAAACAGAGAAGTGAATGCCATCACGTACAAATGGGCTATCGAGTGTCCGGCGGGATCAACTGAGCACAGAGGGCGGCCAGGCCGGGGATTTTGCCATTCCCTGGGTCATGGGAAGTTTGGTTTCCAGAGCAGAGGCCAAAAGCGCCACCTGACTTCTGACTGTGTGATGGCTGACTGGGAGAGGAAGCCACCTGCCTGTGAGAGGAGAGGAGGACGTAAACACCATCCCGCTAAAGGACTGTCCCATTTCATATTCCCAGCCGTCCTCTGAGGCCGGTGCTGTCACTTGCCCCTTGTACAGAGGAGGAAACTGAGCCAGAGGACGGTTGGCCTGCCTGAGGTCACGCTGCTGCCGTGGGGAAGAACCAGGTTTCGAGCCAGGAGCTCTGGCTCCGGAGCCCACGCCCCCTTCCAGCTTTGTCCCATCATTTCGTCTCCTTTTCACTGACCTTGTGTTTCTCACTCATGGCGTCTGAGGAAGACAGCAGAGGCTGTCAGGCCAAGAGCCCTTAGCTCCTCCCACGGCAGCACAAGCCGGTGGCCCGACTTTGCCTGCCAACATCGGCACCTTTTTCTGCCCGGGGGAGTCTGCTCTGCCCATTTGCACGACAGGCCCGGAGTGCCAGGAAATCAGCATCCGCGCAGACTGCTGACGGCCAGTGTCTAAACACCCCAGCTCCCTGGCCGCTCCGGCGGGGGCATATTCTGTGAAGGTCCAGAGCTCCTCAGTGGCAATGAGCTTCTGCGGCCCCGGCGGAGACTTGCTGGAAGATGCGCGCCTTATGGTCGTCTTAAGTCAATATATTATATTTAAAGCAGCTTTTAATCATTCGTTCTTTATTGAAGAGTTTCTTTTCCCAGATACCTGACAGGGGGTCGGAGCCTCGGCTCCCTTCCCCTCAGCATCTTGCCTAGAGTTGGGCATAAACTAGCTTCTCCATCAGGATCGGATGAAGACCTTTGGAGGTTGTTTCAGAGACTAGTCAGCCATTTATCAAACCTATGACCTCCTTCTAGACGATACTTCACCAAGGTGTGTCATGTGACTGAGTTTTAGCCAATGGAATTTGAGCAGATGGAATTCAGCCCAACCCGGGAACACCTCCCCAAAGCGATGTTCCGTGCTTTTCCCTTCTGCAGATCATGGCAATGAATGTGGTAGCTTTGGGAGCCACGTATTAAATATAGAAGAGCACCCGCACAAAAAGCCTGGGCCCCTGAATCACCACGTGGAAGAGAGCCATGCACTGATAGGAGCACCCCTATAGCAGACTTTAGGGAAGTAATTTTCTTCTGTGTTTGGACCAACATACATTTTGGGGGTTGGTTTGTTACAGCAGTTGATATGACCATAATTAATACTGAGGTTCTAGGCACCGACAAGAGTTAATTTCTTCCGCCATATGTAAACTAAGTATTAGACATCTCCATCAAAATTCCAAACATTCTGCATGATAAAATTTTTATTTAAAAAAATCAAATCGCAAAGCCTCACTTTTGGGGGGTGGGAGTGGGAACTGGATCATGACTAGCTTTATTGGTGCATGTGTATTCTGCCTCTTAGGTAACCCCACAGGCTGTCTTTCTGGAAAATTTTGTCTAACAGGCTGCTACATGACCACCTGCTCCATCCAAGGACCTCAAGAGGCGTGAGTAGATGGGTTTATCAAAGTTCGAGAGCACTGCTATTTCCTTCAGATCATCAGGCAGGCACTCTTTCCCTCCTATGGGGTCCGGTAGGATAGAGATGGATCGTTGGATTGAGGGATGAGACTCCACTGATCCCTCTGACCTGCCTTTCAGCTTCAAACTTTTGGAAATGTTCTCCGAGGCATCATAAAAACCCAAAGACAAACGCAGACAAACCACCACCAGAAGGCGCCTCCCCTCCAGCCACCTATGGCGGGTGGGGGGCGGGGCGGGGGAGGTGGTGGTGGCTCGGAGTGTTGGACAAGTCATGGTTTCTGGAACCAGGCGGATCAGGGTTTGACACCTGCATCTGTGCTCGTATTATTCCCCTTCTAGGGATGATAGAGAGAGGGACCGGTTCCTGAACCTGCCTCTTGGCCCTGAGTCAGGATCTCCTTGGCACAGTGAGATAGATGTGGCCCCTTCTAAAGTAATGGCCTCGGCAGAGAGTGCCACGTGGTGAGGAAAACATGGGCCTTGCCAGGTTTGAAAAGCACTCTGCCTCCACGGAAGTTTGCGTAGCCGCTCTGTGCCCGTTCCTTCATGTGTGACTCGCGACTGAGTCGTAGCTTCCATCGAGGGCCCTTTGTGAGGCTGAGCTGAGAAAACATTTGTAAAACTGGAGACAGCGCCTGCGCATAGTACTGTTCTTCCTGTGTTTACATTGGCGTTCCGGGGCTTAGGGAACTCCATCCCTGCTTCCCTGTGGTGGGCAGCTCTTTTGGTTGGTGTCCCACAGAAGGGGCAGGCAACAGTGGTCCAAAGATGTGTGTAAAACCTGGCCTGTGAGGAGAATGGCCATCCGGGGGGACTCACCTGGAGGCCTTTGCGGTCTCAGAAGATGACAAGTCAGCACCCCTTGGCCTCTGAGCAGATCCCATGATGCTCTGTCCTTGGGATGGGCCTCCATCAGAGAAGGGACTGGGCCCTTGATGGAACCCTCCTTCCACATGCAAAGTGACGACTGAGTGCGAGAGAGAGAAGCCCTTTGCTGATTGCTGGGCTCACGGATGCCGTTTCAGGAAGGGCGCTAAGGCAGACCCGGGGGTTCTGGTATAGGTTGATCGCCCCGGTGGGAGGAAACATGGCATCCCTCATGGGCAGGGACTTGACCTTTAGAGCCAGACACGCCGGGCTATGCATCCCGCTCAGCCCCTTAAAAGTCTCTAGCCCTCTCTTCCTCAATGTCCTCGACTGTAAAATGGGACTGTTGTCGGCACTTGTGGGAGTGTCGTGAGGACTGAGAGGGATAATGATGTGCATATAAACACTTGGCATAGTGGAATCACCCAACATAGTTCTGAAAACATTTTTCCCTCAAAATATAAAATAGGCACAGGACTTAAAAGACTCCAGCGGTATGAAAGGTTATGCACTGAAAAGTAACTCCGTCTCCCACCCTTGACCCCAGACCCACAGTGTGTCTTCAGAGGAAGCTGGTTATCAGTGTCTTGTGTAAACTGCCAAAGATATTCTTCATACACGCCAGTATGGAAATTACATACACGTAGATATGACTTACGTACATAAATATTACAAAAATGGAAATATCATATGCTTCGACCTCAACGTGTACGTGTGTGCGTGTGCATAAATGATGAGAGCTGATGATACACACTGTCCTACGTCTTATTTATTTTCAGTTTTTTTAACCTAATCATGTATCTTGGAAGCCATTCTGTGTCAGTTCCTATGGATGTGTCTCAGTCTTTTTAATAGGCGTGTAGTATCCCATCCCGAAGATAGACCTTGATGAAACCTTAATTTGTTTAACTAGCTGCCTCTTGATGGACAATGCCTGGTTTTTCAGCCCATTTATGGAGAAGAAAGGGAAAGCTCTGCCCTCGGGCATCCTCCATGCCCTGACCGGCCAGCCTCCCAGCCTCCAGCACCTGTTAATTCCTTCTGTGTGCAACTCCCTGGGGTGCATATTTTTCTCACTGCGACAGTGCTCTACCAAGTTTTGGGCTCCTGCTCTCGGCCTAAACATGTCTTAGATCTCTTCATAACTCAGCTTGTAAGTCGAGGCCCCTTAATTTGGCCCACAGGACTCTTTAACGCCTTTAAACCCCGTTAAAGCCATGTAATGAGTTTCCCCTTGCTGTGCTCCTGGCCGTGAAAGCTGAGAGTCCGGGCCCAGGCCTCCCACCTGTTCCAGAGATTAGGCTGCGCTGGAGAGGCCGTGGGGCCGGAGGCCAAGGGGCGGGGGCCGGTGGGAGCCCTGCGGTCAGCCACACAAGCAGGCCTCCTGGCTGGCATGGGTGCGTGGGTGCTCACCAGCCTTGGGCGTCAGGGCCTTGGGTCAGTTGGGGCAGTTTCTGCTCTCAGACCTCGCACAGCATGCGGAGGAGTGTGGGGGCCGCTTTGCCTGGGCCAGGCAGTGGCTGGCTGAGCTGGGAGCCACATGCTCCAGGTGGGGCAGAGAGGGCTTCTTCTCTTGAGGGAACCCGGAGGCACAGGGCTGCCTGTCTAATAAGACTTCCAAAAATGCTGTCCTCGACATGTCAGTGCCTGCTCTGGAATCTTCTTTCCATGACTGTCCATTGTGTAAGCAATGTCTGCTGGCTTATATGCTTGCTTCTGGAGACATCTATATTTCTCCCTCTCATGCTCAGTCTACATGAGTCAAAGGGGGCTACCTCTGCACCTTCCTCTTCCAAGTCTGGGCAGGTGACCTGGGATTAGCTAGTTAGCCAATCAGAGCATTCAAGGTCACAACCCATAGTGGTTGGTTCGGGGAGAGCCCCCAGTGATTGGCTGAAGGATGGACATGGGACCCAGGTCTGGAAAATCAGGATGTTTAATCCCTTGGCCACAGTAACTGCTTAGAGATGGGCATGTGATTCAATGGCAGTTCAAAGAGGTTCAATCCCAGAACTCTGGCGGGAATGAGTAGGAAAGCAATGCATTCTTCTCATGGGGTTAGTGGAGGGGAGAATGCCGACTTGAGTGCCGTTTACCATGTTTAATTTAGGGGTCTGCTTCTCAACCTTTCGGGACTAGAAGCTCAGTTTTGTGGGCACAGTGAGGGTGAGACAGACTCACATTAACAAGCATGGAGTCCGATGGATAAACTGGAGTGCTAATGGCAATCGAAGTACTGCTCTGTGTGAGCATGGCGTGGCAGACAAAGCGGGGCCCGCCGCCCCGGGCGAGAACCCGTGGGCGACCGTATCCTGACAGGAAGGCTGCTTTGCAAAGTATACGGTAGGAAGAAAGGAAAGGGCCTTGGAATCACATCTCGGCGAATCTGAGGCCTCTCACCTCCCCCCCACCAGGGAGGACCTTCCACAGGGGAACATGGTGTTCAAGTCCACCTAGCCGTGACATCTCCTCTGGACCCCCAACTTGTGACAGCCTACGTTTTCTTTTTCTGTCGTGTCAGTCACCTTGGCCCAAATTTCAGTCACTGTGTTGGGAGATCATTCTCCAGGGGAGTCTCTCACATGTCTCTCTGCATGTTTTGCAAGGGAGATACTGACTGACTTCTGTTCTCTTTGCAAGGATGTTTGTGTAACGAATGGCTTTGGAAGATGGGGACAGTGTCACCCCCAGAATGAAAGGCAGGTGTGCTTACCACTCATTTTAAAGATTCCAGTTCCTTAAACTTGGGGTTTCTCTCTACAATGCAACCTCCCTGCATGGACAGGTAACCACCTAACAAATCGATGTCATCTCCGTGGGATTGGGGTCAATGCGGACTGTTGCGGACATGCTGTTCTCTGTGCCATGCGTAACGACATTGTCTCTGATCCAGAAGTCGTGTCTTCTGCCAGCATCCATGGGCCTAGCAAGCTCACTTGTTCATGTGCAAGTTGCGTAACACCTCAGATCATTTCTAGCTCCTGAGAATTCCCATCCAGCCTTTCCGATTTTTGCCATACTTACATAACACCAGCACAGTTCCAAAACTATAGGAACAGAAACAGATCATTGGTTGCCAGGGGCTGGGGGTGGTGGAGGGTTGACCTCAAGGGGCATTGACAAGTAGAAACGTTCTATATCTTCATTGCAATGGTATTACACAACTATATGTGTTTTTCAGAGCTCATGGAACTATACGCCAAAAAGGGTGAATTTTACTGCATGTGAATTTGGCCTCGATAAACTTGACTTTGAAAGAAAAGTAAGAGTCAACATCATGAAATTCTTCCCAGAGAGCTTTGCTCACCCAAGGCCAGGGCCTGTGGTCTGTTCTCTCTTTGCCAAAAAAGGAGAGAGATGACCCCCCTCCCTAGAAGCCATGTTAAAGGTATACTAGCACCAAGCCAAGAGTTTCTCCTCGTCTTCCTTCGAAGGCCTCAAAGACGTGGGAAGGAGTGCCTCTCCCTCACCCACGTGATTCAGTGTTAGGGAAAGCTGTGTCCCCAATCAGCCGGAACCATTCTGTACCGCCTGGGACAACCGTGTCACAGTTGGGAAATGTGCTTCTGAGCTGCCATGCCTTCTCGTTCCTCTGCACTCACTACATTTCCAACACCTCCAGGCCTGTCTGCTAGAAATCACTCCCGGTATTTGGACAAGTGTTGGGCATTCCCAAATTCTCCCGCCCCCCCTTCCCCATCCCCCTTCCCCCAACCCTGCACGCTGGCCATCCGCGGCTGCGCCAGAGAGCGCCCCGCCTACGCGTGGTCTGTAGAGGGTCTACTTCAACCTCCGCGCTACCTGACCTTGGTCAGTGCCAAGTTCTTGGGGGCATTCCACTGTCACTTAAACGACCCCTTCAGGCAAAGAAACGACATACACCTGAGCCTCTGCCGTCCCCTCTATCTCCTGCTGCTGCTCCACCTCTGCCCCTGTCTACTTGGGCTTCCTCCTCCCCACCTCGCCCCGACCCCTCCACCTGTCCATCTGCCAGGCTCAGCACCATCCCGCGAGAACTCAGCACCATCCCGCGAGAACTCAGCACCATCCCGCGAGAACTCAGCACCATCCCACGAGAACTCAAAGACCGCAGTGGGGGCACGTGGCGGCCATCATTCGCTAGAGGGTGTGATAAATGCTGTTGTATTTTTTCTTGCCGGCTTTTCTATTTTTCCTGCCATAAGCCCGGAGCAGGGACAGCTTTGTGGCTGCGTCAGTGCCAAGTAGTACCATAAACGTCATCATCGTGGCTGTTGCGCTGCTGGCGTTGCAGCCTAAGCTCAGTCCAGCCTCGCAGGGCTCTGCAGCAGTCGCCATAATAACTTAGATGATTCACTGCTGTCCGCCCATTGTGCTCTTTTCAAGGCCAGCAATGTCCATTTACAGGAGGAGCTAAACACAGGTATTTCCGAGGTCTTCCTTGGAGGAATTTCTCAAGCCCTCAGCCACCTGTTCTCTCTTAATGAGACCGCCTGGCCTCGCCCTGCCCGCCTTTCCTGCTAAAACCTGGCCTTGCAACCAAGTCGTTGAGAATGAACTAAGGGTTTGGTTCCCTCTTTAGTCAAGAGAGATGCCTGGTGCCATGTGTACCTCATTTTTGACCCTATCCAGTGCCTAGCATTGTAGGAGACCTTCAAGAAATGTCTTTTCTGAGTTTTTTTTTTTTTCTTTCACATTTCGGCCATCCAAATGGATAGAAGAGCAGCCAAGAAGAAGAACAGTTCTCAATCTGGGACAATTTTGCCCTCCCTGCTGCCCGGAGACATTTGGCCATGTCTGAGAACATGTTTGGTTGTCACAAGCAGGGGAGAGCCACTGGCGTCTAGTGGACAGAGGCCAGGGATATCATGAAACATCCTCCAACGCACAGGACACTCTACCACAGAGGATTATCTGGCTCCACATGGCAACAGCGCCAGGGTGGAGAAAGGCTGGGTTAGAAGATGCCACACCACCCTCATCTCGCCCTGGCTTGATTCGTGTTGGCATGTGCTGGAGCTCAGGGAAGCCCGTGGACAGTTTTTGAAGCCCCAGAATGATTGACATTTTACTGCCTGGATTTTATGTGAACGGCTGCTAATGAACCCGGCCTGCCTTGATGACTCTGCAGAGGGCACCATTCAAACGAACCAATTATGAAGGATTTTTTAATGTAAACTTTTAACCAGGTAGCCTGAGGGCTTGCTGAGCATAAAAGTACAATTCAGAAAACATGAGGTTTCCCGAGGTTCTGGGAGGCCCCGGCAGGATCGATGCAGGCACTACAGTACCAGGACTGACAACACAGTTTTCCGAAGTCAGTGAGAAGTGTGGCCATCGTGTAACCCCAAGCCTGTCCCCAGCAGAGTGGGTCAGAGGGCGTCTTCTCTGGCCCCTGGGGGCAGCGGATCTGGACGTCCCTGGCACACACTCGCAGGCTGCCTGCTGCCCAAGCCCGTCCACTGAAGCCACTGCCTCCCAGTGACTTGCTGACTCGTAGCTCCGTTAGCCAGGACGCTGGGGCCATAAGTAACATGACGATTCATTCACTCTTCCCCTTGGCCCGCGTCCACTCTGACACCTTATGTGTCGTCCACCGGATGCCAGAGCTCAGCTCTGTCTGGGCGATGTAAAGGCTCAAGGCCAGCCTTTGAATTTTCTTGTTTCTCATCTCTCTCCAACTCCGACTTTCTCTAAAACAGGGTGCTGACCAAGAAAGGCACTTCCTCTTGCGGGTTTGCTAAAAATGCGCTCACCTGTGCTTCCGGTAATGCTGTTTCTTCCAGTTCTCCGCATGTCTGGGCTTCTCCTGTAGAACTACCCGCTTCTTTCTGCCATTTGGTCCGATACGTTGCATCCCCCCAGGCTGTTCGCTCAGCAGGCCGATGTCACACGACGTGGACAGGGCGCTGGTGAGGACCTAAATGAATTTCAGACCTGGCACTAAACTCATAGCCTTGAATATTTTCGGTGGCCTTTAAAAAGTCTTATTATTTATCTGTTTTTCTCTTAGCAGTAGAACCATTCAGTAATTCAACAAATATTTATCGGACATCTCAGTGCGCCAAGTGTCATTCCAGCCCCAGGGGACAGAACTCTGGACAAAACGAGGAAGATCCCTGTTCTTCTGGAGCTTACATTGCAATGAGGGAAAGCCAACGATAAACAAGTAAAGAGCGTGTAACATCAGGTGGCAATGAATGTGTCGAAAAAGAAAACAAGAAGCAGGATCAAGGGCGAGAGCATGACAATGGTGAAGGTTCTTCACGTGGGGTGCCAGGGGAGACTATAACAAGGTGAGCAGAGATCTTTTTTGAGTTGAATCTTCCTTGGCGCTCCCATATGTAAAGTAATTAATAGGAGAGCTGTTCTAGGGGGGTAGAGAAAAACAGGAGAGACTGACACAGATAGGGTAGAAGAGGGGCTGAAAAGGTGTCATTTCCACTGAGGGCTCAAAGGGAGAAGGAGCTAAGATATGGAAAAGAATCCTATTTTTAAAATGACGATGAAATAACTGAACGTGGCAAATAGAATTCAAACAGTACACAAAATATGGGGAGCATGTATCCTAATCTCGTAGAAACTGGTCTCCTGGTTCCACTGCCCCAAAGGCGAACCCCACTTCCCAATTTTGTGTCCTTCTTTCATAAATAGTTTATATTTTAAAATGTTTATTGTTTTGTAATCTCTGTCTCTGTTGCCTTTTAAAATACCAATAGTAAACATTATTCCATTCTGCACCTTAATTTTTTTCATTTACCAATATTCCTTGGAGAGTTTTCTGTATTTTCTTGTAAAGATTCTTTCATTCTTGTGATGGTTAATGTGGTATTATTACACTGTGAAACTTGCTTTCACTTGCGAAGCCCGTCTCTTATTGCTTCTATTAAATGGTTTCCCGAATACTTTCAACATCCATTTGCAGAGGTGTGACTCTGTGTATTGGATAAGTATTAATGGAAAGAAACACATTTATTAAATATATTAATTGAATGTATCCACTAGACAAATACTTGGAAGTAGAGCTGCTAGGTCAAAGAGGATGTGCGCTTTTCATTCTGATGCCTATTGCTATTTGCCGTAAAAGGGATTATACCAATTCATATTCCCTACACCTGTCCCAGGAATCTCAACAGTGCGTTTCAAATGTTTTGATCTCTCTTTGCCAACTGATTGGTGAAAAACACGCAGTTGGTTTTAATCCGCATTCTATTAACTCTCAATGAGTTTGAATACCGTCGACATTGTCTAAAACAGCCCGTGTGTTTCGCGTCCTGTTAAGCCTAGTTTCAGAAACAAGCGGAGACACCTATTAGAGATCTGAGAGATATCAAGGAGGCATCTGGGATACGAGGCCGAGATCAGGGGTTTTTCTGGCGGGGCTTTAATTCTGCAAGTCAGTGGTTCATAGGTGGTATTTGCAACCCTGGAAAGAATGAGCTCACCGAAGGAGAAAATGACCAAAGTGGAAGGAAGAGGGCCGAGGCCTGGACCTAGGGGCCTTCCTCCATCTAGGCGTTGGGTGCAGAAAGGTCAACCAAGGACTTAAGAACAGCAGTCAGAGAGAGGAGACGTTTGAAGAAGCCGCTGAGAAACAAATGGCTCAGAAAGGACCAAGAGGCCCACTGAGAAGCCAGGTAAGAGAAGAAAGGGAGACGCTGTTGCATTTGACAACACGGAGCGCTGAGAAGCTTGCCAGGAGTTGCGGTGGAGTGATGGCAAAGTCCCGTTGGACTTGGTTGATCGCTTCTCGGCCTCTTGGCTAAGATCAGGTGAAGTTGGACTTGGTGGAAGAAGCAGAGGCAGGGCTTGCAAGATCTTTTGCCAAGATGGGAATGAGAAATACGGGAACGTAGTTGGGTACGGATGAGGGATCAAGGGAAGTTTTGGTTTGGTTTGGTTTGGTTTGGTGTTTGGAGATAGGAAATGCTGAGGACGCGCCATTGCAGGCGAGAATGACCGGGGGGGGGGGTTGGTGTGAGCGCGTGTGTGTAGCAGGAAGGACAGACTCCTCAAGGGGAGACAATTCAGGACACGCGTGAAAGGTGGGAGGAAGGACACATCTCCTGCTATGTCCTTTCTCTGTGAAAGAGAGCGGAGGTTGAATGCAGGCAGCTTTGTGGTTTGGGGGGTGCAACAGAGAGCATGCGTTTGTCATTTCTGTTTCCTCTGTGAAGAGTGAGGCAGGGCTGTCATCCCAGGGTGTGGGGAGAGGAGCGATGCAAATCGATGAGCAAGAGGAAAGCATGAGGTAGGCACCTCTCTGAGCAGGACACGGCTTCTGGAAAGAGCTGTGAGAGAGGTGCCCAGGCTAGTTTTAATGCCCCTTGGAGCCCTGCCGAGCTCACGTCAGGCAGCTCTGCAGCGAGCAGTAAATCCGGCCCAGTCGAAGGCTTTGGTTGCCCAGAGTGGTTAATTTTGAGGTGTCTGATCTCGACACTGTTCCGGAGTTATTTATGTCTGAAATGATGAAAATTCCTCCCCCCTTTGGACGCAGAAAATGTGTGGGGAAGTGGCCAGAGTACCCGCCCGCGTCCCGGGTCAAGGGGATTACCTCTGTCACGGGCGTGTTTCGCGCCCCATCCATCTCCAGCCCAGACTCCCCAGCTCATGCTGTCAGGACGGGGCCCTGACCCTGCGAGGCCAGGTTCCGGTCTCTTCTCCTTCCGGCCTCCTTTTGCCGTCTACAGGCTGCAGACTGGCTCCCCTGAGCGTGGGGTGTGGTTTCCTACCTAAGCACACGCTCGCCACAGGGAGCAGTGTGTCCCCGCCCCACGGAGGCTCACGTGCATGTGGTTCTGTGTCACCCGTTCTGCGCTGACCAGATTCAGGATCCCATCTCTAGAAAATGCTACTCGAGAAGAGTACGGGAGGAGGGTGGCCGAGACCATCCCCACCCCCAGCTCTTCCACTGTGCCATTTGACAGAGCCCCTGATCGCACGCGTGCAGTTTAAATGAAAGAATGACTACAAAGTTGCACTCCTTCAAAGGCTATATTTCATGAGTCATCTCTCCATCCCCTGCTCTGTCCTCTGTCACCGAGGGTCCAGCATACAGCCTGGCACATGGCGGGCGCTCAATAGACATTTGGGGGGAATTAGGGGATGAACAGAAGGGCTCAATGTGTAAAAACCTACTACGTATGCCGTAACAGTTACAGTTAATCGGCGCTTAAAGGGTGCCAGGCCCTGTGCTAACACATCACGGGACGATGCCATTTATTCCTCACCGGAGGTGCGCGGAGCGCGCACATTCCGCAGGTGAGAACACAGCGGCCCTCACGGGCGTCTCCTGCCCGTCCGTGCTGGAGCCGGGGTTTGAACCTGGGGCTTCCTGGTTCCAGAGGCCCGACGGCGTCATACTGCGTGCGACAGCAGAGGGACCGGCTCGGAAGGTAACCCTGAAGCCTGGCGCAGGAAGCGTCCGGGGCCGAGTGCTGTTTACCTCCCGAGTTAAAAGCCGGCTCAGCGGAGCATCCCCGCGCCGGCCCTGAGGGAATA
This sequence comes from Eonycteris spelaea, assembly GCA_003508835.1. NCBI lineage: Eukaryota > Metazoa > Chordata > Mammalia > Chiroptera > Pteropodidae > Eonycteris > Eonycteris spelaea. The sequence continues at coordinate 2,841,607 of PUFA01000071.1, read as the reverse complement.
AACAAACCGCTCTCTGTTCCGGGGAAGAGGAGACCGAGCCCTGTGTGTGGACGGCCCCGGGGCCATCGGACGGTTTCGGACGCAGCCAGGTGGGCTCAGCCAACACTCGTCTGCCGCCGGCTCCATTCTCGAGGCCGGGTTCGAGGACGAGGCGGGCCGGCCGTGAGTGTGCCTTTCCGGCCGCCTCCCAGGTCAGCCAGAATTTGGACGGAGCAGGGCTTGGCGACGTCTGTTTCACTCTCTTCCCTGGCTGGTCGGGAGTGAGGACGAGCATGGTGCGGACGGCCGTGGCACATCCCATCCTGGCTCTCGCCCCGTGGGCCGTGCGCTAGTCTAAGGTGGGCATCAGACGAGGCAGCGGGAGCTGCGTGTCTCACGGAGACCCTGTGCCCAGCTTTAGGTCACTGGCCCCTCCAGGCTGGGTCGTCCCTCCTCCCACCCAGAAGACGGGGCAGTGGGAGCCGGCGGGGGCCTTCCTTCCTTCGCCGTCCTCTGAATTTTAGAGAATAAAGGGCGTTATCCCACGAAGCTGGGCTGTTTGCCAGGAAGAGCCGGGGGAGCTGACATCTGAACTTGGGTGCAGGGTGGTGCTGTGGTTCGAGATTCAGGAGGAGGCGGGACGAGCCTTACCCACCGGGGACCCACAGCCCCCCTTAGCCGGCGGGCGGGCCCTCTCATGCACTCCACTGGCTGGCTGCTTCTCGTTCTAATAAATTAAATCTGTTATATCATCACTGTTATATGCCTGAGACAAGCATTTCCAAGGCAGATTAGAAAGGAACTTAAGGGGATTAAAAGCTTCTCTTAGTGAAAAACAATGTTTCAGATGGGAAATCCATTTACCAATATGAATTTCAGCAGAAATGCATGTTTTCTTTAATGCAGTGCTACCGCGCAAAGAAAGCGGGGTTCCCCCCACGCCGCCCGTCCTCTGCTTTGCATAAGTTATAATGTGGATTCTGCTGAGCGTAGCCAGCCTCTCAGTGAGATTGATGGCTTCCATAAAGTGGCACGAAAACATTTCTCCTTTGTTCGTGCGGGAAAAGAAAAGTATCGAAAGCGTTCGGGGTATTAAAAGGGTGTCGGTTTGTCCTGGAAACCAGGGAAGCCTAGGAGCGAATGCGACGCCAGCGGACACGGGTTAATTGGCGGTGGAAACAGTCCATTCTCAGTTATCCGCGGCGGCGTATCCGCAAGAAGTTTAAAAAAGGGAGGGTGTGTGTTTTGGAGGGGGGCGGGAAGAGACTTCCTACTGCTTCCACTCCCCTGCCTGGCTGTCCATCGCTGTGTACACTCAGGGAATTGAAAGTCATTGTAATAACCTGGGTCCCATATATTTTGGAAGGTAAATTCTGCTGCGGCAGCTATAAAAATGTCACGGAAGACAGTCCAAAGCGTATGTGATTAATTCTTTTTCTATCACTCTGTGCCATCAGAAAGTTGACTTCAAATTGTAAGCTCGTTCCCCAAAGCCAACGTGGCACTCTCGGCTTTCGGAAGACTGCCGAGTCAGCCGGGAGTTCTCAGTTGCAGGGAGCTGGGCGGAGAAATCCTCTCTCCAGGAGGCTGGTGGGACATGGAGACCTGTTGGCCGGATCCATTTGAAGTCAGAACCCCGGGCAGAGAGAAAGGCCACGTGCTGCCGATTGGGTTTGGCCAGTTAGTGAGTGTTGATCTGTCCTCGGTGATTCTGGGGCGTCCCGGGGTGCCATGTGCACACCCTGCTGCCACTGTGCCTCACGGACCTGGGTATCTGTGACCAGGGCTGAGCCTTGGCCATATTGCAGAAAATCCCTCCCTCAGATTAAGTGACAACTCGGAGTGTGGAGAGAGCACCTTCGGTGGCCGAGGAATAGAACTGGGTTCGTGCTAGCTCAGGTCAGGGAAAGGTCTGTTGTAGGGGGACAATGGAACTGAGCTGGGGCTGGAGTTTGTCATGGAGCAAAGATCCCCCCTCCCTCCCTCCCTCCCTTCCTTCCTCCCTTCCTTCCTTCCTTCCTCCTCCCTTCCTCCTTCCTTCCTTCCTCTTTCTCTCTCTCTTTTTTCTTTTGCCTCCTTTTCCTCTTGCCTGCAGTGAGGCTGAGCCGGAGTCTCCCCACAGGCCCAGGTGGGAGCTCGCCAGCAGCCCGTCTTCCCACACCGGCCTCACGAAAAGGTGCGCCCCAGCTCTCATTCGTGAAGCCATGAGGCCACGATGTCCCTTGTGCAAAGCTCCCCAGGGCCCCCGCGTGTCTCCGTGCAAACCTCCCATTTTGTGTGCGCCGTCCCGTGCCGTGGCGGGTAGGAGGCTCTGCTTCTTAAAAGGACCAGCCGAATGTCTGGCGTTCACGTTCCTAATTTTCAGCCCTGATAAATAACAATATGTGCTGACGCTTACCAGTGCTAAGTAGGTGCCAGCCACCACGTTAGGCGCTTGCCACAGGAATAGTCTTTTAAGGCCTCTCGACAGCTCTGAGAGTCGGTGCCGTCCCCGTCCCCACGTACAGCCAGGAGAACGAAGCATGCCGTGGCGCAGCTTCCTTGCCGTGGGTCACACGGCTGCACCGTGGAAAAGCGGGACTTGAACCCAGGGCCTCTGGTGCTGGAGTCCATGCCGGTAACGACGGCAGGACGGGGCTTCGGTGACCGTTTAACTGGAGCTCTCGTGTGTGACTTCACCAAAAAGGGCTGTTTTCAGGTTGAAAATGCCAGTCTCCAGCCCAAGAAGCCAGCTCCCTACAGCCATACGGATGGAGGAGAAAACAGAGGATTAACAAAGTGCGTGTCGTCCGCAGCCGCCCGGGCCAGCGTCGATCGGGGTCTGTCCCCTGCCGCCCGGAACGCCCCCCCCGGCCACACAGACGCCCTCGCGCCCACGGCCCTGCTCCCCTGGGCCGCCGTCCGTTTTCCCGATCCCGCTGGAAAAACTGGCGCTAGAATTTTGCTCCATTTTAATTACACTTCCGAGCCCTTTGCTGTCAGCTGCCCTTCTGAAATTGTTTTAATTGAAGTTCCATGAATCCTGGCGAGTTCAGATGGAGTTCATCTCTAAGCCCATCCTGATTTCATTAAAGATTTGATCTTTCTTTTTTCACCAATAAAACATTTATTATCGTTATCTGTTTCGTAACCATTTTCTTTCTCCAAAAGGGTGAGGGTGGGGGGGAGAGGAGGATCAACCTCATCTTCACACCAATAAGACTAAGGGATCATCTGTTGGGTTTTCCCGGCACACGAGAGCCGTGGTGTTCACAAAATTAATAATTAATGAATTTTCTTCCTTTTAAATTAAGGCAATCCTCACACAAGAGGATTTTTAAACCCGCAGGTGAGGGTATTTATGAATTAACTGCACGTAGGGCTTAGGGAAAAATGATTTTCCTAAAGATAGGTGTTTGCGTTTTTTACGCCCCCTAGTTGAGACATCAGGGCCCTTTCGATGTCTGAAGCAGAGATGGCTCACTAACACGCCCCCCACCCCGCAACCTCCCACCAAGGGGCGGTAAATGATGGGAAACAAAGGTACAGATGAACCAAATAATGCAAAACTAAAACCGTGCGGCAAAGTAGCTTGTTGACCCCTGAGTGTTAATAATTAACAGTTAATTACTATTAAATCATCATCGCCCCGTCTTGGCTAGGATCACAATTTACGCCAGTCTGTGTTTGTGATTATCTGCTTTCCCACCGTGCTTAGCAAACCCGATACCTGCCTCCTGCTCCGGTGAGTTTGAGTCACGATGTTTTTGTTAAGACTTCGGCTGCAGCTCCTTCTAGATCTGTTTCATGTATGTAATATACTTAAAATGCACTAAATGACAGTTTATAATATCATTATCTACAGTTAAAGATATTATAACTTCAAAAATGAAGAGAAAGTGCAGCCATATGTGGAAATGGTCTATTTTGTGCCCTTTTCACCTCCCCCCCACCCCCAGAGTTTCAGCTGGACCAGACAGGCAACAGGACAAAAATCATAACGTCTGCAAAATCATTTTGTTCTTTTAGCCCGCAGTTGTCATGAAAGGAAGCTGAGTTATTTAGACAGTAAATAACAACTGAGGGCTAATTGATTTTGCTTTCTCTTCTTTTCCTTTATTTTGGTACCGGGTTCCAAATATGTTCTTTATTACATGGTTTGATAATTCAGGGATGGCTCAGCGACTCTCACTGCCCTGCCACTCCCCGCCCCTCCCCCAGCCCCCAAATAACATGGGAGTTGATTTAAAACTTCACTCTGAACAGCCCTGGGGTTACAAGGAACAGTGGGGACCGGAGTATGGATTAGGTTTAAAAGTAATAAAAAAAGTAAACCTGTTGGTTAGGTGAAAAATTCGCTATCAGATTCCTGAGTGCAGGGTTTCTTTTCATGTGCAAACGACACTAAATGAGGCATTTAATTCAACAAATCCAGAGTTCTGATCCGCCAGAAAACGAGACTGGGTCAGTTCAATTTGTAACAAACGATCTCCGTATGATCAAAGTCCCGAGCGCTGATTTCAACATGCTGCTTAAATTAGTCTAACACCAAAGTCTTTGGCTCCGAGACAGAATTTGGAATGCCTTACCAGAGAAATTCCTCTCACACATGGTTCTAATATCATGCCATGCCAGCTTTGCTTTTTAATGGGCTGACAAGGAGGCGCGGTGCTAACTTTCTGACTCCAGAAAGTTCTTGTGCTGTCACCCGCAAACCAGCTAGGATAATTTTTCCTTGGCTTCCTTATTAAAGACTGAATGAAGGGATTGTGCGGCTTTCTTAATGTCACTTGGTCTGTTTGCCATAAATTCAGGCGCTCACGATGAAAGCTGCACTTATATTTCTCTGGGAAATGGAATCAAGCAGAATGCACCCAGGTTCACAATAAATAACTAAGCGTGAGTTATTAAGTGAATTTCATATACCCGGGCCTTATTACATCAGCAGTTTCGATAATGGCTTCTGAAAAAAAAAAACATACATCTATGTGTTCCGTGGCCCAAGCGTGGAGGGACGGGGTAGGCAGAGGGCACGGAGGTGGACAGGCGGAGGCAGCGGGGGCGAGAATGGAATAGGTGGTATTTGAGAAATAATGTAATATTTACATTTTTGCATGCCGTTTGCCTTTTTAGCTCAGCGGGGAGACTCGCAGGCCTGTGGGCCAACATGACACGCATCGCTGCAGGCTTCCTGCCTGCGATTGTTTGTTTTCTTGCAGCAGGAAGACTTGGGGTTGTTTAGACTATGAGCCTAATTTTAGAGGATGATAATTATGTTGCTTCTAAACCACATATTTTCCAGAATTTGCTGCCCCATGAAAATAACTTGCATGTGTGTCCAGCCTGGCTGGCAGCCAGTCCGATGCCCATGGCCTTGGTTCTCCATGTCATCCTGGGGGACCCCCAGGGACCGGGGCAGGGTAGCGTGGTGTGGGAGAAAGGGCTTAGTTTGGGGAGGCAGGAGAGCGGAGTGCAGGCTCCCCCTCCACCATCCTGTTGAGTCTTGGTTGGATGAAATTTCCAGGGCAACTTCTCACAGAGCATCGCTCCCATTAAATGCTCTGTGGGGTGGCCCGGTCAGACGAGTCTGGGAATCTCTGCTAGCCACGTTCTCTCCTTTGTGATCGACACACACGTGGACCCATCATCCATGGTGGCTTCAGCTTAGCCCATCCTTCAGGGCTCCGATTCTCAAATACACTCTTCCTTCACGGCATACGTGTTGGTTGTGAAACAATTTGTTGGTGTTGGTGTGAGTGTCCACTTCAGACTAACTCCTTGAGAGCAGGAGTTCTCTGTTTTGGGATGAATCTTCAATGCTTAGCACAGTGCCTGCCGTGTGGTAGATGCTCAGTAATGATGTGATAAGTTACCAAGTGAAGGCCGGGTCCCTAAACTTTCATGAACATCCGAACCAACGGGGAGGATCTTGCTAAAATGCAGGTGCGGATTCAGGATGTCTGAAGTGGGGCCTGAGAGTCTGTATCTCTAATATGCTCCCAGGCAATGCTGATGCTGTTGCATTTTGAAGTTTAACTGCGTTTAATCCCCACATACATCAAACTCTGTGTCCCCTTCCCTGGTAAAACACCTGTAACATCTGTGAGCTGAGTCTCTTTATTCATGTATAAAACGAACTAAAGGATCCTCGCAACCTAAAACAGCAGTCTTTGGTAGTGTTGCACTGAAATTGTTACTGGGGTGGGGGGAAGGGCGCATCCCCCAGCCCATCATCTTATGAGGGGCATGCAAAGTTCACCGGGGACTTGGGGATGTCAAGAAGCCGGTGAATGCAGCCTGGCTGAGCTCGTTCAGACCCAGTCATGGCTCCCAGGGAGCCAGTTAAGTTTCCACTGGTCACAATTGGGGAGCTGCCTTCATCCCTTCTGAGCCGGGTGTGAGAGTTTGGAGTGATGGAACATTCCATGTGTTCTGAGCTCAGGACGATGCAGATGCAAGAAGGCAGGGGCAACATGGATAGCTCGGGCCTGGAGGGTATGACAAGGACAAGGAGAACATTAAAAAATACAAAGAACTTTGAAAATTCACTATTAAGCAAACAGAAATCATCCTTTTTGAACGTAAGCAAAGGATTTGAACATTGCCAGACAAGAGATATACAAATGGCAAATGAGCCTATGAAAAAATACCAGCATCATTTGTTATTAAGAATTGGCAAATGAAAATAACAACGTGATATCATACGCATCTATTCGATAAACTAAAATCCAAAAAACTGATGAGGATGTGGAGCAACGGGAACTCTCATTCACTGTGGAGGGAATGAAAACCGCCGGTCACTTTGAAAGACAGAGTGGTAGTTCTTACAAAAGTAAACATCTCCACCAGACCACCCAGAAATCAAACCCTTAGGTATTCACACAACTGGTCTGAAAACACATCTATACAAAAACCTGCCAGTCAACGTGTATGGCAGCTCTGTTCATAATGACCAGAAACTGGAGGCAACCAAGATGCCCCTTCAATAGGTGAATGAATAAACTGCGGTATGTCCATAAATGGAATACTATTCAGCAGTAAAATGAAATGGGCTATCAAGTCATGAAAAGGTACGGATGAATCTGGAATGTATTGTGAAGCTAAAGGAGCCAATCCAAAAAAGCTACATGCTGTATGATCTCAATGATATGCCATTCCAGAAAAGGCAAACCTATAGAGACAGTAAAATGATCAATGTATGCCAGGGGTTCGGGGCGGGGTGGGAGGAGGCCGAATAGACTGAGCACAGAGGATTTTTTAGCTCCGCGAAAGTCTTTGGAACGCTGCTGTGATGGTGAATACAAGATATGATGCATTTGCCAAAACCCAGCACAAAGAGTCAACCTTAACGTATATGTCTTACGAACTTTCAGGCAGTTGAGGGATCCCAAGATGGAATGCGGACTATGACAGGAATCGAACGCATTACCAATGTGTGAAACCATCCCGCTGAAAAGGATGGGGGAACGGAGCGCTGACCTCAGGAACGGTGGAAACGAGTGGAGACGGGAGGAACGGTAAGGCGCAGGCAAAGGAAGTGTGCGCACGTGCTCCCTCTAGGTGATCCAGTTGTCTCCCCACAGGGGTACACGTTACCAATCCCGAGATCCCAGTGTGCGCGCCCCTGAACTGAACAAGCAAGGACACGGATGCGGATGGCAGCAGCCGGAGTTTTCACACTGGGCTGCAGGTAAGCAAAGGGAGGAGGTTAGAATAAGCCGTGGGTAGTGGAGGAGAGTTGGAGGCCAGCGTGAATGCATGTCTAGCTTAATAAAGAAACATAGTTGCACGTCAAGGTTTTAGTACGCATATGCATACACACCCGTGTATAATCCCTTGCTCTGTCAGCGGAGAGGGCTTAGAAGTCATGACATCCCGGTTGTAGCGTGCACCCCAAGAGCCCAAATCTTGGTTTCTAACACCCTTCTGTGATAAAAGGAACCAAGCCTTGGAGAAATAGCTGTTTCCAGAATTCCAGGAATAGGGCATGAAATAAGCAAGATGAGCCTGAATGTCTTGCAGGGGCAGAAAATGAGGAGTGCTGAAAAACAAACACAATCAGAAAATCAAACCCATAACGATGGGACTCTGTCAGAGGGATCCAGGATCCAGCTGAAAGACTCTCAATGACCACAATAGAACATTTCCAGCAAACACTTAAAAAATGAATTATTTTTTATAACCCATAGTATATAACCTAACATATAAAATAAATATCCATGAGTCCATGCTGATTGGTTGGACTTATAAATAAATGATTGCTCATAATGAATAGTGGGGAGAATAGACCAATCTTCTGGGTAGAAGGATTCAACAGTAATTTATGTAGATTCTCTGCCCTCAAGGGGCAGGGAGCGAATCCGCCTGCCCCTTATGGGTGGCTGCACACAGTACCTTTCTTCCAAAGAAGAGGGTATGGAAAAGGAGACAAGAAAGAATAACTTTGCAGAGGAGAAACCTGATGAATACTACCACGGGCGAGTCGATCAAGGTCAATGCCAGTGACAAATCGTGTTGACAGTATTGCCTTTGATACGACGGGATGAGAATCACGCTTTGCCTCTGTGGTCGTCCTCTCCAAAACACGTTTCTTACATCCAAGCATGAGAAAACCATTAGACAAGTCCCAACTGAGGGGCGTTCTGTGAAAACATCTGATCGGTACTGCTCAGACCCGTCGAGGGCATCGAAAACAAACAAACAGATTCCCACACACTGATCCCAGCCAAGAGGAGCCTAAGGAGACACAATGGATACATGCAATATGGTAGTGGATGGGAACCTGGAACCGAAAAATAACATTAGGAAAAAAGTGAGAAAATCTCAATAAAGTTAATAAAGTTAATGTATCAGTATTGGTTCATTAACGATGGCAAATGTCCCATGCCAATGTAAGATGTTAATAATAGGGGAGATTGGGTGTAGAACATACAGAAACGCTAGCTTCAGAATAACTCTAAGTCTAAAATTAAAATGTATTAAAAGTTTATCATGCTAAAAAGACAGTACTTACCAATTGAACAGGCTCAGGAAGAACGGAGGTGAGCGGACCTAAGCTCCTACTGCGTGCCAGGCGCCGCCCTCACCTCCCTCTGCACCATGAGCTTCTTTCGTCTTTACAATAGCCCCGTGAGATTGGTAGTAGAATCCCAAATTTCCGGATGTGGAAAAGTATACGGTACGTGGCCAAGATCAGATGGCTACTGCGGGGAAGGGTAGAATTCTACAAAGCCTAGGGTCTTCCCCGTTTTCACCAACATGCGTGAGAGGTTGTCATGGCCCCTCCGGCCTCCCTTCTCGTGTCCTAGGACAGAGGGGTGTCTCTGCCCAGTGTCTGGAAGTTTTAGCCGTGACTTCCAGCAGAACACCCTCGAGGTGGGGAGCTCACGGAGGGGCAGAGTGGTGAGGAGCCCTTGGTCATGGTCGAGGTTGGGAGTTTCCTGGCCACGTAGGAAGGGCCTTTCTGCATTGAAGCTCCTGTCTGCTCAGCACGCAGACGCTGCCGAGGAGAGCTCTGGGCAGGGAGGCCATTTGAGTGCCTCCTGCAGATAAGGTGTGGAAGACAGCCTCCCCTGGCTCTGCCACTTAAATGCCACCTTAAGACCTACCTGATTGGAAATCTCGCTAACAAATGTTCGCTGCTGCTAGGGTCAATGCCTGTCCATTCCTGCCAGAGGGCCAGCCAGACTGGAGTATGAGGACAGGGATCATCCCCCAGCTCTGCAGCTGACGAGCAGGGTGACCCGGGGCAAGGTACGGAACCGCTCTGAGCCTCGACGTGTGCCCATCTGGGAAGTGCGGTTAACCACAGTTTCCACCTCGTAGGTTGTGGGAAGATGAAACGACGTGAGGCTCAGTGCTTGGCTGGAACAGGTGTTTGACAAATGCCAGCGGTATGAGATTGTCATTCTCCCTCCCAAACACTTCTGCCTCCTTTATCCCACTTTTTCCCGTTTCGAAGTACCATTTTCTCTTATCTTCAGGCAACCAAATCCTTCCCTTTTCCTTACCTGTGTCCCCCGCTTTGTCTGCACTGAGCAGGGGCTTCAGGAGCTGTGCATGGCTGTACTGAGAATGAGGGTGAAGATTGAGGTACAAATGTAGGGTGGGGTTATGTTCCCCGGGGTGGAGGGAAGGGTAGAGGGGTACTTTTCACTGCTGAGTGGAAGGGCTGCCTTACCTCTGATTTCCTGCTCACTGCCGCAGGAGACTGCCTTAGGCAGCAGACATGGCTCTTGGGGTCAGGGTGATGCCTCCCATTGCTGGCAGCCGATGCTACCATCTCTCTACCAGCCGAGCCTCTGTGCAGCTCCTTCCTGCCTGGATGAGATGACACGCATAGCTTCCCCACCCAGGTGTCTGTCCCACATTCCTTGCCTTCAGAGTGGGGCAGGAGGTCACCTCTATGACACTCTAGAATGGACTGGAACAGCCCGGGAGCCCTCTGCCTGAAAACGCGACTCCCCCGAAGGGGCTGCCCTGCTCAGGTCTGACCTTGCTGTTCATCTGAGCCAAGATGGGACCCACGTCTCCCTCCTCAAACCCTGTGTTCTGATGACTGCAAGGATGGTGACGGGAGTGGGTCATCTTCCTTTATAAAAACGTTCTGATGTCACACAAAGGGACAATGGTAACTTTCGTGCTCACCTCGATGAATGCATGAAAATCGTAAATGGCCCGTGAAATCCAAAATCTTGGTCCCCAGCCACCAGGTCACATAGATCTTTACTCCTATGGAACAGACTCAGGGGCGAAATTCATAAATTTGGAAATCCAGGTCAAGGGAGACGTACGTGTCCCTTTATCCACTTGAATTTAGAGGGTAGGTATTCATGTTCCTATAGCTCTTATAATAAAATAATAATAATAATATATAATAATAATAATAATAATAATAATAATAAAGAGAAAGCCCTTTTCTCTATTCAAATGTTTTTTAATAGCGGAGGAAGGCTCCAGAACAACAGACTTAAATGCCATTCAATCCGCTCTCAGGAGAAAGAATTCAGAGATGCTCTGGGTCAGATAAAGCTTCGCGTCTTCTTAAAAGGGCCACTCTGATGGGGCTTAAGTGTCTTTGTTCCCTCGACTCAAGTTGCGAGAGATACATGTCATTTCGAGAAGTATGGAACTAATTGAGGACTATGTCCAGCTCTTGTAGAGGTGAACAGGGCAGATAAATAAAAACTCCATCGCACATAAATCTTCGCTCCCAACATCAAAGAAGCAGGATCCTGCTAAGTGTATTTGTATAATGCGGTAATTTATGCAAAAAGCAGCTTTGATAAATGTCCCCTAATTTATTGTCATGTATCTCAAATCAAAGTCAAACATTTACAGCCTGAGCCTGAAGGAAGCCAGGCCTCAGAGAGCCAAAGGGGTTTGAAGTAGGTAAAGCGATGTTGGGCAAAAGGTTAAACGGGAACTGGTTTGAACGTTAAGGACTTTCTACAAACGATGGTGAAAGAAAGAGGAACCAGTTTGGCCTCTAAAAATAAAGCGAGACAGAACTTTCCCAGAGATTGTTCTTCCGAGGTCTTAGGGGAACAGACCCGGGGGCCACCATGTTCCCTTGACATGTAACCCCGACGAGGCAGAGAACATTTTATAACCGACGTCTGTCAGATGTGACGAGCGCACACCAAGCCTTCTGCATGCATTATCTTGGTACTTCTCAGTACAGTGCTCTGAAGGGACAGCCTCACGATTCTTGTTTCGTAGCTGGGGAAACTGAGGCAGCACATTGAATGTGAAGTTAGAAGACCTGGGAGGCGCAAAAAAAAAAAAAAAGCCCCCTTTCCTACTGGAGTTGCTCATTTCCTGCATGATTCTTTGTCCTGAGGGAGAATGGGAGTCCCTTAGGGCTGTCCCCAAAGGTGAGGGCCCAGGCTGTGTCGTTGGGGAGACCTCAGCTTGGATCCCATCTCTACCACTTTCCAGCCATAATTCTGGGCAAATCTTAACCTCTCTCAGACCATTCATTACAAGGCAAAGAGGAGAAGAGAAGAATACCCATCTATTGCATGGACCAAATAGTAGCGCCTACTTAATGCAGTTGTTACGAGGATTAAAAGAGATAACGTCTGCTAAGCCCGTGGCAAGTAGTCAGTCCAGGGATGTCGTTCTTCCTGTGTTATTCTCTCTCACTGGGAAGAGTGCCACGTATTTCTGGCCCCTGAATATAGGGGAGACCAGGGTTCCCCCGGTGAAACTCCAGGAAGCCGCCACCATCCCAAGATGCTGGGAAGATGAACCAGCCTTCGTAATGCGGCGTTTAAAATCTTCAGTATGCAGGGCTCCGCATGCCCATGGTCCCTATTAAACAAACTTACAACTCCGGTAGTAGCAGAGCTGTAGACAGCAGCTGTTTAAAAGATTTTACTGCCCATCTGGTGGCTTGGTGTGGTCCTCAGGCTGAGTCCAGGGGAAAGGCTCTGTGATTCCACCAGCTGGGAACTGGTATTGCAAACCGATATCCGGATCACAGCTTTCTGGTTAATAAAACAGAGAGAGGGACTGGATTTGTAAAGGGCAGGATGCTTTCTCCATCTGAGGGTTTAGTCTCCGAGGCCCGGATCATGATGCTGGGCTGGTTTCCGTCCAAGGCGAGGCCCTTGGCAGTTGTACATCTCATGGTTCAGGGCATGTGTGGCTTTAGGAGGGTTTGGGACCATGTTTGCCATTGACTTGTTGGCTCTGCTCAGGTCCAGTTGCCCTGGACAGCACCTCGAGAGGTCACGGCTCTTGCCACGCAGATGGTGGCCGCGAAGTCAGGCCACTTGACCTTTGAAACGGGCAAACGAAGCGGGCGCTCCACCTACGGGCTCATCCACAGCGGGGGAGGGGCCCTGTGCTTCGGCCCGGAGTCCGACCCCGGCGGGTGAGCCCGGAACACACATTTGAAGAGACCGTCCCTGTGAAAGACAGCAGAACCGATAGAAACCGGTCTTTGGGTTCGAATCCCGGGGATCCCACTTCGTGGTTATCTGAACCTTCTGACCGCTCGGGACTAGTTTCCTCATCTGTAAATGGGAATTAATAACACGTATCTCACAGGGTTGTTGAACCCGTTACATCACCCAGAGGGGGGGGCGCTGCACTTGAAACGTGTTCTCTTTCTTGGCCTCTCTTTCCATGTCTGTCAAAAGCGATGGGTTGGATTCCCGCCCGGCAGTCTGTAAGAATTCCTCGAGACCACATATGCCAAACACCTAACTCCCCAGGTCCCCTGTCACCTCCCTACTTAACCGTAATCGGGTAGGACTGGGCGCTTAAAACTCAGGTCAGGAGCTCCTGGGTTGGTGAATTCGTGGGGGCTTAGGGAGTGTGGCACGTTGAGTGAGTGCACCGGAGCGCTGTGCCCTTCCCCGGCACCCTGCCCTAAGCTCCTCTTCCACCGGGCTGTTCCTGAGTTACAGGCTTTTACAAGAAACCGGCAATCTAGTAAAACAAACAAACAAACAAACAAAACTAATCTAATTCGAGAATCAACACTGCTTCTTTCCAGTTACGGCCCTCCGAGTAAAAGTCCCATTTACACACCAGGGACTTTGTAACGACAGCTAAAGAAAGGGCAGATTTAGTGTTTCATCGAGAGCACTGACAGGGCGTGGCTGAGGCCTGATGGGAGGTCGGACATGCGCCCTTGAGGCGCCGAAATCCTGCAGGTCCCCAAGACGTCCCGGCCGAGCTGCGGGTGCCACACCGGCCGCAGAGCTCCGTGCCGGGCTCCCGAGTGGGACAGACCGAGGACTTGCGCCCCCATCGCTCCTAGTCCTGGGAGCGTCCCGGCCAGGGAGAGAGCACAGGGCGCCACCCGCATGCGCTCCGCAGCTTAACGAACCCTTCGAAGCCACAGGGAGGCGAGCGCCAGTGAGAGCCGGGCAGCGGCGCCCACCCCGCGAACGGCCCCGCGTCAGGTCGGCTCTGCATCGGCGCCCTCCGGCCTCCTCCGCCTTCGTCTTTCTAACCGCACCTCCAAACGCGCCCCAGGACATCGCCAGCGCTGGGGGCCCTGCCAGGTCCCAAAGAACGAGTACTGTGTCCTGCGGGCCAGCGGGGGGAAGTCGCCTTTGTCCACACCCTGTCCAGGTGCAGGTCTGTGCTGGCACCTCCACTCGCGTCTGGACGCTGCGCAGGCCAGCCTGGCTGGGAGACGAAGAAGACCTAGTTTGTGGGTTTTTTTTTTTTTTTGTTTTCTGTGTGTTTTGGGCTTTTGGTTAACTCAGCTACCTGTAAAGTTTTCCTTTGTCGGGTCTTGGGCAGAGATGCTGCTAAACTTTAGGGTGCTTTTGAGCAGATCAGAAACTGACGCCCCCTCTAGGCGGGCATGTGGCTCCTCAGGTGGACGGTGTGTTTGCAGAGAAAACGGAGCCCTTCCCCGGGGACAGGCTTTCTGCTCGCTGACCGCCGCATGGACTGGCTTCCCGGCCTCGCTCACCCCTTCCACGGGCCTTTCACAGTGAGCAGCCTGCACAGCGGTACGTGGCAGCCCTGCTTCTGGGCCGCCCTCGTTCTCTGCCGTCCCAGGTCTCAGAGCGGTGGTCCTCCCGGTGTGATGATTTTCCTCACGCGTCGCCCGTCACAGGCTCCTTATTCCATGACTCTCCTTCAAAGTGAAATCCTCAGAGGAGGGTCTGAGAATGGGACCCACCGGGAACCAGCCTCGTGGAGTGAGAAGAAAGAGCTGGCAGGGGTGGGGACAGAGGCCAGGGCCGTCTGTGTGGCATGACTTGAGAACTCTCCACAGGCCTTGCCCATCGGCAAGGGGCTCCTCCAGCTGTCCGCCACAGCCTCCTGTGCAGGGCCAGCTTCGTGGGTATGTGACCTGTGTGGCCGCTCAGAAGGGTTCCGAGCTCTGTTTAATGCTCCGCTGTCTCTGTCCTGAAATTCTTAACATTTTGAAAAAGGGGCCCTAGTTTTCACTTTGTACTGGACTCTGCAGATTATCGAGCTGGCCCTGCTGGCCCTGCTCTTGGTTTGTTCGGGCCTTTTGGGGGTTGTTTTCATGTAGGTGTGTTTGTTCCTCTATACTGTGTACCTACTATGTGTTGGGCACTTGAGAGGCAGACTGCAGGCGCCGATGGGGAAGGGCGTCAACAACCGAATGAATAGACGGGACACTTCCGAGGGCACGGAGAGCGTGAGGATGCTTCAGCAGGGTCGCCCAAGGCAGAGGGCTCCTCATGGGGCCCCGTGGTTCGGCCGTGTTGGAAGTCCTCTCTGAGAAGTGACATCTGAGCTGAGAGCCACATGACTCAATAAGAACCAGCCGTGCCGTGGAGGCTGGAGGTGGGACCAGGGTTTCAACACAGCAAGGTCAAAGCCCTGAGGTGGGACAGAGCTCGGGCTCTCTGGGGCCTGTGGGCACAGAATGGGTCTGAGTTTTAAACACAAGCGAGAGCGTGGGGGAAGAAACAGCGGTCATAACAACTACCCTGTTAATGGCTACTTTGTCCCAGGCACTCCGTAAATCTTTGTCCTTTTTCATGTAAGGGATGTATTATTCCCATTTTACAGATGAGGAAACCGAGGTCCTGGTGGCCCCAGGTCACTGAGCCTATAAATAAGAGAGCTGCGATTAGACCTCGGGTTTATGAGATTCCAAAGACCCTCGCACATCCCTTCGCCAACCATCTTGGTCGGTGCTGCCTTCTGGCTGCACGAGGGCGATGGCCCCCTCAGTGTCTTAGGTCCCTTCTTGGACTGACTGACCTCTGAGCACCAGCCCTGGAGACGACAGATGAAGCAATCTTTCGTCACGTTCCCTGGAGATTGTGAGGAAATCTTATCCTATGGTCACTTAAATAGAGCCAGCTGGGAGTAGCTGTTCAGAAGACACAAACAAGAACTTGGTCCAAGATATCTTTGTTCAACACCGTGCTTTGGCCATGCCCAGCCCGATGCCACGGAGAAAGGGAGAGACCGAAACACATTCCTTGGTTGCAATAGAAGCTCCCTCTTTAAATGCATGCCTTCCTTCAGCTCCGGGGTCTAGCAATGGCGAATTGACTTTTAGTTTTGGAAGGGCTCCAAAGCGTCTTGATCTGTGTGCCTGTCTCAATTAAATTTTAGAACCAACACGGGCAGGACAGAACCTAAGCGCTGCTGCAGATATAAACATGTTTACCTTCAAAGGCCTCCCAACCCGCTCGAGGAGGCCGGGTGGGATGCGGTGGGCCCTTCAAGGCAGAACACGAATGCCGTGAGATGCATCAAAGAAGATGCACGGAGGTTTTAAGGACAGGAAAGGTGCATTCACTTAGGAGAATTTATTCATGCATGCAAAAATGTTTATCGAGCACCTACGATGTGCCAGGCACTGGGAATGTAGCACTGAACAATATCGTTGAGGATCCCTGCCCTCATGGATCTCACATTCCAGAAGGGCAGAAAGATATTGAGCAAATGTACAGATGAACAAGGGAGATCGTTTCCGTGGGGGACACAGACAAGGAGGGTGGTGGAAAGGGACTGGGAAATGATGATGGAAGGTGGGCGTCTTGGGATGGAGTGGTTAGGGAGGGCTTCTCTGACTGGTGATCTTCAAGCTGACACCCAAAAGACGAGCAAAATAAGGAAAGGCTTCCAACAAGAGGCGGCAAGTCACAAGCCAAGGAATCCAAGCAACATTTCTTACTTCTTTTGTGTGCACTTTGATACACGCAAATACGTTATCATAACAATCTCTCAGAATGCGGTTGGCACCCAAACCGAGCATGCCTGAAGTAGAGGTGACATGTGGCTCACGTGTTTCTTGGGCCACACTGACTATAAAACAGCTATTAAGATCTAGGTGTGATCTTGGTTCTGCTACACACTCACGGTGTGACCTTGGGTAAGTCACTTAACCTGGCTGGGTTCCTCCTCTAAACAACAATACCAACAACAAAAACGTCAAGGCAAAAACATGAAGATCTCGGAACTTTAAAGGTCGATGATTCTATGATCTAAGAGATCAAAACAAAACTTCCTGACGTGTCATTGGGAACACATGGACTTCCCCCCTTGGCAGAAAATCACATTAGCAGAGTCTGACCTGGGATCACAGCAAAGGTTGTGAGCTGGGGCCAAGCTCTCAGCCCCGATCCGCAGCTCGGGCTGCCCAGGAGTTCTGAGCATGCGTCCTGGCCGGCACCCACATGTGTCTCGTATTAGTGTTATTTTCTTAATGGCAACAGTCCTAAAACCTGCCCATTTTACTATTGAGTTACTCAGCTTAGTCTCGGTATCGCTTACACATAAATACCGGCTCGCCGATGAATCCACTGTTTCGTTTTTACTTTCTCCACCTCCCCCTTCCTCGGGCAGGTGTTTATTGCAGCCATCAAAAATAAAGCGGGTCAACCGTAGTGCTGTCTTTAGACACACGGAGACATGTTTTTGAACCTTTAAGGAAGGGAAACGCTGGGGTATATGTGCCTTCGGTAATCCGGTGTCTTGTCCATGCGGAATTTATGAAGAAAAATGGGAGACTAGAGGACAGTGTTTTCAATGAGTGTGGAAAATAGACGGGAAGAAATCGACGGAGGGAATGGCCATGTTCGGTTAAGAGTGCGCGGTCCACAGCTGTAGTTCGGATAGATCCTTCCTTTCAGCTAAGTTATGTGGCTGGCGAGCAGCCCCCCCTGGGGACCTGTGGCCATGGCCCACGCCACCCAGCTGAGTGGAAATGACCACTTTTGACTTCTGGTTTAAAGAAAGCCTTCACGCTCAACGCCAGTTTCCGGAAATATTTTCCCATAATCAAAGATAACGAGAAAGCAGACACCTTTGACATCTTTCCTCTACCTCGCTGGCGTTTCCGGTCCTAAGTGCTCTTTGAATCATTGGTCATACTCTAGACACCATAATACATGCCCTGCCCTCTCCCATTCCCTGCGCCCTTACAAACATTGTTCTGGGTCATCGCTTTGGGGGTTTCTCTCAGGCCGTGTCTACCCGGCTGTGAGCCAGGCAGTCACTGTAAAGTCTTCAGTTAATTTGTGAGTTCACAGGTAATTTTGAAAACGTTGCCCATTTTTGACAGAAAATATTCTATAGAGTCATAATAACTCCCCCCTCCCGCACCAAGGCCAATAGAACAACCCGAGAAGCCAAGTCAATGAGGATTTTTATTTTCGATTTCTGAGCATTAATTTTTTTGAATTTCCAAGTGCTTCGTAACATGGTGGGCAAACGGGATTCGAACCCCCACTCCGCCTCCTTTCTCGAGGTTGCCCGCAGTCTCCAGCCCACAGCGCCCTTCCATCTCTGAGCTGTTCAGTGGCATTAATCTTTTGAATAGGTACCGTAGTCACAGAGCTCCAAAAGCCAACGGTCTATTCAGTGAAAAGTCTCGCTTCAAACCCCTGCTCAATTATCATACTACCCAGAGGTTTCCTTTATGCAAATGTAAATATGTAAATACAAACACATGGTCCTGTGTCTTCCTTTTGTTACACAAAGGTAGTAGCTTTTACACCATGTTCACCTTTCTGCTAGGGCCTGAGAATCGTGGCTTCCTTTGAAGTTGTATCTACCAGGCTGCCGGAGCTATTTCTAGGGTGAAATGAAGTAGTTCGTACTAAAAGACTTTGAAAAAGGATCAAGGAAGAAATACATATTCAGAAGAAGGTAGAGTATGGCTACACCTTTTATTTTGAAATTTTAAAAATGGAATATTTTAAAAAAAGAAAATGGAGAGAGAAATTC
Organism: Eonycteris spelaea; assembly: GCA_003508835.1. NCBI lineage: Eukaryota > Metazoa > Chordata > Mammalia > Chiroptera > Pteropodidae > Eonycteris > Eonycteris spelaea. The sequence goes on along the minus strand of PUFA01000071.1, from coordinate 2,822,956 downwards.
TAGAACCATAGCAATTCAAACATTAAAAGGACCTGTAGACCCCGGTCAATGTTATATTAAGCAACCTCAGAAAATGATTATGAAATTTGAGAGAACCAATGGATAGGTAAGGATCAAATATTTTTTTCATTGATTTTTTTGGGTGGCAGGGAGAAAAACAGGCAGGGAGTTGGGGTGGGGGTCGGTGAGGATAGAGCAAGTGAGAGAGGGAGACCCAGGCTTTGCTCACACGAAGAGGCCCATCTGGCGAAGGTGAACGGCCGTTTGATCTCTTTGATCTCTGTGTGGAAGGGATTGCAGTCTCTATCAGAGGCTGAAGGGAGAAACCGTGGCATAGACAATCTTAAGGTCACGGTCCTCGAGACGAAACCCACACGTCAATCCACAGCTGTGTATAAAGGGGGACGGATGTAGTTTATGGCTCTAAGATGCTTGAATACTCTGGGCATGCATGGGTATGTCTAAACTCACCTAGACCTTTAGCTGTGCATGAACTCACAGGTCTGAATGCTCAGCCCCAAACATCAGCACACGCGGAGGTGCCTGCCAGGATGCAAGGCATCCTGTGCGAGCCCCAAACACATTCACGCTCGCTCAGAAAAGATGCTCTGTTCTCTGAGTACATGTGGCACCCCGATTTACAGATTCTCTCTGCTTAAGACACTTGCTATTTATTATGTTACTAGTTAAATCATTAGTGAATCATGGAGTTGACTAATAGGGTGAATTACTAACAAAATATTTATAGACACAAAGACTCTCATCACAAAGACTCTGCCTGTCATTCACCGCAGAGCCACAAAGCCTGGGAAGAGGGAACTGATGACTGCCTTGTTCCAAAAAGAGAGAGCGTTTCTAATAGGGACATAAAGGAGAGTGGGCCAGATTCTTTACACGATGAACCCAACAGTGAGGCAATTAAAACAAATGTGATTTTCTAGATCAAGAAAACTTGGGCCCGTTAATTACTCCATGGCACTTCTCCTTCTGTGCTGCTTCCTCGCAGCTGTTTTTTGTTTTGTGGCACTTTAACATCTCCGGGGGTTTCTGTCCTGGGATTTGACGTGGAGACAGCTCCCCTCAGAACCGGGCTGCTTAGCCAGTGTTTACTCTACGTACAGATGAATCTCAACCACAGGCGGCCCGGCCACACGCTATTGGCAGTGTTCCTAGCGGGGTGGGTGCATCTTGTCTCCTCTTCCCCGTGAGAAGTCTGAGCCTGGTTTTTGTACGTTGACAGCGTCCAGGGGACCCCAGAGCCCCGCGCTTCTGTGGAACTCGTGACCCAAACTCAGGGTCAAGAACCAACCTACGTTAGGGGTGACAGATGCCGTCAGTTGAGTTCTGCTAACAAGCCTCTGACTACGAATGGAGATTGCTTTTAATTTCATTCTTTCGCTCGCTCTTAGAAAAATCAATGGAAAAGTAGTTTCTCTTCGCCTATCCGTGGGTTGTCTCTCAAATTCCATAAGCACTTTCTGAGACTGCTTAACTGCTTAATACAACATTGATTTGGGTTGTTCAATTGGCAATTGGAAGTTCTATGGCTGGAAAGGGGAGAATATTTGCAACCTCATACATCATGTTATATTAGTCGAAAACAGACTTTTTAAGGTATGCATTATTAATGACAATAAAATCTCATTAGCAGATAGGTTGATAGATGTGTTTTATCTAACATTAAGCAGAAATTGGCATCTTGAGGGAAGTATCAAGGTTCTGTGATCCCAGACACTGATATTGAACAAGCAGGGGCCAGGAGCAATCCACTATTGATTAGGTGGTGCAAGTAATTACCTTTACCGAGCCGTGTTATTGGGTGGGGCAGAAGGTGAGGCGGTTCTTCTTTCGAGTGGAGAGAGAGCCATCAACAGAGATGTTGTCGGCCAGAGCCGCAGAGCCAGTGTCATTTCCTCGGGCTTTACTCCCGGTCTTGCCCTCGACCTCATCGTTATTTAGCAGCCTATGCGAGAAGGTGGCACGCGGCTTCCCTGGTCCAGACGCTGTGTTTCCTGGCAGTTTCCCGGTGTCTTGCAGTTTATCCAGGCCTCACCTCCGCCCCCTCCTGCCACCCTCACGCCTCCTAGTGACGTCCCCACCGCCACGACCGCCATCGCCGTTACCGACAGCGACAACCCCATCGGCGTTCACACGACCGCGGCCACCGCAGGCATGGTACGACCACCATCGCCACCACCACGTTCCCCAAGAGGAAGCTGCAGGCTTTGGGGTTTGATGGTCACGGGTTTGACCTCCCGCGCTGCCACCGCGTCCTCCTCATTTCGTATTACTACCTGACTCAGAGGGTCGTGATGCGGTATTATACACACGAGTTAAAATTCTACGAAGCCTGCGATGCGAATGGCCTGTCCCCTCATCTACGAGCTCTGGGGCAGTATGCAACCCACACAGCTGTGCGTGTGGTGGCTCTGTCTACGTGGGCCCGGGGCCCCCGACTGGAAGCGGGAGCACGTCCCAGCCGGATTGAAAGTCAGCACTGGCATTGTTCCATCTGGCCTTTCCCTCCTATGTGAGCCCATGGCAAATACTTTCTTCTAATGATAACCATATTTTTACCTCGATCCCCAAACCTGGTCTTATTAACCCAACAATCTCACTTATGAACGTACCATCCATAACTTTGGATTTCCGATGCGCCACGTAAGCCTGTGACGGGCACACCAGCCTTGGGAGGCACGGAAGGGGGTCACCGGAAAGGGGGGGTCATCAACGCCGTGAAGATGGCAGATACTGGTGAAGTGTGGGATGAATAGGAGGCGAGTAACAACTCACACACTTCCGGCCCAAGGAGAAAAATCAAAGACACCTAGTTCTTAACAAGCCTACGATTTATGGCCTCCCCAAGCTAATCTAGAAATTACCTCGGCATTGATTAACCCGGACTTGCCTAGTCGGTAAATCTCCATGGTGACCTGAAAACGGAGCCAGGGTTGCAAAGGCACCTGCCAGGAGGAACCGAGATGTGATTTAAGCCGAGGTGGGATGTGGCAATGAACACAAAGCCCTCCTTGCCCGCAGGTACCCTCTCCCTCCTGCCGGAGAGTCCGACCTTTGCCCTACTTGCGGCCCGGCCTGGGAGGGCGCCGGCCATCGGTCCCCGCCATGGGAAGCATTACGCTGAAAACGCGTCCTCCCCGGCCCTGCCCCTGCTGGGAAGAACAACTCAGGCGAAGGAAACAGATCCGTATCTGTTGCTGGGGAGCTTTGTTTCCACACATGATATATGGCTCCGGAGGAGGGGTTAGCAAACAAATTATTGTGTCTCCTCAGGACCGACAGGCCTTTTGCAGGGCCGACGGGGGAGAAGAGATGCTGGAGATTAGCGGTTACCTCACAATAGGTCCCGGTACAGGAAAAGTGTCTTAAGTTTATCTATTGTTAAGTGAGATAATTTATCGTCGCCGAGGGTTAAGGAGCAATCCCAGCGCTTTCCTACTTCGGGAACAGAGATTTATAAGATGATGCCCAAATTTAGACATTGAGGTGCTGCCGGCAGAAATGTCCCCAAAGGCTGATGGCTTCGGTGCATCTGAAGCCAAGTCATTCACGGAGCTAATTTGAGGCTCTCCTCGGAAACTATATTTGCTTTCTGAGGGCATGGTGAGTTTTCATTCGGGCTCTGACCAGCTGACAGCTATGCAAGTTTGTAGATACCAGTAATTGAATATAGATAACCTTGATGGTTGACCTCATCAGAGCCAGGCCTGGCTGCTTCCCATTGTTCCTGGTTTTGCCAGTTGATACTAAACTGCTGTCGGATGAATTTATATATCAAGAATTCACTGCAGTGGGAATTGCTTCTCGTTCCCTGGTCTATCCTGTAAGCTTCTATTTACTTGACGTGGTGAGCTGGGAATAAAAGCCGTGATTTGACTGGTCACTAGTAGTGAGGAGAGCCGTGTGTTGGAAAAGCTTTATTCATTTCGAAAAACAAGGGAGGGGTGGGGTCGCGCTTTTGCTTTACATGAACCGTGAGGAGAGGCTCTTGGCTCGCAAAGCTGCCTGTGGCTGTCTGCTGTTGGTTCCCAGCCATCTTTTAAGTGTCCCATTTAGCTTCAAAACAGTCTGAAGTGAGGGCACTGTCGCCAGTGTGAAGCTCTTGCATTATGGAAAGAGGTCAGAATTTATGGTTCGATTGGAGAGATGCTTGAAGAAGCGTCCAAGAGGGAAGGAGGCCACAACCCTGTGGAGAGGGAGGGCAGGTCACAGGGCCACATGAGGGGGTGGGGGTGGGGTCGAATTGGGCCGAGTGTTTGCAGCCGGCGACTTGGATGTTTAAGCAGACGGCTGTCAGCAGCAACAGAACTATCTCCACAGTGGGCTCGCCAGAAATCTCTACTTTCTTCATCACACTTTTATGAATTGTTGAGATGTTGACAGTGAACCTGGATCACTTTTTACCCTCAGAAGAGAGAGAGAGAGAGAGAGAGAAAAAAAAAAAGATGAAACTGTTGAGAAAAACCTTTTCTAGAAACCAGGTTGCCTGGCCTTCTGGAAGCTGATCTGTATTTCCTCGGGCTCTCCTCCCACTGGCTTTGAACTCTGCAGCTGGTACAGACGGTGTTAGGAAAGGCCAGAGTCTGTGTCCTCATTAGAGGTGTAAGGGTCAGAGGGTGGCACAGAGGACAGGGGAGGAGGAGGGACACGTGCACGCCGGAGCGTGGTCAAGGTGGCCGCCGTCTGACTAGCGGCACATCGGCCGCTAATAACGCAGACGGATGCGGGTCTGGGCTTTGCAAACGGCGCGGCTTGAGCTCCGAGGCTGCCGAGCAGCCGCGTGTCGCCGCTCAGCCGTGGGACCAGCCTTTGATGCTCTCCACATCAGAACATCAGAGCTGTTCTTCATCCTGAGAAGGGAGCTTCGGGTTAGTCAGCCAGGGCAAATAGCTCAAGGGAAATTTCATTTTCCCTTTGTCGGGCCCCCCGCTTTCATGTGCTGGGGCTGACCGTCCCGACTACCACATGGGGAGAAGAAGGCTGGCCGGGCCGGGCATGCGTGGCCAGTCTGAGGCCTAAGTGGGGAGGAGGTGACCATCTCAGTGCTGGCGGCTTTCTGGGGAGCAGTGACACAGACTGAGCCCAGGGGCACGGCCTGCTGCAGTCCTGAAGTGACCTCTCCGTTGAGGCCCTCTGCCATCACCGAAGTCACTGTCACCGTGGGGACTGGCTGGAGAATTTTTCAGCCCTGGCCAGTTCAACCGGTCTGGCCTCCCTTCCCAACGAGGCCAACCCTATTTGTGTCTCTGGTGCTCTGGGCATGTTTACCTCGTAAGGAAGGGAATGAAGGGCATGCCAGGGTGCCAACGGCCAGTGCCTCCCATCACCACCCGTGGTGCATGCAGCCAGAGGTCCCGGGTTCGAATCCAGCTCTGCCCCCTCGTAGCTATATCTCCCGAGCAATTTATTGCCTCATTCTCTTGCTTAGTTTCCTCCTCTGTAAAGTGGGATGGTATTAGTATCAACCCTGTGTGGATGTGACAATCCAATGGAAAAAAAAATATGCCTACGGTGCTCTGTGTTCGGCCTGGGCTCCCCAAACCCTCATGATCATCAAAAATATCCATTCGATACACTTTTGAACGCGGTCCAGAAATCCTCAATATTTTAAAAGCAGCTTTAAGAGATGACCGATTGTTCCAACGGTGGAAATAATGTTTATTAAGCAAAATAGCATTTCTAAAAGATGACACAGCTCTGCCAACATCACCATCCATCCATCCCCAAATGAGTACTGAGCGCTTTGCAGTTCTGGGGAGTGTGCTCCTTGTATTGAAATGACCTACATCGGACTCAGTTCTTGGGATCTCCAGATCAGCCCGATAAGGCAGGGTGTGGGGGAGCTAGGAGTGTTTGTGCCAGCTGGGTGTGGAGAAGGGACAGCAGGAGTTAACGCCAACAATGAGGATCAAGCCGGAGATCAAAGGTCCTTCAGTCCTGGGAGAAAGTGATGGGTAGAGAGAGGATGTTGGTGAGGCCAGAGGAGCCACCAGGCCGAGAGGCCCGTGCAGGCCACAGTGTGCAATCTAAGGGGTCTGGTGAGCCAAGTGGGGTGATGGGGCAGCTGGTAAGGTAAGTCAGTTTGACCTTTGGCTCCAAAGATTTTCCCTCCAGCCTGCTTAACAGTATCTGTGAAATTTCTCAGGTATTTGCAAGAAGTCATTTCAGAGTGCTAGGTGACAGCTGGTGGCCTGAGGCTGACTGGAGGAGGAGTAGGAGAAGTCAGATTGCCCCAGAGGACCTCGGCCTCCTCCTCTTGGGAACCCAGCATGGCACTGGGGTGTGGGTTCTGGGAGCCATGCCACAGGCACACGTGGCTGAAAGGGTCAGAAGAGCCTCCTTCTCTCGGGGCCTTGTGAACATGAAAATCCTATGGTCACCACCCGAGAGGCTTAATTTACTTAATTAACAGTATTTATTGAATACCAACTACGTGGAAGGAACTGCGCCAGGTGCTGGAGACGATTTTCTCTAGAACCGGGATTATCTAGTCTCACACCCAAGGCTTTTTCGTATGCCAAAATCACGGTGGGAGTGGGGGGAGGGGGGCACTGTTCAAAATGCAGTCTCCAGGCCTCCCCTTGAGATTCTGACTCCGTGAGCTGAGCTTGGCCTAGGCGCTTGCATTTTGGACGAGTACTGATTTTGCCTACTGAGGTCAATGTACCATGGCATGTCCGTTTGACCGTCCATCCATCTAGCGAACACCTACTAGGTACCAAGCACCGGTGGGGCGCTGGGATGGGAAGAAGGCTTGACCCTTGCTGACGAGTCCCTCGCAGCAACTGGCAAGGATTGGGCTTGATAACCGTAATGGTTCCTACCGCTTCAGCGTCTAGAACCTTCAAAAAGGAGGCTTCAAAAAAAAAAAAAAAGAAGTCTAAAATGAGACCCAGACACACGTTCTCTCCTTCCTAGCCTATCGGGTCCCGAGTTGGGCGAAGTTTATGTACACGTCTTTGCAACAACTTCATGAGGCTGGTGTTATGCGCGCTCCCATTTTACGGATGAAGACATCAAGGCATAGGGAAGGTCCTGTGGCTTAGAAGTGGCGACCCACAGTTTGAACCCAGGTCGTCTAACTCTAGAGCCTGCACAATGAACTATTTTTTATACTTGTCCCAACTCAACGTGCTATTTCTGCGTTTCGAGGCTGAAAAAGCTGCCATCCAGCTAGTCGTTCTGGTATCGGATCCATACGACTAGAGGCGAAAAGGTCTTGTATTTTGACTTGTGTTTGAAAGAACATAGAGCATCTCTGTTTTTTGGGGGGTGCCAAGGTGAGAGTGAACAGGTAGGCCTGGGAGACAGAAGCTTAACTTTACAAACGGAAAGTCCAAAGGTTTCGTTTCACAAGCAGCTGAAAACTTCAACTTTGAAAAAAATGCATTTGGAGTGGAAAAACTCAGAGGTTGATGATATCAAAATGTTGGCGAGGGGATAGAGAAACAGATCCTGCTATATACTGCTGGTAGGTAGCTCTATTGGTTCGACCATCTTGGAAGATGACTTGGCTATCTTTAGTGCAATTTCAAGTGTGCACGGCCTATGATTGTGCAAATCCAGGTCTAAATATATCCATGTGTGCCCGAGGAGATCAGAAAAAGTATGTTATTACAACATCGAAAAACTGGAAACAACCTAAATATTCACCAGTAAGAGGTATGGGTGGAAAATAAAGAAGGTTCCAACCCATGGAATTCTTCCAGGAAGATCTCAGTTTGCTATTTCCTAAAAAAAAAAAAAAACTCTTTCTAGTTAAGAAATTCTTTCTAGTGCTAAGAGGCTGCGTAGTCTCATGGTTAGAAACACAGGTTGTGGCCCAGACGGTCTGCCATGAATCTCGGCTCCTTCCTTTCCTTACAGTGTGATCCTGGGCAATTTTCTTGATCTCTTTGAGCCCTCGTGTCCTCACCTGCGAAGTGGGAATGATAATAATAGCTCCTCGCCCATAGCGGTGTTAGAAAGATGAAAGGCGTTAGTGCGAACGGGTCGCCTAGAATGGTGTATGTTACGTAGCGTTCGTTGTACAGGATAGCGCGATGGCTTCCACATATGAATGCGAGAAGGAATGGGGTCATGACGACGATTCGCTATGGGTTGGCTCTGTCTCAGGTGTTAATTGGAGACACAAACACCGCCACCAATGAAGAAAAAGCTCCGAGGAATGAACGTGGCTGGTGGAAACGAAGATGAAAACGTAACCCTTACCTACTCACGAACCGGAGAAGCTCAGCTTAGAGTCAGGGAAGCGGTTAGAGAAATGACTGGTGGCCTTTTTTATTTTTATTTTTTTTTTTAGAGGGGAAAGGGTCATAAGGAAACAGGGTCTTTCCCTGGAAACCAAATTCGAAGGGTTCAGCACAAAGGCTGTGAGGCTTCTGAGAGGTAAAGATGGCGACCACCCGTTCACGTGGCTCTGGCAAAACCAGCGAGAGTGTGACCCATTGGGGGCAGAGACGGTAGGTGTCAAGCACTTCCATTCTGGGTGCCACGCCCGTGTCTCTGTCATCCTGAGAGTCTGAAGTGTTGTTTCAGCGAGGCAGATGTCTTCATCCTGGTCCCCGCTGAATCTGTTGGAACCAGCGGAAACAGCACCCCTTCCCCGCGGCCACCCGTGAACTCAGGTGTCCAGGTGTGAGCTCTTACTCCGTGACCTGGCTAGTGCTCTCGGCCCAGCAAAGGGGCTTTTGATATCTAGCAATCAGCGATCTCTCTCAGCAGACACATGAGCGCTCAGCAGTGAGGAGATCGCTTTGTCCATTTTGCAAGAATTTGCCCAGGCGTCCTCCTCCGTGGTAAATGACAGATTCTGTGCACCTGCAGGCCCAGCACCAAGGCCTCTGCTCTGCCGTGAAGCAAGCGCTCCACTTCGGTGGAAGACGGAGGGCTCGCGTTCCGATCTGCCGCGGAACGGCTCTGCGTCTGCAGAGATTGCAAAGCCGCCACTGCGCCGTGTTTACTAACACAATTAGAGCTCGACCAGTCCGGCCACAGGACAAATATAACCTTATCTCCTGAACGTCAGCCGATTAAGTCATCGGGGCTACGAAACGGCAAACAGATATTAATAACCAACCGGCAAGTGAGGCGTTTGAGTGGAGTGGAATATCGCGGTGGGTTCCTGGGCCTGAAGGCAGAAGAGTTCACACCTTCCCGACTCCTCTGTAAAGCACGGCGGCATCACCACTTTCCAGCCATATCTAAAAGGCCAATTTAGGTTTATTCCCAGCCGAGTTCAAGGCCATGGTTCAGCAGGTGTGAACCGGTAATAGCTGCCGTCCGGCTCCGGTGTGGACGCCAGCACAGATGTGTTCAGTCAAATGACTAATTGAAAACCTTAGACGAAAATCAGCAGCCTGGCCATTTCGCCTGCATAATAAAACGGCGCCGATAAAGGCAGCGGAGGGAAAAAAAAAAAAAATCCACCCATCTCATCATCAGTGCCATTAACAATCATGAGTAAAGATGAAAACAACGCATGGTTTATTCTGCAAATGAAGGCATATAACTAGATGGTTTCCCAGGGGTCCATTACCCATTTTAATAATACATCAAGGAGCCTGAGCAAACAGTTTGTATGTGCAAACCAAACAGAGCAAAGTATTTACAGTTACCGCATACAGAGACAACTCCCAGCACTCTGGACTTAACAAATTTATAAAGGTACATAACATGATAGCTATTAGCAAAATTAAAAGAGAACCATTATAGATTTAGAGTCTGCCGGGCTTGCTCACCAGTCGGGAAAGGACGCCAACGCCAACCTTCAATTCAGGAGAATTCTGACCCACTCCCCACCCCCCATACCTTTTTTTTTTTCTCCTTTCCTCCAAGAGAATAGTCCGTCTTGGACTCAAATTATGTGCATGAATAATAAAATACCATCTAATTAAAAACTGTAGTTAAATATGCAAAAATTAATGGTAATGAGATTGTGTAATACCTCCGAGTGTAGGCGCTCGATGAATTACTCACAAGAGTGCCTTTGCTGACCTAAAAGTGGGGATAACGGAAGCGACTTTGAACCCTCTTGGTCCTGGTGCCCCGGGGGTGCCCCATGACGTCTCACCCCTGCGCACAACCAGGGCACTGACTGGCCAGCGTGGGTGAAACGTGGCCGGGCCAGAGCGTCCGCTTCCAGTTCTTAGATGTGGCAGGAAGAGATAGGATTGGGGTGGGCATCGTGCCAAGGGCTGGCTGGAGGTGGGGACCATCGCAGGGGCTTGTTGTCTCAAAGTGAGAAACAGCCTCATCACGAAATGATGACCTTTGGACGAACAGACTTCTGGTAACTGGAAACAGGGAGAAAGCCTAACTCGGTGCTCGTTTAAGGGCTGTCCCCTGCACACTGTCCAAGACCTTCTTACTTTTCCGGTCGCCAGTGCAAGGTTCCACCCACACTCTGGGCTATACCAAAGCACCTGCAGGCCAGCACTGCTGCATGGGACAATGAACCCAGTGGGCATCCTGCTCACCTTCCTCGCCGTCTCAGAAGCCTCTGCCTGGTTGTCGGCATAAGCTCCTGACCACATTCCCCTCAGCCCTGTTCAAGAGGTCACTGGTCTCCTTTTTGCTTTTAAGCCCTCTTGGCACTTGACCACGTGTTTGGGACTGAGTCAGCTGCCTGAACACATGCCCTGACATTTGTTTTAGACACAGGAGACAAGATCTCACCCATCACCTCTGTGTAGAGCTTCTGAATCTCAACGCCCCCCTATCTCTGTCTTCCCATTTCTGGTGATTCTGCTTGAGGATGGTTGATGACAAACTGAATGACAGCACCCTTTAAGAGAAGAACACGATCTCGGTGAGGTGGGTGATTTCAGACTCACTCAATATGATTCCCGCATTTGCCTTTTCATCTGTTGAAATGGAATCTGACATGTTGAAAAGTAAGCATTTCTTTGGGGAGGTATTTCTCATTCAGATGAGCCCGATAGAAAACTTCTCTCTCAGCACCTTCTTGAACATGCCCGTGTCATCCTGCTTATGATAAGGGTTTCTTGTTAAGTCAGTAGGTATTTGAGCTAATTGATACGTTCTTGACAACTCTCTACACCAGGAAGGAGGGCAGGGAGTTTATCATTTATGCAAGAGAACAATCGTCGTGATGTCAGCTGAGTGGGGATTTTGTTCACTGTCAGCTGACCTTAACCAATCCTCAGGTCTGTATCATAACGTTTGGGACTCATGAGAAAATTATCCTGGCTCTTCAGTTGGCATCTGTGTTTTACTGGTGGAAGCAGTGATAAGAATTTCTAGTGTTTGCTACGGCAAAACTAAAGATGGCCAGCTGAATCTTCTGAAAATTCTTGGACAAATCCCACTTAGGTTTGACATCCTAAGAAGCCTTGGTTCCTGATGTGTACATTCCTTACCGAGTTGATGGATTGATTTGTCATTCAATTGTCATTGAGCTGCATCTGAGAACTCAGTTAAGTGTTCAGCCTCTAGTCTCATTCAGGCTGGTGTCCACGTTTCAACTTTGCTGCTTGCTGGTTGTATGATCTCGGGCAAGTCCCCTCACTTCTGTGAGCTTCAATTTGCTCATCTATAAATGGAGATAACTGTAATGTCTCCATCATAGAGTTCTTGTGTTGATTCAAGAGGTTAGAGAACAGAAAGCACTTAGCACAGTACTGAGTTCATGGTAAACAGTCAATGAATAGTAGCCATGCTATATGACAACACCAATGATAATAATAATTTCTAGGGCTGATTTTCTGTAAGATCACTTGAAACATTCTAGAAGTAGATGTGCTAGGAATAAATATAATTATCATAGCACTTTATAGTTTTCCAAAGGTTTCGATCTATATTATTCAAAGTAACTAACAGTTAAAACTTTTGGTGACAAGAACTATTGTACCCAACTATCAAGGGCTTAAAAGTTTAGGACATTTGTCATCCTATACAGCAAGAAGTCCAGAGGTTGCCAGGGCTGGGCGTTTGGCCATTCCTTTACTTCAGAGTTGGCTTTACCTGAAAATCTCTTGGCTTCCCCTTATGGTTTCAAGATGGCTGCCCAGCTCCAGCCCTCACATCCTCACAAAACTTTGTCCAAAAGAAGGATGTCTCGGGGGCAGGGGATGGGTTGGTCTCTCCTTACTCATCTTCCACGGAAGAAATCTTTTCCTGGGCTTCCCAGCAGACCTCTCACTATACCTCATTCACTGTAACTGGGTCATGAGTCTGTCTCTGAAGCAATCGCAGTGGAGGGAGAATGGGTTCATTATATTGGCAGTGACTAATGATGACTCATTCACTAGCGTTGGGTCCACCTTTCCCGAGCATATTGCAGTTGGGAACCCAAATAATACAGGACTTTTGCTACCAAGAGAAAAAGTGGAGGATGACTAAGCAGGCCACAAAGAATGTCTGCCAAACAGTATGGTGCACATGTTATTATCACTTGTCAGACATGGAAGCTGAGCTTCAGACAGGTTAAGTAACTTGTTCAAGGCACATGCAACTTATAAGTGATAGAACTAGTTCTAGAAGCCAGATCCTTAGACTCCCGATTTCGTGTTGACTTCATTACATTCAACTGTAAGGTGACCTTAAATTTGAAACGTTGAGCTCCTTGCAGACAGAGTGAAAGAGCCAAGAAGATGAACTTTGTAGTTCATCTCATGATTTGAGCTATAGGAGCCATATGACTTATCTGGAGAGAAACATTTTTCCTGGCACTAACTTCTCGGAGGTATTTATCGCATGAAATTTTACATGAGGGACACAGTAATATAACGGATAATGTCAGAAGTGACAACTGGCAAATGCTCTGTCACTATGTAAAAGAGAAGTGGTTTTTAACATTTTGTTTCCTGTTAAGGTATGCGTGAATGTCATGCTGTCATGGGTGAGCCCAGGTTTTGTCTAACCTTAAAAACTTTGGCAGAGAAGTTAATCTCTCTAGTAATGGAATAGATCAAGACTAATAATAGTACATTGGGAACAATTACTCAGTACATTTTTTTGGCATAGATAAGCTTGGCTTTGGGTTATGTGCAATTCCTGGTATATTCTAACCACATCCTTTTCTCTCCCACTCAAAAAGGCAAATGAGTGAGTGAGACTGTTTTATGGATGACTTTGAACTGACGCTTACTTATATATATAAAAGTGTCCATCACTTGCGAAATTTATCAGTTATTATTAGTTTAATTGTTTTGCTTTATTCCACATACTACAATCTCACCCCACCCCGATTCCAGCTCAATATTCAGAAGAACAGTGAGCAAGTTAACCTTCACGAGAAGGTACTTAATTCAAGAGAAAACTCTGACAATCCCTGATATTTGCCAAGTCATCATTCTTTAAAATTACCTTAAACAAATTTGCACACTATCTCAACAGCTAGAACTTACTGTACTGGGGGAGGATGGTGACTCACTTTCTTGTGGCTAACGTGCAAAAAAAAAAAAAAAAAAAAAAGCCCTGTAATCACCTGCAATTATTCCCGCTGACCCCCTGCTCCAAGTCCCTGTGACCTCGTATTCCACTCACTTAGAGAGGAGGTGGCCTGCATGGAAGGAACACACAGGAAACTCAGAGCCACCTGCAGTCGCCATGGAAATGTATTGCTGGGCCAGTCTCGTCATTGCCTGGGGCAGCCTCTGACCTCTATTGCAGCCTCATCTAGCAATTGAATTTACGTGTGAGCACAGATACTTACCTTGTTTTAAAGAAATGTCTATGTTTGTTTATCAAGGAGCAAAGAACACGTGGAAATGGCATTCTATGTAGTGAAGTGTTTGTCAGTCTGGTTAGGGAAACATAGAGTAATTGCTTAAAAATTTTTTTCATGGTTATTTCGTTTCTGGAAAAGATGGTTCTAAATAAGTTTAGGGAGATGTCTTATTGATTGAGGGGAACCCCGAATGCTGAGAAAATTGAAATTTTCATAAAGGTACCAATGCATAAGGGTCAATAGATTGGTTACAAAGTGAAAAAAAGACAAGGAAATTTATCCAACTATCCTATCATTATTTATTAAGCACCTACTGTGTGCCTGGAACCTAGCTCAGTCTTGTAGGGGTTGTGGAACGGAGTAAGACCTAGCACTAGCGCTTGTCTTGACGTGCTTGTGAGGCCCAACATAAGTGCATGACGTAGGCCTGGGAAGGACCGTGACAAACTCGAGATGCCAGCCACACCGAAAGAGGTGGACGCTGCTCAGCCTCCACGGTCATCCCCACCCGGTACGTGGGCCCAGTTCATCCCATCTCCTGTGACTAACTGGAAATCCAGGATTTCATGTAAACTCTCCCAACTTTTTATTGTTACGTTCGTTTCAATAAAGTAAAAATGGCGAGGGAAAACAAAACACGCCGGTTTGCTGTGTTCCCTGAATTGATTCGTCGGTTTGGCAGCATAAAGACTCAGTTCTTAATGGCATTCATTTTCTGTCCATTTTGTCTTGTGAGGAAATTAATTACACTTATGTCAGCCAAAAATACCTTTGGGTCTTTAAACCCTTTTTTTTTTTTTCCCTCTCTTTTTAAAGATGAAAGTATTTCTGCCTAATTGACCAGCATCTGCCATTGTGCGATCCCGGCCCCCGTGAGAGGTGTTGGGAGGGGGTGCGAGGCCTGTCAGCGCATTTCCACTGGGTTCCGGCCTCCATTTTCGAACGACTTTTCTTCCCATCATGTGGGGGTGAGTCTAGTGGTGGCAACCTGATGACAGAAGGCGGGGGACAAGAGGAGAAAGAGAAAGTGGGGGGAGTGCAAGGCTGGGGATGTGCAAACAACTGAAACGAACAGCGAATGCATTTCTTAGAGTTTTCATTCGTGCATTTAGTCGTCCATAGATATTTATTGAGCATCTACTATGCGTCAGCCTTTATTTTATGCGTGGGTATTTCGGGTGAACGGGGCAGACAAAGTCTCTGCTCTCATGAAACATGCATTCCAGCCGGGGTGTGGAACGGACAAAATACGAACGAGTAAACAAATAGAGTCATGTGAAGTGGCGGTAAGTGCTAGTGAGCTAAATGAAACAGGATGGTGAGGCGTAATGAGAGGTTGCGTTAGTGGGAGTGGTCAGGGAGGCCTCTGAGAAGAAGAAATCTGAGCCGCAGCCCGAACAAGGACAGGAAGCCAGGCCCGCGATGATCTGTGGGGAGGCGGCAAGAGAAACAGCGTTACGTAACCCTGGCTTACAGATCGGAGCAGTTATGCCCATTGTCCAGTGTTTTTCTGGTCTAGCCACAAAGAGGAACCGCATTTTCTTTTAAAGGGGGGAATGTCTCCATTCGTAATCAGTACGTTTTCCTAATTTGTATGTCATTCTATCAGCAACATCTTTCTCATACCTGCTAGCCTGTCTCTTTAACAGAGAGAGAGACCACAGGCCCAGAATGTTAGCAGTTGGCCAGAATTAATAACGTAATTTTGTGTGTTCTTTATGTATTTTTATAGTTCTTTCCAGTTTGCCATTTTGCAACAGTGATGACGATTTTCCTTTTTGAATGAATGTAGTTAAGTGAAAAGAATGAATCGAATATGAAGGCAAGCATTAATTAAACAATAGCGTAAGCCTTTCCAGAATGAAGTCGGTGGGATTTTTTTGTTCCCCTTCTCTTTTGGGGGCATCACTCCTAAATATCCAGAAGGATGAGACACCCAAACACAGTCTCCATCTCTGCTGAAGCTAGAAGCCATCTGCGATACTCACCTATGACATGTTAAAATGGGAAGCTGACAGAGGAGAGAGAACCAAGTTAGGATGAGGATGTGATGATGTCATGAAATTGTGTGAGTTAAGTGAAACCCTGCGTACCATACATTGTGGTCCCTAAATGTACTGTTTTTGCCTCGTTCCCAGAATGCGCCGTCGGGCTGATAACCCATAAAGTCCACAATTCCTATGCAGGGAACCTGAAACCAGAGGAAATACACAGGAATACATGAAAAACTGGTTTGCCAACTAATCACCTAGCAGTCAGAAAGCTCTCGCATACACGGAACCGCCTGCCGATTCTGTTGTCAGTGCCGCATTCTTAAATATCAACGGACTGCAAAGGATTCACAAATTTCAAAAGGAAACTCCCAGCAAGAAAGACAGAGGCCAAACAAGAAACCAAAAGAAAGAAATTCTGAGGAATCAGAGATAATGCAAGGAATAAAAGAAAATGCCACAATATTGAATTAACATTCACAGAGAGAAAATATATAGTATACATGAAACAGTAACAGGATACTATTGCTTTTAAGGGTCAATCAAAGAACAAATGAGAAAGAACTCTGAACTAAAAGTAAGGTAGAAGAAATAATAAATGTAATTTAAGAATTGAAAGGCACAGTTGAAGAAGTAAAACAAAAAGACTGAAAAATGGAGAGAGAAATCTCTAAGAAATTATAATATCTAACTATTAGGTTTCATATCTGACTACCCCATCTAGACATAATGGCAAGAATGCACACAAAATGGGAGAGTGACATTTATCAAGGAAATAACATATGAACAAAATCCAGAACTGAAGAATATAAGTTTTGTTATGTGGGTTGAGAGCACCCACCCATAGCTATGCATAAAGAATTTTAAGAGGCCTGTCTAAGGCTCACCACATGGTATTCCAGAACACCAAAGAGAGAGACTCTAAAAGTTTCTGAGGTAAAAAAAAGTTACATCACACACAAAGGCCGAGAGGAATAATAGAACCAGATTAACATCAGGAGAGAGGAGATACTGTCTTTAACACACTGAATGATAATGAGTTTTCAAACCAGAATTCTATATCCAGCCAAACTATCAAGTATTGGGATAGAATCAAGACAGCGCACATTTAAAATATTTACCTCCCACGATCCCCCTTCCCAGGAAGTGACTAGAGCATATACTTCATCAAAGAGGGGAGTTTGGGATCCAGGAAACAAATCTAACACATGAAAGAGGAAAAGGGATTCTGGGATGAGGTCCTACCAACAGCCATACAGCAGTCATAAAGGGTAACCGGTCCATATAGGAGCAGGAGGACAGTGGGCTGCAGGAAGGTGGTCTCTAAGAAAGAAAATTAAACCAATAGATGATCTGATATGTTGATACATGGGCAATTCTATTAAAAAGCTATTAGAGGAAATGGGAAACATTTTAAATAGATATATATTTTTTAAAAAAACTAAGAAAATGAAAAAATGAGACAATTATTGATTTCAAGATACATTTTCCAAAAAATAAACATAATTATGACATTGAATGAGGCTCGACACCGAATACGGCTTTAACTGGAAAATTTTATATGATCCCATTGGGAAGATCTTGGGGGAGAAAGCAGGGCAGGAGTGTGTGTGTGTTTGAGAGAAATACAGCCTAATCCTTATTTATCAAAGTAAAAGTCGATATAAAAAGCCTAAAATTAATAAATCAAGAGAGAGCTGTATCATCATATTATCTGTTAGAAATATGGAAGTTAATGCCTGAAGAAACCACTAGGAGAATTAAAACTGATGCTCTGGAGAGGTGGATTTGGGGTGAGTAGAAAAAAAAAACTCTTATCTTTCCATTATAAACCTTTTAGCATTATTTGACTATTTCAATTATGTACCTATATTACTTTGAAAAACTTATAATGTACTTAAAGTAAAAGAAATAATGATATCAATATTTCACAATAGGGTAGAAGCTTCTCATTGTCCCAAATCGCTATTTTCCCTTTCTTCCTCAGGAAGAGAGCCCCAATCTTTCACTGGACACTGGGTCCTTTGAAGCTAAATATGGTCATGTGACTTAAGTTCCGGACAACCAATTACAAACAGTGGTAATATATATAATTTCTGAGATGTGTCCTCACAGGAAGTAATCCTGTTTTTTGTCCCCTCCTACTTCCTGCTGGAGCTCCAGGAGCTCTGATGTTAGAATGGCAGCCACACACAGGCGGCAGAGCAACGAGATAGAAGGAGGCTGAGTTTCTGTTACCACACCATGCCCTGGATTGATTACTTCTAGACTTCTAGAGATGAGGGATGCATTCATGCCACCTTTTTAAAAAAACCATTATAATTTGAGGGCTGTTGAATAAACCGAATTTAAATCAAACTAATGCACTTGGATATGTCAAAAATTATAACTGAGACATGCGAATAACTGGACTTGGGAAATACTGACCTACAGTGCATGAACGGGGAGAAAGGAGAGGGATGGGGAGGCAGCAGAACCCTTTCTTGGGGAGCAAGAGGAGTCGCGTAAGGAGAAGGGCCTCACCTTATAATCTGGCAAGCTCCATTCAAGAATATGAGGTGGAATTCAAGGGAGCAACTGCTTACTAAAGGTCCATCAGTGTGACTCACGCCTTGAAGTTGGGGATCCTGGAAGGTCTCCATACAGCTCTTCTGATGACAGTGACCCCCATCAACTGAATCAGGCATGATTCACCCTCACTGAATCCTCGGACCGCCAACCACGTGATGTTAGCACCTCCGTTAACACCCCCAACTCACAGAAATGGAAAACTAAGATTCCCAGCTGTTGCACAAGGCCCCAAGGTCAGAAAGGCAGAATTACCATCTGGCTGATCTGCAAGACCCAAGGCAGATGATAAAATGCTAAATCTGAGGCTCGAGCAATGGAAGACGAGATGAAACCTCAGCTTGACGAACAAGCAAGCGTTTGAACTGGGACCTAAAGATTCTGCAAAGCGACGTTGAAAATAAGAGGAATTCTAAGTTGGTTGAGACACTGCGTCCAGAGGGATGGGACCCGGAGAACAGCAGGCTGGTTTCAGAAACCGCGAGTGGGTGGAGCTGGCTGGAGGAGGGACCGTGGCGACATCATGGGAGGTGAGACCGGAAGTGCAGGGCTGGGGGCCAGGTCACGACAGCCTTGAGTGCAGGCTGGGGGATGGGAGCTTTGTTTGCTTGCTTGGTTTTGGTTTTGTTTTTGGGGTTTTTTTAAGCAAATTTTTTACTCAACCCATCAGATGCCTGTAATAGACTTAGCTGGACCATGAGCGTGTGTTAAAGGCCACCGCCCCAGCGGCCCGGCGGGCCTGGCCCCATCATGGCCCCCACTGTCAATGCTGGCTCTTGCGGGCAGGGTGATGGAGGTGGCCGCTGAGATGTTTCCGCTCCTGCCTGAGAGGGCCCATTCCCTCGGGAATCTTTCCCGCGCATTAATGGTCAGATGGTGCAAAGACCCGTCCAATTCGTATCTATGCTAACAACGTGGTTATGGCTTTATCACTGTCTTGTCATCCTAAAAGTTTCCCTCTTGTCTGTCTTCTGCCCGTAGGAGAGACAGTGTGAGGACTGGGAATGGCGTCGAGGAGGGACTTTCATTGCCCCGAAATCGGGAAGAAGGTGGGTCTGGTCCACACAGCACTTCACTCCCTGCATCCTGTCTCCAGAGAGATTTTCCCCGAGCATCTTCCTATGGGTTGCCAGCTTCCATCTGGACAAAGGCTGGCGGCTGGACAGAGGCACTTAATGAATTAAAGTATGACCTAGACAGAAAAAGATGGCACTGACCCAGAGAGAGGTCTGCCGGTGGGCAGGGGACTAAAGTCTCTGAGTGCGTCTACACCACACTTGAGGGTGGCGTGGGTGCAGACGGGGGAGCCTCGGCTGGGCCACGCTGAGAACAGGCGAATCCTGCAGCCCCGCATGGGCCCCAATCCTTCAGAAGTCCCCTTTGCTTTACTAGCCAAATAAAAAGGCTTAAGTGCCCACCCCTGAGGGAGGCCAGCTTCTCACCAAGAGGTCTCAGGACGCCTGAGCATGGTGCCCTGTTTCTCTTGCTCTGCAGTCCTGTGCCTGCCTGGAGCCTGGCCCTGCCGCCTGCCGGGGGGCTCCCCGCTCCTCAGCGCTGCCACTGTTATCCTCCAAGGTGCCGTCACCCATCTGCTGTGAGACACGGACCCTACTGTGAGTTTCAGTCATGGAAGGCGGACACGGCCTCACCAGTGGCGTGCCCTGGGACACCAAGGGAGACCCACTTCCCAGAAGTCTAAGGATTAAAAGTCTTCATATTTTTTAGTGACAAAATGTTTAAAAACGTTCCATCCATCTACTTGCTCGGCAACCATCTCGAAGGTGGCTTTGAATTTAGAATTCGTAGCTCCTCAGAGTTGGGCCTGCAGGGCACCTCCTTTCTCTCCCTGTCCCCTCACACCCCGGGAGGGGCTTCTCACTCACGTGAGTGGACCCGCACACAGGTCTCTGTCCACACCCCCCACACCCAGCCTAGGGCTGTGCGCACTATGGCAGTCAACTCTCGCCGAGCAGGTCTGAGCAGGCCCAGAAATGGGCTTGGGCGACCTGGATGGAATATTCTAGGATCTTGGGTACAAGGCATAGGGTCTAGACCAGTGGTTGACAAGTGATTCCTGTGGGCAACTCCAGCCCACTGCCGGGTTTGTATGGTCCGCCACGCTAAGGACGGTTTTTACATTTTTGAATGACTGAAAAATCACAAAAGAATAATATTCTGTCACTTGGGAAGATGGCGTGAAAGGCAGATTTCAGTGTCCAGAGATGAAATCTTATTGGAAGCCGATGATGCTCATGCATTTATGTGTCATCTTTACCTGCTTCTGTGTTTCTACAGTGGAGCCGAGTATTGGTGACAGAGACCGTTTGGCCCGCAAAGCCGGAAACGTTCTCCTATCTGGGCCTCTATGGAGAGAAACGTTTGTGTTACTTCACTATGTTGAACCACCTCCCTTTAAAAAAATTTTTTTTTGATTTTTAAAAATTGTAGCAAAATTAACAGAATTGACCGTCTTAACCATTTTTTTTTCAAGTCCCTAGATCAGCGGCCTCAAGCACATTGCACTGTCGTGTACCCAGGGCCACTGCCCCCTCCCCCACACTCTTCCATCGTCCCAAACTGAAACTCCGTGCCCATTAAACAGTAGCTGCCACTCCTCTTCCCTCAGCCCCCGCCACCACCGTCCTGCTCCCCCTCTCTATGGAAGTCCCTCCTCCAGCGACCTCGGGGAAGTGGAAGCACACGGTTTTTACCTTTTTGTGACTGGCTTTTTTTTTTTTTTTTTTTTTTTTTTTTGCCACTCAGCCACGTGTCCTTCAGTTTCATCGACGCTGTAGCACATGTCAGAAATCTCTTCCCTGTTAAGGCTGAATAATCTTCCATCGTAAGGATATACTGCTTTTTTTTTTTTTTATCCACTTGTCTGTCGACAGGCATTTGGGCTGCATCCACGCTTTGGCTCTTGTGCATAAAGCCACAATGGACATGCATGTACAAGAAATGTTTCAGGATTCTGCTTTCGATTCCGTTGGGTAGATCCCCAGAAGTCGAGCTACTGGCTCATATGGTAACTGTTCATCTAATTTTTTTTGCGGAGCCACCGTACTGTTTTCCATAGTGACAGCACCATTTAACATTCAATATTCCCACCGGCAGCAGGTAGCCTCGCTTTCGTAGACAAAAATATAGCTCATGAGGTGTTTGCCTGACGGAAGTGCCACCTTTCTTTAAAAAAGAAAACAAAACAATTCCATCTCCCTAAAGCAGTAGCTCCCGACCTCGGCCACACGTGAGGATCATATGAGGAGCTTTAAAAATTTTCCAATGTGGGTATGTGTGTCGGGGTGCGGGGATGGAGGGCATCTTAGGCTGGGAACATCGAAACCCTTGGTGGTCAAGCCTGGCACAGGTATTTTTTCCTCATCTGTCCAGGTCCTTCTCCAAAGCAGCCCAGGTCAAGAGCCACTGACCTTGGACAACCAGCTTGCCCTGCAGCCAGCTCTTAAAATAACTCGTCTTTCCTCTTGCTACATATGCTTTTCTGAGGACCCAGCTCCAGGAAACAATAGACGTGTCCCTGGGCTCCTGAGTGGTGTCGGGCACGGAGGTGGTGACATACAGCTTCCTGGTGTGATAGCGGGTGTGTTGGAGACAGATGCCATCTGGAGTAGACGGGGCGAGGGCCGGGCCTGGGCTGGCCACACCCTGTGCCTTCAGCACCTTCCCCTTTCCAGGACATCTCTAGGGCCACTCTGTCCCAGACTCCTGGCACCTCTCCCTCTGGGCGGGCACCTCCCTGCCCTCCTGCCCTTCCCACCCCACAGCCTGAGGGATGGAGGGGTCATTCTCTTCACCCCGACCAGGCCCAAGCTCTGCGTCTTCTTTCTCCCTTAGGTCACATTAAAATAAGCTTCCGGGTCACAGTCGGACAAGAGACAGGTGGAAAGGACTTATTTTTGTGCTTTTCCCCCTGAATCCAAATAGCCATTTTATTCTGCGATGGGGATTTCAGGAGTAGCGTCCAGTTCTGTTATCTTTCTAGAGAGACACGAACACCGAGAGACGTTTCCGGCAACGTTTGGCGAAACACATCAAGGCGAGGCCACAGGACGTACTTAAACAGTCTAGAATAATGAAGACCAAGCGGGATTATTATTTTTTTTTCTTTCCAAGAGTGGCCCTCGTAGGTTTAATTGTAAAGTATAATTACTTCAAGACATCATAATTTGTTGTGTACAATATAAATCAGCAGAACTCCATGGAATCATGTTTTTAATGTAGACCCCAAATAAAATGTTCTTTTATGACATAGCAGATGTTTCTTAATTCACTAACGCCAGGGACTGGGGTATTAAGATTATTCCTTGGCATTTTATTATGAATAACACACTTGCTCCATCATTAAGTGAGCCATTAAAGACGTAAACAAGCTTTTACAGCCCCGTTTTCAACAACTGCTGTGGTCCGCCAAGTGATAATCCGCCTTTCAGCAAATATCCTTCAACTCTAAGAAATAAAGACGTGTCATAGGGCCACCTCGGGTCAGTCCACAGCATCTGGGACCCTGGCTTGGGGAAGTTCTCGGAGCAGGAAAGTGGACAGAGGGGTGTGATTTGGACTCCGGACGCGTCGATATGATAGGTCCTGTTTCCTTGACAAAGTGTGTGCGGGTGGGTGTGTGTTTCTTTAAAATAAAACACGAAAAACTGGGAAAATAAAAGGGAAAAGGAAAAGGAAGGGACATGGCGGAGGAAGACGGCTTGTGGAAGGCGCGGGGCGGGCCCCTCCCGCACGAGCCCTGTAACCCGCGCTTTGAGGAAAGCCGCTGAGTCGGGTTTCTGCACCACCAAAAGGCGGTGGCGGACGGTGCAGGTCACCGGCATCGAATCCGAGCGGATGTGACCCCTCCGTGACAATGTCCCCGAGGTGTCCGGAGGGAGGGAGGTGGGGGGGGCAGTTTTATGTCTCTAACTAGAATAGGAGCCAGAGAAGCGTTCCCTGTCCCCCACCTTGGACTTCCTGAAGATAAGGACCCGGGGTGGGGGGGTGGGGGACAGAGGAGCAGTGCGGGGACAGTTCCAAGATAGGAAACGCGAGGCCTGCCTGCCCCTCGGCTCACGGGCCCCTGGCTTCCTGTGCCGAAGGCGGAGGGCGCGAAAACCCCGAGCTAACGTACACAACGACATCCTCCTCCAAGCAGATGTGAGAAGAGAAAGGAGGGGGGGGCGGGGGGGGGGGGGAGGGGTGTGGCACTGATGGAAATTTACGTTTCGTCTCCGTTGTCCTCGCCCCTGGGGACGCTTCGGACACTGCGTAAAGGAGGGGAAGGTAGACCTGCTGTTCAAGCCTGGTCCGTGCAGTGAACCTGTAACAGGTGCGCTACCCCGGTGACACTAGTGCAATATTCTAGCTCTAAAGGCGGCGGGGTGCAGGACGGTCGAGGAAGCGCGAAGCACCTTGTCCTCAGTGACGCGCGATGCGGCCGAGACTGTCTCCCCTCCAGCCTCGTCGTCGTGCGTGCCTTTTTTAACAGTAGAGTGGGGTAATACGTTTTCTTTTCCTTTTTTGGGTGGGGGGGGGTGGGGAGTTGCTGATGAGGGTTTATTTTCTTTTCGTGTTCTATTTCGTCTCGCAGTTGGACGTGCTATTGTTCTGGGGAAACAGGGAGGGGCGCAGGAGGCAGGAACCACGTGGCGCGTGAACTTGGCAAAGGCGAGCGCGAGGTGGCATTCTCGGCCGCACCGCGTGGGAAGTCCGCAGCCCGCCCTCCTTGTCGTCCCTCCCACGGCCACGGCCCAAACAGTCCTGTGCCCCGGTGGAACCGCGAAGGGACCCGACACAGCCTTTGCTTTTTTTTTTTTAATGCTCACCTGATGGGAAAGTCACGTTTGATATTACTTTTCCAGTATGTTAATTACAGCTCTAAACGGATTTTATTGTGCCCCCGATGACATCGCTCTGGAAATATCATTCAATTGGGTGGCCCGCTTTCCTCTGAGTGATTGTGCAGAATAAACACTCACGCCTTCTTTTTATAGCCACTGACTGTCTACACACACACACACACACACACACACACACACGCACACGCACACGCATGCATTTTTAACCACGTAAGAAAGGAAGCAGGCGGCCAACCTCACAGCTTTCTACATGATTTTTGAATTAATATTAGTCTATTAAAAAGAGCTGTGATCAGAAGGAAAAAAAAAAAACTTAGCTCAATTTGCACAGAAAATACATTTTACAGTTGTTTTGGACAAATGCCCTGAGTGAATATGTTTAAAGTCATGTACAACAGGGATATGTTATCACAAGTAACCATGTTTTAATAAACACTTCATCTTTTTGTATTGCTTTCTTTTCATCACAAGAATAGAAATATAACACCATATATCACTGTAAAACACATTTCCACATAAATGCTGATAAGCACAAAATATTTTTCATCATTTACATTTTAGCCGTAATAATATATGGCAGGATTAAAGCTGCATCCATCATGTGTCTAACTAACCTTGCTGTAATGAATTTTTAAATGTAATGGTTTCTGTCGCAAAGTAAAATCATACATAATGCGGGTGGATGGGTGGTTTTTTAAAATGTAAATGCGACTCCATTTTTAATTAAATTTATTAACTTCACCACCTCTACTCATGGCCCCCCCACCCCGCCGCCCCGCCCCGCCATGCCATCGTTCACTTAAGCAAGAACTACAAGAGGCGTGAATATGCGAAGGACTGCCAAACAGCTCGCTCTCGAGTTATTTAAAGTCACTGGCGTCTTGGAGATGCTGTGAATTCGGTGTGAGTGTCTGTGCGTGTGTTTGAGAACAGCGAGGTGCCCGACAGAAACAAAGCTTATGGAAATCATAGCGCGAGAAGCTGTCTGAGGCATCTGGAGGGGCTCTGCTACTTGGGGTACCCTCTCGATGACACAGTGCCTGGCATCAGATTTAGGGTGAGGGGCACGGGGGTGGGGGATAAGGGGGCGTGAGCTGCGGGATCTGGGTCAAGGACAAACCCATCCCTCTCTGCTTGAAATAACAAATAAGCCGACTCACCAGAGAAGAATCATTAAAATAATTTGCACAAGCTTTCGGTTGTGCGAGCTCTTTTTTTTTTTTTTTTTGATACAATATTTCCGCCCGTGATTATCACTGTGGACATGTTCCAGCCATATGGAAGCGAGCTGGGCTGGGAGCTTCCTCAATACCTGGGTGGTTAATTAAGAGCCACTGCCCGGCCACAAGAAGCAGGTTTGAAATCCCTCTTCAGTCTCCGACAATGAGTAGCTTTTTTAGCAGCAGAAGCCACCAGGGACAGCCAGAAGCGAGGGTAATTATTTGAGATAACATACAGCTGAAAAGAGAGTGTGTGAGTGCCGAGGGGGGCGGGGGCGCGGGGGGGGGGCGAGGCACAGTTGAAAGAGGGCAACAGGAGAGAAAAGTCTATAATAAAAAGGTCAACATCTCCTATTTTTCTGTACAGTGTCGACAGTCTGTAATGCCTTTTTAGCATGAATGACAACGGATTCTGTCTCTCTCTCTCTCGCTCTCTCTTTTTTTTTTTCTTAAAGGGAATATCTTATTTTGTATTCAAACTTCGCAATTGTGGAGTTCAGGCCTGCCAGCTCCATCTGAATAAGCTATTCTCACTTTATCAGGGTTTGCCGAACTGACTTTGATTGCATTGTTGCAAAATAGCAGTAATTTTTCCATTAACCCATACACACCCTCGGCGAGCAGGAGAACAAAGAAATATCAGAGGGATGAAAGCCACGAGTGCCGGGAGGGAAGTGGGGGGTTCCCTGAACGGCCCAAACAGCGCCGGCACACCCCGACTCCCGAGGCCGGCTGGGGCACGTTGGGGGTGCCACCTGAGGGTCCGTTTGGGGTCCTCTGGGGTTCGAGTCTCAGTGGGCACCTTCTGTCCTCCCTGCCGAGTTCTATTGTTTCCTCTGTGTGAGCTGGGCATGGGAAGCAGAGGCTGGATCCCTTCGTTCCGAGGGACCGTGTTTTGTCACGTGTCGTTCCCAGGCCCGGGGCCTCAGTCTCCACGCAGGACTCGACGGAGGAAGGCTCAGAGCCCCTCAGAGCTCAAGATTCTCTGAACACGAAGGGACCTTCCTTTTCCCCGAGGAAGAGTCCACTGGGAAGAGCCCGTTCCTTTGGCAGCTGGAAATGAGGGAGGAACCCCCAAAGCCCCCCGACCTAACGTTTTGGCACATTCAGCATCACCGCCCCACCCCCCGCCCGCCCCGTGGGTTCTGGGGTGGCAGGTGCAGCCGCTAGATTTCCGGTGCCAGGGTTGCTACGTGAAGCTATTACTTCACGTAAACGCAGCCGTCTCTGCCTGTGGTTATAATGATGGGAGGAGACCGAGGGCAGGCGGTGCTCCCACCGCCCCCCGGGCTCCTCGCTAGAGAAAATCCCCACGTCAGGATGTTGACGGTTGTGAAGGTGATCAAAATCGAAGCACGAGTCTTTCGTTTTCGTCTCAGTGTTCACCTCGGGACGTCGAGATGTTACACTCATCTTTGGCAGGTGGGGCTCTGCCATGGGACGGTGCAAAGAGCCCGGGTCACCAAAATAAGCGCGTCGCACAGCGGTTCAGCCGCACGGAACCCCGTGCCTCAGCTTTGTTTCGGGGCTGCCCAAGATGTTAATGATCTCCTTTACCTCCACGGCAGGCCACTGTCAAACTGCACACCAGTCTTCAGAAAATAAAAGCGAACGCGGTGAGCCCCCTGTCCCCTGCCCCCGTAATATCCAGTCGCTGACAATGCCTGAGCTGTCAGATGAGAGGCGGCGTCACTGGAATAAAGGTGGGCAGATGTGTGATAATGA
The DNA here is from genome assembly GCA_003508835.1 of Eonycteris spelaea. Classification (NCBI taxonomy): domain Eukaryota; kingdom Metazoa; phylum Chordata; class Mammalia; order Chiroptera; family Pteropodidae; genus Eonycteris; species Eonycteris spelaea. The sequence continues at coordinate 2,795,880 of PUFA01000071.1, read as the reverse complement.
GACAGAAGCGTGCAGATGCTAATCGAACTCACCAGAACGGGCCTGCCTTAGACGGATCCAGGTAGCAGCTGCAGACTGTCAGGACGCCCGGATGCTACTTTCTCTTGATTCTCATTTAAGAGCTGCTCCGCGCGCTGCTGTCTGTCAGTGAACTTTTCCCTCCCAGGAGCTCCAACCCCTAGGTGATCAGTCACATTTCGACATAACTAGATGTCAAAAGAAGTTTAAGTTATATGACGAACTGTGATGCAGTCGGTGCCAGCCTCCGGCCTCCGAGGCGGCTCCTTAATGATCCGCCCGGAAAGTCTGGCACCTTTGCCTGCGTTTTGTGTTCTTATTAAAATACTGGCTAAGTCTTTGTCAATATCCATGTCAGCAACTGTGAGCTCAAGACAATATTATCCCAAGCATAATTTAATTTTAAATGTGGAATTCAGACCCAAGCTGGCTGGATAAGGTGTGCGTTGAGCAAACAGGAGTTCCCTCCGAACAGCCCATTTTAGCATCCTTAATTAAAATGAGGTCGTTTGGAGATTTCTCGTTAGCTCCATTTGGGACGCTGATGACGGGGTTTGAGGGGAACCCAGGGCTACGTGAGAGTCATCACTGTGGGCCGCTCCTCAGTCAGGAGTGTGGGGAAGAAGCTGAGACTAATAGATCGGGCTGATGAGAAGGTAATTCCAACCTACAAAAGGCAGGAAACAGAAATAACCTGAGAACCGTCATCTGACACACCGGCGAAACCTTCGAACGGGAGCAGGAACTTTACCGGGTTCTTATCGGCCTCTCTGAGCCCTGGGCTCCCTTGGATGGTGTGTGGTGATGGGCTGGAAGGGCACCTGGGGTGGCAGGTAGATGTGACACATGCCGTCACATCGGCAACGAAGCCCGCAGCTCCGGCCCTCCACTGTGAGGCAGGCATTTCTTGGAGCGTTTAATTGGGTCGGGTCAGTTTGTTCTCCAAATATTTTCATCTTCTCCCCCACTGTTTACATTTCTGTTGGGAAAATAAATACTGCATGTCGCTTCTGCCTACTATATTTTCTTAGAGATTTTAATCCTGATTCCTCATGAAAGGTTTGCGTGCACACACACACACACACACACACACACACACACACACGCACACCCCTTCTGACCCTGATATGAAGGCCCCACAGTTCACAAAACACTTCTCTTTCTTCAGAGAGTGAAAGGATGTGCCTGGGAAACCTAATGCTATATTGACATAATGAAGCGTTCGGAGGGACCTCAACGTTTCTCAATCAGAGGACCAAGGCGGTCCCATCCGGAATGTTCCAAGCCACCGCCATCACCCGTTTCATCTCTCCAAACCCCATCCCACGCACACTGCCTCCCCACACCGAGCCCTTCCTTAGACAGGTCACTGATGTACCTTCACGTAAAACAGGGCTTCTCCTCCCTACAATCGGATATGTAGTCGCTTGAAGCTCATTCGTCCTTCTTGGCTTTCCCCTGGAGTTTTAAATTTTTAAGCAGCGAGGATTTGTCTAAGAGGTCTCAACCTTATAATTTGTAAGGTGAGTTATGAAAAAAAAATTTTTTTAATGCTTCTTTTCCTTCACCAGCCATCGATTGGCTGCCTGTCGCCGTCAGAGCAGGCGCTATGAAATCAGGGGGTGGGAGATGCCTGTTATTTCTCGGTAGTAAAACACAAGCAATTACGAGGCATTTGTTAACTTGGGTGGATCCTGCCTTAAACAAAAGCCCAGAGTGACAGACGAAACTGTAGGGCAGCAAAGATTAAAGAGAGGTGGGGAGGAGGGGGCCAGTCAGCCCAGGGTCACGGACGGGACAAGGCCTGTGCCAGAACACGGGTGCCCTAACCTCCCTCGAAATGCGGACAACGAGCTCCTCCTGACTTTTGGCTGTGCCAGGTGCTATGCTGCGTGGGAGAAAGCACATAGGGAGTGTGAGCTGTTTAACCCTGGCCCGATCGCTCAACCTCTCTGGGCTTCAGACCTATTATTATTATTATTATTATTATATTATTATATATTATTATTAGAGTACTAGCATCTGCCTCTTATGTTTGATGTGAACATTAAAGGACATCCCATGAGTACATTTTCCAACGTTGTGCTGGAGACCCTACAGAACAATGGAAACCCCACCCTCCAGGCACGGGTCATGGTTATGACCCAGCCCCAGACCCCAGGAACTTGACCGTCTTGAAGCGTGAAGAAAGAGAGCCTCGCAGGACAGGGCTAATTATAGGGTGTGAGGCGCCGACGCCAGAAGATGTTTCCCCTTTAATTTCTGCACCTTACAACAGGGGCTGGGCTCCTGTTCCGCCGACTAAACTTTGTCTAAAAATTATCTAAGGACCACCTAATGTGTGTCGATGCCACACATGTCAGATGTGTCAGCCTCTCCCAGTAATGACTCTCTGACATAAACAGTAAGGAAGAAATATCACAATTACCGAGGGGTGCCTGAGCGAGGCATGCATTTTCATGAGAGGTCTTGGGGAATGGCAGCATGGGCTCTGTAATCAGCTCCCCCTGCCAGCAGAGCCGGCCAAAGAAATCTCTCGTTCCCCTCAAAGACAATTAAAGTGAGTTAAATGAATTAAAAAGGCCCTTCCCAGTTAAAGTACAGTCAGAGGTGAGAAGCAGTGGTAGTTGGATTTGCAGAAACTCCACAGCTGCCAAGCCTTTAGGAATTGTGGCTCACGGGGCATCGTGTCAATGGGAATCTAAACAGCTTATGAAATCAGAGGCAACATGCATCATTTTAAATTTCTGAGGGGCAGTTTTCATTCCCCTGTTTATTTTGGTTTCTTGGGTCAATAAAAATATATTTTACCCAAAATCAAATTGAGAGAGAGAGAGAGAGAGAGAGAGAGAGAGAGAGAGAGAGAGAGAGAGAGAGAGAGATTGCATTATCTTATTTATTAAAACAATGGATTGGCTGAGCAGGAATTTTCTGTTTTGATGGGATGGGAAGGCCAGGTCTAGAAGGTTAGCAGAAGGGTTAAGAATATTCTAAGCCCCGAGGCACCACTCTTGCAAGGGGTTGACACTCTGTGCCTCAGTTTCCTCGTATGCCATGTGGGGTTAATGGTTGCTACCTGGCAGAGTGGCTACACCAATTAAGTGAGGTGACAGGCATACGGTGTCCGGCAGGGTGTCTGCCACAGCCGGTCACCGACATCGCTGCTACCATCCTTGTCTCAGCAAGGTAGTGAGTGGACGCCTGGTGATGTAAGGGAACGGGGGACCCGGGACCGCTCCCCAGACTTTTCTGAGCACCAGACGTTGACAAAGCCGCGAGGCCACAGGAGACCGTCACAGGTGTTACTTCCGTCGTCCCCAACGTCCGGTCGCCTGCGCGTCCAGATCTGGTCTCCCTGACCCCTGCCTCGTTCTGTCAGTTTTATGAGAAATGCTAGTAAGACTTCTGTCTGCGGCCCGGGGAGGAAGCCTCCCCCCGGCGTCTGCCCACCACCCCCCCCCCGGCCCCGAAGTCCCCGAGCGTGTGTACGCTCTTGCCCAGTACATGCAAAAACTCCATCAGAAAGCATTTGTCTACACCCTCTTTATTCACTTTCAAAGGGTTAAACAGCCTATTTACTGGGCTGTCAACAACCCCGAGGCCCAGTCGTGAAGAAAGCCCCGGCCCCCGTTTTGTGCGGCCCGGAGCCTTGTCTTTGCCGGCCTGTTCTTGTTACTGTCATGTAATATCCATGACAATCGTGTTGGGCCGTTTTGAGGGGCTCTGTGGGGCTCAATCTGAGGGGCCACTTTAAGCCGGGAAAGGCCTTTATTTATGTGGATTTGAAAGAGCCTTGAGAAGGCCCTTCCCCTCAGAACTCCTCTTCGGCAGGTCACCGAGGTTTCAAAAGGCTTTAAATGCGGAGGCTGCGATCAGTACCTCCATCACGTTCTAATGGACTGACACGAGCATTTGTGCCTGACAGACAGGGGAAAGAAGTGATGCAGATTTCCCCTAAATTGGACTGACGCACAAAGCAGGGGCAGTAATTGAGCGACGAGGTAACCCTGTGCTCCGTCTTTACACTTCTAACCAGAGCAGCACAAAAGCGGCCGTGGGAAGCTGCCAGGAGCCAGCCCAGCCATTTCCATGGGCCATATGGAAATTCTGTTTTGTGTACAGAGAAAGTGCCTGATAACAGTGACCTTAACTGCCATATGTGGGCAGTGAATAGGCCAGAGGGAACCACTCCGCAATCTGACCCTCAACATATGGACCAGCCGCCCAAGGAGACTTTGCCTGCCATCGCTCCGGCAACCCCGGGGGGATTTCATTAGATTTGTTAATGAATTGCTCTATTGACTTATATCTGAGCTTGCCTCATTAGAGGAGAAGAACACAATTTTTATCTGTGTTCCTGTGAACGGTGGGGGGGGGGGGACAGGAGCGTCCCGCCTTTGTGGGTTGGTGGGTGACCTGCCGGGCTCTCAGCAGCCTTGGACTCATTTCCCGTGGCAGTCTGAGAGGGCCCTTCCGTGCTCGCTGAGGCTCGGGCCCCCTCTTCAAATCAATCTTTTCCTCGCGAGTGGGATGTCCCCTCGGTGCCCGCTTGGTTCACGAATAGCCGGGACGGTGTTGTTGCGGGGTCGTGCGTTGTGGGGGTGCCGGCAGCGGCGGGGCCAGGAGGCCCCGCAGTATCGCCTGTCGGGAGGGGGGCTTTTAGAGGCGGTGTCACGCTTTGCGCTGAGGTTGGCCATTCGCTGCCTCGTGTGCCTTCGCCGGGGGTCTGAGCAACACCCTTTGAATGCTGTCCACGGGGCTTCGTGTTGGAACATGGCTGCGTGAGGGACACCCCCCTTCTGCCCTGCCAACTCTGGGATCCGGCAAATCTCCCCACCTCCAAGCTTTATTCGTCATGGCTCCATCGTTTGGGCCTCCGGTGCGGGAATGCGTGGGTTTTAAAGCAATGAGAGTCATCAATTAACGTATTATTAAGGGTATAAACCAATAAAGAACCCATTATGGCTAATAGCAAGTGTGGAATCACGAGGAATTAGCGAAATGAGATGCGATAAAATGGAAACCATAAAGATAAGCTTCTGAAGATTGGATCTGGCGCTTTTGAGCTTAAGTCTCAAATAAACAAAGGAATGAGACCCACCAGGGCCCCCAGTTGGTTCCTCTGCCCCAAACCTTCCAAGGACAGGGAGAACTTTCTGAGTCGGAGTGGGGAAGAAAGTTGGCCAGCCGCAACTCCGAGGCGGTTTATCCCCTGGGTGCAGGAGGGATGACAAAGCAGGTAAATCCCTAGCGTACATGCAGGCTGATGTCAGTGTTTCCTATTCGAGTCTCCCATACAAGAATGTGGCACAGCAATCCCCAAGCCCGTGCATTGGCCACACCGACACTTCCCCTTGGCACACAGAGAACCCAAAGAATTGGACAAAGCAGAAAACCTCCTAACGATGTCATAGCAAAGAGCTGGGGTGCGCACGGGGCTCATAGCAGCGGGCATGTCGGGGCGGCTGCTGCACAGGAGTGTGCATGTCCTAGGACGGGTGGCACGAGGTGAGGCTGGGGTCCACCGTCCATCCTCAGACTGAGTCCGAAGATGGGAACTAGGTTCTCCAGCGTAGCCATCCTCTTCCGATGGCTCACGGCCATGCAGGAGAAGCTTGTTGGGACCGCTGGTACCCACGGAAGGCTCAAAGGAAAAGGAACCCCCACTTTGGGAGAGAAAGGTTCCATGACATTTGTTCTGGGCAAGTGGCGTGTCCTTGGAACGGGACGCCTATAGGATCTGAAAACATCCATGAGAATTGGGTAGAGGAGAGTCAAACGGAGTTACGCGAGCTGTAAGAGTGTCAGGAGGTACTTAGACTTTCCCAACACGTTGCTTTTATCCAGACAGGTTCACTGGGCTGTTGGCCCAAAGTTCACACATGCTTGAGATCGACCGTTGCCTTTATAAGTGAAATACCACTTGGCTGGGTATAAAATTCATCCTCTCTTTCAGAATTTCATAGATATTCCTCCACTGTCTTTTGGTACTGAATGTCACACTAATTCTTTACCATTTGTTTCTTGGTTGGCTATATGCCATCATATGTGATGTTCCTCACTGGGATTATGTCTCAACTGCCTATGCCTTGATGTGGTTCCTGGGTGTCTGAAAAAATATCCCTTTCCCGTTGAAGTCTAAGAACTTGGCCTGGGAATGTCTAAGCGTCACTCATTATCCATCGGTATTTCCTGGAAACCAGTATCTCCATGTGAACGCTCGTGGACTAGATTTAGTTCTTTTCTTCAAGGAAATTCTGTGCTATTCTATCTTTGAATTTTTCCATCCTATTTGTGGGATTCTCTCATTCGAGGTGACTAATTATCTTTATCTTGCACAGATCCAACAGGCTTTTAATCCACCGATGGCTAACACCAGCCCTCAGTTTACTATCTCCCCATGGCCTTGGACTATAAGCACCTCAAAGGAAGAAAAGCTTCTTATTTATCTTTGTTTCCTCAGAGCCCAGAACATAATAGATGCTCAATGAGCTGCTATGGAAGTAACCTGCACATGACCTTGTCGGTTAGAGTTTGAACTTTATTTTGAGAAAAGTCAAGAGTAATCGGAGGATTTTGATGAAGAAGGCAGTGGCTAACATGACCCCACACCGCTTCAAAGTGGGGTGGGCTGGAAGGTGAGGAGGTGAGGAAGATGCTCATAACAAATGGTGGTGGAGGCTACTGGTGGCCAGAGATGCCGGATTAAGAATAGGAGACGTGGTGGATGGACATGAATATTTTGAACTCCCCTAGGGAAAATGTGGACTGGCAGCTCTGCTCAGGGTGCAGGTGTCTCATGGAAATGGACTGGCCTTTGGTTCCAGGAAAACAACTAGAAAGTTCTTTAGGCCCGTTTCCTTTTTGATGTGCAATTCTCAGTTGATCTCCAACACCAAACTTCCCCAAAGACTAGTAATTTAAATTTTAAAATGTGTATTTTTGCATCCATCAGAGTCATGGCAGGAAAGAGTTGGCGTATAGAGTGGGCTTGTTTGAAGACAGGTTGGTCTTATGTCCTGACAGTCCCAAAGACCTGCTGCATGTGTGTGTGGGTGCATGTGCATTCGTGTGCATGCACTCTGCTCCACACAGCCATTCAGGGATCCAGCCTCCATTTAATGGCTCCCATCCCTCAGGCTTTCAGAGCCCTGGTCTGGATTTTCTTCATGTATCTAGCACGCAGAGAACCAAGAGTGAGCACAGCTGATGCATGTGGGAGAGTTTTGGAGCCGGGCCTGGAAGCGGTGTGCATCACTTTGGATCACCTTCCTTTGGGCAGCACTCAGCATGCGGTTGCCTCTAACTGCAAAGGACATTGAGAAATGCAAGCTGACTATGCGCCCAGGAGGAAAAAAAATATGGGATATGTTGACCTGCCACAGGAGAGGTCACTGGAGTGTTCCAGGCTTTAGTTTTTTATGTTATTTAAAAAAGAAAAACGAAACAAAACAAAACAAAACTAACTGGCAGAGGTCTGAGTCAGCCGGTGCAGTGGATAATTAACCCTTCGGACAGTAGAATCTCACTTGATCCGAACTTTCTGTTAATTCGGTTTAATGTGCTCCTTTGGTTAACATGATATTTAGGCTAAATGAGGGCTCTGGCCAAGAAGTCTTTTGGTTTCAAATCTTATTTCTGAAAATCTGTCCAAGATGTGGTGTTCACGTCCCTGCCTCAGGAAGTTCAGTGTGGTGAATTCAGAGACTATTTTCTTAGTGACTGAGGATCTCACAGGACTTCTGGATTGCCATTCTGAATGAACGTCAGTGTTTGGAACAGGCTTGGGTGTGTGACAGGGAGAGAGAGGTGGCCTGAATCGGCAGTGATCGAAAAAGGCCTTTGATTTTTTTTGCTCCTAATTTTTATTGTTTTTATTTCATTTTTATGATTACAAAAATTATTTGTGGCCCTTGTAGAAATGCTGGAAAATAGAGGAAAGGAAAATTGCAAAGCAAAGTAACTTCTAAATTTGATAAGCTGGACACAGCCACTGTTAACAGTTTTGGCTATATTTCCTTCAGTTTTCTTCCTCCTTTTTTTTCCTTTTTCTGTCCCTCTTGCACAGTTATATAATTGAGTTAATAGCATAATTGCATGTTTACGACTTGTAATTTGTCTTATTAATTATATGAGAATTTTCCTTTGTCATTAACACTGCTTTGAAAATATCATTTTGTGCTCAACATAATATTCCATGATGAATACTATGATATTCCCAGATCTTTCTCTGCAATTAGGCTAATCTTTTTTTCATTCAATATTATAAGTAGCACGGCAAAAGATATAACTGTACATAAGTCTGTATTTGCTTCTTTGATTTTTTTAAAGATAAATTCCTAGAAGTGGCATCACCAAGTCAGTGGGCATGAATATTTGTATGTTTGGTACTCTGACAAGCTTAGAGGGTATTTTAATCTTTATTCATTTGCCAGGTGAACAATTGGGTTTTATCAATTTTAACATATATTTTTGCTACCAGAATGACTTATGTTTATTAGCCATTTGCATTCTCAATGCCTAATCTGGGTCTAGCCTTCACCTATATTTTCTATTAATGTGATATTTTCATTTTTTAACCTGTTTATTAAAGATCTTTCTCATTATTATGAAAAATATTTTCACATTTGTTTTAAGTTACTGTTATTGGCTTATTAATTTGTCATCTTTTTTCCCCCTCTCACCAAGAAATAGTGAAAGAACAAGTTTCTGGTTAATTGAAAATCCTAATTAGTTCACTTCTGGTTGATTAAACGATCACGAACTGGGGGCGGGGGTTAACTCAGGGATATATTGCAAGGTTATACGACATTTCCAAATGAAATAGTAAACCCAGAAGGGGATTTGTACCGGTTGCCTTTCCTTTAACCAGTTCAACAGTCTTTGACGACTCCCTCCATACTGAGGGTAAAATTATTTCTTGGGGCTGAAGTAAGGTAAGCAGAAGGCACTGAGATATCAAGAGATTTGTAATTAACCCCTTTTGACAGTGTCCATAAAAGACCAACAGGAATTTCTGTTGATAAGCGGTGGAGTTTAAGCAGCGAACAACCCGCGGATTTTTGTGGGCAAAAATCCTTGCTAAGTAGAAACAGACAAATTTACAGATTTCAGTCTCTTGACTTAAATTCCTAAGGCCCATCCTCAGAAAGGTTTTGCAGGCATAGCTTTCAGGCACACACTTTTCAACTGGGAACTCCTGCAACCAGTATAACATTTCCCAGCATGTAATAAAGTATATTAAGTTGAACGCTAGCTTCTTAGAGTGTTAATAGTGCTACGTTAATTAGGGGGCCCAAAAGCAAATATAGTTAAGAATTGTAGGGTTCAACAAAGTTGAATGGGTTTCTTTATTGCAGAACTTATCAGTGCCTTTGATTGTCTACCACACCTATGAATCTCTAAGACAGGGTAGTCAACATTTCCACGTTTATTTAACCATAGAGTCTCTTTAAAGATTATCCTATGAGAACAGACTTAGGCAGAACAGTCTTTGAAAAATGTTACCTTAACCCAAACAATGATACTAATTGTGTGTATTTAGGGCATTGTAACCAACTGATGGAGGTGCTCTTTGGTGGCATAAATAAATAATTAGGTACATAAATTAAGTGCGCACTCATTGTTAAGATCTTTTATTATTATCATCCCATATAATCTTGACAACAACTCTATGAGATAGGCACTATCATTAACGAGGCTGTGTGGCCACTGCCTGAGAGTTCAAGTATTGAATCATAATCCTATTATAGCCTGGTGACCGTAGGCAACTTACTTAACCTCTCTGTACCTCGGCTTTCCCCATTTTATAGCTCAGATAATAATAGCACCTCCCTCACAGAGCTGCAATGAGTGTTCAAGGAAATAACCTTTAGACTGCACTCGGTACTCTATCTTATGGGTTTAATTCATTTTAGCTATGTTCATTCCCATGTTCCAGCTGAGTAAACCGAGGCTCAGAGCAGTCGAGTAATCTAACCAATATTGCAATGACGATAAAGGGGAAAGGTTGGCTTTGAACACAGGTGGCCTTACTTTTGAATTTTCTTCTGGAATATTATACTCTGATTCTGCAAAGAGCTTGACAGCCTCATATATCTTTCCACACAGTCTGTGTAAATACTGAGTGTGTCTTGTCCAGTCGGGTAGGGATGGGCCAGCGACCCAGCATAATTCTTGCTCCCTCTTCACCGAGAAGAGTTCTTAAGGGCACTGCCACACCCAGGACTAAATTTCCCAGCCTCCTTGCAACTGCTTGTGGCCACGTGATCAATGCCCACCAATAGAGCCCCTCATTTCTGGGATGGTGTTTTCAATGAATAAGTGCCCTCTTCTTCTCTCTTCCTGATTTTAACAAATGGTCGCAGGTTTCTCTGAGGCCCCCAGGGATGACAGAGTTATAAGATGGAGAGGCCTGGGTCTCTAAATCGCTTGTAGGAAAGGTTCTCTCTGACTGGGTTCACCTGCGCTTGACCGAAAGAAACATCTGTTGTGTTAAGCCACTGAAAGGCGGGGTTGGGTTGTTACGGCAGCTCAGCTCGCATAGCATCCCTTCTCCTGCGCACAGTCAGGCACAGTCAGTGTAGGCGTGAGTGTCTTTACAAGTCTCTCGCGACACCCCGCTGAGCAGACTGGGCCCTGTTAGTTCTCATGGAATCACGGCCTCCTTGGGCCATCGTGCGACAGTGTGTGTCGGACCCAAAGCGCAGATGCTGACGGGACTGAGCTTGGGGGTGGGGGTGGAGGTCTCGTTAACGAGTGGCCTCACCCTTTGGGAAACCTCCGGACGCTGGACAGAGGAAAGGAAGCAGGAGGGGGGGGGGAGGATGCTGGGCTAGCGGGCATTTGGAGATGTTGCTGCTGCCTTTTGCACTCGGCGAGCACGTTTTGAGTTTGTCATCAAACGCTTACTGCCAAAGTAATGAAGGGCGTTAATAAAGAAAGTAACACCAAACAGCCCGGCATAAAAACCAGCAATGGCCATAAAGCTGCATTTGCCATTTACGGTATTTCCATGCGTAGAAGAAACACTTTTCCTGTACAAAAGATATAACTATATATCTTCTGATTTTATGAGCTGCGGATTACTCTAATTATCATAAAAAATTACTGCCGCTAATAAAAATTCTATTATAAGTTACTTATAGTAATCTCCAGGGTACTACACTTAGCCAAGAAAAGGTTGTAATTACATTACACTACGGGGGGCGTTTGTTTCTCAAAGCTCCCGAAACTAGCTGTGTCTTTTAACACGTTAACAGTTTGCCAACCCCCTTGCCTCTTCGCCCACCTCCTCCCCAGTTTTTGGTCAAAGGTCTCCTTGTTGTTTTCATTTTGCAGGATGTGGTTGGAGCCTAGAATAATGACCCATCTTGGACACAGATGACGCAAATGAACTTTCAGAGTTACAAATATCTGGGTGGGTTTGTCCTCCCCTGGGGCCCCCAGCATGTCAATGGAAGGATATCATAGAGGGGAAGACCCGGCAAACCCGCCCAAAGGGAAACGGGGCTTTGCAAAATTGCTGGAAGCTACTGGGGTGTTCAAGCAAAACACAATGCTTAGTTTTTTTGTTTGACAAGACAACAATTGGTATTTTCCCTTTTACAACAACTATTTTTTTTGGAATTGTCATCTGTGAGGGCTGATGACTCTTCAGTGACCTTAAAAAACTCTTGCCAATGATACCGATTCTAACCGGTAATTTCATTACTCTCCCTCCCTCCATTCCTCTGCCTTTTAATTAAATATCAAAACAAGACGCTCTCTCACCCTCCTCCAGTGACGAACGATGGAAGAGTAAATAACCTTGAAGTCCAAGGACTTAAGCTCAAGTTGGCCCAGTGGTCATTCTCCTGAACAGGGTTTCAATTGCTTCTGCAAAGGGTGAATCAACATGCTAATGAACGGGCCCAGAAAATGAAATGGTCCGTTTGAGTTACTTTAAAATAAGCAACTTATTTTGGCAATGACTCGTGGCACGTTAACTGCTATCAGTAAGGGGGAAAGTATGTCTCGGGGCTTTCCTGGCTCATTTTAAAGAGACACTGGAACTGAGCTGTGGGGGGAGGTTCTGAGTGAGGAGTCCTGTGGTCAGCTAGGGTGTGGGGCGAGTGCGGAAGCCTTCGTAGTCGGGGGGGGGGGGGGGCTCCAAATAGTCCTTAACCACAGCTTGACCTCCTGATGGGGGGGGCAGTGGATACAAATCATCACATACTGAGATTTCATCTCAAAATAATTTGTTCAGACTTTAATAAATGGACAGAAATGGCTGATCAGGAGTCTATTCCCCTGCATCTCCGGGCAATCCTGGGTGGTTTGTTTCTAATTTGAGAAAGAGATTCGTTTGGAAGGAGGCTACATACAGTCTTTTTTACTAGACATAGATCTCCTGAGGGGTTTCGTATTGTTCCTTAACGCGTCTCGAATAACTAGAGTAGCACTCAGAGGAGGGCTGTGCCTAACGAACACTGCCGGAGGAATGAATGAAAGAAGGAACTGTTGGGAAGCATCGAAAACAGAAATAGACTGAGATTCTTGGGTATCCTACCCAGCATGCCCTGCCGGGTTAGCGCATTCCATAGGATCCTATGCTGTCATTGTTTTACATGCCATACCAACTTTACCCACTGATTCAAGATGCTGGTGTGGCAGACACAGTTGCTTAGAGCATTGAGGGCCAACCCTTAGAGGAAAATTATCTGTGCCTGTGAATCTGGATACTCTACTCCAGCCAGTTTTGGAAATGACATTCGATGGCCAGCTCAGCCCCATGGAAAAGCAAGATTTTGGCCCTGGTAATACCCAGCTTTGAGCTTCTCTGCATTCATCGAGGATGTGACCTTGGGTGAGTTACCTAGCTTCTCTGGGCTTCAAATCATTCATCCGTAAAGTAGGACAAATATATCCCTATCCTAGCACAGTGTTAAACAAAATGAAGCCCCTAATAAATCTTGCCCTTCCGCTTCTATTTAAAAATGCTCTTCTCACTTCCTGCCGTCATTCTGCCTACAATGCGCCTCTCTGCAGCCCAGGTTCATGACCATCCCAAGCCACACTTTGCTGCTCATTCACTTTCCGAGTATGCAGATCCCTCATATGCAAATTGTGTTTCTTTTTTCAGAGCGTCATGTGGTCAAGACAAACGCAGCGAACACATCCTGAAGGGAGGCGAGACGCAACACAGCTCAGCAGTACGCTTCAAAGGCCAGAAACACTGCGTTCTTGTCCCAGGTCCCTCTCCGCGTCCCCTCCCCTTCCCCCCCCCAGAGAGTGACTTCAGCTAAGTCACGTAACTTCTAGGAATCTCCATGTATCATCTTAAAAAATGGAGATTTCAAGGGACGCGTCCTTAAAGGTGATACATGTAATATCCCTGACACATAACGGTGGGCCAGTAGCGGTCGCTAAAAGGAAAATTAGCACAATATAAAAGATATCCCCTGGAATTTGGAAATGGGAGAACGCCAGTGTTATTTCTTCCTCTCTCGTTCCCCACTCCTCATTTTTCCTTGGACGTTAAAGCAGCAAGAATCAGCTTGGCAAAGAGAGTGTTCTAAGTAGCAGCATCTGGCTCCCCAGGGAGGCTCCCGGCACACGTGCTCGGCGCTGTTTCAAGGCCCCGTCGAGAAGCCGCTGCTGATGAGGTGTGGGGCTCCGAGATGTCATTCACGACAGCGCGGCTTTGCCGTGGAGTGAACCAGAAGCCCCTTCACCAGATTAAGCCGAGAAAGCACCTAATAAACCCCCTCGTCTCAGTTACCCACCGCTGTGTAACAAATCACCCCGACACTCAGTAGTTTAAGGCTCTTTATTGCTCGTGATTCTGCTGGCCATTTGGACAGGTCTCAGCTCAGCAGGAATGGCTCGTTTCTGCGGCACCTGGAGTTGGCTGTGGTGGTTTTGACCCATTCGGGGGACCTTGGCGCCAGCTGTCACATAGAGCATCTTGGTGCTCCTCCATAAGATTTCTCTCAGCGTTCCATAGTATAAACTGAGTGTCCTCTCATGATGGCAGGAGTTTGCTGGCGGGAGAAACAGAAGGCCTGACCTGGACGCTGCATGCATCACTCGTGCCATGGGCAAAGGAAGTTACAGGGTCACCCAGATTCAAGAGGAGAGGAAACGGGCTCCATCCCTTGATGGGGAGGTGGCTCGCTCACTCTGTAAAGGGGCACCCAGGATGAGAGGGTTGTTGCAGCAAATCATCTACCAGCATCCTCCTCGTAGTCACGACACTCCCACCCCTCCCCCGTGCAGAGGGCTCTCCTTCCACCCGCACAGATCGCACGCGGTTATCCCACGGGTGAGGAGAGCCCAAGACGTGGTCACTGAAACCAGACGCAGTCCAGATGCAGACAACCACCCCTCGGGAGAAGCTCCTTAGAGAGTGTTCAAGTCAAAAGACAAGGCATCGATATTTTAGACGATGGTTAAACGTAGGAGAGATAAGCGCACCAGATGCTTCCTTCCCAAACGGAGAAGAATGGGAAGAACACAGAACTCACTGGTCCACAGCATTCTTAAATCCCACTGGGCATGCGTTGCCAGGGCCCCGTCCTCTGGAATATTAGTTGATGCGGACTGAGCTTTCCCAAGAAGAGGGTCCATAATTCCACGATCCCTCCAGCCTTTGCCTCAGCTCTCTGGGCTTTTTGCTCTGTCCTCCATGGGGGCCCTTCTTCCTCAGAAGCATCGGCTCGTCTCTGTGGCTGAGTACGTCTCTCAGCATGCTTGCTGCTTACAGAAAGTGGGGGGCCCAGAGGCCTCATTTCCTTTGAATGGTCCTGGTCTCTTTGACGCATGCCAATGGTGCTTGTGCCAACACCATTCTCACACTTTGTGGGTCATCTATGAATCTCGATGGCATTTACTTAGCCCCTAAAGCCACATCCATAATTCTTTCTGTGACATGCTTTAGGATAATGTCCTATACAGTTCCTAGTTTTGTGTAGTTAAGAGAGTTTGCTTGGTGTAAATAGCTTTACATCTTTCTGAGACCTTAATAGGGGGCTTATGGCTATGCTCTGACCTGATCTGTACCCTGAAGCCATCCCTAACTTTGCGAACATTTTTGCCAATCGGAGGGACTCTTCTGAGACTCCTATACTTTCTCTAAATTCTGCTTGAAAATTGACTAGCTTCTTCTCTAGCTCTCTTTTCCCATACTTTATTATAACAGCTATAAGAAGGCCGGTGGCACTTTCAACATTCTTCCTGGGGACCTCCTCAGATTCACACTGTTTCAGTTACCTTTTGAAATGTAATAAAGTATTCCAAAGCAGAGTCACTTACGAGAACAACCACCACCACCGTCACCACCATTAATTCCTGCCAAATTCAGCCGGATAGCTCATCCATGCTCCACACGAGGCCACCTGGGACAACTCAGGTAGAGCAGGAGGATCCAGCCTCAAGCAATCGAACTGGCTGTTTTAAGACAAGGATCCCTACACTTTGGGTTTTCTGTGAGCATTACTCAAGACAGTAAATATAAATTGCAGCATGCTCTCAGGAGTGTTTTAGCTCCCGATAAATAGCACCGGTAATAACCGCGATAGTAAATATCGTTATTGACCACTAATAGCTGATGGGTGCCACAGGAAACTTCCATCTGAAGTCAAGGCCCTAGGCAGGGTGCACTGTCCAGGCATGGTCATGATACTCAGGCCTCTCAGCCCTAATAGGACAGGTGGCCCATGCTCTTCCTATTCAAATCTTGTTCTATCTTCACAGAATCTTATTCACGGGGAAGACAGCCAGCGGTACCTGCACTTTACAGAAGAGCTCGCAGAGACCTGTTAAGCATATCGTTGTGGGATCACGCTTTAAGTTTTGAGACAGGTCATGAGCTGCGTGATCCCACAGCAATATGTGAATAAGATTCTGTGAAGATAGAACAAGATTTGAATAGAAAGAGCGTGTGCCACCTGTCCTATTAGGGCTGAGAGGCCTGAGATTGCAGCTCAGACCTGTAGCTCTCGGGTCATCTTTGCATTCCCGCCATACAATGACTCTGTTGTGCTACTCTTTCCCAGAAGTTGGGGGTCCCAGGACCCCGCATGGTACAGTCCTTGCTCTGCCTTCCTCCCCTGGCACCCACGTGAGGGGAGCTCAGGATGACGCCCCGAGGCCTGCGCTGGCCCGGCTGCAGCTCAGCAGCAACCAACCCCCCAGCTCCCCCAACCTTCCCCAGACCTCCCCAGCCCTCCCCTCCCTGGAGCCCCCCCTCCCGTGCTTTATTCCTCCCATTCTGGCCCAGGAGGTGGCCAGCAGGCGCATACACTAGGCGTTGGGTAGAATTACAGCGCTCATTCACTAAAAATTAATGGCAGCAGACGGTCACCCCGCCCTGGCTGGCCTCGTCTCCCGAGCAGTCGCCTACACCCTGCCACCGGGCGAGGACTCACACTGCCACCGAGAAAAGAACCGGCCGCGTGACGCGGGCGAGGAAGGAAGGAACCGCGCTGAGTGGTCTGCTCGGGCGATGAATAGGCTTTCTCAGCGCACAGATAAACAGTTTACAGTTCCAGATCCTGTGTTTGATTCCCACATCTGCTCTCACTCCCGAGCCTGGCACTGAAGGCGGCCGGCCAGCCTTGCCCCTCGCCGCGGCGGCTGGAACCCCAGCTCCCCCCGCGACCCCGCCCCCGCGCCTGGGCCCCGGGGGCTGCGGGGGGCTGCGGGGGGCTGCGCGGGCGTGTCGTCGCTATGGGAACGCGCTTTGACTCAGGGAACGAAGGCTTTTGTCTCTCGATGTGCCAAATACTTATTGAGGGCCTACTATGTGCCAGGCGACCTCCCCCCCACACACCCACACACTGGGTTCATATGATGACAGCAATTCGGTGTGGGGGAAAGTCGGGTTGGTCAGGTACCGCAACACAGTGCACGGGACGGCTGGGACAGGGGACAAACTCAACTCAAAAAAGAAAAAAGCCACTCGTCCGGGTAACAGGTTCCCAAGTGAAACTCGGGCCGGTGTTTATTTTTTTAAAACACACACACACACACACACACACACACACACACACCTTTTGAAATCTATGAAAGGAAATGTTTGCAGATGACCCCAATCGAGGCAGTAGAGTGTGGGTTTCCTAAAGATTTTTTTTTTTTGGCAATTGACTATTTTTTTAAAGACTTTATTTTGTAGTGCAGTTCTGGCTCCCCACGAGCTTGAGGGAAGCAGAGACTTCCCACGTCCCCGCCGCCCCCACACGCCCAGGGCCTCCTCGCAGGTGTGGCACGTTCCTCAAAACTGGTCAGCGACTGGGACGCGCGTGACCCCCCCCCCCCACCCCCACGCCGGCATTCAGCCAGGGCTGATGGGCTGCTTCGTACTCTGCGAGTTTGGACTAATGTGTGACAACAGGTATCGGTGGTAATGTTAACAAGCGGGGTATTATCACTGCCCTAAAAATCCTCTGTGCTTTTCGTATTCATCCTGCCCCGCCCCCCCCCCATGAACCCCAGGCTGTTTACATTTGATCGTGTTAGTCTAGTTGAGAAGAATAGAAGCCCCTCTAAGGCAGGGGCTTTAAGGCTTTTTTTTTTTTTTCATTGCCATGTTCCCAGTACCCAGACAAGTAAGTGTCTGGTATATTCCAGGCACTCAGCAAATAATTGTCCCATCGGCAAGGGACTGCGCGGAGAGGGTTCTGGCCCATCGGATCCCAGGCCACAGTTTCTCGGGCGCTATCACCGCACCCCAGGCCGACGTCTGTGTTCAGAGACGGAGCTGATGGGTCGTGAGTGCGAGGGACCTGATCCCGGTCCTCGAAGGTCATGCCGCCTGGTCCCCAGCTGCCTGAGACGGGACACAGAGCCTGGTTGGGCCAGGATATAAGTCCCCACAGTTCTTCTGCTCAGATTCACGTAAAGCCTGACTCGGACTTGAGCTTCTTCAACACCAGGAGGCTGCACAGCGGTTCCCGGCCTCGCCCGAAAGGTCACACATCTTTTCTCATTAGATTAACCTTTTCTCTCTTAATGGTGTTGAGGAAAGGTCACAGCATCTAACAGAGGCGATCGTTAGAGGTGAAAAGCTTCTCGCGAAGCGATCGACGTTGTCGACGTCCATCTAACTCCAGAAACTTCTTCGGGATCACGGGACGCTGAGGGTACAGCGATGGCTCGGGGGGGCGCAAAGGAAACGCGCGTGGAGCGGCTTGCTGCATCCGCTTCCAAGAGGCCCTCGGCCCTCCTCCCGGATGCTCTGAGCCACACGGCCCCTCCACGCCGCGGGGCAGTTTCTCAGGTCCGATGGCGCACGGTGAGGGGGCCAGCGCCCAGGCCTTGTTAGCGGCTGAGGGGCACTGTGTGTCGTTAACCGCGGTGGTGCACATAGGTGAAGACAAGCGGAAATAAGGATGCCTGGATTTTCAGAGATGACTCTTGGGGGTCTTACAGGAGTCGGGACAGGAGAGCGGGTGGGTGGTCTGTCACCCAGGAACTGAGGCGTTCTGCACAGGGAAGGAGTGAAAGTAACAGAAACGGGTTCCTGCCTGAGGCCGCGGCTCCCCACACAGCCCAGCCACCCTCTCCAGGCAGGGGACGGGGGACACGAGGGAGCCTGGCTGCCCGGAGGGGTGACGGCGAGGACACTGTGGCTGCCATGTATGTATCCGATTATCTGCGTGATGCCTGACTTCCCAACCGGACTCTAAGTAAGGGCGGGGATTATGTCCAAAGTAGAAGAAAGTGTGAGGAAGGAGGTCAGTAAACTGCTCTAGAAAGAGCGGATGTGCGAACAAGGAAATGAATGAAGACTTTCGTCCCCGGTCCCTGCTTAGTCTGAGAACTGCATCCCACGGATGCGCCTTGGAGGAGGCAGGAGGGGCCCTCGCCATCCTGGTCCCCCCACAGCGCCATGGGAGATGGGACCATCTCCACATTCCTCGTGGGCTTCCTCACACTTTCTCTGTGCGAAGCGGGCATGACATGGGGACCTTAGGAAATGTGACCGCTCACCCCCACTACTGGGTCCCCAGCACACTGGGGTCCAGCGAGGCCACTGATTGGCCAGAGTTGCCAATTTTCTTAGGAGGTGGTGAAATGACCTCTCGTCTAGAAACAGGATGGCCAGCTCCTTGGGGCCCAGAAAGAGCAGAAGGGGGCCCAGGCCCGAGGCTCGGGATCTAATGACGAGGCTCGTTAACGGAACTGCTCGGAGTCTCAGTTTTCTCCTCTGGGAAGTGGGACAATAATCATCTCCTTGTGAGACTGTCGTGAGGATTCAGTGAGCCATGTTAGGGAAAGTGCTTCTGTGACCAGCATCCTCGTCATCGCCTGAAACCGGCAAGATGCCGTGTGAGGAGGGAGGGGGAAGGCGTGAAGACGTGTGACCTCTGGGGGTTTGGTTTTTGTGCCCAGGGCACAGAAAAATGCATGAAACCAAACTCCCTCCTCTGTGTAAGCAGAGATGCCACGTTCCTCCCCAGGAAGTCCTCTTGGGCTCCTGGGAAGTCAGTGGTGACAGAGAGAGGCCAGCTCAGGAGCGAAATTCCACAGGGCCATGCCCCTGCCCCCACCGCCCTTCCCCGGGTGCAACGGATGCTCGGGAGGGTAGGAATCAAAATCCTTAGTAGTTGTTTCTAGTCTCCCACTAGCGTTCTACCGTCCTGCTTCTCACCTAAGAAAGTAGCACCTTCCGGGACAATCGCTGATGGTGACTGGGTTTCCCTCCCTACCTGAGATGGCAGCATTTCCTCAAGTCCTCTGTTACTAAGCTCTTAAAAGGAATGTCCTTTCCCCATGAGGCCATTTGCTTTGCAGACGTCCGGCTCCCACTGGCCACTTTCTTAAAACTATAGTCACCCCGAAGCAGCGGACAGTCTGCGTTGATGCAGTGAAATTCGTGACGCTGGATGTGGGTGCTTCAGAAATGCTTTCTAGAGAGTATTCTCTGCATGATGTCCAGGAACTGCCCTTCGGGGAGTGGCCCCTCTACCTGGGAGAGGGCCTAGGTTGGAAGCACTGTCTTCTGGGACCCCACCTGCTCCTCCTCCGCTGTAATCTCAGGAATTTTTTGGCCTGCAGATGGTTCAAATCCTTCTGATCTGATTTCTTCTACCCTGCAGGGGACAGCATTGGGCAAAGAACTGTGGAATTCCTGTGATAAAAGAAGAAACATTTGCTTTCGATTATCCAAATTATTGTTTGCTAATTGAAGTACAAAAGGGGTATTTTCTTCTCCTTTGGTCGGTGTAAACATCCTTCCTTCAATGTCTTTGATTGAGCAAAAAATGCTTTTGGAGTGTTTACTTTAATCCATACCTCATTCTCCCGATTGGTAGTTGTCAGTAGCACCCTTGCTCACTGAAGCAGGCTGCAGTGGAGCGCAGTGGGTCATAACACTGCAGAAACTGAGATAGTTACAGAGGCACCATCACCTTTTGTCATGTTGACTGGCTTCCCCCCCCCCCACCCGTAGGCATCAGTTTTGGGGACAAAAATTTATCTGTCACTATGCCCTACTCATCCACACTTTTTCATAAAGATGAGAATTGTCCTAGGTCGGGTTTTCTGGAAATAGATTCTGAGATGGAGATTTGCAGGCAAGGCATGCTCTCAGAATCAGCACCTGCTGGGGAGTGAGGAAAGTGGGGGTGGGGGGCGCTGGGCAGGGTTATATCGTTCCGGAGGCCACATCTGAGGCTGTGGGCAGCAGTCACCGAGACGGTCCTTCGGAGATGTCCCACATTGAGACAGAGAGGCTGGGCTTTTGTGCCCCGACACTGACCAGTCTTTGAATATGAGCTGCCAGGCGGGTGTGTAACCCTGGGTGGGAAGCTCCCTGATCCCCAGAGCGAGAGAAGCACCCATCGCTCCAGGCTGGGATGGGACACGTGTGCCTCACTCCTGAAGGGGCACTGGGTAGCAGCACTCTGTGGCAGCCACGACACCCACACGTACATAAACATACTTTAAATGCAGAATATGGGTTGACGCATGCTGTTTTTGAAGACGCAGACGCTGTGGTCCTCAACTCCTGGAATGGGGGCACTGCAGAGTCTGTGGTGGCTTTGTTTATTCTGGACAGATGCAAAGAAGTTATCTCTGAACTTCTGCAGCGATCAAAGGAACTGATGGTGTAGAACAGCTCCACGGGCCATCTCTTTCCTGCCATCATCTATCATCCCAAGCCTCCACCTCTTTTCTGAGCGATGATTGCACCCTAAACACATAAAATTAATCACCACTCGAGGCCAGCCAGGTGTCTTGCCTCCAGAAATTATCTCACTGCGGCAAAAGAACAGCTTGGATCTGATAATGTCTCATGATTTCATATAAAGAGCACGGTAGCATCTTTCGAGAGCCCCCCACAGCTCTGCAAAGTTCTGAGAAGCAAAGAGCCAGCTCTGGTTCTTGCAAAGCTCAGGTGGCTGTTGCTGCAGGCCCTGTTTCAGGTAAGGAAGGCACACCTTGCCTCAAAGCAAGCTAATTAAATCGTCAACTTCCAACAAAGGAGAAAGCTAAGAGGGCAGAGTCAGGGGCCCACGCAGAAGAACAGCTCTGATCCTTCTAGAACTTGAGGATGGCTTTGCAGAAGTCAGGCACAGGCTGGGGAGAAGCCCTCCTACTACACACGTAGCAGATAATTACATGATGCAATGAAACCTTGGTTTGAAATTCCATATGACAAGCCCTGCTTAACTTAACAGCAGCTGAGAGTGGCCCTCTCTTGGATCCGATATGTATATTTTAACCATGTGGCCCTCTGGCCATGTCCTGTACGTTTCAATCAATCAGAAGCCTCATTTACCAGCTCTGTGAAGAGTTCAGCACTTCTGAGAATTCAGCAGCAAGAAAACAATCACGGAGATAGATATGAAAGTGATTGTCTTCATCTAACCACGTGGCATTTCCGATACCTAAATCCGGGAAGGAAGCGCATTCTTGCACTACGCAGAACACCAGACTCACAAACGCTGGGCGGGTTTTTTTTTTTTTTTTTTTTAAACCAGTGAGCTTGACCTCTGTTTTAGATTGGCAGCAAATCCTTCTAACTTGGCTCTCTCTAATCGAGAGCTTAGCTGTCGCCATTAAACTCCTTTTCAGACACAGTACTGCCGATGCGGTCCCCCTCACCGAGAACGTTCTCCCTCTCATCGGAAACCATCCAAATGGATGAGAATTAAGGCGAACGCTTTATAAAATAACGCTCCCCAAAGACAGGTTGACATGTTTGATTAAGAGAAGCCTCAGATAGAGTCTGTGAATAAAATAAAGCCATCCTGGGTGTCACAGGGCTTAGCACTGTCTAAGTCTGCATTACATTTCCACTCCCCCCTTCTCTCTCTCTCGGAGCCCAGCAAACATACGTCCTTGCGACACTGGACGCAGAAGGGAAGGAAACCAAGTCTCAACGAAGGGACCCGGATGCCTCTTCACTCTCTATCATCTGTCTGCTTACAGTCCAGGAGATCCAAACCGCACGCAGCCAGTGGTTCCTGGGAGAGCGAACTGGCCTGCATCCCGAACGAGGTTCTTCCATGCAGACTTCCCTCAGGGACAGGGGACATGTCTGTCCAGCCTCAGAGCCGGCAGACACCCAGCTTGCTGGCTGCTTAGTATGCTGACCGCAGACAGTAGCCAGGATAATGAGGCACCCTCTAAATAAGCCAGTGGGGGCTTGTGGGATAATTGCAACCAAGGCAGAAGACGCCTACAAGGGACACAGAGCTGACAGAGTCACCCCAGAAGGGAAGAAAGTTTACGTTACAGATCCTCATAGTGGAAAAGGTCGGCCAGTCGCCTTGCCGTCCGGAACCTGTACAGATGGCTCCTGGTGACAGTTGCATAATAAATTGTGCCTGGTGAGGTCACCAGCCCAGATTTATTTGACTGTATATAGATAGGTGATGGCAGCTCCCTGAGACTGGCCTCACTCAGGGCAGGTGTGGTGATATATTTAGCAGAAAAATAAATAAATGAATGAATGAATGAATGGGAAGAAATCAAATCAAATCCATTCCAAATTCAGATTTCATCCTAAATTCACAACCCAACGATCAGGGCGATGAACCGATCTGAGCTTTCTCAAGGTGCCTTGGTGCAGTTTGTCATTCGACAAAAATCTTGGGGTTTAATGGGACCTAGCCACGACACATTCTCGATTCAGGATTAGTGGGTGTTCACCTGAAGACGTCTGGATGATTGATCCATCCCCTCGCGGATCCGAAGCTCACCAAAAATGGCAAATGCAACCCACGCCAAAGGAGTTTTGGTCACACCAAATTTTAACCTGAATATTCTGCCAGTGCTAAATGAAGAGGCGCCAAGGTGAACAATGGTAGAACGCTACATTCGAGCAGTTCTTTCTGCCTTAATTAGAGAACGCTAGAGAATGCATGATTTTAAACATCCTGCAATGATCATCTTAAGAACCCTGGGATAGTAAGCATGCGTTGTCTTTTTTCTCAAACCTTCAATAAACAGATTGCAGCCAAGAATGCATTCTTGTGCTTTTATTTTTTTTTTCCACCGAACTCCTGTTTCTCTATCTGCCTGTTAATATTCTCACATGTGGGAAGCTCAATTAACTCCGGAATTCAGATGACTGAGGACGAGGCATTAGCAAATACAGAAAACCGGCGGGCTGAATTATCCTCCATGCTCCTCCCAGTCTGTTTACGGGCATCTTCTCCCGGGGTGGGGGCGAGGCGGGGGGGGAGTCCATGCATCCGTGGGAAGGCTGCCTTGTCCCTGCCCAGCCTGCCCAGGCCACGGGGAGTTCCAATTCGAGTCCTTGCTGAGACGACCCTATATGGCATTTTGATTTATCCTCGGGACGCCTCGATCTTAAATGGAACCCACTTAAAATAATAGGAAAAACACAGTTAAGTCAGCATAATGAAAGTTGAGGACGTCAGGGAGATGAAATAAAGTTGACGAAGAAGATATGCCCCATCGTAAAAGTTCCGGCTCCTCCGCAGTGAAGCGTAGGAATATCAATTGACTGAAGTGACAGCTAGCTCTCCGAATATTCATGAAAAGAAGCAGCCTCATCTCCTAGGTGTATTAAAGTATTACTTACCCCCTTTTGGGAAAGCCATGTCACCAATTCCAGCAGTGAATAGTGATGCATTAAATTGAAGGAGAAAATGTGGAGAAAAATAAGCATACATCAGACGCCAGGTCAAGAACCTAATTTCACAGTGACACACTAGTAATTTGGCTTTGAAAATTTTTGTCAATTCTAAATTCATTTGAAGAAGCATAGCTCAGAAATGCTGGCGTCTGAATATGAGATATGCCGGTGTCTGAATATGAGATTCCAATATTTATAGCACAGTTTACAAATACATTACCCCTGTCACAGTGAAATAAGTCACATACTTACGTGCGGAGTGGAGTCAGTCCAAAGGTGTCGGCATCAGGGAAAAAGATAAGGAGACGAGTAATTAGTACATTAATCTTTTTTATTATATCATTTTTCAGACATATATGATCGTAATGTAAATTAGAAAGAAAGGCGGGTTCATGGAAAATAGAATTAATTTCAAGAAGGTCAATCACTGTACAGTAACTGCATTACAAGCACGGTGTAATTTACGGCAACATTTGTCCGTTTTCCTGCGTGCGGCTGATTACGATGCTTCGGCTCTTTGCTATCAGTTGAAAGTCAGCTTGTGCGATAACATTCTGCGTCCTAATGAAATTCATTTGCAGTACAAAAATTTGAGCGAATTCAACAAGGGCTGTTACAGGCCTTAATGGCATTCTATGGATTATTGATTTTTGATTTAGTTTCTGCTCAAGAGAAGCCCATTTTAACAGCACCATTACCTCCATAACGATTAGAGACAAAAAGTTAATTATGTAATTATAAAGCCAATAACAGACTTGTCTGGTTTACTTTGCTTTAGTCAGTTTAAACATTATCTCTCGTGCGCACATCATAACAGGCGGGGTGTGAGAAGGGAGATTAACGCCATGAAAGCAGATGTGAAATTTAATTCTCCAGGCCATCGCTGTCTGGGAAACCATTAAGTAATCACAGCTCTCTCTCTCTCTATTAAATTCACGGCTGCCACTTCACACACACAAGGTGGGAAAAGGTGCAGGGGAGGCTTCCCGTCCTACTGAGTGTAACCCAGCCTTAGCCCCAGGCGCCGAGCGAGCAGGCCCTTACTGACCAGGACGCCTCTGTCTAGCTGGGAATGAAAAGCTGGGGGAAAATCTGGGGGAAAATCGGGCGGAGGATGTTGGCCCTGAGGTCAAGCAAGGCACCCCTTTCACCCTGAAAAGGAGCTGGAGATGCTGAAGGTTGACCGACCAGAAATCAGGAGCCAGCTCTGACGAAGGTCGCCAGAATTTTCCGGTGCTGTGTCTCCTGTCTCTTGCTGGCTTGTACGTTATACTCTGGAATAGAAGCGTTTTAATAGCCACACGTCTTTCGAGAGCATCCAAACAGACAGCTTCCGATGAAATCTTGCTTCTGAGTTTGCAGTGGACAGCTGCTTCGGTGACGCTTACTCGCCTGTGTGTGTGCACGTGGGAGTGTGCGCGTGTGTAAACGGGTGTGTTCTTTTCTCCGCACTCCTCTTCAGGTCTTATCAAAACTGGTTAAAAACAGCCACCTGTCTGCGACTGTATATCTCTTGGTGGGGTCGCGCCATCTCACCTGGGAAACACCTTGCTCCCGCCCCAAATGCACTTTTAAAAAATCGGCAGCAAAAATATTTTACGCATAGGCTCATTCTTAGAGAGAAGCTGAGGAAGGTTCAATAGTGGATTACAATAGGGAGCCTAAATATAGAGCCATGTCGCAAACGGCCATCGTAACACGTCGCTAATAAGGCTCTGGAGGTTAGCAGCTCAGGTGAGCGGGTAGGTTCCTGGGAACTTTTCTCTAA